>CM077115.1:146973606-148445273 GCA_039619475.1 Icerya purchasi
CAATTTGTTCATGATATATGTGTAAATTTGTTATTGTATGCATGAGTGGATAAATTTTAAGTAACAATATAAATAATTGTATTTTTATTAGTATGTGTTTTGTAGATATGTACATATTGTTTTACCGATTAAATGTAAAGAAAAACTGTATATTATTAAGTCTAATAGACAAATTATAAATAATAAAAAGAGAACAATCATCGTAAGAGTATTATTTACGTTATTCGTACCTGTTAAAAGTATAAATGAGATTCAATTTTTGTTAAAAAATTATAACTAGCGATATTATCAAGTATTTATAAAAAAAATATAACTAGCGATATTATCAAGTATTTATAAAAAAAAACCCGAACACAATATATTACATATACATTTATCTTTTGGGGTATCTATTGGAATTTTAACGCATTAAAAATATTAACAATCGAAATGTAAAACTGTATTTACATCGAAACGAAACTCGTTTTATATAACCACGATAAGCCAACTAAATTTGCTGTCCGTAAAAAATACTATTCATTAAAAACATTAAAAAACTCGTACTTCGATCAGTGGCACAGTCTTTCTTTTTCCTTTTTTTTTTTTTTGTGCGTTTCAAATGGTACGAAAAATTCAATGTAGGCTGTAGTAAATTGATTTTCTCTAACAAATGGTTCACATGAAGTGTAAAGGAATACATTACGGTATCACATCAGAATTCAGTATAATGGCTTTTTGAAAATATTTAATTTTTGTCAGTTTTTGACTTTACGGTTTTCAGCAGTTAACTTACACCTTAATAAGCAGTAAGATAAGTTTCTAAACTGTCTAGTAAACAAAGATAAATGCCACGTGATAAAAATTTTTGTGCGACTTAAATATTAATATTTTTTTAAAGATTCGTGTAAAAAATCGATATTTTAAAACAGCGCAATCACGTGAGCAAGTTCTGTTATTTTGTTGCACAAATATTCTATTTTTAGTGATGTAAGCAATATATGCCTTTAAAATCATTAAATAAACATAGAAAAAGAACATAAATAGCTATTTGTTCTTTTTGTTTAAATTTATTTTAAATAATGTTCGAATTGAAATTACTGACTAAAATAAAACTTGAAACTTTGGCGCTCTGAATCTTCAACGCGAATAAGAAGAGTGAGTAGTTTTACTGCTTTTCACACTATATTACGTATTTAGTTAATATATTAGAAAGGAGAATAGTCAAATGTGTGCCTTCAAAATATGTTTTTCATTTCTAATTAAATCAAATGTTCAAAATTCTACGGATATGCCGCCCACATAACGATAACACGTCTTATAATACGCAAATAGTAAAAAATAAAAAAAAAATAGTAATCAAACGGTAGCCACCGATAACCATAATCAGTAAACTAAAGTGCGCTATTTCTTTTTCGAAGTGCAAACTGATTTGAGTAGTTTATATAGAATTTTAACAAATGACGGAGAATTAAAAGCGAATACTCTTGAACAAAATGCAAATAAACGCCTATTCAAAGGAAGTTGAGACGAGATTTACAGAAACGTGGGCAGTGAAAATTTGAAATTTTTGAGAAACAGAAACAGCAGAAAATGAAGACTACTGTTTAGAAGGAGAGACAGAATTATTTCATGGATGCAAATGTTATTTTATTAGATATTTCCACAAAAATCTAATTTTTTTTCTAAATAATAGTTTTCTTTTGAACCTATTCCTTTGCAAACTACACATCCAATTTTTTTGAACATATAGGTTTTAAATCAATTTTTAATATAAACCTAAAATTTAAATATATAAAAAAAAAAAAAATGCATTCCAACTTTTATAGTATTTTTAAAATAAATTATTTTTTTCTATATACTATAATTTTTACATCACTTCATGCAATAGCAATAATTAATTGTGACAATAATTAAACAAAAACAAAACAATGAAGGATTATTTAAATAAACAAAAAATTATACATTACCTTCAGCTCGTGCTCGGGAATAACCCATCCAGCATCGAGAAACGCTTTAGTATCAATGAAAATATCTGGATTACATTGCTTTGGAAGGCATTTTGTTAGGCGTGTACATAAACCATCTGAATCATCTTCATAGTGCTTTAAAAAACATATACAATATGTTTTAAACATGAACAGTTACACTACTTATATGTTATAGATTAAAATCGTGATTAATTCGCCCATAGTTACTTCAACAAGTTGCGATAAGTTATCAAAAAATTCTTCATCATCTATAGTCAACTGACTTCCTTTGTACATAATCCGATAATGCTGTACTTTTCCTTGGTAACAGACACATAACGTATAATCTCCGGGATAGTTTGTTGATTCTCGTACCAAAAATAAACCATCTTCTTTCGGATTAAGCAAAAATTCTGCCTGTTCACGAGAAATCTTACCATGAAACCATCTGTTTAAAATAATAACTATTAATAAACATTTACTTGTACAAATGAAATGTTTTAAATTAATTTAAACTCAATTTCTAACTTAAAACACTTATTTTAATACAAACAACTAGTAAAAAGTTTTCCAAAAAATAAAATCCGAGTTAAATTCATTATTTGTCCGAGAAAGAAAAATACAGTAAACACAATTTGATGACTTAGATTAGTCCTATGACTAATTTTATGTTAGACATTCGAAAACACTTTTTTATCATAATTCCTTGTTGAAAGATCTTTTTTTTCTTTTTAATATACTTCTTTTATCCTAGCAAATATTTCCAGACTTACTATTGGTAAAATATTGATATTATTGAACACTTTAAGCCCCATGTTTCCATATATGGAGACAGTGTCTGTTATTAAAATCATCTAATTATTTTTTTACGAAAATAGCAAAAATGACAATTTGTAAAATTTTTGTCAGAGCTCATATACGATATATTTGCAATATATAAACTCTGACAAAAATTTTACAAATTGCCATTTTTGCTATTTTTGTAAAAAAATAATTAGGCGATTTTAGTAACAGACATTGTCTCCATATATGGAAACATGGGGCTTAAAGTGTTAAGAAAATATCAAGTTTTAATTATTTTTCTACAAATTCTGCATTATACGTACTAATAAAGTACAGCAGGTTCTAAGCAATATGATGTATTATACAAATTTTAAAAAAACTATGCCAATTAATAAAAATAACTTTTTTTTTAGATTACATTGAATGTAATAACATATATATATATATATATATATATATATATATATATATATATATATATATATATATATATATATATATATATCATGAGTAATAATTATATATGAATAAAAATAACTAAGAAATTATATCTCACTTTATAATCTCACCAAACAATGCAAATTTGGCTACCGATCAATAGCCGATAAGAGTTTATTTATAAAGTATTTAAATATTTGGCAGGCAAAGAAGACTTTATTTAAGCACTAAATACAAAATAAAATAATTAAAACATCACAAATTTAATTATATATAAAAACTATGGCTGAACGGAAAAATGTTATGAAATATAAAAGAAACTCATATATTGATAAAAGTATAGAAGTTAAACTTTCAAAAATAACTTACCAACAAAAACAATACAAACATTAAAAAGACACTGAAATCGATTCTACATAAATTTGCTAATGACAATATTTGTTTGAAAATGATTGATCATTTTTTTTTTAAATAATCAAACGCAAAAATCAAAAAAATAAAGGTTTGTTCAAAAAAACTGTATATACTTAGCATTACAATCTGAAACCACTTTATGAATGTAGGTATTATCGATAAGTAAACATATTAATTTTAAAAAAGTTTGATGAAAACGTTTTTTCTTGAGTTTCAGTTGGATTTTCTACTCCCATTGTTAATTTAAATGTGTTCAAATAAACAACAATAGTATTTTTAGGTACTAGATTAAAATTATCAAAATCATTCAACAAAATTAAAAAATAAATACAAAACAATTATTAATATACAAAGCAAATAGAAATCAGACAAAATATTTTTGTTTCATAGACCTTACACTTAATTTGTTATATACCTAAACCGCAATAGTTAACGCTGTCCTAAATTAAAATAAATTACGCATATGCCTTCACTAATAATTATTAATTATTTTTTGCGAAAATTATACCTATTCCAGTTCTATTAATTCTATTCGCAATTCATCATGCTAATCAAATTATATATAAAAAATTGTTACTAAACACCCAATGCGTAATAATATGTTTTTTCTAATAAATAGTAATAATACATAAAAATAAACAGTTACTAACCGCATATTTTATTTAACATCAAATCTAAACAATTTTGTATCACAATTTAAAAAATTGCAACATGTCGATAATTTGTTTATAAAAGAAAAACTACATTGTAACACGGTATCGAACATATATTTTTATTAAAAGATACCTTTATCAACATAAAATACAGCGAACCAAATTTTCGATTTTGTATGTATAAATATTTTGAATTTTTCATTTGTTTGACATACTCGTCGACTATATCGATACGAATCATAGATATGTAAATAAAAATTAATGCTCCGTAAAAAAATTATTTAGTAAAAATTATCAGATAACTAATAAAACAATTAAAATTGTTAAAAATTTTGTTTTTATATTCTAAAATGAAACACATTATTATTATTAAAAGCAAAAGGACTAAATTTTTAAATATATTTAGCCAATTTTGCACCCGTTTTACTCATTAAAAATAAAAATACTCGTAATAAATGATACATTTAAATTTAAAAATTAATTAATTATGGTTAAAAACATTACTTCTAAATTCATCAAATGTGATTTTATTTATTTTTTCATACGCCTGTCCAAATAGTTGCATTACAGATTGTAAACACTAGACCAAATTCAATATTCAAAATTTCAAAATTTCTGATGCGACACGAAAGCGCTTTTTTTTGCTTTTTTCTTCGTTATCGTGTAATATCTGTAATTTACTGCTTTGGCTGATATATACTATGTAGATTATTATTTGTTATTTATACCTGTTTCAAATAGGTTTAAATGCAAAATTTAATTAATATAGTAACTGAAAATAATAAAGACCGGTGCAAAACAAAAATTCTTCTGTTTACCAGTGTAAAATTGATTGTAACATTATAAAATATGATTTTATCATAATTACATAACATCGGTTAAAATTATAAAATTTAAAATACCACCCGTTTTGACAGGACTTGAAAACTGAATGATACTGCGACTTAAGCTTAATACAATTTTGTCCTCAAAGAATACAGCTTAAACTTTCGGCTTTCAGCTTTGGTTAATTCAAACACGGCTTATAGTTTAAGCTTCCGATATTTCAAATTTTATTGGCCTCCAATTTCTGACTTACTAAATAAATTTTAATGGAGGCTGGTTGAAAGCATTCATTATACTTCTTTTATCATATATTAAGCTATTAAGCATTCTTTTTCTCCTTCATACGCTATCTCCATTTCGGAGGTCAGTGGTCCACATAGCAATGACGGTCCTTGATGTAGCTGACCTGAGTATATCTACCAACGTGCAACCGAACTATATTTTATAATCATTCATCCATGAGTTTTGCGGCCTTCCTATTAATCTTTTCCCTTCGAGTTTACCTTCTATAATCAGCCGGATTATTTTGTATTTTTCACCTCTGACGACATGTCCGAGATAGCCTAATTTCCTTGCTTTGATGTGATTCAGCAACTCTGAAGATTTTTTGGTTCAGTTGAGGAATTCATTATTTGTTATTTTCTGGATCCATAGAATTTTTAAAATACGCCGATAGAGATAAAGCTCAAAAGCCTCAATGCGTTTATGCAAAGTCTGATTCATTAACCAAAATTCACATCCACATAACAAAACAGAGTAGATGTAATACATTTTTCATTCCTGTAAATGCTCCTCTTGCTTGTTCTATATGACTTCTGATTTCTTTTACTAAAGTACAGCTTTCATCAAGAATTAAGCCAAGTATGTAACATAACCTATTCCAATTTTTTATCTTTAATTTTTAATTCAAATTTTCCTGTTTTTTTTACAAACGTTATTTGTTTTTGAGCTGTTTATTGATAGTCCATATACGACACTATACTCAATGATTTTATCATCATTTGTAATTCTGTGTGACTTTTGGCTAGTATCAAACTGTCATCAGCACATTGGATGTTATTAATGGTAACCCCATTTACTCCGCTTTTTCCATCGTCTTCCTTTAACGCCTCTGAATATTGTCTCCGCATATATGATAAATTAAAAAGAAGTGCAGTGTTACAGTTAAAATTTCAATATTTCTTTTATATATTTGAATAAAAGTTTTTTTAAATCCTTTAAACAGTCTGTGACTTACAGTTTGGTTTTAAATAGAAGAGTGCTGCATTATTGATTTTATTATATATAACTATTATTAATTTCATTTACTATATTTAATTGATTTTATACAAATAACTGTCGAGTTATTTGCCTTTTCATCGAGTAACTCTATTGCAAAAAGGTATTCTATAATAACAGATTTTTTGAAAACCGGCCTACTCTAGTAGTTGACAGTGTCCAATTCTGCAGTCAACTTTCTCACTAATATTTTTGTAAGCAGTTAGCCTAGTGTTGTGCTAGACTAGCTTTTGAATGATTCCTTTCTTATGCAGCAATATAACATACGAGTTGTAATACATTTGATATACACCAACCTGTTTAGAAATTATTCTCCCTCGTATATGACCCATTTCAACGGTGGTTCCATTATTTTCTGCAACCTTATTACTTTGCATTTCCTTCAGTGCTTCTTTTACTTCTTCCACTATTATTTTACAAATGTTTTCTAATCGCACATTTCCTAAATCCTTTCATCGTGATTTATATTGTAGGCTCTGTGTTACCTTCGACTCATAAAGAGATCTATGCAGAATTTCGTTAGTTCCATTTTACTATTTATCATTTCATTCCTACCATTTTGAAAAGTGTGAATTTCGTTTCTAGCATACTGATTTTTAAGAATTTTCGTGTTTTTGTCCCTTAATTTTAGGATTTCTTTAATTATAGGTATGTGCGTATGCAGATTTATTGTTCACACTAAATGGTTTTGAGCATCGTGACAACAATTATCACGAATGTATGTAAGACTCGAAGACTTCAAACTACTTATAAATCTGTAATCGCTGCAGAAGTGTGTAGAGTCTAAAAAGTTTTTATGTCTGTACATCAATATTCGTTTCTTTTGATGTGGAATAATAAATCTGGTATATATAATTTTGCCACAATGACTTCCGCGTGACTTTTGCTAATTATTTATTTCTAAAGCCACTTCGAACCCTTCAAAATAAATAACAGCACGTGCTGTAAATAGATTATTCCCTTTTAGAGTATTTTGTGCGAATTTACACGAGATCTAATAAATTTTACTCATCACCGCGAAATCTCTTACTCACGACCTAAATTTAGTAATCCGATCGTTCTAGCTGCTCGTTATCGCATAGGTCTATGTAGCAATATGTTAAGGCGAACATAATACAAATCAGTAGAATACGGTTATGTTAAAAATGGTTACCGCGCAAGTGTCGTGATAAAAACGAATTTTTATTATTTATTTTTAATGGGATGCGCAAAATTTTACCTCGGAAATAAGCAGAAAAATTGTCTATTGCAGAAATGTATAAATGAACATTGCTGTAGAATAATTGCTTTTATTAAAATGTACCATTATCATTTGTAACTGATATTAAGCGATATTTCATCTATTTATTTATAGAAGCTTAGCGTCCGTCTCATTCTTCCTCACTCTATTTTCATGCTTCTGTTAAAATTTTTATTCGTGACTATTTTCCTGCAAAACTCAAGATAATCCGGATTTTTTTTTTTTTTTTTTTTTTTATTTAACGATGAATGAGAAATCACTTTTTTTTAAATATTTCAAATCCGCGAAAACTAATTACGACAACGAATACCCGAACACTATCGCAACAATGGGCGGCCTGACACGGCTGAAATCGTTCTTTGAAAAGAAATTTAACGTTCTGGATATGCGGTATTCTGCTGCGATAGTAATTGGGAATAATTTTTTTGTCGAATAAAAAGTTTTCATAAAACCTACAAGGTTTAATGGGGTTATAGCTTTATTTAAAGATCTACAGCGAATAGAAAAACCGTTACATCGAGCAGGGTGAGAGCTCCATCGGTAGTTAATACACTGCCTTATAATCCTACATCATCAGCAGACTGTTAAGCAGTTTTGTTTGCTGTATTAAAGCGCAAATTAGTTCAACATTATTGAAATTAATAATGTTCGGATGTTTAACTATTGATCGTATCGATTTAAGGGTGTGGCGATAGTAGAATAATTAAAAACCGTATTAAAAATATTCCGTACGTTTTCAATTATTTTACTCATTTAATATGGTTTCGAATTATTGTAATTTGAATTCGGTACCGCGTCTGTTCGGTATTAATGTTGTTTAACCATAATATCTTCACGTATATTACCCTAAAATATATTTTTATCAAATAATTATTATTTTTTACTAATTTTTAGCGCATTTATACTAAACTTTTAGCATTTTTTAAAAAAGAAAAACTACCACAATTTTTAGCGTAAATAGTTTTTAATAATACGGATAGACCAATCTAAAATGCTGCTACTTTCTGGACTGTATAAAGCTGAATATTGGTTCAGGGTAATATCTAAATTTCGTCAGTGATCAGCTTGTAAATCGCGCTTATACGCATTATGAAAATGATGGTAAAGCTAACGGTGGTGTTGGTGTTAAAAACACCTGGAGAACAGCATTAAAGAAAAGAAAATTCTAAACAAATTAATATCTTTAGCGAACCACTACACCCTTTATCTGTTCTCATATAAACGGACGGGTACGTGAATTTCTTATTTTTCAAAGCCCCCTTTTATTCATCGTAGCGCGGTAGCCTAATGGTTAAGGTACTTGGCTACCAAACCAGAGGAATCATGGATTTTCGGAAGTTGTCTTGTACCAGATCCGAATCGCTCCCAAGTTTACCCAGCCTAAAATAATTGGGTACCAGAGAATTATCTGGGGGAAAGTAAAGGCGGCCAAGAGAAAGGAACTGGCCCCCGTATTCTGCTTAGATCCATTAGGCTTAATACCATTATAAAAAGCTTAATTACACAATAATCCATGATACCTTATCAAGGATATATGGGACTTACTTTACTTTATGCAATTTAATATACAGTATTCATCCATAAGACCCATCTAATTTTTAAATCACACATTAAATTTAAAAGATATGAATATTGATTAGAATATCACAGTCAAGTACAACTTATTTTGCCGCTTCTTTAATAATTCTACAATTTCGGATACGCAACATTAAATTTATTTTTTAATAAGAAACTCGCAAAAAAAAAAAAAAAAAAATCCAATCTCTGAATTCTCGATTGTTATTTGTGACTTTTTTCATTTTTACATTAATATCAATTTTTATTAATCGAACACAAAAACGTTAAGTTGGTATTTTTTCATATAATTAGACGATATATAGGCTCTCCAGAAAAAACGCAGAAGTGTATTCCGCGGTGTTTTCAGTCTTCTTCATTGCTACTTATCTAACGTGATCTTCGGTAAGTGTACTTTGCGTTGAAATCGCTTTCGAATATGAAGCTCTGTGCAAATTAACGAAAATAAACATTTCCAGTTTTGTAAATTACGTTCAGGAAGTTGAAAAACCATACAGAAATTTGGGCTGAACATAACACGAAGAAAAAGTAAAAGCCATCGCGTAGTATCTATTTAAAATATTTGAACAATCAATAAAATCGTCATATTTTTTAATAAAAGGAACAATATCATACTTGCTGTACCGGTTTTTGATGGAATAGTGTAGGATATCACTTAAATCCGAGGAAATCTAACTATGATAATATTACAAAAACTCATCAAAGAACAACGAATTGTATTTCGCACATATTTCGAAGTTCAATATTTGAAATGTTTTTTTGTTTTTGCGATGGAAAACTGCTACAGCACAAATACCCGCGGAGTATCTTCATTAAAACTGTTCTAACAACTTTTAAACTCACCTAATTCCGCACTGTTCTGATTATCTAATGCTTAAGTAAAACAAAATTTAATGAAATTGTTTTAGTTACGAAAAACTATTACGTGTATTTTGGTAACTCAAATTCACATCACTAGTTCGATATCGCAGGTGTTAAATCATTTTAGTTCATTGGGTACATGATTTACATGTTCGAAACAACATTTTCCAATCGGTGCCCCTATATTTTATTAGTTTTAAGATGAAAAACTAAACGGATAATAAATTAAATATGTGAAATTTTGGCATCTACCAACTATTTTTAAACATGTTCAAAACGGTGTTATCAGTCGTTACTTGTGATCCTGTAAATAGTTAATGATGCAGCGTACATATATTTATATTGCTACTTCATAGGTGGAATTCCCATGTTCTCTATTGCTGCTAGTTTAAAAGTTTTAGCACATCACCAACTGAAACAGAAACACTTCTCTATAGCTTTAGAAAAAGAAAAAGAGACATATTAATTGTTACGAAATTACTCGGCATACAAAAAACGTTTTAAAAATAAGCCTCCAGAATTTTCTTAATATAGACAATCGAAACTGCATAAGAGAGCAAAATAATAATAACGGCCCCTTATTTTATAACGCAAAAATCGTTTCGAAGTTTCAAACTACGTTATGAAATAGCGATTTATCAAAAACACGGTTTAAAAGTTAGAACTTTATCCGTACTATTAAATTATGGTTGAGTCTATTAGTTGACGAATGTTTTTAACGGTATAATGTCACAAATTAGCGACTTCGGGAATATCGTACTATACATAATTTCGAGTTTATAAGAAAATAACTTTCGATAAAAACGAAAAAAACTAAATAAATAAATAAATAAATAAATAAAATGCGAATAAAAATAAAATCTGTCTATATATTTTGTTCTATGTTTTTCATTAAAAAATACATACCATCCAAAATGAATTCAAACTAGCCCAATACTTTTTAATGAAAATAAGAAGCAGTGCAGAAGTTTTAAACACGTTCTTTCATGGACAATTATTTGGTGGTACTTGGTTTTTTGAAATAAAATATATTTCCCGGAGTATTTTTTTTATAAAGGACGAAAAAGAAAAAAATCAACAGAACTAAGCGATACTTTAAATTTTGGACGAAGTTGCACTCTAATCATCGAAATACTATGATTGTTTATTGTACGGATATGGAAGAGGAAGAGGAGACAGTTACCCTATAGGCTGATACGTAAATTTTCTTACGGGGCGAAGAGAAAAAGTTTAGAAATTTCTGATCTAGCATATAATAACGGGATTAATTAAGGAGGAAAAATCGATATTTGAAACAACCCGAGAATATCATAATATCTGTATCTGTCTCTAATGGGGAAATTAGTTGACAAGAGCTCTTCTGTTTTTTTTTTTTTTAAATTAATTGCATTGGAAATTAGCGGTGCAGTAAAAATAGAAAATTAACCGAACGATCAGATGATGAAATGAAAGAACACCGAACAAACAGCAAACCGAATATACACAACAGCTAAGGCCTATGAATCTTTAAATACGCGGCGACACGTAAGTGAATATTTACCTGTATTAAAAAATCACGTTGGAAAGTGTAAAAGTGTAAGCAAGTATTGATGTCGGAATTATACTATTTACCATTTCTGTATAAATTCTGTTATAAACAACTGTATACACAAACTAACAAAAAGTTTATTAAAATATTAGCCAACACTCTCTACTTCGGGGTACAACAGTCTTTTTTTTTTTTTCTATAAACATGAAGATGATGGAACATTACACCCCGAGACATATTAATGTAATTATTAATAAATTTCCGTTAATTTTTTCACTCGACAGTGTTTATAATTTTAATGACTGTCGGAACGTGTTTGAACCTTTTTTTCGATGTTCATTTCATTTTGTATTTAAACTCGGAGCAGATTTTATAATTTTATGAAATATTTTAATTGAGAAAAAAAAAAATAACTACAATTATCTTCCGATTTAAAAAGTATTCTGTAACTTTCATAGTTGGTGTAATAATTTTAGATTTAGCTCGTGTTTTGATATTAACCGAATACACTAGAAATACATTTTACGAAATATTTTACTATACAATTAAATTCAGAAGTGTTTTAATAAAAGGAAATTTATTAAACATCATACTCTACCGCATGTACCCCCCTAACTAAAGTGCCGCATTCGTTTTCAGATTAAATTCTTGAATTAAATTAAATAGAATCACGTTTTAAAAATGAAAGCTTATAAATTAACTGAAATTTTTAAAACATTATTCGCTGCCGGATTTAGCTAAATAAATAGACTGCCCGTCGTTAAAAGTCGAGTTCGATTGTTTAAGCGACGGTTTAATAATCGAAGCGACATATAAGACAAACAATTCTTTTACGTTTATCAATCCAAATGCGCGGTGCTAGAAAAACCTTTAAATGATTTCAAGCGAGGAATCCGATAGGCGTCAAATTCATATTTATATCGAAAGCAACTAAAACGAATTTGGCAAGGAAAATTTAAAAAAACTCGATCGCGCGATAATCTTTAAAAAAGAAAGAAGAAAATTCCTATTGAAAACGTCTATTTCAACGAACAAAATAGCGCCACTACTATTTAATTTGATGGCGATTTTTCTCGTTTATTAAACATGTATTTAATTTTTTTCGTTTAAAAAATAAAAAAAAAAAAAAAAGCAAAATAATGTTCAGTCTCCCGCAACAGTATAACATAAAATACAGCACGTAATTAAGACAAAGTGCTAAATTGTCAGAACAAAACAAATTACGATAGCAGAAAAAAGAGATTCGACCTAAATTTATTCCGAAATTAATTAAAAAATACACGATACCTTTCCCGATTAATTTATTTCTTTCCAGCTTCGTTATAAATGTTTTTACAGATTTCAGCGTTTATCGGGAGCTCTGTATTGCTTGAAATTGGTTAATGGCGCAGCTTCGCAATATTATCCATTTTTTGATTTTATTATAAAAAAAAAAAAAAAGGTTCGATTCTTTGTTTACTGTATATTTCTTTCAATTAACAATATTCTTATACCCCAAACTACGTGCATCATGTTCGCATTGTACGGCTCCTCGGTTTTAATCGTTCGACCTATTTTATTCGCAACTTAACTTGCAAATCCAAACGTCAAAGAAAACATTTACCGTCAATCGTTCCGAACCGACCGCTATTCGTTACCACTGTCGCGATTGCATTTTACACGCGGACTCCGTGTAACGTTACTGAACGATAAAGTGGTGCCGAAAATTGTACCACAACAAACCTATTCAACGTCACTGGTTTGCCGTGTGCACCACACATTTCGTGTTTGACATTCTCTGAAATGATGGGTTTTTCCTCCTTCTACTACGATACAATAGCTTCATCATCGGATGACGCTGCATTTATGAAAAGATCGTTAATGACACTTTCAAAGTCCAACGGCGGCTTGTTGCTCAGATAAAAATTATCGACATCCTCGAATTTTTCATCTTTGCCATTTACTATTTCATTTATATCCCGTTCCGACACCTCGTTTAACATTTTATGAATCAAGTTAACGTGCAGCGTTAGTTCCTTCTCGGTGGAAAAGTGCATTTTACAAAAGATACAATTCCAACAGTACCACTTTTTGTGATTGGAATAGGTCACTCTACATTTAAATTGAGCAAAACAAGCGATACATTGGTACAGCTTCGCCGTGTTCTCGTGCGATTCGATATGATTTCTAGCCTGATCTCGCTTTTTCATTGTCTTATTACACACCGGACATGTATAAATTATTTTACCTAGCTTTTTGCTTATAATAGGTTTAGTTCTATCGAAAGTTGTTACGCCATCGTCGCTATGTACACCGGTTGACGTGGATTGCTGTTCCGAAGGTGGAATAGCTATATCGTTAACTGACGTTCGTTTATCCAGTGTCGCTTGGAATTTATTATTTCTGAAATGTCTCGTTTCGTGCCTGTTGCGATGAAACGATGTTCTGAATTTCCGCGCACAATACATGCAGCTGTATGGGCAATCTCCTAAAATATTAACGTATATATGTGAGTTTACGAAAATAAAAAAAATCGTAATAATAATAAAATCTGTTACATACTTTATGAAAGGAAATTTTCAATAAGCAAAAATCTCCGTAAAAAAAATTTCAAACAGTATTAAAAATGAACGAAGTGGTCAGCATACGCCAAATATAAACGTACATAATTGAAGAAGGCTGTTTATTAACACTAAAATGTTCACTTTTCATATGAAATACATACTCCTAATCGCTCGGAATATTTATTATACCCGATGAGATGTAATTACATAAAATAACGAGTCGAATGTACTACCACATAACAATTCCAGTTTTGTGACAAAATTTTGTGTGGTTGCTGGCCAGGAGTTGTCGGATCCACTCGATTTCGCCTTTGAGGGATTTAGTCAGTAATGAACTGATTGACATAGCAGTTGTGGGGAAGAAGGCATAGAATAAAATATAAAAAGGAATTAAAAATCGTCAAGTAAAAGGAAAGTCTCCGTCAAGTCGCGGAAGAATATCGACCTGTTTTGGCTAAATAACCAGATCGTCTCGCAACCGAAATAAACACGTTCCAAGAAAGTCCTGGTAACCTAATCATTTCGAAACTCGGTTTTGTAAATAATAAAGTTTGCAAAACCTGTAAAATATATTAATTTCTATTACCGCGTCTCCTCAGCACGTTTAACAGAAATTCAGACTGAACCTCCAACGTACACCCGCCTACCGGTAATGAACACTGACAACCCAGCAAATAATCATAAAACATACGTATTTAATCTAATTATTACATTACTCCGAATATAACAAATTGTAATGTCCACGTCGTGCAGGGTGGTAATTTTCTAATCGGCGGGCTTAGCGCTGTTCAGAAAAGCTAAACCAGAACTCACAAAATACACAGCTGATAGGAAAACGAAGGAGGGTTCACTTGCCGAAGGTGTTCCTTCTAGTAAATATCGTTAAGCTTCTTACTGCGTTAACAACGGCGGGCTATCAGCAACTCGCTCGTGACATGTGCCCCGGTCGGATGGATGCATATCAATCCAGAGCGAGCAGGCGAGTATCCGGCGCCTTAAAACCGGGTCTTTTTCGGCTAAGGGAGTTCACCCTAACAGAAAACATGCGGAAGGCAACGGGAAACCACCGCATTAAAATCCCCAGGAGCAACTATGAATATGAATACAGATATAGCAAACGTTACTGGTTCAGGCGGTCTCATTTACGCCAGACCCGGCAGGAGGAAAAAGCGGGTTCCTCAGGTCGTCAACATACACAAGGAAAACCCTACAGAGGGAGAAGAAGACTGGAAATGGTAACATCAAATCTGATTAGCAAAACATTTCAGAAAACAGTGACGGATGCCAGAAATAGGATCATATGAGTTGCACGCGATCTCTTGTTCCAAGAGCTGCGACGACGACGACGACGAATAGTTTAAAACGGATTACACTATTTCTTATTACGTTAACTTAAATTAATTCGCCTTTACGAATTTGTAATTTATTAATATTTAACAAATATAACCGAATAGTGAGTACTTTTAATGAACTATTAGTATGTAATGGTAAAAAGAAAACAGATCGTGCTTATCTATATGGTCAGATAATCATTTCCTTTTACTTGACTTTTATTGGTAATCTGAACAATTGCAAACTTCCTCTTTCAACGCATTTTATAATATTTTAAACACGTAATTATGTTACTTTTTAAGTCGATGAAAATTCTATTCCGCCGCAGATAAGACCAGTATTATTGGAACTTCTGTAAAATTCTTAAATTTTTAATTTATTATTAAAAAATATAAATTTTACAGAAATGCCTTATAGTAAAACAACAGAATATCTAATCAAAATGTTAAATTCTATTTTATCACGTACGGCCACAATTTCAAACAGAAAATACCAAGAATTTCCTTAAATCAAGCTTTTTAAAAGTTTTTGAACAGGAATAATAGCATAAAAAATATATTTTACAAAATTCCTTGCTTGAGTACTCTTGACAACACGTGTTAAACTAAGGCAAATTTCTATAAATTATTTTTATCGGTTTCGTTTTTAACAACTCGCATATCTTTTTCGTATTTATATCATTAATATTTCAAAAAAAAAAGAAAAATACGTACCCGTGTGCAGTCTCATATGAGTTGTTAGAGCGCTTTTGGAAGCGAAGAATCTATCACACACGTGACATGCTATGTCATGCACAGTTGTATGCGTTTTTATGTGATCAACGAGAATAGAATTCACAGAAAAGGATTTGTTGCAAAAGGAACATTTGAATGGCTTTTCGCCTGTATGTGTTCTCATATGCCTGTTTAAATCGGTTATCTTAACAAACGCTTTTTCACAATAGTTACACTTTCTCCTTACTAGTTCGGTTTTACTGCCATTGATCGATTTTTTCTCCACCTATAAAAACCGAGTAAAATATAAATAACAGAAATTTTTAATTAACTTTACGTAACTTTTTGGTTATTAATGAAAAATAAATATTCCCATCTATAACTCGCTTAATATTTTTTAAGTACAGTGTAATGATTTAAACATTAATAAATTTCTACTGAAATACGTTTTCATCAATTTTTCACGAAGATCAAGCGAACGGCTCCTTAAGGATAAAATGGCAGCTTTAGAGGTACAAACCCCGTTTCCAAACATTTAAAAATTTTGGTTTTTAAAACAGCCCCCTCAGAGCGTAAGAGTGATCGCCATGCTAAATTTCAATTTCGTAGAACTTGTTCAGCAGATCTAACGATCAAAAAGCATTATATATATATACATATATATACATATATATAATGTATGTATACATAAAAAAAATGATGATGATAAGAAAACTATTACTTCTTAACAACAAGAAGAGTTTACTATTCCCAAAAATACGGAACGTTGTTTTCCGAGACATTTTAGGATAAAATGAAATGAATACAATTGTTTTTTTTTAATAAACTTCTGTGTTAAATGTTTTCATTATTGTATTATTTATAAAAAAGAAGAGTTTTAATTCATATACCAAACGGTAAAATTCGTAAATATGTTCAAAAAAATCGCTTGCTCCGATTTTAATTCGTCGGCTCGCAATGTGTTAATAATGAATATTGAAACTAAATAATTGTTTATAATAACCACGAAATGCAATTGTTCGGTTTAACAGTGGGTTTTATAAATATGAAGTAATGTAAAAACAATTTTATTTACAAAGAATTATTAATTGATCATAACTCACTTTGCCTGCTCATATTTGTTTTGTTTTTTAGTTGTAAATATCTGATTGCATCAAATTCTAAATAACTTTCAATACAACGCTACTAAGTAGTGTTGTTAAGAATAAAAAAGAAAAGAAGTACAAATTTCGGTTCTGATAGTGTTACTTGCAAAGGCAAACACCTTAGTACCGCGTACAACTTACAGTAATTTAGTGCAATTAAGGATTCGCACTTTTTCTTTTTGTGATTTATTTCAAAACTCATAATGCCGTATTTCGTTGAAGATACGCCTTTTTAAAAATCAAATAAAATAATTTATCTTAAATCCAACTGTTTTTAATTCTAATATGAATTGTCTTTTTTGTAACACTATAATGTGGAACAGTAACTAAAATACAACGACAATAATAGTTTATTGGCCTTATATGAGATTACGTAGCGGCTACTAAAAAACCATTAAGATAGTACATATTGTTGAAAAAATGTAAATGTTTGTACGCTAAACAAAACAGATTAAATTGTAATTATTATTTAAATATAAAAAAGAAACTAATTTGATTTGTCCACGTAAAAAAAAAAAAATGAAATAAAAAAATATAAAAGTATAAAAAATATGTTTATTTCTATTGCAAAAAAATTTAGATGAAGTGACCTACTTCAGACTATGATTAGATAATTTGAAAAACTCCAAACCAAAGAGTTTGTAAAATATTTTTATTTTGGTTATTGGTTTTGTTTTAGTGTTCTGCATTATCAGCGAATTATCTAATTTATTTTGAATCATTTATAGCCAATCGAAACACAGAATTAATAGTCTTGATTAGCAATCTTTGCAGGTGTATGTTATCAGCTTCAGCCGTTCAGACGCTGAATGTTAAAATAAATAAGTCACCTAAAAATTATGTTCGTTAAAATTCATTAGTGATATATAACAACGATCGTGTAGCTTCTCACCACGTACACCGAAATATGCACGCTAGTTAGTACATAATAGACACACACGGGGGACTGCATTCGTATAACGATGTAAATCAAATGATTACTAATCAGTTCCGAATGTAGTCTTACGTGTGTACACATTCGTACTGCATATAACAATTGCCATGAGCACTAATCTGTACAGCTATAATGTACGAATAGATAATCACGACGCTCAGAATCGAGCAATACGTCTGGGAAGAGAAAGCTTCATCGTTAGTGGAAAAATTAAAGAAGACTAAGTTTTTCGAACTATGTAATACAAACGTCTGTACACTCAAACAGGCTACGTCGCTTTCCAAATTATACGGAATAAAACGAGTCATTTTTGCGGTGTGTTTTAAATTACACCAGACACTTGTAATAAAATTCAGTGTTGAGACGGATTCGGTATCTAGCGATGATGTCGAGCTAGACATTATTCTCCGGTTAAAATTATTAATTTTCAATCTCTCGACATCATCCTATTGTTCGTTGTCAGCGGAGAATACGGCCGGAGCCGAGAATGTATTTTCCAATTTTCGGTCTAAATTTCGACACGTGTAGAGTTAGAGCCTGTGTAAGTGCCTTGGTGTGCGCGAGTCCGGCAACAACAGGGAAATGTTCGTCGGCAGCGTGAACCCCAGAGCTTTAAGAAAATAGTGTACGATTTATATATGTGTGACAGATCGGCTAGCTTGATATTAATTGATTTCGGTAATTTACCGTTAGTTTTATGCTGATTGTTAATCTCGAGCCGATCTGGCTAGACAATTCAGTCGATATATTACTGTTTTAATATGCCAGTCAATGCAACGCTGTGTGTCGCGGTTCTATATGTTCTAGTCGTCATCGTTTAAAAGTCAATCGAAAATCGTTATCGTAGTCGCTTTTATTTCAGCAAAATGGGAATTATAGGATTCTGCAAGGGTATATTAATCGTCTCATTTACAGTTGTTTCTTACAATTTAAAATAATACAAAAAGAAAGAAAAAAAAAAAGGAATAAAAGAATTACAGTTTTATTTACTGATAAAATTTCTTAATTTTTAACTGGATTTTCCACTACAGGGAATTAAAAACTTCCAGTAGAATTTTTTTTCACGGTTAATTCTAATTATTCGGCTAGGCACTCCTTTTTTAACAAAACTGTATTTTCTTAAAATTCGATATTTTGACTATCTTTTAAATTAATTTGTAGCACTTTGCGATCAAATAAAATTACTGAACAAATTCGAAAAGCATTTAATTTCTACCGCAATATCATTAAAAATTTATTTTGAAAAATATTCTATCAAATTCTCGCATATCTAACTTTAAACGAAAATTGTCTTATCGGTTGTTTTACTTAGCTTGTATTCTCATTTTCAGCCTAATTTCGATGGAATTCATGGTTCAACTGAACTATAGTTTTTACTTCACAGTTATTTATTATTCCGATATATTTACAACTTATTCGCTATTATTGCATAGTACCGATTTAATTCAATACTCTGAAGATGCTTCCTTGCAATTTTTATTAAAACAAGTGGGTCTTTTATTTAATTTGAATAAAACACATTTTCCAAACATTAAATAAGTCATTCGTAATCGAATTTAAAATAGACAAAAAACGAAACGAAATATGTACACGTACCCTTCTATTATGGTCGTCTATTTTATCGTTAAAACTGTTACTTTCAGAACTTGAACGTTGATTGTTGGTCTTCTTCAAAATAGTGTGTAAAACCTGTTCCGATAATGAAGCCATACTATCCGGTGCAACATTTGCAAACGCTTCCCTTT
This sequence comes from Icerya purchasi, assembly GCA_039619475.1. Classification (NCBI taxonomy): domain Eukaryota; kingdom Metazoa; phylum Arthropoda; class Insecta; order Hemiptera; family Monophlebidae; genus Icerya; species Icerya purchasi. Next base: position 146,993,560 of record CM077115.1, read on the forward strand.
CTTCATCCGTTAGAATGACCTTCTCCTCGCATGTCATTCGCTTATTATTCACATCCATTAGGTGAATATTCGATACGTGTAATTTCACATCATTTTCCCCGTGATACATTTCGCCGCAGTACTTGCACGGAAACTCCCTGGACAATTAATATTATTAGAAAAACTATTACAACGAAATAAAAATAACATTAAATTATCTGAAATATTAAGATAACAGCACGCCGATTTTCTTCACGTCCGGTGAAATAAAATACAAAGTGAACAAAACGTTTGCTATAAATGTAAATATAAATTCCATATAACATTTTATTAATTATTAGCGCGAGTAAAGAAAAAATGTTCTTTATTAGTTTAATATTTTTGTTTGATTTTTATTTTGTTCAGCTTTTGTATATGAGGTTGCTCCAACAGTAGAAAAACTGTTGCTATTCCGTGTTTATAAGTTTGATAACATCGTTAGTTTTCTACGACCTCTTCACGCTTTTCTAAGTATTTTTCCTGCACGATAAATCTGAAAAGGTGATCATTTTCCAGTTTACACATCAGACATTTCTTTCTTCCATCCGCGATTCTCTTAAGAAGTGTCGTTTCTGTTACATTTAATCTAGTCAGCACGTCCCGATATGCAATTTTATCCGCCCATCTGATCCTTTCTATCCTGCGGTAGCATCACATTTCTAAAGGAATTTATTCTTTTTTCGGTTATTTTCGTTACGGCCCATGTTTGCGAAGTATATATAATTATTATCTACACATGTGCGATATTTTTTTAATTTTGTGCTTCCCTTAGTTCTTGCGTCTTTTAGTATACGTTCCAAATTATTAAAAGCATTTCTTGCTTGCCAATACGTATTTTGATCGCTTCTTCGTCGTCCTGACCATTGTCCCTAACTCGTACTCCCAAGTATGTATGCTTTTTGACTTGTTCTAAACATTTGTCGTCAATTATGTATAGCGGCCTCATTTTGTTAGTTTGGTGCCTACTGATTTCCATTATTTTGGTCCTATCTACGTAAAATTCTCAATCCGAGTTTACGGCTCTCCTTGTTTAGTGTGGATACCATTCTCTGTACTTGCTGTGCTGTTTCTTCCACCAAGACCATATTATTGTCCGCACACTTTATATTGCTTATTCATTCGCCATGTATAATCCACCTTTAGTAAAAACTGGATGTTTTGCCATCTCCGCTGCGTAAGTATTAAACAACCGAGGTGAAGGAGAACATCCCTGTCTCACTCCTCACTTTATTGCCGTTGAAAGTTTGACAATAAATTTCATTAAACCATTATACAGATAATAACATTTTCATAAAATACTAAATGAAGAGATCAAACAAGCAGAACAAAACGCGCATGTGAGTGGAGGAAATATTCTCCGAAATATGTAATTATGAGAGATCACTAATGTGACCAACTGGCACCCAATTTAAAACGGAGCATTTAAAAAAGCACATTAAGTTAAGAAAAGGGAACAAAGGATCAGTTGTTGATTTTTAATTTTTTTAAAAAGACGGCTGCTTGTGATTTTTAGTTGATCGAAACTCTAGAGTTTCGTTAGATCACGGCCAACATAGCGCACAGAGTGGACGAAAATCTTCACCTGAATGTGAAGACCATTTTTTGTTGGACTGTGTTGGGTATATTTCCCAGAGAGAGAAAAAATCTCTTTACAAAATTAGAGTACGGTTGCTCGGTGGCAGCTGTATATTTTGATCTATGCAAAGCATTTGACACAGTTGATCACGATATATTGTTAAAAAAATTGTACGCTTGTGGTTTCCGCGGTTTTATTTACAGTTGGTTTAAATCATATTTAACACATGGAAAAGTAATCACAAAAATAAATAAAACCTACAGTGATAGTCTAATACAAGAATTTGGCGTACCACAAGGGAGTATTCTAGGACCCATCTTATTTTTAGTGTATATTAACGATTTATGCAATCTAAAAATATCAGGAAAAATTTACACCTATGCAGACGATACTGTATTAATTGTAAGTTCCCGTTTTGTAAACATACTCGAAAGTCAAATACAGAGTGATGTAAATACAGTATGTAATTGGATGAATAGAAACCTTCTGAAGTTAAATGTAAAGAAAACGAAATACTTAATATACAGTCATCTTCCGCAGCATAGATGGAATCAAATACAAATAAAATGGGAAGATAACTATCTGATAGAGAGAGTGTATAATGTAAAATATTTAGGATTATATTTAGATTGTAAACTCCTATGGGGTAATCACCTTTCTTACTTATCTAAAAAATTAAGAAAGTTAAATTACCTATTTTATTATTTAAGACAATTCTTTAACAATAAACAGCTCCGTACTTTGTACTTAGCATTATATCAACCTTCACTGACCTATGGTATCATACACTGGGGGGGAGCTGCGAATTATCACCTTGCACCAATAATTTATTTACAAAAATCACTATGCAAAAAAATTAACCAGGGTATATATCCTACCATAGACAGAAGTATGCTGGATGTTAAAAAATTATTTGCAGTGCATTTACTACTTTATGTATTAAAAAATAAAGAAAAATTCAATATACAAAGTTGCACCGGAATAACAAGAGGTTCATCACAAGAGAAGGCAGACTTACCGGGCTTTTTTAAATTTCATAGTAGAACACAAGCTAGATATATGGGCGAAAAATTATTTAATTCAATGCCACAATCTTTAAAACATAAACTCAATAACCGCAAATTAAACCGTAGATTGTTATTAAATTATTTTGGAGCACCTACGGCTAACACTAATTGAAACATATTAAATCGCTCAAATTAAAAAATTTGCAGTTGAATATATCCCAAAAATTCAAGTCTTTGGCTATCAATTAGAAAATATTAAATTATTCATATCGCCGGTTGCATATTATAAACTTTATTGAATTACAGTGGAAGATTTTAAATACATAGATATCGATAAATAATTATTATAAACACCTAAATCTCTAATTTTAAATTCTTCATCATTTAACAGTTTAAAATTATACCTGCGTTTCATAATTAATCGTTATATAACATAAAGTATAAAATTATTATTAATTATAACTAGAAAAGTATCATTATAATAGCAATTATTAGCTACATAACTGTAATTTTATTATTCTTATGTACTAGCTAACGTAGCTGGCGTGTAAGTATTATTTAGCTATAATATTTCACTTTAAGCTTAATTTCATTGTGATCTATCACTACTACAAATACTTATATATGCTTTATTACTTAATTTTATGAATTGAAATTATATATAGCAATAACCATATTTATCTCTTATTTTATTATTATTAGTAGTTCCATCATTATTTAATGTTACTATTATAATTATCAATATTGTTATTAATTTTAAACTTAGATAATGGTTATTGTTATTTTTATATTAGCTTTTAATTTTGATACTATTATACATATTATCAATATTATGATTAATGTTTATTATTACTGTTATTAATGTTATTATTACTGTTATTAATGTTATTATTAGTATTATTATTATTACCAATATTATTATTATTGTCATGCATATAATTTTTAGTTTTAGCTTTAGCTTACGTATTATTGTTGAAGCCAGCTACCAGTATTTTGGGACTGGGGAATGTGTGTGATTAATTTTAGATTTTATTCTAGATATTCTTTTATTTTAACTTTTATTAATTTCTGCGGCTTTTTACTGATTTTTATTACTTCATACTTGTTTCCTTGCTATTACTGACTTGTAAGTAAGTTGTAAATTTTTTCATTTAAGATTGTTTGTAAACATGGGCTACTAACATGTACTATGCAGTTTTCATTTTTGTTTTTGTATGTACCATATTCGTTAATTTTGAGATGTATTAGTTAAACCAATACACAATAGTGGCCCACGTATAATAATTTCAACATGCATGTTTTTAGTTTAGCTTTCTTAAATCTTCATGTCAAACACAAATTGTATTCCAATTACATTCGCTACTCACCCTAAAGGAGCGCATTTGCGACTTCAATTATTATTTAGTATATATAATTATCGTTGTACATATTCCAAAATATATGATTTGGCATAATTTTGTTAATTAAAACAAAAAAAAGAAATATAAATATTTATATTTAAAGTTCAAAGATGTAGTCCAGTAAGTATATAGATAGCTCACAAAATAAAAGAATATTACGAGGAAGATGAAATGGTGAAGCAGAAATAAAAAAAAAAGATGATTGTAATGATGAAAGCAACGGGACCTTCAAAAATGCTAAGAAGGCACAAATTTAGGGCTAAAGTCACGAGAAATAGCTTTGCAACATAGACATAGTACGAAATTACAGCATAATCGTAAGTATTATTTACGTAAACAAATTACATTATAAATAATTCTTCACAATAATATTACTTTTTTAAAAAACATTTTAATTTGCAGTTTAATAACAACGCCACACGTATTAGTAATATATTCCATATTTCATTAGAATATTTTATAACTTTAAATTACACAGAAGTTATTAAAGAATGCTGCAACAAGAGTTCCAACATCGGTTACGCAGAAATATTATTTACTTTCAAATCTTGAAATCCTTACCCCGCCTGTTCTGGTCTGTTTTTGTAGAGTTCATTTAAAGTTTGTTTTAATTATTAAATAAACTATATGGCCAAATTAAAAGGAGACACTAAATAATCGAAATAAATATTCTGTCTACGCGATAGTCGAAGAGTTAGAGCGATAGGACTACCTCATTGGAACTCTATGAGTTTGAACACTAACGGCGACTAATAAAATTAACAAAATCTATTAAAATAGCTGTGTGGAAGACAATAACAAATTACCACGCATACTATGATATGCGCATAGATCGGTATACAGATAGCCACATTTGGGATTACATATCTCGATAAAAAAAACTTTTACAATCAGTTCCGAGTAAGTTTTGTGTATAATTTCTTTGTATATAGAATTGTCGCGAATGTGCTACCTATATCTGTACTTAAATAAAATGCTTTTTTACAAAAAATAAATACCGACTTCACGGTTTATTATAAAAATTTAAAAATGCACTAAAAAGTAAAAAATAATTACTCCCGATAAAAAATATATATCAGAGTGATATAACTTAAGGTGATATCGTAATTCTTATACAACATTAATACTTATTAGAGTCGGCATCAACTTCATATTAAAAGAATAATTAAAAACTGCATTAAATGTTCTTTAAATTGTTCCTAGATATTGTAACATGAATTTGATGCCGACTCTAATTAAGGTATTAATGTTGTATAAGAATTGCGATATCACCCTTAAGGTGTTATATCACTCTGATGATATATATTTTTTATCGGGAGTAATTATTTTTTACTTTTTAGTGCATTTTTAAATTCTTATAATAAACCTTCAAGTATCGATATTTATTTTTTGTAAAAAATCATTTTATTTTACAATTTTTAGCGTTATACTTGAATTTTTTTCTTGTTAAAAATCAATTTTTTTTTCACATTATTCCCCATACTTTATACTTTAAAAAAATCGATTTCTTTATTTTGAATTGCATTTCCTCGGTAAAAACATCAAAAGCTACATTTCCATGGTAATTTGGCAAATTTGTAGTATTTTAAGTCAATAAATCTAACCCGACGGTGAAACCAATCATGAATGAAAAACATCTAAAAAGCTTCAATCTCCCGCATTATTAAGGATAACTCAAAAACTACCGGTCAGATCTTGATCAAATTTAAATGGAACCACATGAGAAGCGCCGCCTTTTAAATAAAATAAGAATCATCAAAATCGGTTTACCTAGAAGAAAGTTCTGAAGTAACACACATAAAAAAAAATAAAAAAATACAGTCGAATTGAATACCTCCCCCTTTTTTTGAAGTCGGTTAAAAACACATGGATAAGTAGACTAACCGAGCATTATTTATCGAAAAAATGAATTTAACTGAACATAAGAGGAGATAAAAAATGAAAGATTTAAATAGATATTTGCATGCGGGTGAAACCACAAGAATCAACTAGTATAATAAAATCATTTTTTACCCATCTGTCTGTGCGCGTTAATGTCAGGAACTACCGAATCGATTACGTTCCGATTTACACTAGTGAGGTAGGTTTTAGTGCAAAATTTATAATAAAAACGTGAAAAAGATTGCAGGCAAAACCCTTGGCAACAGCTTATATATATATGTATATATATATATGTATGTATGTATGTATGTATGTATGTATATATAAACATAAATAATGTAATTAAAAAAATAAAATAACCTACCCTTTAAGCGCGTGACTGAGAAAGTGCTCTTGAAAAGCTGTACGTGTTGAAAAATACTTATCGCAATGTATACATAACGGTGGATTTTTATTATTGTGTAACAGCATGTGTTTCTAGTAAACAAATAAATAAACATTATCAACGATGATATATAACGGAAGCATCGATTTTAAAAATATTTTTGTTAAATCGCTTCGGAAGGAGTAGATAAAAAAAGATTACTTAATGGGAAATATAAAAGATGATTTGGCAGACAATACACGGGGATAAGAAACTGCGCCTTCGCAAAGAGAAACGAGATAATTCAGGAATTGATTAAAATAAATTAGCTAAACATTCATAAAATGCCGAGCTGTGTTGTAAAATTTATCTTAACTTTAAAATACAATACATTTAAAGTGAAGTTGTAAAAACGTTAAAAGCCCATTCTATACGAAGTCTGGAAGGCTCTGAAAATATTTGAACAATTCATAATATGCTGGAAATTTTATATATATAATGTATATTTATATGTATGTAACTCCGTAAGAGAACTATTGTAAAACAGTAGAAGCATTATTCTCAAACAAATACGAATATTCGGTTGCACTTTAAGATTAATACGTTTCAAACAGGCAGCAAGAGGAACAGCAATTAAACAGAATATAGGACATTTATCGAGAAGTAGAATTATTTTGAAAGAAGATGAGCAGAAAGAATGGCAGTTGACACGAGTAATGTAAAAAGAAAAATAGCAGCAAGAAAAAGGGAGGAATTTTGCGGCGGATTATTCAATGTGAAACAGAAAAAGGGAAGAAGCGGCAAATATAAAAAATTTAAAATAAAACGAAATTAGCTACATAAACGTTAAATGGAATTCGACAATGAAAGTGACTGTCGTAAGCGAAAGATGATGATGATGATGATGACAGTTAAAAATGATACTGCATATACAAGTTATTGAAGAAAAGTAGTGTAAATTTTATGAAAAAATATACATACAACGTAGGAACTGGTGTTTTTGAAATATAAGTTGCATCTGCAACGGTAAAAGGTTTTATCGGCCGTTTCCAATACAACAATATTAAGGCAACACGAAGAATTCGTCATCTGATGTCTTGATAAATCTTCCGCATTGCTAAATACTTCATTACAAATCAGACACCTGCAAAAATTAACATCATAAAGAATAATTTGAATTTATTTATTTATCCAGGATAAAAAAAAATTAATACATCGAAAAATCTCACCCGAGTCGAAACAATAGAACTAGCTATCTATTCCCGGTACTTATTACGTTTTAAATATTAACAGACGATTACTAATAAATGCCAAAATGATAATGGAGAAACGAGAAAAAATTTTTTTTAAGGAAGCGCAATGCGTTTTTTTTAGTAAATAGAAAAAAATCCACTTCAAATTTGTAAATAAACTTTTATAACTACTAACCGATAGGGCGATCTTTCTGCCAAATTATTCTCCATGTCTAATTCGATTCCTGGTAACTGAATCAACTGTTCACTACACGACGGCAAGGAGTTGTTATGTGAAAGCGTGTCATTCTAAAATAACAGAATAAATCAATTACATTCAAAAATATATATAGTATTACAAATTTGCATATTAATATCGATGTTCACATTAATGTCTGATCATTTTCTTATGTTAATGTAAACACAAGGCACAACACGTAAATAAATCAAAAATTGGTAAATTTTTTTTCCTAATTAAAAATTCGCAATGTATAATTTTTAGTATATTATAATTTAAAATGCTTTTTTTTTTTTTTCTTTTTTCAAATGCCATATTTCATTGAATATTGGAGGGTCTACTGTTCACGGTTAGCGTGATAATTTTCGAAATTGCACATAAACGATCCGTATTATATAAATTTCGATTCCTCACTACGGAATAGACTTTTGTGACTGACGTAACTCGTTTAACATTAGTTTTATCTGATCATGCGCCGCTTAAATACATTTCGATCTTACAACTACTGGCATGGCTCAGAGCAGAATTAAAACATAACGGGGGGAAATATTTCTGAATGTGTCCAAACAGCAGACATCCATTTTTTTTTCATTCTTACAACTTTCGCGGATTGTAAAAATGATAACGTTAAAACAAAAAAAAATCACCAATCAAAATAAAATATAATTTATAAACTTTTAAGTTTGTAAATGCACGATGAAACATACAAATTTTTTATAAAGAGGTCGATTTATTTATTTTTTTTAAATTACCTGCAATACATTTACATTTTGATAATTCACAAGCACTAGGTGCACGTTAAAATTTTGTTTTACGGAAATTCAGCTTAAAACATATTAACAATTTATACTTCGGCTTCACAAAAAATAAATTTATTCTAATCTTCACAGTTTTTTTAGTAATTTCTTTATAAAAATCGAATAAATTCAAACGTGAAGATAAATGTTACGGAATAATTTCATTTGTATCAACTTTGACCAAGAATATGAAAAATAGCAAATTCATTAGTAAACAAAAATAGCGAATTTCAAAAAAAAAGAATAGCACACAAATACTTATAATAAAATAATCAATACATACTGAAACTGGAAAAGAGCAATTCTGTAGAGACGAATCACTAGGGATTCTGATTAAGCTATCCATGAAACTGACTTCTTCTTTATCGTTGGACTTTTGAACAGACAACTGCGATTCGGTATCAGACGTTATCGTAGCAGATTCAGCATTCTGTTCAAATAGGAATAAGTAATTTTATTAAGTTGCTATTATGTTTAATTTTTGTGCGCTACAAGTAGAAATGAATGACTCCAGCTCCAGAGTAGCCTCGCACCAAAACAAATCAAATACGTGACAGTATAACAGAATTCGACTCCTGGACTATGTAGAGTCGGGCAAACGTTAAAAAATGAACCTGTTTCAATATAAAGGAGTCGATTCTAAATTCTGCAAAAAGTAAGTGGGAGCTCCACTTTAGATAAAATTGGATTATTCGAAGTCAAGAGGTAATAGATTTTTTATCGAAATGTAAACAAAACTATCAACATACTTTTCTCACGCAGCAGCCATTTTTTACTTTTTTTACCTTCTATCGCGATATGTAAAAGTTATATTTCAGGCACTGTTAATATTACGCTGAATTCGTTTTATAGCGAAAATATCCACTATACAAACTTAGCAGCGTTCTTCAACACTTTTAAATTATTACTGTTATATAACTAAACGTACTCAAATGTAAAAATTATGAATACACAGTGAATGCGAAGAAACAAAATACAACTGATACTAATCGCCATCATACAAAATTAAATAATCTATTCGATTCTTTCTTTATGATGCCATGCTTAATTCCTGAGCGTCGGCAACTACCTATTCGTACATTTCAGCTGTACAGACATAGACATAGTGTACTAAGCAAGTGTTATATACAACGCGATTGTACGCATGCAAGACTACATTCGGAACTGATTAGTAATCGTTTGATTTACATCGTTATTCAAGTGCAGTCCCGTGTGCATCTGCTGTGTACTAACTAGCGCGCATACGATGGTATACATGATGGTTTTCCATTGCCTTCCACGTGAAGTAATGAATATTTAATTCAATTTTTCGTAATAATGCTCGCCGTCACCCGGGATCACCCGAGACTTCCGTAACGGAAGCCAAGCGCTCTAGAAACTAGACTATCGCGACGGCATACTTTAAATAATCTATACTAAAAACAAAAACGGAAGAAATCTTTGAATATTATTTTATGATTCGTATGTCTTTCCGAAAACAAAAACTGGCGAATTTTAAGAATATTTTCTTTTTCATCATCATATATATATGAGAAACTTTATTAGGTTCACATAAAAATTTCTTAACTGTGTGAGGGAAAATAATGTAATTTTATTTATTATTATTTTTGATTGTTTCAGTACTAACATAGATGTTTCCCACTAATAAATCCCCCAACTTTCTCGGTTTTTTAAAGACTGCCTACCCTGCATAAAAGATTAACATTAATACTAAATAAAAGTCTACAGCTGACAAAACTAAATAAAATAAATAAATAAATAAAATCCTACACCTAGACATAATATGTATAAAAATATCTAAAAAAATTTACAATGTTCCAACTCAATATACATGCTAAACTCTTTATATATATATTGTAAATTAAATAATTACACCTACTTCATATAGTCCTTCATTAGGAATAGATAAGACGAAATCCATAGACCCGATAGACTCAAAAATGGATGACAATTCATTACCTTGAAATAAAAGATTTAAAGTTATTAAACATTTTTAAAATTATTACTAAAAAGATTCTTTTTTCTTATGTTAAAAAAACATTTACAATAAATAAATCTTACGTTGGGTTCGACAGTCCACTTTAAAAAAATGAAAGAAAAAAAAGCGTAGACGTTTCAAAGTCCATCACCTCCAATTCCATATATTAAATACCAACTTAAACACAATCGTAGTGAGCTGGTCGTTGCCAACACCAATAACGATGCATGTAAACATAAAGGTAATTTATTTCCTTGACTCTACACTACCACTACCACATTATTGATATATTTATAATATTACTTCACTATAGACCTTTAACTACTGTAATTGACCAGGTTCCCGCAATAAAAAATAAATAAAAAATTAAATATCAAAAAAATAAAAAAATAAATAAATTTTCGAAATTTATTTTATAAGGTATTTATCGGGCGCCAGCGATACATTACGGCGTATCGCTACCGGTAGCTTAATCGACCAGAACTTTAGGCCTTGTTAAGGGCAACGAAAATGGCAAGGTCTCTGCGGCGGAGATATCACAAAAAAAAAACTTTTTTATCGAGAGAATCAGTTCATTGAAAAAACAAATGCAATAAAATTTTAAAACGCTTTAAAGTAATGAATAAAATTCAAAGAGTCGCATTAAAAATTGCCTAAAAACGGCATGTAGCAGTAAAGATAAAACAAAACAAAGTTTGCCTCCCGGCCAAAGCAGTTGAGATTTTCTCGCGACGACAAGGAAGCGAGGACTAATCGGCCGAATTCACACAGTGAATTCGACGACGATTTAACGAAAGGCGGCCATTTTGCCTAATATTAAAAGTAAATATATATAAAAAATTCAACACGCCGCCGATTTTTCTAGAACATTTCAAAATCGGTGGAACGGCGGGTACCCTGCGTCGGTTTTTTCAGGTTCTTAGAAAAAAATTTCTCACGCCTCGACGTAGCTCGACTCGCATCTCCGACACACACAACGCCAGACCGGACAAACATCGGACAAACCACCCTCATATAATTAACACACACATACGCACGAATCGCCAAATTGGCGCCGTGCACATTGGCATTTCCCACGAAATTTGTTGATCTAGCATTATGATCGGAGAATGCTCAGTTTGCACGCTGCCCGAGGAAGCCGGAGAAATAGAAATCGGAGCTGATAGGCCCGAGAAACTGTCAAAACGCGGAGAAATATGGAATTTAGAATTTGGAGAAAAGTAATCACTATCATTTTTTAATTCGGTGCAGCGTGAGAAATATCGAAAGTCATGGCAGCCGAATCCGTCACACTACTTAACACTATATATATATATTGCAGTATATATTTTTTTTAAGCACAGAAACTGGTCATCATCAGCTATAATCATTAGAATAAATCCATTTCATTTTTATAATATTGAAAAGTAAAACATTTTTCATAAATTTAAACTCCTAAAATTTTTAAATTCTGAAAATCTGAATTCAGTACTGAGTTCAATTTCGATTACATCATTACTACAGGACAAAATCACGTCCGACTAAAACGAAAGGATGGCAATGACGTCAAGTGATTCAATAACTAATGTAGAAGTACGCAAAATAGTGTGTAAATTATTTCTGATAATAACGACACTGCGGTAACGTCATGAGAATCTGCACTACAATTATGGATTCGGATCGAAACTATCAGAAATAATGTATATACCATGTACTCTTTTCAGGTTGCTTATCGAGGCCAAACTTGACGTAATTGACCAATTCGAGCTCATTAAGAACATTCGAAGGATAATTACTCGATTACGACCACAAACGTGACACGATCACCAAAACATACGCACATTCTGAACTACAACAAGTGACGCATGTATATATTTGTTTGAAATGGCAATAAACGCTGCAGTTTGTATATATATAACGGGTATTACAAATAATAAAACGAGTTAATCAATATTCCCAATTGAGCACTAATAGCAGAGAAAACACATTTGGATAGGCTTAAATTTGCATACATCCTACAAAATAATGATAATCAAAATCAATAAATGCTTAGAATGTGGCATCTGCACCATAAGAGAAGTAAGTACAAACGTATCAGAGGCTGAACAATGCAGAAAACAAGAAACGGAAAAAATGTTCGACTACCTACCAGTTAATTGGATAGCATTGTAAATACATGGTAAATAATATAGACTTTAACTTATTTAAGATTTAGATATAATTGTTTAAACGATATACGCTACTTCGAAACGTTTTCACAGCTATAGCCCACCATCAGCTAAAAATTAATAAAATCACATAAAGTATACGCGATCAGAACAAACTCCAAAAGTGTTATTTTTACAGCTTGTTCTGATCATGTGTGGTTTTATTAATTTTTTTTTGCTGATGATTATCTATGCTCGATAAAAACGGGTTTTAATTAGTATGTATTTTAAATTCGTTTGTTATATATTTGCATCTATTCCAATTACTATATTTTATATTAAACGATTCTATATATGTAGTTGTTTACATTTAATATAGCACATATGAATTACATATATATGTCAAGCTAAATCGTGTCGAGTCTGCACGGCTTCGATTAGATTAATTTTTTACAGAGAGAAAGTACTGTGGCAAGGCGCAATGGTATGTAAATTATTTCTGATGGTGGCGACATTGCGGTGATTAATATATTTCTAAATATTATGCGGTAGGTTAGTATCTAAAGAAATAAGAAAGAAAAGTCTATTAGAGAAATATAATAAATGATAGTGAAATTAACACAAAAAACTAAAATCAACTTGATTGTATAATTTTTAAATCACTAAATTTGACTGTATTTATTTAAATTTCTCCTTTTATCAGATAATTTTACTATCCTTTTTTTCCCTGTGATGAGACATTTAGTGTTCACCGGTTTAGTTACTCGTAATATCACTTTTTTTTTCTTATTTTTTAGACTTTATACTAACTGAATTATTAATTTTAGACTAGAGAATTGTTACGAATGGGAAAAGAATGTCTCTGTAGAATTTTATTCCTCTTAAGTTTAAGCAACAGGAAATAACAAAAATGAGCAATTTGAAATTTTCCAAGAAATATTAATGAACAACGTAAACTTCTATCGATTAAGTGTGTACCACATAATGGAATGTATGAAAGTTATTAATCCCAATACTAAGTCTTAGTCCATACCTGTGAAGTATTCTTCCGATTCCACATACTCCGCCGGAACAACGCTTTGGCCGTTTTTATAATGTACAATTTCACCGGAAGCATTTTTAACACAATACACATCCACCTTATTCGAACAATATAAAAATATTTTTAAATTATTACTCGAAATAATTATAACCAACATGTGTAATCGACAATGGTAAATTTAATTTTAAAATATTTATGTATATATATATCGGTCTATTCATTTATACTTGACATTGCGTTCTTATAGTTCCAGAATTCGGTTTTTTCCAACTAAACGAACCGTTTATTTCAATTTATACAATTTTAACAATGTAAAAGTATTAAATAAATATGATTTCCCTTCTCGTTAATCCACCTAATACTAATCTTTTTAACGTAATACATGAAAATTACTGTAAACCATCATTAAATTAAAACCGAAAAATTAAATATAAAAAAATGTATTAAATCTTATTTTGTTCCTAAACTTCATGCATTAAAATATTTAACGAGTTTACATGAAAAAGTTAAAAAAAAAAAAAAAAAGAACAATAATAATCTTACAAGATCACAAATAGTTCTACACTTACTAATGTATTATCAGTTATTTTTATGTTTAATGAATTCGGTTATTACTTTCTCAAAAATTTTTATTATACATACCGATGAATCAGCACTGTGAACAAATTTCAAATGCTTCTTACACCGATTCAACGTCCGAAATTTATTTTTACATATGAAACAAATATAAATCTTGCATCTAAGATGGATACTGCAATGCCGCTTTAGACTATGCTTTCTGGTAAACTTTACGCCGCAATCATTACAAATATATCTTTTCTCCTGTTCATCGCGAGATTTTGATCTGAGAAAAATGTAACAATCAATTATTTCCGATTTCTTATTAATTCTTGATAAAATCAAAGGAAATAAAAAGGGGATTTTTTTTTTTTTTTTTTTAATATGCCTGTAATTAAGTACAACTATTTACCGAGTCCATATCATTTCGTTACATTATTCATGTTTAAAAAAATTTGAAAAGGAGATATTATACGAAGACAGTTAATAGGAGACTGGAGAATATGAAAATTTAGTTAAGCTGTGATTATATATAACTAACAGCATACCATCATCAGATGCGAAAATTAAAATACTGAACGACAAAAACACGAAGAAAAAGCACTATTAAGCATTTAGCTCATTTCTATGACTTCATTTCTTCCATTATTTACACGTAAAATAAACCATAAATCGTAGTCGAAAACTGATTCAAATTATGTTAAAAACCAGAAATATTTCATCAAAATGGGATCAATTAAAACCAGTTATATAGATTTTTTTGATTTTGTATGTTTTTAGAAAAGCTTTTCTTCCACACATCATGATGTTTCAAAAAATTTTCCACTGACGTTGTGTTATTTTTTCATTTTTTTATATATCTGAAATGTATAGTTTGGAGAGTATCTTCTGATTCCTTGCATTGTCTGCACGGGCTATCGTCAGTGATTTTAAATCTCTTTAAGTAAACTGCGAAATTACCGCGACCCGTTAAGTACTGTGTTAGAAAGTAGAGTTGGATCTTAAGTTTTTATTTTTTAATCTAGTTTCAATACCGGGTGGTATTAACGGCTCTCCTTTTTTGTATTGTTCCTAAGAGATTTCGATTGTTTTTCTTTTATCATCTTTATTTCTTTTGGTATTTTTGTACATGATTCATTAAGTCAGATTTCGATCTTAAGTTTCTTAATTTGATTAGCTTGCTCAATTTGAAGATCTCTACTGGAGCTACACCGGCTATCACGTAGACGGAACTATACGATACAGTTCTGTATACCGATATTATTACGCTTGTATTAGCGTCTTTGCAATGTTCTTAATTTTTTAACATCCGCTTTTCTCAATTTTTTAAAATATATTAAACATCCGTATTCTGTGCTTGATTAGAGAAAACATTATACAGTATCGCTCTTTTCCATTTTTTTTTTTTTTTTTTTTTTTTTGCATCATATCCAAATTTTTTATTATATTTATTGTAATATTTTTCTAATTTTAAGGGTTGTACGTTGTACATGTTTATTATAACTCATATTTTGTTCTATTATTAATTCAAGATATTTAATCTCTGTACTAAAAATTATATTTTGTTGATTTCCTTATTTTCTGTTTAAATTCCTTTTTATTATGTTTTCTTGAGCTAAGTAGTATACGTGTTTTATCAGGATTTAAACTGAGCTCATTTAGTATTAAATTTATTATTTCCATTTTCCTGTTTATTTATATAAATTAGACACATTGCAGCTGTTTTCCTAAATCGTGCTATCCTAAATTTTTGAAACGGGTCAATAATTAGAAATCAGTTAAATACACCATTTGAGTCAACCTGATTATGGTTTTAAAAAAAATATATATATTTATTGAAAAAATTATTATTAATGTGTTTTCGTTTAATTTCACCCCAAAAAAATTATTTTAAACTAAAATTATTATGAAAAATAAATATCCTAATACCGCTATAAACATTTCAATTCAAACAGAATATTAAATAGTTTTACTTGTGCATTGTAATTAATAGAAGTTGTACTCGTGCACTCCCAACAACATTAATAATTTAGTATTATTTATCTGAAACTTTAGGTATATATACAAAGAAAAAAATTCGGAAATATTCGAGTAACCCGACAAGACAATTATTAACATACCGTTCAAAAGTCCATAAAGCAAATAATTCACGAGCAGCACAAGGTCACAATGTACTTACGCAGTGACAAAATACACATGAAAAAATTAACATTTTTGAGTGTGAAAAAAGGATTAAAAATCAGAAAATAGCTCTTTGAAAAACTGATAATCACGCTACAGCCAAACCATTTACGCTAGATAATGAAATTTCATATGAACATTAGCCATATATTGAAATATATTGAAGATGTAAGTTAAGAAAACTTTTTTTAAAAATTCAGACATTAAGGCGTGTAAAAAGGGGTCAAAAACAATTTGCCAAAAAATACATAAAATGTTATATTTTCAGTACGAGCAGGTTTAACCAATTATACAATTAATTTTACATTAAGATTGCTTATAAGATCTACTACAAGTGCGCATTTTTAAATCCTCTAAATTCGGCAGCAACGGATTTCACTCTGTTTCGGTATAAAATAATAATCGCGCTGCAGCCAAACCCATTTATACCAAACAACTGAAATCCTCTATGCACATGACGCAAATACCGAAAAAATCAAACAAATAAGATTTTTGAAACTCAAACTTTAAGCGTTAAAACGAAATTACAACACATAGTGCAATGTCTTCGTAAAAAATAGGTTTACCATATTATAATTTTGTATGAAGATTGTTTTTATATTCTGTACTAGAAGTTTGCAAATTTTTTTTAAAACTTCAAAATTTTAAGGGTATAGTAGTACCTTATCTTAATATCACAGTACAGCTAAAAACAATGGTTGAATATATTACATAATGAACTTTGTTTCGCATTAATACAACGGAAGTTCAGAAACTGCAACAATTTAAAATTCAAATAGCCAATTACCAACAATGGAAGAAGACAATGATTAACTCTGTAAAACCATACTAGCATCGTAAAAAGACAACTATATTTCTGACAATTTATATCGTATTCAAAAAAGTAAGAAAACTTATATATTTATCAGACAAGTTCTGGTGACGTTCAATGCAATATACAAATATTAAAATAAATAAATAAAACATTTTAATAGGCGTCGAAAGCAAATATATTTACCAGTCGACTACTAATCAAAGGTATACCACAACGATAACGTTCAATAAATCATTTATCAAATTCATTGAAAGTTCATAAAAAATAACAAGTTCAGTCAAGCATGATGTTTCATGGACTCAAGATTACTCCGTATGTTGAGTTGACGATATCCATAATATTTATATTTACACAATACTAAATTTAGAAAAAAAAAAAAACAGAATTTGATTTTTCCCGCTAAAAAGAGGACGAGGAACGTAATTTTTTACGATTTTTTGAAATCGTCACTAACTACGAAAATTTAGTTAAGAAAATGAAATACGGTTTTGTTCCGAAAAATATCGATCTTTCCAACGATATATCACATGCTTAGGCAAAAAAATATTTTTTTCCAAAATTTCGAGCTTTCGGCGCCCCGAGGGTCTAATTTTAAAACTGGAAACCCGGATGTTCCAAACAAGAGAAATATTCGCAGATGCGCATATTTTTAACCACGTTCAACATTTTTAACTATAACGGGAAGAACACGTCATTTTCGGGGCTTTTTTGAACTTTTCGGCAACTTTGAAAGCTTCGTTAAACAAATGAAATACGGTTTCATTCCCGATAAATAGCGATCTTTCCAACAATATATCACATGCCTGGAAAAAATATTTTTTCAAAATTTTTGAGCTTTCGGCGCCCCAAGGGTTTGAATATAAAGTTGTAAATTTGGCTATAATTTTTCTATGAAGTGGTCCCCTTTATGCATACATTTAAAATACGTTTTGGTTCCTCCAACGTTTGTACTTGGGCTATTATTTACGTGAACTTCCATTTTTTTGCTGTTTTTGGCCCAAAACGGATGGTTTAAATAAATTTTTAACCGTAATTTTTTGATTTTATGAAAGGACTTCTGCATTTTATTTTATATTTTGAATTTCGCCTTTAAAGGTTTATCTGGTGATAAGTTAAGAATTTTTTAAGGGTAATTTTTGAGGTAATTTTAAATACCATTTATGATATATTCTTGACCGTTTATTAGATTTTTTGCCCCCCCAGGGTAATCGGTCAGCTTGAAGTTATAGATCATTTTAAAGAGAAATTTTTATTTTTTATTTACGTTCCAAATTTGAAGTTTATAAGTGTCAAACCGTTCGTGAGTTATTGATTTGTATTTGATATTTTTGTCATTTCTGAACCATCTTATTAGAATTCCGTACACTATATGTGGACGGGGAATCCTAAAAACAAACATCTGTAGTGAAAAATCATTATGGATAGAATCGGTTTGGTAAATTTAAAATAATGGAACTGCTAAATCTGCCACCAATTAATAATTTTAATGTAATTACAATATTCGAATACACACAGTATAGATAGAATAAATAAATAAAATTTATCCATTTATAATGGTTCTTTTTTATTTATATATATATATATTTTTTTTTTTTTTCTTTCAAACAAAACGAAACTGATTATCGAAAGAGATGGTTCTTTCTATAAATTTAACAAAATAACTTACTCGGGACTTCGACTCATCGAAATTACACCTCTTTCTTTAATATGAAATTGAACGTGGCGCTGAACTTCATCGTATTTATTAAAAACTAACTGGCAAATATTACATGTATACGACGGTAATTCTACATCCTCAACGATACTCTCACAAGAAAATTGTTTTTCAGTTTCTCGCATGAACTCTGCAACAATAAAATACGTATTTATTATGCGCAACAATATTTATTAACCATGACATATATAAAGTACATACACGCAAAAAAACTTTTACCATTTAAAACTTTATCCAGATCACTATCAATTACATTCGGCTCACTATCATTATTTTTATCTATCTGCTCTTGTGCATTTACACAGATCCTAAAACAAACGACAGAAAAAAATCGTAAAAAGAAATTAATAAACATTTATACCATTTACTAATGCCCAGTTATCTTAATCAAATGTTTTTTTCCCGTAATAGTAATGAATTCTTTTTAAATTAACTTTATACCGCCATTGAATAACAAAATATAACATCGACCATGAAGAAATTGAACATTAAAACTAAGATACTCGTATTTATCACTGTAAGTGCGTATTATTCGTTTAACATAAAAAAAAAAAAAAAAAAAAAAACCGTAAATCCCGTTGCTAATGAAATTTTCCTTTTCAAATGTTTTTTTTTTTTTTTTTTTTTATTTTTAAATGCTCCTTTCTGCTTACGTATTAGATCCTTTAGCAATAAATTCTTTTTCTCTAATCCTTTTGACTGTACATTCGCTTATTTTAATTTAATTATATACGCAGTTACTTATTAAATCTAATATCATCATTTTCTTTCTCCTTCCTTTATTTGTTCTTTCCATAATATCTTTAAAATATTTTCTTTTCACAACGTTCCAACACCTTTTTCCTTTGTCATGCACACTTTAAGAAATTTTCGTACTTCTCGAGATCAGATTATGTCCAAGCCATTCACTTTCGTCATTCTTTCTATTCTTCGTGCCTTCCATATTTGGAAAATTATAGAGCCCTTTCTTATTTTGATTATTTTTTCATTCCCTATAAGTACAGCATCTAATAACAAAATAGTTCCTACCTTGAACTTCTCTTCAGTTTGCTTATTAAAATTCTTATCTCCCTAATGAAAACGTCGTTATCCCAGAATTCCTGTGCCGCATTATTCTACTAATCCGTTATGTTCACACTTAAATATTTCAAAATGCTTCCATTTTTGATCTTTGTTATCCTTTATTTCAATGAAATTTCTTCCACATCTTTTATTCTTTCCTCGTTATCTTAATGTTTCCTTTTTATTTATTCTTATTCTGTTCTTCTTACGTAATTTTTCTCGTATTCCTAATGTTTGTTACACTATTTTACGGTCATCCGTAATTACTTTTATAATCAATCTCTTTTCATCGTTAGTAAACTCGTTAATAATTTCGTTAGCAACATACAAAATCTTTGTATACTTTTCTTTTCTGTAACTTCATGTCCCCTTACAACTATTACTGCAATATATCTGCGCATATAGTTTAATTGCAAACTATCGTTCAAAATACTATTTAGCTCGTTAGATAGAAATAAAAACGTAAATCTTCCTCATTTACACGAAAATTTTAAAATTGCAACGAAATAAAAACTGAAATATTTCAAAGCAAATTTACAATGTCTACGTCATCACTGAAACAATTCACATTTTCAAAAACAAATTTTTTCATTGTGTGCAAACACTTTATAAACCGAAAAGTAAAAATGTATTTATTTAAAATTTTCTAATTTTTTAAACTTAAAATTTAAATTTACATTAATGAGCTAAACTTTATTTTATACTTAAAACTATATACGTACAAATTTGAGTTCGACGTAGATTCATGGGCAACATTCAAGTTTTCGTTAAATTCTGCATGAACATCCATGTGCAAATTATACGTAGATTCCGAGGTGAATATTTGCGCGCATATATTACACTATAAAAAATATAAAAATTTAAATATTTTTTTTTTTGTAATTGTTTTTATTATAATAAACAAAATACGATAGTATTGCTCCATTTTTCTAATACAGAAGTACAAAAATCTCTTGAATAAATATACATTTTTATTTTACTGTAGTTATAAATACATTATACTTTTTATTACATGTGTAAACTTAACCCTTCGCACCTGTGGCGACACCCTCTATAGACCTCCTATAATTTTGAAAGTTCATTTTAGTTAACTATGTCATTCTTCGAAAAATAATGATTTTTTTTCATGTTAATAAAAAAAAAAAAAAAATGCATTAGACACCAGCGCCTTTAACGTGTAAATATCAAATCTTAACCTTCTTTCAAAGTCTATTTTCCACGTTAAATAAATTGATTCCGTTCTCTTTTTTAAAACTTTTCTTTTATCGAAACTTGAAAATAAAGGTCTAAAATATCAATTATTCCTTTTTAAAAAAGAAAAACCAATACTTCCGCTGGTAACTAGAAAAAGTAAATTTACTCTTCAATGCTTACACATATAACAAACATAAATGTAATTTATGTTGACCACATCATACGGATGGGGAACAATTAACTAGGCAAATCTAGTATTCGTCAGCTACATAATAATACGGAACCAATGAATAAATCGTGTTTTGGTAAAGAATTTTCATTATTAGAATGTACATAATGTACTGTATAATATTGATCAACCTGTAAACTAGCCATTACAAAAAAAATATGGAAGTAATCAATAATTACTTTAAATCTATTCAAATATTCATTAATCGCCAGCAATACGACTTGTAACAATAGCCTTTGAAAATTAACCAAAAACAGTTTTAAAAGAAATGTTTATATTGAAATATTCGATTGTCAAATTTTTTACATGCTGCCTATTTGTTAGTAGGAAATTTTATTTATCTTTGAAACAGTGCATTTTTTATAATCTAACATGTTTTTACATTACCTACAACATTATTAAATAAATCCATACTAACACATTTCGCTTTTATTCGTATATTTAATTTTTTGCTGTAAAACTCGATGCCATAATTAATGCGACTGATTAGTAAATTTGCTTAATGGGAATAAAGTCATTTACGCAATGATGATGATAATATATATATCTGAAACTGGTCGTGTATATTTTAAATTGTATATTTCACAATTTTGTATTAATATATTGAGTGTTTTTATGTTCATTTATTAAAATAATTCATTACATTTATATTACATGTGTGATAAAATATCTATAATAAAGCCATTGAAACAAGCAAATCACTTAAAAATAAATTATAATAATAACACGATGCGGAAATATTGGACAATATACGAAGATTCATGATTAAATAAAGGCATGTTTCGGGAACTATGTTCCATAATTCATAGTAAAATTATTTCACCCATAACTATAAGAATGATTTTCAAAACAAGTCACTGTTTAATTACGAGGGCGGTTCAATTTAATATGTACTCTCTCGCATTGCGTTCCATCATTACAACTTATTAAGTTTATCGGGAACATTACACCTATAAATTATTTATTACTTTTCTATAAAAAAAGATAGAATAAAAAAATAAAGAAAAGAGTACAAGGTTTACTTCATAATTAAATAAAATGCAACGGCAGACCTACTTATTCAAAGAAGGAAGCTAAATTTTATATACATCACTTTCTTCCTCTTTTTTATTCTTCTGAAATTAAAAGTAAAACTAATAACTCCATTGCATCATTACCGTTAACTCTAAAATTATTTTAAAAAAAGAGAAAAAAATTCTTCGAACAAACAAAATTAAATTTAAAAAATATTAAACCAAGTAAAATGTATAATTTAAATTTACTAATTTAATGAATACCTTTTAAGTTTATTTATGTAATTTTAATTTTTAATCAGTTGTGGCGTAAGTTTTCGTTGATGACGAAATTTTTTTTGATAATTTTAAAATACATCATTGATTTTCTCTTTATATGATGAAAAATGTCATATTGACATACGTGCAATATTAACGAAGACCAAAGAAACAGAACATTAGTATATATATATAACTTACTGTGAATGATTCTGAAATTATGTGGTATTTCATGTGATGAACGATTTCATTTAATCTATTCGCTTCTTTCAGACATTTTGGACACTTGTAATAATCAATACCGTTTCTATCTTCTATAAAGACTTTAACGTCACTAAACATAGAAATATTAAAGGAATTAAAACAAAATATCGTAAAATTTTTAACCTAATGAGGAAAATAAACATTTAAATATCCCTATAAACATTAAGACGATGAACTGAATGAAAAACATACGAGGCCGAAGACAGATAAAACCACCTTTTTCTAATACCTCTCAGATACCAATATTATAATACGATTCGCCCATTCAATTTTACGACATAGCTGGTCCAGTTCTATTTTGTCCTTTTTTGCTTCATTTTTTGACCTTTGTTTGTTTAAACTTTTCATTGAACTTTATGTTTTGTGTTCTTTTCAGTTTTCTTTTGTAACTTTTTAGTTATCAGTCACATCTGCGATTCATATATATATTAACATTAAAAGTATCCTTTCCACGAAATTATTAATCTTCTTGTTTTGACTTAGGCACATTCTACAGACGTGTATTGTTTGTTCCAATGCTTCAATTATGTAAACTCCGATTGTCTATTTTTTATTTATTTTTTCCCACTGTAACAATTTTTGTTTTATTAATGTTACATTCAAACACGTTTCCTTGCCTATTAATTTTATTATCAGACTTCTAACTTCGGGTCTTTCCTTATAATTTCTTACAATTAACGCATCGCTATAATTTATTCAGGACAATGACTATGCATAATGTTAAAATATTACGATTTCATTCGTGATCGAATTTATAAACACTCGTTAATCGAATTTGACTAAAACCATCTGTTATTAACCTAGGGCATGTAACTCAGAATTCCCCCGCTCTCGAAAACATAAAAGAGGACGGATATAATGGATTACTAATTTTTCGCTTAATCCAGTTTTCAAATTTTCTTAATACAATATTTTTATTCGACACTTTCCATTTAGTTTATTAATTTCTTTTGTTCTTTCAATTCTTAGCTTTATAACCAGCATGCTCCGAAAATTTTTCATTTAATATTTAAAGAAAATTTAACTACAGCCAAAAAATTTAAAAAATTACAAACCGAGTAATTTCATCCGATACATTAATCGCGACAAATATTGAACGTTTCACAGCGACTCTATCTTCATCTAAAAGTGTTAAAAAACATGTTAAGACACAATATATACTTTACAGTCCAGCAAATATTACATAACTTAATATCGGGGCATTTCAAGAAAAGAAATATTCGATTTAAAAATCTGGCTTAGAACAAATTGAAATTAACAAATGACTCGAATCTATTTTACGGCAAAATTTCATCTGCTCTAATTTTACTTTTGTGTATAACGAGTTTTATTCGTCACTGTACAGCTGTAGTTTTAATCAATTCCTAAAAATTTTTTTAAACCTTAATGATTTAAATTAACAGGTTTCTAAAATAGACCTTTCGGGAAAGATCTTTGAAACTATCTTAACAGATTTAGTAGCGGGCTTAACCATTTTGAAATTTCAAGTGAAACTGATTAAAATGCATATTTTTTCATCTCGCAACATTCATTCCGATTCAGCAATAATTCGGAAAGCACTTACAAATGCCAATGAGTTGTTCATTACTATAACGTACTTATATGTATATAATAAGGGACTTTAAAATCAATCGTTATTGCATCAAAAAACAATGCCCACATATATTACGGGTATATTTTTGTGTTTTACAGTTAAAATAAAAAAAAAAAAAAAAAGATGTAATTACGACTAAATACTACAGAATTATTTTCACTGAGCGCCTATGCAGTTCTAAAATTCATTAGATAATAATTCGAAACAGCCTTTGAACCAATTATTTTTCATAATTAATTAAATACAATAAAAATCGCTGCAATGAACATAGCACTCTCATAATTTATAATTTCTATTTTATTTCCTATACAAATACAGAATTTCTACATTACTATTAGTTAGAATTACTTACGAATTCCTTCGCATTCGTTACTATTTACGTTTTCTCTATCTGTAACATCGGAGGAGTACAACTAAAAGAACAAATACATAAAATATTCATAATTCATGCATTGCATAGTAACAATAACAGCAATAATAAACATCAAAGTTTTTTTTTTTTTTTTTTTTTTTTTTTTTGTAATTCTTTAAATGAAATTAACCACTATAACACAGAAATAAAAATAACAGATCACATCCTAATTATGTATAATCACGGAGGTGGGAAAAAAATCAAGAAAAAATCAACAGAATTAACTAGAAAGATTTTTATGGAAGATAAAATAAGGAATAAACTTACAAAATCAGAAAAAGGCAAAGAAGTGTGGACCTTGAAATTTTATGCAAGAAAATAAGGAAAAAATTAAAGAAATACATAAACAATGTATTCAAACATAAAACACGCAAAAATACGATAAAATATAAAGAAAAAAAAAAAAAAATAGATAATGCGAAAAATAATTGAGTGACAAACTGTACAAAAAAGTAACAAAGAACAATCAAAATACGGAATAAAGAAAAAAAATTCAGGCAATTAAAAAATCAAGTAAACGCAGGAATAAGACGACAGAAGATAAGTTTGTTGGAAAAGGTTTTAAAATAGTCTAGGAGAAATCAGGAAATATAAATAAAATCATAGGAAAAGAAAAACCGCTAGGAGTAAGTAAAATCATAAATAAACTCTTTTGTAAAGGACCAAGCAAACAATTTCAGTAAAAAATTTAAAAACTGTATAAAAAAAAAAATAGAACATAATTGTAACAAAGGCAACCGGAAATGATGGAATAAAAATAAAGGACATAAGAAAAATAAAAAAAATATTGTAAAGGAAATTACGAAACTAATCAATCACGCATTAAAAGAAAGAAAAATACAAGAATTAAAAATATAAAAACGAGACCATATACAAACCGAGCAAACATAGTGAACACCTTTTTTCTAATCTCACCTCTTTTTTCTTTTTGTAAGCACACATATTAAAGGTCTAACTGAATCACTTAGACCCCTATTAATTAGTATTTAAACTTAGTTCTAATTGACCTCTGTAGCCATTAATAAATAGTACATGTTATGTAGGTAGTTTTAATTTTTCTATTATCATTTTTTTCTCCAATTTCTCAGTAAACGGTATTGCATCATCTTTAGATAAGTCTTTACTACTCGGTGTGCTATATGGTACACGGGAATCGGACACATTTTGAATAAACAGCACTCGGTCAATTTCAAATTTTAAACAAAGTTTTTGACACAAAAGTAAGGACCAATATATGCCGTTTGAGTTAGGCTATCTTAATGAAGTGTGTAAAACTGATGATATACAGGAACTGGAAGATATTAAAGTAGACAATTATCGGTAAATTTTAAAGTTTCAGAAATGTAAATTACATGAAAGTAAAGATTAATGCAAACTATTCAGATAAAATTACCTGTTTAATTGTGACAAATAAAGTCAAGAGAACTTCTGTCATGGAGAATGTAGTTCTCAATCCAACAATTAAAATCAGACATTACACGAGCTAACATGTTTTGATTGCTTGTAGAGTCGTTTCTTGTGATGATCAGCTTTAATTAATTTAAATTTCGAAGTTATGTGCATTCATACAATTTTTTATGTAATTCATATAAAAAAAAAGTCACATATCGACAGATCTAGAATCCTTGCAGGCCATTGATAATGACCGAAACGCAAAACGAAGCGTCCAAAGAAAACGTGTCGAACAACGTCAGTGCAACGTTCCAAATATTGCTGTGACCCTATGCTGTGGGAATCAAATATTGTTTAGGGAAATTCATCATCTTTTCAATTCCGGTTTAAAGAAATTTTGAAGCTCATACAACAAGCTGAATTAACAGTGTCAGAAGACGCGTGTTTTTTTTTTTTCAAAAAAAAAAAACAAAAAAAACATATAGTCCAAGTCGTCGCGATAGCCTAGTTGCCTTCCGTTATGGAGGTCATGGGTTCGATCCCGAACGAAGACGAACTTATTACAAGAATTAAATAAATAAATAATCGCTAATAATCACGTGGAAGGTAATGGCAAACCACCACGTACAACATCATATGCGCACTAAGACCCACACGGGACTGCACTTGTAGCGCGATAATAAGCAGCTACTATCAGTTCCGAATGTAATCTTGCATGTGTACGCCTGCGTTGCATACAATAATTGCCTAGTAGACTACCTATATCTGTACAGCAGAGATGTACGAATAGGTAGCACCCACCAACCATTCGGTTGAGGAGAGAAAGAAGGAAGGAGTCCAATAATACTAGCACAACTAACATCAAATCGCATTATAACACGATCAGAATGTAAAAAGCGTTAATGGACGTTGTGCAAATTTTCAGAAACTTGGTAATAGATTATTATATTTTTATTTAATCCAAAGATCACCAACATTTTCGAGACAAAATATGAACAGTTTTCACAATCTCATTGTCAGTCATTAAATAATTTGCTTCATACGAATGGAACCTTAATTCCCGGTATATAAAATTCGCCTGACTGATTTACGATTTATCATTAACCTATCTGCACGTCATCTAGAAAAGATCACGATGGAATCTTATTCATCGTTTTTCTAATCAGTTTACTGTTTTTTCTGGAGAAATAACTCTACTTTTTCGGTCCAGTAGCTTCTTACCACCCATAGCGCTCTTTCACATCATCTTAATACCGCATTTCGAACAACCGATGTTGCAATGCCCAGTGATCTATTATTACCGAAATGTCAATCTGTTTGAAAAAATAAATATCAAACTCGCTCTCTGCCGAAGTATATGAAAAATGAACGGCACAGTTCTTCGCAACATCTGTCCTCTATGTAGATGAGCCGTTCAAAAGACCCCCGAATTCTGAGTATTAATTTGTGCATTTCAATAGGTGTCTTAACTTAAACACTATACGTTGACCTTGCGCCAAAACAGATTTTTGAAGTTCAAAATTAACTGAGTGCTTTTTATTTAAAACGTATCTAGCTCCTTTAAAGATACCGCAACATTAAAATTTAAAACTGTTCACTTTAAAATCGCCCGACTCCTGCATATCACGTTCCTGAACACTCAATTAAGGTACTTTTACTAAAATAGCATCTTTACTTTCGCGTCAAAAACTTTGTTTAAAATTCAAAATTGAATGAGCACTCTTTACTTAAAATGCATTTAACTCTTCCCGTGTGTCACCCTATACTTAATAATGTCTTCAGATGGATCATAGTGTGAAGTGTTCTTTTTCTTGAACGTTTTCACTGCAGTACTCGCCATATGAACAGGTTTTAATTTAAATCGATGAAAATCAATGCCGAATGTTCCGTGTGTCCTGTAGTGATTCGTGTTCTAAAAATTTTTAAACGAAACAGCGTTAAAATGAAGCGGTATGTTATTTTTTCTCTGTCACCGCTCAACCATTCCAGCTGCCATCTTTTGTCAGTCTCACTACGAATTTTACCACGGCTGATCTTCACTTAAAAAGATATCAAAAATAGTTCAAGAAAAAATTGAGATAGTATTATTCGTATTATGTCATAAGAAACAGTTCTATATGCAGAGCATTCGAAAATCAAAGAACAAAGTGTTGGAGGCAATTTATCTATTTCAGCCTTTTTCAGCCTGCCGAAGAACAAATAAATTTTAGACATAAATAATGGTCTCAGCAAAGATAATTCAACTTGGCCGGAAAAAAGGACCTTCATAGCATTTCCAAAAAGTTAAACATTCAAGGATTATCTGCTTGTTGTATTCATCGAAAGTCAAATTATGATCAATCGCAAGACTGAAACATTCAATTGTATTCCAAAGTTACATTAAGCTTTAGTTTGCTACACTTAGGTACGAAATTACTTTACCACTATTACATTCTGCGTTTTTTGTGAAGCAAATTAAAAATCGAAATTGTCCAACTATAAACAGTTTTTCGAAGTGCTCGTTATTAATACCGTACACTACGAAACGTTGTAACTTTAGGTTTTCATGGCTTTTTATATTCACCATTTGTCTATTTTCGATAAGAACAATGTCACAATTATTTACACAGCTAACTTTTTCGAATAGCAATATTTCACCCATCATTAGAATATGAAAAACAATATACAATAGAAATGGAAAAATTTAGGCCTTAAATAACCCACATAGCAACTAACGGATCGCCATAAACAAACTTTCAATTGGTTAACGGAACCAATGTTTATTTTGCTAAAACACGCAGTATGGTATTTAATTTTCCCTTTTATACTCGGTTACAGCGCGTTTTATATGAATTATTTAAAATTTAGATAATACCGATATACTGAGAAAATACTGAATACAAGTACAATAGTAAGAAATTTTTTTATTTCTTAATTCAAAAGATCAATGATTCATCATCTTTACTGCAAACGATTGTTCATCTAACAAGGAGAGGTCGCGATCTGCGGGTCACCGATTTTGAAGAAATTTTGCAGATCGATAGAAGACCATGAGTATATAAACTGTATAAAATATTAGAATGCAACTTTTTGATTTACGCGAGAAATTAAAATTTTTAGAAGCCGCATTTCACGGATAATATAGATATAGCTGTTTAGACAAAAATATGCAATAAATTCCAGATTATGATTACTTACCTTGTGCAACTGGTTCGGAAGACTGATTATTCCAAAATGAAGTTTATTAAAAAAAAACATTATTAAAAATGAAAAAATAATTTTTAAAAAATTAATTTTTAATTTAATAAAAATTTCAACACGTCATTTATTACATGTTTGTATAGTATAAAAAAACAAATCGTAATGTACTTCTTCTGTGGTGTAGCGGTAAAAGTGACGTCTATTGGTATATATTTGGAAATAAGGTTCGGGTTCGAATCCCGCGATGTCACGTAAAATTTTTGACCTTATATATTTTAAATTACTAATTTTTATTATCTAATTATTCCAATTCTGTATACATAACTATATAAATATAATAATAATTTTTAAACATTTAAATTATTTAACTGCTATTTTTATGCATGGCTTTTCTCTAAACTTTCAGATAAACGTGAAATATTTTTAAATGTAAATGAAATTTGTTTTTCAAATGAAAAATTAAAAGAACTTTGATGTTGTGGTAATAATTCATTTATATATGCTGTAGTAAATGTCGCAGGAATTGCTGTAAATAAAAATTAAGTTTGTAGCATTTTAGTTATAATCAATATTCATTAACACTCTTATTTTATATGTAGATAGGTATATTTATTCATATACATATTTTTTTATTTATATTTATATACATATACATATATATATATATATATATATATATATATATATATATATATATATATATACAGCCCCCCCACACATATATATATATATATAATGAATTCGTTGTGTATAAAACATATTTCTCTTACGCTTTATTATATTTATGTACTTATGTATACAGAATTGAAATAATTAGATAATAAAAATTAGTAATTGAAAATATATAAGGTCAAAAATTTTACGTGACATCGCGGGATTCGAACCCGAACCGTATTTCCAAATATATACAAATAGACGTCATTTTTACCGCTACACCACAAAACAAGTACATTATGATTTGTTTTTTTATACTATACAAATATGTAATAAATGACGTGTTGAAATTTTTATTAGGTTAAAAATTGATTTTTTAAAAATTATTTTTTCATTTTTAATAATTTTTTTGTTTAATAAACTTCATTTTGGAATAATCAGTCTTCCGAACCAGTTGCACAAGATTAGTAATCATAATCTGGAATTTATTGCATATTTTTGTCTAAACGGCTATATCTATATTATCCGTGAAATGCGGCTTCTAAAAATTTTAATTTCTCGCGTAAATCAAAAAGTTGCATTCTAATATTTTATACAGTTTATATACTCATGGTCTTCTATCGATCTGCAAAATTTCATCAAAATCGGTGACCCGGAAATCGCGACCTCTCCTTGAAAGTATAATTTGACTCGATTATACTCCGGCAAAAACTGAAGTATAGCATTGTCTGAATAAGAGACATAGCCTGCAAATCGTGTTTTTTCTGAGGTAACTTTATCTAGTTATAACGACGGTTTATACACGTCTGACGCAGAATTAACATAATATATTTTCAACTTCAGTTAACAATTCATAACAGTTCATATATTCCCAATATTAAACTCCCGCATACATCATTCAACGCCCGAAAAAGGTAAAACAAAATATTAAAAGTATTTTGAAATAAATGATGCCTAAAAGATGTTAACCATTTCTATAATGCATTGTAATGAATCAATTGCGTTTAAACGACACTACCTCATCTCTACGTCGGACAGTAGAAAGAACTGCAATCATCGCTACGAAAACCTACACTGCGAATAACAAAAGTCGCACATAGGATAATAAACCAATTACTAATTAGAAATGAAGTAAACAAACTCCTTAAAAATTAGATGACACGACCTCTAAACTTTAACAGTATTTTACACAATAATGTTTTTCGAAAATTACATACTACTAACCAGATTTAAAAAAATGATGTATCTAATAATACATACCTCTTTATGCTGATGTTTACGTTTCCGATGAGTATTGAGACTATTCACGCTATGGTATGTACACTGGCATTCGTTACATTTGTATATTGTTATTCCCTTCCTTGGTAATGAATGAACGCGTATTACGTGTGATTTTAAATTTCCTATTCGTATGTATAATATTAATGTAATTTTGTATACAAAATAAAAACCAAAAAAAAAAAAAAAAAAAAGAGTAAATTGTATAATTTTAAAAACAACTTTTTAAATATGCATTCAGTATTTCAATCTAACCTATTTAAAATTCATTATAATTTTTACTAATGAATTAATTTATATCGCACGTAACGAACGTTATTATCTAGGTACAGCGGAATTTAATGTTTTTGTTTATTTATAATCCACGTAACAGCAGCAGACTAATTAAAATACAAGTATAAAACTCTCAGATCTTCAAATATTTTTTCTTAAAATAATGATACATACGCGATATGTACATAGAAATAAGTAACAGATATATTTAACACGCACTCATGAAGGTACATTAACAGAAATATAAATCGGAAAATCAAGCTACTCTTCACAAAACGTCACATTTAAATCAGAAAAATTATATATTTAAACCTAACCAGTTCTTCTACTATAATTTTGACTTTAATATTGTTCATATTACCTAATACATAAAAGTAATATTCTTTAAACATAAGCAAAATTTTCCGTTTACGTTCTAATTTTAATGAATTATTTAAATGAGACAATTATAATTTTCAAAGCTGATCTAAATCAAATACAGAAGAATTTTTACTGTACAACATGCGTCTAATACATAACCCAATGTAGTAATTAAGTTAAGTGATGCGCATTGCGCATTAAAAATGATAACATTAAATGTTCTTATCCCCCGCTCGAAGAAATTAATTGAAATTTTAAGTATGTTTATACATCTTTTTGAAGTGATATTATCAAAATTATTATTAGTGACTGTTCCTTCAATGTTTACAATTTTTATATTCCTTTAGAATAAAGGAATGCTTCTCTAAGTAGTTTTTTTTCGGGTAGAATGCGTAATTTTCTGTTCTCTACATGACAAATAATTAATAATTATTTGTCACAAACAGAAAGTTTCTAAAACATTAAATTTTCTTAATCTTTGTACAATTTTCATATCGAAAAAATATGTATATTGTTTTTCCTATTTATTTTAGTGAAATTTAAACTGCAACAAGTTCTAAAATTAATAATGTGATTCGATGAATTAATACTGTTGAATACTATTTTGTAATTTCAATAATATTTATTCGTATTCTGTTTAAAAATTAAAAAAATAAAAATTCGTTGCTTTTTTAATATTTCTCTCAATCGGTATATACATATA
Source organism: Icerya purchasi (assembly GCA_039619475.1). Classification (NCBI taxonomy): domain Eukaryota; kingdom Metazoa; phylum Arthropoda; class Insecta; order Hemiptera; family Monophlebidae; genus Icerya; species Icerya purchasi. Next base: position 147,026,352 of record CM077115.1, read on the forward strand.
TACTGTTATAGTAGTTGTTTTTTTTTATAAACATGTGTTTTTATAACATCGACTAAAAATCCTTTTAATGAAAAAAAGTAATATTACAATACTAAATAATAATGTAACGTTGATCAGAAATAAAAGAAAATCGTTTGATTTTTTCATTATACCTTTTTTCCTAACACCATTTCGCTGTTTCCTTCTATAAATACTTTAAAAATACGTTTACTTAAGTCACATTTTAACGGAATAATAACGAGGAAGAACGTTTTCGAAAAATTTTAAATCAGCGAAAAAAAATAAACTCGATGCTTCCATTTCCATAAATCAAAGTAATTCTATGGAAATGTAAGTCACTGTTTACTATATAGTTCTCAAATAACGAGGAATACTTTTACATTCATACAGATTGATTTGTGAGTTTCTAACTATGGCTCAGAACCAATTTGAAAATACGTAAAATTCATCAAATATTTTTGATCAACAGTTCAAAATCTCATGCAAACAGTACAGTATACGTTGGACGGTTGATAATAGCCATAATAAGAAATATCTGATAATAGCCGTAATAAGAAATATCACATAAACAAACATATACAAATGTATACGACGCATTACCTCTTTGGGCAAAAGCAGATCCGCAAAATTTACAGGTAAATCGCCGTTCACCATTATGTTTGTACATATGAGTCTGAAGAGCATTTCTCTGATTGAACCCTCGATTACAAACGTCACACTAAATGAACAAATTAAAAAATTACAACATGCAGCGAACAAGTTACGCGGTTACAAAAATGTAACGAATTAAAAAATTATTTTTTTACTATAATATAAGAAAATTCTACAAACAAAAATATGATCTCACAATATATGGTTTTTCGCCGGTGTGAATTCTTCGATGCCTTTCGAGCAAACTAGGCTTATGGAAACATTTATCGCATTCTTGACATCGATATTTATCCTTTTTATAAACGGTAACACGTTTTTTCCTCTTGAAACATTTCTCAGATAGCACTTTATTGATCTATGTGCAGAAAGATAATTTTTTGTCATTGGTTAGTGATTAATAAATCAAAATAAGAACGAATAAGAAAGCTTTATGTTGATAATTCCTAAACATATGTTTGATTTCCTAATTATTTATATTAAAATTTTAACGTATTCAATATATTATCCGAAAATAATTAGATTAAATCGTTTTTTTGTTGTTTTTTTTTTTGCAACACTGCGTACGGATGAGATAACATTGGCAGCATGTGTAGTCACAGTAATAAAATGACTCCAATGTTCTTGCACAAAATATAAACTTACACATTGAACGAAAACTTAGCTTGCTCTGACCGCTTTATCTGTTAGTTTAAAAATGCAGATACATTTTCAGTTAAGGAAATAAGAAAAAATCACATGGCATCAGGTCCGGGCTATATGTAGGCTGCGTTATCGAAATTCTTTACGGCGGATTGTGCTTTATTTCTGCTTCCGTTTCGTTAATTTTCATTTGCAATGCAAAAATTCTGTAGGTGAAATTAGAATACGTTTTACACAAACCGTTACATACGCACATTAACCATCGTTCACTTCAAAATTTTCAGGATACATACAAAATACTTCAGAATACATGTCACTAGTGTTACATTATCCGTACACAATGTTGCAAAAACAAAAAAATAAATAAATAAAACGGCCACTCCGAGTTATTTTTGTAAAATTTATGTAGATAAGTATGTTAAAAAAAAATAATAAAGGAAATTTTCCATAAAAAAATTCACTGATTCGCCTATAGCAATGTAACCCCTTTTAAAATAGTTATCATTAGATATTACAGACATTTGACAGAGCGCTCTTCCGATTTCTGAAATACTTCTGGAATTCAATCTCCGGGATAGCTTTTAGCTTTTTCAGTGATGTGTTTTTAATCTCATCCATGCTTAAAAACAACTGCCTTCAATTGATTTTTGAGGTGAAAAAAGGTCACGCAGAGCCAAATTCGTAAATCCTTATTTTACTTATAGTAGAAAATATTGTTGCACTTTATTTCATTCCTACGACAAAATTTAATGTAAAGTTTTTGATCCGCTTTTTTTTTGAACAAGTACGAAATCGCAGATCGCACCAAAAAAAAAATGTAATCTTTTCAACAACTGACAGCAGGCTAAACACCCGATCGACTCTCATTGTAAAGATACTTGTAAAACACGTTTTTACTAATACAACGAAAAAAAATTGCGCGAATTAGACTAATATAACTCGCAAAATTAAAAAATTATCGTTATTTTTTGAACACACGTACATACTGTTCACAACGTGTTTTCAGTGTACCCCACACTGATTGTAATTGCGAGTACGAATACCGCACTAATATTTTACTTCGCCATTAAAAGTACAAAATGAAAAAAAAACAACTTCTTCATTTTACAGCCTTCAGGTAATTCAATAGATGTAAACTTGAAGCCGCTTCTTTTCAATTTTATTTAATGAAATCCATTAAATTTCTCGGCTAATAATAAAAACCTCGACTTTATTACCAACTAAATCAGAATATCTTTACGGGACCATATAGAAAAGGGTATTTTTCTCGTAAGAAAACGCACTAGACGATTATCATTTATTTCATGGTATTTTTGGTAAAATTATGCGAATTTCATATTAAAACCGCTTATATATGTGTTTAAAAATATTTAGCATAGTTTGTTTACAATCTAAATTCGTCGTACGAAAAATTTTTAATTTTCATACAGAACATCCTAATAATCCGTATGTTCAATAATAACAACGAAATAAAAATAAAGCTCTATTGATTTTATTAATATCATTACATCCGAATGCATTTTCATGTGATCTTTGTATTCCAATGCGCTGTCAAATGTTATCATGCAGCTCTTGCAAATACACTTTTCGTCTGATTTTTTCGAGTTACAATTCTGTTCTTCCCTTAAATGAAAATCTAAACAAATCTAAAAACCAACACATAAATTAATCGCGCGGCTTCGTAAAAGCTCAATTATGTAAAAACAAAAAAAATATCATTTATGAAAAATAAAACGAAAAAAAAAAAAAATGTAACCACTAAATTCTTCATATATTATGTCAATTCAAATATGCAGGGATAAAAATATCAATAAATCATAATAAAGTAGAAGGCACAAGGTTCGAGTAAAGAAGATTGTCGATAAAAAAGCATAATCATGGAAATTGACTTCTCAAATAGTTTATTGAATAACTTTTTTTTTTGTTTTCTCTGTCAAAAGTTTGGAAATTTTTAAAGCTCCTCTCTAAAACTAAAATGTATCCGTTGTCCAACAAACATATATGTAAAATGAAAGAATAAGCAATCTCCTTTAAAAAAAAAAAAAAAAAAAAAAAAAAAAGAATAAAAATTTTATACACCGAAAATTCATTATTCTCAGAATCCTTTTCACTTCACCTGCATACTGTATATCCTTCTTAAATCTAATTTAGCCAAAAACTAAATTCACTTATATACATTTGCATTTAGGGAGGGTTACTGCAAGTAAAATCGAGAAGAAATATTTTGAACGCGTCAAAATTAACTAGTATAAATAACAAACTTACCTTACTATTAAATTCTTCGCCGCATTTATTGCATATTAAAACATCTTCAACTTCGTGAATTTTAAGGTGAGATTTAAAACTCGCCATTCTTGTAAATATCATATTTTTACATATGGGACATCGGAGTTCATCACTTGTGATATGCATCGATGTATGCAACATAAAATTTATCTATCAAAAAAAAAAAAAGAAAAATTAACATCGTAAAAATATAATAAAGTATTTTCGCTTTTCCTATTTTTTTTTTCTTCCCCGCACATTGCATAATTTTATTCAAATGTAAAAGCAGCTAGAAACGTATAATACACATTTTCAAAGAAATATTGACGTTTTACTCAAGATATGTTACAATCTACTACTAATAACAGAGGAAACAAATTCCACAGAGCATACCTTTATTAATGAATTATCTGTAAATTCAGATAATAATAGAATTATTTCAAAGATACAAGCACAACGAAAAATATTTTACCGACAAACTAGTTATAGTAATTCACAACATACAAATACGTTATAAATCGTACTCGCCTCTTTGCATAACAAGGAATTTTCATTACCCTTATCATTAAAAGAAATAGCGAAGCAAAGATTACACATGTATGTGTTAAGCGTAATAATGAAATCGTAAAATACTTAAATGATTAAAAACTTGAACATTTCACGAACTGTGTAACACCGCAGACAATTCGTGAAATATGCAGAATTTTAAACCATCTACAAAATGTGCATAGTAGTTTTTGTTTATTTCATGAATTGTGTAGCTCTATCTCGGTATTATTAAAAAAAACTTATTTTCTATGTACAAATTATTACAACATAAAAACATTCTTTCCAATAATTCGTAAAACAATGGCTCCTATTCATTTTATGCATTCTGTATAGTTCGTGTAATTTATAGTTTCGTTCACTTACTCGCCTATTAATTTCATTTGTTATCGTTACTCTCTACGCATCATTTATCCACTCGATATCCGAGTAAAGAGTACCCTTCACAGGAAAAATGATATAACAGAAAATGGGACGGTACACAGTTGGGCAAGTTGGAACGTTGAAGCTGATGTGCCGCAGCTCTTATGCTGCCTATACAGCTACAACGAATGATCAAGTGGCAAGGTTAAACCAAAACAACCGGACGACACGTTATTGCATACGCAGGCTGAAATAGATGTGCAAGGAAGAGAGAAGAAAGGAATTAGGATAACATGGCAATTGTTAATATACAACGCTAGTGTAGACGCAAGACTACACTTGGAACTGATTGTAAACGTTTATTTTATCGATACAGAAATTCAGTCTTGCGTGTGTGTGTGTCTGCCTACTATATATCAATTAGCGCGCGCATATGGTGGTATGCATGTTTGCCATTGCCTTCCAACGTGACTGTTAGCTATTGTTTAATTTAACTTTTTGTAATAATTTCTGTCGTCGCTTGAGAGTTAACTCAAAAATGTTGTAATGGAAGGCGAGTACTCTAGCAACTAGGCTATCGTGACCACTGTTACGTTTTAAAAAATAAAAAGTACATACGAATTTAGATGAAGCACTTATATTTCTTAGTTACGAAAAATGTGAAACATATGAAATGAGCAAAAACCATGATTTTCGTGAACTGTTTGAAATTTTGCGAATTTCACGAACCGTATCAACAACGCTGTAAATTGCATATTTCGTGAATTATGAGAATTCACATTTTGACATCAAATATGCGTGTCTGGGTTTTTTGTACGTTTTTTTGCGCGTGTGCGTAGCGTATACTACCGCTTAAAATAATTTAAATAAAAAATCGTAATTATCGATAGTTCTGCATCCCCCTATACAAAGGGCTCGAAAAATATAGTAGTGATGGAGTTAGCTACCATATAATGTAAAATTATTGTACATAAATCCGAATTGACGGTTGATATAAATCGTAAGATCTTATTATTTTCAAGAAATCAGATTATTAATTATTCTACAACTCGTATAGTAGCGCTAAAAAATAATACATCTAGTTTACTTATTAATTTCTCAACAACGTTACTTTAAAAAAAATCCTTGAAATCGGTTAATATGGAAATGTTTTTGAAATATTTTTGACGCGAATTATTTTATCGTTAATTTATAAAATCATTCATTAAAACGTCAGTTCATTACAAAAATTAATCAAATAATTTAAGGAATTCTTCAAAAAGTCACGAATGGACCCAGAAAAAATAAATAAAAATCTGAATTTTGTCAGTGAAATTTACTGACCAGTCAATCTGGTTTCGTTTATTTTTAGAACATTTCCTGCCGCTCTCATCGCTTATAGAAAAAGAAAAAAAAAAAAAAAAACTTTAAAAACAATCTTTACAATCAGGCAACGAAAAATTTTAAAAATAAGTACGTGAAAAATACTACGCGTGCGACCGTAAACATACAAATAAAAACAGTGCATTTATTTTACATTAAAAAAAAAAAAAAATGTTATTTTTTACTTGTGTTACGTTAATAATTGGCGCAAACTATTTTTTATATATATGTATTAATATAAACACTTGTACACAGTAAAAACAACGTGTGTGTATTTAAATTTGAAGATTTAAAAACAATATAAGAAAGGATTTTATCTTAGTATTAAAATGTTACACGTTCATTGTATAGTTCAAGTAATTGGAAAAGCATCGCAACGCCATTTTCTTTTTAGGTTTCTGGCCGGATTTCCTGGAAATGTGTATCTATTTTAACATTATTATTATACATCGTATGGTAACTTTTATGAATAATATTTTTAAAACTAAAAAACATTAACACAGAAGTCTCTCTTTATTAATTAAAAAATCACGAAATATGTCGATATACATATTTTTCGTGATTTTTTAATTAATAAAGACTTCTGCGTTAATGTTTTTTTTGGTTTTAAAAATATCTTCATAACGTATATGTATACATCATGCTGACATCTAACTATAGTTTACTGAAGTATTTTCAATATCGAACTTTATATATTTTTTTAATGAATGGAATTCTTAGGTCATTATGTCAGATCTCATATGTTTTGGAGCTAGCGGATTTTTGGCCGTTAAAGTTTATATCGACCGTAAGTTTAATCTGCTAGCGCCGCCGCACAACCCAATTCTACAGCACCAAATCGGAACAATAAAAGTTAAGTATATTTTGCCTCTTTAGACTCACATTGTGGCCCACAATAATGTGTTCCATGATTTGACATTGGCTAATACGTACATGTGATATATGACAACGTCAGGTAAACGGCGTATTCAATATGATTCGCAAGTATTTCGATTTATTTATCGGCTGAATTTCTACGTTATTAATAATTTTTACTCTAGGATATATATTGCATATATGTTGTCAAATGAAACTGGTTGAAACTTCCGCTCATTGAAACGAACACGTCAATTTTTAGATCATTCTTGGATCTTAGCTACTTGATGCTGCCTTTGCCATATTTGCAAACGGCAGATCAGAAGCAAAAGACAAAATAGCCACATCATCAGCAAATATAAATACTATTTGATTCGATATAAATAGATCAGTTGTGTAGATGATACACAAAATAGCAAGGAGGCTGCCTTGAGCGTAATGGTTCTATTATTCAGATACGAAACGAATAATAAGCACAAGTCCATTGGAAAAAATTGTTTTATTTTACACAGAAATTAAGAGTGTCAAATACTGCCGAATATCTGAGAAATAATAAAAAAGCAAATAACTTTTTTCTCCAACATCAATGTGGTATTGCATCCACAATCCGATGACAGTGCTTTATCATTCAATGCCGGCCTCGAAGTCGAACCGATGAGCTGGAATTACTTTCTCGTCTTATACGGAATAAAATACGTTCTATCCAACATCAACTTTTCCAATACTTTTTAAAATTATACCGAGCAATTTGATTGGCCCGTAGGACAATTCTATTTCGGCTTTTTGTTTTTGGTTTGTATAGCAAAAATATTAATGGGATTCCTCCGGAAAATATCCTACATTTAAACTGTATCCTTTTTTTTTTTTTTTTTTTTTTTTTGTTTTTCATTTATCACTAACACACTAAAACACTTCCTTCGGAAAGAATAGTTTAGTTGTAAAATCTCTAATTTAATTGCTTATTGGAATGTATTTATGATATGATTTGGAAAAGCTTCATTTCAGTTGTTTAAGGTAAATGCGTCTTTTTTTTAAATAGTCGGCAAATGCTTTTAACCTATTTCGGCTCACCAGGCCTGTGTGTAACACGATATATTTTCTTTATAGCTGTCCGTAGGAAGTTATCTTAAGATATTTTTAAATAAATCCATATATGTATTATTTGTAAAATTGTTTTATAGTTTTCAATTTCACTTTATAATTTAGGGCGAAGTAAATTATAATTCGCCTTATAAATAGAAGTAATATGATCCCTACTATCAATCTAGTTGATCTTGTTTCTTTTTGTAAGTTTACGTATTGCTGTCGGTATAATTTTATTACTGTGCCTGTATTCTTCATAATTAACAGTTTTAATAAGCAGTCTGAATGGTATTTTATCAGTAAGATTAGTACCAACTACCTAGGATTCTGCTCATTTGTGAGCTTTAATTTTATGACAATATCATTTCCGGCGAGTGAAGCAAAATTATTCGAATTAGCAATTGTTCCGAAAAATGAATAAATAATTATTTTGCTTATTTTGGAGGATGCGCATCAAGAAAATTAATGTCTGGTACACGATCGAAGGACACACCATAAATCGAATTTTATTTGTAGGTCTTTACAAATGCAACGGTTCTCAACATATCTCTGCTATTCTATTGCGATGTTGTTGAAAGTAATACTTAAAAAAAAAAAATTCGACGAAAGAATGGGAAGAAAATTTAAATATATTCTTGAGGTCATGATGCCCTTTTCACTGATTCATTGTAATTGCTTTGTAAAGACCGAGAATGATTTTAGAGTAATCCTTTTCAGAACAAAATAAACATTTTGCAGATTTTAAATAATTAAATTTTGCGCACTTTTCGGCGGGTGAAGCACAGAATGACCGATAAATTACAATCGTGGCAAAGTGATTTTTAATATTCGCCGTAGTTGCTCGGTATACGCAAGAATTTGTATTAAGACGTAAAGATGACAGATCGAAGAATTTTCCATCACCATTATCATGCAGATGTGCAGATCAATGTCAATGATGAGCAATAGAAATTGTGTGTAGCCGATCATTTAGAAAAGATTCCTTTCGATAACACGGCGAGCCTCCATGATCAATGCGATACAGATAGAATTCTGATTAAGAAAAATTTCTAATTCATTCTTTTTCTGCTTAATATACTCCGTTCGTATTCAATACCACCATAAAGGGATACTGTGTAGTAATGTTCGGTACTTTGTTCACATTTATAGTACACGTCGATGAATAACCCCCCCCCCCCCCCCGGTTAATAAAGGGAAATTTCTGAATTTAGGATAGGTTTGAATTTTATTTAGAAGAATGGTAGGCACCAACACTGAGATACTATTATCGAGAATTACTGCCCGGCGGTTCATTCAGTGTTAACTGAATTGAGTCTGAAAAATACGAATTATAGGAAGAAAAAAAAATCTTTTCTAGAAAGAAAATACGAAACGAATTAACTTACATTAGTTGAATATTACGCGAGTCACTGCGACAATTTCTATCTGTTCTTTGTGCACAGGTACTTTTTTCATTTTGTGCTTTAGTAATATATTGACGAGTAGTCGTATTATATCTTCGAAACCATTTAACTCTATTGCATTTTTAATATCCATTATTTAATATCCATTATTTAATATCCGTGTTGTCCTACTGAAAATTGCATAGAGCAACTAAAAATGGTTTGTCATCTGATATACGTAGTGTGTAATAAAAATATCCAGTAGCCTTCAGTGTTATTGTTTTATTTCTGTAACAGATACGAGTTTTCCGGATTACCACAGCCGTTCCTATCAACGTAAAAACAAAAAAAAAAAAAAAATTCGAGTGCATCGAAATTTGAAAAAATTCTTCGCTATTATTGCAGATTTAGAATTTCTAATCCCTCCGAACAATCGGAATTTTTCTGTAGCTCTATTTAGAATTAGCATTAACAGCAGTTTATTTTTATCCGCTTCATCGTCATTTTCATTGTAAACTGATAAATACCCCGCCGTACCGATGAAACATCAGCGAGAACGGTAGCTTCTACTTGGCACAATTACACACTGTTCTTATCGTTCTTAGACAAAATTTAAATACATTTTCACCGACCATCACCGTGCGTTTATTCGTTACACAAATGAAGGTGTAATATTATCATTATCAGCGACTATAAGTGAGCGATAATCGGGGGGAATTTATTTACATTATTGTCCGGTGGTAATTAATTAAATAGCGCTAGCTAAACTAGTCCTATTACACGATTTAGCGTCGAAGATCAGTAGCAGTTAATTAACAAATTGATGACAAAGAAGAAGTATACATAGCGTTACTACAGCCGGCGGCACATCGTTGCTTGACCGAGTGAATCATAAAACTAGCAAATTATTACGGGAAAACGAGAACAGTATCGTATAAAACGACAAAAAACACAATTAAATTTACAACTAAACTACTAACGCGCTCTGGCCGCACAATTATTAAATAAATAGCTTTATTAACGCGCTCTGGCCGCACAATTATTCTTATTTCAAACACGACTTCATTAAGAAAGAATAATACTAATAATGCTCTATTGATCCAGAGACCGGAATAATATTCAGTCAATACTGGTATTATTCTCAAACAGAGCGCTCAAAATTATAAAGAAAAACCGCATACCTCTTTATTGAACGAAACGCCGCACTGGTCACATTTATAATTCTTGTTATTCGCATGACCCGCGAAATGTGTTTTAAACTCTTTGCACGTTTTCAAATCAGCACCGCACAATTTACAGGTGTAGCATGTTTGCTGCAATGTTTTACAAAATAATTATTAAAACTATCGTTCACGCTGGTTTACACTATTAATTATTAACGACCGTTGTAAAAATTCAATTTAGCCGGAAAACTTAAAAGTGTCACGACGCATTATATACTATACTATACTCTATGTGGGCCCAACATAGCAGTTCCTACGCTGCGAATAATCGGTAATTAATCTGACAATTATAAGAATACTTTCTACAATATTAATTTTCAATGTAATCGTTCAAACGTATTTTCATAGCTCTTTCGGAAAATCGTTTACTTTACGATTCATTGCGCTTCGTTTCTAAAATTAGACAGTTTTTTAATAATCATAACGGAATTTATCGGATACATAATTGAAGTATTTTTATTTCCGAGGGGATAAATGTATTATATGCACGCGGCAATCCATAATTGTTTTGTGTCCTTGTCTATATACTCAATGACTGGTAATTTTTAACTTCCATGATGAAACATTTTAGCGCCTTGGAAATTATACGCGAACATACCGATCTGAAACGAACCGTCGCAACATTAACCCCTTAATATAGCCAGAATATTGCAAGATTATGATGAAAGATGCAGCAAAACAGTTGCTCATAAAATTCCGATACCTTAAGTCATCCGAAAAAGCTCGTGTACACAACTTTTTAGTGCTGACAATATACTCACGCGCTGCACTATAAAAGGATACCGTTAGGTTGTTTACACTTTTTTAGTTCACTGTTCCCCTCCGAGGTGGCGAATAAGAAAAAAAAATTACCTTTTTTTCTCACTCTGGTTTCTTTTACACTCTTTTTTCTTCTTTATCACTAAACCCCGATTTCGTTTCGGTATTCAATTTTAATTTACCGATTCTGCTACATTATAAATTATATTTTCGACCGTTTCCTGTAGGATTAACGTCTTTCTACTCAATCCTTTAGAACTTGTAATCCTCCTTTTATAGTGTGAATTCATCATCATAAATTTTCGATTTTTTACGTTTTGAAAAATTATTTTTTCCGTGGTGCTATTATCATTCTCTTTAAGGGGTCATATCACCTTATGATTTTTTTTTTACTGGCTTAAACACTCCCTAAAGAGCATCCAATGAATGATGTAAAATGTTGATTATGACGGGGGGAAACTTGTAAGTGGGTCAAAAAGTCGTTTTTCCGAACATAGTCGTGAAGCAAAATTAGCGGTTTTTCAAGTGTGCGTGGAAGCATATGTGTTTTTGAGGTTTTTCTTCTTCTTTATATGAATTATACCGAAACTTCTCAATTTCCAGCTTTCAATTCTGATTAATAGAGATACCTCTTCTAGCCCAAGTTTGAGGCTGAGAAATCAGCTGTTTTTGTAGAAAGTCCGTTAGAACGTACAGCAGATAGTGTTGGGCTTCTCCACGTATATATCAGTGTTCCGGTAAAATTGTTAGCGTTCAGACGGATACTTGCACTGCTATCTTTTTACAATGTTCGAGTTTAATCTCCGGTCACATCGTTAAATTCAGGATCTCTCGAACGTCGTTCTAAGTTGCATCGCTGCTTTGTCCTTTGTCTCTTGTCAAGGATGCTTACTCGGCTAAAACCAAAAATCCCCGTGTTCGGTAGCAAGTACGGTCGTTCGTACGGTTGCATCAGGGTAGAGAGACCACGTTAGTGTTTGAATGGTAGTGGTCGAGGGCTAAGACAGTAATAACATGTGCCTGCGGCGAAAGAGCAGAATACTGTGTGTCGGGGGTAGCGTCGAGCTGAGAACGGTTTTGTAAATCCTCCAGCGGCAAATCTGTTCTCGATACAGCTGTTTATATTGCTGTTTTATACTTCAACGATGGCTTTACAATAATCGAATTAATGCAAATTACGCATCTATTGGACATAACAATCGAATTAAATTGTTACAATTTCTGCAGTGACCTGTAGTGGTACGCCCGTATGGACCGACCTTTTTTTTTTTTCGTTTTTTGCGTGCGCTGCTGTGCCGCCATTTTGTACTGTCCAAATTAAAGTAAATCAAGGTTTTCTGTAGTTAAAGACTACTACTTTCATATGCACAAAACCTCATATTTTTTATCTCTTTTCTATCGTTCTTGCTAAGTCTCAGAAAATCACCCGAAATTTTGTGAGCGCAAGGTGATATTACCCTTTAAATCCGTTACTTCCGGCATTATCAGCCTTTCTTTACCTCTCAGTATTCTTCCTTTCTTCCTCAATTCTGCTCACTAAATTATCATCGATCATTTAATTAATTTCTTTTTTACGGGTGATAAATTGATTATTTATAGTTTGTGTTTATTTAACTGCATTTTTTTTTTTTTCATTTTGTTCATCGAATCTTTCAGTTAAAAACTGCGGAAGGCGAAGTACATTTTGTTTATTTTCTTTAAAATTTATTCATTTTGTGTATTTCGGATTTATTTAGTGGTTCGTTCCACAAGAGAACAAACAATTTTCTAAAATTGTACCCCACCAGGGATGCCAAACGGAACCGATAAATGTTTGTTTTTATATCCGCAGGAAGCCACTACAGCTTCGACTTCAGCGTGGATAAAATATTTCAATTAGTATTTTTTAATTTAAATTTTTTCTACTTTAAACAAATCAAATGTTTAATTAATTTTTATATCGATTAAAAATCTTACAGAAATTTTCCAGCACCGTCTGATCGCCAAAGCACTATCAATAGACATATGCAAAATAAAAATAATAACAATGACTTATGAATAGAATTTTACGTATCACTGGTTGCGTTGATAGGTGTTTGATCGCTGAAGTGAGAGAACAAAACATACATTAAGGATAAAGCATCAATGTCAAAAAATTAATAAAAACAATAAGAAACGCGCAACTTAAACTTTAAGCTAATGAATTTAACCGTCCTTCTTTTTTTTTTCTTGTTTCCGTTACTACAGCTAATAAAATGTTTAAACCTTGTTTCACTGCTAATTTCGAATTAAACTTTCTTCCCTGATTTCGAGTTACATATAATTTTCACTTAGTTTTCTTTCAAAGGTTGTAGCGTTTTAGAATGTTACGAAGTAACGTATAATACATGTTCCATTAATTTCCAGAAAAAAATAGACTTATAATATAATTCCAAGAAAAGTAATACGTAGTTCATATCCTCATCCTAAATTCATTCTAAACTATAATAAAAGGTCCGCAGTGTAAAAACTGATGTTGTATCCAATTACAAATTTAACTTGGAATCAAGGAATATTGAATTCTATATACAAATTTCAGTGATGCATACGTGTACATAATATATCACTAAAAAATATTTACATTTTGTTTGGAAGCCTGTTTAACGAATGTCTGCTAACGAATATCGACTTTACAAGTGTGTCCAATATGTATATGCGCTACAAAAATGCAACATATGGTATTTTCAAAAATAGCGGGGGCAAAAAAAAATTACCAAAAAGAAAAGGATTTTCGTGGAATTTACTCGGGTTTATATTTTTTCTTTTTTAAAGTTTAAACCAGGTTCGTCTTCAAACAACAAAAAAGTGCATCAATGAAATAATTCTAATTTAGTGATGCTCGTAATAAAAACGCGTCAGTTTCTGCTACGCAAGAATGTGTGCACGGATGTTCTAATAAAGTCCAGCCGCACGGGATTCGAACGTGTCCACCAATAATATAGCCCAATAGAGAAAGGTTATTTAACTCACAGAATTACACAACATAGAGCCAAATTATAAACTTGTTAGTTCCGCAGATTTATTCGGCTCGTGCAGCGATAAGTCAACAGAAACATGTATTTAACTCTACATGCCGAAAATGGAATTCAAGTACAATAAATATTCCAGTCAACAAAAACAATTTAACCTTAAGAGACCAATCAGGGATTAGTATCTTATTTTGAAATTCCACTTCGTCAAATGTTATTGTTAAATTCTTCCAAACGCAATATTTCATTCGAATTAAATAATAAAAAATAATATTTCCTATATTACACGTTGTAAAAATACACATATATTTTTGAATTCGTGAATCTTTTACCTATTAAAACATTCGAATTTTTACTATTTTTATCGCATTTATCAAATATGTATATTTTAAAATACACCATTTTTGTAAATTAACTTGTGTGAAATGCACTTACCGAACCAGATTTATCAATCTGTAAAAATGATGATGGTGATTTATATCGACTTAATTTTTGCGATTTTAACTGATAATCATTTTCAATAAGATCTGTTTGTTTGTCTTCAAATTTTCTACCTGAAGTGAAAACGAATAATTTTAAGAAAAAGAAAAAAAAAAGAAACCGTAAAAGTAATTTAATCTTTTCTTGAAATTGTTCTTGGCTAATTCAACTAGAATACAAAATTTTAACATCACGAAATAAACGCAAAAACGATACATACGCGAGAGGCAATAGGAGATACAAAAAACCGCTTACACTTAAATTAAAAGAACAGCTTCAAAAAGTAAATTTTAAAATGAGAAACTATAAAAATTTCATATAAAAATTTGTTTCGTGTTAACAAAAACTTATCAAAAAATGAAAATAATAAATTCTGAAGTGATCATCGATAATATTTTGTACGGTAATTACAATCGTTCTACGTTACAATTCGCTGTTATAGTTGGGGGTCTTTCATCCTTCAGTATGTTAGTTTATGAAAAAAAATCAAAAATCATAAACAAAAGTAATAGACCAACACTTGTTTCCAGATAACGTATTCTTATCATTAATCGAGGAAACATCAGTAGTTACAGCATACTACAATACCTAGTTTATACATTAGCTGAATTATTTCAAAAGGAGGAAACTCATATTAGAAAATTAAAATATAATTTACAAAAATATACCGGGTTCAATTAAAAAGATGATGATTTCCCTTTCGGAATACCATATTTTAAAAATGATTTTTATTTCGATGGAAAAAAATATCTTTCTACTTTTTACTTTTACACGCAAAATCAATAAAAATCCACTATTTCAACGACTCGAAATAATATGGGCATCGACACACACTCATCATGCTGAATAAAAGAAATTATATTTTATACTTTTCGTAAAACCCTCTTATTTACTGTGAATACTACCGATGAAGTAACCCGACACTGACGCCAAAAGATGGATTATCCGATGTAATCTTTATCGTAAATTCAAAAATACAAATTACTACCGCTGTTAATTATATTAAAACAATAATAACAAATGAAACTATTCGTGACCGTGATTTTTTACATTCAGTATATAAAGGACGTTATTAATAGATCGAACGAAATTATTAGATGATTCCGAAAGTAGGAAATCTGATTTTTACATTATATTACGAAAATGTACACATCCGTAATTTTTTTTAATTAGAAAAAAAAAAACAACTCGAATTTAAATATATTAAATAAAATAATTTCATGGATTACTTCTTAAACAGTAAACTTGTATTTTATTTTCTTATAAATATATTGTACGAAACGATGAAATATAAAATTAATTTAATTTATTATATTTGTTAATAATATAATCAGTAATAGTATTAATTTATATCATCTTTGAATCTGTAATAAAGATTACGCCAATATAATTTTTACTCTGAAATTCACGCGCAACTTATAAAATCTGACTTTTGATCCGAGCACATTAAAATTTATTACTCGGAGCATAGCGAAAAAATTCCAGCTGCCTAGCACGCTGCTTTCTCCTAACAGTTTTTGTCGAAATAAACCCAAAACAACACTCTGTGTTCGTGTAAATTCAATTTATTAAATACGTCAAGAGATAAAATTATACTTATACGTGTACGTAAACCTAACTAGGTCCCACGCAGTACGGTATACTAGACAAAATTTCTGATCGATTGAGACCTTACGGAGCCTTCTAAGTACAAAACTCGCAGAGATATTTGCGTTTGAAGTTGAAATTTGAAAAAACATAGTTTTGAGAAAAACGAATTTAAAGTTTTGCGTGACAACCAAGCGACAGGCGAGGCTCATTCAGGTTTTTGGCCAAAGAACACGAACGCGAGGTCGGATCACATTGTGGTTTGCGGCATTGGAGGGAGTAGTGTTCACTGCATCAGAAATGCTAAAAATCCCAAAATCAACATTTCTGGCCTAACATGCGAAAAATCGCTGTATGTCGGTAAATAATTTCGACAGAGTGGAACCTTGTTAGATTCACGTACAGATATATGTTATGTAAATTTTAAATATTGCCTCTAAAATGTAGAGTTAATGACGCAATTTATGTTCCTTTTTACCAACACTGCTCTCTTTTAAATCGTTTCTGAAAACCTTCTTTTTACTTTTTCGAAAATTTCTATAACCAAATTTTAGATAATAAACACATAAACAACTTCCCCCCTGCTAAGATTAATTGTACAACTACATTTTACCATATTATGTCAACTAAACAACTGCAGTTGGAAATGAGAAGAAACTTTCGGCGATAAAATTTTGAAATCGTCTACTAAAAACCACTATTATTATTTTACTTTTCAATTACGTTTTCTAATTTAACTTTTTTGAAACGACAACTGAGAACAATTATGACAAATCATCA
Organism: Icerya purchasi; assembly: GCA_039619475.1. Lineage (NCBI taxonomy): Eukaryota > Metazoa > Arthropoda > Insecta > Hemiptera > Monophlebidae > Icerya > Icerya purchasi. Next base: position 147,043,314 of record CM077115.1, read on the forward strand.
TTAATCGTAGGGAAAATTAAAACCAAATGTGTATACAATTGTTCACGTAAAACAATTAAATTTCAGTATTTTATTAATATATAATAACAAAAATAATAAACAAAAGAACACCTTGAACTACGACGAAGTACATCAACTATTTTGCATAAATTGCACAGTACCAGCTGTTACCTACGGCTTTGCCCCTACATCAATATCCGTTCGAAACTTTACCTAAAAATTCTTTTCCTTTTTTTTTTTTTTTATTTTTAATTTTATTCAGTTTATATTTACTACGGTAAACATTTTATATTTAAAAAAAAATTATATTCTTATAAATCAATCTATCCACTAATGAAACCCGGAACGAAATGAGCTCAATAGTTTCCAACATTAGCACGCATAAGTAGGCAGACAAACGTGAAAAACGACTTCATTTTATTTTGCCCGCATATTAATAACTGTCTCTAAATCTCCATATTTTTCTTTCTTTTTAAGTAAACTCTATAGTTCTATTCAAATTTTATTTTTTCCGTCCAGTTTTCCTTTTTTTCTATTTTTTTTTTTGTACATACTGTCTTAGATAATTAAAACGAACTTTAGATATAGTCCAAGTAGCAAAATAAAACAGTTAGCGGCGATTTAAAATTTTAATAAAAAAAAAAAAAAGATACAGAAATTCTTTAATAACTTTTTTGTATTTTAAATTTCTAAAATATTCGAATACAATCTGCTTTCTTTTATAGAGTATTGCCAATTGCGTATTAAAATATTTTAAAAAATTCATAAATATTATTATAAAGAATTATTTACAACTTTTTTACATAAATAATTACGATTATACAGTAATTCAATACTCGGTGTTATAAAACTGTTTTCCACGCCTTCTTCGCCTTTTATTTTTCAAAAACTTTATATAAAAAACCAACTCAGTACCATATCTGGAGGGCCCATTTCTATCATCACTACCATCACATGTTTTTTGTTCGTTCTTCACCATTCCGCTTTCTTCGTATCACGCACTTATTATAATATAGACTATCCATCTACTTACCCGTCCGTTTCCTTGGGCTTCAAATTTAACCCGTTTTTATATCTTTTTCTTTCCTTTAATTAATAAATTTACATAAAGATTATCTATCTCTTTCTCACATAGACATATACGCACCCTCTTTCTCCCTTTCTCTCCACCTCTGAGAGAGACATGCCTCTATTATGATCCAACATTAACGATCCTTGCGTTCAACTGAAGATTCTCGGAATTTCCGTGACTTATGTCGTTCGCAATCTAATGAAAGCCTAAAGTTTCAATTAAAAATTCACTTATCTTTCTTCCTCATTATTTTCATAAAATATTATTTTACCTTTGATGCACTGCACTCTATTATACTTAAACCATGTAAAGTTTTATGTATAAAAATTAATCTTTCCGATTTTACATCCCAAAAATTATTAATGTAATGAAATAACAAAATTTAATGAACAATTTTTTTTAAACTATTCCAGAAATAAATAATTTTTTAAAATTTTATTTAGAATTTATAATCTGGGAAATTCGCAAATGGCTTTATTCTTTGCCAGAAGAGTTTCCAAATAGTTTAAATATTACCGGAAGCAAAAGTAACACTTCTTTAACCGGTTTTTATCTTTTTTTGTGGAGCACGATGATCACTGCGGTTTTAAAAACATACTCTAATCTCAAACACGCGTTAAAGTGTATGCTAAATATACAATAATGGCTTTGCGTAAAAGTTCTTTAAGTACTTTGGGAAAAATTTCGTCAATTCCAAGAGCTTCTTTTTACATTTATTTTCTTTTGAATTTATATTTTTGTCTATTTCATTAACCACATTTAAAGCAATGATGCTATCGAATTAATAATTTTGTATAAAGAAATTGTTGATATCATACTGAACACTAAATATGATGCGGTTAAAGTACTTATGAATGATATTTCGCAAATAGTTTTACTTTTTCCTCATAGATCAATCCACAGAATTATATCTATAATTGAAAAAACTTTCAAAGAGAAGAAGTACTGCTCGGAAATTTTGGTATCTCACAAGCGTTCGACCGAGTTTGAAGGCCTCATATCAAAATTGAGTAACCTCCTCTCGGGTTACTGTTATTGACTGTTGGAATTTTACCTGGTCAATCGCCATTTTTAAATGGCACACGAAGATGATAAATCATCATTTTATCAGACTAAAGCCGGAATGCTACGGGGAAGTCTCTCAGGACCATTCTTGTTTTCGTACTATGTATACAAAAGCTACCTACAAATGATAAAACAAGAACAACTACGTTTGCAGATGATACCGAAACTTATCTATCGGCGAAAGCCAAATCGAAGCTACGAACAATGTTCAACGGGCATTTGATAAAGTTAGCAAATAGACCACAAACTTGAGGATTAGCTGCTGAATGAAGTAAAATTTGTCCATGTTGTGTATACGTCACTACGCCATGCAGATTTTCTGTATCAACTATATCTGCGCCGTCAGCCAAATATCTTGACATGCTCCTAGATGCTAGATTTACATGGAAAATACATGTTACCATGTGAAGTCTGAGTAAATTAAACAAGAAATTTGCTCATTTATATCGGCTAACTGGAAGAAGAAATCTGCTGTAAAAACCTATCTGGACTTACGGTCTTTAACTTTACAGATGCGCCAAAAAGTACTATCGCGGCAAGATTCAGACAAGACAAAATGTCATCATCATGTGTAATGAAATTCGCGAATGAAGTCATCCAAGATTTTGCTGAATGACACGAGAAGAGGTTACATCAATATGGCCCAACGTGAACACGATTCAACTTCTTGATACTGAATTAGATATTAAACATTTCTTAAGCGCAATAGACCCCAAGATTTGACTTGTAAGTAAATTCTAAGTACGTTTAATTTGTTTGCAGGTTTACCATGAGTAAACGACTCCACACTCGTAGTACTCAAGTTGATACGCTCGGTGTTAAAATTAAGTATCTTCTTTGTCAATAATTATTTATTTGAATAGTATACTTGAAATGGTTGCCGTTCAATAACTGCGTAAAGTTATTAAAAAAAAAGCAAGAAAAAAAAAACAAATCGGTACCAGAAACATTGAATGACGAATACATTTTTTAAGGATTATAATTTTTTTTATATTTGAAATATTATTACCTATATTTTCTGCCATTATTCTGAAGTATGTAGATAGAAAAAAAAATAAAACTTTATCGCTCTATGTTAATTTTAAAAAAGTGCAAAATAAAGTAAAAATGTTTTAGTTTCAGTCAAATTTTTCAATAATTTAAAAAGAATACTCTGTTAACGACATTTTTTGTGTTCGCCTTTTTATGCAAAACAAAGATATATCCAAATTAAAAAAAAAAAAAAAAAAAATTTAAATTTATATTTACCATGATAAACGTTTTATTCAAATTTTTTTTATCCAGTTACCATTTCTTTTCTTTTTTTCAACGGCGTTATAGAGCAGAAGTAAGATCAAAATAAGCGATTCGCTCATGCGTACATATATTTTGCTTCCGTCATGCAATGAGCAAAATGTAATGCTCGATGATTCTGAAAACTTTATTATTAAAGTTTTCCACACACACATACTCGCTCAAAAGATTCAATTTTATTTGGAGTAACGTCTGTTTGTTACGCGACGAAAAATCACGAAAACGGATGCTTAGAGCCAAGCAAAGTAAATGAACGAGAAAAAACCGAGAATATATGTAATTCATTACATTTAGATTGGAATTACAATATATATATAACTCTTCTACAGAGTAAGTATAAAAAAGAAGTAAATCTATAATAAGAAATATTGAAAAATGCAATTTTTTTAAAACGATATAAATTAAAAAGGTTTTGCCCGTCCAGCTTTTTTTTTTTTTTTTTTTATTTCTTAATATTGAAAATTATTAAAAAGTTTTCATTTTTCGGAGTGTACGTCTTATTCACTTTAAATTTTCTGTTGCAAGCACCGTTGATGTAACTATAGCTTAATTTTCAGTTTTGTCAAAAAAAATTATCGACCCTTCTTCGCTCGTAAAATTTAGAGGATTAAAATAAAATTGCATACTTTAACCATAGAAGCAATCTCTACGCAAAATTATAATCTAGGAAACCAATTTTGTTCCAAACATATTTCCTTTGGGAAACAATTTTCTCACCTTCCGTTCTTTAAAGTTCAAATTAAAAACCAATTATTTCATATTCCCGATGTTTATATAGCATTTCAATTACCGAGTATTAATGATTTCAGCTTGAGTGTAATTTTTAGTTTTTTTAAAGAGCACTTGGCTGATTTTCAACCGCTTTTTCACTGTCAGAAAATTTGAATTTTTTACACGTTTTCTCATCCTGCAGATATATTGCACCGTTAAGCAACATGCCAATTTTCAACTTCTTCGACTTAATAGATTCAGCGATATGTTAATAACTGTTAGGCTAATGAAATATTTACGGATTTATTTCTCTTATATATAAGCTACGATGGAATCCTCTTTAAAAATTTAAAATCAGATTTATACGGTACTCAATAACACGGGAAAGATCATGAAACTATTGTTTTGAAACATATAAATAGTAAACAATAAATCAAGTATGAAATACGGAAGCTGCAAAAAAAGACAAAAACTTGTATATCAGTTAATTATGCGAGAGTTCGGTTTACAGTGATAAGGTGTTTATCTGCGTTACGGTACAGTATAATATACAACAAGGCGCGTAGTAAGTTACAAAATATCTTGGATTAAAATTTAAATGGACAATAAGTTTTTAGGTAAGTTCGAAAAATTGTGCGAGGATGTAGGAAGTATTAAAGAGGTATGCACGAAAACAAACAAGAAAATAGACGATATTAACGCAGAAATACTTTTGTTAAAAACGGAAAATAGTAATTTAAAAAAAGGAAATAAACAGCTTAAGAAAATGGAAAGAGCGGTGCAAACGGAGATGAATGCGCTATAACAATACTCGAGGATAGACAATGTGTCATTATCAGCGGCATACCGATGGAAAGAGAAGAAGACGTGAAGATGAAGGTAAAATTGTTAGCTGACAAACTAAAAAGGTAAAGTTAAACGATAGTAACATAAAGGCAGTTCATCGTTTGCCGACGAGGGGAAAAAATGCTGCAGTCTAGTGAAATTAAGTAACAGAGACAAAAAGGAACAAATGATAAGAAATAGTAGAACACCAAAACTAAATACTGAACTAGTAGATTTAAGCAGTGGCGACCAAACGTGCAAAAGATATATGTGAACGAAGATCTGACGAAGCAGACATGACAGTTACTAGCTGATGCGAAACAGGCACGGGATAAACGCTTGGACCAAACAAGGAAAGGTATAGAACACAGTGCTACAGTAAGATTAGTCAGTTTTACGCAGCTCGATCAGCTGATTAACGAGACGAAGAGGGCAAATACACACGACAGACGAGAACAGCGTAATTTGGAAAAAACGGATGGCATTAGGCAACGAAATACAGACAGCTCATCAGCAGCAACAACAACAACAGAAGCATTCGTCTCGTTAGGCAGTTTCGCCAAACGTGCCCATACACGTTGACGTAATAATGTATAGGTTAAGCAACCGAACTCACCTTGCCCAGTAACACTCGGTCCGCGTGGGTAAGTACGATCATTCCCCTTATCACTCATACGAAAACAGTGTTTAAGAGCTAGAAATGATAACAAAAAAAATAATACAAAAAGGAGAGCGAAAAAGTACCATAATGGGGGGGGGGATTTAGAAAAGTAAGAGCAGAAGTCAGTCAAAAAATGTTAAGAATCGCCAGTTTGAATATTAGATCATTAAAAGGTAGTGAAAATTTGATTGAGTTGGAGAATGTTAAGGAATCGAAAATAGATATATTAGGTTTGTCGAAAGTACGGAGGAACGGCGTTAATGTGGTAGAGTGACAAAGGAGATTAATTTACTGTGTTATTAACGATCAAGGTTAGAGGGAGTAGGTTTTACTATAAACCGAAACTGGAAAAATAAATTAACGGAATTTCGAGGAATGTCTAATAGAATAGCCATAGCAAAATTTTGCATAAATACGGGAAATATAAGTAATCAAACCGTAACTATAGCACAGATCTATGCTCCTACAGCGAAACCTGAGGGAAAAGACTGCAACGAATTTTATAATCAAATAGCAAATATTTTATGTAACTCGAAAATAATTCCGAAACATCATTTGATAGTAATGGGAGACTTTAATAGTCAAGTAGGTCAGAGCGGAAAGGAGGAACTTAGGTTTTTAGGACCCTATAATTACGGGATAGGAAATGAAAGGGGATGGGAACTGATTCATTTTTGCATGAAACACGAATTAAAAATAGTAAATACGCTCTTTAAAAAAAGGGTAGGAAGAAGATGAACAAGGATTTCGCCGAACCAACCGTTTAAAAATAAAACTGATTACATATTGACATCAGCAAGCGAAAATAAAATAACACTGACTTTAATGTAATGCAAAATTTAAAATTTTTTTCAGATCATAAACCAATCATGTGCAAAATCATTCTTTCAAAGTGGCGTTTCCCAATATCGCATAAAAAAACGTGTAAAAAAAAAATAAACAAAGATAATGTCAGAAATTACTAACTAGAGTTAAATAAACTTTTATAAGGATACTAACACTCAAAATATAGATAACGTGAAACTATTATATAAGAAAATAATAGTCAGTATAAAGAAAGCGACGGAAAGCAAACAAGTCACAGACAAAAAACCGACTTTGAGAGGGATACCGGTAGACATAAAACAACTAATAGGCAAAAGAGAGGCTTTAAAAAGACGAAGGGGTAGAACAATTAATTAAAAAATCGAATTAAACATTTTACGTAAACTGATAAAAAGTAGACTGAGAATATTCAATGAGACGAAAACGGATAATTTCATCCAATCAATATTAGATAGTACTAAGAGTACCAAAACGATTAGGAAAAATCTAGCGTTAGGAAATAAATGGGTTAGCTTCATCTTCGACGCCCAAGGTGAAAGAATACACGATCGTGAAAAAATAAATGAATATGCCACATCTTACTATACAGAACTTTACGAAGATGAGAGTTTAGGCTTATCAAAATATAAAAAAATCTGGAAACGGCTCAAGAACCTTGTATACTAGAGTCAGAGGTAAGGGAGGTGATGTCAAAGTTAAAAATTAAATACTACTCCGGATACCGATAAAGTAAGAAATGAACAAATAAAGTTTGAGGGATCGTTTCTAATAAAGAACTTGGTTATTCCATTTAATAGGATCCTGAAAGATCAAAAAATTTCACACGAATGGAAAAAGTCGAACATAACCCTACTTCATAAAAAGGGGAACAAAAACAAGATCAAAAATTGCAGACCAATTAGCCTGAGCCCTACAATCTCGAAAATCTTCTCGAAGATAATAGCAAGAAGAATTCAAAATATTTTAGACTACCACCTATAAATTGAACAGGCGGACTTTCGAAAATGATTCTCTACCACAGACCACTTGTTTGTTTTAAATCAACTTATAATAGAAACATCAAGAGAACATCAAAAAGATTTATGTTTAGCTTTTATCGACTACTTTAAAGCATTCGATTCTCTGAAACACGCATTTATATTAAACGCACTTAAAAATTAAACAAGTTCCATTGATATATCGAAATATAATAATAGATATGTACACAGATGTTGATTCGCGAATACTCACAGAAAAAACGGGGGAATACTTTTATATAAGGAAAGGGTTAAAGCAGGGAGACCCTTTAACACCATTATTATTTATATGTGCTGGGAACAAAAGAGCATCAGAATTAACGGGGAATTTCTAAATAATCTACGGTTTGCAAATGACGTAATACTTATGAGGGAAAATCTATTTGAGGTAAAAGATATGATAATTGATATAAATGAAGCTGGTAAGGAAGCAGGCCTGAGTATAAATATGTATAAAACAAAAATGATTACGAATATAAATGAGAAAATAAAAATTGCAATAGGTGGACAAAGGAATACGTAGACGAAATAGTCTATCTCGGCCAAAAACTAGAACTGGAAAAAATATGACCGAAGGAGAGATACAGAAGAGGATAGCAATAGCTCGGAAAAAGTATTGGTCTTTAAAAAATATATTTAAGGGTCCGTTTGGGATTAAAGCCAAAAGTGACATATTTAATAACTGTATTGTTCCAGCATTGACATACGGTTCTCAAACATGAGCTATACCCAAAAAGGAAGAGAGAAAGAAATTGAGAGTACTCAAAATGGAATGTTTAGATCAATTTTAAATATTAAACGTAGAGATAGGATTAGAAACACATTTATCAAAAGAAAATTAAAAAATATAATAAATTTAGTTAACGAATGTAAAAAAGAAAAGTGGGGTTGGGGCTGGACATGTTGAGAGGTTAACGGATAATAGGTGGACATATAAGATAAAAAACTGAGATATTAAGGATAAAAGAAGGAGAAGTAGAAAATTTTTGAGATAGGAAAACGAAATAAGGAAATTTTTACATATCAAATAGTATGAAAGAATTGCTCAGGACCGCAGGGAACGGGCAAGGTTGAGGAATTTGCCCAGAATATGGGCTTTTAATTTTTAATTTTTTAATTTAGTTTTAGTTAATCAACTGTTTAAAGTAATTTTTAAGGAAATGTACGATATCATACCCAGCCGGTGTACATAAGGGTGTAAATGAGTAATCGTTAAGTACTCGCGCCAGAAATTGTTATAAAGGCTACTACTAATAATAAAAAAAATTATGCGAAGAAATACAAAAGTATACTGATCGTAATAATATAATATATTTTTATATATAATTCGATAAAGCTACTAACAAAGAAATTTAAACCTGAAAATTAAATAGTAAAAATAATAATGGAAAATGGTATTTACGTCGAAGAAAATGGCAAAAGTATACAAGAAATACTGTAATCTACTTTACGCATAGACGGATATAATACAGATCTGCATCACTGAACCATTTTAAAAAGAAATAGGAATTATAATCGAAGAAATGTGATATATGATTGAAAAAGCGATACGAAAAATTTTCTATAATCGATTCAATTATCGCTGAAATCATAAAACCAATATTTTGAATTCATAAAAATAATTCATCTATTATTTAATAAAAACTAAAAACACTTTGTAAATACCCTACAGAATGGATTGCTTTGATTAACATATACATAAAAAAGGTCCAACAAACGGCAGCAGAAACTAGAAAAAATGATATCGTTGATATTGTAAATTAGTAAAATAAAGTTACATACATGCAATTTCATAACATAGTTTTATTAATACAGAAATACAAGTTGAATTTTCTAGAGCTAATTCGCAATGTTCACTACTCATTTCTAAAATAATATTTTCTTTTTTTTTGCATTTGGGCTCATCAACTCTAAATATTAATCCAGAGGAATAATAAGTCTTTGAACTTACATTTCTAGTTGAAGCAAAAAATAATGATTCCAAATAAATGTAAACTTAATGAAGATGTTATGCAAGAATTTCTAAATGTTATAAATTTTGTAGTGGGCTTATGATGCAATTAGTTCCACATGGAAGGACTTATGGAATATCTGTTTAAAAAACAACAGGTTTTGCAGATGACACGGTCTTTTAAATAAACAGAAAGTTGAAAAATTAACCCATAGATTGGAAGAAAAAGAAATCAATATAGATTAAAAAATGAAATTCAAAATAATTATCACTGATCATGGTTATTCAATGCCTCAGTGTTTAATTGGTTGCAATCCCGAAAAAGATTTATTATAACTATTTTTAAGAGTATATTAAAAGTTTTTAGCCAACACAAAAATGTTATAGTTTAGATGGACGACTGTGATTACTAAGATTCTAGACATTAAATTTATAGATACCATGCAATAAACAGCAAACAATTATGTACGGAAAAATTAGTACACTGTAATTACCACACTTTTACAAAAAAAGATATATATTTTACTTTTATTTATTATTAACAACAAAAATGCTACGTGTTGATTTAAAATACTTAATCAACATAAATAAAAATTATCGAAAACCTACTTCAAAATGATAATTTATATTTTTTTTAGTGTAAATATTTGCCAGAAAAAGAATAATATAAATAAAGTTAATATTTCTACGATTATCTTAATTATATGTTACGCATAATGTGCTTCAAATCATTCAAAAGAAATTCAGATCACTACCGGCCGCCGATAATTATGTTTGTTAAAATTGCTTTCTTTTATGATACTTCTGTTTCACATTTTAAAAATCAGAATGAATATCTCCTTTGTACTGGACCCATTTAATTCTATTTTTACTTTGTTCGAGAAAATTCCTTACTTATTATTATCGGTTAAAAATGCAGCACCAAAACAACTTCAATAAAACTGCCGGTAAAGTTCTTAAAAGCTAATCTAAAAATTTTAAATCACATTTTGGCGTTCATAATGTAAAAATTCGTAAGCATTAGTCCTAGCTGATCATTCGTCAGCAACGCAATTTTTAAATGTTAAAAGTAGAAGAAAAATTGCGATAGCTTACCCCTGATGTTTTATGTTTTGTTAATACATTATTAGTTAATATATTATTAACATAAAATTATTTCCATAATACGAAAATGGAAATATGTAATTACCAGAATTGTTTATCACACTCTGAGGTATCGTATCAGCATCCGTGGCAACAAGTAAATCAGATTTCGAAATATTTTCAATATTATCGTCAAAAAAGTTTTCTTTAGATATAATTAAATCTTCTTCCGACAAAACAACAACCTGCTATTTAAACCTCATATTAAATAAAATTCTGTATATATATTATTTTGTACATTTGTAAAACAATTTCATTTAATAAATAATACATAGGTTTTTAAATCTTTAAAAGTGTTAATATTACGATGGAATAGATTTTTCATTTCTAATATTTTATAAAATAAAGTTGTTATATCCTGAAAATAGTGATCTATAATGTTATTTACTTCTTCTATCCCTATCTAACAATTTTTATAAGAAAAAAAAAAAAAAACAACTGGTGGCGCAATGGGAGAAATAGATTGTCGCGTCAAATTTCTCTCCTACATCATAAACTTTTAAAATTTCTAAATAAATGATTTCTTAATTTCTTTCTTTCATTTAATAACTTTATTTTAAAAATCAAAGTAATGTAGTAAATAAAAATTGAAAGGGACTTCATTTTACTAATATCTCAGGTATTCTAATTTACATACAAAAGTGTTAACAATTTTTAACTAGTTTATATATACTTTTATTGGAATTTGAAAAGCATTTATATTTCCGCTGACATATCGATACTTATGCACTTTAATTACTTTTTTCGGATTTTAAATATCAACAGCTTTCGAGCACAGAAAAATCTTGCTTTTTTTTAAGTTTTTACATTTTTCGATTTTTCTGGCCTTTCGTTTTTCAAATTTACCTACAACATACTAATTAATATATTTATATAAATCAAGCTTCACTTTTATTGGAAAAATACCACAATTATTAAATTTTACAAATCGAAAGGATTTTTAACTGCGGAGTCGGGAATAATTAGAGAAAAGTAACAAAATTCCCCTGCCGTAATTATTACCCACTTGAATTTGGTTTTAAAATTCACAATTGTTCACAAAGCAATGTAAAATTAAAACAATATAATAATATTACCTCTCATAACTAAAAATATATAAATAAACCTAAGGAAATTTCATCGGACCTTTAACGACCGAAAAAACGTGCGAATCCCAAGCTTTCTTTAGACTCACGCCTTACGGCTATAAACTGTTTTATTCATATATTTTTGGTTTGTTTAACTGTCTGTTATTTCAATTATTAAAGTAATTTTTACAAACATTATCATTCTTACACAAAACCGAACATACTTTATCAACATTATTTAAAACTGCAAAAAACTCATAGATTTGAATAAAGTTCACAAAAATGCAGATACAATTAATGATTTCTATTTAACTTATTCCTATTTTGAAAATTCTTTTAATTGAACAGAGTAATTTTGCTTAAAATTTAACTTACGAAATCAAACTATAAATCCTTAATATAAAATAAATTCGTGAACAAACAGAAAAATAGGCATATAATTATTTTAAAATGCAATTAAGAATTGAAGGAAAAGTTTTACACGAATGAAAAAACTGACATATACCACACATTTTCAAATAAAATATGCTTCTTCATATTAAGTTAGACTTTAATTAGATATAAAAATAAATTAACATAAAGGTCTTACTTCATCTGAAAAAGACGATTTATTAACTGATTCCGACTTATTACCATTATTTTGACTTAAAACTGGAATTCCTTGGGTTAATAGTCTCACAGGTTGCTCTGTATTTAATGACGTTATATCTGAAGAAGCACTAATTTGTAACGGTATTTGTACATAAACTACTCGTTCGAAATCATTTCTTGGATATTCTATATATAATGTTAAAATATAATGAAAAATTTTTTAATATAAATCTCTATAACGGTACAATTTCATAAAAATCAAATTATACTTCAAGCAATTTCACTAATTTACTGACACATAATGCACAATACTTTTACAATAAATTAAATGCGCATTATTTATTCTTTCTAAACCGACACATTGACAAATATCTACCTACATTAGCAAAAACAACTTATTCTAAAAAGACTAAAAAAATCAATTTGTTTGTATTTTTTCTTTAACAAAATGTTTTACGTTCTTATCTATTACCACAAACTCTTAAATCATCACAAACAAAATACTAATTGTAATCAGAGAAGAAAGTATATTATTACTAATCAAAAATCATAGCATACTATATTTAAACTTACAAACGTAAATTAATATAACTCGTATTGCAGTGACAAGAACCTTTCATTCAACCAAATGAATATATAATTAAATGTTTTATTATTTACATTAATTACTTACCGTCATTTGTGCTTGACATAAGCGGAGTTAAAAGTACATTATTCACGGAATATGCATTAAATGTTTCCAAACTCAAAATGTTATTATCAACTAAAATGTCTTCAACCGTACTTTCTGTATTCATGATTAAAACTGAAAAAAAGTTATTCACAATAAAACTTTATTCAAATTTAATAGTTTCTTAGAAACGTAAATATTACCCTACAAAGACTACGTTATTAATGAAACGAAATTAAAATGATTATACCTGTTTATTTTCGTAAAATACAACTACACAACCTACGTCGAGAAGTGAAAACCCTAAATTTTATAAATTAATAAATAATATACAAAATAAACATCTACAAAATCACCGTACTTTAAACTTGATGGCAGAAGGTAATTATCATCATATTTTCAAGAAGTTCCTGTATTGCCAATTTTATTAATTTTGTATGAGGTACTAGCATTGCTATTTCTTATAGCTATTGCTTTTTAGCAATAACCGCATAAAATACAAAATTTAATTTTGATATTTACTAATACTATCTTATTTATCTTAAATGAACACAAACATGTATCTATTGTAATATAAATCACAAATAAAAAATAAATTATTCAATTCTAAAAATAATTATTTTTCCCCAAGATATCGATTCGTATGCCATTGATCGCTTATATGATAATAATACCTTATCTTAATTTAGTAAAGTTGTTCAACTGCAAACGAAATAAGAAATTTAAAAAAGTTGTTTACGTAAATTAGATATAAAAGACCGGTAAATCAACAAATGAAATTTATATTGTTATGTTATTACTAATTATTTAGCGATAAAAAATCACAAAGAATTTACGATGAGTTTGGTTACTTAATGTTAGCAAAGTAAGATTCATATAAATCGTGAATGAAATATTTTTCGTTCTGAATTATATTCCGTAGTAAGTATTCTTACCTGACGATTAAGTGAATAATGCACAGAAAAAAACGGCTAAATATTCAACAGAATGAAACTAGGTCTTTGGAAGAAGGTAAATATTTACTGTTTAATGCAGAGAATAAATTATATTGCGATGTGGAAGAGATATCATATCTTATGCGATATAACATAGTCACGTTTATTTATTATTCTTTACTTATTATATACATATTCATTAATCAAGTTTATTTACATTTAACTATTAATCATTACTTCTATTTTGTAGCATTTCATATTTCGGCTGAATTTGTCAAGTATAAAATACACGAATATCTGCTATTTAGAAAAAAATTAAAATGTTTGTTCATAAAACGGATTAACGTTATAAGTACATTTATTATGTTTGGTAGTACCGTATTAACTTGTCATATTTTCGCTATTTTGTACGGTCAATCAGTTTTTAGTAATGTAACAGAAACGTTCGTATACAGTACTATTTTAGCAGCATTACTGCAATTTCCACAATATTTATATACCAGGGTACATTTTATATTGCATATATTTGGTGTGAAATCTGTCACCAATGATTTAATTTCAAAAGCGATGTTCAGTATATCTTATAGTACTATATGCGGTACATGGCTAGGTGCTTTCGTAATTCCACTAGACTGGAATAGGCCGTGGCAAAAGTGGCCAATTCCATGTACTTTAGGGGCGTTACTGGGCCATACAGTAGGTCAACTGTATGCATTTATTATATATTATAAAAGTTTTTATTAAATGTACACAATTTTTTTACATATGTTTAATAAATAGCCGGTGTTTTGACATGTTGTTTTTTTTTTTTTTTATTAGAAAAACATATATTCAGTATACAATTATACCGTCTTGTCGATCAGGTTTTTATGTTCGTTAATATTCATGATTAATAATTATAAATGTTACACAATAAAAACGAATTGACCTATTTTTAGCGATTTTATTTTTGTTAAAAATTTCTTTTTTTTAATTCTTTATAATTTTTTAGTTCAGTAACCAAACACGGCACCTACATTTGATTTGAAATTATTTTAGCTGCATTATGGTTTTTCATAAATTACCTCTCAATTACGACAGTTTGAAATTGTAAAACTTTAAACACGCATAAAATTATTTATGAGATTGAAAAATATCGATAGAATAAATATCTTTAAATTAATGAAACTAGTCATCTGTAATATTGTTTAAAAAAATTTACATATAAGTTTTTCTATATAAATAATATTGATTAGCGAAAAAAAAATGTGTATTTTTGTTTCTTATTCTTCGTGATGCGTATTTTATTTTATTATATTTTATTAATTATTTTGTCAAATATTAAAATTATTTAAAAATTCTTATATTAAATTTTAACAACTAGTGTTCTTAGCAAGAGCTAAATACGTACGACTTGTGATAATAAGTAATCGAATGACAATTATACCGTAGGTAATTATTTTAGTAATTTTTCTAGTTTTAAAAATATTGAAATCGGATTTGAAGATTATATTTTGAATGACAATGATTTAATTATTAAAAACGAAAACTTTTCGTAACTGTAGAATAATTTGTATCAAATAACATTATACACCGATAATGAGAAAGAAAAAAAATACGAGACAGGTAACAAATGTAATAATGTACGGTTACTTGCACAAATAAGCAGAGACTTTTTGAAAATTTATTTTTTATGAAAGGATCTAAACAAAAAAAACAACTTATCGAGTATTTTAAGCAATTGAACCAACTTCAGCTATGGCAAACATTGTACTCTACATGTAATATCTCATTCAGAGGATAATTGTAACTCTAGGGAGAGTATCTTGAACCTTGAATTTAAAAAAACGATTTTATTCATCGAATTACAATGAAATTCTAGAATGAAATTAAAAATTGTTACTAGAGTTATGAACTGAACACAACATAAGGCTCTATATTAATATAAAAAATAGTTGATATGAAACTTTTCGGCCATAGCCGAAGACTATGGCTGTGTCAAGCAAAAATTGTTTGTTGCAACATCGGTAGCGCATTGGCACCAGATGGATTAAGATTTCGAGTGCTTTACGTCACTCAGGGTTTCTAAAGATGTTATCGTACCATGCTAATTAAAAAATTTTCATCGCCGCAGTTTTTCTATTAATGTTATGAAATCTAATGAATATATATCGCTTTTCATTTTATTCTGTTTTTAATGGCTTGATGGTTAACGCATCCCAGTTGTTAATACCGCTAATCAGAGAAACAAAAAGAGGGAGTATGGTATAAAGAGTATAAAGTTACTTAATGATTATCAAAGACTGATACAACATTAATGAAAGCAGTTAAAATAGTAAAGTTTTTGTTTTTAATACAGAAACTATAACTATCAGATAGGGAAGATAAATTCAGCCATAGATTAGCCTAGGAAAGAAGCCAAATATGGTAAAAAACATACGAATTTACGCTCGTGCGCTGTTTAAATACATACACAGAGGTTTAAAATATTTAATTTTACATAATGGAAATGCTCAGAACCCTTTCTTTTTATGCATACCGATTTTGGACCCACGTTTCTGTTTTCTAACAAGAGATACACTTTTCAGCAGGTATTTCACTGACCTGCACCATGTACTGTGATGATAAAATATTAATTTTTTTTTTTTTTTTTTTTTTGAAATTATTACTTAATTTTTTAATTTAATTACACATCTTGCTGCTGACAAATAGAAATTCCTTAACATTAGTATTCCTTATTCTCCTCCCTCTGATTATATTTTAAGAAGACCTGGTAGTGTGAAAGTCCCCCTCCCCCTCCTCACGCAAGCCGTATCATTTTTCAGAATCCGTTTAGTTGTTTTCTTTGTCTTTTATTTTTTCAGGTAATTGTTAGCAATCCTTTGAGTTTTTTTTATTTCCTTACGTTCAATGATTATCTAATTTCTTTTGAGTGGCTTAAGCTATCTCTTTTTCTTTTCCTTCATGTTTTTATGACTTCTATATACTTTTATACACATATAATTTTTTCTCGTTTTATTATATTCATGTTGATTTTTTATGAATTTTTAATGTGAGTGCAGAGAGTAGTGTGAAAGCGGATTCCATAGTTCGAGTTGCTATTTCCTCTAATTACTACATTAAAAAAAAATTACAATTTAAAATATACCATTATGTAAAAAATTACATTTTATACTTTAGATATCTACGCTTTTTTCTCCTCCTATCTTCGCTTCTTCTGCCTATCCACAAAATCACTCCCCCTGTTAAATATTGACTTCTTGACTTCTTATTTCGTCGCTGTCATTCGCCTTCGTTTTTAATCATACAATGATTCTTTCCTGAAGATTACGTTTTCCTTTTGTATTCGTATATAACTAACCCAATCCGCGTTCTTTTTTAGCATTATCTAGAAGGTCGAAGGATAGGATGAATGAAAACTTAATACTTTACTTGACCGCTTCTTTAGCAGTTGAATCGACTTTATCACTAAGTAATACCTCACAATGGCTCGGAATCCAGCAAAACTTAATGACTGCTCCAAGTTCTGAAATATTAAAATATTTTTTTTTAATTTCATAAGTAGATGAATGACAATTATACTTGAAGTTACTTACTCTAAAGTTTAGAGTAACTTGAATACTTCAAACGCCCCCTTAGACTGCAACTCATTTTCCATAAACCCTAATGCCTTCTCAATGACGAGAAGTTCAGCCGTAAAAATCGAAGCCTCCAAAGGCAACTTAAATTTCTGCTCGGTAATACCTTCTATAATAAACACTGCCCCTACATCTTCATTAAATCCGCGGAATTTAGCACCATCGGTAAAGATTAGCCGGCAACCAGGGTTTTTTTTTTTTTTATTATTAGACTCGTCAACTAAGGACCTTCATCCAGAAACAATTAGAAAGGGAAATGAATAAGTTAGATTTTGATGCGGTCAGGCATTACTAGTAGGAAGGAACAAACAATGGGAACGATGTGTGGATAAGAAAAGACAGGATTAGGAGACACAATGCAGAGTAGGTGAACAGACAGATAGAAAAAACAATTGTTAGAAAATGAGGAAACGTACATATCCGACCAAAACCTAAGATGAAAACTTTTATACAGCGGAAGGAGATTAGAGGACGGGATTTTTTTAAAATAGACGTAGAAGAAACAGCAACCCGAGCCAAGGGCCGCTTTATTACCAAAGATGCCCGAATGGCTAGGAACCCACAGCAAATCAGTTTGAATCGGATGGAGGGAAGAAAACTAAGTGAGCGTATGTGGAGAATAATAAAATCACAGGAATAATCAGTAAGGGGCGAACAGATGGCCTAAAGGGCGGACCTGGAATTTGATATAATTAAAAATTTAAAAATCAAGGTATCTTTCACGGTACTTAAACAACAGAGTTCACAATATTGCTAGGCAATTGATGCAAATTCTGGCTTTTGAAAATAATATCTAATTTGATAAAGTTCAGGTCGTAACTTATTCTAGCATTAGTCGACTGAGTCGTCCATCTCTAATTTTAAGTGGAAAAAAATTTATGGTAACTTTAAGTAACGATAATATTGTATACTAAACTTTGATTACTTTGCCAATTTTAAAGAACGTTGTTTAAAATTTCATCATCCGATGACTTACCGGTATACGTGACCTAATTCATTTATTTTCTTTCTTACACACACGTTCGTTAAATACCGCTTTTAATTTCTTTCAAGGATATACCTATTTCAAAAGAATATTGTCTCTTCTTTCAACCGCTGCAGAAGTGAAACTACATATAAAATATGTTTAAAAAAAACTAAAATATCCATCTTATTTTGAAAAAAACAGGTGTTTTTTTTATTTACAAACTCCTAAAATCATAAAATTAAGAATAACTTACAAAGTATACAAATACTGAAATATCGGTTAAAATATGACCGATTTGAGTGGTATTTCTAAAGAAATTGATTTTTAAACGCCATTTTAGCCGAAAACATAAAATGTATACTTCCACTTGCGTAAAAATATATACTTGGCATGTTTAAACCGATATGATCAACCGGTATAAATTCCAATTATGACATCCAACAGCTAATAGATATGAACCTACTAAAACAAGCAACAATTTCCATTTAAGTTCTATACACTTCACTTTTTAGGTAGAGTAATAAGCGTATTTTACTTACTATTCTTACTTAAGGTACATAATTCCAACTTTCTATTTAATAAAAATCAATGTGCAAGCAGATACTTCAAAAAATACAGCAAATAAAAATTCAATGGTTAGATTTGGAAAATTGTTATAATCACTACATTATTATTGGTAAGTAAATTGACTTCCATACGCGTTGTTTAAGATTTTTTTTTGCTTTTAAAAATTGTAAGACTAAAAAGGCAGACCAGAAAAACTGTTAATGAAGGAATGTTACAAAAACTGCGAACTAATTACAGAAGAAAAATATACAAATAAAATAAGAAAAGTTAAAGTGCGTAGTCGATTAGGTAGCCGCAATGTTTTTTTTTTTTAAAAAACGGTTTGAATCCCGTTCCCGCATATTGAAAAATACAGATTATAATTGCGCTGAAACTAATGTCCATAATAGACAAGCCCAAATAAGTGTTCATTTATTAGAAATATGTAAAAAACTTTTTAAAAATCACTGATATATTTCGGGAGTACGTGATATATTACAATTTAAAAAAGTTATTTTAAAATTAATTGTAATACATCAGACTTATGAAATTGCGCTTTTGAAACACTCGGTGATTTTTTAAGTTTTATATACATTTCCGACAGACATTTGTTTTATTGTGTTGGTATAATTAGAAGTAGACGGTACGTGTAAAGTATTAGATGTAAGAAAAAAAAATTAAAATTTATGCAACCAAATGTGAACGTTCGATTGAACTGCAATTAAAATAAATACAATAACATGAAAACTATTTCTCATGCAAAAACTGAGTATGTTCTAAAAATTATACTTCTCGGACAATAATTTTAATAAGAAACTGAATTGCACGGAAATTTTTCATCGCAACACCTGAAATTAGTTTTAAGTAAATTGCTTTTCTCAATAATATATCCAATGTATTACGTACTAAAGTTATGTATTTTTCAAACGTTGTTTTGAACAAACTGATGATCCAATATGTACTTTCAAATGTTTCCCTAAGACAGACTTCCACATGAAAGTCTTTTGATAATAGTAACAGGAGAATGGTCGATTGTCTGAATGCATTCACCGATGATCTTGCGAAGTAGTTTTTCGAATACATCTCTTTTTACAAAAATCACAGCTGTTGTCGATCACTCGCATGTACTTTTAAATGTTAGTCGAGGTGAACTTAACAAAAATATGTCTTTTGACAATATTTACAACAGTATAGCCAAGTGCGTCGCCAGCCGGTGAGCCAGGAGTGGTCAAGATGATAGAAAAAGGATATGAGTTATAGGAAAAATAAAATGTATAATTTGTAAAGGCTTAATATTTTATTAAACAAGAATAAAATCTTAATTAAAACATAATTTTCGTGAGTTTCTGACAAATTATTCTACTAGTTTATTATAAAAGTCTTTCAAATTGTCCACGATTACGCGTCTATGAATATTTATCATGGCCAGTTGATTAAAAAATTTCGAGGCTCCAGAGGGCGCAACGGCTCCCCCTCCTCCTGGTGACGCTCATGAGTATAGCCGACATTCTGTATAAATTTTCAAATGAGAAATCCAAGTAAAAATTTTTTAACAATAATTACAACCATACTATCATCTACATGTACTTTGAGATGATATAGTAATCAAGATTTCCAAATTAACTGCTTTGGACAGTCTTCTTCTTCGTGTCAGGAAAAGGATCTTTATACGTTACACGGTGTTTGCCAAGTATTCTATCTTGGTTTCCTTTCCCTGTGTTGTAAGAATTAACCGACGAAATTTGTAAACAAAAGTCACCGTTACCAGAGGCACCACGCGGAGGTTTCTTACGCGCCTCCCTTTAGACAGTAATTACATCAGAATGTACGTTGATTTGTGTGCAGTTTCAAATGATTCTTTAAATTAATTTCTTCGATAAATTCTGTCCAACAGTAAATACAATTATACATATTTGTAATTTTTAAATATTTCACATACAAATGGATAGTGATTTGTTTATCAATATTCTGAAATCAAATTATATAAATCATTAATATTTAAATAACAGCTATAGACTGTTCATAGTTACACAAATGTAAATTTTTAGAAAATTAATTTCTGAAAAAACAAATAAAATGTAACCTCTAATAAAAATTTCAGTACACCATCTACCTTAATCTGACAACGAATAAAAGATTAAAAGTATTTTAAATATTTTTTAAAATATGTTTATTAATAATTTGCGAATGAAGGGACAAAAATAAATCTTTTCCGGAATATGTTCACGCCAGTATGAATTTTTTTTTGAAATTCAATTCAATATTCATTTTAGTGGCATCAATAAAATTGTATACATATTATAGTTAACCCTCTCTTTGATCGGGCCGGTTAATCCGAGGTTCCTGTGAAAAATTGATTTTCCTTCAAAGCGAACCAATAGATTTCATCAGGTATCGTAAATAAACAAGCAAATATGGAAGACGTTATTGCAACTAATTTTATTGTACATATGTCCTTACATAAAGTAATACAAAAAAATTGAACATATCAAATGAACTTAGGCTACGTAAACTTTGGAAACTTAAAACTTTAACTACATTACCTGAATACTAAGTACGAGTGAACGTATATTATTGTTGGAATAAATTAGTTCTTTTTTCGTTTTTTTCTCTTTTGACAAGTTTTTAAAAGCCAAGGTTCTCCGTTTTCTTAAGTTCATCATGTCCAATGCCGATAAATCTTGTTGCTGCTCCACATATTGCAATAAAATTTCTGCAATTTTTTTTATTCCTTCGTGCCTTATTTTTTGCAAGCCCTTCACGTCTATATTTTCTATATCGTCTTCCAGTTCGCAGTCATCTTTACTGACGATATTGATTATTTCTTTGTGCGTAAAAAATTCGTTTCTGCATTCGGTTCCCACCTAGTAATGATAGCAGATCGTGTAAAATGACTTCATTTTCGATTTCTTCATTCTCTGAATCGTTGCTACTCTTGACCAGGTTTTCTATATCGGGCCAAATTTTTTTCCACAATTACACAAAGCTAGAAGAAGGAATTTCCTCAAACGAACCGGCCAGCATAATAATTACATCCTTGATGTTTATCTTCACGTTTTCCAGAGGAGGCAAGTTTTCATCCTCACACTTAAGTAAAATTTCAGAAAGGAACTTATTAAATTCAGCAGCTTCTGATTCATTTGCTGACATTTTTTCACCACTTATGCGAGCGGAACGAACCCCATGATGACGCTTTTTCCAACGATCAAGCCATCCCTGTGACTAATAGAAAATGCTGGTACATTCTCGATTTTACTTGTGAATTACTGATGCTTTTTCAATCAAAAATGGACCACTGATGGGGATCCGTCTCCGAAGTTCTTGAACAAACCACATCCAAAGAGATTCATCAAGGATGTCAAAAACTGGTTTTTTATTAGTGCACCGAACTGCAAGTACTTTTTCGGACTCGATTTTTGAACACATTTCTTCAATCGATCGTCTGATTCGTTGCCAATCGTTGATGGCACTTATCCCCACGTTCATTACGTCACAGTTTTCTTACCGATTCCCCATTATCGAGTCTTTTTAACACTTTTAACCCTGTCTCAAACGAGACGATTACACATTTTCCTTTTCCCGACTCCCACATTCTTATTCAACGAATGATACTCGTGTAAAGACAAGAACGAAATTGAAAGGAAAAGGTTCAGTGCAGTTTGTAGCTTCCTTCTCGCCTTTTCCTAATTTTCGAAAAATTATTTTCCATGAAATGCGGAAAAATGTTCCAACAAAGCAATAAGCGAAGAACAGGTGCCTGCTTATACTGATTCTTCGTAGAAAAATGAACTCGGTAGCAAGATAGCATTCGCTAAAATAGAAAGAAGGAGAGAAGAGAGGAAAAAAACTTTGTTCCAGATATAGGCTGGTTGAGAGGGGGTTTACTGTACTATTAAATACGCAATTAACACAACAAGAAATAAAATGTTTTATAAAAAAATTTCAACATGCAAAAAACATCTTTGAAACGCGTTCTAATAATCAACAAAATGACAATTTATATGTGGTAAATAATCATTTATTCAAAAAATGTATGCTCCTATGTTCCATGTTTATAAACTGTCTTACCTAAGCTCGTTTCAAATATATTTCTACTTATAACCATTTTTTAGGTTTTTAAGGAATTATTACATCTATCTTAAATTAGAAATTTAAAATGTAGTGCAATGCACTTGTAAATAAAGACAGAAATTTATTACTACATTTAAATATATCACAGTAAAAGGAAATATAATCTTAATTTTCTATGTAATTTTGAACTCGTTAGAAAGCTTTAAATGGAAGTATTGCTAAGCAATTTAGCTAAACCATAAAAAATTATCGTGAACACTAAATTATTACAATTACAAATTTAATGGTATTTTTAGAAAAGATTTTTCTTTTAAAACTTCATTCCAAAATTGTGCTTATAAAAATTTAATTATCCTATTAAGGAGATTATGTTATTTCAATATAATTTTTTTCTTGGTTTATTGAATTATATCAAAATTAATCGACTTATTCTTAATTTTTTGTATATTATAATGTAAATCTGAAAGCCAAAGTTGTTTATAAAATTGTTTTACAAATATTTGAAATTTTGGTAAATGTTACATAACTTTTAATATATTCAATTTTACGGTAAATTATAAATTCAAAAATCAGTAACGAAAGGTAAATATCTAATAGTATTGCTTGTTAAAAAAATCGCAATATATTTTTCAATAAACAAAACGTTTATTGACAAGAAAGTTACGTTTTCACACATGTTAATTGAAATGTTTTCTAAAATAAACGTAAAGATTGTGATTAACATTCTTAAAGTACTGCTTCGTAATTTTTAGTTTTTAAAATAAAGTTGAACGATAAAATTATAATGTTGTTATTAAATAATCGAAAATCATAACCGGGAGATATATATTACAGTTCAATTTTTAAAACTACCGCCGGTATTTTAAAACTAATCATTTTTTCTTTTGTATAGTCCGTAATATATTTAATTCTTTTTATTGTACTGGCGCGTAAAAATACATTTATATAAAAGTATTATAAACTAATTCTTAATGTGTAAATTAGAATAATGGAAATTATTGACGATTCGAACGTTTATTCTGAAGATAGTGATGGTTCTGAAGATACGATTTCAGCATATGATTTCAATGATATATATGAATATATTAATAATGAGATTGGTAAGATGTACTATTTTAATAATTCTGATTGAATCATATGTAATTATATAAATTAGAACATGATTATGTTAAATTGATAGACAAATTCATTTATTTTTTATAATTTTTTAAAGAACATTTTTATGTATGAACTAAATTTTATTCAGTTATATATTCATCGCTGCTATCTTTATTCTTTTCTCTTTTTTAATACCATTTTCATTATTTTTCATGCAAAAACATTCGAAGCTCCGCAGCTAAAAAAAAAAAACAACTTACATTTCCCTTATCCTTATCAATGTTTAAAAAATACTTTAACGATTGGGATAAGTTGTAGTTGGAAAATACTAGAAAATACAGAAGAAAAATAAAATGTCCCAGTTAAAGTGTTATTATTTGTTAAAAGGGGTGATGATAGTAATTAGAGTCAAAATTTATTTTTCGATTTTTTAATGTCGGTTGTTCTCGTGTATTGCTTTGTCTGATTTTGTTATAAGGTAAATTTGTATCAGCTTTTCGACCAATTGGTTAGTTTGAATAGGTGTTGGACTTCCTCCACACTTTTACTTTGCCATCGCTGCAGAATACGTTAAATTTAGACTCGTCCATAAATAGTACATCATGCCAGAATTTTTCGTCGTGCAAAACCTATTTCTCGGCAAACTGAAAGCGCTTCTTTTGGTCGACTTCACTAATATAAGGTGTACAGGGTGCAGTACGTGAATTATCCCCTAAATTACGAATTTCATTAATTTTGAGATCTGCCTGATTGACTTACCGCGCGCAATATTCATAATTACTAATTGACGTATTTCACACATGGTGTTCTTACCAAACGAAACATTTTTCACTATTCACCCTTTTTGATTCGCACACAGAGTGAACACAGTATGCTGCAATTCGCACGTATTGCTACAATACTGATAAGCGATGACTGAGCGTGTATTATTACTCATCCTTTAGGGCAAACCCGGCATTCTTGTATGTACATACACTCGCAACATTTCTGCTGTGTCCGGATTTTCATTTTCGCTACGTAAATACAGTTTTTTTTATAACTTCGCGTAGCATTAGGTTTTTTTTTTTCTTCTTTTCGATTTACTTTCTCAGTATTTGTGTTCCTCAGACCGTATGTTACAGTCTGATAAAAACACGGAATCCGTAACAGGTTTTCTTACTTTCTTTCTGAACATATATTTATTTTTTTATACGACGTCCGGATTTCAGTTGTGCTCATTGTATATAAAACCATTTACTTGTATGACTTCCGAAACAAATTAGAAAACTGGGAGAACCCATTAATAAAATTACGAGTTAAACAAAAAATATGGAAAAGTAGAAATACTTGTATTTCTGTTTCCAACATTTTTTGTTTAACCCCATAAATTGTTTTATTAGTAGTTTTTCCCCTGTTTCATAGTTCTTTCCGATTAATCATCCATCATTAAAATGTTTTTCTGAACTTTTATTTTCTCATTTAGTGTGATTTAGGTCTGTTTCAGATTCTGGTCATCCATTCTGCGTTTACCTTTAATGGTATTTTCCTAATTTTTTTCCCCTCGACGAAAATAGATGATTTAGTATCAAACAACACCACATACATACTTCGTCTCTAATGGGATAATTCTATCACGCTACTCCTTTAATTTTTTTTTTTTTTTAAATTCCTTTTTAATAATATTCTTTGATTTTCTTTTCCAACTGAAAATAAATTATTAAAGTTTCCTATAGATTTAAAATGTTTAATACTAAACTTACATATCTTTCTTCTTCTTCTTCTTCTTCTTCTTCTTCTTCTTCTTCTTCTTCTCTTCGAATTTGGCCATCTATAGACCGCGTGAAAACAATAAACTTTTCCTTTTTCGTTCTTCCCAGTATTTCTTCATTATTTCACTATGCTTTTTCTTCCGATCGTCTGTCCATTTCTGCCCTGTTCTCTTCCTTTAGTCATTGAGTTCTTTAATTTTCTTCCTAAATTCTGTTCTGTTTTCAATCTTTTTTTTTTTTTTTTGTTTCTAACTGAAGATGTGAAATTCCCCTGCAAATATTTTTCTAATATATTAATTTATATTTATTTAGTGCTTGTTATAGTATTTATAATTCTATTTATTTATGTTAAATATATTTGATGCAGTAATGATTTTTTATCGTGTACTCGATGTATAATAAAACCCAACGAATTATAACGTTGGGAAATACAAAGTTGTGGAAATAAAAGAATCGAAAAACGTATTATTCATTGTGTTCACTTCGAACTGGCGCTAAACTTCTTGCTCGTACAATTCATTGATAGTTTTCGTCTATTTGTTGTTATAATTTATGAAATGTGTACAAATAGCTGTTTGATTTCGGGTTACATAATTAAAATTATTGAAACTTTTATATAAGAGATCTTATAATTTCAAATGGCCACAATTATTTAAATAACCAGCGGAACCATATAAAAGTAGTGTAATTAACCTATGATTTGAAATTTGCGTAGCTTTTTTTTATTTGCATTTGTTAATTTTTGGTAAAAATCACGTTACAATTATTAAATGTTAACGTTCGAAATGTTTTATAAATTTTACATTTTGAAACGTTAACCATTAATAATTTTCTAACGTAATTTTTATCAAAAGTAATAAATAATAGTTTATGATGATGAAATGTTGAATTTTCAATATGCACTTCTAATTTGTGAAAGAATTCTTAGTAGATGTTATTTATCTGCAATTTATGCCAGTAAATAGTTTCTCAGTTTATGTAATTGAAACGACTAGGAAATGGTGCACCGAATAAACAAAAACCTGTATTGAAAAATTACGGCAGTGGAACGAAACCAAATACGCAGATGGAAAGTCAGAATGTTACGCATTATCAGCCCTCGGAAAAACTATTTAAACGTTACATCGACAAAATTAATGTTGAAAAATATGAAGGATTATCATTACCGTTAAATGTTGCCAATTCTTTACTTGAATCTAAAAGGCGCACAGAAGCCGACAGGTAAAAATTTAACGAGATTAAACAGCCAATAAATATTTTTTTTATTCTATTTTCGTAATTGTAAAATAGTTAATAATTTTTTTCATAACATATGCTATTTTACAAGCCCGTGCATTTATTTTTTTAAAAAACCAGATGACGAGATAAAATTGTAAAGCTTTTCGGTAAAAAGCGTGTATTGAAGTCGTTTATTTTAAAAATGCAATAAAATTTCGCGCTTAATGTAAGCATTCACGAAGTATTTATGTATTTTTTAAATTAGAAATGTAATTAAAAAGTGAAAAATAAAAAAAAAAAACTAAATTAAAAGACAAAAAAGTATTTGTGCAAAATAATGATTCGTATTTCCTTACGACTTTCAAAGGATTTAAACATGCGTAATCCGTCAAAAACCAGCAATTAAATATTATCGACGCATTTTAAAAGCATATTTTGATAAAATGAAAATATTTATTTAATCTGCATTGGACAATATTTTAATGTCATTCATATGGTCAGCTTTATATCGTATAACTATAAATATGAAACATCGAAAATAATTGTGTTGCTCTTTAGAATATCGAGATCGTGTACATAGTGATGAATAGTAGTCGTTTTTCTCGATAAAATCATTATTTATATTTAAAATAAACATTACAAACCCTTGTTTTTATTTGGTTTTAGTGCCATATGATATCTGGGCAAATTATTTTGCTTTGTAAATCCGTATAACGAAGATTTAATAAGAGTAGCGCATAACGGATTAATTCAGAGTTTCTCAGCACGACATTACTCAGTATTTAGGTGGTGGTGGGCTTTTATTTGTTCCTTTACCGACCAAAATTCTTGTGTTCTATTGTAATGTAGGCGACTTCGTTATTTACAGTAAGAACGAAAGTTTATCAATCACTTTTCAAGAAAATCAAAATATGGTATCATTCTATTACAATCAACAAGTTGGACTGAGAAATCGTTACTGGAAAATTTTGAGATTATTAATGACTAGTCTTAGATATCGTAATCCAAATTTACTGCAGAATTTGCACATAACTATACTGCGTAGTATCGTCTTTCTAAGAGCTTGGCGATTAGGCAAGACGGTATTGGTATTAATACCTAAACGCAATCCTAGTATTCCATTTGATTAAATGCCTTAATTAAAATTTTTGAATACGCATTATTAAATATCGTTGCAGTTGTTGAACATTATTAGCATTTTTGAAATCAAAGTTTAAAAGTTTAATATTAGAGGTTCTTCAAATTTTTCATTGAATTTCTTGTAGTTTAGAATGTCGTGCGTTAAACTTATAGTACTAGTTAATTTTACTGATAATCTAGTCATTAATAATATCGGGGTAACGATAAATCATTGTTAAATATATATATATATATATTTTTTTTTTTTAATTACAACGTAATTCTTAGACTGGCTCCCTTTAGAAAAATGGTCCTAATTTTATGTAACGTTTGTAATACTTTAATTTTTACCGACTTCCTAAAAGAATCAGGTTATACGTTCGTCGCGTTTTTTGTTGTTTTTTTTTATGTTCGTTTGCGCATGACTCATATTTATATAGACTGATTTAGCTGATTCTTTATACATTAAAAAGAGTCACATTCAACTTAAGTACCATGTGAGTAATGATGAAAATCGGTGAACATAAATTGAGTATTTGTCAAAAAATGTGAAAAAATGTGTAGTCCCTTTGGATAGTTTTTTTTTTTCTTATTAATTTTTATTGGTATAACAGAGGCGGATGACTTAAAGTGCTATCAAACACTTCACACTTTTCTACATCTGTCGTTTTCGAATTAAAAGACGTATCACATATAAATGTGGAAAATTCTTAGCTATTGCACAATTCGTCGTCCCATTTTCATTTTCGTTCAATGGCGGTTTTCGTTTTTGGAAACATAATGAATACACTTCTTATTACTGTGCAGGTTGATGAATAAAAAGTCCCACCATAAGGAGAAGCATGTAAAGACTATATTTCTAATTTAATAATACCATGGAAACGCAGAAAAAGTATTATTTATGTGTTGTAGTATGTTAAGTTGTTTCGGCAGTTTAATAAATTTTATGATATAAATTATTGGTTGTATTATTATTATTATTATTATTATTATTATTATATAAAATTCGGACGTTTTTTCGTTATAAAATCTAATGGGGACCGGCCTAAAAATTACGTTGTAAATTTTGATCATTTTATATAAAGTATAGAAGAAAAAGAAACAAAAATGTAAGCAAGACGGGTCAAGGGGTATAGCCTCTTGCGAGGCAAAAATCGCCGAGTTTTTATTTATATATATATATATATATATACTAGCTGACCCAGCCACGCGTTGCTGTGGCTTAGTAGTTATAATAGATTAAATTAATTTTTTACTTATTATTTAGATGCAACCAAATTAATTTTTACTAATAAACCTGAAATTATTTAGCCGATTTTGAATCATATGTAAAGAATGAAATTATCCAACTAATATACACTTATTGAATTTACATTTTATTTATCTAATCTTTAACTTTAATCTGCAATAAATGACTTATTTACACAATATACTAAATAAATTAGTTACATAAAAATTAAATGTTATAAATGAGGCAGATAACATTGGTTTCGAACTATTAGTTATATTATTTTATAAAATTGAAAATTATCTAAGCACTAATTTGTGCACAATGTTCTGGGTTAACCTGTCTTTTGCTAACACGAATAAATTTGATGGTGTTCCCAAACGTTAGCAGGCAACATGCGTTTATTCTTGCAATTTCTTCTTCCGATTCAGTAGCTCTCATAACACGCATACGCCGTGTATTTCTGCTATGCGCATTGTTGAGGTTCGATTGTCTCCGCGGCATTATCTTATACTGAAATATAAAGCAACTTAGATGCCCAACAATGTCAGAGAATTGTATCACTGCCACACTATTGTTGTCGGAATATTAAAATAATTTTTTTTTTTTTTTTATCAAGGCAGGACGTTTATTAAATACACTGAAATATAAATAAATTAAATACCGCACAATATCGCACAATATTTATTTTTTTTCATAAACAACAACTCCGTAATAACACGAACTTTTTTGTAAACAACAGCGAAAAAATTTATTTTATCATTCATCGATAAAAACGCCATGCGCCAGCGATAAACATGGTTGCATTTCGATTAACATCGCACGATACACAAAAGTCGCCACGAAAAGTAGTTGGTGCTCAAAAAATAATAAAACTGTCAAAATTTGTTTTATTTAATATAACAAATATTTATGTAAATAATTAAAACAAAAAGTATCCTATCTGTTAAGTTAGACCAAATTGCATGTACTTTCAAAATTTTATAAAAATCGGTGAAGTAAAT
Organism: Icerya purchasi; assembly: GCA_039619475.1. Classification (NCBI taxonomy): domain Eukaryota; kingdom Metazoa; phylum Arthropoda; class Insecta; order Hemiptera; family Monophlebidae; genus Icerya; species Icerya purchasi. The sequence continues at coordinate 147,073,755 of CM077115.1, forward strand.
TCCGAGTTTATCCTGCACAAACATAAAGACACGGGATTTTTATATATATAGATATATATATATATATATATATATAGTACTATATCCGTTCGCATTAGAAAATGTCGTGAGAGTGGAATGGAATGTCATTTCTAACGGGGATAGCAGAACCAGTATAGCCATCATTGTGATCACTTCTGATTACCTTCAAGCCTCTGGTGTTAAAATCCATGCCTAACCGAAGCCACGTTTCAGAGATGAGAACAACATTGATATTATGAAGATCCAATGAATTTTTATTGGCTCTGACACTACGTAGGTTCCATTGTAGTAGATTAAACACAGTCGGCATTATGGAGCTAATAAAGTAGTACACGCAAAAGAGGTAAGAAGAATGAAAAAGGGAGAACAGTAGGAAGGTGCAATAGTGGATGCAAGTAAAAAGCAGTTATAATAAAAAAAACTAAGATAAATAGATAGAGAAGAAAATAATAATCGACCGTAATGATTAGAATTTAGAAAGAAGTAAGTCGTAGCAGTTAAATTATAGACGAATACAAAGAGTAATAGAAAGAGAGATGCTAGAGTACATTTATGTGCAGAGATGAAGGATATTTACAGAGATTTTTGGAAAACAGAAAAGAGGTTTGGAAACATCCAAATAAATACAGTAATGTCAGTTGGAGTTAAAGCTGTGATTAAAGCTGGAACTCAGTGTTCCATAGCCATACAGCTATATACGCCAGCTAATCTCACAACTGTATAAATATAACAATGAATGTGAGAGAAAAGGTAGTCCAAGTGGAACTCAATTTACAGATTGAATAAGTCATCTCAGCGTGAGCCCATTCGAAAAAGAAATGAATAGAATAAAAATACCAATGCTCGATAGTGAATGTGACCACTACAGCAACGGTATCTTTAATAATTAATGGAAATCTGAAACAGGAGACAGTAATGTTTAAAGTTAAATCATCGATTAACTGACCTGGATGTATCATATTGTATAGAAGGAAAGAGATTAGACAAGAAGGTGGAGAAAAAAAGGAGGAAGAAGCGAAGGAAAATGAAAAGATTCAGGACAGAATTTTCTCTTTCTGTTTTTTTGTCTTTCTTTATCTTTTCCAACTGCAGTAAAATTCAAACGTACTAATAGATATTATCAAAAACCAACCTTGAGCGCCATTACTTCTTTTCCCTATTAAAAATATGTACTGCTTATTATCTTAATAGTCATATTACACTCAAAAAAAAATAAGTATATTAGTTAAGTGCTAAGTATAATTCAGTAATCTCATGATTTTTTTCCTTTTTTTTTATCGAAACTTCTAAGCGGATTAATGTGTACTACCGTTTACTTATAAACTGTGGATGTTAATTTTTTTTTTTCAGAATACGAAAAAAGGATAAACACGATCGAGCAACCGTTGAACAGGTAATGGATCCTAGAACCCGTATTATTTTATTTAAATTATTAAATAAAAACATGATTACCGAAGTTAACGGTTGCATATCGACTGGGAAAGAGGCGAACGTTTACCATGCAACTGCTGGTGATGCTTTTAACGATACATCCACCGATATTGCCATTAAAGTTTATAAAACATCGATTTTAATATTTAAAGACAGAGATCGATACGTATCCGGAGAATTCAGGTGTCGTTAATTGTTTTTTAAAATAAATGTAAAAATTTTTATTCGGTGTTGTAATGTTTTCATGAAAAATTCATATAAAATTTTCATCTCCAAAATTAGTGAAAAAATGTCGCTTAGTTTTTTTAAGTCGGTTACACCTGTTATTTTTAAAAAATTATTTTCAAAATATCAAAGTGAATTAATTACAGTAAATTCTTAAATGGTTTCTGATTTTTTTTTTTTTTTTTTTTTTTGGAAAATACTATATATGTATATTTAGATACAATTAATGAGAGAATGATGTATAATATGGTGCGAAATTTAATTTTAAAGTTTTTTATTTACACTTTCCGAACAATTTTCCAGTGAAAATTAATTTTTATAAAATTTTAAATTCCTTTTGTTCATTTTCCAGAATCATAAATTAATTTTTTTCTAATTAGATTGAGATTTATTTTTACATTCAAACTTTCATTGTAGTATGTATTTTTTGTAATATAAATCTCGCTCTTTTAACGTTATTTATAAACTTAAATTTTCAGCTTAAATATTACGATGTATATTATTTTTCATCTATGATTTCTACCAGAAACTTTCCGCGGCTAAAATCACACTTTTATATTTTTCGTGTATGCGTGAAAAAAAATTCAGTTATACAATTATAATAGGTCTTTTTCTTCGTGAAATAATTTGTAAAGTTTTGTTTAATCGTGAAAATAAGAAAACTTGAAATAATAGTCTTGTTTTTAATTCAAGGTGACACATTTTTTGATGCGAGGCTAAAGATCACATTATTTTTTTCCATTTTGACACAATAGAAAAATGACATGTTAAATTTTTTGAATTTCGTTGATAAATTTTAGAGCATAATGAAATAATATTTTTAAATTATTACGATTCGAGAATTTGAAATAGCGTAGGACGAGTAATTAAAGTGAAACTGTATATGTGACCTGGTCTACGAAAACCGAGCTGGTGTGTGAAAAAAAATTTTCGAAATAAACGCGTTTAAAGTTGAGAGTGGTAGCGCGGTGTTACGTGTTGCTGCGACAGCACTATTTTTCGGCTGTTTGTTTCTCAGCACATCATCTGGCAGATGTTTTCTGACCTTCTGTATGCAGTGATGCTTTTATAAAAAATATTACCCCAGCTAAATCGAACAAATTTCCCTCTAGTTGCTAATTTCTTTGTCCGTGAAAGAGATATAATGATATTATTCGTACTTCGTTATCAAATCATTTTGGAATCGCAATGTTTTTAATTACGCGAAATGGTTTTGCATCGTGAATATTAATTAACTGTCCTAATGAAGCTGTTTTCATTTCAATAATAAAGTGAAAAATGTGTTCCGAAGAAGTTGAAAAAGAGCTTAGTAATACAGAGAAACTCTGACAACTTGGATGATCAACATCAACTTGCTCATAACAGTGATGAAGAAGATCCAAATGAAATTCGTACCCTCAGCTCTTCGAATAATTTGGAATTATTTCTCCTAGATGTAGAGAAACGAAAAATAGTTTCTTTGAAGAACCTTTTTGTTTAATTGAAAATGTAATGTTTCAATACTACGAGATATGATCGAGAAATCGAGAAATAATTTTTCAGAATTGAGCCAAATTGAATCAGGTAGAACAAGTAATATTTTAAATAAAGTTTATGAGGAGATCTGCGGATGAAAAAAATATGGAAAAAGAAAAGAGGTCGAAACCTGGTATGATTGGATCAGCTACCTGAAGCAGTTTTATAAACCTTTAGTAGGAATCACAAGTTTCCACCACTTCAAAATTTTCTCAGATAGTGTAGCAGCAAAAATTTATGCTAACAGTGACGATATAAACAAATTTCAATTATTGCTACAACCTATTGACGATAAGATGCCTGAGAAAATCACCCCATAAAGTTTAAATTTAGAACGCCAATGGTACCTTTACAATAACCTAAGAAGTTTGGTTTCTGATATCACTAAAAACCGATTTTTTGTAGGGTATTTTTAGTGAGCATTAAATTATGTATATCTGTTTAGAATATTGTTTAGCGCTACAAAATGCAACACGTCAAATATCTTTGTTCGTTGTATTACATGCCATTTTTCTTTTTATTTTTAAATGATTTGTATGCACGTTTTCTTCTCCCATCATACAACACTCAGGTTTTAACCAATATTTATAGTAATATAACTGTGCGTACTGTTAACGCTTTGTTTTAGATTTCGTCATGGGTATTGTAGACATAACCCACGTAAAATGGTCCGTCTGTGGGCTGAAAAAGAAATGCGAAACCTGACGAGAATGTATAAAGCAGGATTACCTGTTCCTGAACCAAAACTGCTTCGATCGCATGTTTTACTAATGACATTTATCGGTAACGATGGGTGGCCGGCTCCAAAATTAAAGGTAAAAATTATCCGAATAATTGAACAAATATATCAGTGAAAATAGTTTCTTGAATAAAAACATTTTCAGTGTGCAATATTTAAAAAATAGATTTAAAATATTTTAATTAAATGCTTTTATTTTCCTTTTTTTCACCTTTTTTTTTTTTCGGTTTGAACGAAAGAAATAAGAAAAAAAGGATAAAATAATCCAGCATATGGTACAAAGTAAAACTGAACAGTGTTGCAATATTTCTTTTTTTCTATTTTATTTCCGCGTGTTTGGTTGCTATAATGATTACGTATGTTACGGAGGAAATGCGCCAGCCGTAAATGTTTATTTTAGAATGAACTAAAAGTCTTCTGTATGTTTGAAATGATCTTAAATAAAAAGTTAGATGTATTCTAAGCCGGCATTCTAGTGACTCTGACATAAGGAGTATTTCAAAAGTAATTAGATTAAATCCGTTTTAGTCGATACAAAAGATAATAATTTAATATCACGTTGACAAGTTGATTATTTGCTTTTCATGTAGGCCAGAAATTGCTACTAAATCAACCGTATTTTAAATTTTTACTTGAAAGTTGTTAATGATAATTCGTTTAATAATTGTAAATAATTAAAAATAAAACGAGATTGCAATATAATTGTTATTCGTATCGTATCGAAAAATTTTTATCAAGCGGTCAGCTTAATATTCCGTCCATTAGAACTTGTTGTGCCTAAAGAAATTATAAAATATAAATAAAAATGCTCGGCAATTTTTATTTAAATGAATTATTTAAATTTTTAATGGAATTTTAAAATATCTCAAGTTCAATCCCCCCTTCCGTTGTTTTTTTGTTTTTTTTTTTTTCTTTTTTGTACCCGCTATAAATAATATTTTTCTATGCTGCTTTTGATATCACCTTTTGTTAACAGCGAAATAAACAATTGTTTTAAACTAGAATAACGGGGTCTATCTGGTGGTTGAAGTGGGATAGTTGTTTCCTCGCTGAATCGTTAATGTTAAACTCTAATAACACGAATTATTGATATTAAAGAATTAAAGGTAAAATTTTGTTTCCAGTAGTTTTAAGTTATGCACTTTAAAATATGAAATGTGTCTTTTGTAAACCGGCAAAATTCAACGGTAATTTGATCAATCTTTGAAAGTTATTCGTCTCCTTTTTTTTTTTTTTTTTTTGTTATTGTTATGGTCCATGATTGCTTATAAAAGGATGAAAAGCATGCGATTAAAGAATAGAAATTGGTACTCGAATAGTAAAATTTATTTTCTATTAATGAAAATGAAAGATATTTTAGGCGTTTGTAATGTTTTTATAAATATTGTAAAGAATTCACTCTCTTCACAAGTCCCTGTTCCGGTAGTCATTTGTGACTGATCAGTTTCCGCGATGATAAAATAAAAAAAAATATAAAAACAAATAAAAGAAAGATTTCGGGCGCCAATGACACTTAACCCCGGTGTGTCATTACCGGAAACTCAATTCGTAGAGCTTTAGGCCTTCCTAAGGTTTAACGAAAAAAGAAAGTCTCCGCGGCGGAGATGACACCGGGACCCACCCCGTCTCCAATAAGAAAGATTTCGACTTTAAACGCGTATATTTTCGCTAGGATTAAAAGAAATTATAATAAAATTGTTAACAGGATGATTTTGGCGTTCACCCGAGAAGTATACTTATGAACAAATTAACACATTGAAAATTTTTCTACGAGAACCGCGTGCGGCAGAGCACGTACGATTTTCAAAACGACAACGCGACGAGTTGCTTGAGGCAAAGGAGCCTCGACGACGTTCAGCCTAAGACTCTTGCGAGCGACTCAAATGTGTCCGGCGAGGATCGCTCGATGTCCTCTTGCCTTTCGCTAAGACGACTAATTTTACACAAAAATATTTATTATACAAAACACCGCCGAAAGATCTATTTAGAAAGTTATATAGTCGTTAATTTTATTTAGCGGCGATTACCCTGCCGGTATGCCTTTTCGGGTTTTTTGTCAAAAAACTTCTGCCGGCTCAACATAGCTCGGTACGCATTTCAAACGCCTATACCGCCAGCAAAGGCTCTTTCTCCGCTTTTCGGCCACCCGCATAGAAACCAGTTCGCTATCCCGGCGCAGCGGTCAGAACATCTGTGCCGGGATCCTTCGATTTTTTAGCCGAGAAAGCGTCTTTGACAACCATGCCGCTTTTTGCCCGCTGCCGAGACCGCCGAGAAGTTAATGATTATTGCCAAAATATTATTTTCTAGCTCGGACAGCGTTGACAAAGGCCGTAAGAAATGCCGAATCCGTCTCAATATAATAATTAATTCATTTCTAATTGTCTTTTTTATAATTTTTTTCGAGTTTGTTTTAATGTAAACATTCGGAAATATTTATAAATTTTAAAATATTTTGTACGGTTTATCTTTTGTATTTATTTCGCTTTACACTGAATTTTCCTTACGAACTAACGCTGAAAAAACACAAATTAAGGTTTAAGCAAAGGTCGATTTGTGTAAGTTTTATGATTAACATTATTTATACTTTTAAAAACCTATTACTTTTATCTTTGCGTGGTAGGATGTCGAATTAACTCAACTGGAAGCTTGTCAATTGTATCGAGAATGTGTGGTAATTATGTGGAAGCTATACAATCTTTGTAAACTTGTTCATGCCGATTTAAGCGAATTTAATATTTTGTGAGTTGCATATACATCTATCTATTATATTATTTTATAAACTCGTTCGCTGGAATATTTATACGCGGTATCTCGCTAATTATTATATGTTTTTATTATTTTAAATAACAACTCGAGACCGTCCTTCATGGTACAATTGTCCGTCTGTAGTTTTTTTTTCCCCCTTAAAATACTTTACAGTTGATATCTACAGTCTTGAAATTTGTTTTAAATGTAATCTTAATCTAAACTCAACTATTAGCGCTGTGTTTCTTAGATTCGCATATGTGCGTATAATCGGGAAATGTTTTTGTTCGCTGTATCAATTTGTCGTGAATTCGTCCGTGTTAAAGTTGGAAAATTATTATAATTTCATTTTTATTTGATAGTAAATTTTTGGACATTGAACACTTACGTTTATGGTGTAATTTTTATGGAATTTTACAATTTTACGTTCACATTACGTCGAATACAACATATACATATATTTGGTTTTTAATTGGTTAATTTTATGTATACACTATGTTCCCTGACAAAGCAGATAGTGCCGTTATCAAAACTGTTTCATTAAGATTATTAATATTAAAAAGTTGCATTACATTTTTCAATTTTAATAGGTAAAATAATATCGTTTTTTGGTTTTTGGTTTTTTATCTTACTACTGATTAAAATTACTTATTAATAGCCCTCTTGGTGAAATTAATTTTAATCGTTCTTTTTTGCATTTCGTTTATTTTACGTTTTGCGAAATTATTAAATATTTGACTTATAAAAATGCTATCAAATTTATATTTATACAAGTTAAACGATGTTATATATATATACTGAAAGAAATTATCAAAATTACATCTTGGCGACTGAACGAGCGATTAGTAAATACAAAACGAATTAAAGCGATATATTTTTACAGAAGTCGGAAAAGGCAGGCAATTGCACTGATCGAAAAGTGGCAAGGAATTTAAATTCGAAGCAAAAATGCTGCAGATCAAAACTAAACCAATTTTGTAAAAAAAATCTCCCTGATTTTTCCATCTTTGAATTTCTCCCATTATCCCGAGAAGAGTTACGTAGGATATTAATTACCAGTCTAAGGTAGCAGAATGAAAATTAAAGTGAAAACGAATTTAAACCACGTGCCAAAGGAAAGCAAATTTTCAGACGAGAGCGATATTAAAGTAAAAGAATTAAGCGGGAAATTAAAAAAAAAACAAAAAACTTTATTATAATTAATTAAATGCTATTTATTCACTTTAAATATAATTTGCGTGTGAGGTTATATTATGTTTGTTTTAAAGAAAAGAAAAACCGATATTTTTCTTGGCAAGTTAAATGATATAAACACAATACTATTTAGTAATTATTTATGATTTCACTTTGTAAAATTCATAATATATTTGCAGGAACCCGCTGCAAAATCCGTAAAATATAAAATCAAATCTATACTTGATGATTAACTTTTTTTTTTTGTCTGAAAATTTTAATTATTTCATAAAGTTACTACAATTTACAACCTCTAGGTTACCTGCAAAAACAGTATTTTATTTACATACATGAATATATACAATATAATGATACGACATGAATACTTTTCTTCCCTCTTCCAGTATTTTCACGTGTAATATTTTCTTGTTTTTGCGTACGTACTTTATGGACACGTATCCAAATTATATACTGTCTCTAAATATGAACGACAGAATCTCATGTCTGCCTTTGTCTCTCTATCCGTATGTAATCGGTGTCTCATATTTAGTCACTTAAATGTCCTGAAACGGTAGAACTAATTTCTGATATTATAATTAATGCGTTGCTACAATATTTTAGGTATCACAAACATATGCCGTATATCATCGACGTATCGCAGTCCGTGGAACATGAACATCCATATGCGTTAGAATTTTTACGCAAAGATTGTACGAATATAACGGGTAAGCTATGTTATGTTTTAGATCGCATTTTAAGAACAAACTCGGAACGCTACAGATATTAAGTGGAATTTGTGAAATAATATTTATATTCGACTAAATATATTTCCTGACTCTGGCGATACACACTCTTGCATCTAGGTAAACACATGCACTTCTCTGACTATTATTGAATTATACGCGAATTTTGAACTGATTATGTGTTTTTGTTTTTCAAGAAAAAAAAAAAAGAAAAAAGGCTAATAACCCCGTAACTAAATTTATACAATTTTCAATTCTGTTAGATATTGTTTCCTTATTTTATTCTTTAATCTCTGTTTAATTTTTAATCAGATTTAAAGGCATTAAATTTATATTTAATGATGCGATGCAACACCATCTTCAAAACGTGTCCATTAACTGTAATTTACGAATTTAATAAATTAAAAATTGCCACGAACGGCTGATAGTAATTATTTATAAATTCTATCTCCTTCAATTGTTATCCCACGAAGGCACCTCGTGATAGCTGTACGGCAACCTTTGTTGTAGCTTTTCACCGATTGCAACTTTCTGCTTAAATAATGCATGCCAGGAAATTCTGCCGTGTTAATTTATCAAATCGAACTTCATCTAAGGGGTATTCTTCTGCGAGGTTTTTTTTTTCATTTGTTTTTCAATGAATTTTTCCAAGATTCTTTTGTTCACGTTATTATCCAAAGTATTTCGTCATCTTGATTATAATTTCCCGCGATAACCTTCTTATAATATTTTTTCACTTTATTCCAGATGTACTTGTTATTTTTGCGGTTCGTGATATTCTAAGCATTCCGTACCCACATTTCGAAGCAGTCAACACGTTTCACCTTCGTTCTGCGTAAAGTTCGACTTTCTGATGCACAGCTGCATCGAATTAGACGTATTTTGAAAATATAAGTATTGTCGAGTCAAATAACACGGTGTAACTTTCCTTCTGCCGTGTGAGCTAAATGTATTCTTCTTCTAAAGAAGATGTAATCGTTTACCATTTCTATTTTACACCTGTCTATTACCCCGTCAATTGAAGTTTTGCTTTATTCAATTTTAGACCTCCCGTATTCTCGTTATTACTACTTTTTCTAATTTCGTAGAAATTTCGTCTTTACTGTTTGCGACTCTGCGAACCGTAGATTGTCTACAATAGTGACGCGCGGCTATCTAACTCTCCATGGGTTGTTTGTCTTATAATACATTCACTACGTTACATTTAAATAACATCGTGAACAAGGCGCAGTCTCCTTGACTGATATGTTTTTCTGTTCGAAAGCATTTTGTTTTCAAATAATCTTTATCAGATCGTATTAAAAATAAAATACACTATTTCGGTTTATGTTAACTTCTTACTTTCGGCCAACGTAACGCGTTTTCCGTTTTACTTTCTCCTTCGATTGATTTGCGCGGGGACTAAACTATTTTAAGAAATCAAACGTTATAAAAGAAAGGAATATAAACTCGGTTCGTAACATTTTACAGTCAGAGTCACTGTAACATTTATAACGCAATTACGACTCCGGTTCGTCTTTACTAATTAAAGATAGACAAATTTAAGGTTTCCCCTTCAGAATGAGCATGTACCGAATATTAATAAAATTTTTCTCGCTTTCTTTTCTAGCTGAAGATGAAACATTTGCGAAAACGTTTCTAACATATTTTGTTTAACGTTTGATCTTAAAATGTTTGTTATTATGTTTATTAATTATTCGCTATTTTATGAATTTATTTTTAATTCGATTTGCATTATTTTTGTTAAATATTCGAATATTAATGTAATGTTATCTTGGACTTTTGCACGCGGTACATTTGTTATTTGTTTCTGTTTTTCCATAGTATACGTTCACTTCTATTCCGGATAGTTACCGAACTTTTTTTTTTTTTTTTTGTATACATTATTATTGTGTTCGTTTCTTGTATATATATATATACATATTTTTTTTTTTTTTTTTTTGAATTTTGTAGAATTTTTTCAAAAAAAGGAAGTAGCTACAATGACGGTAAAAGAACTTTTCGACTTCATCACAGATGTAACTATTACCGAAAACAATATGGACGAATATTTGGATAAAGTTTCTGAGAAGCTGTCTTCCGTTAAGCCACTAACGCCTAATGAAATAGTCAACGAAGAAGTCTTTAAAAAAGCTTATATACCCAAAACTTTAAACCAAGTTAGTGAAAACTTTTTAATATTTTTTCACCTAATGTATATTGATTGCGTTAAATTTTAATAAGTACATAAGTGTAATTTAGTATTGGCATCGACTGTGCATTAAAACTAGAAACCAAGTTACTAATTCCATTTTGTTTAAATTTAAAAAAAAAAAAAAAATACGCAAAATAATATCAGTCACCTCATTTATGCACTTTAAAGGAAAATTGTTTACCTTTCTTCATATGATGATTTTGGAACTAATATAAATAAGTTGTAACGTTCGGAAATAGATCATTTATAAAGTCGATTAGCGCGATCACCACTACACTCAGAAACAGGGCATACCAATGGATGATGATCACGTTTATGAAAAGGAAAATTCATGCTTAACAATTAGTGTAGGCGCGATCAAATTCTCGCCGTTTTTTCCCTACCTTAATTAGATCACGCGGTAGATAACTATGGAAAAAAAAACAAACAAAAAACAACTAAAGTATATAGCGATGCATACATTTACAAAATAAACGCATCTAGATAGCCTCTATAAAGCTGTGCGGCATGTAATTGTTTTTTAATGTGAAAAGTTTAAAAGTTCAACCTTTTTTTTTTTTTTTTTTTAATTTGTAAGGCAAAATTCTTTACGCGCTTAAATTTTTTAAATCCAAACCGACTATATTTAATAAAATGATTGTAGTTTTGAAAATTATTAGCGCAAGACTACTATTTGTAAAATAAATGACAGGATTATTTTATGGATTAGGTAGTATTGTTAAAACGTCACGCACTTGTTTGTCCTAATTCTGAAATAATAAAAAATGTTTTTTTAAAAAAGAAAAAACAAGTTTTATAAAATTAGTATCATTAATTTTTTGATTTATTGGCCCAAATGAATTAATGTAATTAATTTTCGTCTTCTAATTCACAGGCTTAGTGTATGAATTGCGGCATTTAAATTAATTTAGCAACTGGAGGAAAAAACGCATTTAGGTAGAATAGACTTGTATAACAATTATCGAATGCAAAGTCCCGCATATAAAAGCCGAAAATTTACAGTTATGCAAAAATAATTGCAATGATAACCGCTAATAAGGCCCCTCTACCCTTTTTTTATTTAGATAAGTAGCAGGTGATAATCTTAAGCAAGAAAGATTAATTAAAATATTAACACTTAAGAATAATTTTCTGCGTTCAACGACGAAGCTCTGACGGGTCACTGTCATTACATTTACAATTTGAATATGAGAACTGCAGGTTTATGACATTCGAATAAAGATAGCGGTTAACTTATTGAGAATTCTCGATCGGCCATTGATTCCAATCTCTATTCGGAAATTCTTTGCAGAAATATATAGATACTCGTGATAATTCTATATACAAGGCAAATGTATGTAAGAATTACATTAGAAAACTAATTGTAAACGTGTTTGGTTTATCGCAATAATACAAGTTCAGTCCAAATGCTTACACGTCTGTCTATTAATTTGCGTGTATGAAATGGCGTGACAGTTTATATCTTACGCACGATCGCTATTAACGATTATTATTTCGTTTTTAATCAGTTTTACTTCTTGCCGTCGGACATCGAATTCTGAACATTTGGTAGTCCAATCGTTTTAACCAATCTGGAACAACGCGACGATTACACCACTTATACATGTATAATGCGTTAAATAGGAAATTATTGTTTAATTCCAGTATCATTTAAGATTGCGCGTATAGATCGCTAAATAAACATTAAATTAATAATACTGAAATTTCGTTTGTCCTCATAGGTAGTTGACTTCGAAAGAGACATAAATTTGGTGAAAGAAGGAAGAGCCAAAGAAGGTCTGATTTATCAAAAAATAGTCGGTTTAAAAGAAGACCTTTCTGGACCTCAGCACACGCCGTCATTGCTTATTAATTCTTCATCTTCATCAGATACTTCCAGTGACGACGAAGACGACGACGATAATAGTTTATCGGCGAATGAAAATTCTGAAAGTGATACCAACAATGAAACGGAAGAAGAGAAAGCCGATACGAAATTTGTTAATTCGGCCAGACCAAAAAATGAGACGTTAGAAAGCAAAAAGGTATGCGAGTCATCTGTTAATTTTAGTTTATACTTTCATGTAATTGTCTTAATTCTGCTTAATATTAAATAAGGTACAATGAAATTGTAATATTAAAATATGGAATTGAAAAGACGCACTCTAAAAGGAAAATGTAACGACGAAGTAACGGCATATTTTAACTTATAAATGTTGCTATTTATTCTTTTGCTGCCGGATGCGGAACTGCGAGCAGACACTCAATGTACGAGGACCGTTCAATAAGTAAACAGACAAATCGCTCTAGAGGGGGAACTAAAAGTGATAGCGACTTCCACGATAGCTCGTTTTGTTAGTTGTAGTTGTTGTGTTACCGTTATGCGTTGTCGATTGTTCGCCAGTGATTCCTAAAGTGATCCGGCGCCACTCCATGAATGTACACACTATGAACAGCGCGGTGTTACTCATTTTTTCATGTCTGAAGGGGTTAAACCCAGCGAAATTTATCGGAGAATGACCGAATAATAATACGATAGTTCGTGTATGAATCGCGCAAGTTTTTATTCGTGGGTGGATCAGTTCAAAAACGGCCGAAAAAGTACAACGACGGAACCGCCTAGTGGACGCCCAGTTCGACATCGCCGATCCTCATAAAAAAACATTGAGAAGATGATTTTAGCCGACAGGCGGGTTACAATCGAAAAAATATCACTCCAGTATGATGTGAGTGCCGGTATCGTCCACAATACCATTCACAATCATCTCAATTTCCAAAAAACCTACGCGAAATGAGTCCCCAAAATGTTATCCGCGGTGCACAAAGAAATTCGGCTAAGAATTTTTACAAGGAGCTCAAAAATCAGTTCGATATTGAAAGTGAGGCCTTTTTAGAACGTATAGTCACCGGCGATGAGACATGGGTCCATCATTACGAGCCGGAAACGAAAAAACAAAGCATGGTGCGGAAGCATCCGGAGTCGCCTGCAGCCGAAAAATTTAAATCGCGTCCCTCAGCAAACAAAGTGCTTTTGACCGTGTTTTGGGATATGAAAGGGGCGCGGTTCTTTGTCATTATTCGGAAGATAGAGGTACACTGTCAACGCAGAGTCGTATGCAGAAGTGCTCAAAACCCAACTATTGAAAATTACGAATTATTTTTTCATAAATAAATATTATAAATAGTAAAAGGGTTTTGTTTTTTCAAAAATATTTTTATATGACAATTTTTAATATTAATGAAATAATTTAATCCTTTATATTTTAAAATGTTACATTTTCTATTATACAGACAATTTTTGTATATGGTAATATATATATTTACGCTAATTGACTGATCACTAAAACCTACAAAGTTGAAATGTGTTATGAAAATCTCTTTTTTCCGGTATAAAGTCCCAAAAAAAAACATTCAGATAGTAAATATCAAATTATTAACAAAAAAAGATAAACATGTATGTCTTTATTTTTTTAATTAACATTTTTTTCTGTCAATGAAATTCGCTAATTTCATGTCTTTGGATACTCCGGTTTCGGTTATAACTTAAACTATCAGGATTTTTGTAACCAGTTATTAATAAAAAAAAAAAATATTTTTTCTCGTTTTAAAAGTATTTTTATTTTTTTCGTGTTCAAATATAATAAGGAAAGACAGATCTCGATACCTTGCCTGCAGCTCCATTTGTTTTATGTAAGGAAGATATACATGTAAGAGACATGACGATATACAATATATATATATATATATATATATATATATATATATATGCACAGGGTTTGCCCCAAAAGTAAGTTGAATGACCTTGCGCTGCCGAAGTAAAGCGCGTCAAGTGACGGAAAAGGTGGTAGAGGTTCAGGGAAGTCAACGATATTCCGTCAGTTGCCGACAGGCTGTTCCACATCGCTGCTGGTATCGCTTCTAGTTCGAACGGTTATTTTGGTGACGTGTCGAAATCTGAAAATGCCGCGTTTCAAAGACCAGCGTCACGCAATGAAGTTTTGTGTTGCGCTCCAGAAAACGGGCGTCGAAACCGTTGTCACGCTGAGAGAAACTTATGGCGATAATACCATGTCCCAAAATACGGTTTGACACTGGCAAAAGATGTTCCGGGATGGCAGAAAAGACGCCAAGGGATCAAAATGTGAAGAAAATGAGAGACAAGTTAAACTCTGACCGACGCCTGAGTGTTAGAATGCTGGCAGATGAGTGTAATATCCCTTAAAGGACTGTGTATCGCATTCTTACCGAAGATTTGGGCATGCGGAAAATCTGTGCGAAGATGGTCCCCAAGGTGCTTTCCGATGAACGGAAGGTTGCTCGTGCAACGATCTTGCGTCACTCCTTGGAACAGTGTGAATGTGATCCGAATTTTTTGGATAATGTGATTACGGATGACGAAACATGAGTTTTTGAGTATGCCTTGGAGACCAACCAACAAAGTGCTCAGTGGCACACGGCAGCTTCCCGGCGCCCAAAAAATACGAGAATGAGCAAGCCCGATGTGAAGGCCATGCTCGTCTTTTTTTTTTTTTTGGACAAAAGAGGCATTGACCATTCAGAGTTTGTGCCATCAGGACAAACAGCGAACAGTCATTTTTACTTGGAAGTCCTGAAAAGGCTCGAAAGCAAAGTGAAACACGTCAGAGGAAGGTTGGCGTCTTCGATAACGCGTCGTCGCACGCCGCCTTCATTGCCACGGAGTATTTATCGAAATGCAGTGTGGCAATACTGCCCCAGCCACTGTACAACCCTGACTTGGCACCACCGGACTTCTTCTTGTTCCCGAAGATCAAGAAGGAACTCAAGGGCCACCATTTCGGGACTTTAGAAGCCATCCAAAAAGCGGCGACGAGGTGCTTGAAGGAAATCCTCGTGTTCAGCAACTGAGAAAAACGCTGGCGCCGGTGTTCCGTCGCGTAAGAAAGCTACTTTGATGAATTTTAGTTACTTGTACCTCTATATCTGCAGTGAGTATTTTTTTTTCTGGACTTATTCAACTTTCATGTATATATGCAAATAATACACAATTTCATTAAAATAAATACTCAATATACGATTTAAATTATATTATCAAATTTTTCATCATGAATCAGTCACAATATGTGCTGCGGATTTGTTTCGCCTTTTTAAATATCGAACACAAAATTAAATTTTAAAAAAGATCACAGTCAAATGAACCTTTTCAAAATAAAACGCAATACCCATCACTGGAATCATTAGGCTCGATTGCAAATGTAATTTATAATTAGCGTATATTAAATTATTAATATTATCTCGAATGTAAATAGTAAGAAGTTATGTATACTAGAAATTTGAGTCACAATACAGTAAGGTTTCATTGTGTTTAAAATTTGTATTATTTATCAAAAACTATTTAAAGAAGAAAACGTTGGAGGAAAAATGTTCAAATTTTATCATTAATTCAGATGAAAGTCAGTAACATTTTATTTCGACCGTATGCAATTTATTCTTTGTACCTTTTTTATAGGAACGAAAGAAACAAGTACGCGAAAGCAGAGCAGAGAAACGAAAAACTAAAACAAAGAAACACGTGAAGAAAAGACAACAGAAAATTCATAAATCAAAAAAGTAAAATTTTTAACTAAGTGTAATTGAATTTTAATTATAATTTATCAAAATAATTAATAGTGATTCTTTCTTAATAATATAAAAAATTTCGTTTTAACATTAATAATAATAGACAAGTCGAATAATTGCTAATTCACATTAATTTGTAAAAAGAATTCCGCACTAAAAATTGCAAAATTACTAACCTGTACCTTTTCCTCCTCTTCATTAAACTAGCTTTAGGTAACTGTGCTATTAATAAATAGTGAAAACTACAAACTAACTATAACACATTTTTCTCCATCCACGAACACGCTTATCCTCTGTTTTTTCATTATTTATATTTACCGCTTCGCTGAACAAGTATCCAAAGTGTTTTTGTTTTTTTTTTTTCACTTAGCATTAACTAAAAATTTTACAAATATTTTCAGCTAAAATACGTCTTTATTTTTAACGTAATCTACACGCAAAAACTTTAACACGTAACGAAACAACCACATTTCGAATCTTCCCAATCATTTCGCAGTAAAAACTAAAAACGTTCGGTTTTACAAGAATAAAACGGAATGATGAGACACGGATCCAGTATTGAATATGCGCGCTATTAATTGAATCTATACAAAACAATTTTACGCTAGCTTGGCAGGGTTGCGTTAAATAATATTGTAGATGAGTAACATTAAAATTAAAATAAAAAAAATAAAACGACAAATAAAAAGGGAAAAAAAAAGAAAACTAAATACAGTGCGCACAGTTACACAGACAAATGCGTTAAAATTGAAATTGATGGAGGATCGCGCATCCCTCCAATTCTGTGATGCTGCTTTGATTTGTCCCTTCGCTAGCAGACACATACGTGCTTAAGTATCCGGGTAAACTTCCCCATCTATCGTTAAATCGACAACCCCGACTACAAAAAAAGGAAAACGATTTTATTTTACGAAATACATTTCTAACATAGTTTATTATTGTTTTAATTTCATAATCCACTTTTAAATCTTCAATTAGCCAGTATCTGAAGTCCTTAAATTAGTTAATTCACTTAGTTGGCTTATTCTTTAGGTTGAAAGAAACTCTATTTATCTGGTTTTTACTTATTACGCCATAATTTTAGTTTTAAATTAGATCCAATTTAAAATGTTGCTAACCTGTTCACCCCGTCTAAAATATATTGCAGGTAATCTGCACTATATGCCAAAATAGTAGTATCATTTGTATAGCGAATGTTGATATTTTCCTGTTTATAATAATTATTCCTTTTTTTATCGATAATGCTTTCTGCAGAATATCGAGATATAAATTAAACGGAAACGGTGATAATATATACAGCCAATTTTTCTCAAAATTAGGCAAAAATAACTTATCCTTTTACAACCTGAAAATTACTGATGAAATGAATTACGATATATTAGAAAGAACCGAGTAGTAGTGATTTTTGTATTAAAATAAGTCGACAAGAAATAAGATGTGTTTTGAAAAAATGTATAAAATCTTAACCATTAAGGCAGAATCGAACAAACCATTTTTATTTTTAGTGTAATTATTGTAATTGTTTTAAAATATATCACATAAAGTCAGAATAGAATATATTTTGTACTTTCAAAAAACATTTCAAAGGGTGAAAATAATTTTACTAAAATAACAAATTCTAATATATTATTTAAAAATTCGAAAAATTAACGCACGCAAAAATATAGAGGTATTTCATAATAGATTTTTTTTTAACATTACGTAAAGTCGAAGGTGTTCACCAAACTTTTAAAAATTAAGTTGTTATTGGCATTGTTGAAGCAGTGATTTTAATATAACGGAACGTGAGTTAATTCTATACCATTAAATGATCAAATTTTTAAATTGTTGAAATGCATTAATTTGTGAAACTTCACAGTATGTGATTAATTTTTTATTGAATTTTATGTAAGCGGACTACAAAAATAAAAAAAGAAGTTTTATTATTATTCCTCATATTAAGTAAATTAGTAATAGGCTACAGGCAAATTGAAATACATTTATTTTCAAATCCGGAGGATTCAATGATAATTTTTACCTCGAATAGGTGGTATACAGAGGAATAAAAAATTTAAAATTAACGAAAATGATAAAAAAAAACCCTGGTACAGGTTATTTCAAAAAATATTAGAAAAAGGCTAATACTACTCATCTCGGTTTAACAAAAAAATTGAAAATTCCAAATTTCTTACAAAATAAAGAAAAATTTAAAACTACTTACACGTGCTAAATTTTTTTTTTTTTTTTTTGTACTTGTTTTATATTGATTTGGGTTTTATTTTTTAATTAATATATTTCCTGGTGTAAAGAAAAAATTTGGTATTTTGCTTTAGAATTTATTAAAAGATATTTAAATCTACGATTATACATAAATCATTATTTGTTTAATTGGTGAAAAAAAATTATTCCGCGCCATATTTTATGAATGTTTTTCAACAGAGTAACTCTTCAGTAATAGTAAATTTTAGGCATTAAAAAAACAAAGTCCATTATTTGATATCGAGTATAATGGCAGATTGATTATTCACTCCTTTCAAAGTCGTTGTAACCGAATTCCACTATAAATACATATGTACATACATTTATTGCACATACATATATATATACTTGTATATATCATAGATAAGATTTGGTAAATTTTTTGAAGAAGTAACCTTACTTATGTAAGGGGTTTTTTGGTCTAGATTCAATTGATGTTAGTCTTACTGGTCAGTAATTAACTAATTCTTATTGTGTCTGGTTAAAAAACACCGGGAAAAATAAAACAAAATAAATAAATAAAAGTAAGAACTTTTAAGTATATACAACAAAAATAATTACTTATATTTACGAAATGATCGACTCAGTGATTCAGTAGGAGACAATTACATACAACCAAAAATTATATAATAATCTTATTTTCTATAATGAGTTTAAAAAGTAGAACTGAAATATCTTTTTACCGGAACAAAGCAGATATAAAATACAAAGTGAGGAATACTTGTTGCATGACATCAAGTCCTTCAAAAACGTCAGTCTCTTGATATTGACTAGATTGAATAATGAATGATTCGTGTCTTCTCTGAAATTTAGTCTGTAAATGCCACAATGACCAGGAATAATCTAGCAAAACTTATGATCCCTGCTTGTTCAGCAGTATGTCAACACGTTTTTTTGATTTCGTAAAACATGAATGAAAATTATAGTGCAAGTTATTAACGATGTTCTCATTAAAAAGATGCGAACGAGATATATTGAACAACGCTAGAACTCAGTGTCATCGTCGTATGCGCGGCGAGCGGAAAATCTTCCTTTTAAGCTTTACTGTACACTTCGTCACGGCTGAGGGCACTACCACCGTCAGTATATACTATGGCGGTAATTTGGCACATTGTAGGTGGATCACTGGGACGAGCAGCTTCGTATCCTAGCCGTTAAATGTTGGCAGTGCTTCGGCGTCGTCACACGTTCACGTTGTCTGCGATGAACACTGGCGAGCTGAGACTAACCGCTGATGACCGAAAGTGATAGCCAACGATAATAATTAACACGTCAAAGAGGCAATTAATGATCGCAGCAGATGGCCTGCAAAATTGGTCTTCTATGGCCGTCTGTTGTAGCGCGCGCACTGATTGCCGCGATTTCGCGCCCTGGAAAGCTTTAAACAGGGCTTGGATGATTGGCTATATCTCGTGAATCTTAAAGATCAATGTCGGGTTCGCGGTAGGAAATCTCCTCCGAGCCCCGAGTCCGTCATGTATATTTTATCGTCAGTAAAGAGGAGGAAATGCACACCTAACTTGTCTTAAAGCGTGCTACATAAACTGCTGTTATTCCGAATAAAACCCCAACTTCTTATTTTTTTTCTTAAGAAATGTCGCGGTATAATTAGAAAAGTTTAAAAAACGTTCATATATCACAAAAATAGTGACTACCGATGTAGTAAATTCAGTAGTTATCTAAAAAATTTGGGGAAATGATTGTCGGTTATTCGGATAATTTATACACTACGACCACTGAATTCCTTAAATAAGGCTTACGATTATACTGATACGAACAAGTAATCTTACTCGTGTACTGCTTCGTTGGCGTAGCAATTAAGACAATAAGTCTAGGTTACAAGTACTAGAATTCAATAGATAAAAACTTTGAATATTTTGATACAAAAAGCGTGGAAACGTTTAGCATCTTTTGAAGATAATATAAATGATAATTATAGACTGTTTCGTAAAACATATTCAACAGCGTTGCATCGTGAAAATTAAATATTTACCTGCGCCTCATTTCACGTTAGGAATTATTCGAATTTCTGAAAAATCAACATTTTCAAAACAAAAAAAAACAACAAAAAAACAGTAACACTCACGATGGCAGCGAAAATTGTAGATTTCCCGAATTAAGTCAGAATATTTAAGAAATTACCGCATTTTACAACTGAATACAAAATAGCTAAATTATGATGCAATTCGCTAAAACGTTCGCATTTGATCACGTTGGCTGCAATATCTATGAACAGAGTTGTGCCCATATTTATCCTGCTTATTTTTTTACACGTGAAATAGTTTAAAATTTTCTTTTTCAAATTAATTTTTTCACTCAAAAACATTTTTCAGTAGAACTTCCATCAAAATATAACCTTTCGTGTATCCTTATTTGCGGATAGGAGGAATTTAAATAGGATGGAACGAACGAATATCTCATAGCAAAATGTTCGATAATAAAATCCGATATAAAAACTGCATTGCGAAAAATAGGAGAAAATATTAAATCTGAAGAGAGACTATACTTTCGACGGAAATTTAGTAAGATCCAGCATGTACGAACATTAACTGGAAATGGATTAGGACGTATTTGAGTTTTATTTTTAGATATCAGGGAATAAACTTCGAAACGGAAAATTATCTTTCGCGCGAAAATCCAAAGGATAAAATTAACGTAAAGGATAGAAATAGATACGGTCGTCCAACAGACCGTAATATGTACGACCAAACTCCAAACATGTGAATATACTTCCGAATTCAAAAATATTAGAGAAATGAAAAAAATAAAAATAATGCATCGAAAACGTAAAACTTTGTTTTTGGTAGACAATAGAAAATGTTCGAAAAATTAGTGATAAAGTTCAAAAAACGTAATTATTGCATATGAAAAACGAAAAATTTGACTTTTGCACCTGGCAATAATTGTACAAATAATAAATTAGGTCATTTTATTGCGGATAATTTTTCAATATAATTAAACGGTCGCCTAACTTCGACAGAGATCGTGGTAAATGTTTTTATTATAAATTACAAATTTTTCCGGTGTCATTTTAATTTCTTCGATGCAATCATTCTGATCCGAAAGATACCGTGCTAAATATTTGTCAGCGGTAATATTCAAAGTCCCAGCGTAGAAACGAATAAAAATCTTCGCATTTTAACGCCCCCTCCCCCTCCGTGTTTAAAATGTGCGAAAAACTTTTGCCAACCATCGTGATTTCCTAAAGTAAGTCATCGGACATACGGGCTGACGTGAAAACTCTATAAGAATAAAAATAATCTAAAATAAACGGCATAGCGAAGGCTAATTATTCACATCCGTTATATTGTCACGTTAACGACGATTATGTACGTCTATCGCAAGCGGCTCTATACACCGGCAATTATTCAAAGGCCGCCGTTTTGATAAGTCCCATGAAGTATAACGGTGTTAGAATAAAATTATACCATGTTAATTATCGTAAAAGTAACAACAGCAAAAATAAGGAGAAATGCCACCATCTGCTATCGGGGCATTTAATTATAACAATACGAGATTTATAAGCATAAGGCATCATCTATCATCGTATATTAGTGGTTGATTACACTGGTCTGCAAAAAAAAAAAAAAAAAATCCTGATTTTTATGAATAATTATCACAAAATTTCTGAATAGAAATATAGTATAAAAAATTACAAATCACGTATACATTTTTTTTAATGTAATTTTTCAATAAAACCCTTTTTTTTTTTTTTTTTGCTTCAAATTTAAATTATATTTTTATAACTGATACAATATTAGATCAAATTTGTTACAAAACATCAAAAACCATTAGATAATCTAATTACATGCCGTTAATAGTATTTCACTTTTTGTGTTTTCTTCCTTTTCGAATTTTTTCTATCGGAGTTTCGCGACGAATTGACCAACAAAAATCGGCAAGCATTGCTTCTAACCATTTCCCGTTGTAGCGTCTCTCTATGTGCACTATGTCTTGATGAAACCTTTCACCATGTTCATCTGATACTGCTCCAAGATTTGCGGGGAAGAAATCTAAGTGAGAGTCTAAAAAATGAATTTTAGGGTCACGTTGCATTTCAGAGCTTTATATGCAGAAAGAAGTTCTTGGATGATTTCCTGGTAGTTTGCATTTTCTTTTTGTTTCCAAGAAAATTATGACATACTTCTACAAAAGCAGGCCATACTCCTCTTTTTTCAGCTTTATTCAACGTACTTAAAAAATTTGAGTCCTTCATAAGCTCTCGTATTTGGGGACCTACAAAGATTCTTTCTTTCAATTTCGCGTTGCTGATTCGATGGAATTTGATTTTGAGGTATTGAAAACCTTCACCATCTCGGTTCATGGCTTTTACAAAATTTTTCATAAGACTCAGCTTTATATGGAGTGGTGGTAAAAAAAAAACTTTTTCACTTTGAACTAAAGGTTCTTCCTTTTTTGACTCCAGGCATCAAACTCGCTCTTTTTGGCCAATTTTTTACTACGTAGTGCTTATCTCTTGCGCGACTGTCCCACTCGCATAAAAAACAACAGAATTTTGTGTATCCTCCTTACAATCCAGTTAGCATTACTACAACCATTAGATCAACACAGATGTTCCACATATACTGTAAATATTGAATTTTTTTCAATAACTTCATATTTCCGTAATTTTCTTTCATGTTTGTTGCATGTACTAGGAGAATTAAAGGATATTTATTGCAATTGTGAAGTAATACAGCTTTTAAACTGATTTTGGACGAATCAATAAAAGTCCCCATTCCCCTCCGGTCCTTCGGGAAAACCCATTTCTTGTAGAAGTTCTTTAGCATCATTACAAAATACCAAATCACTCTCTTTGGTGACATAACTCATAAAATCTTCTTGTCTGTTACGAAAATATGAGACCTTCGTATTTTTATCTAGCAAATTCCATGGTAATTTTGATCCGAGAAGTTGAGCCCTAGATTTTGAGAGTCCTAAATCGCGAACAAAGTCATTCAAATCAGATTGCGTAAGAAGACGAGGTTTTCTTAAGTCTGTATATAACGATGAAGAAGCAGAGGAAATACTCGATTGACTAAGTATAGGATAATCTGATATCGTTCTTTCTCTTTCTGTCAGTGCGAGTCGCTTTCTGTGTATACAAATACGATCTGAACTGAACAGAGCACCGTTAATACAAGAACGGCAGACAAAATATGTATAATTTTGAGCTATTAAAAAAACAACATTTTAAATAAATATATACGTGATAGCAAAAAATGGAACGAAAATCTGGATTCAGCACGTTAAACTCCTCATATTCATCAATTTTTATTTAAAGAAGGATTTCGTTGCAGACCAGTGTTATCGGATGTTGGTGTTTATGATTTTTTTCTCTCTCTGATAGCTAATATTTACTGCTATACTCCTTTTAATCACATGCGGATGATCTTTTATCCAACTCATCCGTGTCTTTTTCTATCTTCACAAATATATCTAAGCATATACACGTGCATAAATGTGTACGAGAAAGTGTTCGCATTAAATGACACCATTATCTTTCCTTTCCAGCATTAAATCTTCCAACCAGTTATGAGGAAATAATGATTTGGTTTGAAATTAATATTCGTTGACCCCGGAATTCGTATGCCTGCGGTACCTCGCGTTTTCCGGCACTTTTTAGAAGAATGATAAATTTAGCAATAATTTCTACGCCGCGTGTGATCACAGTTTGCTCGGCGTACGTAGCTATTTCATTTTTCAGCGGTTTTTAAATAATATTCTTCAGATTTGCGTCGATAGATTAATTAATTAACCGTGAAAACAACAATTGTTTAGTATCGTCACTTTAGGTTGTTTTTTTTTTGAAAGACAAGAACAATAAGGTGTGTTTTATAAAAATTAAATCCCTAAAAAAAGAAGCAAATGTTAGATACAGAGATTTAAGTACCACTACAAATTATTAATCCGTTAGCTTTGCACTCTCTTATTATAAAGTACGCAATAAGTAAACTAAATTTCCATACCCATGATAAGGTTTTGTGGATTATGAAGTTAAGCTTTTCATAATGTACTTAAGGATGTAATGAATCTAAAAAGAGAATATTGGGGAAAGTTCCTTTCTCGTGAGATTTTAATTTCTGAGATTTCTCTAGTATAACCAATATTCAATTTCACAGATTAGCTATTAATTTGGGAGCGACTTGGATAACGAGACGACTCCCGAAAATCCATGATACTTGCCTGGTTTGGTAGCCAAGTACCTTAACTATTTGGCTACCCAGAATAGCAACGGGTTGAATTTTTTTAATGTAAAGATAGCAGGAACTACATATTTATTCTCTCTTGTGTTCCTAATGAAGGTAAACTCCCGTCCCGCGCATATACATTCCGATGGGTAATATTTTTTTCGTTTGAAATATTAATCACATGCGCGTTTTAAAATCATTTAACTTGTTTAGTATAAAACGGATCCCAAAGCTTGCATTAAGAATTCTAATTATTTACTTTCACCGGTCAAGATGAATAATTTTTCAACTATCCGACTTTTACGGGTCAAGCCAAGTAACGGGACATCCCCCCAATAATACATTTTCGGCATATTTTAAAAATATCGTAAACCAAAAAATACAGGAAAATGAATTTGAGGGTCGACTACTTTATTAGGTCAAAAAAAAAAAAAAAAAAGGATTTTTTTTTTCTTCATAAATCACCTCTAAAACTTACGGAGAATACGCGGATAAAAGGATTGTTCAAATTTCGATGTCGTTATAAAGTTACGGGCGTAAAACAGCGCTGATAGTTATTTTCGTATAATACGTTTTCAAACTTTTAAACGCGTTTTTCTCAAAACAGTGTTTTCAAAAACGATGCCCGTAATATTTCAAAAACAATTTTCATTGATTTCGCTGAAATTTTGCAAAAAAAATCTTCTGTATATGTCTAGTTTTCGCCTAAACTAGAATAATTAACATATGTGTTATATGTTTTTTTTTAAAAACTTAAATGTCAAAAAAATGCCGAAAAATGAATTTTTTTTCAAAACGTTGGCAAAAATTGAAATTTTAATATTTCTATTTGATTCTAGTATTCACGGATTAAGAGGGTATTTTTATTTATTTTTTTTTATGATGAACTGGAGATTCGGAATCGTAGATACCGTTCAACAATTTTTTTTTTTTTACACAGCTGTCGTCATAAAGTTCTACAGCAGATTCTTGGCCATATATTCTCTAAATGCTCTTAAGATGTCAATAAATATGATGTAAAGGTTTCAACGAAAGTGTCATCTCCTTATGATTGCTTACAAAAATTCCCAAAAAAAGACAAAAAAAAACAGCCTCTCAAGTTGACAATCCCCATAAGAGAGTACACGTGTACTTTTTCATTTTCGTTTCGGTCAATGTGAAAATAACACACCCGATGAGTTCCAACAGAGTAAGTAAAGTAAGTCCCATATATCTTTGATAAAATATTATGGATTGTGAAGTTAAGGTTCACAGTGTACTAAACCCTACTACACAGCACTAATGAGAGTAGGGAGGGGGGGGTAGTTCCCTTCTCCCTCAGCAGCCGCTTTTATTTTCCCAGATTTCTTTGGTACCCAATTATTTCAGACACATCTGGGAGCGATTTGCAACCGGAACGAGACAAGTCTCGACCCCGTATCCTCTGATTTAGTAGCCGAGCACCTTAATACTAAAGATATTTATTTTAAATAACATAATTGGTATATGTAAAATTTTCTCGACAATTCTACACCGCAAAGTATTTAGTTTTACAGAGATGGTTTTATTGAAATGGGAGAAAAAAAACAATAGTTTACTTACGAAGCGACTATCGTAAATCTTTGATAAATGGATGTTTCGTATATAACATTTAAAATGGCATACATAAATTGCTATTAGGTGTATTCTACACTTAGCTGGGAGTATTCAGTAAGAACCGTAATTGTGGGAAAAATCACATTTTTAATTATTTTTACTCGCCAAAAAATTGATATTCCTCAAAGTACCCTGCGCGCGATTAAACACACTTGTGCCGACAGTTTTTTTATTTTCCGAAAGCCTCTATAAAGACACGCTATCCAAAGCCGGCTGCGATTTCAACGTCATCTACAACATCGAAAGCTTATTTTATTTTTCCATAGACAGGAACAGAAAAAAAAAAAAAAAAAAGAAAAAAGTCGCACATCAGGACGAGGAAAAAAAGGTAAACGAACATTTTGCTTTTTGTCAAAAACTGTTGAACGCGGATCGTAGAATGAGCTAAAGCATTTAGGAGTAGTCACCATTCTCGCGCATAACCATTTCCGTCACACATTTTCACGTAACATTCTCAACAGATATGAAAATTTCAATTGACCGTTTGACTAGGAGTACTGAATCCTCTGCAAACTATTCGTATCGGAAAAACGAATCAACGTTGTTCTCTTGACGTTCGATGAAACTTGAAGCGCTGTTTCGATCTTGACCAATTTGATGATTTCCCCGCCCAGTTGACTGTCGTTTCGTTCCCAGATCATATTCACACAGCACCAACTCCCACTTGCACCATTTTCAAGCTGGTCCTCCCAGTCACGACACGGAGTATAGCTTTTTGATCTGCCTACAATTCAAAAAAAAAATCATCGTTGATACGAGAGTTCCGCAACATTCAATTCTGAAACTTTTTCAAAAGTCCACGACGACCTCCGCAACCTGTTTCACGAACTTTTTAGACGATTTTATTATTTTTTAATGCGACCTGGCAAGGACCGCGGTTAGTTGAGTGACATTTCTCTCCTCTTTTAAAATAAGAAAACCACTCATAAATCGGACCTTTGCCGTTTCAGCAGTGGTTTACTCTAACGAAAGACAAAATTTAACGCAGGATCTTCGTTCTTTATGATGACTCGTTACAAAAATTTCGGAACCCGCTTTTAAAAAGAATTGAAAAAGGAAGCACAAGTGAAACGCCGAATAAACAGCATAAAACTGTATACCGCACGTGCTATATTATCGCAGTATAATTGATGCTGGTTACTTTTAGAGGTGTAACTTCTCGTATGTGTTGTCGAAGATAAATATTTTGCGTCAAATGAAAACAGATATTTTTTAATAATTATAATCGTGGGTGGGGTGGCGGTACTTTTATGAAAATCCTAACTTGCATAATAAAATCCTTTCACCAAAGACATCATTAATCGTTGCTTAAAAACTAATTTATCAGAATCGCACAACTGCATTATAATTAAAAGTTTTTGTTTTTGAAAACTATCTCGAAGTAATTTTTCGTAATCAAGTGTCGTCTGATATCGAATATATATATATATATTTAACTGCCGAAATTTGAAAGCGTACTCGGCATTTAAATGCGTATTAATCGTATTATCGCAAGAATCGAATATCAAAGAATGCATTGCTATTTCATACATTCCGCCACCGTATCTACATTGAAAAATTTATTATTTTACTGTTTTTTTTTTTTTTTGGTTCACTTAAATACTGCACACTTTAATAAGTACTGTTTGACGGAAGCGTAGTAATAACAAAATTTTATAGACTATTCTTACCGAAGCTAAAGATAGTTTTGGCAACATCAATAAAACACTGTTCATCGGATTCCACACTGTAAACTTTAACGTAAATTCACATCTGTAGTCCTCTGCTTATTATCCTGAAGTGTTATTACTTGGAAAATATTTATGACCAATACTCTCCGAATTAATATCTCATTCGAATTACGTTTTTACATAATTTAACGATTAAAATGCCTTATAACAAAAAATTTCAAAAATTTAACTATCACAAAATAATTTTTCCTTTTAAATTTAAATGTTCATTTAAAAAAAAAACAAAAAACACACACAAACACGAACGACCTTAATTATTATTTATTTACATTTAAAATGCGCAATAAAAAAAAATATTTATTTTTTTGACGATCTAGTTACTCTTCTCGATTCAGAATTATCGCTATTAGTCGCTCCGTTGCAATTAATACTCGCGTTTGTAGGCTTGTCCCGTTTAATTTTCTTCGTAGCGTGTTCATTATCGTTTTTATTGACGGCGGATGTTTTTTTAATCGGTTTACGCGCACTGGCCGAATTCGCCACCGGAGCAGGATCTACTCGACTGAATATTTCCGCGATCTTTTCGTAGTCGGGTGTCTGCAGATGATCTAACGTATTTATGTATTGCAAAAATTCGAAAACCAATTTAGGAATTTCGGGGGCCTGATTAATAGCCGCCGTTAAATTGTCCATAAAGTGAATCTTCTTCTGTTGTACCGACTCGGCTTTCGTATCTTCGGACCATGGTAACTTGTAATTGAACCAGGAAAGCACATTAAATGCGAGCGCTTCGAGATCGCCGCGTTTAGTTACTATACCTAAATGCGCATCGCGACTGCAATATAATAAAGTGCCGTTGTGTTGTTTCTTCTTGTCAATTACTATCTTCTCCGATTTGTAACACGTCGTCACTAATCCATAATCTATCAGGAAAACTCGATCCTCGTTCGAATTATACTTTAGCAGCAAGTTTTCCGCTTTAACGTCGCCGTGGCCGTAATTTTTCGAATGTATGTAATGCAAAGAATCGATTACTTGTCGCACAAACTGAAATAAACGAGAACAATTCACCACTTTTTTTGCGGCGTCGCTGTATAGTTTAGTTTTGATATTCGGCCCGAAGCGGTCCATCACCAGAAATCTCTGATCAACTCCGTCCTGCATGAAACTACCGCTACCATAATACGTAGGAACGCCTAAAAATGATAAATTATTCTCTTCCTTCCATTCGTCGATAACGTTCGATTTGAAAAATTTCATATAAAAATGTATTTCAGTAAACAGAGGTCCGTTTTCTTTAGGTTCCACTTTGATCGCGTATTCGGCCGGTTGTTTTTTCTTCGTCTCTCCGGACTTTTTCGCGCTATAAATATCTCCGAATCCGCCCGATCCGATTTCTTCGACAATTTCCCATTGATTTTTTAACAAATCTTTTAATTCGGTTCCAGGGGAAATTTTCTCCGGTCTATTATAAAGTGTCTTTTTCTTTCCGGCAGGCTTTTTATCCGCTTTATTCATTTTACCGACTAATATAATAAACAAAATAAGTACACACACGTTAATCATTGCATTTCAGTTACAAAAAGAAATCTCTCGAAGTATAGAGAGTGAAAATAAACGCCGAATACACTAAACTAATGTAAACATTTTTAAACATTTTCACTATTTTAATAAGAAAAAGTAGCGATTAATTCAGTAATCGTTGTAAAAACATTTTTATTTTATTATTTTTTTTTTATAAAAACAAATTAACGGTATATATTTATAAACAAAAAACAACACAAAAGTATAGAAAACATACTAAAATTGCGCGAAAATAGTACGTACATTTTAAACGAAATATCATAAATTACTACAAATACTGAACTAGGAAAAAAAAAAAAAAAAAAACTACGAATCTGATTTTCCATTAACTTTAGGTATCAAATAATTGTCATTAGTTTTTTGCATTTCAATTTAACGATTTACTCTTATTTCAATCATGTAGTT
This sequence comes from Icerya purchasi, assembly GCA_039619475.1. Classification (NCBI taxonomy): domain Eukaryota; kingdom Metazoa; phylum Arthropoda; class Insecta; order Hemiptera; family Monophlebidae; genus Icerya; species Icerya purchasi. Next base: position 147,103,844 of record CM077115.1, read on the forward strand.
ATCGCTTATTTTGAATTTAATATTCTTAGTAGCCTTTTATTATAATACTTAAATAACGGTTTTAACACGCTTTATAGTTATCTTCCATTTTTTGGTAACGTTTTTTTAAGAGTATGCCCCCCCCCCTCGGTCAATGAAACGTAATTTATATTTAAAAACTATTTTCTGTCGAAGTAATCGGCGACTTTTAATTGTTTACGGTCAAAACAGATAGCTTTCAATCAATACAAATTAGTAGATTGTCTTTTCCGGCTCAGAACGTTATATCGAACTTTAAAACTTAAGACAAAAATCTACTGTAACCAGTATATGTGCCAAAAAAATTAAAAGCTAATTAATGCGACAATATTTACGGACTTCTATTAATTATTCACGGAAGTTACTCAGACAGTTAAATATCTGTGAAAATATAAAACATACACTGCAGTTAAGGTTTGACACTCAACGAAGTCAAAAATTCAACTGGAGTTACATAGCTGTTATCCACACAAGACACTTTAAAAAAAAAAAAAAGGAAAAAACATCAGCCTTTTTTACGTTTGTGTCTATGTAGCGTTGCAAAAATAAAGCTTATATCACTAAACGATAACAAAAAATCAAATAAAATATAAAGATAAAACATAGATCAAAAAGTAAGATATCGATGTGTTATTTTTAAATAGATATATTTCTCCGCAATTTTAGCGTACTGTTCTTATATGTAAAATTTCGCTCGGTGCAAATTATTAAAAAATTTAAATAGCCGTCTGACGAACGGTAGGTTTAAATTGGAATTACGAAAAATAACGATTCAATATAATTAAATTGGATGAACTATACAATTGTATAAAAATATATGCATACATATGTATTTAACATAAACTACTTCACTTACCTTGAACAAGTAAAGAATCGAATAGAAAAAAATTATATATCCTTAAAAATACAACCGTTCAACATATAATTATAAGCAAAAATTTAAACGAAAAGACCGTTAAAACTTAAAATTGTACAATTAAATATCGATAATAGCTATAATGGATTTGTCTAAATTAACAGTTATCGAAATTTCAGTTACATATATTTGCCATTCTTTACCGTAACAGTGCACTTTTAAATCAAATTAATTTTAATTAAATAATTTTTGCTTATGGCTATGTTGTATTTACGTGATTATATATATTTTTTTTTACTATTTATTTTATATCTATTACATTTCGATTAAATGATTTAAAATTATTTTAGACGCAAATACTGCGATCATAAAAAAACGGGACCGCTTTAATGTGTATAATTGCTAATACACAATCCTCATCAACGATTGGTGGTTTACTCTTTTTTCAAACTATACAAATTATTACAACTAATCTGTATTTACTTTTTTTTCCTTGCTGTTTTCTTTTTCTATTTTTCAGTTTCAGTCATTAATTGCATAACCGGTTAGTTTTGTAATTTATATCATTACTTTTTTTTAATTATTAGAATAATTTAAGATGGCCTGTATGTTGTAAAATTTATTTCAAAAGGACAAAACCGCGACAAGTGCTTGCAGAAGGGGTTCTATACTTGTACTTTTTACATGTAAAATCGAAGGAAATAAATTTTTATCATTTAAAATAAAATTTCCGACCCGAAAGTCTTCATATCTACTAATACAGGCCATTGAGCTTTAAGATATTCCTCTATTTTCATCGTTTTCAATACTAGTGTGTTCTACCCAAAGATAAAGCATTTCCGGTTGAATTGAACGCAACAAAAGAATAATGATAAAAATATTCCACACTACTGTTAATATCAGTCTTCAATGAGATCGTGTTAAACTAATTACTGTCTGTATCGAAAATAATTATCATTTGTAACAGATCATAAATACGAATATTTATCGGCACAGTAGCTTGCACACATCGAAAATTCTAATTTAACAATTATTCGGCTTAATATATCTTTGTAGACTACATGAAAAAAAAGTATATATATATTTTTTGTTGTTGCAAAACACGGTAATTAAAAACATGAACTTATAAATGACGATTTGAAATGAAAACAAATTTCAGTTTTTCAAGGTCGACTTTTTCGAAACTAATTCAATCTCTCAGTAAAAAATGATCCGATCTGTCGGCAAATCTACAAGAAATAACAAGTTCTGCTGCTTTCTTCGCTGGGTAATTTCGAATCGGAATTTTACAAATATTAGTAAACTCTAAATCCTAAAGCAGATTAATTTACATTGCAATTTTTATTTTATTAATAAAAATGGAACGAAAATGACAAAATGATTGTAAAAAAAAAAAAACTAAAACTCATTAAAAAGTGCGTTAAAGTGTTGTTTCAAAGTTCCTGAAAGATACAAAAACCGACTGACTTTATAATTTACTTTTCTTATTTGAGACAGCTAGATTAAAATGATCAAATGATTTTTGTGGTCAACGTTATCAAATAAAACCTTTTAGGAAAAGTAAAAGAAAACCTATCTTAAAAATTTTAATACAAGGAACGGCTGATAAATTTTACGTCTTTCGTTGAGTTGAATATAACCATATATATGTATTTAAAGAAACTTAACCTTCGATTCTAGGACAAAAAATAATTAATAAAGAAGATGTGATTCAAACCGAAATTATCTTCAAAATGAAATTAAAGTTGTGCCGAAGTAAGGTAAAGGAAAATAATTTTATTCATTTTGACACTTGAACTCAAGGATATGCCAAATTGCTTCTTTTTTTTTTTCTTTTACATAAAAGTTAAAAATCAGATATCAATGCTAAAGGAATAGCCAAAATTTTACCATGTTTGAGACTCAGTTGTCAAAGTAAATACATCATATCAATTAACTTTTAGAGTTTATTAAACATCATGGTAATTTCATTCGCCTTTAACCGAACGTCGTAAGAATTAGATTTAGCCTAAGACTCGACGTTAACATGCATTTAAGTGTGCTTGTACACGTAAAGGATCAGTCGTAAGAATGAAATACAGTGAAAACAAAATTATAATTTTCATGTGAAAAATCCCCTCCGTAAAACAATAAACCTAGCGCGCCGATAAATTGGTTTCGAAAAGATCAAATAAAGTATCACAACAAACAAGTGTGTAAATTATGGGTTTTTATGACACTAGTTAATATTTCTTAAATAGTCGTTCTTACACGTCGATATTAACAGTCACATTACTGAATGAAACATTTTAATCATCGAAGTTATTAATTTATTATTAAAAAAAATAATTTGATCTAGAGTGAGGCGTAGAAGAGCTATTTAACAAAATACGGCCTCCCTGTATAAACTTTTCTAAGGTACTGTATACATATATTAGTATTTAATGTGCATGTTCCAGTTCTACATATTTCACTAATGCACATTTTCAAACGTCTCCACACATACATATATGAGGCCTAACTGTAAAAAAGACATACAAGTGTTTCAATAGGAACACAAAGTGGATTTCATGGAATTCAGTTCAACAACACATCTAATATAAAACTGATTAAGTACATTTCATGCATATTCATATTTTTTTCATGATTATACTACTACTACAACAGCGCTTAAACAAATTTACGAATAAGTCAACAATAATAACAATACCAAACTAACAATAAAATGTATTCTTTTATAATAACAAAAACAGAAAAAATTCGTCGAATAGAAAAATATTGTATGCGGAAATTTAAAATTTTACTTGCTTTACCGTGAAAAACGGTTAAAAAACGTAGTATAGAAAAAATGGTGTACATTTTCACAATGAAAAATATACATTAATTTCGATTAATAACTATTCAATGTCATCTCGGCGTTTTCGTATCGATATTTTTGCGAATTTTCCGATGCTTCTTTCCTACTATATGAAGTATCGCATTCCTGCTGTCGCTTCCTAACGGTACCTCACATAAAGTACAATATAAATCACCTTTTGCCCTATTCTTGACTACCGAATTTAACCATTCGTTCGTAATTTTAATAACTAATTCACGATTTAGAGGTTGCGATTTTACCTCCAAACCCTTTACTTCACGTTTATGTTTGGCCGATTTCAGATGTTTCAGCACCTTTTCGTAAGAAATGTACGACGAGCATAATTCGCAAAAGCGGCAATCCGGTGATAAATACTTATCGTTAAGTATAAGATGTTTATCATCTTCCGAAATCCATATACTATTCAGTTCGGGAATGTTTAAAAAATCTTTTCCATCGTTCGCTTTCGTCGACCAACTGAAGTTATGAAGTTCGGAAGAAATGTGATCAATGATGGAATCCAAAACGACGTAGCAGGAACATCGCGAACAAAAAATCTTAAAAGCTTCCATTACTTTCAAAAATTTACTATGACTGTTGATTTCGTCAACTAACTTAACCAAATAAGAAGGCGGCGGTTCTATTTCGTGCTGTCGACTATCGCAACCGGTTTGGGGAACGACGACATCATTAACAGTCGCATTTGTGAACAATCGTCCGTTCGCAGCTACTGCTTTATCGTTGTCTGCGACCTTGCCTTCCGATTGTTGCCTCGACAGTTTTTCATTTTTTCCCTTATGAACGGTGTCCATATGATGGCCGATATCGCTAACAGTTTCGAAAAATAAACGGCAAGTCGTACAGTGAAAATAGTTCCCGTTTAATATTTCCACGTGAACTGCCAACTTTGAGCCTAATTTTTTCTCTAGTTGATTTTCTAGAGCATAATAGTCTCGATTCAAAATATCATTCTCGGCAACTATAGAATATCTTAAATCGGAGGAACGCGAAGCACTTTCGGATGGAACATCGGGAACCGTACTACCTTCGCTGTCTCGTTTTCTTTTATCGAATGAAGAATGCGTCGTTACCAACTGGTCGTCGTCAGTATCGTCGTTGCTTTCCTCAAATACGACACCGGCGTTATTATTGCCGTACAATTTTGTTTCCATTTCCGGCTCAACAGATTTCTCCTTCATTAACTTGTTCGCCTTGGTAACGATCATTTTCAGTTGTTCGTAAAACACTTCCCTTAACTTCAAGTTTATCGTCGGATCTGCAATTGTCACTAAAAATCTCTCGAACATCGCGGCATTTCTCTCGCATACTCTACGGAATTTTTTCTCCAACTGATCATTTAGCGTGTCAACAGAAGCTACCGAAAGTTTGATAGCTTTAAGCAGTTGGTCAATCTGTTGAGTTTTAGTGACCATATGATCGTGTAAGGTTGCCATCTTTTCTGCGTATTCCGAAATAATGTCACTACTCAGTTTATTCAGACCGTACGTAGTGAAATCGCTGCTCATTTCAATATGTTCTATGTTAACATACAAAAATCCTTTAATCACCGCATCCAGCCAAAATTCCGAATTGCTGTTGTAGTCTTTTTTCAAAACAATACCGGCCAGTCTGGTTATGTGAGCTATTTCTCTTATTTTATCCGATAAAAACTGTTTATTGTCTTTTTTCATACTTGAGACCTAACATGCGCGCATACGAAACAAAATTAAAAAAACAGTAAAAAATACATTTCTTTCTTTTTTTTTTTTTTTTCAATTTACTATATATTACAAAAAATTTTAATCGATCTTCATACATTCAAGGGTAAAAGTAAAATATAAATTTTCCCCCAGAACGAGTACAAATAATTTAACAGGATTTACAAATCTTACATAAAAAAACACAAACTTTTCCAGTTTACATGAAGCCCCAGCTACTGTCAAATATATAATTGTTTAGAAAACAATGTTTCGTATAAGTGAAACTTGGTTTGAATCCCGCTGCTCCCACACTGAAAATATTGAAAACTATTTATTATCACCAGCGCTGGATTAATATCCATTGTTAATAAGATAAAAAAAAAAAAGTTTACACTAATTACTTTTAATTAATATCCTCGCATTTATTTATTGCCATCGTAAAGGGTAATGCGAATTAAATTGGTATACGTTGGCAGAAATTACTGGTAATTTTGAAATTGAAACATCTATTTCTGCTACATTTTCTACAGATATTTTCGTATTCGGCACCGTTATTTTTTTCTCTCTTTTTTATATCAATACTCTGGTCCTACTACAGAGATGTTTTATTTTTCCTTTTGTTCTAACCACAATGAAAAATTCGAAATTTGACTTACAAAATAAAGAATCACGAAGTTGTGCGCACTAAATGAAGTTTCATTAATTTTAAAACAAAGCTCTTTTTAATACGGTAAAAACTCTTTCATTGAAATTCATTTTATTATTTCCCCGTTCTAATTTTTAATAAGACGTAAACTGCACCAAATTTTGAGTTTCAGGCAAAGATTTATTCATTCAAATTAATTCAACAGTTCCCCTATATGTTTAGGTTTTTTATTTTTTACGAATATGAATAATGTGGCCCATATTTACATATAAGCGCCTTAATGTCTGATCTATAAATAAAGACTTGTACAAAAAAACATATAGTAACACGAATATACATCTATCTTATAAAGCTGCAAGAAAAAAAATCGCACAGCCCGTTCTACAGTAGCTAGAGAGTTCATTTTTTTTTCAATCGACATATTTTCTTCGTGAGATCATAAGACAATTAAAAACCCTCAAAATTTCAAAACTAAAAACCCCGAATTTCGAAGAATGTAAAAATCAAGTTTTAGGGAAAAATTTTAAAAAAATTCCACAGCTAGTTCTCTATATGAGTTATGGTATTAATTTTCTTTTCAATCTGCACACTAAGGTCTCCAGAATACGAGGAAAATATAAAATTTGAAAAATTTCGATATTTAGGGACTAAAATTTGTGAAAATACACGCTTAAAGCGGTAAGACTGGAAACTCAAAAAAGTCCACAGCTCTTTCCATGGTAGTTGGAGGGTCACTCTTTTTTTTTAAATGGTGTATTTCAATCGCTAGAATATAAGAAAAATACGAGATCCCCAAAAATTTTAAAATTAAAAAGCCCAAATTTTGAAAAATAATTTAAGCATACAAATTCTGAAATGATTGGAGTGATGGTAAACAGTAACTGATTAATATTATTGCTTAGATTCTAATAGAAAAAAAAAAAAAAAAAATCATAAAAAGTAAATACTGTTATTATCTTACTTTAAAAAAAATTAAAATTAATACATTCCTCTGACATATATTACCCTGTTAGCGGTTTCAGTTTTTCAGATATTTTAATCTAAATTGCACTTTTTTGATTGACGTATCCAAAATATATGTGAACACTACGTCTTTATGAAAATTTACAAAGTAGAATTATTTAAAGTCTGAAGGAAGGGGTTGCGAAGCTTCCGTGTGTGTGTATATATACATATCTATCTTATAAAGCTGCAAGAAAAAAAACCGTACAGCCCGTCTAGAGCAGCTAGAGTTAATTTTTATTTTAATCGACGTATTTTCTTCGTGAGATCATAAAAAAATTATAAACACTCAATATTTTAATGTTGAAGGGTCCAAATTTTGAAAAATGTGAAAATCAAGTTTAAAAAAAAAAAAATCAAAAAATTCCACAGCCGGTTCTATTCGAGTTACAGTTTTGATTTTCTTTTTAATCTGCATATTACGGTCTCGAGAATGTAGGAAAAATATAAAATTTGAACAATTTTGATATTTAGGGACTGAAATTTGGGAAAATACACTCTTTAAAGCGGCAAAAAAAAGTCCACAGCCCTTCCCGTAGTAGTTGGAGGGTGACTTATTTTTAATATCAATCACTCAATGTAAGAAAAATACGAGACCCGCAAAAATTTTAAATTGAAGGGCCTAAATTGAGAAAAATGAAAAAATCGAGTTTTAGAAAAAAATTCCACAGTCGGTTCTATATAAGTTCTAGTATTGATTTTCTTTTTAAGATGCATACTAAGGTCTCTAGAATACAAGAAAATAAGCAAATTCGAAAAATTTTGATATTTAGGGAACAAAATTTAGGAAAATACACGCTTAAAGCGGTAAGACCGGAAACTAAAAAAAAAAAAGTCTACAGCTTTTTCCATGGCACCTGGCGGGTCACTCTTTTCTTAAAATTATGTACATCGATCACTAAAATATAGGAAAAATACGAGACCCCAAAAATTTTTCAATCAAAGGGCCCAAATTTTGAAAAATGTGAAAATCAAGTTTTAAGTAAAAAATGTTTAAAAACTTCTACAGCTCTATGTGAGTTACGGTATTGATTTTCTTTTTTACATGCATACTAACGTCTCCAGAAAGAATTAAATGTAATATATTCCTCTCACATATATATTACCCTGCTAGTGGTTTCAGTTTTTCTTAATCTAAATTTCATTTTTTAATTGACATATTCGGGTGTAAAGAAAAATCAGTATATGTGCACGCTGCAGTTTTTATGAAAATTTACAAACTAACAGAATTTAAAGTCCGAAGGAACGAGCCGCGAAGCGGCTAATGAGGCCAATTCCCTAGTAATTTTATAAAGCTGCAAGGCCAAAAATCATACAACACGTTTTAGTCAGAAAGTTCAATTTTTTTCAATCGACGTATTTCCTTCATCAAATTATGAAGAAACAATGAAACTCCAAAAATTATACAATTAAGAGCCCAAATTTTGAAAAAAGTAAAACCAAGTTTTCAGAAAACAATTTTAAACAATTAATAAACCACTCTATAATAGTTACAGAATTGTTTGTTTTTTTTTTAATCAGTGTATTTTTATCCACAGTATATTGCAAAAATGCAGAAGTCCAAAAATACACTTAAAACAGTAAGACCGAAAACTAAAAAAAAACACCTTTCTCTGAGAGCTAGAGTTAATTTTTTTTTTTAAATAACGTATTTTTGTCTCTAGAATATAGAAAACTATAAGACTCCCAGAATTTTTAAATTAAAGGCCTCAACTTTTAATAAATGTCAAATTAGGCAGCGAAATTTTTCTTCTAAAAATTTCACAACCGATTCTAAACTGCAGCATTTATTTTTTTTTTTTATTTGACATATTTTACCCGAAAATACTACAAAAATCTAAAAATTTTGAATTTTAGAAATCCAGGTTTTCAAAATTACACCTAATGTGATGACAGAAAACTAAAAAAAGTCCACACCCTCTTCCAGAATATCGGCAGTTATGCGCCATCCAGAAATCAATACCTAATACATAAAATAAAAAAAGTAAAAAAAAGATGATAATGTTAAAAAAACAAAAAAAAAACGTATTTTTATACCCACCATTATTGAAAAAAAAGTTCAAAGTCCATTTTATAGCATTTTTAGGATTGATTTTTTTTTCAACTGACATATTTTTATTACTAGAAAATAGAAAAATTACAAACCCCAAATTGTAAAATTTGTGAATACAAATTTTGAAATGATCGAAGCCGCGATCCTGATTGACTTAAAATATTATTACTTAAATTCTAAGAAAGAAAGCGAATTTAACTATTGCAGCGTAATTTAGTGAAATAAATATTATCATTATCTCATTTTAGAAAGAAATAAACATAAAATATTCTTTTCACATATATTAATGTGCTAGTGATTTTAGTTTTTGAGATATTTTAATCCAAATTTTACTTTTTATATTTACATATTCATATCCTTAAAAAAAAAAACATGTAAACGCCACAGTCCTTTTATAATATTTTTCCATAGTAGTTTAGTTTTCAAAAATAATCAAGTAGGCTTTAATCGTTTTTACCCCTCTCGTAAGTAATTACACTCTCTATTATAAAAAGAAAATAATTAGTACTTTTGAAACGTTAAAAACAAACAAACATGTCAGTTTTAACCAATATTTACATTATTAGAAGTGAAAATTTGTAGAAAACGCACACGCTTGTTTTATACATTTTTGGCAATTTTCACCTATTATTCGTATGATAAAATGTAATCGAAATGTAATAATTATTTTAAAAAATGGTAGTCACTTCTGGATTTTATTTTTTTTAAGCGAAAAATTTTAGTTCATGCGTTTGACAGCACTTACTTGTCATTAAATATACAAACGTTTCTGATATAAAGATTTTCTCGTTCTCGAAGTAATTCTGTCTTGCTTGGAGATAGTTGAAACACTAATATTGTTATCAAGATGTTGCTATTTAGATTGAATGATGACACTAAGCATTGTAAACATCTCACACAGTACTTCACTTGATGTTAAAATAAAGACATTTTGTTCCTTTACTTTACTACAGTTTCTGTACTATTATTATATGTGGAAGTGACTGTTCCTAATTTTTTAAGGATATTACTTTTAAGGGGTATATTTTTAAAATTTTCTTAAAAAATTAAATTTTTTTTACGCTTACTCAAATCTTGTTTTTCAGCCTTTCAGTATCCCAGTATGACATTTTTTATGGAAACTGGTTATTCAACTTATAAACCAAGCACAAACTTTTCCCTATCTTACAATGAAAATTACTAATCTCCACCGTTGCTTATGTTCAAAGAATCTAATAATTCTAAAGGATGAAGTCTAAAGACAAATTTAATAAGTTTAAAGAGTAAAACTACTCATAAAAACTTTTCTAATTCAGTAGCATGTAAATACCTGGAATCAAGTCGAAATCTAAAATGAAAAAGAAAAACCTTAATTTATTAATGATTTAAAAATAAGACCGTGACATCAGTTGTCAATAAAAATTTTTAATCGAAATAAATATCTCTTAAGTTAATACTGAAATCTGTATAAGAAACCATGAATGATTATTAAAACACAATTTTTTACTATTTTGGCAAAAACAAATATTTCATTAATCACGCCGAAGGAATAACTTATATGAAGTAAAACTGTTTAGGCGGAAATTACCAGATATTTAGCGATAAACTACCGTTTCCAAAGTAACATACAGATATAAATATATACAATATATGTATGTATTATAATTAAGTTACACATTAGGATAATTACACTTTAAATATATTAAATCACAATGTCACATACCTAAATTTGTATGTAAAAAATTCAATTTTTAACCAGAAAACAAGTAATAATAAATGAAAAACTAAACTAAAACTTTAATCTCACCTAAACACAAAAATCGATCTTCATGTGTTTTTTAACCGAATATTATATTAGTGTAAACATTCCCCAGCAAAGTCTATAACGTATGGTTGTAAATGACTTATAAACGCTTTTTTTATTAATTCTTTTATTTTATTTTATATCATATATTTCCATTTCTTCTTTTGTTTAAAAGTAATATTTTTCAAATAGTTAAAGATATTTAGTATTATATTCTGGAAAGTTATCATTTTTTTAACAAATGATAACAATTATGAATTGACTTTAAATATTCATTTCTAAAAATGAAGCATGATTTCAAACACGAAGGGGATTAGTTATAAACAAAATAAAATTTTAAACATTTATTTTAATTTCTATATTTGGTTTTACGACTTTATTTTTTACACGATTACTTTTACCGACTTTAATAATTAATTATCCAAATATGAATGAAAACGATAATAAAGCTGTCAAAGAAAAATGCACTGTGAAAGTCAAAAAATTTTAAAGAAAGAGTTTTACAAAAAATGTACCGTGAATATTATTAATTTTAGTTGGTAATTTCTAGTTCATTATGTTTTTAACGCGAGTGTTGAGGGCGAAACAAGCATGCTCTTTAGTAGAAGTGGAAAGCACTGTAACTGGGCACCGATTTAGAACTGTACGAGAAAAAAAAGGAGACAAACTGGAAATCGTACGCATGGATCCATATGTCAGACAAAAAGTTGTATATCGAGAAGTTAAAAGAATAACAAGTGTAGAAGTGGCCGGCTATCGACCTACATACTGTCTTACTCAAGAAAGAGAAAAATAGTTTCTAAAAATGTTCATTTATTAGTTATTTGTACAATTTTGTAACGAAGTATGTATTTGTATTTTGCAAAAATAAAAAATTAGTATCGAATGTGTGATGTTTTGTGTTATTGAACTTTACCTGAAATATGTTGAATTTTGGTAAATGAAATATAAAGCGTATGAAAATTTTAATTCTTTTACTTGCATCCTCTGAATGAAATTAAAAGTGAGTAAGAATAATTATGGCTGTTAATGTAATATTTACATAAAAAGATCTAGATTTCTAGAAAAAGTTTAAATGATATTTGAAATAATGCAGAACAGATTATTTTTACTTTCAAAGTCTGGTTATACATTCGCTTTTTTTTTTATATTTGTAATTTTAAATTAAATTTTCTCTATATTTAAACTAATATTTTATCTTGCTTACATTTATATCTCTTTCTCTTCTATACTTTGTATAAAGTGATCAAAACTTACAACGTAATTCTAAATCGGTCCATATGAATATAATACCCATAATCACAAAAATCCTATAAAATATAACAAACGTTACATTAAATTGGGGCATTTTTTCTAATAGAGGGGGGGGGAGCTTAAGAATTACGTTGTAATTAATATATATACGCGCTAGAGGACCAGGTCCATTAGCAGTTATGCGGTCAGCCCTTCGCTTTTGGTGAAAAAGAACACTGCAATAGTCGCATAGTGTCTGCTTTTTCTTTTTTTTTTACATAGATACGGAAACATCGATAAAAAGCACCGTTTGCGTTAAAATATTGTAAAAACTAACCGCTAACCAAATAGTATAAGTGAAAGAAATATGAGGCGTTAACTATAATCATTTCTTGATATTTATGTTTCAGTGGTGGCTAACATTTCGCATTCGTTGCTCTTTTCGTTCTAAAATTCAAGCCATTAAATTTTAAATTCCGGGAATTTTGTATTTTTGAATGTTCTAATAATAAAATTTCTGGGTTTAAAAAACCTTCCATAGAATAGACTGGACTTTTTTAAATTTTTTGTCCTGCACCGAAACATACTCTTGTTTCAAATATTAGGAATTTATCGGAGATCTGATGAACGGCCCTTGAGAACGAAATTTCTCTAAGTATGTAGATCTTTACGCTGACCCTGCAAGTAGACTAATGCATGTACTCGTGCGTATGCGGCTGTAGTTCGATATTTCTGCGAGTACTGCTACTTAAGAAGTGAGTAATTTTGTGATTTCCCAAAAAACTGGTTATTTATTTTATTTAAGTGTAATTTTGCTAAAACTGACGTTTGTACAATTTAGTCATCGATGCAGTCGTCTTTTGATAAATGATCAAAGTGGTCTTACGTTACAGGTCGTATCATAATTGTTAATTTTGAACCACGCATTTTTTAGTCATCACGAAATCGATATGCCGATTGTGATTTATTTTAATCTTGCAATTAAAATTTTGCAAATTTAAATTGTTCATCTTCTTTTTTTGTAATTACGAGTTTATGCAGCGAAATTTAAATGGTCTGCTTGATACGCAAAGAGGATATGATGTGACGATTGTTTGCCTGCTTATAAATTTTCTCCGTGAGAGACATTGTGGTTTGTACCCGCAGTTATTTGAAGTTTTTAATTAATCGATTTAGGTTTTTTTCTTGTAATATATACCAAAAAAAAAATCAACGGATAAAAAATATGTTTTTTTTTTAAATCAAGCATCCCAATAGAGAAGAAAAACAAATATTTCCTCATTCGCCTAATTAATATCCCCGAGATTTGGAACCCAAAAATAACAGCTATTGGAATATTATAACAGTATGTAAAAATGTTTCTCGAAATGACCAGTTCATATTTGCAAAAAGAGCATTAATTTTTAATCGTTTTACCGTTCCTGGAAAGAATATTTATCTAGTGACAATTTCGCAATTTGCAGAACCGAATTTTGAAGGTTGAGTTTATTAATAAGTATATTGTCGATGTAAATAAAAATGGTTTATTACATGTCAGATCATTTTCCAGCATTTTTCTCTTTCTTTATATTAATAAACATCAGGTAAACCCGTATAGCTCATCTGCAGATATTTAATATAGTTGTACCTTTCATTTCAAATAAATTTTACAGATTACTATTAAATCTTAAATTTCTGTAATAATTTTCGTTTTGATAGACTTATTTCTATTACGTTAGTTTAAATCACTGTATTATAATTAATTCGTTCTTTCTCGATGGGAATAGTCCGCTACTAACGAGCCCAACAAATTTATGAAAAAAAAAAAAATTGTTTAAGCACAAGCATAAATAGAATTAAAATATATGTTTAAAAGTCAGATGAATATTCATCGCTTTTGTATGTTCTACAGTGACAAGAAATTCCCAATATTATATATCAACACTTGAATAACTAATAATTTAATTGTTCTATATTATTATTATTTTATTTATAAAACTGAATTAAATAAATCATAATTGCAATGAATTAAAAGAAATTTATGACGTGGATTAGTTGTGTTTTACAAAATCATTACTAGTATTATAGTACTACACACCAACAGTTTCGAAAAAAAACTTTGGTAAGCAAAATGACTTTTAGCGCGCTTTTTATTTTTTCTCTAAATCGGGGAAAAAATCAGTTTATTTAAAAACTATTACACTATAAATTATTTTGCGGACAACTGCGTTTAAAAAATGAAATATATTTGTTACCAAAAATATAACCCTTAATAGTCCAGGAGGCAGTGAATTTTTTTTAGGACTTATTTTTGCAGTTAGTGTATATGAATTAGTTTGTTCTATTAGTGATACAAAACAATAATTTTTTAGTCTGGCTAGAATTTTCGGATGGGTTCAAAAGATAAAAAAAAAAACAAGTTCACTTATTTTCCCAGTCATAAATATTTCACATTTACTAAAGTTGAACATGAAATTTATAGAAATAGCAGTCTGGCTCATCTCAAATGGAGGAAAGTACGTCTTGCTGAAAACTTGCATATTCAAAAATTTTATCGATTTTTGGGATCGGTAAGCCTTATTTTTACACGCTTGAAATTTAACGTATAAATTGATACGTACTATCATAAACTGTAATTAAAAATAAGTCTGGCTGATTTGTGAAATTAGCAAATGAGTCTGGCAGTATCTTCAAAATTGTAAAAATGGAAAATTTTTGCTCTTATTTTCCCGAGTTTGAAAATTTGTCACATGGTCGATTATACTGCCCAATTATAATTTTGTACTCTACAAAGTGTATTTGCTTCTTTGTGTTTGATTGTTTAATACTCTCATAATAAAAAACATGTAGGTATGACACCAATCACTTATATATCGAAGATGCCGAATTTAGTGCTGCCGAGCATTAGACGAGTCTGGCAAGGCTTTCGGGGTGTTCCACATTAGCCAGATTGGATTTTAAACTGTTATTATAACATGGACCATTATCTAATAAATTTTCGAAACTGCGAAAATAAGGGAAATTGTTTTGGTAGTTTTTTTTTTCAGTTTTCCACTTACCAGATGTATTACCGATACTCACAGATTAGACAGACTATTTGTTTTACTTACCTTCAGTATATCTCTTACTATTACAACAATTTTTATCACTGAAAAAAAAGTACACTGGATTTGTATGTTCTGACGCATTTTCCATCTCAACCCATCAGAAAATCCCCTCCTATATATATATATAACTCGGCCACTTTGGCCTCGCAAGGGGCTGTGCCCCTTGACCCCTCCTGCTTTCATTCCTGTCTCTTTCTCTTCTATACTTTGTATAAAATGATCAAAATTTACAACGTAATTCTTACTGGCATCAACACACACAAAAAATAACATAACCACAAAAGTCCTATTCTAACATTTAACTTCTGTTATATAAAATTAACACATTTTTTCGTTACATTTTTCGTTACATATTTCATTACATAAAATTGTGACATTTTTTAAATAACAATAACAAAAATCCTACAAAATATAACAAACATTACATAAAATTGTGACATTTTTTAAATAACAATAACAAAAATCCTACAAAATATAACAAACATTACATAAAATTGGGACATTTTTCTAGGACATTTAGCATTACATAAATTTGGGACATTTAGCGTTACATAAAATTGGGACATTTTTTCGAATGGGGGGTAGCCTAAGAATTACGTTGTAATTAATATTAATTACAACGTAATTCTTAGGCTACCCCCCTTCGAAAAAATGTCCCAATTTTATGTAACGTTTGTTATATTTTATAGGATTTTTGTTATTGTTATTTAAAAAATGTCACAATTTTATGTAATAAAATATGTAGCGAAAAAATGTCTTAATTTTATATAATGAAAGTTAAATGTTAAAGTAAGACTTTTGTGGTTATGTTATTTTTTTTTTGTGTTGATGTCGGTAAGAATTACATTGTAAATTTTGATCATTTTATACAAAGTATAGAAGAGAAAGAGACAGAAATGAAAGCAAGAGGGGGCAAGGGGCTGAGGCCAAAATGGCCGAGTTATATATATATATATATATATATTAATTACAATGTAATTCTTAGGTTACCCCCCATTCGAAAAAATGTCCCAATTTTATGTAACGCTAAATGTCCCAATTTTATGTAACGCTAAATGTCCCAATTTTATGTAATGCTAAATGTCCCAATTTTATGTAACGCTAAATGTCCCAATTTTATGTAACGCTAAATGTCCCAAAAAAATGTCCCAATTTTATATAACGTTTGTTATATTTTGTAGGATTTTTGTTATTGTTATTTAAAAAATGTCACAATTTTATGTAATGAAATATGTAATGAAAAATGTAACGAAAAAATGTCTTAATTTTATATAACGGAAATTAAATGTTAGAATAGGATTTTTGTGGTTATATTATTTTTTGTGTGTTGTTGATGCCAGTAAGAATTATGTTGTAAATTTTGATCATTTTATACAAAGTATAGAAGAAAAAGAGACAGAAATGAAAGCAAGAGGGGTCAAGGGGCACAGCCCCTTGCGAGGCCAAAGTGGCCGAGTTTATATATATATATATATGAATTTTGCTTAGAATTACTAACTGAATAATTCTATCGATGTTTACTGACTGCGATAATTAGTACCGAAAAAATTCACTGCCTCCTGTACTATAACGTTTCGGACATCTATACTGACAATTGGTAACAGGTACATTTCATTTTTTAAACGCAGTTGTCCGCAAATTATTTACAACAGTTAATCTGTGCGAATGTTTTAAACGTTTCATAACTATTACACTGATATGTCATGATGAAGTAAGAAAAGAGTTAAACAGAAAATCAATTAAGCACGGTGTTTCATGCGCTGAAAATTCTATATGTTAGAGATAATAATTTATATTTACATAATACTAAATACAAAATAAATATGTACAATTATTTTTTTCATGCAATATTTCCATAAATATGTGTATCTGTTTCTAGAATGTATAAAAATTCTAACTGTCAAACAGGAAGTATATTAATCATTGAACATTTTTGAATTTTTTACAAAAGTCATTAGGTATGATTTTGTTACATCCCAATCAGCGAGTTTTCGATCAATATATCATACGCTCAGAAAGAAAAAAAAAACAAATTTCGGAGTTATCTAATATCGCCTATATTTTTTCTTTAAAATTTCTTTTTATATACATTTTTAAGATATGTTTTAGCTTTTTAAACTTCTATACCCGAACTACCACCGCTTCCAAAAAAAAAAAAAAAAAAAAAAAACTACGATTTATGTAGGAATTTAACAGAATTTCTTTTTGCCCTTAATTTAAGAATAATGCATATATATATAATAAATGTCACTTTTATGCCTACGATAATATGAAAAGTCATGTAATATTTTTGTGTGACCTAGTTGTAATGTTTTTATGCAATGAAAGTGTTTCATGAAAGCTATTAATAAAATCTGCAACTTGTAGTATAAAGCGTTGTCAACAGACGACAATTATAAAATGCTACGCAATCCGTAAATTAAACAGTGACATCATCAATTAAAATTAGCTTTTGTATGAGAATCATAGTCGACTATTATCTGGCGGTCTATAGAATGTATGTGTGGCAAGGGTTGAAGGATCTAGTTTATATATGGATATATTTATAAGAACAAAAATAAACAAAAAAACCTGAAAATATTTTTAAAAAATGCGAAATTGTTTTAAAACAAAATTATAAAATTTTCTAAATATGAAAATGAACAGATACGAGGGTGATTTAATAAGTAAACGGAAAAGTTGATATAGGAGGGGAAAAACCGGTTACCGTGATTCGCAGTAGTATTATTCGATTAGTACGCGTTTTGGCTATACATGTGATCAGCTGTTTTCAGGTATGACTCGTCGGTTACATTTCAGTGGTCTGAACCCTGCGAAATCACCACTACCTAATTCCACACACACAGAGCAGTGCGTTGTGGTTTGTTTTTTACTTTCTGAAAACGTTAAACCTTGTGAAATATCGCGGAGAATGCAGATACAGTATGGTAGTTTACGTATAAATTCCTCAAGTTTTTATTCATGGGCCGAGTAACTCAAAAATGAGCGCCAAAGTCTGAAGACAGAACAGCACAGTGGATGGTCAGTTAAAATTTCGACACCGGTGCTAATAAAAATCGTTGAACGGCTGATTTTGAAAAATAGACAAATTTCAAGGGAAGAAATACCATCTAATTTAGGTGTCAGTCGGCGGTACGATACAAAGAACCATTCATGGGGGACCTTAAATTTTTGAGAAAAAAAAAACACGACAGATGATTTCCCAAAATGTTGCCGCCTGCCTGTTCACAAAAAAAAACTCGTTTAAAAATCTGTTCAAAGCTGAAAAAAGGGTTCGATGAAGAAGGTACTGTAATTTTTAGAAAGAATATGAGACATAGGTGTAGGGCCAGATTTAAGGGGGGCAGGGGACCAGTGGCCCCGGGCCCGTCACTGAAAAGGGGCTACCCGCTAATCACTCAAAAATTGAAAATTACAAGTATGAAAAGTACACGCGCTCAGATGGTGAAACGTTATATCATTCTGATTTTCATGGTAATGTTAAGTTCCAAATGCGACATACTTCATGAATTAAATTTTGATGATCTAATTGAAACTTCCGTTATTAAAAAATCTCAACGCATGTCTCACGTTTAGAATTAATTATTAAGAATCCATTTTATTCGTTTACTGAATAAATAAAATAAAAAATGTGTACTTCATTTATTTGGGGGGCGGGAGGGAATTAATGGGGCCTTCAGAAATTATTTGGCCCCCGGGTATTTTTTTCCTTAATCTGTGTAGGTGCATAATCATTATGAACTAGAATCAAAAAGACAAAGCATGGTTTGGAAACACCGACTCATCCGCGACAACGCAAATTCAAGTCGCGTCCATTTGCAAACAAACTACTTTCGACTGTGTTTTGGGACATGCATGGCCCGACTTTTTATCATTACTTGCAAGATGGATATACTGTTAATAGGGAATCATCTGTTAAGGTTCTGGATAAGCAATTAACGGTAACCGTCAGGCGAAAACGTCGAGGATTGATCACAAGAGGTGGTATCTTCCACCAAAACAATGCCCCCACTCATAACGCCCACATAACGCAGGATGTTTTGGAAAAAATGGGTTGGGAACTTTTCCCACACCCGCCCCATACGCAACTTCTTTTTACGATTACTTATTTAAGTACTCTTAATGCATTTGTAATAAAAATTATGATGAAATGAATTTCGCGATATTAAAATTTAATTATCAAATTAATTTGTCTTTCAGTTACTACACTGAGAGAAACAAAACGATTATTAAGCAAAAGTTTATTAAGTATAAATGATATACTACTGCACAAGTGATATGAGATATATAATTTAAAAACTGAATATTTACTATTTATGTTTTTACGGTGTTTGCAGAAAAATTCAGAACATAAGGAACCAATAAATGAGATTTTTTTTCTTCTTTTTATAGAAATATAAAATTGATTAGAACAGCTCGGATAATTTTATTATTTGTACCGGCTATATTGTTCGACAAATTCCATTCTGACTATTTAATTTGTTAACGTCTTTGTCAATAGGAAGATGAATTTTTATAATAATATTTCATTTCATTGTGCCATACACTTCACTTGGTTGTTAAACCAGGTTAATACTTAAAGTAATAGTAATGTCATCTTTGTTATCATTAAGTCGTTAGATGTCTCGAAGAAATGTATATTGTGAACATGAATCGTGACTGTCTACATTACATGTTGCCCATGGTCTCTATCTTAAACTTTCCTAACACGTTTGTAGAAGATCTTTTCGGTGCTGTCAGTCGTTCAGACTTCTCACTGTATCCTTTTTCAGGCGGTGGCCAACGTGTTCGTAATTATCTAAGCCCCACGACGTATCCCAACGTTATGTATTTTACACTTTCCACGCAACTAGGCTTAGGTACATATATTACTGTATTACTCCAATGTCTTCTATTCATTATATTTAAGGACCCCGTTATTATCTGATTCTGTTTTCATTTTACTCGGTATTGATACTAGAGTAGATCTTCTAACCGGTATTAGCATATTATCTATGTTTAAAACTATTAAAATAATGGCATCGGGGTAAAGTGAAGGTTGCATATGCAAGGTCCTCAACCGATATACCGTCCATTCAGATTGGGGCTTTATATTGTATACCTCAACACTTCCAGAATCGCGCGCGTTACATATTCTCCGAGTAATTTAAACAACAGAGGTGATGTAATTTACCCCTGACTGAAATTTTTTTCAATTACATTCGAACCGCACTACGACTATACAGGTCAGAGGTACCACGACGAGTAGTGCTTGAACAAGCTTACACGGTCAAACATTTTTCGTAATCAACAAAACTTAGTGGTACAGTTTAATAATCGGCTATAAAGATAACGTTTTCAATAGTATATTAAAGAAATTACATGGTAGTTATTGCATAATGTATGAATATACATATCTATATATATAGGTCTCAATATTCTCATGTTGAATTATGCAGTTTATATACGACTGGCGTAACTTTTTTCATCTAACCTCGAGTCATTTTCACAATTATCCCGTCTAATTCTTATAATTTATATTTCTGAGATTAGCAATAAAGTTCTGAATTTTTTCAAATCATATATCCGACTCGGACTCACACGCGCCAGCTCATTTAAACCATCTCTCGGGCGTTGTACTATCCAGACGCGCAGTATTTTCTCCAAATTTCTGTTACGATTTTCACTTTTTATCTTTACTTCGCTATAATTAACCCTGTCTATCTCTTTATTTATTTTGAATCCTTTGATGATTTAGCTTCTATTTTTTTTTTTTTTGAACATAAACCTCGTACTAGAATTTTCTTGCATACGTCATACAAGTATTAGTTTTTAATAATCTTTTTATACAGTCAACTATGAAGCGTTCTTTTCCCGCAGGCCAGTACAAGTCAGTGCGATTTGTATTTCCGTTCTCCTTGACTGCAGCGATAGTTTCATTTGAGGACAAGTGTCTCCTCTCTGCAGTGTGACTTACAAAGTCGAGTCTCTTTGTAGGCGTTTATTATTTAGTTCTTAAATATTTCATGTCCTGACGATCCTCTAGTTTCGTATCATATACTGAGTTTTCGTTGTTGGAAAACAGTCAGCAAACGAACCGCTTACTGTGTTGAATACTCTCTTTGTGTGTAATAGTAAAATTAAGTATATGTTAAAATATTAATGATTTTGTAGCCTGCAATAGTTGTAGGTATACAGCACATATCGGACTATGAGCTGTGTAAGTATTAATTCATTACGAGGTAAGTTTTTATCTCTGAAATTTTGAAGGACCGCCATGTATTCTACAAATTACGGAATTGTTAGAAAAATCAGAACTAATGCCTATTTTTATTTCGGAAGATGACATACTTTTTTTTTTTTTTTTTTGTCAAATTCCGTAAGCAATACTCAAATAAAAATTTTTAATTGAGGTACAAAAAGTTCCATGGCAGAGCGCTTTTTGGCCGCTCTCATCATTTATGGATGTAGATTTGTTTTATTCGGCAAGAAACAAAGAACTATATCAAAAAATCATCGCCAGGGTTATTACCCAATAACAGAGCACTGAAAAGGATTATGTCGCATGTTTGTTAAATACACAAATAATTTATTAATGAAAATCCTTCTTCACTTTAAAAATAAAAAAGCATTCTCAAAGTGCTGTGTTATGGAATATTTTAACTTTTGGTCAATATTTGGTGCCCTATAAAAAAAAAAAAAATACAATAGTTATCTGCCCCTGATAATTTTGCTTTTTTTTCATCTCTAATTTAATAGCTTCTCCATGCACTTTAGCTTTCATCAAAAGTAATTAATTATTCTTACCAGCGTGCTACGTTATAAATGTTTTTTTTTCCTATAATTCAAATACTTTCTATTTTTTTTTTTTTTTACGGTCATCATCAAGAATTGTGTTCATTTCACTTAAAATATTTCAGTACTTGGCAAATGCAACGAGTTAGGTAACTTCTTAAAACTGTAGAGTTTTCAAAACTGTTTTACTGCTAAACGCATACAGCTTGTGATGCTTTCCATTGTTTTCTGTATTATTTATAAGACGGTAAGTTATCCCTCCTTGCATTCGAAATGGGAACGAGATCGTGCCACATTTTGTAATGTTTTGTTATGTGACATTCTGTTTAATTACACATTACACAAAAAAAATAATTACAGAAAATTTTTATGATTATACATTTTATAATTTTCAACTTCGAACACTGCATCATATACCGTGTATTATAGTCGTATTAATAAAACTAAAACATAAACCATAATTCTTATTACCGGTATGTATACGTTTTCTTCGCCAATTATATTACTATAACATCTCCCGCTGCTTTTTTTTTATATAAATCTAATATATTAGCTTTTTTTTCACAACTCAACTACTTCCCTAATACCGGTGTTTAATGCATCAGTTTCCGTTGGAGCTGTTTGCGCTGCAGATAATGCTAAATTACTTGCCGACTCAATATCTCATCTGTCAGGCGCTGAGACTGAAATGAAAGAACCTTGCGAAATAGATACACTCGAAAACTTCCACCTTGAAACGAATCAAAATATTGACGAATACATTCATAACTTCCCAGAACTCAGCACTAATAATAAACCTACTTACCATCAAATAGTTAATTTACCGATAACAAGTCAGCAAACAGACCTGGAAAATAAAAAAAGGCTCCCGATTCACAAGCCTCCACAGATGAAGAAATATTTAATTCCTCCAAACGTTTTCCTTCCGGACCTCAATCAGCGTATAGGGGCAGAAATAACGAAGCGTCCGCTTACAGACGCATCAACATCAAGCTCCCAGTATTCGGATAAAAGCAGTAAGCAACTGCTAATCGAAAATAAAAAGTCAAGGAAAAATAGGGCAAAGAGATCATCAAAAATCTCAGAATCAGAACTAGTAGAAGACGATATCCCCTTCACTCAATGAAGTTGATGAAACCTGGGACTTCAAAACATCTCCAACCCCGACGCCGAAGGAGATTTTTAAACCACTGGAAAACTTATTCCGAGACAATGGAAGTAAATACCCACTATCACTAAAAAATTGTATGCTCTTTATCGACATGTACAGTGGAAGCAAATTAGTAATTGAAAATGCTACGGAGTTCACTGATGATTTAACAGGTCTATTAAACATGATGACCGAATCGTACCCGTTTTTACAACACAAAGGTATAAAAAACCGGTTCACGAGAATCATACACACCCTCGAACAAGATACAAATAACATCGTTTAACGGAATTGTATCACAAATTACTATTTTTACTATATAATGAGTAAGAAAATAATTCTCCGATGAAATATAAACAGATTATCGCTACACTACGCAGAACTACAACAACTTGTTGCTCTAAAACAACCAAAAAAATCATTGCCTTGCAAGAGACCCATTTAAAACTATATGAAAGCTTTAACTTACGAGAATACCAAACATTTCGCCTAGATGACTTCAGCCGCCTTGTTGCAGCGGGTGGAGTATCAATTCTAATTCACAGCTCCATCTCCTATTATCAGGAAGTAAATATTAATACGAAATTGCAAGTTATAGCAGTTATGACGCTCTCATCAAAAATACGTGCGTCGAAAATCACTATGTGCAACATTTATCTCTCCCCAGATTTATCATTAAGCAGAGATCACTTACAAACAATAGTTAAGCAACTCCCGAAACCATATATAATCCTAGGTGACTTCAATGCTCGTAACTGAAACATGGGACTCAACATACAATTCTAAAAGAGGATGCTTAATCGAAAAATTATTTCTATTCGACGAACGTCTACTCTTATTACACCCCCAAAAAAACATCCAACTCACTTTAACGCGACATCTAAAACCATGTCCACGTTAGATCTAGTCTTCGTTACAGCATCTTTAGGTGGGAGAATTAAAACAGTAAAACAGTAGTCTGTCACGATCTATGCGACAGTGATCATTTTCCAATAATCACCTCATCACTTGGAAATCTTACCGCATGTCCTCAAACTTTTCTACCGAAATGGAGAATAGAAGATGCTAACTGGGAAATATTCAAAAATGATACGGAGATCACTTTCGATCACAAAGAAGAACTGTCAGAAGACATTGAGAACTTCACACGTTTTATCCTATCTGCCGTAGCGAAGTCAATCCCAAAGACATCAGGAAAAATACGTCAAAAAACTGTTCCTTGGTAGTCAAAAGATTTGCATTTGGCTATACAGAAACGGAGAAAAACATTTCGTAAGTTCCGCAGATCAATGTTAAAAGAAGACTTTGAAGCATTCAAAAAGCAAAGAGTTGAAACACGACAAGCAATTCGGAAAGCTGGAATAAATTTATTTCTGAGATAAACTTCAAAAGTTCGTTAAAATCAGCATGGACAAATGTTCAAAAAATATAGGGTCGGAAAAAATTATCTCCAATAACTTCGATAGACGACAACGACACGACAATCGAATAACCTATCCATATTGCAAACAGGTTCGCGGAATACTTCGCTTCGATATCATCTGATCATAACTACTCGCAACAGTTTTTGAACATTAAAAATAACGCAGAGAAAACTTCAATCCCTTTCAATAATGATAAGGAAGAAGCGTACAATATAAATCTGACATGGCAAGAACTAACGTCATGCATTAATAGCCACATTCACAATACGGCTCCCGGACTAGACAATATTCACCCATTAACGGTAAAGCGTCTACACATTACAGCACTAAAGTATTGGAAAATCGCTACCATAATCTCGATCCCCAAATCGAATAAGAATTCCTCTATTAACAACTATAGACCAACAGCACTCACAAGCATACTAGGTAAAATATTAGAACAATTGTTAAACAAAAGGCTCTCATGGACACTTGAAACCAACAAGATACTATCTATCTACCAATAAGGTTTTAGACAGCAACGATCAACACAGCTAGCGGTAAATAATCTTGTCATGAACATCAAAAGATCGTTCATAAATTCGAATTTCACAGTCACAGTTTTCTTCAATTTTTCTTTATGACCGTGTATGGCGGTACCTCATTCTCAAAAAAACTACATCAAATCGGGATAGATGGTAATTTAGCAAACATAATCAAAAATTTCCCTTACTAACAGAAGGATTCGCGTTAGAATAGACAACATTCTATCAGAGGAAAGAATAATCTCCAACGGGGTACCTCAAGGATCACCCTTAAGTGCTACTTTGTTCCTGCTTGCGCTAAACAATATTACTTCAGTTGTCGAGAAGCCAGTCTCTATCGGAATATTCGCCGATGATGTTATCATATCTCTTCAAGCATCGTCGCTCAAAATCACTAAACAAATAATACAGCCAACGATAAACAACATCAACACCTGGAGCTAATATTCGCCGAGAAAACAAATTACATAATATTCTCAAACAACAAAAACAAAACAACAAAATATAATTTTAATACTGCGTTCCAAACCAATTCCAGAAATACAAACAATCAAGTGTTTAGGGGAATCCTGCTTGATAAAAAGGCCATCATGGAAGGACCATATAACGTGCATACCATCGAAATGCATCCGCTCTCTTCAAGTTGCTCAATCAATCTGATGTAGGATGCAGTAGAAGAACACTATTACATTTATATCGATCCCTCATCCGAACAACAAAATTGGACTGTGGCGCTCAACTTTATAATTCAGCAAGCCGCGCATAACCTTAGGAAAACTAGATTGCATTCATCACCAAGGCATTAGATTAGCGACAGGAGCGTTTAGACCGAGCGTTTAGACCCACGACAAGCCTCTGTGCAGAAGCCAACGAACCCCCTCTCAAATATCGAAGAATGATACAAACCGCAAATCTCCTAACCGGCGCAGCAGCTATACCAAATTTACCAGCAGGAAATCTCCTATTTAACAACTATTATTGGAATAAATACAAGTCAGCCCAAAAGGGGGATCAACATATTGCGTTAAAATTTGAGGAAAATATCCGAATCTCCTATACCCCGAAAACATACCGCTCGGTTCCCCAGATCGCCGTACGTTCTGCACCATGGTCAATACCGTCAATCCAAATCATCTACGAGCTGTTGAAGTTATCAAACAACTCCGCAAGTACCCCGTAGACATGCAATTAAGATTAAATAGTATTTTAGGACGATATCCAGAATGCAACAGCGATGGATCAAAAACAACAATGGCGGCCGGAGCGGCTTTCTTCATTCCTAATACAATAAGCAAAATTTGAAAAACTACCGTCATGGAGCTCAGCTAAAACTGCTGAACTGTACGCAAAGTATACGTTGCATTGCGAGAAATATCGCAAACACGTACAGAGCACCAGTTCATAATACTAACTGACCCGGCTAGCGCCCTTGCAAATATTCGATTGATATATAACACCAACCCTATAGTGCAGAGAATCCAAAAAATAATAACAGAATTACCTTCCAATGGACTGGACATTCTATTCGTATGGATCCCAAGTCATAAAGGAATACAACGAAATCGCAGATAAATTAGCAAAGAGATCGACTGTCCTTGGGTACTAATACCGAAACCATAATAACCACAGATGATCTAAAGAACGCGTATAAAGAGAAAATTACAAGATTGTGGAATACGGAATGGAGATCGACTTCATGCACAATTCACCTCAGAGGCATAAAAGAAAAGATCATCGAAGAATGGGAGTCATCTGATCAAAAATCGCGAAAAGAAGAAATAATTTTAACTAGATTAAGACTCGTGTCAATGTAACCCATTCGTACCTTTTCAATAACACACCACCACCATCCTGTCCCTTTTATAACACTCCTCAGCTTACTCTCTGACATATCTTAACAAGTTGCAATAATTTATCCGAATCCCGCTAAAAATTGAATCTATCCTCAAACCTATCCCATTTACTACGTAATAATAGTCCATACATAAATGATATCTTCCTATTACTCAAAAACGCGGTAACATTACACTTTGTAATTAACAACATAAGCGCGGCTTGATAACCTCATAGTTGTGTATAAGTCGCATAAAAAAAAAACAAAAAAACAATGGTTTGTTCGGACTTCATTGCGTGCGATATCTTTTTTCCCTTGTCGGAATATTGTGATGAAAAATCGGTTCCGACGTTTATCGTTGAATGCTGTAATATTTTCTAAAGCCAAAAATAAATTTTGCACAGATTTTATTATACTCCACGGAACTCTGAACAATTTTAAAAAATTACCATTCGCTACGTCTTTATAATTCTTTGTTCCTTATGATTTATTAGAAAAAAGTTCGCGCGAGCTTTCGATTGACGCCATGCTGATTTTTCTGTTTCACACGGCTGTTACAGTCTAGAGTTCTCTGACGGTCCCATGCAGATTCATCGTCGATTTCGGAAATATTACGCTCCAAATAGGAAAATCCCGGTCAATTTTGGTCCATTTCTTTGAAACAGTTCTTCAAAAGGCCGAGTTTGACATTGACATATATTTTTTTTTCCTTCTGAACTGAAACACATTCTTTTTGGCCGCTCTTTGTTCACGTAATGCTTGGATTTATTACTTCTGCTGTGCCACCCACAAAGACAGCAACCCTATGCTTTCTGTTACCAAGCTGAAAACGCAGTATAGAAAACCGATGATTTTTAAGTCACCATCGACACACTTCATTCAAACTGTTTCTAGTTTGTTTCATTTGCCGAAATGTAATCTATTCTCGACCATTTCTTTGTTATCGAAAAAAGTGTGTAAGCAAATGGCACGGACGGCAATTTATTCCCAATGTAGAGAACAGTTTTCACTGCCGTTTTTTGAAGAATCGATAAATGTTGCTGC
This sequence comes from Icerya purchasi, assembly GCA_039619475.1. NCBI lineage: Eukaryota > Metazoa > Arthropoda > Insecta > Hemiptera > Monophlebidae > Icerya > Icerya purchasi. Next base: position 147,131,807 of record CM077115.1, read on the forward strand.
ATTTTATGATCGCAGCCGTAAAGAATTACACGAGACAATTTCAACAACATTGCGCAGAGAAATTTCAAATAGAACAATTAAGCAGATTGCAACGCTTCAATCTTGACTCTCTAAAAGTTTCGCCAGATTTTCAGAAAACTTCGACCTGCGCTTGGGTAAGTAAATGTGCTGTTTAGAACAGGAAGCTTAACACAATCGATCTTAAATCACTACGTTATAATAAGATTTATTTTCTGTTCCATCGTAAAAAATATTTTATGAACCGTGGGCACTGTAATAAATCATTACCGTGAATAATAGGTGTTATGGAAGGCAGGAAATTTCAGCAACTTAATATACTACGTGTTTTAATTTTTAATTTATACCAATTATGTTAGTCGAACAAAATGAATGGTTTATGTGATCTTTCGAATACCGAATTTCCTACATCCGGAATCCCTTTCGTAGATCCTAAACAGGTATAACACAATAGTAATTCGGCTGGTCTTAGATCCTATCTCGGTCTCCTCAACTTTGCATTCAATATATATATATACATATATATATATATATATATATATATATATATATATAAAGTTCTTTAATGTGCGCGGTAAATTCACGTCTTTGATGTTTGACTGGCAAATGTAATAAAGAGAGACGACTCTTAACGATTAGCACAATTTCACGTTACGGCACTCGAAAATGCGCTGAAAGAAATTCGAAAAAGGTAAATTCACAACTAAACGTTATTTCGCCGAAGTGTGTTTGATGCTATTCAAAAATGGCAACTCAGACGACTAGCAAAAATAATGATTCGCTAATGAGTCATTAGAAACATAAGTCTAACACAGCTACATGATGACGATGATGATGAAAAATATTTTTAAAAACTACGAAAAACAATACACAGTCATGCTGACAGATTCGGTTTGCTGTGGCGAGCTGGTCGATGATATTGCGTAAACGCCTAATAATAAATAGGACGTACCGGCGAAACCAAGAGTAATATAAAAATTCTGAGAGCACTTCTGAAATCAACGAAGAAAATCATATTATTAGTTGCTTCGTCACAAAATTCTCCTTCAAACACCTTGTGTTATCATCAATTTTCATCGCAATTAGGTAAGAACTTTTAATCGCGACTTTTTTAAAATATTAAAAACATGTAACCGGGATGAGTTATAAACAATGGAACATCTTTTCGAATGTAAAGCTTGCTAAAAATTAATAAAAACTCAGTAACACGAAACCTGAATTTTGCAACATACTAATTCTCCGAGAGTTCAATCATTCAATAATTAATTTGGTTGAATACGATTTAATTTCAATAATCAAACAAAAACCATCTTATTCAATGTGGCCGTTTCCTAGAAAGTTTATACACCGTTTAATGTCAAAACTTCTTACAAAATGTATTTTATAGATTTCTGATTGTCGACAAAACTATTTTTTTCTTTTTAAACATTCATTCAAATATTTTATCCACAAAAGTTGGCGGTAAAAGTCTTAATTGTAATAAAAATAATCGTCCAAAAAGAGAAAAAAAAAAAAAAAACAATAGCTTTAATAAATTTAAAAACCTACTCTTTTACTTTCATTTCAAAGATAGAAAAATTTCGAAATATTTCAAATACCTTAATGTTAGTAAACTACATTTACGAAATAGTTGTTGTCAACAAGATGATAAGCTATATTATTAAAAAATAACATGGTAGTAATATTAAAAATTTATTTAAAAACGAAAGTAAGTGAAAAGAAACATTACATACACATACATAGTCATATGCACACAAATACACACACACACACTTGTATGTAGGTATATGTATTACTGCGTATAATTAATTAAAGAAAATAATTCTTATTTTAAATAAAAACGTAATTCAGTATTGTTTAGACTAGTTCGTAAGTAAGATATTAAAAAGAAATAATTATGCTTATTCTTATCATTTTGGTGATAATATTAAAAAATGTCCACATCATAGTAATTCCTCGATTAACTACACTATCGATAATAATGATAATAATAATAATAAAAAAAAACAAAAACAAACGGTATTTAATAAAATAAAACAATACGCGTTATCATATACTAAACGTTTGTTTCGAAGACTTGAACCTAACAAAGCACGTAAGTTTCGATTTCATATATATCATTATTCGCTCACAGTAATCTGGTCACACAACATCGAATCACAATTTTTTTTACGGCTAATTGAATGTCTCCTATAATTGGTCCACAAGTTTTGCCGACACTGAGTTTATGAAATTTCTCAAATAGAAATAAAATAATTTACATTACATTTAACATCAATAACAATGTTACGCAAAATGTATATATATATATATAAAAAAATGTGATTATAATTTGCGATAAACAGTAAATAGTTCTCTGGTCAACATTGATTACAAATAAATAACAAGAAATATTTCGAAAATCATGAAATTTTTTCTACATTTTTTACTAACTACTAATGTAAATGAATTTTATATAATATTCTATTAACAAAAAAACGAAAAACGAAAAACAAACTGAATGTACACTTAAGCAGCATATAAATTACAAGTATTATTATTACAGTCAATCGAGGCATTACTAATAATAAAGCAAAGGTACTCTCTATATTTTGCGTAGCATACGGATATAATAATTAATTGGATAAAATTAATCTTAAATAGACTGATATGTATATTAAAGCAGTTTATAATTACCTTTTATAATTATTTTGATTATAAACTGTGCGCACACATTACAAGTAAACTGCAGGCTGTATACATTCTAGACAAAGAAGAGTACATACGATTACAACATATATGTATATGTATATAGAGAGTAAAAAGAAAACTATTTACAAAATGTATACAAATCATCATCTATAATATAAAATTCTAATTTCTATTGGATAGACGGACTAGTATAAGCTTTTTTCTTATTTACATGGAAATGATTAAACACGATTATACACACCTATATATATATATAATATAATATATATATATACACGCATAAAAACAACGAAACATATGTATATCGTGTAGTTACTTTATAATAATAATAATTACAATAAAGTATATAAAATTAATAGTGACAACGAAAACTTATAAAATAACGACACGTAAACAAATTTGTTCGTAAATAAAGAATTATTTAAATATAATAGAGAATAGGACAATTTAGAGGGAGTAGTACAATATGCGTGATTAAAAAACAGATCTAAAAATAATAGGAGGTACACTTTATAAAGATTACCGGCTGCTACAGTTTTAAACAGCGGACACCTGAGTATCGTCATCGTCGTCATCATCGTCGGCGTCATGTGCGTTGTCACATCGAGTACGAAAATACGGTATGGTGACACCCTCGTGGGAATGAGCTCTGCCTAATTTGTGCAGTCCCGGAGCTATTACCTTCGGAGGAATTATACTATTACAGTAAGAGGGAATCGGTCTAATGTGATGAGTATTGCAGGCGCTGTCGGCAGTAGGAGCGGCATGAGGAGGTAATTCGGAATGTCTCCTATGATGAAGGTACAGCTGAGGAGAATTCGTACCGTATTCGACAGAATTAATGGATCGTGAATCCGGCTGAGTGGAGTGTCCGGAATCGCTAGACGTTATCGAGCCGGACGTCATAGTTTTCCGAAACGGGATGTTTGATAAGCTGGTTACGCTACTACTTTCGGCGCTCAGATCGACGGACACGATTTGGGCCGCAGCTACCGCCGCAGTGGATGATAAATGTGAACCGGTCGTGTCACTGTGAGACCTCTCGTGCGTAATAGGCGCGCTGCGAATCCGTATACCGGGTAAATGGTGAACGGCGCCAGTACCGGTGGCTGGCGACGGAGAAGGATGCCTCGGTTGGTAGGGTCTAGTTTTGTTCGGTTCGCTTAGAGATAGCAGCTTTTTAACTGCTTGCGGAGAGGCCGAACCGAATTTCGGAGCAGTCTTACGTCCCTCGCTAGCACTGCTGGCACTGCTAGTGGTGGAGAGTGTCGGCGACGGATGTCGCTTTTTAATTTGACTAGAACCGGCCGAAGAAGAACTAAAACCACTGTTCACGTTCGAACCTTCGCACAGTAACGACAATTTATGCAGTTCATCTTCGTCGCTGATCACCTTCATTTTACTCAAATACGCTCGCACGCGACGCACCATCTGCGATTCCTCAAACATTTTCTTCGGATTCAAAGCTCCGGACGTTTTCTTCCGACGTTTTATCGTCGACACGCCGGCGACCGCTGGGTTATGATGATGATGGTGATGATGATGATGGCCGGCAACGGCGACGGCAGCCGAAACGCCACCAATGACAAAGTGACTCGGCTGCTGCTGCTGCTGCTGCTGATCAATAGTGAGATCGTAACTGGACGAGCACATATTGCGTAACGTTCGTATTTCCTTCGATATCATACGAAGTTTCTCGAAATTGATCAATCCGTCTACCACCGTATCGTTCCCTAAATGTATGAACGTCAGATCTTTCTTAACTATCGGATAAAACGGAATGATGGGCGGATTCGCCTGTTCGTTGCAAACTAGTTGACGATATTTACTCATGTTTCTCGACGGATCCATCAAATCTTGCAAATCGCCGAACAATTTCTGGTACTTGGAGGGCAGCTTTTCCCACGTTTGCCGAAGTCGACTTACCGATCCGTGCCCGAGGCCGGATATTATGGCAAACATGGAATTGAAATTTTTACACTCTTTACACTGGCGAGCGATTTTAATGAACTGTTTGATGATTTTTGATCTTCTGACTAGACTAAGTTCCGAACAAACCTCCGTCACCACCCAGAACATTTCTTTATTAACCAGTTCGGAAAACTGCGACAACGCCGGACATCCGTAAGCGCTTTCTAGGCCGAATAAATCGTCCACGTATTCGGTACTCTCGATTTCGCGGAATATTTCGAAGTCTTTCAACGTCAGCTGCACGGCAATTTCGACCGCGTTCAGTTGAAGAAAGTGTACCGCGCTCTCTTTAGCGATGTCTGCGGCCAGTTCGTCGTTAACCAGCGTCTCGGTACTGTTTTTCGTTTTCAGATAGTAGCGACTGCTCAGGTCGATCCGCTCGGCCAAATTCTGCAGCTGATCCGGGAGACGTTTCTGCTTGATGATGCCGCCTTCGGCTACCGTTACCTCGCACAGGCAAAAATGCGAACTCGGATCCGTCATGCCGAACTCTTGCAGAGCGAGCATCACGACTTCGTGCGCCGTCGTCTCCTTATGCACCAGTAAATACTTGAAGTTCTGATCCGGTTTGTAAACCTTCAGAACGTGTTCCGGAACGTCGTTGCGCGGATCGTCGTAGCACATCGATACCAGATCCGGTTGACTGTGAAAATGTTGATACAGCGACGACGAGCTGTCTCGTTCGTCTTTACAGTCGACGCTGCTGCTTTTGTTGATGCTGGAATCGTCCACCGAGTCGACATATTTCGACGAGGATAGAATGTTCATTTTCATCAGAGCTTTTTGCAACTTCTTCTTCGGGCCCAGCGTCATGAAGCTGGCGGTACCGCCGCTCGACGATTTGTTGGAGGACTTTATCGGCGTGCAATTCAGCGACGTAGAATGAATGATCGAGGAGCCCGACTTACTGTTGTCGTGCTTAAATCGGTTACCGGTCGGCAGTCGCGAACTGCCACCGCCGCTGCTAACGCACGACTGATTGTCGGCCAAATGTTGCAGCACTTCCTTCAGGGCGATCAGATTCGCCTTAACCGTTATACTCAAGTGCGTGGAGCCGGAAAGAATTTCGACGGCGCGCGCGTGCGAAACGTGCTCGTAACTGTGACCGTTAACGGCCAGTATTTGATCGCCGCGTTTCAAACCGATCTCGGCCGCTTTCGACCCTTTCGTAACCGACGATATATATATGGCGCAGCCGCGATCGTAACCGCCGACAATTTCAAACGGCAACGGAACGTCTCGATCCGGTCTGGTCAATATCACGCAACGCGGTTGCGATTTCGCCGCGTACGCTATATTCAACAGTTGCAGTTGACTGGTCATATTTTCCGCTTCCAGACACGTTTCGAAATCCTCCAGGAACTCCATCATGCCGGAATTCGTTTCGAAATCGGTGAAATGGTTATTTATCCAAAGTAAAATAACGCGAGCCACGCGATCCCTTAGCTGTGGATTCTTCTCGAACCATTTCATTAACTGCATGGTAACGTAGGGCGGATCTTTTATAAACGTGCGGAACGTCAACAGGAAATCTTCCACGTACGTCGGATCGACCATCGAATTATCCTCTTTGACCAGATTCGCTATCAGCTGTTCCGGTAGCGCCTGTATCACGACGAAACCGTATCGACCGCTTTCGACGCTTCCCCGTTGCTCCGTTATCATTATTACGCGACCGTCGGCGTCCTGATGCTTCTTGATGTTTTCCTCGCCTTGATGCTGAATGCGATAATAATCGGTCTGCGTTATGCAGACGAACTGACAATCGTCGCACTTTGTTCGCATCACTCCTTCGTGGTAGAGCTTCTTCATTGTCGGTAAAATGCCGAAACTGTCGCCCAGGTGAAGCTGTTTCGTGCTGCCGTCCACGTACTCGATTTCCACGTGACCGTTTATCAATACGCTCCAAGAATCGAGCTCTTCGCCGTCGTTCATCACGACCGTTCCGGCTTTTTCCACTACCGCGAAAACCATAACGCTGCACAACGCCCGCCGGATGGACAGCGTCATATTCGTGAACGCTTTCAGATGCTGCGTGAACTCCAGCAGAACATCTATGTCGTCCTCGGTACGCTCCGACGGATCTTTCTCCAGACACTCGCGAACAGTATCCGGCCCGATTAGACTCTCGCTGGTTTCCTCCTCAGCCAGATCGTCTTCGTCCGAGTCGACAATAGACTCGACCAGGCCGGACAGGTCAACTTCTTTCGGATCTACCGAATGTACGCTGGCCATCGTATCGCTACCGCTGTACGCGGAACTAGTGTCGGAACTCTGCGAATTCCGATTTCGAATCTGATATAAATGTTCGACTACTGTAGCGCCGCTATCCAGCGACGTTAACGGGGAGTCATCGAAAATTAAATTTATCCCGCCACCGCCGCCGCCACCGCGTTGCTGCTGCTCCATTATCAGATCGTAATTATGCGCGATACCGATGTCGCCGCTGTTATTATTAATATTGTAACTATTATTGTTATTTTTGATATCGCAATAATCGACAACGATCATTTCAGACGTCTCTAAAACGAAACATTGATTAGTTCGCCGAATGTTACCGCACGATGTTCTTTTGCCAAAACTAGACATCGGCAGAAACATCGAGCCGTCGATAAAAACCGATCCAGATAGCAGTATGTACCAGCAGGTGGCCAATTCGCCGGCGTAATAGAGGACATCGTTCGCTTCATGACGTTCGTATCGGACTGTTTTACAAAGTGACCGAATAATCGAATCTCTGTACGGGGCCAATGCTTCCAGACCGTGTAAACCATAATATATAACTTGTATGTCTTGTAATGAACGTCGATCTGGATTTTTACAAAGAGCTCTTTTAAAATTATCGTCGATGTAATCGGTCATATTATTACCAATTGCCCTAATGGAAATACCAGCCGCCCGCCGTTGCTCGAACTTTTCTTCATTTTGACCACGAAAAATAATCGATCACTAATTGCCCTCTTTTCTTCGGACTAATAGCAACTGTCACAAATGATACAGCCGCAACTGACGTTGACTGTTGCAAAATTCTACAAATAAACACATACAAGTAGTATATATTTCACTCATGAACCATTAAAAAAAAAAACGAAAAAAAGGTTAATTTACGTTTTATCAAATTACGAGAGAAAAAATCAACTTGTAAAAGTGGAGATTTCAAAAACGGAAATATTACAATGTCTTGATAACAGAAATGTGATTTCGTTACGAGTAAGCATAAATAGAATTATTTATCAGATAGTTAGGTAAAGTAAGTCCCGTATTCCCTTGATAAGGTATCATGGATTGTGAAGTTAAGCTTTCCATAATGGTACTAAGCCCAATGAATCTAAGCAGAATACTAGGGCCAGTTCCTTTCTACTTGGGATCTGCCTTTACTTTCCCAGATTTCTCTGATATAACCAATATTCAATTTCAGATTGGATATATACCTGGAAGCGATTCGGATCTGGAATGAGACAAGTCTCGAACCCGTGTCCTCTGGTTTAGTAGCCAAGCACCGTAACCACTAAGATACGCATTAAAAATGTAGATAAATCCAGAAGAAAGCAGAAAAGAAACAAAATAAAACATGTAGTTCAAAACTTTCAGGGCTCGCCAACCACAGTTCACTTTCGCATTAAAGCAATATTTACCGAACATTACTGGAAAAAGTCATGATTTTTAATCTCTTTATATTCACAAAATCCTTTTTCGCGATAACATAAATTCTGATGGCATTTTACAATATAGCAATTACCGGCTAATGTTGCACACAGATATGAAATAGCACAGGGGCTACAACAGTAATGTGTCTAATTTGATGGGAAATTTAACAGTATGCTCCCGCTTTGCTTATTTAATACACATGTGCAAATTAAGGCGATGTCGTCTTGTTTATTTAATGCGCATTTCCACTGAAGAAATTACTAAAACATTTCTTGAAAGACAAATTTTAAAGTCGCCGGTAACGTAATCAGAACATTTACATTTCGATGAAGAAAAATACTAACCGCATCTTGTAAAAAACACCGCGGAACAGATTGTACCCGAAATGGGTCGTGTCAAAGACAGTTTAAATATCGATAATTTCGGAAAAAATACACCTGAAAAAACGGTTAAACACAATACGGAAATGATCGATCGTACATCGAAACGTAAATGTACGGTGGTATGACTGCAAACAGAAAGAACAATGCAAAAAAAAAAATGGTCGGAATAACAAGAAGAATATTTAAAAATTAGAATGCATTTTTGAATTTCGGTTAAAAAGTTGTAGTCTCGCTACGCGTGTGATCTACATGTTTCTGAAAAACAGTGAAAGGAAATTAAATCGGTTTGGAAAGCGCGCAAGTTTTTCCACATTACATGGACTAATAAAAAATATCTGTCGAAAATAGTACTAACGGGAAAACTTTTGATAGGCTATTAAACGATATAAAATTAACGAAACAATTGTAAACTTAATTATTGACTACCTTTCAGAGAAAGGAAAGCTAGAATCAAATTGGGTAACTTTTCAGTTAAAAAGAATATAAGCTGTGGTGTTCCCCATGGTTCGGTCTTGAGGACGACACTCAGGAATGTGCTCTATTATTATTCCCGTGTTCACAAAACTATGGATGAATTTTGTATAAAATATTAAATTTTGGCTGAATTTGTTAGTTCCGCGGATGATTTGTGTGTTGTAATAACTCTGAATAATCCAATTGAAATCGACAATTAATAGAGTTATTCGTCACGAACTAATAGTTTTTCTGACTGCGGTCTTGAATTTTCCGTAGAAAAAAGTCTGTCATGATGATATTAGGGCTCTAAACTGAAAGTATATAAACTGCTTTACGATCAAACAATACCCATTGTTAAATTTGTTAAATATCTCGGAATATAGATAATAAACTTAAATTTAATCGTCATATTAAATATTTAAATGACAAAATCAATCAAGTATTTTATATCCTATTAAAACTTCAACCGAATATTGGAGGTGTTAAATATAAGGAAAGAGCTATAATGTATAAGGGGGTATCGTGCAATCTATCTATAATTACGGTGCAAGTGCATACATATTAAAATTAAATATATAAATCGGCGTTCAAATCTATTATAAGTAAACAGAGAAAAATACTACTCGAGGTTGGCTCATTATACAGAACTGTGTCGACCGGGGCGGTTCCAGTGATCACCGGGCTCTACCCCATAGATTTATGCTTATTCAAGGCGGCGTTAACATCTGAATTTAGGATTTACAAATTAGACAAAATTAATAAACCTCTAGCTACTGACCTTTTTACTCAGCTCTATGAAATGAACGTAACATATTTTGCTGATATTAAAAGTGTTTTAAAAACTATATTAACACATTGGTTAATAATGTACGGCAGGACCCCGTTGGAATAATCAAACTACTAGTAGACAAACATACCTGTTTTTTCCTGATGTAAAAGTAAGGCTTGGTTTAAACATTTGTACATTAACTACTTCTCCGTCAGGCTCTTTCCGGCCATGGTAATTTTTGTCTCTACAAGAAAAGATTTAACATTATCGGCGATGACAGTTGTGTATTTTGCGACATGAATGTGGCAGATTCGGTCTTCCATGTCTTATTTCAGTGTTCCTATCTATATTTAATCGGTGCTCGCAAAAAATATAATATTCATGAGATAGAGATCTCAATGGACAGTTGGAAATTAATAGTGAGTCTGGTATTAATAAGCTTAATTTTAAATCTGTAATGAAATGTTTAAAATCAGCTTTATTGTTTAGAAATAAAAATGGTCCTTAACTATTGCTAAGAATATTGCATATATCATGTCTATGCCTTATTGGCATCATGGTTGCAAAATAAATAATAAAAAAAACAACAAAACATGTATAACAATTAGTCATTACAATACACACATCTTTATAATACTATAAGTATGAGTATATTCCGGTTTGATATATAATACGTAATCTTTTTCGATTTCAATTCATTAATATATGATTTGAAGTGGAGAGAAATTCTGTTCTATTAAGTTTCTTTTATGCAGTAATCTTATTCTTTTCTTAGGATTCAAATTCTCTAATAATTTTACGTAAAAATAGTCAGTTCATTAAACGATACCTTTGATTTCAACCTTTTACTTCAATTCTATCTTTTTAATTCAATTTTCCTATTTTCTTAAACTGGCTATTAGTTTCGTATATATGTTTTCATTCATTGTATATCTCATTTTAAAAATCATTTATTCAGTAATTAATCTTCTCTACTGCACTCAATATTCTTTTCGACCTTAACTATTCCCTCTTTAACTCCTTTGTATATCTATAAATTATTTCGATATCACATACTGCAAACTTTGTTTTTTCAATCAACAACTTTTTTCTAATCTTTATAACAGTTTGTAGCAATTTACTTGAAGAAATTATGTTTAAATTCAATTTCCCAACGAAAGTAATTTTAATTAATTGAAAAAAAGAAAATTTCCTCAATAATATCATATATATTTGTGAAAAGAAAGTTCACCTCCAATAATGAAGAAGTAAAATAATAAAACAGTATTAGAACGCAAAAAGGGCCTTTATTTTAATGTATAATTATGTACTAAAATAGCTGAGCAACTTTAATCCTTAAATTGCTTTAAAACTTAATACTGTTATAATCTATAATTTCTATAATTAAAACATTATGAATATTTCAATTAACCAAATCAGTTAGCATCATTAAAATAGTGCCCCGTTGAAAACAATATCTAATTTATAAAATTATAAAAACATTAGAGGAACGTTAGTCATTTTTTTTCTTTTTTCAATCTAATATAAAGAAACTATAAGATTAAAATTTACTCGCAACGTAAAATTTAACGAAAAATTACATTCTACCATATTCACTTTTTCAATTTATATTATAAATGTTTTCTAAGTACCAAAAATTATTTGAAAAACATTATATTTAATTATCGAAAAACCGTAAAGTTTAGACGTACATATATACATATATTTTTTAATAATTACTTACTGCTTTCACAATATTTATCTTGTTCGTGAGCGTATAAAAATATTTCACACGTTATATACGTCGGTGTTAGTAACTGAAAGTATTTTCGAATTTTTAAAATGTACTGTTTTTTATTCTTCTTCAGGATTGCCACAAAAATTAAAATAATATTAAAGAACCAACGTTCTTAATTAATTATATGATTACAAAATTAAACTTACGATGCATCACAACATTCCACAGTTAACAATCTTTCAGGTCATCAATTAGATATTTACAGTTTATCATTATGTGAGGAATGAATAATTGCGATACTTGGCAAATACACACACATACACAGCTATTTTATTTTGAAAAGATAATTTTATTAATATTTTTTATTATAATTAAAATTTTCTACCCATTTCAAAAAAAGCTAATATTTCACAATTACACATTATAAATTCGACGTTATTTCGAGTTAAATGGATTCTATATACAATTTCCACTTTCAAACAACAGATTTTCATTGTGTTTTGAAGTTATGTTTTAAAAAGTTTTTTTTTCATATATTTTTGTTTGTAATTTAAGTAATTCAATTTCAATTAAATCTAAATCAAAACAAATTTTAATATATCGAAAGGCCAAAATTAAACACATTAAATCAGCTTAAATCTAAATCTCATTTCCGCTATAAAACAATTTTGAGAAAGTTCCAATTAAAATAAAAAGGAAAAAAAAATGTTGTTTATTACAGTAAAAAAAGTGAGACTAGAAAATGTTGAAATCTCATTAGACAATAATTTTTCAAAATTTGCGAAGCGATAGAAGAACCCAATTTTTTAGTCTGTTCTGTAAAATATTATAAGCGCATATGTTACAAAAGTTTTAATAAACAAATTCATCGTCTAATAGTTATAGGTGTGGTACATTTTGCTTTTACCTGATGTAGGAGCAGGCCTTGAAAGCCAGCCGAAAGCCAACAGCTAAAAGCTGAAAGCCAATCATTTTTAGATGTCATAAGCTTAATCCAAAAGCCATATTTAAATTTCCATGAGCTAAAAGTCTAAAGCTTAAGCTATATTCAAAATTTAAACAGTCGAAAGATGAAAGCTTAAGTTGTATTTTTAAAAAAGCTAAATTAAGCTTTATATTCGGCTTAAGCTTTTTTGTCAAATTTCTTGATTTTGCATTTTTGACATAATTATCTGCATAAGAAATTGTTTTTAAAAACTTACATTTTTGTGCGTCAAGAAAAAATCTGAAGTTTCAATAGCTTGATGCATAGTATTTAGTAAATCATTTAAATTAAATTCTATTGAAATTCATTTCGTAAACTGAAAGCTGAAAGCTTAAGCCGTATTTTAAATTTAAACAACCAAAAACCGAAAGCTTAAGCTGTATTTTTCAAGGACATAAGCTGTATTAAGTTTAATTTGTATTATTATTCGACTTTAATGCCCTGTGTAGGAGTACTAGTTTGAATTTTACTTAAGTAGAATTTTCAGTTTTCTTTTTCAAATTAAATATTATGTAGTTTACAAGTTGCAGGTTATAATAAAATCGTATTACCTAGATATACAATACAATAAATAGAATTTTTGTTTTTCTCGATTTTTTGTAATTTTAATGACATTATGGAAATCAACTAAATCTTAACGCTGAATCTATCGAAGTAGATACATGTAACCAGGGCTTGATAGCCGAATAATAATACAACTTAAACTTAATACGGCTTATGTCCTTGAAAGCGGCTTACAAAATTAATTTCAATCGAAGATAATTAAAATCATTTACTAATTACCATGCGTTAAACTATTAAGCATTACTATTGAAACTTCAGATTTTTTCTTTACGCACAAAAATAAAAGTTTTTAAAAACAATTCCTTATGCAAATAATTATGTCAAAAATGCAAAATCAAGAAATTTAAAAAAAAAGCATGAGCCAAATATAAAGCTTAATTTAGCTTTTTCAAAAATACAGCTTAAGCTTTCGACTTTCGACTATTTAAATTTTGAATATAGCTTAAGCTTTAGACTTTTAGCTCTTGGAAATTTAAATATGGCTTTCGGATTAAGCTTATGACATCTAAAAATAATTGGCTTTCAGCTTTTAGCTTTTGGCTTTCGGCTGGATTTTAAGCCCTGCATGTAACAAATAGATTATGCATGATCTAACAGTCAAAATAACTAATTACACATGTGGAATAACAGAAAAAAAAATGAGTGCTATCGATCATATTGTAAATTTTGGGAAATTTTACTGATTAAATTGTAGTCGGGAAGAAATAGACGCTTAAAGCAATAAATTCACAAAATAAATGCATCGCGTTGCTAGAATCTGCCTCAGTGAAGTTCAGCCAGGTTGATGGAAGTAAGTAAAATGAAGAGAAATGATTAGGTTATTGCTTAAGATTTCTATAATTATAAGTAAAAAAAATTAACAATCGTCTATAGCCTACTTCTAATTCTCTTACTGATACATCACATGAATTAGTTCATTTAATAAAGATGATGACAACGTATTTATTCTATAAAATACAAGATTACAATTGAATTATTGGATTTTAATATGCTATGTATTGAAAGCAGGGCTTTAAAACCAAATAATAATACAACTTATGTCCTCGAAAAATATAGCTTAGTCTTTCGGCTTTTGGCTGTTTAAATTTGAAATGCAACTTAGACTTTCAGCTTTCGGCATATGAAATGAATTTTAATAAAAGGTAATTAAAAGCATTCATTATATTCTATTTATTCTGCATGAAACTATTAAGCATTACAGTTAAAACTTCGGATTTTTTTTTTTATGCATAGAGATAAAAGTTTTTAAAAACAATTTCTTATGCAAATATCTATTTAAAAAATTCAAAATCTAGAAATTTAAAATTTATAAAACATTGCAGTCAAAAATATTTCAATTTTTTAATAAATTTTTATCTGGAAAATCAGAATGCCCCTAATTTTTTCTAAAAGTTAATTTTTTATTAAAAAATTAGATTTATTGCGTCCATTAGTAGAATTGTAGACATTTTATTTCAAATTAAAGTATATTATTGTATTTAATTCATAAAAAACTACTTGCCTCATGTTTATATATTTAAATAATATGTAATATTAATGATAATAAAAAATTAAGTTGACATATGATTTAAAATAAATTTAATGATGTTTGTTGTCTCAAATAAATATGCTAAAAATTAATTTATAATGTTTTGCTTTTTAAAGTTTATTACATTACACACTTGCCTTAGATTAATAATTCGACGGGAAAATAAAGGATCTGGGACTACCTCTGAGTAGAAAATGAATTTTTAATGTAGTTTCAAAGACTTAGAATAATTATACATAAAAAAAAAAAGAACAAGTTCAGTCAAGCATGATGTTTATGCACTGAGTATTCTGTATTTAAGACTATAATTTATGTCTACATAATACTAAACTCAAAACAAAAAATCTGGTTTTTTATGCCATAAAGAAGGAGAGATGTCATTTTTTGCTGGACTATTCACCAACATTGAACATTTTGTTAAAGAAATGAAATATGGTTTCGTTCCCGGCAAATAGCTTTTTTTCCAATGATACATCATATGACCAGAAAAAGCGCCCGAGGGAGCTAATTTTAAAGTTAGAAACCCAGATGTTCCAAACAAGAGAAATATACAGGGATGTGAATATTTTTAACCCTGTTCAAAATTTTTAACTGTAATACTTGTGTCAGAAAGGGGGCTATATATCAGTTCTCACACTTTTTTGAACTGTCCATAAAATGACCTCACAGCAGTCTTAATAGTCTTATCAGTGTTATTTATTTTATGTAAATGAAAACAAAACAATTCATTTTTATTTTTAAACAATAATTTATTGGTTGTTGAAAAGTGTACTTGTTTAAAAATTGTTATAGTTTTATTGGAAGAGTAGGGTTGAAAATTACTAGTAATATTTACTTAAGTGTAATCGTTTAATAGTATTATTTCGAATTTAAAAAAAAAAAAAAAAAAAAAAAAAAACGTTTTTTTTATCAAACGTGATTACACTTTAAGTATGATGAAAAATAACTCGACCCTTAAGTAGACCTAAATTTTACCAAACATAATTACTTTTCCCTCTCAACCCATGATTTTGGTGCTCATAAGTGCATGTTGTGATCGGGGGCGTATCAAACAGTGGATAAGTGGTGTATAACCCCCACCCTACCGCCGCCAACAAAAAAAAATTCTGTCGGCATTTTTGGAAAATTCTAATTCAGAGTCGCAAAACAAATTTGCCAGTCTCATGTATGATGACAAATGTGAAAATATTTTTCATAATATTAGTGCATAATAAAGACAAAATTATGAATTAGCAATTTGAAATGGAAATGAATTTTGGTTTATTTGAGCAGAAAATTTTGAGAAATGTAAGTTGATTCAGTTCGACAGCAATAAAAATTTGTTTTGTAAACCCAATAATTCGAAATATATAATTCGTAAACACCGATTTGAAAAAAAAGACCAAATTAATTTATCTGCGTCGGCTATACAGATACAACAGTATAGAATAGTCAGCAGAAGGGTGATGCTCGGCAGCTTTTTTTTTGGCGCTAAAATGAACACAAAGAAATATGTTCTTTTGAAGTGTGTGTCTTTAATGTTTCGTTTTTGTTCTATGATAAATTAAAATGCTTTTATTGCAAATCTGTGAAATGGTGGTATGCAATGCGTGTAAAAATCTTATTCATGACCTTTTTAAAGAAACGAGAAAAAATAATACGGGTGGCTGTTTTTTATTGGTTATTTCCCGCATTAAATGGCAAATAGCACATCAGTCGGTTAAATATTTACCTTTGTGTTTTTTAATTTTTTCGTTCCTTTTGCTCCTTTTTTTTGTTCTTGTTCTTAAGTGAAAGCAATACGCTCTGTTTTGGGTTCGTCTCTGTTAATAACTTCCGCGTGTTTCGAATAATTTTTTTTTACTTCAAAGAAAATTATTTTAAAACAGTTTTTAATACAATTAACGTGAATTGCCGATTATCCGAATTTGTTACGCGTCTTTTTTTTATATATCACTATTGTCTTCACTCATTTCATATTTATATAAAATCATTCTAATGTTTACTTCTACCAAAGACATTTTATGGCGTCTCTAAAAATATTTGTGTTATTTTTATTTTGCTTACATTTATAACTTTCCTAAATTTAATTAAAATTTCAATATACTCTGTTTTATGAAATATAATGCACAAAAAAAAATTAGATTTTTAGATTTTTAAGTTCACCTAGGAGCCTTATGTCATCTGTAATACCCCAACGTGTGTAGCATGATACACATATCACATAAGTGGTTGTCGTGATCCACTATTTATCTATTTTATATTCCTATATATATATATATTAACATTTACGAAATATAATTTTAAAAAAAATGAATAAATGTTTTCAAAATAAATTTGGTAATTTATCAAGGGTAAATTTTTTTTAAATTTCTATTAACTTGTACAAATTTCTATAAGTATTTAAATAAGTAAGTACAGAAAGAAAAATACAATCACAGGTGGTTGTGGCTGGGGTTACCGTCTCCGGGTAAGTAGTCACTTGACTGTCATAAAGTGCTAGTCCCATTGCCAGAGAAACAAAACAACCACCGGTGAGGTTTGCGCGTCCATGTCGTGCGGGTTGGTATATGTCACCAGAAATTCAAACCGAATTTATTGCATTTTTGGGAAATAAAGTTCACCAACATATCATCAAACAAGTAAAAAAGGCCAAGTATTATTCGCAGTATTCCAAATGTTTCTCATAAAGATCAAGCAAGTCAGGTATTAAGATATGTAATGATTGAAAATCAGGAAGTACAAGTTGTGGAATCTTTTATGGATTTCATTGAAACAAAATATAAAACTGCTGAAGCAATTGCAAAGATAATTTTGAGCAAGCTTGAAGCTAATGATCTTGATATAAACAACTGTAGGGGATAAGCATATGACAATGCTGATATTCATTTTTTTCTATGTACACACATCGTTGGGAAGTTCTGATAGCAGCTACAGGGAAAAGTTTAATACGTGTTCAAGATACGTGATGGAGTGCAAGAGGGGATGCTGTAAATATGGCATGGGATAATTACAAAGGCATTGTCGTCACTTTGGAAAAACTGGCAGAGACAGTTCAAAGTGCTTAAACACAAGAACAGATGCAGGAACTTTGCTAATTGCGATGCAGTCATTTTCCTTTCTTTGTTTCTTGGGCCTTCGGTAACCGGTGCTACATGAATTGAATGATACACAAAAATATTTACAAACAAAGGGACTTGATATAATCCTGTGCGCACAGAAAGTAAATGCTTTGCAGATGGTACTGATAGAGAAACGAAAGGAATGGGCAGCCGACGCTGTAAGTTTCCCAAAAAAAGTATGTGTGAAGAACTTGGCATTTCCATGGAACCTCAGAGGCGCATAACAAGAAGGCACATTTTTGATGACGGAACCAGAGATGCCAATTTGTCCTATGAAAATGAGTTGAGACGAAAGCTGATTTCTTCATTGGATAGAATAATTGTAGAAATTCGTGAGAGGTTTCAGTAGTTACAGAATTTGGCGGATAAATTTGCTTATCTAATGCCGCCTATATTACTAGATTCAGAAGACATTAAATGTTATCTAGACTATGCATTTGCCGAAATTGACTAGCAGGACTTCAAGCTCGAACGACTTATACAACGGACTTTCATTGCTGCCACAGGCAATGAAGATAAATTAATTAATGCGGTATTTTTTTCAAAGGGGGCCCCCCATTCAAGATTAGTCCCGGGCAGGGCCGTGTCTGAGGTGGAGTTTTCACATGCATGCACGTCAAGTTTGACTAACTGTCATATGTCATATATGCTTTATGATAAAACAACGAAACACGACGTTTTATGACTGTGTACATCATGCACAAGTGCGGTGACGATAGAAAATCAGCTAACCAATGTCTATTTCAAAATATTTTTTTAAATATTTTTAATTGTCTATTCCCTCTTTTATGATATAAGAAATAAGTTTATAAAAATCTACACGTAGGTCACTTAAAAAACCTGTGAGTATCAGTATCTGACCTGTGGGTCATAGGTTGGCTTAGATTATAATGTAAATAATGTGCATATTGTTTTAAAATTTAATAATTAACATTTATAGAATTTATATTTTTATAAATTATTTCTTTTCAAATTTATAGTAAATAATTATGTAAATTATTTAAAAATTTTAAATTGCAAATTTATATTTATTATTATATTTACGAGACATATATTACTAACAAGCATCAATATTGTTGATGAACCAACAATACAAATCAAAAAAACAAAATGAACTGATAACACTAATGCAAACCTTTACCAATTAAATCTTGTCCCGCAAAAACTAAATTTTGAAGCTATTACAGCATCTGTTATTTCCATACAATAATCGTTTTAAATTCTCTGTTCAATACCACAATCACATAAATGAGTCTTCCAATACTCCACAATAATTTTGAATATATTTCTACTTATTACCACTATCTAAGAACAGGCACCCGCATAGGCAAATATTTCAATAATAACACATTTTGTCTAAACAATGCAAGAACATACATATATGATAAATGAAATTGTGGCAAAATCTGCAGTGCAATTTGAATGAAAAATTATTCTACAATAATTGTGATTCAGCGTCATCAGGAGATATTGTTCATGATAATGATACTGTAAAACAAAACATTTTCAAAATGTTACATTTAATCCATAATAACCGACTGAAGTAAAAATGCTCACATAATAAAATGTAAAGAATGAATATAATAAGCGAATAAATATAATTTTGCTACAATGATTCATGAATATTCTAAGTTTAAATTAAGAAACAAAAAATATATTCCTTCTTTATTTTACTTGTTCAATAGTATAGCAATTTAAGTATTTTTTCTACAAATTGAAAGTGTAAAATGTTTTATTTTTTCATGCATAAAAATACTGTTTTTTATACTGCAAAAAACTGAACGAAATGTTCACAATTTTACAAATTGACATTGAATATTTGTTTCATATTATTGTTACTAAAAAATCTAAAAGATGGAAAAATTTTTTGAGTGTGCAATGTATTTTACAAAGTATAAATTAAAGAAATAAAGGTATATATGTACATAGCGCATTGTGTTAATGGCACCCGTAAATTCTCATTTATTTATTTTTTATTATATACTGGACTTTTACTTTAAAATTAAAAAGATTCAACAATTTCATAAATCACCAAGAAGAGTTAAATTATAGATTAAAATAAATAATATCAGCCTTTATACAAAAACAAATGCAGGAACGTTTATAAGTAAAATTTTTTGCTTTACATTACAGTTCAGCATAAATAAATAAATAATCACCGTATTTTTCAAATATTTATGCCGGAATTCAGTACTTAATGTAAAACATGATGTATGCTTGTATTCTGCGCGAATAGCAATAAACAAACAGCAACAACACAAGAAACAATTACTATTTTTGTTCTTCAAAGTTTATCCCAAATGTCTCCCAGATGATTCTTCGTTGAGATTGTAATGCAGATTTCGGCACTATTTCATTTATCATATACGTTCTTGTCTAAACAATTGCGAGTATTATAGATTGTTTGCGTTTCATTGTTGTTTCTATTTGATCATGATAAATTTCAAATAAATTCGTTTTTTTTTTGGCAATAATATAACTGACATAACTTCAGCTTGTAATAAGTAACGCGACGAATTAAAAAATAATTACTGTACAGAATTAGTTGTTAATTATAATAAAAAAAAACAAACAACAAACATAAAATGTATACGCAATGTCAAATAACATCATTTTTTGGCTGATCGTTTTAAAATTTACAGAATGTATAAAATTCATACATTGTTAAATATTTCGAAAATAAATATTATTCAGTTTTTATAGATTATTACATTAATGAATTCGTAATATTAATATGAAAAAATTATCTAAAATAAAAGTTCTAGGCAATAAAGCAAAGATTTTAAAATAAAATTTAGATATTTTCAAGCAACAAGTCGGTAAAACGCGCTATTTAGGTTTGTCTACAGCTTTATTCAATCGGTTTTATCGATTAATCGTAATCGATATTCTCTGTTTTATTGAAAAAGCGATATCACTTGTTTGATTTCTAATCAATGGAGCAATAAACAGACTTTTCCCATTTGCGCGAGCATTTGTGTGTTGTTTTACACACAAATGATAAACTCTTCTTATTTTAATAGGACGTATATTTTATATTGCGCAGTGCGCGTTTTTTTTACCGTTTTGTGTAAGAATTATTTAGTGTGTTACCTTTTGATTACGTTGAATAATACGCAAAATTACGTTCGCACTAATGTGTAAGAATATGTTAACAGTTATGATGCAGGAGAATGCCGCCTATAGAATTAAAAGGCCTGAAAGAGAAACTATTCACTCTGGTCACTTTATGGTTTCTTATTTTGACGCAGAAGAACAAGACGATGAGTACGAAGTGGCGGTACCCGTGCCCGAAGTATCGCTCAAAAAGGTCGAAATTCCGTTCCGGGCCAACTCCAGATCATCGGAAAGTATCGAAGATAATAAGTCGCAGATTATGAGTGTGTCTATCGAAACATCTCTTACGAAGCTTTTCCAGTGCATGTCTATCGCTTACAGGTATGTTATGAAGTTTTAAATTTGTCTCTGTAATGCCTCCTTTTATAGTTTAAAGCGTAAAGTTGTAGCAATTTTTTCAAAAGGATTTTTGTATAGTGCATCTAAAAAAATGTTTTATCTGAAGGTTATCCCTCTTCACTAATGTTGTATAGCTATAGAAAATTGTTAAATGACGCAGTAGCGTTTTATAAAGTGGACATAGTCCATTTCGGATTCAATGCAGATATGTGCATTTATTTATTTGTTTATGTAATTTTAGTGTTCTTATCATTTTTCTTCCCCGCTTTTTTAATAGATGTATGTAGCGTTGAAATTGATTTTAATTACTTTCGATGATTGTTAACTTTCGATTGCTTTTGGAAAGAAAAAAGTTCCTGTCTCTGCCGTTGAAAGGAATAATAATGTGCTATAAGTGATTCTTAGTTTACGATCTCTTAAACCCTTTTTTCAACTGCGTATCTTTTATTTATTAATATATACTTGCTATACGTATATTCGTGCAGCACTGTAACAGAACATTTGGCATTTTTCAATTTTGAATCCGTTTTGTTCTAATTTAATACATGTTTCAGCAACCCATTTTACATATAGCGTTTTACGGTTTCTCGAAAGTTAATTCTTCTTTTTCTACGTATTTTCCTGTTAATAAACCGGCCGTGTATGTTGTTCACTCTTCTGTAACAACTTTTTTTTTCGAATTTTCTTAATGTAATTTACACCATATGTTTGATAAACTGGTAAGCGTTTTTCTTCTCTTTGTTGCTGTTCTTTTCAAAATAGGCAAAAAGTGTTGTCTCCGCAGAATTTTTCCGTTATTTTCTTTTAAAGTAAATGGTTAATTTGACACAGTTTCTCAAAAATTCAACCCATAAATAACAGTATATTTGATGAGTGCATCACTGGGTATGACTTAAAATGATTTTAAACTTCCAACTTCAATGGGGTACGAAATTGAAACCGCTGCAGTTCTCGTAGACCTAAATAAGGTGACTAAACGAAACTCGAAGTTTCAGATAACGGAAAAATTAAAACAGATACGACGGCCCAACATTGGAGAGAAAACGATTGCTTTTCCGTAATAAGTAGTTTATTCTGGATAATATTATTTCGATTAAAACTTTTTTGGTTCCGTAACTAAAGTTAGTCATAAATTGTTCTTTACGTTAAGAGGCTACATTTATGAGCTAATAATCTAGCATTGAACTTATTTTTTTTTTTTTTTTTTGACGTGGTGAAATGAAAGTGTTTAAACAAATAGAGTAATTTCTTTGAAAATGTGCAAAGGGTATAGAAATTATAAATATTTACCGATCTTATCCTGCGCAGTTAATAGTATGGTGACATTATTTATCAGCGTTTTTCCGTATTTGTAGCACGTAAGTTTTTCTTTGTTAAAAGATATTGACATAATTTTGGCGAAATCGTTTTTGTTCGTAACTAATTTAAAATAAATTCCAAGTATTATTAGTGCTAGCTGTTTTTTTTGTTTGTTTTTTTTTTGTTCTTTTTGGTTCGTTAGTCTCTTTAATTGCCGTTTGGTTATTGACCCTCAATTTACTCTAATGAGTTAGCGGTATTATAGTATACGGCATTCAAAAAAGTAAAAAATAAAAAACAAACCATCTAAAACTAAATTATGATATTATACGATATATTCTTATTGCTTTTTCCTACCGATATCACCTACGTTTCTTCGTTGCTTATAATATTTTACAAATGAGCCTGTTCTTACTGCGATAATAAGAAGATCGCGGACAATTATATTTATTTTTTTGATAAATGTATAATTAAATGTCTGAATAATTGTAAGTCGTCGAAGCTCTTTACTCGATAAATTTAAATTTTAGTTAGCCGTGCATATTTATATGCTGGTTTATTTGTTTATTTTTTTAAAACTCAGTCATTGTCTTCATTATTTTTCCGTTTTTTTCTTTATTTCTTACATTTTTCTCTTTTTAAAACATTGCCGTTTTTTCAAATTTTGTTTTATTTTTAGTCGAAGATTAATAAGACGTGAACGTTCGTGATGTGAGCATAATCTAAATGAAACTTCGTTGCAGTTGCGTAATAGGAAATGCCCTTATTCTGAATATTTAACGAATCCACGAAATATTATCAATGACGTTCAAATTAAATTACATGTACTTGACTTAAGTTAGCTGATAATTAAGGTGAAATGAATTTAAATGATAATAGCGTAGGACGCACTATATGGAGAACGGACTTACTGATTTGCTGATAAACTGTATTTTCATGAAAATAGCAGCAAAAGTTATAAACGCGATAACGATTTCTTAATACGTAATACGGATAATATAATATCTAAAATAAATTTCGGTAGTTCAATATTAAAATTATAAATGAATGAATAAAATTTATCGAGATTAACAAACGACGGTAGTTTGTTACATTTTTGGTTTACAATGTTGGTGGTTACGAACTAATTGAGGCCGAAGTAAATTTTGATAAATGGGGGTATTTGCATTTTTTTAATTTATAAAATCCAGTGAATTACACGGAGATATAAGTGACAGCAAATGGATAGAGGATTACACTTTTCCGTTGTCATACGTCGTTGAAAAATAGAGTATTTGGAACATTGGATATTAGATTATTAGCATTCGCTATTAATTTTGCACGATGTGTGTGTTAATATTTTGTAATTTATTTGTAAACAATAAAATTAAAGTAAATTACATACGAATGTGTGAAGAATAAAAAACTTATCCACGACGATATAAGCTGATACTTATATTTGTCATTTATATTTATATGTACTCCGCTGCTGTTGCGTGCATTTTGTTTATTGTCGCCTGAAATAAAATCCACTATTAAATGTCAGTCTGCAGGTAAAAAATACCGATCCTTAAACATTTTCAAAATTAACAACGCCACTTACGCTAAACAGACAAAATTTTATCTTTATCATTATTATTATTTTTAAATATATCAAACTTAAAAGAAACTTATTTCGAATATTCTCCTATATTGTAGTTAGCAGTTTGTTGGAAGTATGTTAATAATGTTAATAAGTAAAATATAAATTTGATTAATCGAATTAAGCTGTCGTAAAAAATGTGTAATAATTAAAGGTGAGTTTATATTAGATCTGTTTAAGGAGCTGTCATAGTTTTTAAACGTACGACCATACGTAATACGTCAACATCTACGTTTATAACGCATTACGCATATGTTGCACGATTGACAACTGTTTCTGATCGCTTCTCAAACAGACCGATAATTTTTATATTTTCATTATGTTAAAGAAATTTTTCTAGCACTATTATACTATTACCGTGAAATGTATTAATTTTACAAATGTATGGAAGTATATTGAAAAAAAATGCCGAAAAGAAATTTGGAGACGTTGTTCTATTATACGAGAAAAATGTATCGAGAGTGAAGCATATTTTAAAAGAAAATATAAGGAAATAGAGATAAAAAGAAAAAATTGAAGAGAGGAGTGAAGAATGTGTCGATTAGTAAAAGCAAAAAAAAGTAAAAAATCTTGGAAATCACTAAAACGGCGGGTTTTAAAAATATTGTTTTTGCCGCGATTTATCGGAACGGAGCACAATAATGTCAAAATTTATAAACAATTATTTGGGAAAAACTTTTTATTTTCGAGGAATTGGTTTTAATAAAAATCAGTTATGTAATTGTTAAGGTAACATCGTGAAATGTTTGTAAAATAATAACAATAAAAATAAAAATAAAAGTACCCTACCAAGTTTAATTTCAGGTAATCTGACGATTAACAACCTTTTATAGTGTATTTAATTTCTTCACTGAATGTTACTCGGAAGCAGGGAAACTTGCATTTTACAGTTCATTTTTTCAGGGAATGGCGCAGTTTCAGTTTTTTTTTTTAAACAGAATTTAATTTAATTTTCCAATTGTTTAAATACTATATAGCAGCATGTTGTGCGGCAGTTTAAACACCTGCGATTTAAACTGCGATACTAATTGCAGTACTAATAATAATAATGAAAATATACCGTTAATAATGAAGAATAAAAATAAACGGGAAAGTAAGGCGATGTACTTTTCTCCTTCCCCTTTCGCTTCTGTATTTGGAACTGTATAAAAATGAAGTTGTTGTTTGTGTGTTATTTTTTTCGTACAATTACCTTTTTTTTTTTTTTTTTTTTTTGACCGGACGACGAGACCATTTGCCCACCGACGAAATTCTACGAATAAGTAGAAGCTGGATAATATATATGTAAAGGAAATCGAATGTGTCAGGCAATTTTATGTATTTCCAATTTGGCTCTAATGAACATGGCCGCAGTGCTTTAACATAGCCCACAAATGCCAAAAGAGAATGAATAAAAAATTAAAAACTGACCATATCGCAGCCTAAGCGCAGCAGACACTGGAATGCAACTGAACAGCAAAAGTTAAGAAAGCGAGTAAAAAGAAAAAGGAAAGAAATTAAAAGGAAACAAGCTTATCAATTCAACTGTACTAATGCAGTCGGAGGAACAAATCTACTTTCGGGAAGCACAATAGGAACGTATCAACTAAATAAGTATTCGGTTTATATTTACAAATCTGAACAAAATTTATAAGGTACGGTGATCAGGACAAAGCAATGAATATGTACAGTATGGCGGATATACTTCAATAGCCATCAATTCATCAATTAGGATGTTTCTACTATGTTCAAACCGAATCCATGACTAAAAAACAAATGATGATTAATGTCCTATCTAAAATCGATACTCGTATGATTGTCATAATTCCGGTATGGAAGACCTACTGCAGAAAAGTTTCGCGACACTCTAGAATGACCTGAGCGCAGTCTGCAAATAACTGTAACAAACCTACGAATACTGTACCAGGCAGAATCAAAAGTGAGAAGTGGACAAACCAGGGCAAAGAGGGCAAAGGTGGTTGAATAACCCTATATGTTCTACCTGTACTGGAACAAGAATCTATAAAAGCTCGCCAGTCCGCTCTATTATTAGCCCTTTTAATTTTCTCCATTAAGTTATTAGTTGGGATATATGGGAACCGATCTCCAGATGTACTAGCGCTTTTAGCTACCGCATCGACTCTATTATTAAGAAGAATGCCGGGGTGACTCTAGGTAACCAGCAAAACTTGACAATTCCACCAAGCTGTGCGATACTCGAGCATTTATTTTTGATTTCCAATACTAGAGGATGACTTTTATGATTAAAATGACAACCATTAATAGTCAGAAGGGAACTAAGACCATCCGAGCATATAACAAAATTCTCATTAGAATGGAGGACATTTCAAATATATTCACAGGCCTTTTCAATAGCCAAGATCTCCGCCATAAACACCGAAGCATCGGAGGGCAACCTAAACCTCTATGTAATAAAAGGAACGTAGCACCCACATCTTGATTGGTACTTGGGAATAGTTTACTTAATTCATGAAAAGAGTGAATATTAATATCAATATTGATGAAGTTAGTATCATACGGAAAATTTAAGTACTGGAAGAAAAAATAGGCATCAAGATAGCGTTATATTTAATATAATTGCTAATTCTTTTAATAAAAGAAAGCATTTTTTTATCGACAAATTCTCAATTTTTGTACGGATCCATAGCATTAAAACTATTAGCGAGTGATTAAAAAAATTACAGTATTTAATTAAAAATTTGTCTGCTAAAGCTATTTTTCTAATATATACCGGTGGTACCATCGTCTTCATCTGGAGGCAAACTACAGACCTAAGGTTACCTGATATAAGCCTCAATTTAACATTCTGAAGAGCCTCTAGCTTTTTAAGAAGAGAAGCTGAAGCCGAACCCCGTAAAAAACCGTACCAAAATCCATCCTGGATCTCAGTATAGATTTATATAGTAAACTTTTAAGATCACAGGATCCTTTCCCCGAAATGAGTTACTAACCAATTTTAAAGGATTGTATATATTCATGAGTAGATTGGATAGTACATTTATGTGTAGCATCCGAGTCAAGGAATAATCCCAAATATTTGACCTGTGATAAGAAAGGAATGCATTGATTATAGATATATACTTGAGGAATTGTACTACGAAACAAGTTACAAACCGAATTTTGATAGAAGTTTGAGGGTTTATCGCAGCTTCTGATAAATGTTTGTGGTATGTGTATACTATAAAATCACCGGGATACAATAAAATTCTAGTCGAATCTTTGACTATTAAAAAATGACCTAAATGTTAAAAAGCACCGGACTTAAAACTGACCCCTGGGCAAGTCCTCTATAAGTTCTAAGTTTAACTTGAGTTTTAGTTATCGGATGTAAGAAGAATAGTTTTCTCAGAATAGGTATAAAAAACCCTAAGTTATAAAATACGAAAAAAATTAGCTGTTTACATTATACAAAACTTAAAAGGAAAAGTTTTAAATCGTCGTGGAGTAGGATAATTTTTATTTGTAAAATGTAATCTGTTTATGTTGTAGTTTAAGAAAACTCAATAATGGTTCATCAGTAAATAAAAAACTAAAATTCATAAAATTATCAGCATGATGTATGAAGCCATCGTGGTCGTTATTGACGAGTTTTTTGCAGTTAATAATAAAATGATTTTTACTATTCTATATTTCGGTCATTGTTCTTCTATTTACGTGTTATTTATTATAGATCTTTAATATATTTTAAGTCAAGGTAGATTTTTTATTTTTTTGCCTCGTTTTATTTTGAAGTTTTTCAGAAGTCCCTCCTTTAAATATGTCCTAAATCGGTTGAAATGTCAACTTAATAGTTTATTTTTCGGGATATGTGTAAAATATGACGTCTTATAGTTTATTTATTTATTTATTTATTTATTTTTTTTTTTTCGGCGGTAGGAGGATACTGTGGCAGCGCGGTAGCGTAGTGGTTAAGGTACTTGACAACCAAATTAGAGGTGTTATAGGTTATCGATACTTGTCTCATTCCGGATCCAAGTCGCTCTTCCAGGTTTACTCAGTCTGAAATAATTGGGTACCAGAGAAATCTAGGAAAGTAAAGGCGGCCGACAGAAAAGAACTAGCCCCAGTATTCTCCTTAGATCCATTAGACTTAGTATATTATGAAAAGCTTAATTACACAATCCCTGACGCCCTGTAAAGGATATGGGACTTGCTTTACTTACTTTACTTACTTAGGAAGATACTGGCTTACACTTAAATAATTTTTGGTTTTGTAAACTATCTCGTTGTTTTCTTTTTAACAAGGTTTTTAAAACTTATTTTAGGAAATCTTAGTACATATCGGCAGCGGTAATTTGACCTTTCAATCTTGATTATTACCACGTTTATAAGAATGGCTGTAATTAAAGCTAGAGTTTTAATATTTCTAGAATTTACAGCTTTAACACCGATTCATAAAACAAAAATAAAAGTTAATAGGTTGGTATGAAATAAAATCGTTTTTTTACTCGAGTGTGTAGTAGTTTTTATTTCTTGTTTGGCAGTGGTCTACAGTAGTATTATACTTTTTACTCTACCACAAATAACCTACGAACCCAAGAGATTCCGAATACTTTGGGTGATTTATAAAATGTTAGTAATTTTTTTTTGAGCCCTTTTTGATGAGTTTAGACAAATGTTTATTAAATTTATACGCCACCAATCTCTTCCATTCCTTTTTTGGCTGTTCGGCTTCTAAGTAGATTTTTTATTAGTTCGCAATTCTCTTATTCGTTTTTTAAACCTAATTTGGAAAATTTATTTTAAAGTAGTAGTAGTTTGTTTTTTTTTGTTTTTTTTTTTTTTTTAATTTCACCGCAATATATTGCTCTGAACGCGATCGTTTACGCTTAATTTATACAACTTATTTTTTTTCCGCGATAAGTCCCTCGTATTTCTTGAAACGTGCAAGGCGATGCGTGCTTTTTATCCTACTTAATTTAAAGGAACATTTCAGGTGCAGTAATGAACGAATATAATATCAATAATAATTAGCCGAAATAGAATGAAAAAAAGTCACCGGCATATAGCTGAAAAGTATCGATCAATTTTTATTATCTATTCTTCGTTTATTCACTGTCATATTTTTCTGTAGTGTCTATTTCTTATTTTCCCTCTATTAATAAAATAAGTGCGGTCAACTAAGTTTTCATTTTCTTTTTTTTTGTTTTATTTTTTATTAGATTGGTTTAAACATTTAAAAATGATTTAAGTATTAATTCAGATAGGTAGAAATAATCAAAAATTAAGAACACCCGAATATTTGAAAATCCCGGTTATAAAGAATTTGTATACCGAATTTCTGGTTTCTACGTTTTGCAGTCATATAGTGTAACCTTTCGGACAGACATACATTTTGTGTTTTATTTATATAGATAATTTTACAAGCGTATTGTGTATTTTCATCACATTTACATAAGCACGTCCTTTATATTGTACAAAAGTATAAACATTTAATGTTAACAATTATTCTGCGGGCTGCAGTCAAAGTGAGCGGGGGACAGAGCGTCCTAGTATATTGTATTACATATCAAAAAAAAAAAAAAAAAAAAAATCCAAGCACACGTGCCTATTTGTCCATTAATTATCTGTATGTTTTTAATTACTTGTATATAGCGAAATATTAAAAGAGTTCAAATTGACGAGTTTGAGCAAATAAAAAATTAGTCCTGGTCTCCACACTATGTTATTCGGTTTGTAGTAGAGCTATTTAAAATTAACTTTAATCAGAGCACTAGAAAAAGAATGATGAGCTGTTTTACGACTGCAAATTTTAGTTTTTCTTCAAATTATTCTCTTTATTAGTCATTATTTTAAAATACATTTAACCCTGAATTTGTAAAAATACCGTTTCTTTTTTAATTATAATATTATTTTTAAAACTTTCAAAAATTCAATACTGCTTTATTTCATTACAAAAACTTCACCTGTGTTCAGTGATACTTTTTCGAGCGTTTAGTAACATAATAAACGTGATTAACTTAAAATATTATTAATTTACCATGGAAACATAATTTGGAAAAAAACGATTTTTTTTAAAACATTAAAATATCAATGTTAATATTACCATGAAAATGTAAATTCGAATAAAGAAAACGAATTTGAAAATGCCATAGTATCATTTACAAGCTCATCACTGATAGAAATAGTACGTATCTTAACGTTACTTATACGGCATTTTTCGCTCGGGGAGTGAAAATTTTTGAGTGTTTGTAAAAGGTACTTAAAATTTTAGTAATACTCGCTAAAAAAGGGGGAAAGATACAGGAAATAAAGCTTTTGGGAAAATACAGAAATCACCTGTATGAAAAAAGAGAAATAATAAAAAATTTAAACAGATATTAATACACGGGCAAAGCTAGCGGGTAGATAAATGAACCATTTATAGGATAAACGAATGATAAAATAAAAGTGGTAAATAAGAGATGAGATACAAATAATTACAATGATAACGCCTTTGGGACCTCCAGAAATGGCATTCGATTGACAAGGCTGGAAATCGTATTTTTAATATTTACTACCGGGAATGTTATTTATACTCAAATTTGAATTTTTTACTCAACTACTGTAGTTTGCTATAAGTGAAACGTGAAGACCATTTTTTTTTTTTGGACGGTGATAAACATGTTTTTCAAAGAGAGAAAGAATCTTTACATAAATGTAATTCTAGATAAAGCAAAATTTTTTTTATTAATTTTCAAGTATAGATTTAAACAGGCATTAATACACGAGTAAAGCCATGAGTAATAGATAATATTAACAGAAATATTTTAAATTTAACAATAATATTGAACTGAGTATTCGTATTTTTCCCCTAAATTCTAATGAAAATTTTTCGGCCAATTTTTATCTAGCCTAAGTTGCTAGGCTCATCGGTGTATGTTTTCACATCTTCCAAGAGTTGCAAGCGATACTTAAAATGTTTTTATGTTTAACTATAAAATCAAGTTTTTTTTTCTTTTTCAATCTTAAATGCGCAATGAGTGTGCACATTGAAAGTATAGCAACGGACGAAATATATACTTTACGCAGGCGTAAAAAAATTCCTCAGAGCTCCCGAGAGGTGCTTTAAAACTATGTTAAAGCAATCGCGAACTGTTTTTAAGTAAATGGAACTTGGCAAATTTTTAACTTCAAATAAACTTTTCACAATAGATTAAAATATTATCGAGCGTTATTTATTTAAAAATCACGCGAAAATATACTAAAAAGCGGTATAATAAAACCTTTCTATTCCTGTCTATCAGTTTTCTCGTAGATAGATTCATTTAAAGTTAAAAATTTATCGACTATAATCTATGTGATCTTAGTGGTCACTCTTATTAATAATTTAGAAAATGACATATGATTTAAATAATACCATGCTTAAATTTCGTTTTCTACTTATAAATAAGATTAGAATTAATTAACCTAATTAACAACAATGGAAACATTAATTAATTTTTTTTAATGTAGAAACGTAAATTCAAATAAAGAAAACAAATTTGAAACCTTTAAAGCGTTATTTACAGACTCATCACTGACTGAAATATTACGTCTTTACATTACAGCGTATTCTTTTTAACCGTCTGGACTGATTTCAGTGCTATCCTTTGTTTGTTAAAAAATTGTACCGGTCATTGGTGGACCCTTATGAGTACCGGTGAATATCGGTGAGTGTGTACTGCCGAGTAGTCATCAAATGACGTTGAAAAAAGAGTACAGAAGGAATTTTAGCATTTTTAATTTATCTATCCTTGAGATTTAGAAATTGCGAACTAAAATTGTTTTTTACAAAAAAATAACACCTTTTTAAAAAAAAAAAAAACCTAAAATGTAAAAAATAATTACTCGATAAGAAGATATATTTTACAGTAAAACATACCTTACAGGAGGAATGATGATTCTTAAACAGCATTAATATTTTGCGTCAAATTCAAATTGTAACAATTAAAAAACTGAATTAAATATTTTTAACTTTTTGTTACTGTGTGGCTTACTGAAAATATAAAACCAGTGATTCCCTATTGTTTAATTCATTTAGTACGATTTCTGATTATTGTTGTAATTTAAGACCATAAGTATTAATAATGTTGTTTAAAAATTATCATATCCTTCCTACAAAGTATATTTTATTGTAAAATGTGTTATCATTAATCGAGTAATTATTTTTTTGTTTTTTAGTGTATTTTTTTCAATTTTTAGGGTAAACCCCAAAGTCAGATTTTTTTTTTTTTTTTTTAAGAAAACAATTTTGTCTTAAATTTTCTTTATACATTATGAGGAGGCGAAGAAATTTACAGCTAGAGCAACGTTTATTTCAGGAATTAAATTTGCGACTGACGTTTCTGATACTATTGTGTACCTATCCCACCGTATTGGTCCGAGATTAACCAAGAATAATGGCAACATTTTTGACCCTACTGTAATGCTTAGGGCCAAAGGGTAAAGGAAAGGAAATCTGGTATCAAAACGATAATCAAGGCGTATCAATCTAGCATGTATATGGTGTAAACACCGATGAAATAGAGGTAAACGATTTATCTTCGAGGTATTTTACGTTGAAGCAAGCGGAGTAATAATAACGGTATCAGAGATGTAAATAATTATTCACTTTGTACACAATAGTTGTTTTCCTTTTTCCGACGCTTCGATGATAGCTACGTTGATTAGATATCGGCGCATAAACGTAAACTACATCAATAGACATGCGATAGATATTGTTATTCATGTTAGTAAGAAATACTGATTCTGGAAATTGTTCCAAGAGGTCAATTTGGAACTATCTTCTCAGTTTCCGTCCAAGAAAGTAATAACACGTCATAAACCCCATATATATACATACATATATATATATATATATATATATATATACATATATATATATATATATATATATATATATATATATATATATATATATGTATATGTGTATATATGTATATATGTATAAATACCCTCGTTACTTAAACCTTAATATTAAAATTTGGCGAATTTTTAGAAATTCTTTTTCACACTCCTTTGCGTGAATTTATTGACTAGAAGTTTTTTATTTAAATGCGCTTTTCTTTATTTTAATAATGCCGGATTGTTTTATAGCTTATTTACTTATTAACATTTTCCATAAAAATAACTCATGCAAGGCAAACATCTTCTCTTTCGATATTTGGAAAAGAAAAAGTAATTTATTTCAACGCCTCAATAACCGATTTCCTGTACAGATAGAGAGGTTTCTGAAATTTAAACTCAAGTGTTCAACTGATCGCTTCGTTTTAAATTATCGCGGATATCGAATATCATTGCTCTTTTCCGTTATTTAATAATAATAGAAGAAAAATAAACAAGAATACTTTATTAAAAAAATAAATTCTCCCCAGAGAAAAACATAAAACATGAACTTGTTGCGACTTCTCACCTTTCATATTAAAACGCCGTGCACTATTCATTGTTCAAACGTAGAGAGAATCAATTATATTCGCCGGGAAAAATTTTTCATTTTCAAAATGAAATAAAAAGATTTAAATTAAATTTGTTGGAATTTTTTAATCGCTAAAAATTTTTTTCGACGATTTTTTTTGCGAATTTCAGTATTCTTTTCTTTTTTAGTAGAGCATTTTTTTTTATTTATTTACAAAATGAACCTCAAAAAATTTTAATGGAACAGTCTGTAATTTTTAATTTATTTCAATTATTAAAAATACAACTATCAAATTTAGAAAGGGAGGAAAAATTAAAAAGAGTTGTAGTATCTCAAAAACCATCTATAGTGGTTTAATTTGTCTTATTTGATCTCTAGAATCACTTTTGCAAATATATACATTTTTTACGATATCACTCTGTATATATATGTATATATATATAGTACTTTCCTAGTTTTTCAAACTTCCATAAATGCACGGTTCTAGAATGTACGTAATCCGGAATAAATGTCTACAATGTTTTCTCGAATGTCGATTTAAACAATAGTTTCTAAGCAGTTCAAACCCGGTAAAGTAACATCGTATTATACTGTTACTTTATGTAATTTTTTAAATATTTTAAATATTTTCTAAAGAAAAAAACAAAATCATGAAAATCTTAGAATATTTTCCTTTCGTTTCAAAATTTCGATTTTTGTCGCTTTTGAGCGGTTCGAAGATTCCGGTACTGGTAGTTCAACACACAGAATAAAACGATATTCTTCCGTTAGTGCGTCGCTCTTTACATTTTAACACTGATGCTTCTTGTTGCAATACTTTTCTTTTTCTTTTGATGTCTTTGATCTTCTTGCAGTGCAGGTACGCTTTTCATGCTTTCGATCGTTAGTGGAAGTCGACGAAAAGGGAGTGTCGATTAACATAATCTCGAAATCTCTTTTCATTCTTATTCGAAACTTTTATACATCGTTATTTTTGTTATTTTTGGGGAATGGATGTAATATTCGAGCACTTCATCCTATTTATGATATTTAATTTGGGGTGGAGCGGGAGGAATATTTAAAAATGAACTTGGTTAAATAATTTGTAACAAGGCCAGATGTTTGGGAATTGGAGAAGGTTCCACTTCCTTAGTTGTTCAATTTTTTGTTTATTACCGGTAAGATTTTCAGCCATAAAAGATGTAGAATCACCCCCAATCATAAAAAAAAAAAACACGTTCGTGTTATAAAAATAATCAGATTCGTTTGAAAAAAGTATACGACGTCATTGGCGCTTGAGAAAAGAAAATGTTAATTTTGAAATTGAACCACTGCTTTCAGAGAGAGAGAGAGAGAGAGAGAGAGAGAGAAAGTTACTTCTAGATTGGAAAAAAACCTTTATTCCCTATACTGTGTAGTTAATAGGCTACCATAAATTGCAACTAATTTCATTGGCAACGAAACGAAATTGAGTGTCTGGATCGCGTGCTAATTCGGTTCTTTTCTTCTCCAAAAACAACATTTACGATCTAACGGTAACTCTAATGGTTTCCGTAAGTCTAAAATTTTTTGACGTGGATATGTTTTATGACTAGGCCAATCTAAAATCTTGTCCGTAGCGAAGGAATGACGCATTTCGTAACAGGCAAAGACATATTTATGTGTTCTTATGCACTTCCGTACAGCGGAGACAATTGTAACCGGCTACTGTTTTTGAATTAAAAATACAACGATTATCACGGTAAATACATAATTTTTTCTATAATTTTCAGATAACAGTTGCTTTGTTGTAAACTGGTTGTGTAATTTAGAAGTGAATTTTTTGTTTTAACACGAACATATTTTACGATTGGGGGGGAGTTATTCCAAATTGTTTAAGACCGAAAAAAAAAAAAAAAAACTTTACACGTTATAACGATAAACAAACAACTCGATAGCTAAGAAGACCTGTGTGTTGTTTATCTTCTTGGATTCTCCTGATGTTTTTTGGAATACATTTTTCTTTACAAACAATCGCTTCTTTTTATTTTTAAATTGTATACCGCATTGCGGGTATCGTGATCTGCACACTCGGCAATTTCCGCTAATCCCTTTCGACTCTTCGCTCGATAAATACATTCTACCAAAGTTACATCGGCCAAGTAAGGTCCGTCCAACACATAGGTGCACAACCCCTGACCGTTTCTCTATGACTTCTCTAAGCATCCTGTCTGCACATTACGTGTAACCAAAAAATGTCATTGCACGTGTCAAGGCCTCCGCCGAAATTATACCTATTTTGATATCGTTTTCTTGTAGCACTTGGTGTAGTTTATTCTTTTTGTCTTCCACTGCATAAGACTTTCCTTCGCACAGTTGTTGCCGCAATTGATATCGTCTATCGCTTGTATATTTTTAAGTATAAAAATTTTTTAATTGATGTTCTTTTTTAATTTAATATAAAGAGCGGACAAATATTATATATCTTTAAAACTTTTCCTCTAGTAACAGTTCTGATACAAATTATATTTCCGCATAAAATAGATCCAGTGACGTTACGTCTCATAATTTGAATTTACTATTAGAGATTTTTTTTTTTGTCTTTCGAAGATTTATGTAACATTTTTAAAGTTTCCCTTTTGCAAACGGTTATTTTTATATCATATGAAAATCCCAATTGCTTAATATAAACGCTAAACAGTTTAAATTCTTTTACCCCCTTATTAAAACGGCATTTATAACAGAAGATTGAAAAATTCCGTTTCGATTTTAAGGTTATTGTATTTTATTCGCGATTAAATTACACTGCCTCATGGTATTTTAACTATTGATATTAACGAGGTTTATAGTGAATGAGTTTTATTAGGTGTCATCTGGTTAAGAAAGAAGTTTACGATTGCTATTTTGTAACTCGTATTTAATAATTTCATATAGATATATCTTTTAAAAAGTGACAGTCCCCCTAATATTCTAACACCATTGAATAGTTTCTGGATTCGCTCCAAGGGGCCGATATTGGACCTCCTTCTAGCGGGAAAACAGCGCGGGAAATACGTTATGGCAAACGCGATAATCTGTCAGTGCGATTAAAAATTCGACCGTTTTAGAACTTTCCGTTGGGTCTTGTCGCGCGCTAACAACATTAAGGTCAGTTTAGAATATGTATAATAATCGGTGGTTCTATGCAAAAACTTCTGTTCGATTAATGGTTAGCTGAGGTATCGGCTTTGATTTTTATTGCTTCATCGTATTTGACACCTGTCTGCGAAATAACTGATCGCTAAAGAAATGTAAAAACGATTGGGAAAAAAAATGACGTCACTCTGCCGGTTACCTTTTCATGCTCAATATTTTTGTCTCAACACTTGTTTTACATTTATAATTCGTCATCGTGTAAAAAAGGAAAAAAATAATCACTTATATCCTTTTCACTCATTTTGGTAATTGCGCAGCTGCGTATTGAAGTTATTGAAAAAATCCTCTCCCGGCGGCAGGTTACAATGCCTATAGTTTGGCAAAAAAAACTATACAAATGGTTTTCTTCGGACGGTGTCTTACGAGTAACAAAAATAACAATCAGGTCAGAAAACCAAATCAGTCGGAGAAAAGAAAAATTAGCACCTTTTGTTTGTAAACAAGGAATGCGCGATCCAGCGTGTAGCGTACAATTTAGTCCGTGCTGTCTATTTCTGTACATCTTTTTTACATTTTTTATTTTTATTTATTTATTTAATTTTTTTTCAATTGGAAAGAGACATAGTTAAATATTTTAAGTTACATTAACGTAACCGCGTTGGAAGTAATAATCATGATAAAACACAAACACAAAAAAAAAGGCGTCAATTTAAATTCATTTTATTATTATTATTATCGAGTGAGTGGGCGGATCATTGAAAAATGACGGTGCTTGTAATTAGTAGTAGTAGTAGTAGGTGTTGCAACCTGCGATCGTGGCGAATGCGCACGTGCCCGTTCGTGTACGTCGAATTTGCTCGCGTTCTTGGCTCGCTAGACTTTGATGTGTCAATGTGACATCATTGCCATACGTCCTTTACTGGTAAAGACGTGCCCACAATTCGCTGTTCGCGGCGGTGGGTTAATAACCATCGCAGTTCACGTTTGACTTGACCTTCGTGCGCCAGTCCTTAATTGTGGACCTTCCGTTATATGTATCCGCATGCGTACACGGTGCTCTTCTCCTGTTGTCGCAGCGGAATCGTGTGTCTTAACGTTATTTAATAAAAACTGATAATTCCGGTTTCTCCCCTGTTTCATTGTTACTTCCGAAAAATGTTGTTTTTCAAATTTTTGCTTTTCCTTGTCGAGGTCACATGTATAGTAGCAAAAATTTAACGGAAAAGTGCGTGTGTCTGTGTTGTATGTAAGCACTTTTAACACATGGCTCCGGACGACAAAGAGCGTTTTCGTCAAAGTTGAAGAAGATCGTTTTATACTTAACTGGTTAACCGGTAGCGGGGACATGCGTAACAGCGGGGCAAGGTTGAGCAAAGTCGAGCCGGTCTAACGCTGGAGGAGTGACCGAATGCTAGAAAACCTGCCGAGTATAACGTTGTTGATACAAGGTGAATGGCAGCCGGTCCAAAGGGAAGCAAAATCGTGCGTATTTTTCAGGAGGGAGATGTCTGTGAGGATGTTTTACTATTTTTCGAAACCCTGTGTTAATTTTGCCGTGTCAACTTTTTAATACATACATACATATATACATATAACACGGTCTTTTTACCTCGCAAGGGGCTCTGCCCCTTGACCCTTCTTGCTTACATTTCTGTATCTTTCTCTTCTATACTTTGTATAAAATGATCAAAATTTACAACGTCATTCTTACCGGCATCGACACAAAAAAAAAAAAACATAATCATAAAAATACTATATTTAATAGGTACATGATTAAGAATTCATTTAACATTTAACTTTCGTTAAATAAAATTAAAACATTTTTTGGGACATTTTTCGTTATATAAAATTTGAACATTTTTTCGTTACAAAATCTAATGGGGGCCTGCCCAAGAACTACGTTGTAATTAATATATATATATATATATATCTTGCAAATGTTTACTTTTGCGGTATTCTCGCTTGCACTTTGCTTCCGTTCTAACAATTTTTGTGTTTTCGACTGATAAACCTAAAACATTGTTTTGTCGTTTTTTATATTCCTGTAGGTCTAAAATGCAACGGGCAATTACCAGTCGATTTGGTAGGTGGACAATTTGGACACCGGGTTAGCAGTTCATTTTTTCGATTCTTTATCTTTTTATATATGACTTTTTTATAATTTTTTAAAATTTTCAACTTACGAAAAATCTATAAACGATTGCACAAAAAAAAAAAAAAACAACAAAAAATGTATACATATCTTTTTTAAACATAATATCACCCATTCCTTCTTTATTTAGAAATAAAAAACAACAAAAAAAATAAATACATATAGATATATATATCAATTATAAATTGCGCTATATTTATCTAACCAAAATACTTTTTTTTTTTTTTTTTTGATTTTATTTTAAAAATAAAATTTTGTATTACTTCGTTACAAAATCTAATTTCATTTTATCCCAAGTGAAATTGTTTAGTTTCCCTTTATTCTCACTTGCGTTCTGGTTCCGTTGTAATAGTTTTTTGAGTTTTTACGGATAAACCTAAAACATTATTTTGTTGTTTTCTGTATTCGCTTACGCGTTCCGCTGTTCGTTTAGGTCTGAAACGCAACGGGCATTTAGCAGTCAATGTTTGTACCTGGGCAGCAATCTGTTTTTTATTCTTTATCATTTTATGTATAGCCTTTTTATAAAATTTAAAAATTTTTTTTTCTTGTTTAGAATGATTTTTTGATATTATGAAAATTTCTTATATAATTTGTAATACAAATTTCTACGTAAATCTTAAATTAAATTTATCTATTAATAGGTTCGTCAATCAATCCGAATTAGACTAAACAAATTTCGTCGCTTACCTATAGCTTTACACAAAAGAAATACAATTTTGACATAAAAAAGAAAAAAAAAGACACTCAAATTAAACGATAACCTTCGTTTTTAAATAATAAAAAAAATTCTTGTAAAACGTAAATAAATATAAAACATACAAAGTAAAACATTTTACATGGTCAGTAAAATTTAAATAACTAAAAACAAAACTTACGAAAAATCTAAAGAATTAAACCAAAAAAATAAACCAAAAAAAAATGTATACATATAATTTTTAAACATATGGGGGGGATTACCCATTCCTCTTATATTTAGAAAGAGAAAATAAAATAAAAAAAAATGACGTAGATTTATTAATTATAAATTGCGGTATAGATATGTAAAAGGAGTTTATTTATTATATACCGAAATGCTTTTCGTCGCATAAAATTGTTACATTATTTGTGACATTTTTTTGTTACATGAAATTGTGACATTTTTTATGATTTTTTTTTTTTTTAATTTTTTTGTCATGTAAAATTAATACATTTTTTTATTACGAAATCTCCTGATTAAGAATGACGTTTTCATTTAACATTTAACTTTTGTTACATAAAATTTTTGGGACATTTTTAAAATCTAATGGGGGCCGGTCTAAGAATTACGTTTTAATTAATATAAACTCGATCCTTCGGACCTCACCGAATATTCCTTGAATCCCGGATGATAGTCTTAATCGGTTTTAATTGACTATGACATTTTTTTTCATTATTTGATGTATTTTGAATTTCGGATCCAAAGAAGGTTCTAAATTGTCTTATTTCTCTGTGTACTTTAGCTGTTCACTTTGAATTGTTAAAATTGTTACATTCACGTTAGTGGGTTTCATAATTTATTCAGTTTTGATAGCGGTTTTTGCGTTCAGCAGCAGACGTGATTGAAATGTCGTTAATTTAAAAATACTTTTCTATTTATAACATACTAGTAATTTTACCTATTGCCAGACTTCGATAAGCATGTATTTTAAATACCGCATACCATTACATATTGCACAGTACGTTAATTGAATTTGCCTATATCGTCCTAAATGGTTATTAAAAAGAAAAAGAGTTATGAAATCTGTTACGACACATTAATCAAGTACTGGATTGTTAAAAGAGTATTTTATTATTATTATTATTACTATTATTATTATTATTATTATTGTTGTTGTTGTTGTTGTTGTTGTTATTGTTATTATTATTGTTTTAATTATTATTTATTTTATTACGTTGGGTATAAAAGTAAATTCCGAACCTCATATTTTTATTTATTACCGATTTCAAAAAAAAAATGGAGGTTACCGCCCTTTTTTTTTTTTTTTTTTTTCACACATAAATTGTATTTATGTGGAGGACCGGTTTTAATGATTCTTTGTTTATACTGAGTACAACGTGAAAAATGTAGAATATTATCACTTTTAAGCATGGAAACATAATTTAAAAAAATTAAAGTATTATCAATGTTAATTAACCTGAATAAATATATTTTCGAATAAAGAAAACGAATTTTAAATCACCACAGCGCCATTAACAAGATTGTCGCTTTTAAAAAAGTTAATTTTTACGGAGACAAAAAATTTGAGTATTACGCTTAAAAAATTGAAAAATAAAGTGTTAAAAAAAAAAACGACTTCCAGATTTACTGTACAAATTTAATAAAAAAGCGCTAAAAAGTAACAAAACAATTATTCGATAAGAGGATTTTACAGTGAAATATATTTTAAGGTAACTTTTTGGAGTAGGCACTAAATTAAAGTTACAATAGCCGTAAACAATTTAATTGCAATTTGAATTTGGCGCCGACTCCTAAAAGTTAATGTATAAGGATTATCATAATAAGGTATATCATTCTAAAATATTTTTATAAAATAATTATTTTTTATTTTTTTTTTTTTTTTTCGCTAATCTATACCTAGCCCATTGGGCTATCACTAGATTCTGTTGCATACTCTAAACACTTGAACGATCCCCGCCCACTGACGTAGC
This sequence comes from Icerya purchasi, assembly GCA_039619475.1. NCBI lineage: Eukaryota > Metazoa > Arthropoda > Insecta > Hemiptera > Monophlebidae > Icerya > Icerya purchasi. The sequence goes on from CM077115.1 coordinate 147,173,305, forward strand.
ACCCAAACCTAAATGTAAGCACTTAAGTTTAATGGCTTCTTCCTGCGTAGCCGACGTGTCTCCGTCGGATTACTCAATAACGCTATAGTACGTTCGTATGAATTTTTTGAAGTTTTCCGATGTGTCTTGCGGCTGATTTTGATTGGATAAAACAACAAGATCTTGATGGAGAGTTTTATCACATACGTATCACGGAGCATTAATTATTCTCAACGTCTTATTTTGATATCGTTGTATTATATTTATATTGGAATTTGCGCTGCAGCCCCAGATTTAGCCCCTTTTTATTAAATTTTTATTTAAAGTCGGTATTTTTATTTTTTAAAGTATCGAGAACCACCGATCAGATAATTTGGTAACAAAATATTATTTCGTCGGACTGTTTAATAGTTGCTTCGCAGCATTTCGGCGGTTCCAATTGTCTGACATTGTTCTGTATTCGATTACTCCCACATTTGGTTAATTTTATAGCATCTGTATTTATTTCTAGTACGTTTTTGAAAAAGTAAGAACCCGATATTTTTCATTGTGCGACGATGGCACTACATCTATTGATGACTTATTAAGTGCACTTCTCGAATAAACCTCACAGTATTTTGTTCTGTAGCAAGGAAGTAATACTAGTACTAGGCGAATTTCTCCGTTCCTTGCTAGTTTGCTAAATCGTACTAAGTTTTTGTTGCATCGAAATTGATTGCATCGGCACGTTACAGGTATCCCCCTGTAGATTTACGCTGTATGTTACATATTAGCGTCAACGGTAACACGGGAAATATTGTTACACGCTCTTCGGTGCTTGTGTTTTGAAATCGATCAAGACGGCCGCATTCGGGTCACAGCCACTGCGACATAAGTCGTGGAGCTTCGTATTAAAGTAAAAACGTAAAGTCATCAAAAATCAGATCTTTTTGAAACGGGATGTGACGCTATGAAAGATTGAGGCAGCGTTTGCCGATACTTGGCCTTTAGATAAAACCTAGCCGAAAATGTTAGCGATGTCGAAGTTTTCTTAATTGTTGAGAGTTAAAAAAACAAAAACAGAAGGGGGAGATTCTATTTGTTGTTAATCATCATTGATGAATTTTTACTAATATACTTTTCATTCCTGGTTAGTTGTGTTGTTTTGTTTCGCCTAGTTTCGCTCCTGTTTTTTTTTTACCTCGTTCGTTTTACTATGTGCGTACCCCCCTCTCCACATATCATTCGGAAAATTGAAAGTTCCAAATCGGTCGCTGATCCGTATTTTCCTTGTTTTGTAAAGCTTCAAAATTCTCAACGTAGAATGATCGGAAATTACGCAAATGGGTATGTGTTATCAGTATGAAGAACATACATTTAATGATATTCACACAGTTCTTCCGGTGAATCGTAACGATTAATATACACTCGAAGAGGAAATAATAGTTCGACATTTTTGCTCGCAAAAAATCGTTTTGAATTGGATATTAACCCAAACGTGCTTAAACAAGTTCAACCGTCTTTATGTAGTGTTCGATTTTCTCACGATTCGTAAGTTCCAATTTATTTTTGATCTTTACGAACTAAACAGAAATATCTGCGCTACATTCGGCCGTCACGGCTGTTGTTTTCGACAAAAATGCATGTAATCACCACCGACGAGAAGGGCGAGGCTATACCGTATAACGAATCTCACGCTGGCAATTGCGTATGCGAAGAAGGAGCTTAACCCGTGGCGCGCTTAAACAGAACGATTAATTTACAAATATTCTCATTTTAACGGTGTAGCTAATGATGGACAGTTTTTTCCGTTCTTTTCGTGAAGATTTCAACGGCCGACGTTTATATTTGGTTGCATCAATGCGGCGATTATTGCTACATCAAAAATCAGATTTAAGAATCCGATTCTTTTAGCTTGCACTTTTTTTAATCTGTTTACATGTATAAGCGGAATTTCAGTTTTTGTGAAGTTCAAAAGTCACGTCAGAAGAATGGTAACAAGCGTTCGAGATTAATGAGAAAACTAACGAGTGGGCTAAGAGGGGTGTAGGATTGCCCTCGAATATATATCATTGATAAGACATGTACGCTCGTTTTCTGGGTTTTAGTTTTTATTTTAATTGTAACGTAATTTAAAATAAAAAATAAAAAATAAAAAAAAAGGAAAAAAAATAAAAACATTACGACACAATCACCGAGGTAAATTATATGTTGCGCCGGTAACAATATCCGCTTATTAGAATAGTCGGAGAATGTAAATTGTAAATGAAAAACGCCAAAAGGGAGGAAAGACGGGAAAATCGTAAAAAAGTATAGCAGGAAGAAACGCCGCAAAAAATTAATGTTAATAAAATGATTAAATTGTTTACATTGATAAAATCAAGGCTGTAAAGCGATAACTGGAAAAAAAGCGCCAAAAATTCCTCAAAAAACAATCATACACGAAAAATATATTATGTATGTATATATATAGATATATATATGTGTGTATATATATATATATGAATTACAACGTAATTCTTAGGCTACCGCCCATTCGAAAAAATGTCCCACTTTTATGCAACGCAAAATGCCTCAAAAAATGACCCAAAAAAATATCCCAATTTTATACAACGCAAAATGTCCCAAAAAATGACCCAAAAAAATGTCCCAATTTTATGTAACGTTTGTTATATTTTATAGGATTTTTGTTATTGTTATTTTAAAAATGTCACAATTTTATGTAATGAAATATGTAACGAAAAGTGTAACGAAAAAATGTCTTAATTTTATATAACGGAAGTTAAATGTTAGAATAGGATTTTTGTGGTTATGTTGTTTTTTGTGTGTGTTGATGCCGGTAAGAATGACGTTGTAAATTTTGATCATTTTATACAAAGTATAGAAGAGAAAGAGGCAGAAATGAAAGCAAGAAGGGTCAAGGGGCATAGCCCCTTGCGAAGCCAAAATGGCCGATTTTATATATATATATATATATATATAATTCTTTAATATGTTATGATGACCATACGTTACTTATTTCGTTCAAGTTTGTAAGTATGAATTACGTACTTATTTAACGGAGGCGATACATACGAATTGTGGTTCCCGAGGATAGTTTTGATCTTTGGAGTGGACTGGAACAGATGAACTGGTAGGTTTGTTTTCTTTTCAATTTCCTTTCTTTTAACTTTTTTCTGCTTCCTTAATTTTGTTTTTCTCTCGCTGTTTTACCTCTAGTTCATTTAATAAGTTTTTTTTTTTTCTTTCTTTTTTCTATTTTGGGTTCATTAACCAGTGACCTCCCCACCCAGAAACGATAGGAAGAAGAGTCAACTAATTAGAAGTTAATTCGATCGGAAATAGCTGAAATAATGGAATCAATGGGAGGGACAACAGACTGAGAGAGAAAAGACCGGATATAAGAAATCCAGTAAGGAGCAGGAAGCCTTAACTTCAGGAGGAGTAAATAAGGAGAAGAACGTTCTGCAGAAAGAGCAGAACACTCAAACAATATGTGATTAGCGTCACAGACAGCTGCTTTATTAGAATGAAGTTAATAAATTTGAAAGCAAAAATCTTATAGTATGGTATTTTTTTTTTTCTTTCTTGTTTGGGTTTTTCCCTGGGCTTGCCAATAATAGACGATTACCAATCAACACATGTACATAACAGCATTTAGGAGTAACAAGGAATGGAATCTGACAAAGAACCCTATACACCAAGTGGATGGAGAAACAATAACAATCAACGTCGAAAAATGCCAAACGTATGCATCCTGAAAAGAAAAGGAATGACATTGTCGAAGGTTAAAAGGAGTTAGCTGCCCCATACCATGGCCACATCTGCAATTACAGAGCCCACAGTACAAATGGACAAAGGAATCTATGGTAATTTTATATCATATTGATTAATAGCGGCCAAATGGTGTGCTGCAGGGCGAAAAAAAAAAAAAAAAATTAAAAATCCCGCTATCTTATACAATGTAACAGAACATAATCATGGGACAAAAAATTTAGTGTACCCCGGGCTAAGAATAACGTAGTGTCATTAATATCGATATAATAAAAAAAACACTTTAAAGGTGTGGCCCCGATGGTAATTTAAAAATTTTTAGCAGCTACTAATAATTATAATTAAAATTATGTTTTCCGATGGAAGAAAAAAAACGTCCGTAAAAAATGAAGGAAGATTTACGATCAATTTTGCCTGTTTTATCTTTGTATATTTTTCCGGTTATTCTCAAGTACTAATTAATCTATATCGAGACAGCGTGAACTGTCAATCAGTATACTTAATCGGATTTACTATTGCAGTTATGAAAATATGTCGTCATAATGTACTTACAATCTCGGAATAATGTATTTTAAAATTTCGTTATTTTCTAACGACACCTATTCTCCCTTCGCATTCGCAGCGAGTCGCTGAAATTCTCAGTTTTGTATTTAATTTTTCCCATATTTTTATTAATCGCAAACATCAGCGAGACGTTCTTTTTTGTTATTAAAAAATCCCGCAAAAAACATGAAAAAATCTTTCGTTAAAAACAATTAGAGACATGCTCCTCCCTGAATTGATAATAATTTGATAATTTAGATCGTATTTTTTTCCTAACGATAACTAATCGTTACAGATTTAATTTTAAACCGCTGTATCAGTGATTTCTTCTCCCGAGAAAAATAGTTCTGTACAGATTTCCATTTTGCAATACGATCAGCAGGATCGTTCTAGATACATTAAAAATACAAAAAGTAGCTTTCATTTAACGAATTCCATTAAAATTCCCGGTAGAAAGAAATTGTAATTCTCGTCTGAAAATGTGGATAGTTTTACGACTACGATTACGACTACGATTACATTAAAACGGCAATGCCGCAGTTAATATCGTTAACTGGAACTGTTTCTATGTCTTGTACACCCTTACGTCCTCGTTTGTCAGTGAACAGTTAATTAGAAATAAATAACGAAACGTCTTGAAAATATGTTCAAATTAAGAATGTGTCGGAAGCGTTTTTTCTGGGAGGAATATCTCTCTCCTCGTTAGTGCCAGAAAGGAGAAAAGTATAAATTAATAAATATTATACATAGTGGTTAAGGTACTTGGCTACCAAATCAGAGGTGTCATAGGTTATTGAGACTTGTCTCGTTCCGGATTCCGGGTCGCTCCCAGCTATATACCTAATCTGGAACAATTGGGTACCAGAAAAATCTGAAAAAGTAAAGGCGGATTCCAAGTAGAAAGGAGCTGGCCTCAGTATTCTCCTTAGATCCATTAGAACCTTAAGTACATTATGAAAAGCTTAATTCCAGAATCCGTGATACCTTATCAAGGATACATACGGGACTTGCTTTTTTTTTTTTTTTTTTTTTTTATACATGTGAAGTACATATGTATATCATCATCCGAGTATCTAAAGGAGAGAATTGGTATTAATCGTTTATCTTTAAAATTAGGAAAGAGAAAACCAATAAACCATATAGGTAAAAAAGAAAATTGTCGGATCTGAAAATTTTCTACTTTTCAGGCGCTCAATGTGGCTGCTGATCGCTACGAAGCATTAAACACGCGGGGTGGCCCCTTCTTGGAAAAGTTGTGTGGGGGATTTGTTGAAAATCGCGGAATTTGAAGAAGATACAGAAATGGTACCTGCGCGTGTTTACACTTCGGAGGGTATTAAAAATGATTGCAATAGTATACTCTATGTAGTTAATAAAATAATCTCTCATTTTGAGTTTGTCTGATAATTAGAACGTTAAAACGGATGATGGGGGAGGGAAAGAATTTTATAAAATTTCATTTAGTGATTTGAGATTTTGTCGGGATTATTATTTATCCGTATCGAGTAGTAGTATATAATAAAAATAATATTGCGAAACATTTAGAAATTATAAGCTTTTTTTCTTTTCTTTCCTATATCACTAATTGTTTTTCAGGGGTCGAAGAAAAAATTGAAAAAATCCGAAAAAGAATCGAGGAAATTGAAGGCCCTATCTCCAACCAAATGGGGTGGTGATTCTTATATACTTATTTCTCTTTATAAATCTATCATACGTTCCAAAACTTGATTACTGTTCATTTATTTATAGTTGCGCCTCTAAGTTCCAACTCTCTAAATTAGATGTAATCCAAAATTCATGCCTTCGTTTATGCCTCGGTGCTTTTAAATCCTCTCCTATTCCAGCAATTCTTGCCGAATCTGATACACCACCTTTTTCTATTCGCAGATCCTATTTGAGCTATCGTTTTCGTGCTAATCCACTCACGTCTTTTACTCTTATCCATTCCTACCTTTCTATTTCTAAGAACCGGCGTTTCACATCTAGAAAACCCCCTATTTTATCCCTCATCTCTCTTCGGCTTTGTTCGTTTTTCCCTTAAACAATTTCCGTTCACAATCTTCTCTGTTTCTCTTTTAATTTCACCGAACTCTGCCATCCTCTTAAAATGTTGTTCACTATACCTGCGCCCTCCAAATGTCTTCCACAGACCCTAATTAGAAACGAATTCCGAGGTGTTATTAATTCCCAATTTTCATCTCATGTAACCGTATTTAAAGATAGTTCGATGAGGTCGGGTGGTGTCGATGCCCCTTTTACCCTCCCAGATTCTGATTTTTCAGAATCTTTTCGTCTGCCTCCTTTCTGTTCTATATTCACAGCCGAACTGATGACTATCCTACGTCCCATTATTGTCGTTTCCTCAAATCGTTTTTCTTCTAAAGTCTTAACTATGTCAGATTCCGTGTTCGCCCTTCAGGTCATCTGTTCGCCACTTCCTGATCATTTCTGTGATTTTATTATTCCCCGTATGCGCTCACTTATCCGCGTTCTTTCTTTCCTTTGTTTCATTCAAATAATTAATTTGCTGTGGGTTCCCAGCCATTCGGGCATTCTTAGTGATGAAGCGGCGGACTCCTTAGCTCGGGTTACTGCTTCTTCTCACCTCTTTGCTTAAGAAAAATCCCATCCTTTAATTTCCTTCCGCTATGTAAAAGTTTTTATCTTAGGTTTTGGTGGGATATATACGTTCCTCTTTTTCTAACAATTGTTCTTTCTATCTGTGCCTGTTCAACCTAGTCTTCCTGCCTATTAGTGGTTCTCTTTGTTTCCTTTTCTTCGTTGTTCTGTTGTTGTCTCTATTATTCGTCTACGCTTTGGCCACTCTCTGTTGCCTTCCTCTCGTTTTGGTTTTTGGTTGGTTTCCTTTTCCACATTGTCCTCTCAAACGAAGAAGAGCATGCTTGCGATGCTGATCATGTGTTTATTTAAGTGTTTATCTCTTTGCATTAAACGTGTTCTGCTTTCTATTCCAATTTGTTGCGAATTGTTATTCCTACTCCGTATTGTGCCTCCTATGTCTTTTCCTTCTCCACACATCGTTCCCATTGTTTGTTCCTTCCTATTAGCAATGTCTGACCGCATCAAAATATAATTAATTTATTTCGCTTTTTAATTATTTCTGCCTCTTGACGAGTCCAATAAAAAAAAAATGTATCATGGCGCTTTTACGGGTTAAAATGAGTATAAAGGTTTAGTTTTCAATCAAACGGAAAAAAAGAAGAAAAACAAATAATAATAAAAAAAAAAACAAAAAACGCTTCTATATAATTTTGTAGCGGCAGCTGTTCAGTGTGTGAAAATTTTCAATTATCACGATTAATTCTTATCGTATAGGCGCACTAGAAATGATATTCGCAGTTTCGAACAGACGTCCTTTTCTCATTGGCGCGAGCCGTTTCAATACATGCCCGACGACAACACCTGTTTCGTCGTTGACACGTTAATCGCGTTTTTACGTTTAATGACGTCAAATTTTCACTTCAGGTACGCGGTGAAAAATTGTCGCCGTTCTCAAGTGAGAGTGCACGAGCATGATAAAGACGGCGAACTCGACGTCGAGCAGATTGATATGTAAGAAAAGCCGTCGTTTTTAAGAAAAAATTCGTTCGTCCAATTTTTTCTTTCTGCGCTGCCGTCAGGGCACTCTAACGTTCTATTTGGTTCGGTGTGAAACGCGAGCCAATAAAATTATACTTGCCGGTAGGCGACATATCTACACCGTCAAGCACTTGTTGATAACGCCGTTAAATGTTTGATAAGAACGAAGCTAAGGAGCGAGTTAATAAAAATACTGTCTCAGTTATCGGTTGCTGCTGGTTCGACATGATAATCCTCCTTCACAACCATATATGTATATATATATATATGTGTTTGTGTGTGAGTGTGTATACATGCGCACGTACGTACAAACGCATCTATATATTTGTTTGCATTTGTCTTATTTTTTGTCATAGTAATACAACGTATGCTTTAAAGCGCCCCACCGATACGGCAAGTCCTACGATGATCCCCTTTCGTTTGCGTTATCTAATCGTTTTTTATCGGGGCTCGTTTATCACCTATTTCGTCATTTTTATCGCGCAAACGCGGCTCGTGCGACAAAACAGAACAGAATCCGTTATTTGAAGATGGACTTTGATCAAGAGGTAGTTCCTAAGACATAGCTGGTATTTACTAAAATACCAGAATAAATAATCGGGAAAGGTAGTGTACACTTATGTAATAACGAGTTCGATATACTCATCGCACCAGTGCTGTAATACAATACACACATATATATATATTGTATATGGACATGTGTGTATGTGTGCGCCCAAGCGCATGCATAAATCTTCAATATTGATTGTATATCCCCCTTGCCCGTAAATTGTTTGAACAATTTTGGTGAAAAAGAGGTACTTCCGTACTTTTCGTACTGAAGTATATTGCGCCATGGATGTTTTGGATGTTTCCTTAAAGTGTGATAGAACTACTCATGTAGCATTTGATTTTATTGGAATTTTTTCCGCAGCGATTGGAGATCGGTACTAAGCTATTACAAGAATATTCGTATTATACCATACATTTCACCAAAAAAAAAAAAAAAAAAAAAAAAAAAAAAAAAAACATTTCAATTTCAACAATTAATGAATATAAACGGGTTTAATGGTAAGTTTATTGTACAGAAATCGGTTCACTTGCGGAAGTGACAGATAATATGATAACTATATAGTACTAAATATATTTACGAGTTTTCAATCGATCAATGTGACGGCTAGAGATTAAATTGCGGATAATCGCAATTTCCGGATCTTTGCCGAGTTCTAAATTCTACATTTTACTCATAAACTGCAGAAATTCGATTCATTAAGGCGAATTAACATTTAAATCACCGCCAGTATAATGAGTATACACAGTGCAATTAATCTCTTTTCACGGCATCGAGCGATATTGTTTGTGAAGTATAACGCGCCATTAAATTCAATTTGAAGAAATCTCGTATATCTAACATTTTTCTTCTGAAGAAACGTATGCTCCCTTTGGTGTCAAAAAGAGTATCAGCAAAAAAAAAGAAAAAACGAAAATCAAAATGGAAGAACGCAAAAGGAAAATTACTAAATATCAAGAAATGCAATGTGTTCCTGTTTGTTGGGAGACGAAGCAATCCGGTACAAGCTGGACTGGTTTTATAATTTTGTATACTTATTTTTGAGTGCGTTTTTTTTTTTTTTTTTTTGTATTTTTCTACTTCGATTTGACGCTTTCTTTCGGCTCTTCACGTTTGCGATCATCTGTATTCAATACGTGTTTTAACCGATTGGCTGCATTTACTGGCACAAATTTCTTTCTGACTTTTGTCCATAGAATGGCGCGGTGTTCTTTCTTCATCAGCTATATGAGACGGAATCACGGAGTATCATGCACAAATTCCAGAGATGCACATTTCGGTCCTGTTCTTTTCCTTTCATGAGGTTGGCGTATTAATTCGGCCTTACTTGTCGGAGCTCCCACTACTTAGGCAGTGATAGGATTAACGGTAATAAAAAAAAAAAAAAAAAAAAAAAAACCTTGTTAATTGTAGGAAGACTTATAAACACACTGAGGTAGACAGCCGCGTTTCGTTTTAGTAAAAACACGAACTCAAATTATCGATCATAAATGGGGTAAATATACATAAGTTGTAAAAATTCTAAACTTCTTCGTCGGTTGTGTTAAATGAAAACGGGGTATCGCGCGCAAATTCCGGAAGTATATATTTCTTCAGTTCTTTTTATCGTTTACGTTTGTGATATTTGCGCATTAATTCGGTGTTATTTTTTTTTCAAACCATCACTACTTATAGAACGATAAGAAAGAAACGTTGCTAATTTAAAAACACACACACACACACACACACAACCACGATACGCTAGACACATCGTGTCAATAACAGGTGAAAAAAAAATTGTAAATTACGGCGCATGACGTCATCCGCAAAGCAACTTGAATATTACTCATGTAACAAAGTACTTCATAGTAGTGTTTTCCCGCTGAAATAGGATTGTACGTAAAGTGTACTTTTTTATTTTTAATAAAAATTACATTGCTACCGATTTTAAAAAAGCCTCGGTTTGCTGTGTTTGTTATAATAATTATAATCCGATTACAAATAACATAAATACTTCCGTTTTCAAAAAATAAAAATATATAGCTTAACACTTAGTGATTAGTAAATGTTTGTCAAAAAAAAAGAAAAGAAAATGGTAAAAGTAGAATATATATTTTTATGTAAAAGCATTCTTGAATTAGGTAACTAAAATGACAGATATAATGTGTAATAAATTAAATTACTCGTCTCAGTGTGCATAAGTTCAAATCATTTTGAAAGTGATTGTTTTGAAATATACCATTGAAGCCTGAAAAATGCGCCTTATACCCTAAAAAAAAATATACTTTTTTCAAAACAATGTAACGGTCAAGAAGATCAAAAAATAGGATTGGCGAAAAGAAATGGGTATGCTACTGTGAGAAATAGCTTGCAAACTGGAATCAGAATTTTATGAATTACACACGATAACTCTCTATCGAAGGAGAAAAAATTTTTCCAACAGTAGATGAAAAAATAAAATCACAATGTCGTCCCAATAATTCTGCGCATTCGAAGTAATTTTATGTTTTAGTAGAACTAGTATTTATGCTTGATTACGAGATTTAAACAGATAAATTCGATTTCGATAACTAGAAAAGAAATGTCTAAATTTACAAATTGCAAAAAGTATGGGTGTTAAAAGTTGGTTTTATCTATGTTTTTTTTTTTTCTTTCGTGTTTCCAAATTTATTCTATAATGGTTTAAATAAAATGTCACTGTACCGCGAATTTTTCGCTGCCCACTGAAAAATATACCGTTTAATTTAAATATTTGTAAATCATTAAATAATAAAACTGTTTTCGGATACAAATTTACAGTATTTGTAGATTAAACAAGCTAGATTTTATTAACACATATAAAAATATAAATATTTATATATATATATATATATATATATGTATATACAAGTTAATAGTTGAGTTAATAATTACTGTTTCCGTATTTTATGAATCATTAATGTCGATGTAAGAAACTATACATATATGGAACGATTAAAAGTAATAGGAACTCATTTGCTTACAAATACACATTGACTTTTAGCGTTAAATAATCTACAATTATAATTACAGTTTAATTCTTTAAAAAAATGGCTTATTTGAAGTTTTTAAATTAAAAGATAAACTTACATAATAATGCCCTAAAATCGTTAAAAAAAGTAAGTCTAAAAAAAAATAGTCGATTTCTTTTGAAATCAATTTAATCTGTTTCGCAGGTGATAGCTGCAGACCTGCGCAATGGCTTACCATTGTTATTATATCATGCTTACAACAGCGCAACGAGATAAGCGCGTTTCATTTTAATAAAAACGTAAACTCAAACTGTTGATCACACGTCACAAAGTGATAACGTCATCAGGCTAACACGTTTGCATTTTGCGGAATGACTCCCAGCCATAAAACATGTCCATGTCTCAAAAAGGCTTCTTCTTTTTCGTAGTCTTGAGGGATCACTCTTTCTTGAATGGCACAGCGTAGGAAATTTAACCCATTTGTAGTGACACAGAACGACTTCATTTTAGTCTGTTTTTGCAACGCTGTAATGTAAGCGTTGGTAAATTCAATTTGTAATATGGATTTGGAGACAAAACGATTTGGGTTATTGTTATATTTTGGTGAAAAGATTGATTCGGCGTCTGATTTTTCCGTATTCTCATCCTTCAGCTTCAATTTCATATCCTATATTCGATTGGCCGGCCGGTAAGCATCGCCGAATAATAATGGAAGGGAGTAATTTTCCGAGCTTGGTCGATCGGTTACAATTCATAAATTTCTCCGAAATATTGTACAGTTTTGTATAATAGCGTAATATTTTATACTTTCTACGTGTATCACCTGAATTCCGTTTACTATCTAATATTTATTAATTATTCCTGAAAATACTTTCACCGTACTAACTAAGAGGAACTAGATGTGTGACTTATTCTGCGTATCAATAAATCGAATGAAATAACTCGTTTCCAAATTGTGATTGATAATCCGTGACGATCGTTTAGATTACCGGTTAGTTGTTAAGCATTATTTTTCGAATTTATTATTATTATTATTATTATTATTATTATTATTGTTATTGTTATTAAAGTACATGTGTTAAACCAGTTTTTGAGAATTTTTCTCGAAAAATCGGTAGATAATTCGGGCATGAAAAATCATTCGAATCCGCCTACTCTTGAAAATTAAGCTACGTCCAATTGAAAAGTCGTTGTGATTGTTTGTTGCATAGATGTAAAAACTGGAATTAAATAGGAAAAATGTGTGAAAATACTGTTTAATAAAATCAAATTATTCCGCGAGAAAAAAAGAAACAGTAAAAACAAAAAACAACTGGTCAAATAAGCAAAAAAACAAGCCGTTTAAGATACGTTCGAGCACAAAATTTTCTTTCAAATGTAAAAATGGAACATTCATATACGTTAATTTTACTATCCCAGTGAAACTAAAATTAACAAAAATTACGTTAAAAATGGCGCGCTGTCTGATCACTTAATGCCTAAAATTATCATAAATACTTTATTTATTCGCATGCAACTTTAAGAAAATTTTGTATTTCCGCCATGTGTAAAATCCTTTTTTTTTTTCAAGCTGTTGATTTTTCAAAAAAAAAATTTGGATTTTCTGTTTTAAACTTTTCAATAATATTTTATGTGTATTTGGCATGCTCGCTCATATTGTATTTCAAATAATTCGGGATTCTTAGCTGTTGACAATGCGCATTTTCAGAAAGTTTCTTAAATACAGTTTCAGTTTTTTCGATTGGATTTAGTATTTTCGACTTAGGACAAAATTTCGATATCAAATAAAAGATTAAAAACATAAAATTTCGGTTTTATAGTTTCGCTTGAAACGTTAAAAAAGTTTAAGTGTAATGTAAGTTATAATACCGAGTGGACAAATTAAAAAAAAAAAAATAAATAAATAAAAATGATGAAAAAAACGATATTTGTTTTGTACGTGGTAAAATTTTTAGGTGAAAATAGACGTAATATTTTAAATCGGCACCAATAATAAGGTCGTGGAAGAGAGAAAAGCCGTGTGTGACAAATTGAATATAGAGTTTAAAAATAGTACCACATTCTTATAGTGAAGGTCAGATTCTAAGTTATGAAAATAAATGAGATTTAAACGTGCGAGGGTAGACACTGTGTACTATAGTCCCCACGATTATACTTCCGTATTTATAAATAGTGAAAGAAAACAAGAATGTGAAGATGTAAAAAATATTGGGGGATAATGTTTAAGCTAATTTCAAAAATGCTCTATTTAATAGTTATTGGTCAGCGCCAAAGGCGCACTCAGCAGTTTTTTTTGGTCGGGGCTAGAATTTAGAAGATGAGTTAGGGGGTGGTAACTCGGTACCTCGACTAAGTACCTATCTATTTCCGTGGTCTGAAATTAAAATTTAAAAAAAAAAAATACAAAATTAACGAATATTATTTTTTTTTTAAAATTACAAAACTGACGAGTTTTATTTAAAAAAAAGTAATAATAACAATAGAAACGTAACATTATATTTGTAATATGTAAATGTGTATGTTTTTTTAAAAAAAAAATAAGTAAAACAAAACATTACAAAACGAAATTAAGATTTCGAAAATTTTTTGGGGGGAGCAATGGCCCCGTGGCATCCCCCTTGAGTGCGCCAATGGTCAGCGCAAGTTGGAATTGTAAAAATATTCTGTTTGCTGGATGTCCAAGACGAATACTTTTAAGTAGCAAAAATTAAGATGTACGATATTTTTTGCGAGCTTTTTTCTGCTGCCTGCATGCAGTTAACGATGTAGTAATAGTCCAACAACACGGGGGTTCGAAAAAGTAACTTCTGCTTCTGTTTGTGTAGAACATTATCCTGTAGTTATTCTTTTCATTTTTTATATATTTATAAAAAGAAAAATCCTTTTTCCGATATTATATAGTTATCGGTGTTGTTATTTATTTTCATAGTAAACCTCTTTTATCGATGATTGACGAAAATTATAGTTATCACATTGTTCTTGTTAACATTATCAATGTTGATATTATTATCGTTAGTTTTTCTATTATATTGCCCGACAATGTTTTACGTCTTCCTGTGTACTCCCTAATTTATTACGGTTTGAAGAATCATTGTTTATTATATATTAAAATTATTTACCTTAATCTGGCAGGGTTTCTGTGGTATTTTTTTTTTTTTTCTGATACACCCGGAACAATTATATTTTCATTTGACCAACCTAGTTAAGGTAAATAAAAAAAAGGGGGGACTCGAAGAAGGAAAAGCAGAAAAAAACTTAAATTACGATGTTGCTTTTAGGAATAAACTTGGATAATATAATAACCTCAACTAACGGTTTCAGCGGAAGTAGTTCTTTTGTGTTTTTTTTAGCCTGGCGAAAAACCATTTGGCCACTGACGAACACAGCAAGAAAAAATACTGAGCACCGTGAAATCATTTAATCACTTAGCCGCCAGGCCATAAAAAAAAAAAAAAAAAAAAAAAAAAAAAAAAAAATCATTTAATCATTTCGTTTTATTAAGTTCATATCTTGGGCGGTTAAAGAATAAAAATTGGATACGTCAACCATGCAGTTGATAGTGGCATATTGAGCGCAGTGGGAGTTGATTGTATTTGTCAAAAAATAAGTTTAGAAACAGTTTGAAATGTCCAGAATGCAACTTACGAATTTGAGAATTTCCAATCTGTAGTCTAAACTAGAAGGAACATCGGTCATTTATTTTTTACTATATTTCGTTGGTTTTTTATAATTATAATATTTACTTTTCCGTAATTATGTATATCGGCGCTGTATCATTTCGCTCTATTATATCGGAATATAATAACCTCGTTTAAAGTATGTATATACCGTCGTATTCTTCAAATGTTACGGATTACATATTTGTTCTACTACTGTTTATTTATTGCCGCGGTGGATTAGAATTAATAATTTTTTATTTTCTATTTTCTATTTCCTTTTATATTTTCCGGAGTTGCTTTTTCTACGGCTATTATTTCTGCTTGGCTAGTCTGAATAGCTATGTAATTTTCCGTATTATTATGTAGATTTCTTGATCTCTGTTTATGAATCCAACGTTGAAGATTATATTTTCCTATCATTATATTTTAATAAAATAATAAAATTATAAACACTATAACAAACATCCTAAGATCGAATATTAAATTAAATATACTAAAAACGTTTTTTCGAGGCAATGTCGTCGTGTGTCTTTAATATTAAAAAACCGGAGAATAAAATATATTAATAAAGTTAGAATTTAGTTCATAGAAACGTAATAACGAAATAAGTTATTTTCGTGTATACGAATTATTTAATAATCTCTTATCTTTCCTTACCTTTAATATTGGTTTATTAATGTTTAACTTTTACATTAAGCATATTCTTATACCGGGAAATAACGAAATCTGTCAATAATGTCTTCTTACCCTTTACATTATTACGGTTTGTTTTCGTACCATGTACGAAATAATTTATGTTAAACTTTGCACTTGTTATTGATTTATGATAAATTATTTATAATATAAAAAATTATTCATATTTTATTAATATTAAAATTTATATTAATCCGCCAAAATCATGTTAATTTTTTAATAACATATAGTAGAGACCGTGAAAATTCATTTACGAATGTTACGCGCTGTTTATTCTGTTATTACTAACGAAAATTTTTACTTACTTTTGCCTAAAAACATTTACGAACAATTTTAGCTCGACGTGAATTGAAGCGACGCAGATTGTACCATTCGGCGTTGTAATTAATTTACCGCGTCCACCGCAATATATACAATTTTAGTATTTACAGGTTTGGCCATATAACGCGGACGACCCCTTTTATTTACACAAAAAAAACTTGAAAAAAAAAACACATTTTTTGCTGTTTAAGTGAAAAATTATTTAATTTGGTTTAAGGAAATTTCATTACATCACTTTCTGAAGATTAAATCGCGCAAGTGGTCACTCTGAGTTCCGATGACGTAATGTGCTCGTTTTTCTTCGACATTTTCCATCGTATTTGCCAATGCTTCGGCCGATATTGGGGGGCTATTTCCTGCGGATTGTAGGCTCAAGTGTTCGTCTAGCGTCCTTGGCTTGTTGATATAAACCTTTGACTTCAAGTAGCCCTAGAGGAAAAAGTCTGGCGGTGTCAAATCAGGCGAACGCGGAGGCCAGTCAAAATCACATTTTTTTGATATCAAACGACGAATGGCTTCAAAAAATCGATTGTGGCACAAGTTGTATGAGGTGGTGCGCCACCTTGATGAAACCAGAAGTGCTTCATACCATTTTCACGAACAATCGGCATCAAAAAATCGGTTATCATAGCCCGATAATGCACCTGATTGACGGCTGTTGCTTTGTCACCGGTGACCGTTCAACACTGGCTTCTATGGCCGCGATATTTTTATCGGATCGTCATTTGGATACCTGGGATAGCGACAGTACCAGAAGGCAAACATCTTTCGTGCAAACGCCGCTTTATTGTTTTCTTTGAAATTCATTTTATTTTTTTTTCTCCATGCATGTTGAGTTTTCACTATTGAGAAGTTATTTTAAATGTACAGCTGAACAATTTCAACGCGTTCGATTGGTGTGTACTGCTTCATAGCAACAATCACCCAAGACTGACGCTTCAAACACGTTGTTTACGGTTAATTTCGAAATACTAAAATTCCGGATGTAAAAATTATATTATTCAAAAAAAAAAAAAAAACACTCGAAAACTACGTAAGTCTAAGCGGACTTTTACGAAAACAAATACGGAGTCCTGAAAAGGACTATTTCAACAAAATGGTTATGAAATTCGAATTTAAAAACATTAAAATACGGGATGCACAACGAGGGTGACAACGGGAAAAAACAAACGAAACACGTGGAAAAGAAACAATAACAAAAAACGGACTTACTACCAGTAACGCTGGTCAACAACAACCCAGGTAAAAAGGACTCGATCGCGAACGGTTGACGAGCGGCCATATTTGGTCCTTTTTTAATGGTGGCTAGATCTAAATAACTAAAAAACGTGTCTCTGACGAGAAAATAACACTAAAATCGAAATCGTTAAGCGGACGCGGCGTTTAAAAAATATTAAAATAAATTAAAATAAATAACAATTAAATCTACTATTAACACACGTGTTACCGTTAATCATTCTCACATTCCTTGTCAAAGTTACCGTGTTGCCAGATGCACCTAAAATGGCCAACTCCCTATATAAAAATCTTGATTTTACGTAAATTTACTAGAAAATTTGTGTAACGTTTTCACGCATTAATTATTAAAAAAAAAAAACTTTTTTATAAATATATATAGTTAATCATACAGGTGCATTATTTCATAAGTGGTGATGTAAATTTGATATTTAATTTTATTTTTTTTACGGACAATGTGAATAGATTTTTTAAATTACTCAGCTATTGTTGTGTATTTTTGTAACAATGTTTGATTTATGTTTTGTTATTTTTAGTTTTGAAGAAATTAGTAAATGTAATGCGGTGTTTAGTATTTTTACAATTCTTTCGCAATAATGTATGTTTTAAACGGGAATAATTGCAGTCGCATTATTTTTGATATCTGCATCCGCATCCGTGGCTCAATCATTGATCATTGCGGATACGGATGCGATACGAGTTTTGACAACATTATCGGGAGCGGCGTCGGCGTTTAACGCGTATTCGAGCGTTACGACTTTAAAAGTGAACTTTTAGCTAAATTGTTGATATCTGGAATTGGAAAAGTACAATTTGTTCACTGTATCGACCTATTTGGATTCTCACTACAAGCGCAAAATTTTCACACATCGCGTTTAGACAAAAAAAGTGCCAGCTTAGAAAACAATGTTTAATAACAGCGTTATTGTAATAGCTAAAAGAATGAGCTTGAGAGACACCCAAAATGTGATTTCCAACCTTCACATTCGATTATTTTATTACATTATCATCAGAAAAATATTATACCCGATAAATTAAAAAATGTATATGTATACAAACAACGCGATCACATTTAATCAAAACCGTAGATTAAAAGAAACTTCAAATAATGTATCCCCAATTAGGCTCTCTAAATGCAAATAGAGAAAAAGAAATATAAGAACCAAATTCAATTCATTTTTAAATGTCGGTGATCTATAAGTTTGTAACTTTTTATACATGGTGCGTTCTGAAATGATGTTAACAGTTAAATGGCGATTTCACTACAAATGGCCGGGAGAGGGGGGGGAAGGACGCGTTTTTGGGCTTTGGTGAAAGTCTAAGAAATGTAGCTCGAACCTTGCTCTACACAATGCCGCCAAGAGAGTGAGGCTGCCGGACACAGGAAAGAACAAACGACAAAAAGAGTATCGGAAACCAAGTCTTCCTGATTGAATTTTATTTGATGTTTTTCTTGTTTCTGAACTATCTTATTAAAAAATTCCGTACATTATACGTGTACGGGAACAAAAAAGAAAAACAGTATGTCTTCACATTACATATTGAAGCTTAGGCAAATAAAATCTCTAAGGTGTAAATTGGTGAGATGAAAGGCACATATGCGTATGAGGTGAGAAAGATTATTTAAAATTTTACAGATAATAATAGTAGTATACGTCGAACGCTCGCGCACATACACATTGAAGGGGGGAAAAAGGAAACGAGAAAAATACAATACGCGGCGCTATTCGGAAAAATTGTTACTTTGAATTTTCACATAAACCGAAGTGCTTGGTACTATAAAAGTGTTCTAATGAAAATATCGAATTTTTTGCTAAGCGCGTGAAATGGTTCGTACGGATTTGTTATAAGGTGTGTTGTAATTCAGGTGATTTGGGTGCCCAGGATAAAGAAGAAAAAGTAAAATTTTTGCCAGTAGAATAATCAACGAAATAATTTTAGCCATCATCGAAAAAGAATTTAAATTAGTTATTATATACGTACATCCAACCGTGAAATTTTTTGGCAAAATATTCAAAAACGCTTTCAGAATTGAAACATGATGAAACAAATAGATGTAACCGTTTTCCGCTTCCATTATTATTATTTTCAAATGCTCGTAGAACCTAAAGTTTGTATTTTTCGGTACCGACTTTGACCTAGGTGAAATTTACGAGAATAAAAAACTTTTACAGCAGGTCAGACTGAGAAACTGTTGCCTGTAGTGTCTTTTCAAAATCGCAATTATTATCCGAAATAGCCATGTAAACCTGATTTTCGTATTTATATAACTTTTTGAAATAATGTAAGATATAAACGTCAGGCGTTTTATTCGAAAATAATGGGATGTATATAATTATCCCTTCGCGGTAATTACGAATTATTGTGAAACAGAGATAAAAGCGCTTTGTACGGTATTTAAAAAGGTTACATTCGCGTATAATGTTTACACTACATATGTAACCGAAACACTAGTAGTCAGCATTTGTATTGCTGATATAATAATAAATTTTTTTTTTTTTTTTTTTTAAATGAAAATTATTTAATAATTAAAATATATCAAAAAAAAAAAAACAAAACAAAAAAAAACAGGTAATAGTAGGGAGGTAGAATTTAGAATTATATATTTGGCGAAAGGGTCACGACAACGTTCCGTGTGCACGAACTCGTTAAAATATAAGCCACGGTTAGGATGGCGTAGGATCTTCGAGGAAATTTAGTAATAATGAACGGAGGCTATCATGTCTGATAATTTATAAGCAGTTATTCGCACGTTTTGTATCACACATTGATTGATTCTCCTTGGCGCCAAAATTGACCGATAATGATATTATTTCGAAATAACGACACATGATAAATTAGGAAATTGGGCAGGTCTTCGAGAGAGAATACTTGAAATTTGATTTTTAATAATGTTTCAGTAGTCGGTGCCGCCCAGGTTAATTACGTGCATTTTACTTCAGCGGGACATATCTATTAACGGGGAAATTTTAATTTGCCGGTTTTAGTGTAATTTGCACGATTCGTTATTGCCGATGATTTTTACTTTTTTTTGCGTGTCGTTATGTTCATTCGTTGTAAAAAATATTGCTGAAGATTACACTAATTGGTGTTGGTTTTTTCCATACCTTGGTCTTCGCAGTTCATTGCAACTGCAGCGAAGAAATGTGATTAAAATATCGTGAAATGTAATTTTTTTTTTTTTTGTTGTTGTTGTTTTGTTCCTAATTTGAAAACAATATAATCTAAATTTTACGGATTAAATAATTATTCGTACTTACAGGATTGCTCATTTGGTACTTACACAGAACGTATCTCATTCACTAAATGATATGCGAACGAGGAAGAGTCTGTAGCCGAATGTGGTGGATACATTCTTATAAAAACTTAAGTTCTACTACAACGTTTTAATCGTCTGATATTATGATTGGTATCCAACAACTTTGCCGCCTCAATATTTACATACTACTGCAATTGTCTATAACGGATTAGCGCGAAATCCTTGATAACGTTGTGTAGGTTAACTATTGTCCGCAAGATGACGCTTTGCTTGGTGTTGATCTTGTTGATATTAGATTTGCTGGTACAGGTCCATAATTGGAGGCCATACGTCCATATTGGTTTAATGACACTTGTTGCTGTAGTAATAGTCGCTGATGGATGTTATTCTGAGTGGGGCGAGTCGATGATAAGCCAATATATTTCTTTTGTCTTCATCTTTGTTTAATTTTCATCCCGACATGGACTTCCCGTGTCAAATGTTTGTATGTATACCGCGCAAGAGGTATTGTGACAGATTCAAGCTGATTGCCACACAAAGTATACACGATTTTGCGAATTAGTATGGAGATACACAAACATGACGTGAACAGATTTTTGCTCATTGCAGCTTCATCATCCAATTTGTTGCCCCCCCCCCCTCTTATGAACATGAAACGTAATGTTTCCGGTCTCTTCCTGATACTTGGACGTCACGTTTTAGCTGATTCTAAAGTGTCGCTTAGATTTTGCGTGCTAAAGTTGTTAATCGTCTGCGAGTGTCTATGCTTCTGGTGGTATTACGACAGTGATGTAATGTGCAGTGTCCGGCTATGCGTATTTTCGCCGATATAATTACCGGTAATTAGTTACAATTATCGCTAAATTAAAATGTTTTTATTTATACACTTACCCTTTTGAACGGTCTGCAATTAGAGAATCATTGTCGCCGTCGTCGTTCGTCGGTGGAGTAGTTCTATTAAAATAATGACATAGAACTCTAGTGGCCGGCACTCTAATTGTCCTCGTGTTGCTCTATAGTTCACCGTAAATGAATTCGGGGCTCAGTCTGTCGCGTTTGATGGTAATACAACGTTTAATGTTGTTACAACAACAAGACCCGTTCTAAAAAGCACCAATATTACTACTACTACTAATAATAATAATGATATGATCATAATAGTAATAATAATAATATGCTGTTGGTCTCCTCGATGGGGTTAACCTTTATTCGATGTCTGCCTATGCAATTATCATTGCGGTCTCCTTAGTTATTTTTAATTGATAGGAACTAGTCCTATTCCTTACGCGCTACCCTTTGGCTGTAACACTTATTTACACAAAATTTCACGCAACCAATATCATCTCCGTTTGTGTCTTTTTAACGCTACAAAACCGCGCGACCCGGTTTTTTTTTTTTTTTTTTTTTATAAAAAAATATTTTTCTTTTCGAAACGTTTTTTGATAGGACCCCCTGCGGTATCCTTACGGTTGCTATTGTTCGTCGATATTTGTTTGTTTGTTTATTTATTTTGTAAACAGTAGCTGCTTTCAATGTTTGACGAAAAATTTTTTTAATATTAAGAAATACTTTTTTTTTTCTTTTTTTGGGCGCGCCAGCGACATTGACCCAACAACAAGAAAACTAAGCTTTGATAGCGCCTAATCCGGAGGACCGGATTTGGTAGCAGTCTGTTTTTAAATTAACGAAGAATTGTTTTTATAGAATCAGCCTAGCGCATATTTTAGATCAACCGAATGTTAGAACTCAATTGCACTTCGTTCTTCCTGCCTGCATTTAGCTCTTTCATACTGTCCATAAAATCTAATTAGATTTTTTTCTCTGCTCCCGTTTCTGGATGAAAGTCTTTCGTTTAAGAGTCCGCGAAATGATAAATGAAATTCCGGTCGTATGAATTTCGAATAATCTCACCATACGTGCCGGAAGCCGAACCAACTGACAACCGATTCAGGAACAAGTGCGTGCGTTTTTACACACGCGGCTATTTTGCAATCGCTGGGCAGGAGTTGGCAACTAACTTCTCTGCGACTTCTATCTGTTCGATTGTCAGAGATTTCGGATTTCTTCAAATTTGCCGGCTTTGTACAACTTTTTTGGTTTGCACTTTTACCTGCCACCATTCTCTCAATTTACTAAATCTAGGTCTCATTTATGTATCGGAGTTTATGAAGTAAACCAAATACAAGCATATTTTCGGTTGAAGTGATCACTTTCTCTTTTTCGAAAGTCCTAGTAATAATGCTGCTACCAGTATTCATCAAATTTTACTAAAATGAAAAATAAATAAATAAATAAAGTAAATAAAGTAAATAAAATAAATAAAAAGTGTATCTTTTGTTCCAAAAAAGAGCAGATACGTTAACCTTCTTATCTCTACTATGCACCACTCTAAAGAGATTTCATAGACTAAGAGCAAGCCTGAAGCGATATTGTTTTACAATAAAACGAAGTGTGGAGTTGATTACAAAACTGGAACGTATTCGAGTCAAAGAAAATCCTTCAGATGGTCTCTCACTATTTTCTACAGAATCGTCGACTTAACAGGGGCTAGTTTATACATAATGTTTTCTTGAGTTTTCGAGGAAATTCCATGAAAAGGCGTTTTGATTTCACAAAAGACCTTGCTGAAGAATTGGTCAAGCCTCAGCAATTGAAGAGACTCTCTGAGCCAAAAATTAAAAATCAAGCGAAATCTTTGATCCGAGAAATCTTACAAATTCTTCCTCCTGAACCCCCTGCACCAAAGGATGCTACTCGGAAGAAATTGGAGAAGAGAATTTACTGTCCGAGTGCCCTCCCTAGGCTCAAACGGAAGACTACGTATATTTGTATGAAATTCAAAAAAAGCCATTGTCTGCAGTGTGGACAGATAATTTGCAAGGACACTGCCTTGCCAAGTGATATTCCTTTCATAATTCTGTGTTCAAAAGAAAATTTGATTTTCATTTTTCTCAATCTGACTTTCACTTTATAAAGCTTTACGATTTCACGGTATTCGAATTTTCCAAATTGAAATTTACTACTTACTTTTATTTACACTTATTGGTTGAAACTTATCGTTAATTTTGAAATACATATTTTTCGATATTTAATTCCTTTTATGTTTTTAAAATTTAATTCGAGGTCCAAGATAGCGCTGTGAACTTTGTGATATTTCATAGAAAGGTATATTTAGTTAAATACTTTAGTTATCAAAAGTATGGTATCAGGATTTTCAAAACAATAACATAATAGTTCCTGCGCCAAATAAAAAACTACTTATTCTTTGTAATCTAATAAAATGTTTTATTCAGTTAGATTGTCGTTTTCCTCATTCCCACATCATCACGCATGGGAATCAGTGAGATACACTAGGAAGAACTGTAGAAAATTAGCTACTACGGGAGTCTGACAGACTCTGTCCCATCCTTCACCATCAAACTACTGTCCATAAGCAATGGGTTAAAGAAAAAATACAAATAAAAAAACATACGCAATGGGCAAATAAGATTTTTTTTTCCGGAGTCGGTTAAAAGTGATCCTAATTATTACAAATTTTACTTTCATTCTTTAAAATGTGTTTTTTTTTTTAACATAGAAACATACATTGAATTGAATAAATAGCCCGTGAAAATGAATTATTTTAAATTGTCTAGGCTAAAGGTAAAATTACCAAACCCGTACTTCCGATTAAGAATGTTGTAGGTGCATTAAACTGTTTCAGAGACGGCTACGTGTGTTCATTCAGGGCGACCGTGAAATATAAAACATTTCATACAAAATCAAGGGCATTCGGCTACCAGTGTGCCGAACTGTACTTCAGACAATAGGTAAAATGGTTCACTGTTATACAGAAAATAATATTTTTACACGCCTCTCTCTCTCTCTCTCTGTAAAGCGTATTAATCGGTGGCAGCATAATTGAAAACTAAGCAGATATAAAAACAATGTAAAAGTACACTGTCCGTCACGTCACACAATAAATTTAGAGCTGTGGTACCCGTGTCACTTCTACTCGTGCTGCATATATCATCGTCCATTGAAATGCTGTATGTACATTTCAGTATTTTTTGATATATATGCAGTGACACTCACATTTAGTATTTATTTCAGATTTAACAGACTAGTTATGTAAATTTTAAAATATACAATTTGAAGTGTTGCAAAGTAGAATTAGTCAATCTAGAGCAGTGGTTCTTAAGCTTTAAGTGATGAGAGACCATTTGACAAAATTTCTGTCTGCCATGGACCATCAACTGTTTGGAGTTAATATACAGTAAATGTAAGTAAATAAAGGGTTGTTCTATCTATTTATAAATAAGATACGCATAAAATTGTTCAAAGCCAACAGTATTTTAATTTTTTTTTACGAAAATTTTACGGAGTAAATATATTATTTTAATGCGATTTCTGTGACTGCGCATACCTTTTACGAAGTTCTGAATCCTTGGTTCAATGCTACTCAAAACTAAACATATGTCGGCACTGGCATCCAACCGATTTCGGTGCTTGCTTTTAATTTTCAAAAGCGCCGAGAATCTCTGCTCGCATAGATATGTCGATGATAACAAAGTTCAGTAGCGTACAGCAATTTCTTGAATCTTTGGGAAAGAAATTGGCTTTTTGGTTCAAAAATTTTCAAAATTAATTCCTGTCACAAACATATCGTTCAAGTTACTATTTTGTTGCATTTCAATCACTTCTTCTTGAATTTCATCAGGGCACCTCAGAAACGTTGATCACTTTCCGAACACGTTCGTCCTCACAATAGTCAGAAAAATAGCGACTGAATTCACTTTTTAAATTTTTCAAATGAAGTATCATGTTCTTTTGTATTTCTCCTTTAATCTTAGCACGCTGCTTTTGTCAATAATTCGATTTAGCGTATCAAATGCAGAAAAATTTTTTCTTCCAACCTTGTCGATCCATAGTTCGATTTTAGTGATAAATTCACTAATTCTATCTTCATACGGGGAAATTTATTGCTTGCGCCTTGCAACTTCAAATTTCATGACCCTTGCAGTTTAAGGTTCAATTTATTTAGTTACGCGAAAAAATCAACCAAATAAACAAAACACGTTTGAAATTTGGACTCGCAGAACTGATCCAGAAACTCTTTGTTCTCCTTGTTAGTTAATAATATTTGTACTTCCTCTTTACAACCCCGACAGCATATTTCCTTTGGAAAAGCCGAGTTTCGTGTTCAGAGCTCTTATCAGAGTACAATTGCTTGAAGAGACGAGTATTAAGTGCACTCTTTTTAATGTAGTTAACCCTACTTTTATAGCTTTAATATTTTTAGAATGGCTTCGCGGACCACTTTGAGTGCTTCCAGGGACCGCTGGTTAAGAACCACTGATCTAGAGGGGAAAACATTTTCTTAAGCGCTTATAAAAATCTGTGGTCCCGGGACATGCGCTGTCTTTAAATATGAAACAATTTTTCAACACTTTTTTTTATTTCGTGACAATTAGTGTATGATCAATAATTCGACAATTCATTTTAATATGAGTCCGATGGTCCATGTTAATATGAAATGTGACCAGTTAATTCGGCGGTCCATTTGATTGTGAAATATGGTTATATTAGTGAAAGCCAGCTTCGAGGAAGAAGGTGCAAGACATAATGAAGTACTTGCACAACGATTGGACCTTAAATTGCTATTCCGCTTAATAAAACACGGTTTTCGCTGTTTTAGTTGCGTTTATCGGAAAATTAACTTGTCGGACTGTGGAATAGAATCCAGTTCAAACAACCACGTTAATGACGCGACGGATATCGATGGCATGCTGTGAAGAAATCTTGAAAAATTACTAGTTCAGGTTTCTTTGGGAGTAAAGAAGTTAAATCTCTTGTTTACCGTTCGGCGCAAACCAATTACTTCAAGGTGAACCACTCACCTCGGTGATCGGTGACAAAAATAATTAATAATAAGACGAAAAAAAAGGCATAAACGAGGAAAAAAGTTATCTACCCAGTTCTAGAGCTCTACACAACCACAGGAGAAGAAATAATTTCTCAGCTGAATTTTCTGCAAAATTCATTTACCTTTACAATTTTTAAAATCGAAAACACGCGATATGTTTAGCGGGTAAAGTTTTAGCCCACATTCGTGTTTTTTTGTTTTTTTTTTTAAAAAAACCCTTCCCGGTTTCGACTTAGACATAAGAAATCCTAATTACCGAGATGAATGCTTGGTGGATTTTCAAATTTCAGCTCCAGTGAAATATACGATATTAGGTCGTTGAAAAATAGTTTTCCTGTTACAGTTGTTTCGATAATAAGCTTGTGCTAAAAAAACCTGTTGGTATATATTTCATAATAAATAATACATTTCTGGTTGTGTTAATTTGATCCAACATATTACAATTTTTTTTTTTTTTTTTTTTTTTTGTCGTTTTTTGTAACGGTGATTATTTTTATAATAACGAAAATCGATATTTTCCAAAATAATGGGTGGTATTATATCGAATTTGTTTCTCATAAGTAAAAAGGTATATAAATATCATTATCAATTTTTCTTAATAAGTAATTTAACTAATTAAAATTTTTTTTTCAAATAAAACAAAAGCTAACTTGTTCTTACCGACGACTACTGCTTAATTTTTTTTACAAAAGTTAAGAAAGAAAATCGTCGTTGTCGATGTATCTGATGCTTCCAGCCTATTTTTTTCTTATTCTTTTTCATTATTTTCCCTATATCATATTTTTGCATTAAGATATCAAAATTTCCAGGTATAAGGCCAATCTTTTAAATTTTGAGAGATTCCACATTATAACAATCTATTTTCAATCGCCAGGTTTTCTGTGACTCGGTTGACGTATATGCCTAAATTCATTTTCCTACAATACTTTGGGTCAACTGGTTCATCATTTTCAGTCGTCCAATTCCACTAATATACAGCGTATAATAATTTTCAGTGTCTTTTTATGGAAGCTGTACTGTACCACAATTGTTTTTATCTCTATAACAGTTTTTCACACCGATAGATTTAAAACATGCAGTATGGTTCTAATGTGTCTATATATATATATATATATATATATATATATATATATATATATATATATATATATATATATATATATATATATATACATATATACATACACACACACACACATATATATATATATATATATATATATATATATATATATATATATATACATATATACATACACACACACACACACACATATATATATATATATATATATATATATATATATATATATATACATAATTTATATGTATGTATATATAGAGAGAGTTTTTGATAGTGGTGAGGGCTAAACGAGGAAATCATAAAAACCTGTGAAAATACAGGTAACCTTACGGAAACGTTTTTATAACGGCGCAAGGAAATAGGTTGCAAATGGTTTTAGGCAGTCCCAACTCTCGCAATGCCATGTCTTCCCATCTAATTCTCCTCTCTTCCTCTTCGCGCTAACTCCACTCCTCGGAGTACAGTGGTCAGTGAATATGTCCATATCTTAAATTCTTCATTTCCCCATCATGTAAAAATTTTCACTGATAGTTCCAAAAATGATAACGGAGTGGGCGGTGCTTTTACGGACCCCTCGTTTAATCACTCGGAATCTATCAAACTTCCTTCCTTTTGTTCCATTTTTTCTGCCGAAGTAGTCTCCGTTCTCCGTGCTGTCTCCTTTATTTCCTCTTCAAGAGGGATCTGTAAATTTCTCATTGTTACCGATACCAAATTTGTGCTGCAAGCTATCTCTTCTCCTCCTTCCCACTCGTCTAATGATATTATTCTTTCTGTTCGTGCCGCTATTTTCAACTGGCGCTGAGCACGTTCTATCCTTATTGACTTTTTATGGGTTCCTGGCCACTCTGGCATTGAGGGCAACGAAGCAGCTGACTTCCTAGCTCGCTCGGCACCTCTGAATGGTCCACTCCTACCGCATTTTCCTGCCTCAGACATTCTTTTCCTCTCCGCAAGTCTCCATGCCAGACTACGGGTTGACATCTACCCTTCTTTTTTCGCTAATTGTTTCTCCTTCTACCTCTTCCTACAGCCTACTCCCAATTCACAGCCCTGGTACCAATTTCTTCCCTTTTCTAGGTGCTCGGCTATTGTTTCCTTAATCAGACTAAGACTTGGTCATTCCCTCCTTCCCTCTTCGCGTTTCACCTTCTCTCTTTTGTCCACTCTGCTGATCCTCCCTTTATACGCGACCCCAACCATATCCTTTTTGAATGCCCTGCTCCTTTTCCCGAGTGCTCTCATCTATACGCTAAACTCTTGGCGTTGGATCTTCCTACCCCTTTCAATGCCTTATCCTTTCCTTCCCATCTCTAGCCGTTCTCCTACTTTCCTTTATATTCTCTATCTCCGATCGCCTCAGAATCTGAGTAGGTGATCTAAGTCCATGTAGTTGGGTCAGTGGTGACACCGAGCTCATTAAAAAAAAAAAAACAATGCCACAAAAGCTCGGCAGTTATTGTTAAAATTTTCTTCGTTATCTCGTGAGTTTTGGCTGAAAAGAGCAGAAAATTATTCGAAAAAGACTAGCAACTGAAGAGTGGAGGGGCTTTCACGCTTATCTGTATTATTTATTAAAGGGTCGACAATAGCGTGTACGACTCTAGCGATTGTGCTTAGATTTCCAACAGTGACGTTTACGTTTCGATTAGAGGCGTGACTAATTTCATTAAGCGTTGTTATGCGGCGAACTTTTCGCGTCATGTCTAATTATACACAATAGCAGTAATTATTTTCAGTTCGATGCAAAAGCTGATCACAGATTTATGGTCGATTAAATCGGACATTGTCAAAAATTGATTTTTTAAAAGAATATTTATAGCCCGGATTAGTATAATATACTGTAATGTTATCTATTATAATATTAAATTAGCGGATGCGTTTAGACAAATGGAAACAAGAAATGTACCAATTTTTACTGTCGATAAACACAGTTTGCTTTTTATAATAACCGATTTCGTTTGGAAAAAATGTAAGGATTTTCAGTAGACAGTAGATGGATTGAGATTTTTTTCTTTTTTAAAATGGGGACGCTAACCAAAAGCACTGACTTAGAATCCACGGAAAAAATTAAATAGAAGATGAAGAATTACATCTTAATGTGTATACAAAGGAAGTGCAAAACTGATAATGAGGAAAGAGCAAGGATGTTTGTCGCGCAGTCTGACTCAGACTCGTGAATTAAGTTTGCGGAATTGAGCGCTCTTGAAGAAGAAGGAAGTACTCAAAGAGAGTAAGGTCGGAATCGTCCAGCATAAATGTAGTCGCGTTAGTGTAGTAGAACTTTTTGAGGGTCTATTAAAGCGCTATGCACATATTTTTTTCCCACTTAAAGAGACATGTAAATTACTTTCAGAATATCGCCAAGCCAAGCGGCTTGCCCGCGCAGTGCTAGAACCTCTGTTTTGCAATATTACAATTACATTTATTTCATTTAAATGTACTTAAAGATACGCGGAAACATACTATCATTTTCCTTTTTATGTGCAGTTTTATTTAAATGTGTTTTTCTCTACGGTTCTCTAATTATATCCATAATTGATTGCTTTATTTTCTGTAGCAACTGCATATTGATTACATCTTGTCCCGTTCGTGTGTTAGTGACTTTTAGTTTCAGTATCCGCCGATAAAATAGTTCAAAATCACTTTCTTGTGCAAGCGTGAAAAGCTCCGAATTAGTGCCTTTACGGACTTGATAAATTACCCTGATTCTTACATCGACTTGCAATGTTTACCTTGTCTAACTGAAAAGGGGAGACATTATTTATTCCAGTAAACACGGTAGATATTAGTTTAATCGGAGAAGGAAAAAAAAGTCACATTTTCCAACTGACAGTACTAGTATTACATTCTTTGAAAACGAAAGCACAGAAGAGCGCGCCGATTTCCAAAAAAAAATTTCCTTCAATTATAACAAAGAATTTTTGAATGAGTTTTTTAATTTTTTTTTTTTTTGTTTTCAGTCTTCTCCATGCCAACGAGGATAAAACAAAGAGTATTCTCAAACGAGTATTTGAAAACGGATGTTAAAATCGTTAAAACTATTTCCCCCGCATATTACGAAAGTGAGTAATTTAAGAGACATCTTTCAAAAGAAAGAGATCAAAAATTGGAGGATTTCAAAACTTCTGTAGCTTCTGTAATAATATTTGTGAGCCCTTTTCCCTTGATATGATACTATAGCATGATGCTATTTTTCTGTGAAAATCTTTACGGCAATCACCGCCAATTCACCATAATTATATAATATTTAATGTATAGTCTGTCAAACGAAAGAAGTTCGCTCGTAAAACAACCGAAATGCGCTGACGTCACGAAATCAGAGGATCTTATATTAACCTTCAGTCCATATCAGATATAACATTCGCTGTTTTTTATTGTTTTTTTTTTTTTGTTTTTTTTTTTAATGGGCTCGTCAACCAGGAACCTTTCCTCAAAAACAATTTGAAAGGGAAATGAATCAGTTTAATTTTGATACGGTCAGATATTGCTAGTAGGAAGGAACAAATAATGGGAACGATATGTGAAGAAGGAAAAGACAAGATATAGGAGGCGCAATACGGAATAAGCGGAACAGTTGATTGAAAGAGATGAACACTCAAAGAACACACTGTGTCATCACCATGTGGTCCGTCTGAATGTAAACAGGTCGGAAAAAAAGAACGAAAGAACGTACAGAGATGAAACAAAAACGAGGATACTGCTCCCATGAAGGGGAGGAATAACAGGAATATGGCAATGTGATTTTTTTTTAGATAATATTGAAATACGGCGCATGCTGCAGTGTACACTACTTTGAGCAACACTCACGTTCGGCAACGATACCCGAGTGGACTTTTTACGCTCGACAGACTGTCAAAATAATACAATTCAAATATATTTTTTAGAATCCCATCTTGCCATGGCAACACATTCTAAACCCCTAAATGATAGTCTTCTATAATTCTTGTGGAAGATTTTAGTGAATAGCATACTGTATGAAATAGTCTGAAGAAGACATGTGCGTTAGCAACCTTTACTATAAACTAGCTCTTGGCTTCATTAATTGTTAAAACTAAAATATATCTCGATGAAATGAATCACCGACAGAGAACACCTATAGACAAACGGACCGAGATAGTTAAATCGAAGTGAATCGGAACACTATAATTCCTTATCCGATAGCTATTAAAGCGCCTATAGGAGGAAATCTTTTCCGTTCAACACTTTTCCTCAAACGGACGGTTCTAAATGGAAAAGCAACAAGAAGAAGAAACAACAATATCAAAAAATACCTAATATTTTAACATTAAGAAGATCACAAATAATAGTGAGTTCTTAACGATTTTTGGTCAGAATACAAAAGTTCATAAGAAACGAAAACACAAACTCCCACTGTTATAATGGATAAGCTTTAGTTTTACCTGTCCGAGTATGACGCTGCATCCTGCTGCTTAAGCTGAAAGCATAGAAAAGGAAAGAATAGTTAAATAAGGGTGAAAAGGTTAGTTAGTTATGGGGGAATCACACCGTGATCAAACAGCAATTATTGTTTAGAATGGTGGTGAATAAGGTCGGAGTGACTTCAACCTTAACTTTTTCTTTTCGATTTTTGTTGGAAGAATTCACGAAAGAAGCGATGGAATCTCTAACAAAGCGAAGTTTTTTGGTTAGCAGAATGTAAAACGTCCCGAATAGTACGGATTGATGACGTTATTACGATGTTTTGTATTTTGATGGAACAATTACTAACGTGCGAAGGCATCTATTCTAGTACTTTTAATAATATACTAATCGGAGATTTATTTTGATCTAGGCTGATGGTAAATATCGCGGAAATCGTTCAAGCATGATAATGAGTTGTTTTTTTTTTTTAATGTATATATTTTTAATATTTCTTCGTACATATTTTGTTTACGAAGAAAAAATTGTATACAAGTGTTGTTAGTCTGCGAAATTGTTGTCTGTGCTATATTCGTATATGTTCAAAGATTGGTCATTTAAATGCGATCTAGTGTATCGATTAAATTTATGCACGTTTCATCACTGATAATTATTTCGTACCTTTTAAAATAAGCTTGAAAATCCCCGCGTTCTGTTATGAACCATGTAAAAAATAATCTGGTATAATCAATTTTTACTCTATATAATCGATCTTCCAAATTAGACATTAATTAGTAAAGCATTTTACCCCCCGGTATCATTATCGTATTACTCCTGCTGTTTATTACTTCCTATTACTTCTTTTTCATTTCGCTTATTTGGTGTTTTAATTTCATTCGTTTTTTTCTAAATG
The DNA here is from genome assembly GCA_039619475.1 of Icerya purchasi. Classification (NCBI taxonomy): domain Eukaryota; kingdom Metazoa; phylum Arthropoda; class Insecta; order Hemiptera; family Monophlebidae; genus Icerya; species Icerya purchasi. Next base: position 147,206,131 of record CM077115.1, read on the forward strand.
AAGACTTCTATGGATAGAGATGCTACAGCATTTGCAACACTGTAAGAGAGACTGTTTTATAGGCTAATATTGTAATAATATTTTCCTTGGTTTTTTGATTTCATTTTATTCTTATTCTTTTGGTTCAATAATAAATAATGCCACCGTGTGTGTATTCAGTTACTGATCGAAATAAAGCTGAATATAAAATTTTTCTTTTTTTTTTTTTTTAAAAAAGTCGATTTTAACAATCATGTTAATTATATTTTATATAAAATTAAGAAATATCGTAAAATTGCGAAGTTCTTTATAAGAATACTTTAAGACCAAAGTCAAAGTATTCTTATAAAGAACTTTGCAATTTTACAATATTTCTTAATTTTATTCAAAATTTAATTAACGCGATTGTTAAAATCAAGCTTATCATCTTTTATTAATTCTGAATATTACATGCCTTTTTTGCAGTTTCATTTTTCTCCTTACAGGTTAACAATTTTTTCCAGTTTCTTTGTCATCCAATTCGTTAAAGGTTTTGGTCAGACTCATATCCTTCCTTCTTTTCTAACCAATTTTCCCTTTATCTTTCTATTCAGCCATATATTCCAGTTAATCCCCTTGGTTCCATGAATTTCCGTCTTTGCAGCGCTATTTTATTTCCTCTTTATGTCGATTGCGTTTCGATCATAGTTTGCTTCCTTCATCTCGCTATCGAGTTTCACTTTCAGACTCTCCTTACTGTCCGCTACATCCTCCAAATGATGCCCACGAATGTAATTCTAACCACATTCTTTTCGAATGTTCCACACTGTCGTCTGAACGTTTCCTTCTTTACTCTCAACTTCTGAGACTTAATATTCCTGCTCCCTATAGTGCTGCATCTGTTCTCTCCTTTCCTTCGTTAACTGTTGTCGCTCCCCTTGTATCCTTCATTGATGCGATATCTGACCGCGTACGAATCTGAATAATTAATTCAGCAATACTTTCCTTTCTTGTCGAACATGGGTCAATGCTCTTTGTCAGCGAGTCCAGAGAAAAAAAAAAAAAAGTGTTTCAACGACAATTTTAATTCTATTTCTGTTGTTACGACCAGTATATAAGATTGTTCAGAGATTTTAGACGCTTGACAATAAAGTTTGATTGATTCTGCAAGTTGTACCGTAAATTGAGTTGGTAAAGGAAAATATTTCATGTATTGAAGTACAGACGACTCCTACATTAGGATTTGAAACTGTTTATGGGAGCTTTGTAATAATTTGGCGGAGTGAAATTTTCACATACTCAGTAAGAAGAATAAGAGAGTAGCCCCCATGGTAGGTGGTGAAAATTAACTAATCGCTTGATTTAATATGTTCATATCTAACTTGTTAGGCCCCCCAGGGCTGTTATTATATTTTAAAATAAAAAATACGCACCCGGTCTATCTGCCGTGTGCACGCAAGATTTAAAATTTCAAAAGAAAAAGTCGCTGGAAGTAGGAAATTTGTTGTTATTGTACGGACTACAACGTTTGTACCATACACCACAAACAAATAAATCAACACTATAAAAAGAATAAATAAAAAATGGTACAAAAAGTTGTTATTCAACGACTTTCGTTTTCTCGAATTTCCCGGTATTTTTATTAATGTGAATGGATTTTTTTTTTTTTGTCGTAGTCAATAGATTTTCACTTATTGTTCATCAGAAAATTGTTATTTTCCAATTGTTCACTTTTGATAATGTACGTGCGGGTGGCACTTTCCGATATAAAAAATTCAAACAATGTTTTTAAAATAGACAAATGGATAAAATGTGTTAATCTCTTTACACAGATAATTTCAGCCGACAGTAAATTGTGAAATGAAGAAAAAACATTAATTCACAAAAATTTCAGCAATGTAAATTCTCGATTTTAGGACGTAATTTAGTCCACTCTTTGACACCGATCTTGATAAACATTATCTAATCGTTTAAAATAAATATTTTGTGCACACATTTTTTATCGCAGTTAATTACGTAAGAAAAATTTTTTCGTACACACATACTCCTTTTAATTATACTAATTAACATAGATGTTCGAGAATATTGTTCATTCTAATTATATAATACTTCTGTTTTGAAGTTTATTATTATGAAAATGATAACCGTATGTGTTTTCATGCTGTTCGTAAAAAACTAAACATCGTACCATTTTGATGTAAGTTAAAATACTTAATTTGATTCTATTTGGAAACCCTCTGGACGAAATTGCAGAAAGACTATGTACGAACAAGAAGCAAATGAAAATTAAAGTGAGGAGAAAAAAGGAAGGGTTGGGGTGAAATTTAATATGAACCGTAGTCTGTATTGGTGCGAAGTGACAAAGGATGTAAAAAAATAAAATCAAAGGATTAAATAACGGGAAGAAGAATATAACTCTAAAGCTTGGGCTACATGCTTATATTTTATAGAATTACAACATTAATACCTTTTCAAATGATCTGATATGCGAGCACTTTATTGGTTATAAATACGCATACATACACACATACATATATATATATATATATTAATGACGTCATGCTTAGGCCTACCCCCACTACTTTTTCTGTCGCAAAAATTTGTCTCCCAAAATGTGACATACTGTGTATATAAGAAAACAAAGTACCGACAAAATGGATTGCTGTCCTAGACAAAATTTCATAAATAAAGATTTATTTTCTTTGTCATGCAATCAGTCGGAAAGGATGACACTGGTCAATTTTTCTCGTTCTATACGAAATATAGAAGTGATAGAGCTGGGATTCCGGGGTGTCCTCAGGCGGGGTTAAGGGGCAGAGCCCCTTACGAGGCATGAAAGGCCGTTTTATAAAATATATATGTATGTTTGTATATATGTATATATTGGGAAAACAATATATATATATTTATATTCATACAAGAATAAAAATAAAAGCGGTGAAAAGGAAATAGGTAATAAATAGACTTGTGAGACAAGGCTACAGTCTACCGCACAAGCGGTAAAACAATGAAGAGAATTATGTGATGATGGAGTTTCAGTGGATAGTATGAAAATAAGTACAATTTTCAGATGACATTAAAATAATAGCAAAAAGTAAACAAGACCTGATGTTCTCTAAGTGATTTAAATTAATTAAGTTTTAAAGACATATAGTGCGAGAATCAGTAAAAAAAAAAAGAAAAACTGAGATCTAGTAAAAAGAAAGGATGATAAGAAAATAAATATAAAAAAAATATCTCCGAAATATAATAACAGTTGACGAGGAAGATGCCAGCAAAAGGAACATTTAGCATACCGCGGGCTATACGCAGTGATTTATCTGAGCGGTAGAAACTGGAATGTATCACTAGTATATAAAGTGATTGAGAACAGTAGCATAAATAAAGGCAGATTTTTTATAATGCACATAAATAAAACACATATAAAACATCCCATTGTAACCTGTCTGCTTATCCTATGTTTTGACATGAATATGTCTCTTGGCGGGGGGGGGGCATTCCAAAAATTTGTCCCTCTATAAAGTTACACACGAAGTGTCCCATGAAATTTTTTACCCTAAATTGTTACCATGAGACGCAAAAAAAGTGTTATTTATACATATATCGGATATCCATTGTACACGCTAGCTTTCGTATCAGGAACTCGCAAAAGATGACGGACCTGCCAGTGAAAGCACTGAACGCGTTCCGCACAGCGTTCGCAAATGTTTGCATCGTTTCCGTCGACAAGTGCAGTGTGATCGGATCCACTCTCCTCGGACAGATAAATTCTCAACTTCAACACTTTATGCATGATCATGGGCGACCGTTCGCAGGTATGGACATACGGCGACCTCCGTCAAGTACCGCCTGTTTGTCGGACACAGATTTACAAGCGATCGAGTAAAAGGTTCTGTTGCAAAATTATCTGGCAGCCGCTAAACATTACTACCCGCTCGTGCAAGTGATGCGACAAACCGATGTCTCGCCTTCTCGCCTATACTAGCCAAGATTGGTGATGATCAGTCCTTACTTCCAGAGGAGAAAGCGATGATCGAGGCCCATTTCATGGATTGCGAATTCGTTGATCGCAAATTTCCGCAGGCTATACGCTTCTTCTTCCGTAATACAGACGTCGATCAATTTAACGTAGAAGATTCCGTACAAAGCGCTGAAATGGCCGAAGCTCTTGGTTGTGATCTCAACTCGGATTTACGAAGGTCGCGCGATCCCACGTTTATGGAATTTATGCGCGCAGAATTCGAATTCGAACTGAAAAATGAACCAACCATTTCCGCATCACGCAATTTCACGTGCATTGACGCTGTCTCTTTATGACACGTCGACACACTTGGAACGCGTCACTATATCTCCTACTTAAGTACGCATTATCCACTCCTTTTGATATAGCATACCTCCAATGTGTCAATGTTGTAAATGGTGCAAATAATTTAACTGTTGTCAATCATACAAATAATGTAAACGATATGTGTTAATAATATTGTAAATACACTGTCGTCAATGATGTAAATGTAAATACCGTATTATCCGCTTCTAAAGAATCATTTGCTGTACAGTGAAAATCATAAACACGCTGGCTTTCACGCTCGTTACTGTCCATAAGATATAGAGTTAGCCTAATGACGGGGTTCAACGGAACAACCTAGATAAAATTCTAATGTCGAGTGAAAGAATAAAGGAAAACTGGAGCTGCCCATAAAATATACTTCATGTATTAATGTATCTGCGCGAATCGTAGACACTCGTTTTGGTTTAGTTTTTTTCTTTACTTTCTCGTTAGCCGGAATGATGTTACGTTGGATTGCAGTGGTGGGTACATTATAGTCTTTAAGACTTCTCATTCATTCACTCGTCTTGCTTGGCTTCCATCAGGAATTAATAGCCCGGTGGTTAATTCCGATAGGTAGCGATCCGATCGATATTTTTTCGCGTAGTTCGGTTTTTTCACAAGTTGAAAATCAGCCGTTCATCGGGACAGTCTCATGAAGCAGGTACCAAGAGCCTTCTCAGCGCGACATAGTTTAAGTTGGTTTCATTAAACTTGAATTGCGCTCTCGTAAGTAGTTGAAAAAAGTAAAAATCTCGCGGGTAATATCAGTCCCCGAAAATATAACCCGCGCCTATATCGGAAATCATATAGAGAGCAGTAAACCATTAACTCGATGCGAACGTCGTCGACAACAGTGATACGTACAAGTTTTCTTTTATTTCATTTAATTAATATAATATTTGTTTATTATTGCTGTCTTTTTAGCGGCCGATCGATCTAGAAAAATCGATGTAGCAGAGATATTTCGCGATAAAAAATTTAAAATACTATTGCCCACTTGAATAATAAACTGAACAATAATAATTTAAATTGTAATAAATAACTAAATCCACGAATATCGAAAGATATCGTAGTTGGCATCCCTGAGGGCATAAAAATAAAACTATAATAATGTTGACCCCTCTGGTGGTGGAGATTAAAAGTAAACTGTAACGTTTTTTCAGTATATATATATGTATATACGGACATAGCGAATATTTAACCCGAATATAAAATTGGAGGTGAAAGACTGAGATAAAGATATATAAAAGAAAAATACGAGTACAAAAAAATCTACGAGCTAGACAGTGCGAAGAAAATAGTATTTCCAGACGCTATCCAAAAAATTCTGATTTTGATGCGGTAAATACTGTTTACCGATATAAGAAACGGGACTAAGATATTGTATATTTTGTTATTCCCATACAGTAGTTGAAATTTTCGTATAATAGACACATTAATAAACATTATAAATTAGCGAAAAAGTGCGTTGTACACGTTTTTTACCGATTTTTCTCTCGATAATTATGTCAATTTTAATTATCGGACATGTAACGGTGGCGAAAAAAAATCTATATACACGTATGTATATATCAAGTGCTGTTAAAATTATTGGTACTGATAGGTTCCGTGAGATTGGAATACATTGTTTATTTTAACGTAAAAACTTTATGCTAAACCGAATTGATCCGGAGAACATAATGAACCGATATCCTTCCCTCCTCTCGGTCGACTTTGTTCTGCCGTGTTCCCTGCTTGTCAAATTGCGCATATTTTATTGTTGCCCGCCCATTTAATAACTTACTAGATCTATGCTGATGGTAGAAGAGGGTATATAATATCTATCGTTTTAAATTCTCGTTTTAATTTGTCGTATTCATTATTCCTCGTTAATGTTTGGCCTTTTTGTATTTATATCCTATATTATTTTCAGGCAGAAGTTAACCTCGCCTAAATGGAACCGATTCAAAGGGGTTCGACTGCGATGGAAAGACAAAATTCGTTTGAACAATGTTATCTGGCGATGCTGGCATATGCAATGTAAGTTAACGTTGCTTTTGATTAAAATTTACGCTATTATTCCTTCCGCGGTAGTAATAAAAGTAGGAATATCTATTGCTGAACAATTGTATGAAAAAGCAAGAAATTAGGAGAAAAGTTATCGTTCGACCGGAAAAATCGCGGAGGAAGTGCCCAAAAGCGTGTTAGAGACGAAAGGACGGCGTTACGGAAAAAGATCTTCGAATCGAAAATAAGGTCAGATTGATAAGTGGATATTCAAATTTTTATCGCACGTTGTCGCTAAATTGTAACCAATTTTGAGAAGCAAACGGCGCGACTAAGGAGAAAATGAAAACTCATTCTGTGATGAATGTGTAGTTTCGTTGTCATGTTGATGGAATTAATTTTGTCGGCGAAGAATATATATATATATATACGAAAAACACTTTACATCACATTGTAAAGCAAAAAACTTTCTTCACTCGCTGCAGCAGATATTCCCATGTTTTCTTGTCGTATGTATGAGTGTGTAACTTATAAACGCCGATATATAAAATTCCTCGCATGTTTTAGTTTGATTATTATTATACTGGTATTTGTAACGATTCTCTTAGAACGCAATATCTTGAGAACCAGCGTTACGTGTACTGCTTTACAATTAAAATACGATTGTTACTATTATTATTTTGAAACAATCTTTTACAGGGCTTTAAATTAACTGTATACATCTTCGAATCGTTGTCATCGTTTAATTTTCTTCTAAATTTCTTTAATTATTAATCGAATTTCGAAATCGCATACTCTGTTATTATATAAATATCTCTAGTTTGTTATGTTTGAAATATATTATTATTTGCGTTTTACTTACATGAAATAAATTTTCGATAATTTTAAAGCGAACTTTCTTTTATAAATGCTCGAACACCGCTACCTAATTGTTTTATAATTTTATTACCTGTTCGCCAATAAAACATGTTAAACTTGATGAAATTTTTTGACGATCCAAACGTTGGGAGGTCTCTATCAAGAATATTGATTAAAAATTGTTTATGCAATCAAAAATATCACGCTAAAATGATTATTTATGCAATCAAAAATATCACGCTAAAATTATTATTTATGTAATCAAAAATATCACGCTAAAATGATTATTTATGCAATCAAAAATATCATGCTAAAATGAGATTATATGCAATCAAAAATAGCACGCTAAAATGATTATTTATGCAATCAAAGATATCACGCTAAAATTATTATTTATGTAATCAAAAATATCACGCTAAAATGATTATTTATGCAATCAAAAATATCATGCTCAAATGAGATTATATGCAATCAAAGATATCACGCTAAAATTATTGTTTATGCAATCAAAAATATCACGCTAAAATTATTGTTTATGCAATCAAAAATATCATGCTCAAATGAGATTATATGCAATCAAAAATAGCACGCTAAAATTATTGTTTATGCAATCAAAAATATCACGCTAAAATGATTATTTATGCAATCAAAAATATCATGCTCAAATGAGATTATATGCAATCAAAGATATCACGCTAAAATTATTGTTTATGCAATCAAAAATATCACGCTAAAATGATTATTTATGCAATCAAAAATATCATGCTCAAATGAGATTATATGCAATCAAAAATAGCACGCTAAAATTATTGTTTATGCAATCAAAAATATCACGCTAAAATGATTATTTATGCAATCAAAAATATCATGCTCAAATGAGATTATATGCAATCAAAGATATCACGCTAAAATTATTGTTTATGCAATCAAAAATATCACGCTAAAATGATTATTTATGCAATCAAAAATATCATGCTCAAATGAGATTATATGCAATCAAAAATAGCACGCTAAAATTATTGTTTATGCAATCAAAAATATCACGCTAAAATGATTATTTATGCAATCAAAAATATCATGCTCAAATGAGATTATATGCAATCAAAAATAGCACGTTAAAATTATTATTTTCGAATCGCTGGAGGAAAATACATTAGTTTAGTAATTTGAACAATTAGGTTGAGTGTTTCAGGTTTTTATTAAAATCATCCGCGCACCCCCGGAAAATTCGGGTTCTTTCCTCTTCGTAGAATATAATAGATTTGAACTGGTTCAACCTCGGACTGTATAAAGCCCTGGACGGTACTGCTCCTTAATCTGATTTCGGTGTTACTATTTACAGTCTTCTCGTTTGTCATTCCGTTAGTGGGCGAAGCGGACCGGTCATATTATTAATGTGTTACGAAATATCGGTATCGCCGGAACTAGAGAAAAAATTCCATGTACTTTTTTAAGCGACCGCTGTCAGTTCTCCAAATTTGGTTTAATTGATACCGATTGTCTAAATTCTCGCAATTTTTCGCTGCCTCATCGAATTTTATATGACTCCCCGTAATGATGGTGCCAGATTTTTTCAGCGTATACCCTCTCGTGCGTTGAAAGTTTTTCTTCAGTGCGAATATTGTCGAGGAATTCAATAAACGAAATAAAGTCGCAAAAATAAGTGTCTTCCGTGCTCCTTTATATGCGAAACATCACCAATAAACCAAATAGGAGTTAGGAAAAAAATAATATTAAGTTAATGTTTGGGATACGCAAAAGAAACGAAAAAGTGAACAATTAAAGATTAAGCTGGCAGTCTTACAGTTGAATCGTATACAAGATTTCGAGTTTCTGCATGGTTCTGCTAGTTGAGACAAACCGGAAATTGAATAATATTGAAATTCTATCCACATCTTTATACTTGGGAAAGTTCGCGAAATTGGTCATATGGGAATTTAAAAAAAAAAAAAAAAAAAAAAAAAAACGCAAACTGAACACGCCTAAAAATTACGAGACTCCATAAAATTTGACGACGTGAAGTGTCTAGTAGAAACATTGAGTTTTTAATAAAAATAATGAAAAACATAAGGACGGTAACAAAAATTATGAATAGTCTGATAATGAGATTTTTCCCGGAAAAATATCCCATCGTTAGTACTAGGAAAGAGAGAGGTATAATATGTATTAGTGTGAATGAATGTATTGGATATTTGTTAGAGATTTGGGATGTGCGTTCGGTCAGTAAAAGAAAAAAATTTTTATTAGAAAATTAAATTTTGTTCTCGAAGAATAATATGTATACTACGAAAGATGGAACCTCGGGAAAAAAGGAAAACGATGAACGCTGCTTCAATAACTTACAATTTTGAATGAACGCTTAACGGATAGAATTTAGGAAAAGTCGGTATTTTCACTGACTCATTTTTTACAAATCCATTTTTCGGCATTTTGATTTTTGATCTTTCTTTAACATCGATCGTGTTTGTTCCGGTTTGCACTACAATGTACACTTAGTATTGGTGCAATCTTACATTTCGATTTTTGAAAAAAGAAAATATGCCAATTATTTATGCCATGTTTGCGCTATGAAAAAAAGTTATTTGCACTACTTCCATACTGAAATATGTCTGCTTCCCCACTAATTTTATTCCTGCTATTTGTTCTTTTTTAGATAAAGTTTCTGATCGGATTAAAATATAACCGACTTCTTTCCTTGCCTTTTGTTTCTGGGTAAAGGTCCTTGGTTGACGAGCCCCAAGAAAAAGAAAAAAAAACGGAATTTGATGCCGACTCCAAAAAGTTAGCGTTGTATAAGAATTACGATAATATCACTTTAATATATATTTTTTTATCGAATAATAATTTTTGCATTTTTATTAAATTTTGATAATAAACCTCGAAGTCAGTTTTTTTTTCTCAAAAACATTTTATTACATATAAAATTTACGTTACGTCTCGTAAGATAGAACCAGACTAAAATGTATCGATGAACTATGTCTTTTTAAATTGCTAACCGATAATATTAAATTAATTTCGTCGCTTATTTAATAAAAGATAGCTCCACAAACTCTGATTCGTATCAATTCAAAAGTAGTTTATTTTCAATGAATACCACTGAGTTTCTTATTTCTCATTTTTGCCTTTATTTCCAACACTTTTGTCGTACTTCCAGTTTAAACGCGAATCAAGGTGCACTCATAGGTATTCGGCCGAATATTTTTCTGGTATCAACTGTTGATTCAGTGTCATTGGAATATTCTTAGTTTTCCGTAAAGTGATATTGACTTTTATTTTCCATCGTTTCATCCAAGCACATACTGGGTTTACCGTTGATTGTAAGCGTTTGGCAGCACTTTTTGCTGGATCTTACTTGTAGCCAGTATTACCGTGTCATCAGCAAACATAACAATAGCTGTGTGATTTTCCATGGGGATATCGACTGTGTAAAGAAGATAAAGGATGGAATCTAAAACACTGCCTTGTGATAATTCTGCTCCAGTTGGATATCGTTTTCTCATAACTAATTCTGAACTGCCAGTCGGTCAGGTATGATTCGAAAATACGACACCACGGATATGGAAGCTGTTTGGGTAATTTAATGAATAAACCGCCATACCAAACTTTATCAAAAGCTTGGACTACATTGGGGAATACTGCGTTTCTTCTTTTCAAGATGTATCACATTTGTAACATGATGCATCTAATGCTTTGGCTACGGAATCCAAACTGGTGGTAATCTGGAATCAGCTGTTTTGTTTCAATTATCCGCCTAAGCCGCTTTAATACAAGTTTTTCAAACAGCTTAGACATAGTAGGAAGAAGAGGTGTCGATATGACGAAGGTAGAGCTGATTGGTTTCCCGGCTTTATTAACATTATTACCTGTACTCTTTCCCGTACCGAGGAACGCTATAAAATTCCATTTGAATATATATGTAAGAAAAATAATAGCATTTCTTGGTAGTTCCTTAGTTATATGAGGACTAATCTCGTCATGGTCCAGGTGCTTTTTCATTATTCAGGTTTTCATCGATTTCTTCCACAACGGAAAAGTGTTTAATATTTACGTTTATTTTTTCGAATAGGCGATTAATGTCTAAGTCCGATATGATATCGTTTGAGTGGAAAATCTGTTCAAGATAATCGGCAGCATGGAGTGTGGGGTTTTTAACAGTAAGATTTTTGAAAATCAACGCAGAACATATTTGTATATATGTATATTTTTTAAAGAGTAGAATATGGGACAAAATTTTTTACAAGAGTTATCGTTACAGAATGGCCATTACTTTTGCTAGTGGAATATCTTTTTTCCCCGCAACAGTCAAGTCAATAATGAAATTATTATCGCGTCTTTCTCTTAACATGCGCGCGCAATTGAAAACTGACACTGTACTATGGTAGCACAACTACAATTTCAAATAAAAATATTGCTTCTGTCTTTCTTCCTGAAAGCGGATTAATTTTTTGAATAAAATCTTTCCACAAGTACTGCCTTCTGATATTTTATTTATTTTTTGATCCATAAAGATTGTAAGTATTCATTTTTATACAACAAAACGATATGTCATAACCAATTTTTGTGTGTCATGTTATTAAAAGGTTTATCCTTTTTTCCGTGTAGTTTTCAGCTCAAATAGTAGTATCGAAATTTAATTAATTTTATATTTTCTATATTTTAATATTATTAAGGGGCATTTAATGTAAGCAAATTACACACGCTCTAGTAATATTTAAATAAACAGATCCATTTGGTATAGTTTTCCATATCGTTTAAACGATGCGTAGGATCTGTGATTGTTTAGTTAATCATGAATCATTGATGTCTATTTAGGATTTAAATTTAAATAGTTTTCATTTAGATCGTCCTTTTAATCAACCTGCTTCCGTTTGTTCACATCTGTAATGTCCCTTTCACGTTGCAAATCACTTCCTTATAAAGTGCCCACAATATCATTTTCCATAGAGCAATTCTCAACCAATCACTTACCTTCCAAAACATTCTTTCCGACTCCTTCCTACAAGCTGATAACATTTCTCAAACTAACCAACTTGTATTCTATGATTTAAGCACTCCTCCACGTCTATCGTGCCTCTGGCCTAGATGCAGTACACGACCCGTAAATCAACAAAGTAACCTACGGTAGTCAAACGATTGTAGAGTTTTATTTTGTTTTTACTTATCCGGACTTAAAATAATTTAAAACTTCAATTCTCCACTGTCAATACTATTATTATTTGAACTATTTTCTTCCGAGGTATTTTTACTGGTAAAACTTATTTTTAAGTGTTCTACCGCATCATTATAATCTAATTTATTCTAAATATTGTGCTATTAGCAATAACAATTATGTACATATATTTTGTTATCTTATTTAAAGCAGGGTTTCCCAACTTTTTTTTTCGTCGAGCCCCCCCCCCCCCCAATTATAAATAACATTTTCATGTCCCTCTTAATTTTTTCATTAAAAAAAAAAAAAAAAAACGCACATTGTTTTATTAAAACTTATTTATTTTAATTCTAAGTTGTAGAAAATAAACTTTAACCAAATTTAAAACGTTTTTTATCAAAATAATTTATTACAATTAGAGTACTAATGAGATATTTGAGCATGCAAGCTTTGCACCAGTTGGTTGATTCTAGGTTCAGTTTTTGCCCGAGCTATCGCCAGGTCGCTATCAACGGCAAGACGATTTCGCTACTTAGTTTTAATTAAAACCAGAACTGAAAACCCTCTCTCACATAAGTAAGTTGAAGAAAAAGGAACAAGTATTCTTAAAGCAAGAGAGAGGCAACTTTCGAATTAATAAGGAATCGTTTGATGCAAAATTTCTCCGATGTCAAGAGATGGAAGTCATCTTTCGTTGTCGAATCGGCCTTCATTTCTAGAAATTCTTCCTAAACTTCTTCGGGTGATTTTACAACATCGACAACAAATGGGTTTCTGGTCGTGTGCCATATTGGTGATTCTGAATTAATGTCTCGATAGTGAAATTCGTCTTTCAGCGCTTGCAAATGAATTTGTATTTCAACTTTTATATCTTCGTCCAGTTTTTTACTTTTAATTGCTTCGAATAGTCGAGAAAAATATTAAATTTTCAGCGGATACCTTTTGATTCCAAAGTTGAAGCTTTTTCCTTGAGTTTTTGAGCTAAGCCCGATCGTACACCTATCATTGCAGGAGCGCCATCTAAGTCCAATGAGCTTATTCGAATCCAAATCATTTTTGTTGGTGAAATCAGATATCGAATTAAATATACTCGTATTTTCATATTTAGCGCCTACTGTCAAAGATTGGGAGTAGAAAATCTCTTCTTTAATACTGACGTAACGAACATAAACTATTAACTATGCACACTTAACGATGTCGGTGGATTCACCGCAACTAATGACAAAAAAAATGGCGATACTTTTACTTTGTTAATTATTTGTGACTTTACATCTGTTGCAATATCATCGATTTTACGCTTGACTGTATTATGAGAAATCGACTTCATCTTTTGCTCGGATTCTTCCTCTAAAATTATCTGCGTGGCTTTTAGGACACATTCTTTTGCTTTGCTATTAAATAAGCATATTTCAAATTAAGCTTCGAGATGCCGTGATACACCTGCGTGATGATAACTTTCCGATTTATCCAATTTAACGCACTTCAGTAATTCTGCTTTAGAAGAAAAAAACTCTTTCGACTTCGAAATCAGAGTAGGATGTTGCTGGCTTAAATGTCTTTCAGGGAGATTCATGCTATCGTTACTTAAAACTTTCATACATATCACACACTGAGCCAATTGTTATAGCTCGTCTTTTTCTATGAAGTTAAATCCAAACTTAATATCTATCTCTTTTTCGCTGCCATTTTGCGCCTACAACAGTAAAATGCCTACATGTCCTTCACCTACATATCACTGTAGATCGGCTGTCGAGAGTTTGCGTTCCTGATTTAGATATCACTGATGACGGGCATGATGGCTAGTCGCGGTTATCAAATTTATGACAGCTGAAGGAGTTGCTTCTCGGAAATTATGTCAAAAAATAAAGTATTTCTTCTAATTTCTTGGTATTTTTTCATAATTTTCAGATGCTTGAAACGAAGGCATGTCACATTATTCACTGAACGTTAACTTTACGCGTTAAATTAATTTTTCTTTCGAACATGCAAACGTACTCTGCCCCCTTGACGTCTCTCTATGCCCCCCCCCCTGGTTGGAATTCCTGATTTAAAGCTTTACCAATGTGTTTTCCCAATAACTACGTAACGGCATGTGGTATTTCTCCTTTAAACTTATATTATATAATTACATTTCTGTTATCCTGTAAGATATTAAAGAGTTCATTAGTTTTTGTTTTTGTTTTTTTTTGCATTTTAAATCTGTAATGGAATTTCAACAAACGGTTATAAAATTATTAATAAATAAGCATTTTTAAAATTTATTATATACATGTATTAATGGCATAATCAATTGATAATAAGTATTATGGAAGAGTAAATTTCAGTTTGGTACGCTTTTCTTAAGGAAAAAAAAAAAACAACTTTGCGTAGTAATTTCTATTACAATATTTGAAACGAAAAACAGTTACATTCAAATCAACTTTGCTATCGACGTTAGCCACTACACACCACAAACCTCATTTGCATTAACTCGGTTTTTGCTCTATATAAGTGTAACAAATAATGCATTTAAATTTTTGCCGAATTTAAATTAATTTTTTCACAATACTTTATCGTTTTGGGATAATTTTTGTTTAATCTACTTGACTTTTGGAAAGTTTATCTCCCGAACTATTTGTCGCAGGTAAATAAAAAACCTAACTAAAATAAGGCTGTAACATCTGACGATGTATACGGCTTATAACAATTAAAATTTTTCGCCTAAATCAAAAAGTTGCACTCTAATATTTCATACGATTTTAATATCCCCTGATCTTGACGTGTAAAATTTTATAAAAATCGGTAATCCTAACGTGTTATATAATAATATTTTTGCGTGACAGTAGTTTTAAAATTTCTTCTTCGACTTAAAATTGAACAAACATTTATAAATTCTGGGTCAACCACGTTAGCGTTCGAATGGAACTCTGTTTTAATCACTCATTGAAAATATAAATAATTATCGCTCGTGTTTTAATGCGTCCATATAGCGGAAGGGCTCAAATAAATAAAACCGGGTAAAAAGCCTAATGGCCGAAGTTGAGAACTGTATAAAGAAATGAAAAAAATTATAAATACAAAAAATCCTACTAAGCTATTCACTAGAATTATAAACGACTAAAAATAAATACAAGTACAGTTGACTAATTAGGCAGCTAGCCGATCCGGATAGTAAAAAACCGGATACGCCGGAGTTCAAGAAACGACCTTCTACAATGTTAGCTGTGAATTTTATAAAAGAGGTTTGGCTTTTTCTTCTTCTTTTTTTTTTTTTATTTATTTATTTTATTTATTTTATTTTTATTTTTTGAAAAATCGATCCGGATAATACGGAGTCGGAATAGACGCGATCCGGATAGTCCCGAGTCGACCGTACATAAATAGCAAACAGAAACGGTTATATAATACGAAGGACGTTCAAAAAATAAGGTTCCCTATTTTTTATTTTCGAAACTAATAAAGCTAAAAAAAAAAAAAAACGGACACCGGCATTGAATTCAGCACACACTTTTATTTACTTTTCCACATATTCATCTTTTAAATTCAAGCGTTTGTCGAGTTGAGAACTTATAACTCTACCTTATTCGTAGAAACTTGCCGCCAAATTCAGTAACCGGGGAAGAACGAAATTTTTCAACTCCTCGTTGGTCTCGAATTTTTTTGCATGGTAATATCCCGTGCGACACACTCTTACTAGTCAAGAAGATCGAAAATGATTTGGCGGCGATTGGATCGCAGAGTTTCTTCGATTTTTCGCACACCAGTTCGTCTGAGATTACGGATGTTCTGCCGCTCGATCGACCTCTACATTCGTTCTAGCTCCTCGGAATAGCACCATTTACGAACATATTAAACACTCGTCACGGGGGACCATAAACTTCCACTGTTTATTGATCGATGAATTTCACAATTGGTGCAATTGATTTTTATGGTTTAAAAAATGAAAATAACTGAGCGCGCCTCGTAGTCGGCGGAAACTTTCAGAATTTCACTCGTGATAAATTTACATAACTCGAAAACGAAAAAGACATACACTATTGCGGTCTAGACACACTAGTTTAAACTTGAAAATGTTTTAGCTGCAAAATGAGACCACGCCCATTCCCGCCAGTTTATTTTAACCGGTTTTACAGGGGTAGGAAACTTACTTTTTGAACGTGCCTCGTAATATACTTATCCGTAGGAACATTTTCGAACCTAGCCTATCATCAACTAAAAATAGAAATATACCGAGGTAAGGACGGAAAGTCAACATGAAAATAAAAATAAACATAAACAAAAGTAATGAAATTCAGCAGACGCAAAACTAGTGTAATAAAAGTGAGCATAGATGGACAACAATTAGAAAACGTGAAACAGTATAAATATCTAGGAGTTGTAATTACAGAAGATGGACGCGGCAACAAAGAAATAGTCGTCAGAATAATAATGATAGTAAGGCATTTGGAAACTTAGAAAAAGTCCTGAGAAATGATAAAATCGATCTAGAAACAAGGAAACGGATACTACGTTGTTATGTTTGGTCCGTGTTGCTCTACTCGGCGGAAACCTGGAAAATAAATGCAGATTGTGAAAGAAGAATAAACGCCGTGGAAATATGGACATACAGATACGCGTGCTAAGAATTCCGTGAACGGATTAATCAACCGAGAGGTGTTGAATAGATGCAAAGTCGACAGATTACACAATTAATGGACGACATAAGAAGAAGAAAAACCAAATTTATCGCGCATAAAATTCGAGAAGAAAGTCTTTTTAATTTGGCGGCACAGGGTAAAATTCAAGGAAAACCACTCAGAAGAAGGAAAAGAATGGAACTAACCAACACAAACATAAAATTTAATGGTTTTTTCCAGTTAATAGAATCAGCCAGATACCGACACGTATATACAGTGTTCGTCATGTGCAACCTCCCGAATGGGGGAGATGCTACCTTTATGATGATGATAATGATGATATTGAAAGAAACAAGTTGAATATATTGTGTAGTGTATCCACATTACGCGGTACAATTGAAATAAATAAAATAAAAGTCTAAAATAATAATAACGGTAAACATGGTGTGGCAGAGAATGTGAGTGTGCCTGAAAAATTATTTTGTCCCGGTCAGCAGTGAATAGTCCGTCAAGGACTATCTTAGAGCAAAGGGCGGGTCTCCTACGATCGATTTTACGTTAGGTCCCCTGGTAGACAGTGAGTAAGGAAAGCGGAAAGATGCGACGGGGATTTTTTTGCACAAGGTTTGTTGGTTTTTACCTTTCTCCTAGTTAAGAATCAGTTTTACTCCTCTCGAAAAAGATTGACTCACGGTAAAAGAGAAGAAAGCACAGACGCCGATCGCATCGATTAACCTAATCCGACTATAGTTAGTAAGTGGTTTATTTTGTTAGTGCGAAGGTAGTTGAAACAACCATCGCTCTTCGATCGGAATCTTAGCAACCGAAAGGCCAACGGAACAACGATTAAGCAAACAACAGATCATCATCGACAGCAGTCGTAGAGTTTGATTTTATTTTATTCGTATAATTTATATCGTTCTATTATCATTGTTTATTTTTAGTGACCGGTCGATGTAGAAAAATCGATGTAGGGATGATATTTTGTAGTATAAAATTTAAAATATTATCGCCTACCTGTAATGTAATAATCGTAATAATAATTTGAAATAAACATTTAAATTAAAATAAATAAATAAACCCACGAATATCGGAAGATAAGATGGTTTGACATTGATCGAAACTGTAGTACATGCGCGAATGTGTTTGCCTTTAACGGGAAAATTTACAAATAAAAAGATGGCATAGCAATTTAACGGGAAGTGTAAAAACTGCGGTGCTTCGTTAACCGGGCCCATACTGATAAATATTTGCACAAGGAATGTCCGAATCAAAAATATGGGATTTTTAAAACTTCGATAAGGAGGGCAGAAACAGTTTACGATCAGGAAAATATTGAGAAAGAGATAAGAAATGCAATGGTAGAAAATGGGTATAAGGAATTTGAAGCGATGAAATTAATAAATAAGTTTCGGAAAGTGAAGATAAGAAATGAAGAAGCAAGCGAAGAAAAGGCAGAGTTTAATATAAATATTACTTTGCCATATGATTAGAATTGGTCATATTTTAAGAAAAATAAAATTCACCAAGTATTTTGAATTAACCGGAAAATAAAAAATTCTTTAAGAAATAATAAAGACGACCTACCTTCGTTACATGCAGCAGTAGTATACAGAGTTCCGTGTTCATGTGGTCTAAGTTACGTTGAGCAAACTGGAAAGACTTGTACGAATTAAAGAGCATGAAGCAGACTGTCGACACAAACGATTTATCCGAAGTAGCCGAACATATAGAACGAACAGAACATAAGATATCGCGACGCGGAAATACTAGCGAAAGTCAAAAACGCGAGTAAACGTTTAATTAAAGAGGCTATTAAAATCGAAAAATATAAAAATCTATATGACGGTGTAAAAATCGATTCAAATTGGAAGACTGTTATTGGTTAAATAAAAAATGGAAGTAGCCAATCAGAAGGTCAACTGTGATTGTTGGCGTATCTATTTAACGGCTGGATTTTCCCGTGTTTGATCCACATTGTATGTGTCTGGTTCTGATGATGAATAGAGCACTGCTATTGAAAACGTTAACGAAAATAAATTGTGACAAGATGGTTGTTACCGAGAAAAATTAGACAAATGGTTAATAACAAAAGCCACGAAAATTTAAAATCATTTCTGAAGAAGAGAGAAGACAAAATAAATGGAAAGAGGTCGAAGTTGGAGGATATTAATGAAGAGAATGGAAGAAAATAATGTACACGGTAAAAGGTAGTCGAAACAAAAGATGCGAGGTGTAAGTCGTGTTAGCAAAATGAGATTTGGAGACGATTTAATGTTTAAGATAGAGATAGGTGCGGTAATGGCATTCAGCATCAGTAAGAAAGTGAAGAAGAAATTAGGAAAAAAAAAGATTTTATGAAACGACGAGAATTTATTAAATAGTGTCAAAAAATATACATAAAAAAAAAAAAAAAAGAGGGAACAAATTGAGGGAGGGAGTAGTATAACTGCCCGGAATGGTAGGAAGGAAACGAAATTGTATGAGAAAAATACTGTTATGGATATGAGAAATAAATTAATCTGCAGTACGAAATATGCTGTAATTAAAAAATTTGAATAGAGGCCAGAAGTAGGACATGTTAAAAGAAAATTAATACAAGAAATTGAACCGCCAATGATGATTTGGGTTTATGGCGCTATTACTTAAAGCTACAATAATAATTGGCTGAAATAATTAAGTGCTCAGTGTACGATCCAGTCTGTAAGTCATGTAAAATAGATATTGTAATTTGTAAATAAAGAATAGCATTTGTATTCGATTTTTTTATATTAACCGAATGCAGTGTAAAGATGTTATAATAAACTACCATCCCTCTTCGACCGGAATCTCAGCAACCGGAAGGCCAGCAGAACATCGATGATTAAGCAAACAGCGGATCACCACGCCAGATAATAGTCGTAGAATTTTATTTAATTTAATTCGTATAGTTTATATCGTTTTATATTTTATTATTGTTTTTTTGAACGCCCAGTCAATATAGTCGAAATATAAAATTTAAAATATTATAATAGCCTACCTGAGTAATAAACTTAATAATAATCAGAACAATAATAATAATTTGAAATAATCATTTTAATTAAAATAAATAAATAAACCCACGAATATGGTATCGTGGTTGGCATCCCTAAGAGAGCACAGTAAACCAAGGATAATGTTTCACACATTTGGCATTCCTGGTGGTGACATAAAACGATATATAACGTTACAATACTAAAGACTTCGGATTTATAGGAATTTCTAAAGTGTGTTAATAAGTGGAATTTAAAGGAGAAAGGCAATTTTATAGTATACATGGTTTGGAAAAGGTAAGGAATTCCTAAAAAGTTTTAAAAGGCGAATTTACCGATAATTCTCATTTTTTTTTTTGTTTTTTTCTTTTTAGCTTTTATTTATTTCTCATTTTCTTGTTTCTCTTGCGTTTTAGTTTTATTATTTATATTATACAAGCGAAAAGATGAAACCAAAAAGTGACAAATAAAAACTAATAAAAAATATAAATAAAATCGGATTATTGTCAGGTAAGTTGTCTTTTTAAAACTTATTAGAAATTCTCCACCTTTTCTAAACAATGTCATCTTTAAAACTGCTTTCGTTATTTAAATTCCATTTCTTAATACATGTTAGAAATTCTCATATATATTCGAATGTCTTTACTATATATATTTTACTTGCTTCTTTCAACGTACCTCAGTAAGTTTCCGCTTTTAGCTGATCATGGACTAGGCCCGAAATTATATTGTACTGTTTCTTTTTATTTGCCATTTATATAATTACATTTAATTTTTTTAAAAAAAAAAAATACAACCAGAATCGATTGATAGAGTTTGAGGTAGCTTTTTACTTAAAAATTTTTCAGAAGTTGATGATGCATACGTTAAAAATGGGTTTAGAGCGTGGTATCGAATATAATACTGTGTTAGGTTTTCTTTTTTCAATTCTATTTCAAACCCATTTATAATCGGTGGCGATTGGAATTCTCATTCTCCTCTATGGGGTGGTGCCAGACACAACCCAAATGGAGCAATTCTCGAGGACATAATCTCAATTAACAATCTCATCTTCCTTAGCGACAGCTCTTCAACATATTTTAATAGCCAGCTCTCTTGACTTATCCTTTGTTTCTCCTAATATTAGTCTTCGCTGCTCCTGAGAAACTTTAAGTGGCACCTTTGGGAGCGATCATGTACCTATAATTATTTCCATCAACAATTTCTCATCAATCCTTCAGACCTTTATATGCTCCTTTATGGCATCTTCCAAAAACTGATTGGGCTAAATTTCGCTCTCTAGTTGATTCTTCTATTACACACATTCAATCCAATTCAAGCCCAATCCACCAATACAGTTCATTTTCTAATGCTTATTCTTTCAGCACTTTCTTTGTCATCCCCTCCAGTTCATACTTCTTCAAGAAAGAAGCATCGCAATACCGCTTCCTTATGGTGGAATAACGATTGTAAAATAGCTCGCAACCAATGTATGGCATCCTATAACATCTTTTGCTCTTGTCCACCTTTGTCTAATTTTCTCGCTCATAAAAGGGCTAACGCGAGAGCCAGGTATATTTACAAAACTACCAAGAAAAATTCCTGGTGGAAATTCTGTTCATCCTTTTCCCGAACCACTTCTCTGTCTAAGGTCTGGGAAATGGCTAAATAGTTTAGAGACCCGCAGTACAATTGCTCATCTGACCCCAATCTCTCTAAAGACCAACTTGTCTCGTTTATCGACTCTATTGTTTCGTCTTATGTCCCGAATTTCAACGAAGTCTCAGCCACCCCTACTACTTACACTACTGGTCCACATTTTCTAACTTCCATCTTTAACATTAGCGAGCTGCGCGACTCTTTAAACAAATCCTCCAACTCTGCTCCTGGTATTGATCGTATCTCTTTCCTAATCCTTAAAAACCTTTCCAATTCTTCCCTCAACACTTTCCTCAATATCTTTAACTCCTTTATTAATTCAGGTTATGTCCCAGAATCCTGCAATTCCTTTATCATTGTTCCTATTCCCAAGAGAAATTCCTCTGCCTTCCGAGCCATTTCCCTTGCCCCTTGTATAAGGAAACTCTTCGAGAGTATGCTGAACAGGCAACTTGTTTGGTGGATGTGCTTCCTAATAATATGTTTGGCTATCGTCCGGGGTTGGGTCCTCCTGATTTCATTAGTCTTCTCCTTGCCGATATCTATAAATCTTTCATAAACAAAAATTTTACTATTGCCTCCTTCGTTGATGTCTCCAATGTGTTCAATAACGTACATCTCTCTATGCAGCAGGACAAGATGCTCTCCATTAACATTCCTTCTCAGTTTACCTCGCTTATTGTTAATCTTTTTCAAAATAGAACCGTGTGCCTATCTACTCCTGTCTACACCATTTCACGGAAAGTATTTCAGGGTATACCGCAGGGCTCCGGCCTTAGCCCTACCCTTTTTAATATTTATATCTCCAACATAGCTCGCCTTCCTCTTAAATCATTTCCCCTATACTTTGCAGACGATATCGTTATATATTCCACTTCTAGGTCCATTTCAGAAGCTAATGCTGACCTCAAGGATTCCCTGATTTCTTTAGAAGCCGCTCTTTCCAATATTTTGTCTTTCCATCTCTCCGACCAAGTCTTCATTTACTGTTTTTACTTTGCGTCCTTATAATCCATCTTTAATAATCCTGTCCATAAATAACTGTGCCGTCCCTCTTGTCTCATCCTTCTGTTACCTAGGCATTTTCCTTAACAGTCGTCTTCCTTTTCAAGAACATATAAAATACTTATTCAAATTCATTTCTAAAAGGCTAAAATTCGTCAAAGTTCTTTCTCCGTGCTGTTGGGGGGAGATCCTTGTATTCTTATAATCCGGTTTAAATCTATTATGCGTTCGAAATTAGATTATTGTTCCTTCTTGTACGGTGGTGCTTTCTACACAACTCTTTCCAAACTGGATCGTGTGCAGAACCTTTGTCTCCGCCGCTGCCTTGAAGCTTTGAAGTCGTCTCCCACTGCTGCAGTTCTTCCAGAAACCAACATGGTTCTTCTATATATTCGTCAGCTTTATCTTGGCTATCGTTTCTTGACTAAGCGTCTTCCTATTTCTTCGTCAAATCTTATTAACTCTTATCTTTCCATACTACACAACTGGCGTTTCTCTCCTAGGAAAATCCCTATTTTTTCTCATATATATCTAAACGACAATCAATTCACTCCTTACGTTTTCTCTTATAACAAACTCCCTTACTTCATGCTTAATTATTCCAATTTCCTTTGTACGCCTAAGATATATTCTCTTTTCGCCTTTCACAAGAACCTGCCGGCTCATGTGGTCTGACAAGAATATAACCATGTCATGCAATCCTTATTTCCTTTCCACACTGTTATCTTTAATGATAGCTCCAGAACAACGGACGGTACGGGAGCTGCCTTTTTGGTCCCATCACTCAACTATTTTGAATCGTATAAAATGCCTTCCTTCTGCTCTATTTTTACCGCGGAGTCCTCGGCTATCCTTCGTGCTATCCAATACACTTCTTCCAATAACGGCTCCAATAAATTTCTGATAGTCACAGATTCAAAAGGTGTTCTACTGTCTATCGCTTCTCCTCTTCCTCGTCATTACTCAGATTTCATAATTCTTCTGATTCGTTCTCTTGTCACTAGATTGTATAGAGTTCGTTCCATTCAAATCAATTCCTTATGGTTCCCCAGTCACGTTGGCATTGAGGGTAATGAATTGGTTGATTCATCAGATCGATCTGCCATTGGTCAATTTCTATCTAAATTTTCTTCTTGTAATCTTAACGTTCTTTCCAGGAATTGTCATCGTAGGCGATGGCACGATATTTATCCTCTTTTATTCCGGAATCCTGATTCCTTTTATCTTAGTATACCCATTCTCCTCCGTACCCTTGGTACTATGACATCGCTCATCCCTCACGCTTTCTTATCTCTTCTATTTGCAGGCTTCGCCTAGATCATGGTCGACTTCCGGCATCCTCTTTTAGCTTTTCTGTGTCCTTTTCTCCCTTTTGTTCCTTTCATCCGCATGATTCTGATTTACTCTGCGACATAAATCACATCTTCGAATGCGCATCTTTGTCTATAGAACGTTCTCACTTCTATAGACAACTCCTGAAACTGGGTTTGCCTACTCCATACAGTGCTTCATTTATTTTTTCTCTTCCATCCTCGGAAATCGTCCTATTATAGTGTCCTTCATTGTTTCTATCTCCAGTAATATTCAATTCTAATTCGTTTCTTCTTTTCTCTTACTATGAGAGAGAAAAGGGGATATGCAATCAGAAGCACCAAGGCCAGGACGGAAACCAAACATGTTATCAGGAAGAATATTATTATATTCTAACCCCCAGATAAGACATTTATTAATTATACGTTCGAAAATTTTTCTTAAACATGAAGATAGAGAAATATAGGAATAATAATAAAAAAGTTCTAAAGTGGCGGGGTTGCGGAGATGTACAGAAAAGAATTGTTAGATTGAGGTTCTTAAGGACACGGAATGGAATGCCATCTATACCAGGGCTAGAACTAGAAGAACTAGTCAGAAAGGAAGTGAGAAGAATTTGAGATAGGAAGGGAAGGCACATAGGTTCACAATGCACAAGACAAGCGGCACTGATGAGAGGAGAGAGGTCAGTTCATTTCTCTCGCCGTCTTTACTTCCCCGCATTTCTCCGGTACCCAATTATGTCAGACTGAGTAAATCTGGAAGCCACTAGGATCCGGAACTGAACAAGTCTCGAAAATCCACGATATCTCTGGATGGTAGCTAAGCATCTAAACTACTACACACCGACTTACTTATATATAAATATATATATACACGTATATACACACACACTCACATAAATGTAAGTATCAGTGTTGTACGGTGATTTTTGGCAGTGATTGAAACGATTCAAATGCAAATATACTTATATAAGGAATAAACAATTTATAATTAGGAAAAACAATTTACGGCAGACATTTTTTTTTAAACATGGTGTTTACCGTAAACACGTTGACCACTTAAATATAATTTTTAAATTCCCGGTTTTTCCGGTCCAAATCATCCGGATATTTCTTGATTACTAGAATTGTACAAAAAGAAGAATTGAATTTTTCGTTACTATTGATAATATTCGACCGCCACAGCATATCTTATACGAATAAAACAGAATTTCGTCATTTATTCTCGAGTGTGAAGTACATTAAAAAATGCATTCATTTCTCACTTCGGATGATTTTTTCTTATTAAAAATATCGTTTTTGGCTTTTTCTAGGCCACTCTGGTAAATTATTTTCCTAATTATATCCATCGTGTAAGTTTTAAATATTTAATTTATAATTTTTAAATTTACCCCTCGTAATTTTTAATTGACGCAAATAATTAGGATGGCTTTAAGAAGAATAACCCCACTCGGACGCACACAAGAAAATAAAAATTTGATTTCAAATCACTCATGTTAGTTCGATTCAACGACCTTTTTTTGCCAATAAGATCTATTTCTTTTTTTTGATTGACAATCCTTTTTTCAGTCGATATGAATTGCATTGATACACATGTATCTAATTGGCTATTTTTGAACAAGTATGAATTTTTTTCATCACTGAATATCTTTCATGGATAGAGTACTATGTGAATTACATTATGTTTAAAAAATCAGTTTATAATTCGTTGTATGGTTCGAAGCTGTCTGATGAGAAATATAGGATGGAGATATCGCAGGAATTTTCAATAGGTATGAAGTCTGGATCTAATGCTAAGTTGCTAGATGTTTGAGAAAAGTGGCTAGAAAGAAAATTGGAAATATCTTAAGATCTGGTGAGAAGTGTGTCCTATTTGTAAATTCCAGTGATAATATGAAATGTTGACTTTTTTTCTAATGCTCTTATCATGGACCAAATCTTGCGAGTAGGTGTTTGAGGAGAGAGTTGAGCAACGTAGATAGGAGTGCCAGGTAATGAGGTGAGAATTTTTGAAAATTCTTTTCACTGAAACACGCATCTTTCTGAATGAAATCAAATTGTCTGTAGTCGGGTTCTGTTTGAATTTTCTCAGGACCTTTCGACGTTTGCGAAGAGCAGAGGAGCGTTTCACCAAGGAAACCCATTTAAAGTAATGTAAATAAGCGCGATCGATAACTCCTTTTATAGGTCCACGATAAAAGACGAGAGAAGAGGATCATATTAATGCCTTCGAGCGAGGTAAAATCACCACCTTCCCCAGTCCTTATCCATTCTTCGATCTTTTTCAAAATGTTACCGCATCGATCAGTGAGCTGATGGTACATTATTCGTTTTTAGTCGGCAGCAGGATCTCTTCACACGCATGCGCATTTTCTCTAACCGCGTTTTCCGAAGTTCTAGACTTATGTTCTATTTATTTCATCTAGGTAATGTAATGGGCACGTTGCAAAATACAGAGAAAACATTTTCTTTTTATTCTTTTTACCATCAGTTGTTTGCTCGCGACGCTAACGCACTCATATCTGAACTATTAGTTTAATTATTTCATTTTATCAAAGCGTAATTCGTGTTGAACATATATTGTAATTATTAATTATCGGTTTTTTTTCCTCTTTTTTTTTTTTGAAATTATGCAAGAAAAATTACCTGCTAAATTTTTCAATTTTTGGAAAGGTATATCGAAGTAAATATTACAAAACTCACAACGCTAATTTTAAATAGCGACATAAAATGAGAAGAAAAAAGGATAGACGCAAATAATGCAATGAGATAATATGTAGACTGTTTACTATCCAATTATGAGGAAAAATTGATAACGGAGATTATGTTTACTCTATATTATGTAATGCGACGTGAATTATTTGCAACATGCCCACGCACGTTAATACGAAAGTTAACTTTATCGCATCGCTTTTGCTATAACGTTGTTGTCGCCGTTGCAACTGTACCGTTATCCGTTAAAGGGGATATACTATATTTTCCCGGTATAGTTTAATTGATCTAGCCAATGTCGGTTAGGTAATTAGTTTTCAATAATTTCTTTTATGTGTTACCTTGTCGACATTTAATTAATTTCGAAAGACTAAAAAATGTATTAATTTCCCGAATTTAATAAAAAATACAGTCGGACCTAATTAATTCTCTTACCATCTCTTAAGATAGATCGCCTGTTAAATTCCATTTTCTACGTTATTGAGATAAGACACGTTGATTTTATTTCGTTGAGCGCAATCGAATTTAGGTACAAACTTTCATTAAATTAGGCTATAAAAGAGTAACACCGTGTGCTGACCGACAATATTATATTGGAGAACGAAGACCTTATTTGGAAAATTGTCGACTTAGAATTCTGATAAAAATCGAACGGCTTTTTAGCAAAGGTTACTGAAAGAAAGGAAATAGAAAGAGAAAGAACGAGAGAGAAAACAATACGAACTTATAAAATAATTTCAACACTTTTTTTTCGATGTAAATTTGTGTCCTCTATCTCGGATTACTCGTATCTGCATGCTGTAGTGCAGTATATTTCTTTCCTTTTTTTTTTGAAATCGGAAGGACTAAACCGGCAGAAGAAGCTAACCCAGCAACCAGTAAGGTCCATATTTTAAAGTACCCAGACCGTAAGGCTATATAATTTGTCAACTTAATTAAAGAGATCTTTTGGAAGGGAACAAACAGTATATCCCCCTAGGGTTAATAGTCGATATAAAACAAAATCGAAATAACGGACGCTCAAAATTTAAAAATAAAGGGAAACTTAAATTTTGATGGTTTTTTCAATTTTTTCTCCTTTCAATATTAGCCGACGCAACTGAATATTATAATTGCAAATAAAACAACATATATATTTAAACTTACATATTACTAATGTGCACTCATGAATACCACAGATCCTTATATATTTATTCCATATATACATATATATATATGTGTATATATATATATATATATATATGTGTATATATATATATATATATATATGTGTGTGTGTGTGTGTGTGTGTTTTGTCTGGCTCAGCACTCGCCATTTGGCCATATCTCTAATTAATTTAAATTTCTATTTTCGCGGCCTTAATAAAATTGTATAAGCATTTACATTCATACGAATTCGGCTGATCTACAATTTCCAGAACTGACATAAGTGAGGTATATATATATGTGTTTGGTATATATATATATATAGCGTTGGTGATATAAGCTTAATAAATTTCTTCCTTTCCCGCTCATATTCTGTACACTGACACGTACTAAATGCTCCAGATTCCAAATTTCCCGGCAATTATTACAATTCTCGTTATTTAATATACCTAATTAGTATAGTTTATCCGGGGTACGACAATATCCTTAATCTACTTTATATGTTATGTAATCTCTCTCTACCCGATCGTTAGTGGACCACGCTCGTCGTTGAATAGTGTCGTTTACCATATAGTATCTTCTCCTTTTTTGTTTACTTGTTTCTTTATAATCTTTCATACATCCTATTCTTTATTTCCACAATATACTGTTTCAAATTCAATTTAATGAGTCGCGTTCTCT
Organism: Icerya purchasi; assembly: GCA_039619475.1. NCBI lineage: Eukaryota > Metazoa > Arthropoda > Insecta > Hemiptera > Monophlebidae > Icerya > Icerya purchasi. The sequence continues at coordinate 147,234,512 of CM077115.1, forward strand.
ACCCATGCCTGATCTAGTAAGTAAATCAGCCACCTCATTCCCCCGGATACCTACATGTCCGGGTACCCATTTAATATTTATTGTAAGGTTTTGAGAATGTAATTTATATACTAATCTCCTAGTTTTGACTTCTGTGTTGTACATCTTGGGATTTGAGTGCTCTAATTTTGTTAATACCGCTAACGGATCTGAAACTATCAACATTTTTTTATCTCTATCACATGTACTCATGAATCATGCTAATTACACATAGTTCTACCATACATAACGACCAACATATGAAAATTGACGCATCCTAGATACATTTCTTCTTGAGTAACAAAAAAACGGAAGTATAACGGTCTACTTTCCTGTCCACCGACCTATCGATAGAAATTATCTCATAGTTTCTGTAGTTTTCGTATACCTTATCGTTAAACTGTACACTGTTTGCTTCCATTGTCTAATCTTTCAATATCTCTCTCTCTCTATATATATATATCAACCTTCAAGGGAGCCCAAACCTCCTCCCATTCCATACTATACACGGGAAATTTTGGATTGCGTAGTATATTTAAATACTACAATTCCCTGTAACTGTTAACAAGAGGGAGGACCGTCCTATTATCCCAATACCTGTGATGCATAGCACTGCTAATACTGTGTATTTTTCTATGACGAATGATTCCTCTGCTCCCTAATTTTTATAAAGAATTTATCTGATATGTATTTCGTCCGAAGATCTCTATTGGAACCTTCGCCATTTCTGCCAGTACGCAATCAATGCGTTGCGATAGAATTCATCGCTCCTAAACATATCCTCGCCGCTTTAATTTGTATTGTTTGATTTTTTTTTAAATTTACTCCTGCTAAGACTAACAAAAGGGCATACATAATTTACGTTCGACCTTATTAGAGTTCTATAAATAATTAACATACTCCCATTTTATGCCCACTATCGTGCGAGGTAGATTAATACCTCTCTCACACTTCTGTTATATATATTTAATTTCATCTGACTAATTTAGTTTTCCGGTGAATGGGAACGTTTTAATTTAATACACAGATAATCTGCGGTCAGTAAAAAAATTCTTCTTCTTCGTCTAATTCCGAACGTTCTTGATCATAGGTGACAAATAAGCGAAGCTTTATGTTGTTTTTTTACAACTGTTATAGGCTGAGTATGTTTTTATTCTTGCTCACGTTTTGATATCGCACATCCCCATCAGCATCTCTTTCGTGCAGCTTTTCTATTGCCTGTTACTTTTTTTAATAAGATGTTCTGCAAAGTATCTTCTCGGGTCACGGATCAGATGACCAAAGAACACTTAAAATAACTTTCTAAAAATACTGTTTTCTTTCGTTTTTATTCATTAAGAATACTGACTACAATGTTTTTCAGTGTTACCAAAAATATTATTCCTTGTTTTGTTTTGTTTTTACATAAAAATCATCAAAAAAACCTAAAGAAATAAAATAACCGAAAATAAAAAGAGGAAAGGTTAAAACCTAACGCGAGAGAGGAAATTACAAGGAAGGATGGAAGAAACAAAAAATAAGAGTAGTATGGAAAAGAAAATACGCTTATAAATGTAACTCCAACAAAAGAAGAAGAAAAAAAGACCGCGATTGTATGCGGTAACCATAAACTTCAATAGTTCAAGCCAGCACAGAAAACTGATCAATATAGCCCATAATGTCTTTTAACGATGTGATGATATCTGTGAAGAATATTTACAATACTTCATGGAAGAAAGAATAAAGAATATCTCTTACCACGTTACGGTCGCAACTGTACAACTTATTTGTTTTATTAATTAATTATTCTATGCAACTCTTGATGATACGTGATCTATTATCCTAATTCTTGATGCCCTGTCATGTTCGGGAAACCCAACGCTTCTCGAACTCGACTTGGGCAGTTTTTCCTTTGTTATGATTTTGTGCAGACATTTGTGGACTATGCTGAAGCATTTGTGGCCATGATTGTTTGTTATAATTATTGTGTATGATGATTGTAATTCCCATTTCATTAATTTTCTGGTTAGGTGGAGCCTTGCCAACTATTTTCCTGTGTACAACCGTCTGAAATAGTTTGTCGTGTTTCATTTGACCCTCCAAGAAAATCTGTTTTCCTTCTAATATTATTGATAGTAGGATTTTTTCCCGGAGCCCGGTTCGTCGGAGCACCTCGTCGTTGGCAATCTTGTCTATCCATTTGATACGATGCATACGCTCCTATAGCACCACATTTCGAAACCGTGTATTTTATCTTTTACGGATTTCTTCATTATCCATGTCCCCGAAGCATAGCGCACTATAGACCATACGTAGCATTTTAGTATTTTCAACCGTAGCTTTATGTTCATCCTTTCATCTCTAAGTATCCGTTCAAGATTATTAAAAGTGATTTTATTTCTTCGTCATCTTTGCCATCGTTTGTAATAAGAACTCCTAGATATTTGTATTTACGAACTTCCTCGAGCTGTACTCTATCCGCAAAGATGCGCATCGCTTTGTTCGGATTGACCCTTTGCAATCTGCATAACTTTTGTTTTAGCCGCATTCATCTTCATTTAATATTTCGCACTTTCTGTCGCTAGCCGGTATACCATTCTTTGCAGCTGTTGTTTCGGCAATCAGTCTAGCTGATACTACCAATTTTCTTACCGTTCATTTTGTAGCTTGTGTTTGTGAAGGTGTGGTGTTTTATCATCTTCTCAGAATAGAGGTTAAACAGTCTAGGCGCTAACGGACATCCTTGTCGCACGCCTTGTTGTATATTGCATGTTTCTTTTGTTATAGACGACCTTACTGCTACATTCGATCTTTGTCGACAGTATAAATTTATGATAAATTGGATTTCCTCTTTGTCGACATCGTATTTGTGAAGAGCACGGATCATTTTCTCATGATTACAAAGTTTGTCGAATGCTTTTTCATAATCGACGAAGCATACGTATACAGTCCGATTCACTTCTAATGCTCTTTGGATAATTATCTTGAATAGTGCGATAGCATCATGTGTTCCTTTATTTGTCGTAAAACCGAACTGTGTTTTATCTAATTATCCATCTATTTTCTTCCCGATTCTTTGGTTTATTATCGTGAGTAACAAGTTGAAGGTGTGACTGATCAGGCTGATTGTGCGGAAGTCTGAGCATTTCCGTGCCTTACTCATTTTCGGGATAGGTATGAATGGTGACACTTGAAGTTCCTCCGGTATTTCTCCGGTTCGGTATATCATATTCAAAATTTCACGTAACGTTCTTTTACTTTTCCTATATATCCATACTCAAAGTTGATATTCATTTACGCGCTTTATCTGAAACATACTGCATCATGACACCTTTTCCGTATCAGAATGGATACAATCATATAGATGATCTGTTATTTGGATTTCTCTGCATTTACATACCGATGAGTATCGATAAACACAAACTAAATAGTCGTCAAATAAGGTAAAAAAACATGAAAACATGGATTCGTATAAAGAAAACTAATTTCTAATGTAAGCAAATAAAAATTAACTATGAAATTGTAAAAAGTCTACAGCTCGTTCTATAGCAATTAGAGATAGTTGACTTTTCATTTTTTCGTCATTGAAATACAGCAGAAATATGAACTCCTAAAATTTTAAAACTGGATGGCGAAAATTTCAAAATAAAAAGGAACTGTGAACGACTTAAAATATTATCATTGTTAATTACCATAAAAAGTAGGTTCAAATGAAGGAAATGCTCAACACTGATGAAAATATTTTTTTGAACATTATTCTTTTAAACCAATACTTAGTTTTATAGGATACAGAAGTAGCAATATATCTCTGTTATCGCTTAAAAATATTTACACTAAAAGTTGTGTTATAAAAGTATTTCTTTAAAAAGAGGTACACACTTCAAAGTTTGCTCCAAAAATTTAAAAAAAAAACGTGCCTTAAAAAATGAAAAAATAATCGCTCGATAAGAAGATAATATATTTCAAAATAATATACTTAAAATTTTATGATTATGCTTAAGCAACATTCACTTTTTTCAGCCAGCATGAAATCAAATTGCAATCAATTTTCAGCACTTGCTTATAGATGACGAGTGAGATTATATTATTATGCCCATTAAAGTTATTAAAGTTTTTTTTTTCGACTCGATAATGAACTATTTAGATACCATTAAGTCGACGTACGAACGATGTGAACTAAGCGAGGCAACGTAATATGCGATTTGAGTATAATAAATATATCCAAACAGACATGGATCTCTGTGCGGTATCATCAGGAAAAGAACTCTGCTCTCCCTCTGCGACCGAGGTGCATGAGGTGCTTAAATACGACTGAGCAGCCGAAACTGGAAGTGTGAACTTTTCATTAAGAATTTTTTAAGGTAATAGGTTGTTTAAAAAAAAAAAAAATCATTTATACAATTACACTGATTCTATTTAATAAAACGAATTTAAACAAAATAATAAGAATCTGGGCATCACACAGAAGGGGCTAATTAATAGTATAAAGAAGAAATACCACAGAAACATTATTTTTTTCGAAAAACGCACTTTGGTAGTGTTCATATTTTTATTTTTATATATATATATATATATATATATATATATATATAAAAATATAATATATATTGTAGTTGAAGATGTTTAACATGCAATGATCGTTACATTGCACTCCACTCTGGCTTATAAATTCAAACTTACTTCAGAATGACCCATACGGAATCGGAAAATAATAACCACATATTTAGGGATGGATTCTGGAATAGAATAACATCAAAGAACGGAGGGAAGCTGCGACTACGCCGTACAGTAATATTTGCCTGGAGGGTTCTGATTATTTTTAAAATCAAACCACGGCGACAATACCTCATCGAAACCTTCGTCACGGAATCCACAGTGTCATTCATACCAATGCTACAATGACCAAGTACCCAACAGAAACTTATTTCTACACGTTTATTAAAAATATTAACACATTTTTGTTCGATTTCATAAAGAAAAGGATTAAATTTGTAATTAAAATTACAGCTATTCAAAGTTATAAGTGAACTTTAAATACTTTTAACCTGATATCTCGAATTATCTCTTGCTACCAGCTCGACAGTAGAAATCGACGAGGCGGAGGACCGTAGCTTAAATTTTATTAATAAACTGTCACAAATGACAAGTTAGCTTGCACCTTAACTTTAGAACCGTATGCTGAACTAAATAAAGGAAAATAATGTACTCGTTGAATAGTAAAGGATTTAAAAAGGAGTCCTGAGCTAAGCCTTTACATGAAAAAAGCCTATTAGAAATCAGATTTAAAAAGTATAAAATACTTTTTGTAAACAAATCACAGATGAATTTAGGGGAACTGGAACACTATCTTAACTGATAAAAAAGTAACGGCAAATAAGAATATTATCAGACGCCTCTCTGATATCTAAAAATGTCGCCGATAAATATTCTTCATCACTAAAGGATAAGTACAGATAAAATGAGCAATGCAGCCTATTTTACCCAAACCGTGTCTGGAACCATAACAGTCTAAAAAACATTCCAGTTCTCGGAGAGTCACCACAGGAGCCTATTCTTAAGTAATGTCGTTTAAGCAACTCTGCAGTGCGACGGGGCTGACCAAATCAAGGCTGACTAATTTTGTAAAATAATAAATCTAATAACACGAAATGCCATTCTAACAACTCTGTCTAGACTAGAGAACGGTATTCTCACTACTGTCCAGTTCTGTAATAGATCTGCTGTTGTTTCTTTCTTACCGCATAATTCGGTCTGAAAATACAAACATCGGTGTCCCAACTTGGTTGTAATGTTTTCTTGCTATAGATCAAAAGTTCCATTCCAGCCCTTTTTAATGAATACATGGAGCGGAGGAATAAACGAGTTTGTGTAATTTCTGGTTTCGTTATAAAGTACGATATTTTTTATTGAAGTGCAAACTTCTTTAGGCGCGTTTAGCGATTTTCGGTAGGGGAAAAACTTATGGTTTCGCGTCATACTTGTCACGCGCGTCACGGACATCTTAACGTTAACAGTATCGTCTAGTGCGAAAAATAAAACCGCTAATGCGTTTCTCCTACCCGGCCGTGTAATCAGTAATAAACTACAAAAAAAGCCATAAACATTTAATTAATTTTATTAGGTCTGATATGGGGAATAATGAAAGTTTATGATGCCAGTAAATTATTGTGAACATTATTTAATAATGAATTATTGTAAAAATTCTATAACTACCATATATATTACACTAATTCCATAAAATAATAAATACGGTTGACATTGTCGTCTCTGTTTTCGTCGATATTTAAAGTAGTATGGCGCAGCAGTGAAAGTATTTATTATTTTAATTGTTTGTTGAAATTAACGATGATAATGATGCGAACAATGAAAATAATGTTGAAAATTAAGTTCATTTAAATTCAAATTTATGTAAATATGAATACTATATATAAATATTATAAGTGAATAATAATTATTATTTCAATTAATTCGTATTTATATTTTGTACTGGGCTTGCACAGCCCATCAATATTTTGACTAATAAACAAACTATAATATAAAAATGTATATAATTGTTGCTCGGAGTGAGAAGTGTAAACCAGACTAATATTAATAATTTGAAGTCGAAAATTATGAAATTTTAATTTTTGATACTACAATTAATTTGGAAATACAAAAAAAAAAAAAAAAAAAAAAAAAAAACACTGTTATTTCATAGTTTTAAGTTTTCACTTGTGTCGGCAGTCACCATGACTGCACCATTTTTTTTATGTATGTTATTTTCATTTCATGATTCGTAATATTTCATTTATTACAGTATTTTAAAAATAAGACATTTTTTAAACACAATTGCCGTACAATTTAAGATTTTAAATTCCATATTCATTTTTGTTAATTATATCAAATATTTTTGCACTATTTTTTTTTTCCTGCGCAAAATTGAGCAAATAAATTTTTGAACCTGAAGTTTTTACAAAATACATGAAACGTTACGATCGCTATTATATTATACGTATCGCCGAGAAAACAAGTTTACGGAAACTAAGGAGAGAACTACGCAAGTTTTCTAAACATGTCCGAGATTTTCGGTTTAAACTTCTTTAGGGTACGAAAAATATCCTAGTAAAAACGAATTATAAACTGATTTTTTAAACATAATGTAATTCACATAGTACTCTATCCATGAAAGATATTCAGTGATGAAAAAAATTCATACTTGTTCAAAAATAGCCAATTAGATACATGTGTATCAATGCAATTCATATCGACTGAAAAAAGGATTGTCAATCAAAAAAAAGAAATAGATCTTATTGGCAAAAAAAGGTCGTTGAATCGAACTAACATGAGTGATTTGAAATCAAATTTTTATTTTCTTGTGTGCGTCCGAGTGGGGTTATTCTTCTTAAAGCCATCCTAATTATTTGCGTCAATTAAAAATTACGAGGGGTAAATTTAAAAATTATAAATTAAATATTTAAAACTTACACGATGGATATAATTAGGAAAATAATTTACCAGAGTGGCCTAGAAAAAGCCAAAAACGATATTTTTAATAAGAAAAAATCATCCGAAGTGAGAAATGAATGCATTTTTTAATGTACTTCACACTCGAGAATAAATGACGAAATTCTGTTTTATTCGTATAAGATATGCTGTGGCGGTCGAATATTATCAATAGTAACGAAAAATTCAATTCTTCTTTTTGTACAATTCTAGTAATCAAGAAATATCCGGATGATTCGGACCGGAAAAACCGGGAATTTAAAAATTATATTTAAGTGGTCAACGTGTTTACGGTAAACACCATGTTTAAAAAAAAATGTCTGCCGTAAATTGTTTTTCCTAATTATAAATTGTTTATTCCTTATATCAGTATATTTGCATTTGAATCGTTTCAATCACTGCCAAAAATCACCGTACAACACTGATACTTACATTTATGTGAGTGTGTGTGTATATACGTGTATATATATATTTATATATAAGTAAGTCGGTGTGTAGTAGTTTAGATGCTTAGCTACCAACCAGAGATATCGTGGATTTTCGAGACTTGTTCAGTTCCGGATCCTAGTGGCTTCCAGATTTACTCAGTCTGACATAATTGGGTACCGGAGAAATGCGGGGAAGTAAAGACGGCGAGAGAAATGAACTGACCTCTCTCCTCTCATCAGTGCCGCTTGTCTTGTGCATTGTGAACCTATGTGCCTTCCCTTCCTATCTCAAATTCTTCTCACTTCCTTTCTGACTAGTTCTTCTAGTTCTAGCCCTGGTATAGATGGCATTCCCTTCCGTGTCCTTAAGAACCTCAATCTAACAATTCTTTTCTGTACATCTCCGCAACCCCGCCACTTTAGAACTTTTTTTATTATTATTCCTATATTTCTCTATCTTCATGTTTAAGAAAAATTTTCGAACGTATAATTAATAAATGTCTTATCTGGGGGTTAGAATATAATAATATTCTTCCTGATAACATGTTTGGTTTCCGTCCTGGTCTTGGTGCTTCTGATTGCATATCCCCTTTTCTCTCTCATAGTAAGAGAAAAGAAGAAACGAATTAGAATTGAATATTACTGGAGATAGAAACAATGAAGGACACTATAATAGGACGATTTCCGAGGATGGAAGAGAAAGAATAAATGAAGCACTGTATGGAGTAGGCAAACCCAGTTTCAGGAGTTGTCTATAGAAGTGAGAACGTTCTATAGACAAAGATGCGCATTCGAAGATGTGATTTATGTCGCAGAGTAAATCAGAATCATGCGGATGAAAGGAACAAAAGGGAGAAAAGGACACAGAAAAGCTAAAAGAGGATGCCGGAAGTCGACTATGATCTAGGCGAAGCCTGCAAATAGAAGAGGTAAGAAAGCGTGAGGGATGAGCGATGTCATAGTACCAAGGGTACGGAGGAGAATGGGTATACTAAGATAAAAGGAATCAGGATTCCGGAATAAAAGAGGATAAATATCGTGCCATCGCCTACGATGACAATTCCTGGAAAGAACGTTAAGATTACAAGAAGAAAATTTAGATAGAAATTGACCAATGACAGATCGATCTGATGAATCAACCAATTCATTACCCTCAATGCCAACGTGACTGGGGAACCATAAGGAATTGATTTGAATGGAACGAACTCTATACAATCTAGTGACAAGAGAACGAATCAGAAGAATTATGAACTCTGAGTAATGACGTGGAAGAGGAGAAGCGATAGACATTAGAACACCTTTTGAATCTGAGACTATCAGAAATTTATTGGAGCCGTTATTGGAAGAAGTGTATTGGATAGCACGAAGGATAGCCGAGGACTCCGCGGTAAAAATAGATCAGAAGGAAGGCATTTTATACGATTCAAAATAGTTGAGTGATGGGACCAAAAAGGCAGCTCCCGTACCGTCCGTTGTTCTGGAGCTATCATTAGAGATAACAGTGTGGAAAGGAAATAAGGATTGCATGACATGGTTATATTCTTGTCGGACCACATGAGCCGGCAGGTTCTTGTGAAAGGCGAAAAGAGAATATATCTTAGGCGTACAAAGGAAATTGGAATAATTAAGCATGAAGTAAGGGAGTTTGTTATAAGAGAAAACGTAAGGAGTGAATTGATTGTCGTTTAGATATATATGAGAAAAAATAGGGATTTTCCTAGGAGAGAAACGCCAGTTGTGTAGTATGGAAAGATAAGAGTTAATAAGATTTGACGAAGAAATAGGAAGACGCTTAGTCAAGAAACGATAGCCAAGGTAAAGCTGACGAATATATAGAGGAACGGCGTTCGTTGATGCTACTTCAGCTTTTGATACAGAATAAAATGCTTCCCATTAATATTCCTCTTGAGTTTACTTTTTTAGTTATTAATATTTTACGGAACACAACTATCCATCTTTCTACCCCTTTCATTACTGATTCTGGGACAGTTTTTCGAGATCTTCTGCAGGGATCGTGCCTTAGTCCTACCCTTTTTAACATTTACTTCCATAGCCTATCTTCTCTTTCCATTCCTTCTAGTTCGCTATTCTTTGCCGACGATATTCTCGTCTATTATTTTTTCGATGATCTGTATTCTGCTAATGAGGAGCTTAACAACTCCCTTGAAAATTCTTTATCCTCTCTTCAACTTTCTATTTCCCCTGAGAAGTCTGCCTCTATCGTTTTTACATTTCGTCCTTTTGATCGTTCCTTGGTTAACCTTTTCATGTGCCAGGTTCGTCTATTCCTTTGCTCACTTTTTTCTCCTACCTAGGCGGCATTCTTAATAGTACCCTATCCTTTCATGATCATATTAACTATCTCTGCACGTCTGCTCTCAAAAGACTCAATTTTTTGAAGACATCTCACCCCAAATGGGGTGGTGATCCATATATTCTATTCGTGCTATATAGATCATTATTCTTTCAAAATTTTACTATTGTTCTTTTCTTTATGCCAGTGCTCCCGTTTCCCTTCTGGTCAAACTTGATCGCATCCAAAACTCTTGTCTTCGTCTTTGTATTGGTGCCCTCAATTCTTCTCCAATTCCAGCTCTTCTGGCCGGAATTAACTTCGTTCTTTTTTCTATTCGAAGACTTCACCTTAGTGAAAGGTTCATGATTAAACGGCTGCACATCTCGCTTTTCAAACTCATGAATTCTTATTAATATATCCGGGTCAACTGGCGTTTCTCTCCTCGTAAGATTCTATTTTTTTTTCTCAACTCTTATCGATTCGTTCCACTCTCTCGCTTCGTCCTCTCCCAAAACAAATTTCCATACTTTGCCTATAACTTTTCGGAACTGCCTCATTCCCCTAAGCTATTCTCTTTACCTTCTAACATTAAGTCTCTTCCACGTCCTGCTATTCACGAAGAATTTAACCACACTCTTTCCTCACTGTTTCCTGCTTCTATCGCGATTTTTAAGGACGGCTCAAAACCTATACTTGAGGGGTCGATGCCGCCTTTATTCTTCCTGCCCTCAACTATTCTGAGTCATTTCAACTTCCCTCCTTTTCTTCTGTCTTCCTAGCCGAATCCATGGTTATTTTACGCGCGATCTTTTTTATATCTTCAACTTCCAATTTAGTGAATTTCCGTCTATGCTCAGATTCGAAAAGCGTTTTATTAGCTATCTCGTCTCCTTTTCCTGAACCCTCTTCCTGTCCTATTATTCTTTATGTTCGTTTCTTGATTTACAATTGATTAACTTCCGGTTCTATCCAAATTGACCTGCTTTGGATCCCTGGCCATTGTGGTATCGCCGGCAACGATCTTGCTGACTCATTAGCATGCTCAGCCGCAATATATGGTCGTTTCATAGGCAGATTTCCTTCCCAAAGTCTTTACTCTCTCTCTCTTTTCGTTCTCACCGTGACTTTTGAACTGATCTCTCTATCCGTCCTTTTTTTTCCAATCCTAACTCCTTTTACCTTGCTTTATAGCCTTTTCCATCCGTTTCTCCTTGGTTTAACAATTTTCCCAGTATCAGCCGTTCTGTCACTTCTTCCATAGTTCACCTTCGTTTTAATCATAGTCTGCTCCCGGCTTCTCGTTTCCGTTTTGCTCTGGTTCAATCTCCTTTGTGTCTCTTTCATCCTCCCTTCTTAAATGTCACCTGCGACACAAACCACGTTCTATTCGAATGTTCTTTCATTTCCTCAGAACGCGCGATCTTTTATTCCAATTTGCTTAGCCTTGGTCTCCCTATTCCTTACAGTGCCCTCTGCATTCTCGCTTTTCCATCTCCTTCTGTTGTTCCGTTGTTAGCCGCCTTCATTTCTTCTGTCTCTAATCGTTTTTTGATGTAACCTGTCACTCCATAAGTCTTTCTATTTGTGTTGAGTGAATGTCCTGTGCTGACCTGCCCATAAAATAAAATAAAAAATACAAAAAAAAAAAAAACCCTTAAGGGGTAATATCACGTTGCGTTCACAAAATTTCGGGTGATTTTCTGAGACTTACCACGAACGATAGAAAAGAGATAGAAATATGAGGTTTGATGCATATGAAAGCAGTAGTCTTTAACTACAAAAAAGCATGTTTTACTTTAATTTGTACAATACAAAATGGCGGCACAGCAGCGTACTCAAAAAACAGAAAAAAAAATCGGTCGGTCTATATGGGCGTACCACTACAGGTCACAATTTTTAATCTGGAACAAAAAACCAAAAAGTTTCTTAAAATATAGCTCAAACTGAAGTGAACATCGTAGAATTTTTTCGAAAAAAATCGGTCGAAAATCACTTATAAAATCGGTAAAAATCAATTTATCAAAAAAATCCTACGATGTTTACTAGAAAATCTTATTTTAAAGTTGCAGTTAAAATTTTAAGTCAATCGGATAAAAATTGAGGGAGCTACGGGTACGCCCAGTTTGAAAAACACAGTTTCGAGATATTGCTGTTTAAAGTTTTGAGTAGTAGGATTTTGTTGAAATTTTCATTTTAACTCTAATCTACTATGCCTGCTCCATATAATTGGCTTTCTAATTTGAGGTTTTCCTCCCCCCTCCCTATTCTTTGTCGAGATTACGTTCCTTGGGGGGCAGTTTTAGCCTTTCGGTGAGCGATCGCTCGGAAAAGGAATTGCGCGTCGCATCGGCTTCGGTGCAGAAATTGTAACAATTTAATCCGATTGTTATGTCCAATAGATCCGTAATTTGCATTAATTCGATTGTAAAGCCATCGTTGAAGTATAAAACAGCAATATAAACAGCTGCATCGAGAACAGATTTGCCACTGGAGGATTTACAAAACCGCTCTCAGCTCGACGCTACCCCCGACACACAGTATTCTGCGCTTTCGTCGCAGGCACATGTTATTAATGTCTTAGCCCTCGACCACTACCATTCAAACACTAACGTGGTCTCTACCTTGACGTAACCGTACAAACGACCAGACTTGCTACCGAACACGGGGATTTTTGATTTTAGCCGAGTAAGCATCCTCGACAAGAGACAAAAGACAAAGCAGCGATGCAAACTTAGAACGATGTTCGAGAGATCGTGAATTTAGTGATGCGACCGGAGATTAAATTGTAACTCGAACATTGTCAAAAGATAGTACTGCAAGTACCGAATCCGTCTCAACATTAATAATTTTATCGGAACACTGATATACACGTGAAGAAGCCAAACCACTAACTGCTGTACGCTCTAACGGACTTTCTACAAAAACAGCTGATTTCTCAGCCTCAAAATTGGGCTAGAAGAGACATCTCTATTAAACAGAATTGAAAGCTGGAAGTTGAGAAGTTTCGGTATAATTCATATAAAAACGAATAAAGACCTCAAACACATACTTGCACGCACATTTGAAAACCCGCTAATTTTGCTTCAGGACTATGTTCGGAAAAACGACTTTCTGACCCACTTACAAGTTTCCACCCCTCATAATCAACTTTTTACATCATTCTTGGATGCTATTTACGGAGTGTTTAAGCCAGTAAAAAAAACACCACAAGGTGATATTACTCTTTGTTCCCGACGCTCTGTGTTCGGAGTGTAGGACCTACTTCACTTGTTTTTTATATATACATAATTAATTTTCGACGTCGTGGTCGCTTCTCTTTAGTCAAGAGATTGCGTACAGCAGTATTATTTGATTTCTGGCGTACACTACCGTTTCTCTTAAATGTTTACATGATAAGCTGGCCTCAGTACGTTAGTCATTTAGTACTACGTGGTCTTATTTCAAAGTTCTGGAAGTTCCAGCTTCATTAAGAGTAAACTGCGTATATAAACATTTATATTATTTCTATTTAATTAAATTTTTATTTGGTAAATTTTCAGTTGTGATCAAAAAGAACACGGGGGTGTGTCAGTTTGCGTGCCCGTTAGATGTCGATATTCACAATAAACCGGAGGTAAAATTCGTTTTACATTTTATTTATTAATATATCGTATTTACTTTATCGCTCACATTTTAAACTAAATTGTGTTAATTCTTGCACAGTTTTACTTAGTATGTACTTTATTATTTTAATTTTTTAAACTGTGAGCAGGTTTGGAACGTTTTTTACGTTAAATTAAGACTTTAAAAGATAACGCAAAACTTTCGATTTTTGGATTTAATATTTAAATATTGTAACATTTAATTTTTTTCCAGCACGGTTTTTGAAATATACTTTTAGTTTATTTTAATGATTATTACTTGAATTATTATTATTATTGTTATCATTAAGGCAGCGCGGGGTAGCCTAGTGATTAAGGTGGTTGGCTACCAAATCAGAGGTTACGGGTTCAGGACTTGTCTCGTTTCGGATCCAAGTCGTTCCCAAGCTTACTCAGCCTGAAATAATTGGGTACCAGAGAATTCTGGGAAAGTAAAGGCGGCCGAGAGAAATGAACTGCCCCCCACTCTTTAAGTGTTTTTGGGTTAGTACTTTGTGAACCTTAACTTTATAATCCCCGACGCCCTGTCATATGCAACTTACTTCTATTGTTATCATTATCAGTTTATTAATTTATTAAGTTAATGTTTTAGATTTTTATATCCGTAAAAAAAATGCTACACAAATCTTTCAGTTGCAAGTCGACTACAAAATTACACTACTTATTTATTTATATTAATTACAACGTAATTCTTCAGCTACCCCCTAATTCGAAAATATATCCCAATTTTAAGTAACGCAAAATGTCCCAAAAAAATGTCCCAATTTTATGTAACGTTTGTTATATTTTGTAAAATTTTTGTTATTGTTATTTTAAAAAAATGTCACAATTTTATGTAACGAAAAAATGTTTTAATTTTATATAATGAAAGTTAAATGTTAGGATAGGATTTTGGTGATTATGTTATTTTTTTTTGTGTTGATGCCAGTAGGAATTACGTTGTAAATTTTGATCATTTTATACAAAGTATAGATGAGAAAGATACAGAAATGAAAGCAAGAGCGGTCAAGGGGTACTGTACCCCTTGACCGCTCTTGCTTTCATTTCTGTATCTTTCTCTTCTATACTTTGTATAAAATGATCAAAATTTACAACGTAATTTTAAATCGATCCATATGAATATAATAACATAATCGCAGAAATCCTATAAAATATAACAAACGTTACATAAATTTGGGACATTTTGCGTTACATAAAATTGGGACATTTTTTCGAATGGGGGGGTAGTCTAAGAATTACGTTGTAATTAATATATGGGGGGGGGGATGCGCGCACACACACGTGACTGCAATTTATGTAAGCTGTTTAAAACCATTAATTCGACTTTTGCCAACAATCTGGTCACTTTTTTCATGAATGATTTCAGATATCCTTACACTAGACACTTTTACCGAAATTTTATAAATATTCTTCAATAATTCAATGAAAACTCAAAATTCTGTGAATGCTTGTTTGTTTCTTCAGTCATACATCTCACCCCCACTACTGATACAAATTTCTATTCATCCATTGAGGAATCACTGCTCACATCTATTTAAAACGATGATAGATCGCAATCCGACGTCTCCTAGCCAGAAACTGATTATCATGTACACACACACTCACCGTCTCACCTCGCGCTAATTTTATGTAATTTTATATTTTTTGTTTATTCATTTATTTATACCTTTTTTTTTTTTAAACCATGAAATGTGCGCATTACAGAGTATAAAAGAAATCACATATTACCAATGTAAATAAAAAGCAAATTCTAATTACGTCTTTGGCTTGCAAGAATTGACTCTTAGACTGGATCGTGTTTGAGTAGGTTTCCAGATACAGTAGTATCCTCAGTGATGTAAATTAGAAAATCCAGTGTGCTGCGGATAGCGCCACCTTTCTTTTTTTCTTGGATGTTTGCACAAAACGGCTAGAATACATGTATCTTAATCATCAGCGATTACTGGAGCACAAACCATTTAGCACCTTCAACAAAAGTCAATTCACCATCATTATATTTGGGAACCTAACTTATACATACGCCTTTCTTATACGGTTTTATATTGCTTTCTTTTTAAAATCAGTCATATGAGACGGTTTTTCCAGTTTCCCAAAAGAACGTGTATTTTCGATACCGACTGAAATCGTTAACATAGCATTCAAATAAAAAGTCAAAGCGACACCGTTTGCAAAAATTTAACAGAGTTGTCTTCTTTGATTTCTATACCGTTCAATGCGGTGGTTACGAAATAATTTCGACAGCGTGATTTTCTAACAGCGATAATTGTTGATAATAAGTACGGTACTCGATGTTGTGTATTTTATCATTTACATAACAGGGTAAGTTGTGTGTTGGGCGGGGGGGGGGGGCTGTGTGTAAAATAATGGAAGAAAAATTAACGAAACTTTTATCTAATCGCGCATCAGATAAATAATTACAAAATTTCACAGCAATCGAGAATTAGAACGTTTTCTTATCGCGTAATTTTACCCGATAATTCGATTATTTGGTTGTTTTTGTTACGTTTTCGAGTAGTGTGTTATTCGTTAATTCCTAAAATTGAAATCGCGTAAACACTTTTTTAAAACTAAAACTTACGGCCAATAGTATATAATTCGCTCCTTAATTTACTTCCTACGTGTGTCTTTTTTTTTTTCTTCTTTTGATTTAACTAAGAATTTCGGGTTCTCCGTAAGTCTAATGGACGACGTCTCTCTCACTGATGTTGTTTAAACTATGGCATTATATTTATAGCGAGTTGTAAGGACCGTAAGCGGGTGTATGTGTGTGTGTGTGGGTGTGTCCGATAAACATATGTGCCTACCCACGTTTAGGAGCATTGATATGACCACGTAAATAATGCAGTAAAATTTATATATTTACACTTTGAACGACTCCGCTTCTTTTGTAAATGCATCGTAAGCTATAGGCGCTAGAGATGGGTTAAAGGTTTTGTGGCAATTTTGTTTAACATGTACCCTATAATATGCTGCTTGTCCGTATAGGCCATAATTTACTTCCATATTCCTCGCGAAACTCTGTTAATTTAATTTTTTTCGATAGGGGTAAAAAAAGAGAGGACAAATTTTGTCAGGTAAAGGTATAATTAAAGGGGAGAACATTACTAAAGTACATGAGATATTGCGGTTTTTATCTTTCTTTTTTTTTTTATCACTTCTGTGCCGATGTTTTTTAACCATTATTAATTATAACAGCGATATGTAAAGAAATAAGAGCGTTAATCGACTAACAGTTAATTTTTCTTAATTAAATAACTAAGCATTTAATGTATTACAAATTAAACTTACTCGCGATGACAAAACTACTAATCGACAGATTGCTCGTCGTATATTTTTGTTTTGTTTTGTTTTATTTAAGGAGGGGTACTAATCCACACACTGCATGTAACTACCTAGGTTATCGCAGTGAGTGGAGATTGCTCCTCGCATATTGAGTTATTAATAATTGTAATTTTCTATTCCTTTTATATTTTTACTTTTGAAAAAAAGGTTTTCAGTTGACACAGCTGCTGAAATGTATGTTTTTTTGGCTTGATGTTAAATAATTTTTCTTTTTTTTCTTTCTTTTCCTGTGAATAGATTTAACGATTGAATTTAAGAATAATTATTTTATTCGCTTTAATACTAAAACAAACTATATATAAAGTATATATGTTTATGTGAACCTAACTAGGTCCCACTATTATGGAGTTAAGCCCAGTACGGTATACTAGATAAAATTTCTGATCAATTGAGACCTCGCGGAGCCTTCTAAGTACAAAACTCGCCGAGATATTTGCGTTTGAAGTTGAAATTTGAAAAAACATACTTTTGAGAATAACGAGTTTAAAGTGTTGCATAGCAACCAGACGGCAGGCGAGGCGCATTCAGGTTTTTGACCATAGAACACGAACGCGAGGTCGGATCACATTACGAGTTGCGGCATTGGAAAGAGCAGTGTTCACTCTATCGCAAACGCTAAAAATCCCAAAATCAACAGTTTTGACCTAACATCGATGTATCTCCGTAAATAATTTCGACAAAGCAGGATCTTATTAGATTCACGTACACATATATATTATATATCATATATATAAAATTTCGAAGTTACAAAAAAGTTTACGGTAATAAAATATTCAACACTTCGTTTGTCCCCTGTGCATGTTATAAATACACTAAATTATTCGGATAAACTACGTACCACTTTTAAAAACACTATTTGACCATTCGAACGCGCAAATAGTTCATCATCGGAAATTACACTGAAACCATCACTCAGTTGTTTCAGTCGACTTTTCGTAAATTATAATAATTTATAATTACAAATGCTTCTTTTTTTTTTTTTTTTTTTACTTACATATGTTTTATGTTTTCGTTTTCCGAAGTAATTGTAAAAAATTAAGCAAGTTATTATTAAAAAATACGCAAAAATCGGAATTTTCTTTACCCAGCAGCAGCAGTAAACTAGACACATTATCTATAGGATAGTAATTGGAAGAGAATGGACAAAAAAAGTATTTTAAAGCAAGCTTTAAAAATAAAAATAAATAATTTTTGCAATTAGACGCCAACAGATTCATTTCATTTATTCATTTATTATGTCATCGGTATAAAGTGTAAAAATATATTAATTAAATAACAATATAATTGTTCGCAAAAAATGAGTCGCAGGAAATTCGTTGTTTGATGTCTTTTTAATTTTCAGAATTTTCTCCGCGTATTATAAACCTCACTTAGATCTCTACTTTTAATTTTCTTCCATCTTTTTCTATTTAATTTTCTCGACAGACTCTCACTTTAATCCTACACTCGTTTACTAATCCATAATTTAATTTTTATTTCATTTTTACTTTCGTTGCTAAAAATTGGAAATGTCTTCGCCGAAGTTCCCATTTTATATTCTACTCGACTTTGAAAGCTTCAAACAGTTAAGGTCTGCTTACGCACATCGGTCACGACTCGTCACAGTTCCGAGATATCCGTTTGATCATAGTACAAACAATATTTTTCTTCCTTGTACACGGCTATTGTCTACATTTATATCGACAGCTGTTCAACCTATCGTCAGGCACCATTTAGCAGTCATATTTCATTTAGTTCTCAACGATATTTTTTCGACAATAAACGAAAGCCGAAAAACATATTTTTCTACTTCCAAATGTTTTTCTGCTTTGTTAAGTAAAATATTAAAGCTGTGTTCAGCCATTTTCAGAAGTACTTAAAAAACTTTGTTTTAGGGTTCACTAGTTCTTTAAATAAAATAACAATTTCTCCTTTGCTTTCTCGTTTCTTCATGTACCATGGACGTTTTTTTACGTTTTTCTCCTTTTCGTCTTCTATGATTGCTAATTCTTCTTCTATAAATATCGCCAATTTATTGAAAACTAAAAACTGAACTGATGTGTGATAATGCATCTAAAAATTAACTGTGACGAGCCATAACTGATTATATATATATATATACACCCTGTCAAGAAAGTATCGGGAATTGTCAATTTAAATCTCCCGGGTAATAGCTAGGCAGATAATTTTTTTTTTCCAGGTTGGTACAACTGTTTTGTATTATGATGCCTATTTTTAGCGCGATCTGTCAACCAGTGTGTTTACAGCAGCTGTTAAAATCAGTCGACCTTGAAGTGTTTTGTCGAAGTTCTACAATGAGTGAAAATATTGAACAACGTACTTGTGTTAAATTCTGTGTTTCGAACGAAATTTCTTGTGCCGATACACTGAAAATGTTACAGAAGGCTTTTGGTGAATCTGCTTTATCAAAAACGCGGGTTTACGAGTGGTACAGAGCGTTCAAGGATGGTCGGGAGACGGTCGAAGACATGCCTCGCTCTGGACGGCCTTCAACGAGTGTGACCGATGATAACGTCGATAAAATCAAGGAAATCGTTGCTGAAAATTGTCATGTGAGCTTGAGAGAGATGGCTCATGGATTGGGCATGTCACACGAGAGCGTACGTACGATTGTGCACGAAAAATTGGGTATGCAACGCGTTGCGGCTCGGCTTGTTCCGAAAGACCTGAATTTCTTTCAAAAAAAGTACCGAGAACAGGTAGCTGCAGACATGCTGGATCGAGCCAATTTGGATCCTACCTTCTTGGAAAAGATAATTACTGGTGACGAGACATGGGTGTACGAGTACGACACGCTTACGAACCAGCAATCGTCCGAATGGCGGCCAATTGGCGCGCCAAAGCCGAAAAAACCTCGCCAAAGCCGATCGAAAGTGAAGATCATGTTGATTGTTTTCTTCGATATTCGAGGCGTGGTACACTATGAATATGTGCCAGCCGGACAGACAGTCACCAAAGAGTTTTACTTAAGTGTTTTGAGACGTTTGAGAGAGGCTATCCGTCGTAAACGTAACGATTTGTGGGTCGACAATTCTTGGATTCTCCATCACGATAATGCGCCGTCTCACAAAGCCATAATTGTGAATGAGTTTTTGGCCAAACACTCGGTAAATATCATCGAACAACCGCCGTATTCACCAGATTTAGCACCCTGCGACTTCTTCCTATTCTCAAAACTCAAATTTCCGCTACGGGGAATGCGCTTCGAATCGATTGATGACATCAAGACGAATGCGACGCGAGAGCTAAAGGCCATCCCGGAAACCGCCTATCAGAAGTGCTTTGCCGAGTGGAAAAAGCGTTGGCATAGGTGCATCGCTTCGAATGGATGTTATTTTGAAGGTGACAAAATAAATTTGGATGAAAATTAAAAATTGTTCGTTTTATTTAACAATTCCCGATACTTTCTTGACAGGGTGTATATAAATAGATGTTTTCCGTCTTATCTTATTTCGCTTTAACACAGTCTGTTGTGATGTTGCACTTTCTTTTCACATAATCAGTTCGTGATAACAATAAATTTCTAATTATCTCCGATGCTAAAATTGTTCTACAATTGATCTCATCTTCATTTCCCCTTGTTTTTTCTTTGATTTCATCATCCTTCGCGTTTGGTTTATTATTTATGTTTGACTTCCTTTGGATTATGTTGTTATATAGAAAAATGAAAGTTTTATTCGAGCCATCCTATGTAGTGCAGCCTTTAAGCCGCCAATAATACTCTTTCTCTGTCACGTTCCTTCTCACCCCCCTCCCAATAGGCTTGTCTATCAAGAACTTTCACCCAGAAACAATTAGAAATAAAAAGGGAAAATTATATAATAAGACGATCAGATTATCGTTAATAGCAGGGATAATAAGTTCCGGAAAAGAAGGTAGGATAAAACGGGCACAATAAGGAGCAGGAAGCCCAAGCCTAAGCAAATGGAAATATAGAGCCGAACGCTCCATCGAAAGAGATGAACACTTAATAAACACGTGACCGGCGTCACAAACGACTGCATTATTTGAATGGAGAGAACAACATGAGGAAAAGGCTAAAGAGAAGCTCTAAAACGGGAGGAAGGCAGCAAGGGATGATTAAAACGCTAACACATAATGGTGACAACAACAAAGCGTGGAAGTGAAGGAAACAGAAAATGAATCATGGATTGGAAGGGAGACTAAGTTGAACAGACAGATAAAAGGAATGATTATTAGAAGAGGAGGAGGTGTATATATCCGACGAAAATGTGAACTGGAAATTTTTACACAGCAAGACATTAGAAGATAGGAGCTTTTTGGAAGAAGAAGGAAGAAAAAGCAGCAACCGTAGTCGAAGAATCAGTCCCCTCATTACCAAAGATACCAGATTAGCCAGGACGTTCTTCATATTCGGTTTCAAAGCTTTTCTACTTTAAAGTGTTACATAGTAACTTCCTTGTGTGTTAGCTGCGATTTTACCATAACCAGCTTTCCTGGTTTCGGTTTCGTTTTTCACTTACAGACCCCTCTTATGTGCAACTTCTTCCAGTGATAATCGAGAATGTACCCTCCAAACTACGTGTTTTTCGAATGTTTTAATATATATTCACCGACCGTTCCCTCTGTTTTACTTTCGATCTTTTGAACCTAATATTCCTACTCCTTACAGTGCCACTCCACCAGTTTGTCATAATTCCCTTTCATTATCATTTTATCGATCGTATTAGAAACTAAATAACTAAAAATAATTTTTATTGAACAGCGCCGAATCGAACAAATAAAAAATAAAATAAAATAATAATAATAATAATAATAATAATAATAATGTAGATATATATTATTTTTAAGCCAAGTGAAGATTGCAGCGAATATTTATCATCTACAAAATGTTTAACTTTTGTTTAAATAAAAAATATTTTAAAGGCGCGCATCTTGATCAAAATTTGTTTCCAGAGATATATTAGCACGTAAGTAACATGAAAAATAGCTGTACTCCTTTTTTTTCTGCGCATTCAGTGTCTGGACCTTAAAGTCTCATTTTCATTAGTAATTTAAATTCAAAACTGTTTATCATCTATATTATTTTCAAATGGGTTTAAAAAATACTCGGATACTATTGATCACCCCCCATGCAATACGAAATATTCAGAAGTAAATCTTAATTCGTGGAAAGAATCCTCTGAGAAAGACAAAAAAAAATTAATAACACATTTTTAAAACAATCGGTAAAGCGTTACAAAAGGCCCTTTGCGTGCTTATGAAGCCATGAATTGTAATGTAAATAATTTATTGGCGGTCCCGTGAAAAAAATCGAAATATTTCTTGAGATATTGGGAAAAATTATTTTTGACTGTAAACTATTTTAAGAAAGTCTTAAATTGTTTCGAATGGATCAATAAAGAAGAAAAAAAAAAAAAACCCAAAAAAACATCGATTATTTTTAGATGCCCTAGAAATGAAGAAAATCAGTAAAATGCACCCGAAATATATCCTCTTGTTAGTGTATTAAATAATGTTTAATTATTCCGCAATGAGAGGTTATATTTATTACTAACTGCGTAAAACTATTTTAAAAATTAGTTTAAAGATCAACAAATTTTATTTCTTATTTCGCTTAATGGCGTGTAATTTTTCAGTAAACAACTGAGACATTCTTCGCATTGTAAGAATTTTTCTTCGATACTCGAAAATGTCTCTTCGCGCACGAAGACAATTTCAAATGTTTCGAGATTACAACGCTCGTGACCGTTAAAATATTCTTCACCGCAACCATGGTCACTTATAGTGTATATTACATTTATCAGATTTATACTAAACTTTTTACCACCATTTTTATTATTTACGCTGTTGGTAGTATTATCGTTTAATACGGATTTTTTAAAAAAATTTCAAAATATAATATCTTTCCTTTTTTTTTTTTCTTTCTTTATTTATTTATATACAGGCTGTCGTACTGGAAGGTAAATACTGGAAAAGAAAATTAAATGCCGTGACTGCAGAGTACAAAAAATGGCGTTTGTTTTATCGAAATCAATTGCTCAGTCCAACGAAGGACGATCTAAATACAGTAGGTTAAATACTTTTTGTAATTTCCTTTATTACATTTCATGCGTATATAAATATGTAAAAACTAACTAATCAACCTAAAATCGCTTAAATATTCCAGAAGGTCTTCGATAAGTTCTAAACTTTCAATAAAGCCGCGTTAATAAGCTCTCGATTTGCGCTGTCGGTCTTGTTTTTTTTAGTTGAGAAAGGTTCCTACAGTTATAATTTTTTCTGATATTTAAATAAATCGTTACAATTGTTACCGAGATGTATGTAATACACCCAAAATTTTCTCGAAATTTCAAAATTACTTTCGTACGTTTCAGGTCAACTTCAATTCTACCGTACAGTTATCAAATGGAACTCTACCTTGAATAATATGAGTTTTCTAAAGCTTCCACGGCTCGTCGCCTTTTTTGCCTAGATACCTGTAATCGTAATGCGATGTATAAACAAGTCTCGTGAGATAGAATTGCAGTGTAACCGAAAACTCTGCTCCGGATTGAAGCGAGCAACGTAAAGCACAACTGTGAGGCACGAAGAAAATCTAAAAAACAGCTAGCTTTTATTGTAGTTGTCTTTCGCGTAAAGCAAACGCCAGCTCAAGGCTCATCTTGATAGTGGGAGGTCTGCCTTAGAAAGCACCTTCAAGCCACCTAGATTCTGGTTAAAATAACAGTTTATTCAGAATCTATCTACACAATCACATTAGAATATCGCGCACTTATCGTAACATCAAATGTGTGGACAGTACGAGTATAAAACGCGACTAGGCAGCGTCAGATTTAAAGAAGCCTGTTCGTCCTAGTCTTTCTGGGTATTGCTCCAGTAGTATTGCCAGAAATATAATGGGGAATCTTAAAAAATTTATTCCCCATTTTTTTTATCAAAAAGTTCTTTTTTTTTTTTTTTTACTTATAAAACCAAAAAATACGTAATTGTAATTATCTTTTTTTTTTTTTGTTTCAATATGTATGGTTGCCACTGAATGAACTATAATTTTCATCCGACCATACTGCTACATTAAAAATATATTTTTTGGTCAGGTTTGGACCCCTTAAATCACTCCTCCGCTAAACCGCTGATCTGTATAGAATCTGCTAGTTCGTAACTGATGCGTTAATTCTCACTCTAGATAGGAGCTGTGAACTGATCGGAAACAAACTAAAGGCTATATATTCGTAAAAGTACTTATCACAACATACTGTTTACTTGATATTAAAATATGAATTAGTTTATGACACTTGCGAGTTTTTTGGCCACATAAGTATACAACAACAAATGTCTAGGAATTTCAAAATACAAGTTTTCGCATAAAACTGACAGAAAAAAATAATTATATGAAAAATTATTTTTAAATATTATTGTCATTATTTTTAGTTAAAAAAAAAAGAAGATAAATGAAAGGGTAATATTGTAAGGTGTACAAATAAGTTTCCGCCGTTTGACAAAAATTGGCGCCACCAGTAAATTATGGTGAAATTGTCAGATGTAAAACGTCTTGTCGTAAGTTTAGACATCTGGCAACACCGTCGCTTAAAAATATTTACCGATTTTGCATCAGTTAATTATTCGTGTTGGTATGAAGATGTCGTGTTTTGAGCCGAACAACAAGCGTCATTTGCGGGAGATTTTGATTTACTTTTTTAATTTGAAGAAATCTGCAACTGAGGTGCATCGATTGCTTGTAGTACGGTGAGGCTGCTTTAAGTGAGAGAAGTTGTCGTGAGTGGATTCAGAAGTTTAAAAACGGTGAGTTTGACGTGGAAGACAAAGAACGTAGTGGAAGGATGAAATTGTACGAAGACACAGAATTGGAAGCATTATTGGAGGAAGATTCGTGCCAAACGCAAGAAGAATTAGCAATTACATTAGAAGTAACCCAACAAGCAATTTCACACCGTTTAAAATCGTTGGGAATGATTCAAAAACAAGGAAATTGAATTCCATATGAACTGAAGCCGAGAGACATTGAACGCCGACCTTGCACGTGTGAAATTCTGCTTGCCAGGCAAAAAAGGCAGGGTTTTTTGCATCGTATTGATGAAAAGTGGATCCACTACGATAACCAAAAGATGAGAAAATCATGGGGACCACCTTGCTTCAACATCGACAGCTAAACCGAATATTCATAGAAAAAAACTCACGCTATGTATTTGGTGGGATCAGCTTGGTGTCGTGTATTAGGAGTTGCTTAAACCGAGCGAAAAAATTACCGGAGCTCTCTGACGAACACAATTAATGCGATTGAACCGAGCACTTAAGGAAAAACGCGCCCATTATGACTCCAGACACGAAAAAATTATTCTCCTACATGATAATGCTCGTCCGCATGTTGCGGCGCCGCTGAAAACCTACTTGTGGAAACACGTATTTGAGAAGTCCTAACGCACGCGCCGTATTCACTAGACATTGCCCCTTCCGATTATCACTTGTTCCGGTCGATGGCACAGGGTTCTGTCTACGCAGCGGTTTAAATCTTTTGAAGATACTAAAAATTGGGTCGATTCGTGAATAGCTTTAAAAGGTGAAGAGTTCTTCCGACGTAGTATCCGAATGCTGCCAAAAAGACGGGAAAAGGTAGTAGCTAGTGATAGACAATACTTTGAATAAAAGGTAATGTACCGTTCTTTCACAATAAATTCCTAATTTTTGATAAAAAACGACGGAAACTTAAACACCTTATAATTTTAATACATATTAATTAGAAATAACTCTATTTATTTCAGAATTCGTCAGTTAATAAATAACTAAAATCAAAAATAGTAACGAAAGAATGCGAATACATTTATTGCTTCGAACTAACTGCAAGATTAAAACTGATTCGGCCGGTCCCGTTAAGCTCCGAATATAAGAAAAAAAAGTTTTATTATAACAAGAAAGTTATATTAATAATAACAAAACAAAAAAAAAAACGGCGAATTAAAATTTATAATTTAAAACTAAACTTATGTATTGTGCAGACTGCGTGGGAAAAAAATATTCTACTTTAAGTAGTTTATCGTAAAAAAAAGGATAAAGATCGTAAAAATTATGCGTACACGAGAAATAAAATTAAATGGACGATGAAAGAAAAAGTAATTTAAAAAAATATCCGATTATACATTAAATTAGTAAATTAATCATTGTTTACGAGGAACTCTATGCGTTGTTAATGAAATGTTAGAAAAATAATTCGTATAAAACAAACTCTACATTCATTGTATTGAAGTAAACATATATCCGAATCTTTTGTGACAGTTGTTCTCAGTCGTAGCTAAAAATAATTGAAAATCTATTAATATTTCTTTTTGTCTTTTCAAATTTTTCGGCGGTTCTACATTCCAAGTGGGAAATTATATTTTGACAAATGCTCCATATAATATGTTAAAATTTATAAAAATATAAATAGTGCCCTGAAAGGAATTTATATGAATTAAAATGATAATTATTTTGTTGTCAGTAATTCCATTTTTTTTCTCCTAATAATCTTCGCGTTGAACATAAATGCAACATACATTTGACGTTAAAAAAAGTGCAAATACAGTTTATCGAAAATGTTTTGAAAATGTTTAAACCGTAATTTTAAAATAAGTTCAAATCGAAGTAGTTTGACTTTAATGATGTGATTTTTGATGAATGTAACATATTTAATGCGATGAAAAAATAAAAATTTCCTAAATAGCGTGTTCAGTGAGAATTTTCATTTATTTAGTTTTTAAGATTAAATACTACGGCATAATTCTAGAAATGGGCCCGTATTAGCGTAAATATTACGAATTAACGGCAAAATGTTTATAACTCTACACGTGTTTTAATGTTATTCGGAATTTCAGTAATTTCTCTAATATTTTCTAATTCGGTTAACTCGTGAATAATATTAATGCTCTCTAACATTGGAGAAACATAACGTGGTTTTGTGATAAGCAAACTCAGCATTCGTAACCGTCTTTAACTGATGACAGTATTTTCCTCATCGGGAAAAACTAAAAAAGCTTTACTCTGTTGCGAAGAAAAAAAAAGCACATTACCTTTCTTCGTTTTAAATGTAGAACAATTTAAGCGGTTAACTTAGATCTTAAAAAAGTGGGATACGTTGTTAAATCTTAATGGTTACCCTCCTCGATGAAAAATAAAAATACTTTTCATGTTTTAAGATTTTTCAGCGCATGCTGACAGACAAATCTCGATAGCAAGTATAATTTTTTTTTTTTTTTTTTTTTTTTTTGTAGCACATTTTTAAATTTTTAAGAAATATAATGGTTAGAAATATTTCTTTCAGTTTGCGGTACTGCCGGAAGACTGGAATACAAATGTTTTAAGTAATGATAGCGATATGATGGTTGATGAGGACTATATGGAATTCATGAGCGATACACTTTTCACGACTATCTCTGGAAACCAATTTGCTTTTCCCGATTCCCGAGAACTTGGTAAGTATATTTATTATTGATTACGATGATGATTATTGTGATTATTACGGTTATTGCGCACCTAATTACAATCGTATTTGATATTAGTATTGACGACTAGTGTGTTTAATTTAATCGATACAAATTTCTAACCGGAATCTAAACTTTTTCAAAATTTCCCTAAAATTTCTTCCAAGAGCTCTCGTACAACCCCATTCAGATGACTGCATTTTTTATTGACTCGTCTCCGCTTGAGTAATCTTTCTTGTTTCTTACGGGACTTGTCATTTAGTAGTGATATCGCAATATTTAGACCTGCTTATATCGAGCTGTATTCAAGGTGATTATAATTCAGTTCTGTATCTGAAAGGTCTGCAATATTCTACTTTTGATGATCATTGTCTAGTGCACTTTCTTTCTCGACATACTCATGAATTTTTCTTTATAATGTATTTTCCTCGCAATATAACTGGGCTTTTTATTTTTACAAGCCTGTTATAATAGATTTTTGTCCGGTGTATGTGTATTTATTTTTTGCCGCAGAAGATACTGTTTTAATCTTTTTTTTTTCTCAGCTTAGTTTAAATACATTCGAGAAAACTAGCCATGGTGTCTTTTTAACAGTATTCAAAAAAGGCAAAAAGATTTATTAATCGTTTAAGTACATATAGAGCTGTATTAAAGCGAACATTTTCGATGATAATTTAAGAGATTGCTTGTGCATCTACCGAAAATTATCAGAAAAAATTAAAAACGTTTTCTTCTGTACATTGTTTATTTTAAATATAATTGTAATAATATACAACCCAAGTAGAACGCTGCGTTCGCTATCTTATATATTTATATATATATATATATATATATATATATATATATATATATAAATGAATGTATGTCGTTCTGTATGTCCTCAATATACTCCGAAACTATCCATCCGATTTTTATGAAATTTGGACAGTTTATTTATGGGGTCATGAGGAACCATATAGGCTATTTAAAAGTCAAAAAATAAATGAAAATAAAAATAAACAAATTACAAATTTATTGGTGGGCGGTGAAAAGAAGACAAGAAGAAGATAAGACGCAAAAGAAAAAAGAAAGTTTGTAATAAAGAAATACTACACAATACCTTACAATAAACAAATTAATTTTAAATAATATGATTACCGTGATAAAGATAAATTAAACGTAAAAATTTAAACAAAATGATTACTACGGTAAATAATAAACTCGAAATAACATTTTATTAATTCTCGGTGTAAGTAAATACACGACGGTGTTCAATTACTTCACTTTTTGTGTTACTGAAATCATCAAACCTCCATGACATGATCTGAATATACAAGTCGTAGCCTAGCTGCCATACTCATTGCGGAAAGTTAAAAATAGGAGTATCGTTTTTACAGAGAAGTGAAATATCCTGCAACGGAATCTTTAATATTTGCCACCGGGAATGTTATTTATACTCGAATTTGAAATTTTTGCTCAACTACTTTAATTTTGATTTTATTTTACGGGTAATAAATTAATTTTAATAAAGTGCTCGAAACGGAGAGGTTGAAAGAAATGGGTGAAAAAAATGTTCTCTTAAATGCGTAATTATGGAAGATCACCGTGTAAATATAACTTGGTTTCTTTAAAATGATGGCTGTGTGTGCTATATTTAGTTGAATGAAACTTTTTGTTAGATCACAACAGACAGGTTATAGTATGACCAATAATCTTCAGCTCTTGAAACGTGAAGACAATTTTTTGTCGGACGGTGATAAACCTGTTTCCCAAAATGAGAGAAAGAATTAATTCCAGATAAAAAAAAGTTTTCTACTAATTTCCAGGTACAGATTTAAACGGGTATATTAATACACGGGCGAAGCCGTGGGTAACAGCTAGTTTATTTATATTTTTGTATTCATTAAACCGATAACGGCTTTTTTATTACCATGTGTTTACTTTCGAACATGTTCCGTTTGCTCCAGAAGAACCAAACTATTTAAAAATGTTGATCCCCTTCATTTACACACACTGCGACCGAAATTCGTCGTATTTTAAGTGAGCCGTTCGAATGTTCTTAATCTCGCAAGAACTATTTCCGATTCGAATTGTGTTTTAAAGATTTAGTTTGCGCGTGTTTTGTAAATTACTACAATTCATAATTTGTGTAATTTTTCGTTACAAAAAGGGGTTTTTAGTTTGTCGTTATGTGTTCTCGTCTTTCCTCCTTACAAGTAATGTGCTCTTTTCAAGAAAATTAGCGTTAATCATTGTGTATAAGCCGTAATAGAATTCAAAGTGCAGGCAAACATAATAACATCGCACAGTGACCTTTTTCTCTATACTCTATTATAATAACGTAGTCATATTTTTTCGACTGCTTTTTTCACGGATACCGTTAATTATATTTCAGAGTTCTTTATGGAAATTAAAAATTAAACTTTAATTACGTCTCAGTTCGTTTTTTAATCGTTTCAATATTGATTTTATTGAAGAAACCATCCCCATCTAAACTTCGAAAAAAAAAAAAGAAAAGATTTTGGGCAATTACTCATTATTTTCTAATGATATCCACTATTTTTACTCCATTTCAAATATATAAAAAATATTAATATTTTGACTTCCTACATTATTAACGATCAGTTTAATTAGACCAGTTTACAAAAATGTACGTATGTATTAACGATTTTTTTTATTTATTCGCAAACAATAATCACATAATAAGAATTAAACAGTTAATAAAATATCGGCAGCTCTAAGAAGGAAAATCTATCACACACACACACACACACGCACTGAACAAATTTTGCATAAAAATGCTTAATTTTTTCACGCTAATAAAATATGGCTGATTAAAATCAAATATAAGTATGGCGGTTTGCTTCATCTATTATATAATGAATCAGAATATTTTCAATCGCAGTAATTGGGGATATTTTTTAGATCCAAAAAAAGTGAAGTACATTTATAAAAGTTAAATGAAGTAATTCTAGATAGTTAAAGAGAATATCTCGATTAATTTAATAGAAAGCATGATGGTACGTTCTCGGACAATTAAAAAATTATCTCTGTGCAATAGTTTAAAGATATTGTAAATTTAGTTTTAAAGTGATTTTTTAACATTTCCGATTTTTTGATGAAAATTAATTACAAAAATAAGAAAAAATGCACGACGAATCGACAGAATTCATTGGGTATTTACCTCATTTTTAATTTTCGAACACAATTTAAGGGAATTGCTAAAAATGCAAACACACTCCTCTACCAGGGCGGTATCTGAAAAACTGTAGAATGCTCGTGGTCTTTTTTGAAAATGTACACGCTACGTTAGGTGAACCAAATGTAACTCTATTCTTTTTAATGTGATTATTTTAATGTTACCATGAAATATGCTTTGAATTTTTATTTTCTGATTAAATTTAACCATTACTTTTTAATAATATACAAAATCTTTTGGAAATGTTTTCTTAAATTGTCACGCCAACTTCAATATAGTTTAACTCAGTACTCTGTCAGTCTTCACATTTACTGAAGTCTTATGGCGTTCGATGAGCAAATATTTTCTCCTTCTGTCACATGTTTTCATACAGTATTAAAAAATGTAATGAAATTTTTAAAGAAGGGAACAAATTCTAGTCCACCTCTGAATTATAAATAATAATTATATTTGATTAAAAAAGAAAAAGAAAAAAAAACATACTATTTTTCATCTACCTCTGCGTATTTTGAAATACCTCAATATTCCGGAAAATTAAAATAAGTAAACAAGGAGTAAAATATATTCTTGATCGTTATTTAGCCATTTTACTATATTTCCTTTCAGTTATTTTCAGTCTAAATGTTGTGCGGCTCTCATTAGTAGCCATTTTTGGTGCGGGTTTCTCTCGCTTCAGCTAAATAAAAAAAGAGAAATTTGAGAATCTTACTTTTTGTTTAGTTAACGACGACAATTTCTCGTAGTATTTCAACAAATTTTTTATTAACGAAAACTTTGTAAATGCGTTATCGAAAATGGTTTGCTTTTCTCTCCTCTTTTTTGTAATTTTATTTTACTTTTTCCTTGTATCACGCATGTATGTGTTAATTTTTTCATAGTTTTATGTAAATATAAAAAAAATATGCACCTGTGCTATGTCATATTTTTTTTTTTTTTTTTTTTTTTTTTTTATCTGATGTATGTAGAGTTCACCGATCTTTTTCGATAATATGAAAATATACCGATTATATTATATATATATGTAATACATAATACATACAATTATAATGACGAAATAAAAACGGGATCAATTTTGTAGTTTGAACAGAATAGTTTTTACAACTGAACGGTGTCATATGTACATGAGTTTACGGTTGTTTGTGACCGGTGAATACCGAGAATGAGAAAATAAATTTCTAGAAAGATTAATGGACCAATTCTGAGACTTAAATTATTTGCTGCTAAGTGGTATATTTTCTGAAAATATGAACTACAGTTTCCCTTTAAACTTGTTGAATAACACTAATAAAATCAAAAAGTAGCTAGAAAAAATTGAAGAATCTACGAAGCGGAAAAATAGATAGTTATTCTGGCTTAAGTGGCATTCGCTGATTTTTTTTTTTTTTTAATAATGGTAAGTTGATTATTTCTTCGGATACGAATCCGGAACCGAGTCCTAGGTACGCATCGGCATCGAACACATATATGGATCGTCCGGTATTTATGTATATAGTTCACTTAAAAATCGGACATAGTTTTAACACTGGTTGTCGATGTAGCGTATATCACAGTGTTAGGTTAGATTACGTGCGTTAGAAAAAGAGAAGGAAATTTCAAAATAGTTAATGTAAGAATTCATACAAACAGTTATGTCTACAGAAAAAACGATGATAAGGTTTTTTTTGTTTTTTTTTGATTCCGATGTTATCATTTTTTCGTTCCCCGTATGAAACGCAAAAAAGGACAGAACATCTATTCTTTTGTCTTCGAGATGTTTATATTTTTAGTTTCTGTAGTGGAACCGTGTAAACATCTATATGTAACATTCATCGATTTAATTATTTATTGGGTCGGAGTTGCGAATACGTATATGTCCATAGTTGTAATTGGAGTTACATCATCAACTCCGCTATTGGATATCCGCGAATACATATTCTTACCTACTCATCACTATTCGCTAATTTAAGATAAGGTAACTTTCGTTCTATATTTATAAATTCGACAAAACCGATGGATTAGCAGCCTGCTAAAATGAGACTAATAACTTTCGTTAGACTTTTGTGTGAATTTCGTGCAAAGTACGTTAACCATTCTAAAACGAGACTATTGAAAAAAGTAATTATTAAGTCTTCCTTGCATTTTGAACTAGTTCGTGTCTTTCTTAGAAGAAAACTAACTTGTGCACACGAGGTCTTATTACGTCACATTGTACGACTGCTATATCAAATTCAAGCGTAGAGATCTGTATGTTTGCCAGCAGTTCCGTACTCTTTTGGGGCTTTAATTTTCTCGAAAAAAAGTTTATTTTTAATCATTTCGCGTCTTCTTTATGTTGTGTAGGAAGGTATAATCGAAGAATAGGTTATCCAAATTATAGTTATGTACGAAAAGCAGCATAAAATAAGAAATACCATTATATAAACTACGATATGATGAAAACGATGTGTGTATCGTTTTGATGCATCAGTTATTTCGATTTCATAGACGACCGAAATCACTCGTTCAAATCCTGCAAACTGCTTACGTGATTGGTTTTTTGATTTTTTTTTTTAAGTTATTCCGTAAAATAGTAAGTTAACTCTCGTTCGACCATTTCTATTAATTACCAGGAGGATGGATTGATCTTTTATGAAAAAATGTTATTCCACCTATACCTTTTATTTATTTAAATGTATAATGTTGCCATTCAGTATAACGGTGCGACTGAAAAAACCGATATAATTTAAACTTAACATTAATTACTGATACACACAGTTATATTATTAGTGAAGCGATGCAACAGAATTGAATATATTTTACTCTAAATATGTTGATTATATAACAAACATTTTCTACAAAAAAATATATAATATTATGCTTCAAACATCCCGCGCCTAAAAATGTAAAGACGCGGAGAATAGTTCAAGAAAAAAGAAACAAATTAATTTTATTGATTTTTAAGAAACTTTTGTTTTTAGCTACAGAGGCATATCTACTGTAACGCGAAAAACCATTTTGAACATATATATATTTTCAAGGTTGTTATAAGCGGAGTCAAAGCACTTTTAACGCTCTCTTTACCCATATAATGTCGAAGAGTCTCTTCGGAAACGTTTAATATTTAAAGCTTTTGAAACTGCCACCGAATAACTGTTCGATTATTAGGTTTCCTTTTTTATCGAATTTGTGTGTATATCTTTGATTTTTGTGAAAAATAGATCCGTTGTACTTGGGACCTCTCCGCCTTCGAATAATAGTAGTTGAAAGATGTTGCGAGTGTAATCTTAAATGCTCTTAAATTATAATATTATTAGCTATTGGTTGGCATTCGAGTCTTTTATTTTTTCGAAAGCTTACAGTTTGCAGATCTGCACACTACGCAGTTAGAATATTTGTAGAAGAAATGCGATGTAAAATGCGTTGATATGTTTTTGTTGAGAAAAAAATCGGAATCCTAGTTTTTATTTATTCGAAAAATTTCATTTTTACGGCTCGCTTAAGACCAATATATCAGACAAGCAAATACCGAGTTAAAATTTAAAATTGAAGTCGGGCGATAATATAAAACGAAACTGATCAATCTAATGGTCAAAAAAGCAAAATTTGAGTAAATTTGAAAGTAACAATTTTTTCTATCTTTTTAAACGCCGTTGCTGGTTCTTCCGATGCTTAAACAAATGACTTTTGTAGTAAAAAATTTTAAATTTAATAAAAACTTGTCTTTCGAGTTTCCTAATAAAAGGGTTTTCCTCTTTACTTTTTCTATTTTTATTCTACGGAAATAGTTTTCCAACTGAATTTTTCAAGGCTTGCATTGCATTAACTTTAAGTATTCTTTGAAAAATAAATTATGCAATATGTTAACTATTATAGTTATTCATTAGAGATTTTTACATAATTTATAAACTCCAGGAAATTATATTTATCGAGGCAGTGATAGGTTTATGGACAATTTTTCATCCTATTTTTTTTTTTACCCTTGAAAGTTGAGAATTTAAAAACTGTGCCAGAAGAAAAGAAAAAAAAAAGATCGTTAATAATCTTTGCACATTTTAAGCTCATTTAACTTACAGTTTTTTAAATAGAGCTAAATACTTCCTAAGCCCGGGTTTCTTAGTTGATAGCATCTGATCTACCACAAATACGAACTGACAGCTTTAATTTTGTAATCTATTAGCTCAACATTTTCTTATGGAATTTGTTTTTATTTTTTATTAAGTCTCGTTAACAGTTTCTAGCTTTAAGTCAATAGAGATTATTCTCGATTGTTATAAATGCAAAATAACTTTTATATCAAATTATTTTATTTTTCCAGTTTTAAATTTTAAAAATAAATAGTTTCACATGAACATTTCATGTAACCATAACTAATATTAAATATTCCATTATTAAATAATCGAGCGGTTAATGTGATCACAGAATATACCGACAAGCATAATGTTCGATATAGTTTATTAACAGCTCGCATCGCAATTTAAATTTATGAGACATAAATACGGCCACATCGATTTCAATTACGATGATATTTGTCTTGTAGCTCAAAAAGATAGATTTGTTCGGCATTTATTTAAACGTAGAGCATAAATAAAAATTTTACGTGCATACATAATAAAAAGAAATGTATTTCGATATCATCTAGCGCTGTAAGTGAAACTTATAAATTTAAAATATGGTAAATTTTTTCTCGTATTAAAAGTTTACAAGACGAATTCATTTTCTCAAACTTTAGTTAAATTATTTTAAAACTAACTGCCTCCTTATACAACTAAACAATTGGAAAAAACACCAAAAGAACTAAATTAAAAACCGAAATTTATACAATTACTAATTTTTTTGAAAACACATCTAAATGTAGAATTTTGGTCTTTAACTATTACAACATATTTTATAAAATAATATATCTAAATGCATAAAAAATACGGAAAACTGCACTTAACAGTAGGGAGGGGACACATTTCATGGGTTAATATCAAAATAAAACATATTATATTTACTCTTTACAAAGTAGTTAAAGTTTTTTTATTTTTTTGTATTTAAATTCGAATTACTGTTTTAAATTAAATGTTAAAAAAATTACGAAGTACGATTTTATAATGTAACAAAATAAATTAGTTTTGTACTTACAAAATTGCTTGAAAAGTTTGCATTATTTTCTTGTTTTTTATATTGATTTATAAGACTAGCTATGTATGAATTTTACGTAAAAATTATAGTGAACCATCGAAAAAGGATTTAAATTATCAAATGGTATAGTGTATTTTATATTCCATTATTACAGTTTGTTATATAAATAGTGTCTGTTTACTATTTACAAAATCATTTACGTTAAAAACAGTGCTTAATAATGATCTATCTTATATTCAGTAAAGGTACCTTTTTTCGGTAGTATGGTTTATTCAGTTCTTATTTTTAGTTAAATATCTTTACATTTCTTTTATTTTTGACAAAAATATTTACTAATAATTTTAACTTGCTTTAAATGGGACCACCAACCAACCCTTTGCAGTACTTATAAAAATAGCAAGATTCTCAGATGTTTCATTAAACGTTTTTATGCGGTGTTTAATTTTTATTACGACCAAGAAATTAGAAATAACGTAAGGAACATTTTTATGAACATGAACGTATTTTTTTAATTTGTTATAAATTTTCAAGTTATTTCGTAAATAGTAAATTCGATGCTGTTTATTTTTTTGTCGATAGTCGTCGCGATGGCCTAGTTGCTAGTTGGCTTCCGTTGCGGAGGTTTTGGGTTCGATCCCGGGCGACGAAAGAAATTATTACGAGAAATTAAAATTAAATAACCGCTAATAGAATCATACGGTAGGCAATTGTAAACCACTAAATATACCACACCATATGCGCGTTAATTAATGTACAGAAGGCAGAGACACACGCGCGGGACTGCATTGATAAAACAAGCGATTGCAATCAGTTTCGAGTGTAGTCTTGCGTCTATACTATCGTTTTCATTAGCGTCGCATATTAATTATTACCATGTAAATTTAGCAGCAGGTATAAAATGCATCTCCCAATTCGCCTGGTCAGCACGAGAAATTAGGCCAACTTATCCCGCCAGGGATTGCCTACACCCAGCAGTAGTGGCTTAATACGGGCATCATCTCGTGATATCGTGTTATTTTTTCGTCATTAATAAATGAGCCGTTTAAATCACTTAATTTTTGTTGTATTTTTATATTAACTTGTACACAATTTTTATTTCATTGTTTTTGACTTTGATATCTGAAACAAAATAAATGTCACGCCATGTTTAATATTTTTATAAAACTTTAACGACGAATGTGTGTGTATACATTTTACACAACACAACTTTTGCGTATTTTTTAACAATTTATTCGGATTTTAATATAGTCACCTACCTTTACCTTCTTTTGGTGGTGTTTAAGTGAATAAATGGGCACTCAGCTCTGTTATAGTAGTTTACGAAATTACGGCAGTCTGGAAAAATAAAAACGAGAAACATTGTAAATATCAAATATGTTTTTCAATAAAAAACAAAATAATCCAGTCTCACGGTTTTAAATGTATCATCTAAGCATTATACGACGAATGTGTAGAAAAAGTCTAATTCTATGTGCAATAAAAATTTTTACAATAAATCACGAGAAAAGCTACGGATACAGTTAGTTTTGTTTTAATAAAAATCTCATAAAAAACCATTAGCATCAACAAATGAAGTCCAAAGTTTCGTAGACTGTAGAGAGGGCCTATATTTTTACTTAAATAAAATATAGGACACTAAAAGAATTAATCAAAATCAAAACAGTTGAAAATTCCAAAAACTGAGGCACATTCATTATGAATTTAGAAATACATTATTTTTTTATTTTTTTTGGCGAATGTCATTGATATGATGTGGTTCACGTAATTTATAAAATGAGTAAAATTTTGCAAAGCATATTGAAGAAAATTATTCACAGGGTAGTAAAAAATAATTTCGCAGCATATGAACAAAAAAATAAACCTAAAAGATGACGGTGACGGTTAACTTCTTGAAGACTTCAAAATGAAGAGGTAATTTTAATTAAAAACGCAGAAGAAAAATTTCAGGGTGATTATTCTTTAGGAATTGTTGATGGAGGGTTAAGCTGAAGGAGTTTCGTCGCTTAAAGACGGTTATTGATAACTTTTAAAACATTATTTCTGACGCGGAATTAAAGACAACGCGATAATTTAAAGAAGTTCTTAACGATAGGAGATTATTGTGATATTGATCAGACATGAGTTGTTTTTTCGGTTAGGAATAATGCCAATAATATTTAAATAGCAAATATATGCATATGTATATGTATGTATCATCATCATCATCTTCTCCTTAACCCAAGGGTTGGTGGGTAACATGGCCACGTGATAGATCTTCTCGTGCTCTGGCTAACTCTTTAACTTCCGCGTATGACCTCCTTCCTTTTATTTCGTCCATGAATCTCCTTCGAGGCCTTCCTCTTTGAGTCTTCCCTATTGTTTTTCCTTCTAATAAGTTGGTAATGTATGTAAAATAATATATTTTGCTAATGCACATTTTTATTTTCAATGTCAATGTCAACGCATAAAAAACTAATGCTATTGCATTTCAATATAAATTTTTACGGCATTAAGATTGGTATAGTGTGTTAACAATGTTGGAGTGTTTTTTTTTTGGTTCAACATATGTTTACGAATTGTTTTCAAAAATGGAATTTACTAAAAATAAATCACGCACTTCTGTCACGGAAAATCAGCCCCGATATGCATCAACAATTATTGAAATAGACTTTAAAAAACTAAGCGAACAGAGCGAAAAAAATAAATATCCCATTGATTAGTTCTGAAAGTAATAATTTTATTATAATTTTTCGGTTATTTAAATTTTATTAATTTACGTATAATAACATAGTAATAATAATAATAATAATAATAATAGCAATAAATAAATAAATATATATTCGTATACTTCCTTTTTTTCTTTTCCTTAAAAAAGTAAATTTATGCATATGAGGCTCGTAGAATAACGATAAATATACGAAATGGCTCTCAAAATCATTTGAATTG
Source organism: Icerya purchasi (assembly GCA_039619475.1). Classification (NCBI taxonomy): domain Eukaryota; kingdom Metazoa; phylum Arthropoda; class Insecta; order Hemiptera; family Monophlebidae; genus Icerya; species Icerya purchasi. The sequence continues at coordinate 147,273,316 of CM077115.1, forward strand.
ATCAGATTTGATATCGATGGTATAAAATTGTTTAAAAAAATAAAATTATTTATATCACGGGGTAATTTCCAAATTTAGTTACGCATGTTTTACTTACTACGTCAATTACAAATCAGTTACAGCTGAACAAAGTTTCTTTAAATTAAAGATTATTAAAAATTACCCAAGAATCGTAATCAAAGATGAAAGATTACCACACTTAACGGACATATCAATTGGGAAAATAATGATTGAAAATGATTTATCTCCCTTCGATTTTTCAAGCGATGTTCCAAATCCATTTATATCATTCCTTGACCTCCATCACTAACATCAGTCTTTTCGAATATAATTCAACAAGGGTTTAAAAAGTTCCTAATATGAAATATAATAGTCGTGGTAGTTACAAACAATGCATAGGCGTCAAACAATCCTATTAAAAAAAAGTTCTTTTGAAATGAAGACCCGGAAAATTTTTTTAAACTTTTCTTTAAAATATTTTTCAGCCAGTTCGAAATTATTTTATCTGCAAATACTTTCAGCGTGGCCACCCAACCGGGAATTTCGCAAACTGGGAATAAGCTGGGAATTTTGTTGTAAAACCGGGAAAAAGAGTAAAACCAACCAAAAATGACGATATTTTTCATACGAGTAAGAAAAAATCATTTAAACCGAAAATTGAATACTTTTTTTACTGTACTTCACACTTAAGAATAAATTACGAAGAGTTCTGTTTTATTCATATAACAAGTAATCTACGGCGATCAAATATTATCGATATTAACAAAAAAATTACGTTCTTCTTTTTGTACAATTCTAGTAATCAGGAAATCGGGAGGATTTGGACCAGGAAAACTGGGAATTTAAAAATTATATTTGAGTGGCCACTATAACTGTGTATATATATGCACATAAAATAATTTCAATATTGTTTACATATTTATTTGGAATAATATTTTCCAACACAGAGCAATAAATATATATATATATATATATATATATATATTTACCAATTATAATTCATTTTTAAAATAAAAGTTCTTATTATATATAATTAAAAATAAAATTAATGTTCAACATCATTTTATGTACCAAATTAGATAAAAGCTAAGGACAAACATATGTCTCTTTTCTTAAAAAAAAACCAAAAAAAGCAAACGTTTAGACGCTTTTAGATCTGCATGCTATATTTCAAAGTTATTTCAAGAAAATCCTACATAATCAAAAAAGTAAGAAACAAGTTCAACTATGTTATTAAATTTAAATTAGTAAATTAACATTTAGCCAACTTTCGATAAATTACATTTATTTATATTATCTGTAACAAATTCTAAAACATGTGAAGAAAGCCGCAGGCAACAGCATACATAAATCATTGATGTTGATAAAAATTGTTTATGTGCAGCTAAAACATCAATGACCGATTTATTTAACCGTGATGTTCCATCTTAAAAAATCTGATACAAAACTACCAAAATAATTATAATAATTTTTATAAAATAACATAAAAATATAGTAATTCAAAATTAACACTTTTTTTAGGGTTACGTTTTATTATTTAGAATTTTTTGATATTTGTGAATTCGTACGTTTCTCGCTATATATTACAAAAAGTGTAGCAAACATTTGATGTTGTTTTTTTGTTTTTTTTTTATCTCGTAATACAAAAATTTAATGGAAATGTAAAATATTTGAATACCCAGAAACAATTAAAATGAGAAAACTCGAATAGTATTTTTGATTGTTAAACGCGTCCGTACTATCGAAATAAACAGTTAAAGCCTCCTTAGAGGTTGCCAGAAGAAGAAAGCCGGGTATTCAAAAATTTTGACAAATTGTTTTTTTGTTTTTTTTTTATGCTTATTTTTAAATAATCTTCAATATTACAAAGAACAACGATAATAGATCGTGTAATTGGAAGTTGGCGAGCGAAACCCTCTGGGTGTGTGTATATATATATATATATGTATATGTATATGTGTATATATATATATATATATATATGTATGTATATAGAAGTTTATTTTCTGCGCTTAAGCAAATTTGCGGTTCCACTTGCAATATGCTAACGCCCATTAGAGATAGTAATGGTAACGGAATCGTCAATAATGATTGAAGCGGAAGTTTTACTTGGACCTACTTAACCAGAACCCAAAAATAAATAATGAAATAATCAGTCTACTTTCACGCTATCCAACTCTCATAGTACTCAGCAAAGATGCGGAAATTCATAAAGTTAAGAAAGCAATCCGCGAACTTAAAAATGGAAAATCGTCAGGACCGGACAATATTCCAGTAGAAATTCTAAAGTTTAAAGAATCAGTTCTAGCAAAACGTTTATGTAGTCTCTTTCTGACAATTTGGAACTATGATGAAGTCCCTAATGGTTTTTGTAAAGGAACGATTATAAGTGTCTATAAAAGAAAAGGAAACAAAGAAGACTGTTCTAATTACCGTGGCACATCTCTGATATCTGTAACTGGAAAAACATTAGCCAGGTTAATATACAATCGGATTGCCCCAATACTTGATCAAATGATACCTTAATCACAAGCTGAATTTCGTCAAAACTTGCTTATAGCTTTTATCGACAACACCAAAGCATTTGACTTAGTCAACAGAACAATGTTCTTCCAAATACTTATCCAACTAGGCTGTCCGAAAAATCACGTCAACATTATATAGCCGTCCTACACGAAGACAATGAAGCCAAAGTTCTGATTTGAGGTAAGTTAACGAAACCGGTGAACGCCTGCGCTGGCGTAAAGCATAGATGTGTCTTGGCTCCGATTGTTTTCAACGTCTTTATGACAGCCCTGCTCATCATTGTCGATAAGAAATTACATTCAAGAGGAATTGGCATTAACTACCGAACAGATGGTAAATTACTAAACTTATCCCGTCTCAAACCAAAAACTAAAACAGCTAGGTGCACAATAACCGAAATTCAATATGCAGACGACTGCGCGATTCTATCACATTCTGAAGACGAATTACAGGCTATATCACATGTCTTTGATGAAACGTATAAAAATTTCGGTTTAAGCATTAACATTAAAGAAGCCAAAATATTGCCAAATAAAAATTCTGAGAGTAATATACAAATTCGAGACGAAACCCTGGAGAATGTCATAAGCTTTCAGTATCTCGGATCTTAACTCAGTGCGGACAATACAAAATACACCACCGAATTAAAAGTGCCCGTCAGCATTCGCGAAATTGAAAACCAAAATATTCCACAACAGAAACTTGACCATATTCATAAAATGCGCAGTCTTCCGCGCTGTGATTATTCCATTCTTGTTATATGGATCTGAAACATGGACACTGTACAATATCCGTAAGCTTGAACGATTCCAGCAGCGTCTAATTCGATACGTCCTAAAGATCAAATGGACCGATTTTATTACCAATGAAGAAGTTCTCAGGCGCTTCGGTGTGGAACATCAGCCATCTACGAACACTTCGCTAACAAATATATGTGCATCTGGGCTACTCGGATACGAGTTCCAGCTATGGTAATATATATATATATATATATATATATATATATATATATATATATATATATATATATATATATATATATATATATATATTAAAAATATTATGTAATCCAACGTGTTCTTAAAAAAGTTAGTTTTATTTTATATTATAAATATTTTCATATTATTTCACGTATAATTATTGTACAAGTTCCAAATAAATTTTTTAATATGACACATAATGTTGATACATTAACCAATAAATAAATATGTCATTGATACTTTAAATGTGCATAAACAAATATTATACATACGCTACTGACTGCAGCTTCATTCGCGCAAGTTTCAAGAATTGTTATGGATAATATAAATAAATGCATTTTTGCTAATATTTCCGATAAACAAAAATCAAAATCTTGCACTCATCTAACTAAATCAAAAAAATTATATTGCATGTGTAAACTAAAAACTGTTGCTAAACTAATTAAAATAACACATTATACAAACAAAAATAGAATATATCTAAAATATACATTATTGTAAATAAATAATATCTAACCTAATTACATTTAAGAAATACATATGTTAAAAAAATTGTCGTTAAACAAAATGCCTCCGAACAAATACTTGACTAAATACCTATTATTATTTATAATAAAACAAACTTTAATAACAAACAATATAGAACAATAAAATAGATAAATACCTATCTAAATAGGTATTTATCTATTTTATTGTTCTATATTGTTTGTTATTAAAGTTTGTTTTATTATACAGTTTTAACAAACAGGATGTATTCACCTACACCTATTATTATTATTATTATTATTATTATTATTGTTATTGTTATTGTTATTGTTATTGTTATTGTTATTGTTATTGGTATTGGTATTGGTATTTTTTGCCACCATTGTAATTAATTTTTTTATTATTTACTAGCATTTTTTGGCTTTATTTCCATTATTATCAATATGAGTTTCGGGAATGAAGAGAAAATAGATTTGATGTCTTCTCTTTTCGATTTTGATAAGTATAAGTAATTTGTAGACTTATCCTGACTCTGTAAATTAATCTTTTGCGTATATTTGTTGTTTTATTTTGTATCCTTTATTCGTGCGATATTCAAATTTAGATATCGGTGGATCTTCGTCATTTGACATTTGTTGATTTGTATACAGCTCTACGGTAGAAGTGGAAATTTATCTTCATTTCAAAAGAAAAAGGAGCGATTTGTACATAGTGCAAATTTACCTTCGACATTATTGGATCACTGCTGATCCTAACTGCGATATGAAGTTAGTCTGCTTACAGATGGAATTTTGTTCAACGCTTCTGACGCTTCTCATAAATTGAAATTTCTGGGTGTCATTAATACTGTGATGTTTTTTTTTCGAAATTTTTCAGAACATTCCTTTGTTATTGGAAAGTAGTTATTGTGACAGTTTATGGAATATTTTTTTCAAAACATTGTGTTCCAAAATGTGTTTTGAATAAGCGTTGAATACATCTTTTGTTATTAGTTGTATAATTTTTAGAGGAGCTGAAAAATTAAAACAAAAAACGAAAACGGCGGGGGGGGGTCGATTTCGTGTAAGGTTATAGTTCAAATCGCACCCTACTTAATACTTATATATAAATATTTAAAGATAATACTGAAATAAATACTTATTAAATTAATATATTTATATATGATTCCGACGCATTTCGAAGTTTATATTACAAACCGATATAAGCTTTGTCGTAACTATATATAAATATATTAATTTAATAAGTATTTCATTTCAGTATTATTAATATCGTAAGTAATGAGCTATCTTATTGAAAATATTTAAGGATAGTTTAATCGGGAAAAAATGTTCACAATTTACAGTCAGGTTTTTAACTTCTATTCTTCTATATATTTTCACTCTAGGAATTTTTATGCATCGTGAGCATACCACTAATGAATGCGGCCCATAATTTTCTTCCGTGATATCCGTTTCTGAATTTTTGTTAACTATTGATCTAATAAGCATAGGTATACCATTTGCTGTAACCCCCGTATTCATTGAATTTCTATACTGAAACTATTAGCTGTGATTCTAGTAATGGACTCTCCTTTCATTTCTTTTTTTAAATCTTTAAACTATAATATGTTTCCTGAAAAATTTAAATTTTTAAAATTTTTCCTACTTGAAGGCATGTGAAGGATTTACATCATTTGACTGAAACATAATTTGATGAGTGTCAATTAGGATTACTACAGCTATATTACCGTTCTTGTTTGAATTATTTATGTATATACACACTGTCGATAATGGTAATCACTAAGTGATTTATTCATCGTAGTTTTAAATTGTCTAAAAGGTGTGTGCAGTGAAACAGAGCTGATAAACACCCGATGTATCATATTTCGTTACTACATTCATTAAATTACGAATAAAACTAAAGAAAAGTCCAAATTTAAACCAAAGCTAATCTTTTTACTGTTCTCTTTTTAATAAGCGATTTACTTTACCTGTGCATTCTAGTTAACCCCAGTTATTTCATCGTATAAGTCGCATAAAATTGTTTTTTCAGTGGTGTACCGGGGGGGAAGAAAGCGCGCAACTTTTATTATGACTACCAAAAAGGTTTGTAGTATTATTTAAAAAGCAGTAATATAAATTTTAATACATTATTTTAATAAAATTTCAATATATGAAATAAGAAATATTTAATTATAGACATTAATATCATTTGTGTACCCTTATAATCCTGTATACACGTTGTGTAAATTCCACGCACACGAATATTTATATTTTATCATTGTTAATTCCCCTCCCCTGGTGGTCGTTCGTGGGTATGCTACTGGTCCCCTTTATTTTTTGTTTACGTTCCCCCGTGTTGAAACTAAAGAGGAAAAGGGACCGACGACTGATTATTACCCCGCCCACTTTATATCAAGCAGGACCGCACCCGCGACTCTCATTCTATATTTATATCTTTAAAGAAAGGTATGCACATGGCGGCCGTATAAGATAAACTTGTTCGAGAGTGGGCAATGTTACGCAAATTACATTGTTAAAATTTTTCTTCCGTGAGTTTTTTTTTTTTTTAACTGTACTCATAAAAAGCTGAAAACTTTTACATAAAGTAAATATCATCACGAATTGCGATAACAAGAAATTACCAATAAAAAAGATAATCTTTACGACGATAGAACTTAACCTTTTGCAAACTGTAAACTGCATGCTGCTCTGCTGACATCGCAACCTTCTTCGCAGGTCGATATCACTAAACGGGGAACGCGCTAAAGTAATCGCCGTACCAATATATGTATTACTCTAGTTTAGTAGTTCGCGGAAAAGTTAATTATTTTAATTAACGAAATTGTACATTTTTCTCCTTCTTCTTGATATCCCATGTACAGTGCAGTGACATTAAAAATGAGCAACTTTTTTCCCATTTGCCATCCGATGATTTGTCTAATTTGATTAATCCAAAAATCCGAGTATTTTCCTCTTACATGTTTGCCTTTTATTTTACCCTGCATCATCATCTTGATTTCTAAACTATTGCGCCTTCTGCATATGTGCCCGAGGAATCTAAGTAGTCTAACTGAATACGTTTGATAACATATTGTTAATGTTCAGTTAATTTCTAGTTGAAAAATCCGTTCGGCATTCCATCCACGATATTCGCAACATTCGTCTGTAGTCCCACATTTCGAAACTATTTAATCTTTTCCGTAGATTCTCGTTGAGTGTCCAGCTTTCCGCTAAATAGGTGTCAATTGGAAGTATAAGTATTTTTAATGGTTTCATCTTAGTGTATTCTGTGTGACATTTATATCCTTTTCCAGATTTTTGTTTATTTCACGGTAGGATTTCGTGCAATGTTTATACATCGTTTTTTTGTTTTTTTTGTTTTTTATTTTTCCATACGCTCCTCCTATGTTTTTTAATAATAAACCAAATATGTCCATTCTCTACTTTAAAGTCTGCCACTTTTTTCTCGTTGTCTATCGCCATTATTTTGGTTTTCATTTAGAGTTGGGTCGTAATATTTTACTTTCTTTTGGAATTAAAACATGATTTATTCCAATTTAAAGTTTACTTAATATTATCATTAATTTTTTTTTCGGACGCCTATTTTAATTGAAGACGTTTCTCATAATAAATTCAGAATACGCATGAAAGAGTAAAGGTGATAAGATGCAACCTTGTCTGATGTTTTTGTTTCGAAAGCGTTTTAATATTGTATATTATTTTATTAATTAAATCGAGGCACTCCAAAATGTTCCAGTCTTAATTTGTGTCGCATTGTACGCAGCGAAAAACTTTTCTGAAATCGATAAAACATAAACACATTTCAACATTAAATTCGTAAACTCTTTCAATAATTTGTCGAGCGTTCAATATTTATCCACGTGTGACTTTCCTCGGCACGAATCTAGTCTGTTTACTGGCTATTTGCGATAAGCTATAATATTTTAAATGATTATTTATTGTGTGCAGCATGATTTTATTTGTGTAGCTAATTAATATTTTCATTCTGAAGTTGCAGCACAATTGTGTCTCAGGCCTTTTTTGAACTGCTGACTATCTGCCATTTTCCCGTTTCCGCGTCAATTTTTTCTATAACGTTTAATATTTCTGAAGTAATTTTATTTCACCCAGAAGCTTTAAAATTTCCAAGTTTGGAGGTAGCATTTTCTAAATCTGATTTTAAAATACTACGAATGGTCCTCCTTTTTTATACAGCATGTGTTGAATAAATAAGGTCGATAAAGACCCCGGTTTTATAATTTAGTGATTGTATTACTTTAGAATTACCTTTTTCTACGAACACATCAGGGACAAAACTAATGACACAATTTTTTTTTCGTCTTTGGACTCGTAAAAAGAAGACCACATTTATCAATTAGTGTCGAATTTGAGTTTTTTAAAAAATTAATTAATTTTAGTTTTTGCATTACCTTCTAGAATAAATAATTGTTTTATATAGTCAACACAGATAAATATATTTATTGAATTATTTTATTTTATGCTATAGTAAATAAGACTATGTAAGGTTATTTATTGATAATCATTACCCGTTTAATGTATGCTTTTCCTGGCGCCATATGAACTTAAAATTAGTTTCATAAAAAAGAATATTAATTTTTTTTTAATATTGCAGCATTTTATTATAGATTTTTATTGTTATAAAAATCAGTTTATATAATAAAAAATCTTAAATAATAATTCAATGATGTTTACAGTTCATTTCATTCTGAAATATCTTTATTACAAACAGTTTAGATGGAACCAATATTAAAATTACAATTACAATTGACGAAAAATATAATTTTAACCTTTTTTTTTTTTTGGTACGTGAAAAGTGGGAAAAAACTTATTTACCATTCGCTCTATTTGTAAAAGCAATTAAAGAAAACTACAACTCAATGTTCAAATTACTTCAACAGAACTCATTCACACATTTCAAATATCACACTTGTCACAAATTAAAATTTTACGAAGGTGCAAAAAGATTATTATAGGCTTTCTTTTTGCTTATAAATTTATTTGCCATGCAAGTTCTCTACAGGCTCATTAAAGCTAAAGATGTAATAATTCGAATTTTTAATGCTTAGCTGATAAAAAAAATAATTATCTATAAGTAAAATTATTTAAAATATTATTACCATTTGTTTTCCCTTAAGAGAAAAATAGAATAAAGAAATCAATTTTATATACATTTTAATAAAAATGTATCCAACTACCTTACAGAAAATTATAAATTTTATCAAAATTTCATGAAATCCATCAAAAAATAATAAATATATATATTTATACTTTACCTTTACTAATTTACAAAACAAAAACTATCAAAACCGGTCTTATCAAAAAGATTAAAATTAAAAAAAAGAAAAAAAAAAAAGTATTTCAATTAAAACAAATACTTCTAACAGGGGCGGATCCAGAAGGACATTTAGGGGGGGGGGGGATTATGTAATTACGTAAAATCTTCTACGGTAGGCAGTAGATTTGAGAAATATCCCTTGTTTCATAAAGAAAATCAAATAGCGACCTTTATAGAAATTTAAAAATGCTTTGAAAATACATAATTATTACAATTTAAATTTATTTTTATTTTTATTTTTAGGTGAAAAATAAAACGAAATTATAAAATTCTAGTTAGAAAATGGTAGTTTAGAAACAGTAAGGAAGATAGTATTTTTATTAGACTTTATTTCTTTTTTATTTTTGTTAGTAATCCGATCCGAATTCTTTATACGTGAGCAAGTTTAAATATATATATTTCTCATTGAACTATTTTTAATTAAAATTACAAAATAAAAATTAAAAATAAATAAAAATGGCAAAAGATTGACGATAGTTGTGTTTAAAATAGAATAAAAAAGGGACATCAGTTGTTTTACTAGAAAAAAGTATTAAATATTAGTTATAATTAAATCCGTTGGTGAAATTTAGACGAATCTTTTGAGCATTTTCTCTGTTACAAGAAATATTTTCACAGTGGCTTTGGTTCTCGGGAGAGGGGGGATGTCCCCTATCTCCCCTCCCCCTGGATCCAAAACTACTTTTAAAAAAGTATCGATTCTTTCTAAATACTTGTTTGATTTAAATTCCGAAAAAAATCAGTGTTACTAGTGTGTTTCCGATCCTCTGGTCTTTTTGCCAAGTTACGCGTCGATATATTCCTTATCCGTGGAGACTTTCATTTAACCGTCACTAACTTAATTTAAAGATGGCCGTTGGTTGCGCTTTGTTTTCGTTTTCGAATGGTTTAATTTTCGTTTTTGTCGTTATTTGAAAAGTTTCCTTGTCGTATTTCTAGCATTTGATCTCTCTTCCTATTTTTTTTTTATTATTTTTATTTTTTTTGAAGTTTTTTAATCTGTTTTGTTCTTGATTATCGTTTATCCGAATTTTGCCTTTTATCTTTCCTGGCCATTATTTCCTCGTTTACACCACCGAGATTTCTATCTCTCGTTAGTTGCGCGACAAATCAATTGATTCATTTTAATATCATGAAGTTTTCGTATATAATCGTTTGGATTTGTTTCGTTACGCGGTTTGCGCGTTTTTATTTTCTCGCTTATCCGAATAATAAGCTATTTTGCATACTAAGAAGCATGTATTTGCTTGTTGTGAGAGCATGATTCATCTGTATATTAACCTCGTTTTAAAGTGTGATCTTTCCATATATTGGCTATTCTTTTCTTTTCTATTATCAGTTCGCCTTTATTATTCTTTATTAATTAAGTCTTCGGTTTAAATTCTTTACTTTATTATTAGCTTTTCGTGAGTTTTTTCTTGATTTGATAGTTTATCTACGTTGTTTTTATTAAAGTATTTATTTTTGTCTTCCCTACGGCCTTTTTTAATTTATTTATTTATTTTTTTATTTTCGATTAATTTGTTTGTTTATTAGTCCAGTGATTCTGTTAATTTTCTGTTTTCTTCTACTAAACCAAAGGAGTATAATCTATTATCGTTTTTTCTTTTTTTCGAGGTGCTGTCGATCTTTTAACTCCGTTTATAATACAGAGTTTTTGACGGTATTCCAAGATTTTTTCCCATCTAGTGTGTTATTATTGGTAAACCTTCTTTTATTTGTTTCGCCTTTACACGGTATTTTTTGATCCTTTAAATCTATTTGTTTCGTTGCGTTATGTGATTTAAAACTTTCATTTCAACTTTCAATAACTCACGTTTTGTGCCGCATCTTTATGTTTTATTTTGACATTTTGAACTGCGATGTTTTCCATCTGTTTCTTATTAATTCAAAATCTGTTTGGTTTTTCTTTTTATGTATAATTTATGTTCAATTAAGTTTTTCCGAAAATAAAAAGTATATCGGAAGTGTATGTGTGTGTGTGTATTAATAACTACGTTATTGTTGTGCCACAGAGTTAATACGAAAGATACTAATGCTTTTCTGTTATGTTTTTAAAATAAATTGCTATTTAAACTGCAAATTGTTTTTTTTTTTTTATTCTTTTTTTAAGAATATAGTATCAATTGAAATTTACTCTTCTATAAGTGTTAAGAAGTATGGGGCTTCAGGAAGTGTCCTCATGACAAGGTCCGAAGGGTCGAGTTCGTATACATATACATGCATTAATTACAACGTAATTCTTAGGCTACCCCCCATTCGAAAAAATGTCCCAATTTTATGTAACGCTAAATGTCCCAAAAAAATGTCCCAATTTTATGTAACGCTAAATGTCCCAAAAAAATGTCCCAATTTTATGTAACATTTGTTATATTTTATAGGATTTTTGTTATTGTTATTTAAAAAATGTCACAATTTTATGTAACGAAAAATGTAATGAAACAATATCTTAATTTTATGTAATGAAAGTTAAATGTTAGGATAGGATTTTTGTGATTATGTTTTGTTTTCCTTTTTGTGTTGATGCCAGTAAGAATTACGTTGTAAATTTTGATCATTTTATACAAAGTATAGAAGAGAAAGAGACATAAATAAAAGCAAGAGGGGTCAAGGCGCACAGCCCCTTGCGAGGCCAAAATGGCCGAGTTTATATATATGTATTTATATTATATATGCATAAAAAGAAAGATAAATAAAGAAAGAGAGAGTTAACTTCATTATTAATTTGCGTTTAACAGATAAATTTCGGATGCTTTTTGGAATGATATTTTTGCTTTAAATGTAATACCGTATTTCAACTATGGAATACTTCGGAAAATTCGAATTTTGACGGTGGGTAAAAATTTTTGATTCTATGATAAATGCTGACAATAACGACTACCGAAATTCGTGATAACGTTACAATGATTTAAAATGTTCTATTATATTAATTCGCCGCTGCAACCTGTATTTACACGCTCGCGACAATATCAGCCGGTTCCTGAAATCTAATATAGGTATAAGTAGGTGTTAATAACGACCCGAGTTTTTAATATTCATCGAGCATCGTCCACGGAGAGCTCTATTTATTTTACGATTACGTATAGCAATAGAAAATGACCAGCTCAGAAGTGATATTTTGACATTACAAAATTCATACCGAAATATTTAATCGCTTTTTAACTTGACGCGTGAAAATAGTATACGAAATGGCAGACATTTAGACGCGTTCGAGCACCAAGTTGATTCTTCTGCGTTGTTCCGTTAATTAAAACAGATTACTCGAAGCTTCTTTCTCTTACGTACCGGGGTGGACGTTTACTGCTTTGCTTGTGTGAACGCGGCGGCGCGGTGTTCATTATTTATTAAATGTATATATCTGGTTAATTATGCCGTTATTTATATCGCACGATAGTTGAACATCATAAATTACCGAAAGACTTTTCCTTTTAATGATACAGCGTGTGTCTTTGTAGATCGATAAAAATGATAAATGTATATTAATTGCGAAACGTTTAATAATAATTCCGATAACTAATGTTTGTCTAAAAAATGCGGTGTAAACTCTCATTATCATCTTTTACGGTTGTAATTTGATCGGTGTTATGTAATCGCAACGAAATTTTTCAAACGAATTCGCGAAATTAAATGTCGGCGTTTTGATATGGTAAATATTACATTTTTCTAATTGCCTTTACTGAAAGAAGTTGAACTGCTGTGCGGTACGCTACTCGTGGTATGTATGTACCGATTTTCGGCTTTCTACGGAGTTGGAAATATGGTTTAGAACATACTCAGTCCTCAAACCATAAAGCACTGCGACCACTTTTTAAACGGTAATTCTGTCGAGGCTAACGCGGAAATAACGGAATTTCTAAAATTTCGCAGATATTTCAAATAACGCGTTTATTCGATTATAAATTGTTTTCCAATGACTATTTTAACGCACTGAAAAATTATAAACTGGTTTTTGATTCCCACGAGTGCGGTTAAAATCTTTGGTGAAAGCTGTTCGTAAACACTTAATTAACGAATGTTCAAAACAGAGTTCGAACAATTGACCGTTAACTTAACCGTTGGATTTTAACAGGCTAGAAGCGCATTAACTGATTAACCACGTTCCTCCATAGGGTTAGAAGAATTTATAATAAATTTCATAAGAATACAAATAGGTGGACGTTTTAGCCCATCACCATTTCTTGTAAACTTTTGTTGGGATTATGTATTGCTTTTCATTGTTGCATTTTTTACTTTTCGTGTTCTTTCCACGTTCCACTGGTTGATTATTCCCCTCACTCTATCACTCTCTCTTTCTCGTTCTCTCTCTCTCTCTCGCTATATATATATATATATATATATATATATATATGTGTGTGTGTGTGTGTGTTGTGTGCACGTATGTATGCATGTATATATGTATTTTTATTTTTATTTTTATATATATATATCAAATATATGCTACCGTATAAAGCAAAATCTAACAATGAAAACAGAAAAACATGATACCTTCTTCAAGTATATTTGATTAGGAATTATATGAAGGCAGAAAAATTAAATGAATAATTTATAGCAAAAGTGTATTTCAATAATGCTTAACTTTCATATGTTCCGGATTACCTTCAAGCGATAAACGGTAGATGTTTTCATTACTTTTTACAATTAACTAAAAAATCATGTCCTATTTTATTATACAGTGTCACCTATACAAACCCAAATAGTGATTGATTGGTGATTTAAGTGTTAAGTATCACCAATTTCAACTTATTCTGCTCAGTTTACACCGCGATAAAAAAAATGATAAAAAAAAGAAAGTTGGAAAATAAAATACCTTTTTTTTTTTTTAAAAAGAAACGCTTTTATTTAATTTTTAAATTGTCCGTACTTACGAAAAAAACAACTCGTGATGTTTAATAATGAAGAAACTATAACTAAATAAAAGTATTTAAACAAAAATATGTCTTATAAATGTGCTGGTAGCCTACTAGTTAAGATACTCGGCTACCAAAATCAGGGGGTATCATGGGATTTCGGGGGCTGCCTCGTTCCGGATCCAAAAGGTTTACACAGCCAGAAATATTTGGGTAGCAGAAAAATCTGGCAAAGTAAAGACGGCCGAAAGAAAGGAATTGGCCCCAAAATTCTTTTTAGATCCATTAGGCTTACCCCACATTATGGATAGCTTAATTTCATAATCCCTGACGCCCTGTCAAAGGTATGTTACTTTATTTTTTTTTTTTTCTTACTAAAAAATAAATAGTTTTTCTCGAATAATCATTAAAAAATAGTTGTTAAACTGCAATATGAAAACGTGGAATGCTTTGGATTTCTACTCATATATTTAGTGCTACGCGCTTTTTTATTTTAGTTTAGAAACCCTTAAATCATTATTTAAGAAGAACTGTTTCTTATTTTCAAGTGCATTTAAATGATATATTTTTTAAAATATTACTTTTATGTAGTTATAGTTTATTAACTATTAAAAAATTACTGTTTTTTTTTCTTTTTGTAAATAAATATGGAGAATGTTAAATGAAGGCCTTTCTTTTTTAACCGACTTCAAAAAAGGAGGAGGTATTCAATTCGACTGTTTTTTTTTTTTTTTTTTTTTTTTTTATGTGTGTTACCACAGAACTTTCTTCTAGGTGAACCGAATTTGATGATTCTTCTTTTATTTAAATATTGGTGTTTCGCATGTGGTTTCATTTAAATTTGATCAAGATCTGATCGGTAGTTTTTAAGTTATGCTTAATAATGCGGGAGTTGAAGCTTTTTGGATGCTTTTCATTCGTGATTAGTTTAAAAGTCAAGTTAGATTTATTGACTTAAAATATTATAAATTTGCCAAATTACTATGGAAATGTAGCTTTTGATGTTTTTACCGTGGAAATGCAGTTCAAAATAAAGAAATGTTTTTTTTTTTTATGTATTAAGTATGTGGAGAATAATGTGAAAAAAAATTGATTTTTAACAAGAAAAAAATTCAAGCATAACGCTAATAATTGTAAAATAAAATGCTTTTTTACAAAAAATAAATATCGATACTTGAAGGTTTATTATTATAAAAATTTAAGAATGCACTAAAAAGAAACAAAGAATTACTCCCGATAAAAAATATATATATCAGAGTGATATAACTTAGGTGGTAGCATAATTCTTATACAACATTAACTTTTTGGAGTTGGGATCAAATTCATATAATAATAATTAAAAACTGCGTTAAATGGTTTCTTAGATATTGTAACATGAATTTGATACCGACTCTAATTAAGGTATTAATGTTGTATAAGAATTACGATATCACCACTTAAGTGTTATATCACTCTGATATATATATTTTTTATCGGGAGTAATTCTTTTTTTCTTTTTAGTGCATTCTTAAATTTTTATAATAATAAACCTTCAAGTATCGGTATTTATTTTTTGTAAAAAAGCGTTTTATTTTTTCCTGTTCGGCCCGTCGGCACAAGACAGAAGCGATTGGAAGGGGAAAAGTCAGATGCGGATGCGGCCAGAAATTGACGAAATAAAAGAACTAAGAACTGAGGTAATGAACAAGGAGAAAAGAGAAAAGATGTAGGAGGCGTAATTAATAACGTTTAAGAAGTACAAGAGACGAGAAATTAAATTACAGGATGGCAAGCTCAGTCGAAAGGCGATAACATTCAAGGAAAATAATATAATTATCACAGATGGTTTCCTAATTAGAATGAAAATGGCAATTTGGGGGGGGGGGGGGTATTAAAAGAAATCGTAAAGAAGGTAGCAATGTGAACGAATAATGAAGAAATAAAAGCATTTTTTTGAATTCCCCATATTTATTTGGTTTTCCAATTTTTTTTAGTATTATTATTAAAACAGTTAATTTTTTCTACTTGTCTTTCCTTTTTTTTAAATACGCTACTGGACTAATAATATATAAAACAAAAAAAAAAAAAAAAAAAAAACAATAAGAATTACAATGTATACAGACTGTAACGGTACAATTAAATAATAATAATAATAAATAGTAATATATTTATTGTAAAATATTACGTTCTGTTATATTACAAGAATAAGAGCACAGTTTTTTGGTTCTCCGTAATTTAAAATAGCAAGTAGGTAATGAAACTCTTATTGGAGGCTATCTGTTGGTGTAAGCTACTATTGTGACTGACAGAATTAGTCTTATAAAAAGAAACGTACGTATGTTTCCATCCTTCAAGCGATATCGCTTGGATCACCACACGTCCTTTCAAAAAAAAGGGAAAAAAAATCTGCAAGTTTAATTGTACGGAACACGAACATTATCGAATTAACAATAAATTACATAACGTACACTGAATTTGCCTAGCAAAAAGTAAATCACTACGCATTATTGTACGTGCTACAGTTGAATTGTAAATTTAGAATTACTCGAATTAATTTACACCATCTTTTAATTCGGTTAGCAAATGTGCCACGCGCTATTTAGCGGAATTCTTTATCATCACCGTTTAAATATTTAAATTTACTCAGATAATGCTGGAAATGTTTAAATTCGTCGTATTTATTTTAAAATATGTTTAAAATTTTATAATTGCGTGGTAATAAATTGAAAATGAAAAATTTATTTAACGTGTAAATTGTATTGAATTAACGCGAAATTATGTATATCAAATAGCCTGGAAAAGATTAAAGCACACTGCGCAGTATTTACCGATTTTTGATTTCTAAAATCGATTTCAAATCTATCGCGAAAAACCTCTCTCGAAATTGTTCACAAAAAAATCTTTAACCTCTACAGAATAAACATGTGTCAAAATAAAATAAAATAAAAAAAAAAAAGACACAATATTTATTGAAAATTAAAAAATTAGTCGAACAAAATGAAGTAAAACGGATAATAAATAAAGGGAAAATTCAGAAGCAGCAAGTTAATAGAAGAGGATAAATGTTGTAAACGACAAAAGGAAAGAAGAATAAGTTGAATTTGACATAATTATGAAGACACGCAAATATAACGTGCGTAATTACGATTATCCTATCGTACGGGGAGATAGTTAACAATAAAATGAACTTAAATGTGTACATAAACAGGCGAAAAAAGGTAAACAAAATCTCACAATAAACAAACCAAGTTTGTTGTACAGCATGAGATTCCGTTTTTAACGAATAGAATAACCTTATGTAAACCGTAAATAATGCGAGTGAAACGTTTTTTATCGAGGACAATTTTTTTTTCTTTCTATACTTCGGTGCTTTTAGCTTTACTGATATCCATGACCGGCACCACGTTTGTGAAAAAGAATCTACCGCTAATTTAAATGGGGAAAATTTTCGATAAATGTTAGCCAAATGGTCGAGCGCCCGCATCTGTTAGTACTGCTGCATAAATAAAATGTTTTACTATAGATTCAAACAACTAACCGATGGGCCGGGAGAGGGGGGGCAAGATGAGTTGTCAGCTGCGGGGGGGGGGATAGAAAGAGGATATGAGTTATAGGAAAAATAAAATTTATAAGTTGTAAAGGCTTAATATTTTATTAAAGAAGAATAAAATCTTAATTAAAATTTCGGGGGTTTCTGACAAATTGTTCTGCTACTTTATTATAAAAGTCTTCCAAATTGTCCATGATTACGCGCCTATGAATGCTCATCATGGCCAGTTGATTGAAAAGTTTCAAGGCTCCAGGGAGGGCAGCTGCCCCCACCTACCCACTGCCCACCGCTGGCGACGCCCATGGATTCAAATATTAGTTAATATTCTCATAACTTTTTTGTTTTTCAGCGTAAAATTTCAAGTTTAAGACGATATGTGTTGTAAATTATGTTCAAATACGAGAAAAAAAAAAGAGATTTTCGGTTATAAATTTATGTGCTTTTATACTGATTTGTGACATAACCACTTTACGTATGGAAAAAGAAAATAGCTAAAAAGATAAGTGCAAGAGAGACGTATTATTCTTTTAGGTTAATAGTTGTGTTGTTGGCATAAATATTTGTTTCTAGGGATCCGCATTTATTTTTTTTTATTAATAATAAAATACTATTCTTAGAAGAGTTAAATAGTGTAGTATATATTTTCACTAAATGAATAAATAAATGAATAAATAAATGATTGTCGAAATGTTGTTGCAGTTATTAACTGTTATAATTATGTTAAAAAATGAATTTTCATTCGCAATTTGCACATATGTGTAACATTAATTATTTGCAAATAAACATAAATTAAATTCACTAACAATTTTTAAAAAAACTTCATGAACATTTAAGAATTATATCAAAACACGGGAATATGTCTGATAAGATAGACGAAACCGGTCTGTCGGACATGAAGATTGAAATATGTTTTATATAATTTTTAAATGTTTATAAAGTTATTAAGAGTTGTTAGTGAATTTAATTTACGTTTATTTACATAATAATTAATGTTACACATATGTGTAAATTGTGAATGAAAATTCGTTTTTTAACATAATTATAGCGGTTAGCAACTGCAATATTTGGATAATCATTTATTTAGTTAGTTATTATTTAGCAGTTTACAGTAAGTAATATTATTATAATAAGTATATTTTCAACTTTCCGTGATTTATTATTTATTTTTTCACACTACTGAATTTTGTTCGAAGAAATAGAATTACACGCTTTTTTCTGAAACCCTCTTTTTTTTTTTTTTTTTTTTTTTTATCGTGATATTTTGTAACATAAACTTATATTATGTAAGCAGCATTAACGAAAAATGTTATTGAAGACTAATATTTGAAAATAATAGTTTTCTAATCGTTTCGGTATTATCAGATAAAAAGTATTCGCGGATTTTTAGAAAAAAGTTCTTCCAATGATGCTGATGATATTGCCGATTTAATCAATCGAATAGTTTTTAATATTGAAACATGCGAGTAACGACTCGACTTCAAAAGAAACAGTACTTCGAAAATAACAAAGTACTGATTACCCGATTCGAATAGATACACGACTGGCTACAGCCCGTTCGGAATGCACCCCAAACGTCTGTTTGAAGAATCTTTATTGTGATTGTTTCATATCTTTCTTTTTTAAATCTGAACGCTACAAAAAACCATCTAATAGAACGTCGTTGAAGACTGTCGAATTTTATTTGCATTTAAATATAAGAATTTAATTTAATCGAAGGCTCCGTATGACGGATGTAAAGCTTTGTTTGTTTTCGTTACATAATCTTAAAAGAATTAACCGCGGATCTAAAATACTTTCATATTTTTAACGAATAAATACTTCCGTACTTATTAATTTACTTAACCATTAACGAAACACCTCCATTTTAAACAATATTTTACATCGTCATAAACAACTAATCGAACACTTAATGAGATTATAACACCGTTAATAAGTATAAATATCAACTTTTACATAACCGACTTAATAACACAATTAATAATTTTTATACATACATTGAAAAATTATAAACACCAACTTATCTAGGTTTCCATAAACACAGTCTGGAATTCACCGGTTCCGTAAATGTTGGCAGTTGGACTGTTTAATCTTAAAAATTTTAATGCTTACGCAGCTTAAATGTTCGCTAATATTAATGATCCGAAATAGCTCTCAAAATCCGATCAATTAATATCGTCAAATTTTGAACGATGGCTTGTTCGTATTTTACAAACCCAGCCGTATTGGAAAATGGATATTTTAAAATACGACAGATAGCTCTAGTAGTAGCGTGTTCGAAATAGTTCTAATTTCGGTGCAAGATAGAATGCAACAACTGTATCGTAAAGATACGCGCAACCAGCTCTGCTATTTTTAGTCTGGAAAAAATCATTCTGATATGTTACAACAGATTTTCGGAAACATAGAACGATTAAAATAAAAAAAATCAAGGAAAGGGGAAAAGCTTACTTTTTTTTCGTACCCACGCTCGTTTTCGATTTCTTTTTCTAGTTCTCAGTCGAGAGACTTGACACAGAATTTTGAAGACTTTACATTTTTTTTCTTCCTATTGAAGATAACGATATAAAAATACAAAAATTTCGTTTTTTCTCCCTTCTTTAAAGCATATATTATGAAAGAAGATATGAATAATTTTAAAAAAGAAAGACTTTATTTCGTACGAAACAAAAAAAAAAAAAAAGAAAAAAGATTAAGACTAAAAAATACAAATTTTTCGAAAAACAGCGTTTATGAGCATACAATGTTAACTTTCAAAAACAAAAGACGGCCGAAAGAAAGGAATTGGCCCCAAAATTCTTTTTAGATGCATTAGGCTTATCCCACATTATGGAAAGCTTGATTTCATGATCCCTGACGCCTTGTCAAGGGTATGTTCGCTTTTTATTTTTTTCTTACTAAAAAATAAATAGTTTCTCTCGAATAATCACTAAAACGAAGTTGTTAAACTGTAATATGAATGCGTGGAACGCTTTGGATTTCTACTCATATATTTAGCGCTCCGCGCTTTTTTATTTTAGTTTAGCAACTCTTAAATCATTATTTAAGAACTGTTTCTTATTTTCAAGTACGTTTAAAAGGTATATTTTTTAAAATATTACTTTTACGTAGTTATAGTTTATTAATTATTAAAAAATTACATTTTTTTTTTTTTTCTTTTTGTAAAGAAATATGGAAAATGTTAAATGAAGGCCTTTCTTTTTTTTTTCCTGTTTGGCCCGTCGGCACAAGACAGAAGCGATTGGAAGGGGAAAAGTCAGATGCGGATGCGGCCAGAAATTGACGAAATAAAAGAACTAAGAACTGAGGTAATGGACAAGGAGAAAAGAGAAAAGATGTAGGAGGCGTAATTAATAACGTTTAGGAAGTACAAGAGACGAGAAATTAAATTACAGGATGGCAAGCTCAGTCGAAAGGCGATAACATTCAAGGAAAATAATATAATTATCACAGATGGTTTCCTAATTAGAATGAAAATGGCAATTTGGGGGGGAGGTATTAAAAGAAATCGTAAAGAAGGTAGCAATGTGAACGAATAATGAAGAAATAAAAGCATTTTTTTGAATTCCCCATATTTATTTGGTTTCCTAATTTTTAGTATTATTAATAAAACAATTAAACCAGTTAGTGAATATTCTCTATTCGCTTTATGTTGCAACCCAGTAATATCGATATCTGTTATATGTAATTTTTACAGTTTTCAAATTCATAAAATAGCAATAATTTTACTTTGTGGTATTTTTTAAACATTAATAGATTTTTTAATTATCAGTATATATAGATTTGGATCTTAAGTCAACTAGGTATTGCAGAGAGCGTTAAACACCGCAGAGAAAGAAATTCGAGAAACCAAGGATAAAGCCGAAGATCCGGTTAAATAAATATTAGGATTTAAAAATGAAGAGGAATAAAATTTATACTATTACTTAGAGAGAGAGAGTGGCTACGGAAAGAAATGTAATATTTCGGGATTCAAAAATGCTAATATATCTACCGAATCCACTGAATTAGTGCGTTCGATTTCAGAATCCCCCGGTTAAGAAGTGAATTTTTTAAACGCCAGTAACAGAGGAAAAAGTTACGAATCAGAGAACAAACTGAATTACACGGTTAGTAAAGTGGGAAAGAAGTTGAGATTAAATGACCTGTAGGATACCTCGGAGAAACTAATATAAATAAGAGGTATTATAGGAAATCGGAGAAAAGTAGAAAAGAGAACGAGGTGCACAGCAGGAGAGGAAAGAATGATGGTTCTACAACGGAAAAAATTATTAAGAAAAGATGAAAAATGATCCGGAATATTGAAAGAAAGCATGAAGAGAGTGAGCAGATGAGCATTATCAAAGACTGAAGAGATGCCAGCAAAGGAAGCAATAAGGAATTTTTTGTCAATTAACACCGTTCAAACGTCTATTAAAAATGTCCTGATACAGTAGGAAGGACCACACCCCCCAGCGGAAACTATACGAGTTGTTCCAGTCACCAAATAAGATGTCTGTTGACTAAACATTCTAAAATCTTCCTAACGCAAAAAGGCAACAAAGATTGAAAGAAGTGAGGAAGAATTTGATTTAGTGATCAGGATAACGATGAAAGTATTCCAAGATGGAAGAGTAGAACTGGAACGAAGAATGGGGTTAAACAAGTTTAAAAGAAGCCGAAAAAAAAAATGAAAGAGATTTTTGAGAATGAGAAAAGAAGTTCCATCTATTTCCGCAGAGAAATTAGAAGAATCATGTAAAGGTTTTTGTCATAAAAATAAATGGGAAAAACCAAAAGGTGTGATGAGAAGAAAGAAGACGAAATACAGTATGGCTTATTAACGTAAAGAGGAGCTGTAAAATCAATACAGAAAGATTAATTCATCATGATTATTGTTTAAAGGATGTTGGGATAGAGGAGATTTAAAAGCCTTGATCACTTTTCGAATATGGGAGAAATAAAAGTGGGGAGCGTTAGAAAGAGAAGCAGAAGCTTTTTCACGTACCTTTTTTTTTTTTTTTGTCCACTTTTAGAATAAATCTGGCTCTAGCGCTGTTTCTTTTGTTTGTTTTTTTTTCATGTACGAGAAAATTGTTGAAAGTAAGACAAGAGAGAAATGATCTGAAAGTAGAGAGACTCGAGTCAAACATACGGTCCCGATTGTTTACGCTTGACAAGATGTCTTATGGATTGTTAAATTAAACTATTCATGATGTTTTACTTAAAAGTCTAGTTGTTGCGAAGAGAATATTGGAAGTTCCTTTCTCTTGCATTCCCTTTAATATTTTCCCAAATTTCTGTGATAACCGATATTCAATTTCAAATTAGGTTTAAACTTAAGAGCGATTCTAGTCGAGAACAAGACATTCCCGAAAACACGTGACCCACAGTTTTATAGCTAAGCCTCTTAACTACTAGCTATCGCGCTGTCATTAAGAATCATTGTTCAAAACATACGATTGATTCGCAAAAGAATTTTTTATCATGTAGTTTTTGACATGACACAACGCGTCCTGAGTTGCGATGTTTTAAAAATTATACAATTTAAGATTATTATATTTTCTATCGTGCCTAATAAATTACGATTTCATCGCATATTTGGCTAATCAGGCTCGATTACGAGGTATTTAGTGAATGAGTTTAAATGAGTTTACAATATCATCAAGTTAACGATTGTTTTCATAACTTGTATTTAAATTAAAATTTTTCAACATACCTAAATCCCACTCAAGGCCGTCAACGGAATTTGTATTATATTTTTGTTTTCTTTTTTCTTTCCCTACCCTGAGCGTGCCAGCAATCTTGACCCAACAACATGATAAATCAAGAGATAGAACTGAATAGTCAGGCGGTCAGAAATGGGGAACTCACAAAGGACAGCAGCAGCGGAACACCTGAAGGCAATGGGATAGAAAGGATGTAGGTGGCGTTAAAGGGAGTAGAAATACCGAAAGCTAAAAGTTGAACGTAAAGAAGGGAACGTTCGTTAAAGAGTGCGGAACATTCGAAAAGTATATGATTTGAGTCACAAATACAAGGAAACTCAGAAGTGTGAAGAGAGCAGAAAGGAAAATGGGGACAAAGCGAATCGAAAGCGAGAAAAAAGGAATAGAGAATGATTGATTCTGAGTCTTGTATGTTTTGATTTTATAGTTTCGTCCATTCTGTTTTTGATTAATTTTTACAAACAATTTGATATTTCATAAAAGTATGGAAGTTCAAATAATACATATATCGTCAGAACGGAGTCAACGTAATTATTATTATCGCTAATTTACACAGATGTCTACATTGCTAAATGAGTAGCAGCCCACTGGTGCTGATAACAGCTTGAATATATACTTAATAAGAAAGAGGAAAATATAACAACATTATACAAAAAACGAATTACGGTAAAAATGAGGTGGCTAGGCATGGGTGAAGTGTGGGTATGTGAAATCTGATAAAAACGAACTAACGTCTATAACATCAAGAGGAGTTATGTTATATAACAAGCGACGGAATGGAAGATATTTTAAGAAACCCTGACATTATTTGTGTAAATAAGTTTTTATTATGAGCACTTATGTTCCGTTCTTATCAGGTCCATGTTATTAACTTTTTAATTGTACGTTAAACGAATTGTTCGGTTTTAATTCTGTTTCTATTAGGTAATCAATCGCATCGGTACAAGTTAATGTAAGAAAAAGTGTATATATACTATATATATATATATACATATTCGGTTAAACATATCTTGTTTCGTAATATATTGGTTTTTTTTAGGGAGGGGTAAGGCCTATTGTTACTAAAAATCTATTATATAAGTATTCCACTTTGGAGGAATCGTGAACAGGTGACAGAAGCGTGAAAGTTTATTCCCAATGTAAAGAAGTTCATACTGGTTTTGAAGAATCAATGAATTAACGCTTCGCTGAGTCAAAAATATTAACTAAAAAAAAAAAACTAACAAACTTGTTTCCTTTGGAAAATAAAGCATTAATCACTCCCTGGTTTTCTCTTTCGTAGCTGCCATCGGGTTGCGCATCGGACATATTTCTCGAACACACAGCCATCTTTTATTCAACCTTAAGCTTTCGCTGCCTAATCCCTTTATTCTCCTTAAATGCCCTTCTTTTGCTCAACACTCCAATTTTCACATAGTGCCTTTGCAATCATCTATTATCTAACTCTTCTACTAGTTTCGCAAACACTATTCAACTTCTTTGCACAATTAGTTTATTCCGGCCCATTTAGCTGTCTTACATCGATAGTATCCTAATAACCTCGAAAGCTGCACACGACAATACATATATATATATATATATATATTTTTAAATGAAAAAAAAAAAAAAAAACTTTTTTGATTGTCTGTTTCTGAATGTATACATTTTGATTTCTTTATAGAGGAGATCTTTTAAGTCTGAAGTTAAATCGTTCAGTTCGAATTTCAGAAATTCTACGATTCCTCTAATGTAATTGAGACTTAAAAGAGTGCAACTTCATGTGCAAAATTATGCATACTGTGTCCAGATACTAACAACTTAAGAACGGTGACCCGTCAGTACGTTATCAAAAAACGTGCAACTTGTTGTGCACTAGAATAACGCTACATGGAAATGTCTCTAATCTTCAAGAACAAATATTACAAAATAAAACACATCGCGGTTATTCGAGATGTAGATAAGGATATTTCTGTGACCCTGGTTTAACAGTATTACGTACTTCAAATACCATAATAATAAATAGAGCGTAACGATAAAACAGAAAAATTGTCGGATCATATCAGTGAAAAAAAAGTACTTTCGTCGCTTCCGCAATAAAAATCTTTGTTGCGAACAGCGCCGCTACCAAATAAAAACATAATTTCGTGTACTTTACCTACATATTCTGTTTATTAATTAGTTAAGATAAAATAATGAATAATTATGAACGTAAATAACGAGAACTTTAATTGAATATATAAGTAAATATGTTGGTAACACTTTCCGGAATATTCTTTCATCAGCTAGAAATGATATATTAATAAATCAGTGGCGGATCCGCGGAAGTGATAGGGGACATTCCCCCCCCCCAAAAAATAGAAAAAGAAAACAACTAAATCCTCGATGGAAAAATTTTTTACAACAGAGAAACTCTTAATTTATCCTACCTATAAAAAATTTGTATAAATGTTACAACATACGCATTTAATTATAACTAATACTTAATACTGTTTTCTGGTAAAAGTATTAATGTTAACATTATTATTATTATTATTCTGTTTTAAATGCAACTGTAGTCGATCTTTTGTCTTTTTTA
Organism: Icerya purchasi; assembly: GCA_039619475.1. Lineage (NCBI taxonomy): Eukaryota > Metazoa > Arthropoda > Insecta > Hemiptera > Monophlebidae > Icerya > Icerya purchasi. The sequence goes on from CM077115.1 coordinate 147,299,280, forward strand.
TTTATTTTTTATTTTGTAATATAAATGAGAAAATAGTTCAATGAGAAATATATATATTTAAACTTGCTCATGGAAAAACTAATAAAAATAAAAAAGAATTAAAGTCTAATAAAAAATACTATCGTTCTAATTTTTCTAGTAATTTACTATTCAAATTCGAAACTACCATTTTTTAGGTACAATTGTATAATTTTACACCTAAAAATAAAACAAAATTTAAATTAAACTATAATAGTTATGTATTTTTAAAACATTTTTAAATTTCTATAAAGGTGGTCGCAGTTTGATTTTTTTTATGAAACAAGGTATTTCTCAAATTTACTGTCTGCCGTATAAGATATTACGCAATTATATTATCCCCCCGACCCCCAAGAAAAAAAAAAAAAAAATCTCTCTGGATCCGCCCCTGAATAAACACAGACGCGATATGTATCCCACGGTAGCTGCTGGCCATCTCTACCCGAACACATTCCGTCCGAATGTACACGGGAATTTCGGTTTTAGTCGAGTAAGCATCCTTGAAACGTACAACCAGCGACGACGACAAAATTAAAACGATGGAAACTGTTGTGTATTAATGACTTCTACTGTTCTAGCTCGAACACCGCCAAAAGATGGCGTCGTAAATACCAAATCTGTATCACAATATGATGTGTATATTAATGACAACGTTATTCTTAACCCGGCCGCCATTAGGTTTTTCTGTCACGAAAATTTATCCCGAAATGTGACATTAAATAAAGATTCTTTTTTTTTTGTCGCGCATTCGGAAAGAATAACGTCAATTTTTCTCGTTCTATACGAAGTACAGAAGTGATAGAACTTGTGGTCCGGGGATGGCCTCTAGGCCGGGTCGAGGAGCGGATTCCCTTGCGAAGCTCGAAGGACCGAGTTTATGCGTATATTAATTACATCGCAATTCTTAGGCTGGCCCCCATTAGAAAAATGTCCCAATTTTATGTAACGAAAGGGGGGGGAGGGATACCCCTGAAACTGTTTTGACTTCGTGGCTGTATTTATTTAATAATCGTTATTTATGTTCATAATTATTCATTATCTCTTATATCTTTTTTTCATTTCAAAATGAAATTCCGGTTTACTGTATAGGATGTAAATTAGTGACGAAGCAAATTAAAACACATACAGACAAACGAAAATTAATTAAACTATGTATGTACATCTATTTCGAAAATTCTGTATGTTTCGAGCATAGCATTGACAATGTATTCAAAATTTTTCAGTGTCGCGTCCTCTTTTTTTTTTTTTTTTTTTTTTTACATTCATTTAAAAATATTTTTTTGTCGTGGCTATGATCAGTTGTGAGTGTCTTTATAATTTTAGACGTCTAGAACTATCCTATATTATTATTTATAAATATAATTTTGTAACATTTCTCTCGGCAGAAGTTAGTGTCTATATTAATTTATATGTATATATGTGTGTATTTGCTGTGTACATATGTATGCACGCACCCATGTACGTTTGTTTAAACAGCTTTACATCTATATGTTATCTTTATAAATTACTTCGAGGGAATTATTCATTCTTCTGTTTATAAAATGAAAAGACAAAGTCTGATTCTATGCTAATTCACACAATGGTAGCACGCTACGCAGCCGGGAAACATATCAGAACTTCTCATATACTTGTTAAATAACCACATTATCAGTTTCAATTAAAATGCTATTTTTCAAAACAAGTTTATGTAATATTTCATAACTCTCATGTATTCATTAAATCATTCCACTATAGTAAAACAGGTTCAGGCTGATAAAAATTTACCGAACCTTTTTTTCGGATATACACGCGTGTATAAACCTGTTGAAATTTTTCCTTTAATTCCGCAAATAAAATACTTCAAATTAGTCGAAGATTATTTTAAACATATATATTATTTCGGTAATTTTCATAGGTAAATATTCGCAAATTTAATTTTTGACCATTTTATTATGATCATTATTTTCTTGAATCTTAAAACTGAAATTATCGAGTCAGAAAATAATAGAAAAATATCTTTTTACATTCTCAAAATGCTTTTAGACCTTACAAGTGAATATACTGTTGTATACCTATTCCAATAATATTTCTTAAAAAACCCGTGCCATTCTATCAGTTTTTGCGCTTATACGTTAATTACAACTTTTTTTTTTTTTTTTTTTTTTTTGTTTTTTTAATTTCTCACTCCGTCAATTTAATAAGAATTCTTCGGAAACGTTCAATATATTTGTATGACACTTGAGCGCAACTTTAACATCTTCATACAATATACTGAAAAATATGATTGGGAAATGCCATTCGAAAGTTTAAAACCAGCTTTACATCGTCAAATACTCAGTGGTTTCCTTTTCTTATTCTTGGTAGTAAAGAAAAGGGAAAATTTTAGTTATAGAAGAATTCCTATTCTGACAAAAAACAAAATGGTATCTGCATTTGGATAACGATATGTTATAAAGAATAGTAAGATTTGCGATAGAAAAGATCACAATAAAAAATAAAAAAAAATAAAAAAAAACAAAAAAAAACCAATAAAAATCAAGCCTTTGAAGAAAAAGAAAAAAAAATAACAATATTTACCAGTAAAATAGTTTAATTTGTTTGAGTAGATCTTGACAATGTGTATTCGGCGAGCAAAACCCTCTTGTACTTTTACTCTTTTTCGTCAGAAGCAAAAAGGGATTTCATTATTCTTTGCCCAAATGACACTTAATAAATGGCTTTAAATAATTTCAGTAATTTTGTATCCTTTAAAAGCAATCAAGGATTCGCTGTTTACACTACAGTGTGGAGGTTGATTCAATCGTACTCTGTATACACTACAGACGAAAACACAAAAACGTGTATCAACGGTACATTGGTTTTTTCGCTGATTGTCAATATAGAGAAAAGTTTGCATGTTAGTTAATACGTAATAACTACGAGTATATGATATATTTTCAGTTTGGGTTAACGTGAATTTTATTGTATGTTAGCAGCATATTTACACGGTCATATAAAATATTATTCTTCTAAAAATTTATCGTGTTTATCAGTGATGCAATATGTTGTTAGGCTTGGTGAAATTCAGTCCGGATCCCGCTGTCACATTGGAAAAATATTCTAGATGACTTTTGCGCCAGATTATGTTGTAATTAACAAATTCCAAAAAAAGAAGAAAAAAAAAGAAAAGAAAGGAGAAGACAGCGAGAAGCAACATGCGGTCTTTCTCTTTTTAAACGGAGATCACCAGTTGTCTAATTAAAACTTAAGGCATTGTGACCTTGACTGTAAGTGAAATGCCCTACTTAACGGCCTCCCATGGAGAAAAAAAAGAACGAGTCTCGTTGAAATAATATCCTTAATTAACCCTGGTGAAATAGTGAATTCGTAACCGATTGTAAATTCAATAATTAAATTTTAATATATATTTAAAAATAGGCCGCCGCCAGTTCTATTGATTTTTTGATAAAATCATCACGGTACAGTATTAAAATATAGTTTATTTTTTCATTTAATCTCCTGGTATTTTTTTTTTCCTACCCTGGGCGCGCCAGCGGCCTTGACCCAACAACATGAAAAATTAAGAATTATAACTAAATAGCCAGGCGGTCAGAAATGGGGAACTCACAAAGGACAGCAGCAACGGAATAACTGAAGGCAATGGGAAGGAAAGAATATAGAGGTAGCGTTAAAGGGAGTAGGAAGATCCGAAACTAAAAGTTGGGTCTAAAGAAAGAAGCGTTCGTTAGAGAGTGCAGAACATTCGAATAGGGGATGTGATTTGAATCATAAATACTGGTATACCCTTATCTGTAAAAAAAAAAAATCTTTCGGTTCTCAAATATTTACACTTCCTTTCGTAACGATCGTTATTTTTCCGTCTAAATTTTAGGGACCAAAATTCGGGAAAATACACGCTCAAAGCGGTAAGACTGGAAACTGAAAAAAAGTCCACAGCTCTTTCGATGGTAGCTGGGGAGGGTCACTCTTTTTTTTTAACTAATGTATTTCAATCGCTCAAATATAGGGAAAATACGAGACCGCCAAAATTTTAAAATTAAAGGGCCCAAATTTTGAATAAAGTGATAGTCAACAGTAACTTAATATATTATTGCTTAGATTCTAATAAAAAAAAAAAAGAAAAACATCATTGCATTTAAAAAAATAAATACTGTTAATGTCCTTACTTTAAAAATAATTAAATTTAACATATTCCTCTCGCACATATCAGTTTTCGGATATTTTAATCCAAATATCACTTTTTTGATTGACGTATTTATGTACTTCTTCAAAAAAAAAAATAATAATAATAATAATAAATATATATATAAACGCTGCAATCTTTATGAAAATTTACCAAGTAAAATAATTTAAAGTCCGAAGGAGCAGGTCGCGAGACCACTCCCCTAGTATGTATATGTGTGTTTACATTTTGTGTCAGAAATTTACAGTTATCAGCAATTGTGAGGGCAACTATTTATTTTATATCCGTGATTGTGCACAATGGTAAACAAAGAACAGACAGATACGCTAGTGAGCCAATCACACATTTATTCGACAATGGCATTGCAAAAAGTTCATTTAGTTAAATTAATATCGATCGCAAGTAATAGCGTATTCTCGTAAATGACAAAATTGAAATTTAGTAATTTTTCTAACTGAAAGTAGTGGTAAAAAATATCAAGAACCAAAAATAGTAGTCTCATCTATAATTGTTTCAAATAAAACTTTTTTTTTCTTTTTTTTTTTTCTCACAAAAATAGGTCTTATAATCAACTAATTTTCAAACAAGTATCGTTCTTTCACATATTTTGTTTCGTTACAGAGGTGGTTGGAAATTTTTTAAAACAAACATGGTCTTTTAATTCGTTTTAAAGATAACAGAACGTAATATGTAAATATCGAAAGCCAGTATGATGTTCTATTATGGTAACCCTTATAAATAAAAAATTGGGTTATTTCGATATACACGTATATGTATATCTTCTCTCTGAGCCGCGTGTTCCGCAGAGGATGCCGGTTTGATCGAAATTCTGGCGGGCAATGAAACGGCATGTGGAAACATTTTCAAATTTTTGAAGCTTACCCGAGACTTTTTCCATTTGTATAGTTTTGATGTACAGCAGCTTCGTCTCCTTTCTTTTCTTTTTTCTCTTTCTTTTGTTTATTTTAATTTCCTTTTTTGTGCTTTTCATTTATTAGTCTATTACTTATAAGATGTAACTTCTCGGCGTCGCAAATGGCCCCTTGGTTGCCAAGCGACTTTAAATAAATTATAATCTTCTCTCTATATATAAATAGGCAAAGACAAAACAGTTCGTACCTTTTTCTGCTCCGTTTATTAACTGTTTTTCTTTCTTTTTTTTTTGTTTAGTAGCTACTGACGACCTTTAGTGTTATCAGTGAAAAATTTTGGAAACAGTTTTTTTTTCTTATTTAAATAAAAGATTAAAACAAAAAATGAAAAAACAAGTTGCTACAGCCAGTAAATCTGTTTTTATTGAAATATTTTAATTTTTCTTAGTAACCATCATTATTGGCTTTTTTACCGTGTACTAAATAATCTTAAGGTGTCGTCATTTAATATCAATAAATGAGGATTTTTAAATTGTGATTTACTTTTATTTTATTGAATTTATTTTTTATTCAATTATAATGGGTTTTTTTTTTTGGTTTTTTTCCCTTGGGTTTGCTACCAGAGAGCCCAGCAAAATGGAGGAGATGCATGAAACGGAATAGAAACTATATTTTTATTTTATCGGCAGTGGAATCAAGGAACACCTCTAGAACAGGGAAAACTGAGAGAATAGGCAGTGAAATAACATAGAAGGCGTTAAAAGGAGCAGGAAGACTAAGCTTTAAAAGATGATAATAAAGTAACTCATGCTCGCGAGATAAACTAGAACACTCGAAGAGCACGTGATTTGCATCACAAACATACTGGGAATCTTCAGGATCCAATGAGCGAAAGAGAAATGCTGCCAAGGAAAAGCGATTTAGAGAAGAAGAAAAAGGAGATTATGCGAGAAACGGAGGCGAGATAGTTTAGTATGGACCGACGCAAACTGGGGAAATCATAGAACATAGGACGAGAAAAAGGAACAGGGTTAATCAAGAGATAAAAGGAATTAGGATTAGCGAAAAGAGAAACATAAACAGAGTCCTAAGTTGGCAGGATTTAGTTGGAAGAAGAATATTGCGTGCTGTGGAACCCTGCTAACAAAATTTCTATTGGAAGCTGCAGCTTTAGCAACGAGGTCGACGGCTACATTTCCATCAATGCCTGAATGTCCTGGAATCCAAAGAAAGTCAATCTGGGTAGACGCTGATGGGATCAGATCATGGAGAAGAGAACGGAGAGAAAGAGCATCAGTGGAAGGAGAAATGGAAGGTACAGCGCTAGAAGAACACTTAAAGAGTCGGAAACAATAAGGAATTTAAAAGGACTTGTAGAAGAGGAAATATAAATAATGGCTTGTAAGATGGCAACAGATTCCGCAATAAAGATAGAACAAAAGGACGGAAGTCTAAAGGACTGAGAAGTTGGAATAGGAGATGACCTCAAAGCTCCGAGATAATGCCGAAGATAACTGTTTTGCAGGCGATCTAATTTGTAGAGAACAAATTTGAAAGAGTTGCCATATAAGAAACTGCAATAATCCGATCTAGAGCGTATGAGAGATTTGTACAACATTATTAGCACAGAAAGATCACCTCCCCAGCTCGTAGTTGAGAGGGGGCTTTAAGAAGATTTAAGTGTCTTTAAGCGAGGAAGCATACAAATGGCTGATATTTTCATGGAAAGACAGGCGAGGGGATAAAATGATACCCAAATAACAAAAGAATTGACTATTGGAATAGAATGATTCTTTAGATTTATCTCAAATGAGTCGGGTTATAAGGCCGAAAACTACGGCTGCTGATTTAGGAGCGGAAATGAAGAGATGAATGTTAGAAAAGTCCTTTTCTAAAGTTTTGAAGGAGCTGTTTAGTTCCTCATTGGCAACTAGAAGATTACGGGAAGAAGAGTAAACAAAGATGTCATCTGCAAAAATTAAGATTTGGATTTTAAGGAGAGAAAACCAATTTTGGAAACACATAGATTAAATAAAGGAGGGCTAAAAGACAAGAACCGTGCGGAAGGCCCTGGAAGACCTTCCTTGAAGCGAAAAAGGAAGGAGCAGAAAGAAGGAGAGTTCTACTTTGAAAAAGACTGATAATTAAGAAGAATATGAATACGGGGATATTTAAAGAAATCATAACGTTTTTGAGTGTGGGAAAATGGACGCTTTCGTATGCGCTGGCTACATCAATAAAAGCTGCAATTGTGAATTTTTTGGAAATAAAGATTTATAAAATGTCCCTCGAGGAAAAGACTGATACAATCTGGAGGGCATAAGCCGGGCCAAAAAACAAACTGGCTGCCTGGAAGCAAGTTATTGTGTGTTCCAGCCACCAAACAAGCCGTTTGTTAGGCATGCTTTCAAAGAGTTTCCTTAGGAAAGAAGCTAAAGAAATAGGCCGAAGGACAGAGGAATTATTCTTGGGAATAGGGATAACAACGAAGGTGTTCCATGAATCAGGAATAGAACCAGATTGCAGAAAGGAATTACTGAACTGTTTTGTACTGTAAGTACATATAACAGTGCATATTCTCAGCTCTTTAGTTACAATCGGTTGAACCAAAGGAACAGCTTTTTTTGGAGGGTTCCGCGGACTTTTTCCTATAACTCAAAAACGGCTAGCAGTAAAAAGTCGAAATTTTATACTGGATATTGTTATAATATCTAATTATATACCTCCGATTTTGTTTACAGTCGGCTGGGTCAAAGGAGCACTTCTCTTGGAGGGTTTGGTGTAACTTTTCTCATAACTCAAAAACGGGTAGCCGTAGAAAGTCTAAATTTTAGACTCGGGATTGCAGTAACATTTATTTAATAGTTTTATACGAGGAAGACATGCTCACACCAGATTTTTTAATGTACCATGTGAGCTGTAAATACATTTTATTAAAAATTTCTCAAAACATGTATTACTGAAAAATTATAGTTAAAAATATTAAAATAAAGCCGACACGTTTCGGAGTCACGTACGAAACATGTCGGCTTTATTTAAAAATTTTTAACTATAATTTTTCAGTAATACATGTTTTGATAAATTTTTAATGAAGTGACAATACAGAAAACGGATATAAACATTTATAACTTAAATATATATTTATTAAATATTTGAACAAATAGATTTTATTTTAAGACCTTAACCAAGAAGAGATTACATGTTGAACTGCATCTTTAATTTTTTTTTTCTGCTATGTTCATTGCATTTCAGTACACGTGCGAAGTTGAGATTTTTTGATTTGTAAATAAAGGGTGATTTTTACACATTTATGAGTTTTCGCACTATCGACTGATGAGCTTTGGAGGGGGGCTACACGTCATTTTTTGCGCTTTTTTAAATTTTTCGTCAACTTCAAAAGTTTTGTTAAGGAAATGAAAAACGAGTTCGTCCTCGACAATTTAACATTAATAGTTAAGATCATCTCTACCTTATCTGTTTTCTCTACGGACACTTTTGCATGAATATAACAGCACTTAACCACAATAGAGATTAAGGCATTAAACTGATTAGTTATAATAATTCTCTAACTTGTATATATTAAGTTACTCTTTGTATGTTCACATGTTTGCATGCATTTTTGGGATATATTTTGTTACATAACTGTCCAACTTAATAATTTGTTATCAGTGGAATAAATGAGGTATTACAAAATTACTCTGTTATTAAAGAGGAGAATGACTAGCTTCAAATCAATAGTCTGCTTTACGAACAATACGCGTTAATAATGAAAACAAAATGCTTAATAATAAAAAATAAAAAAATAAAAAAAAACAGATTAGTTACATTTTTCAAATACACTGCAAGAAACACTACTTTATTAATACTATCGAAATTCCAACGAGATAAACACTATAAATTATCTGATTAACAACATTAAACTTGCAGCATAAGTAACACTCCTGAGCTACCAACAAAAGAGTATTTACAAGATTATCCTAAAACTGTTCAGCTAAAATGTAAATTGGAAAAAACCGGGGCGGCGATTTCGGGACCCACAAACAAAACTGAAGAGCACAAAATTATGCTAAATGACTTGAAAAATTAAATGTATACAAATTATATATAAATTTGTCTCCTCTGGAAAAAGACAAATATTCGTTATGGGTAACTAGCTAATATAGGAATGGGCTAGTGAAGAGTAGAACTTAGACTCGAAATAAACAGCGAATTGGCCAGAAAAGATGGGAATAAAGGTAAGAGATTTCTAGCACATTGGGAAATATTTTTTGGACCACATGAATTGCATGAAAGAAGTAATGAATATGGTTTTCCAAAAAAAATACACTCGCCCCCGCAATTAAATACGTATCACTGGCAGAAGTTATAAAAACCCTAAATCTATGTAAAACTGCTGGGTACGATTTAATATGAAAACCAGGGATGCTAAATGAAATGGTTTAGTAGTTTACAATTAAGACTCCAGGAGTGCAACAACAATCTCGTAGTTTCCACTGGCCTGTGATCATATTTATTTTTATTAAACATTTAGTATTATATTAATTGGAATACATCTTTCTAAATTGATTAACTGTAATAAAAACAATGTTCTGTAAATGATCAACAAATAATCGAACATAATATAAATACTAAATAATAAAATGTCCATGTATCACTGTGTTGACTGGATGATATTCCACTGTTTACAGAGTTGCCTGGTGCAGAGTAGAGTCGAATCTAGTTTCTCGGTTGTGAAAAAATGATAATTAGGTACTCAAATAATTATAATCGACATACATATACTGTCGCACAAAGCCGTGTCCACGGAGGTGTTATGGGGGTTAACCCACCCCCACCCCATTAGAACTAAAATAGTTATTATAAAAACACAAAAATCTGAAAAAAATCAAAAATTTGAAACAAATATTGATAATTTTTAGGGTATTCTTACATTTTAAAAAAAAAAATAAAACATGTTTCATATTTTTATGTACTTTATTATTATTTTATGCAAAATTTTTTATTACGAGTATAATCAATAACATACGTGTAACTTTTATTAATCTTTATACGAGGTAATTCATTTATGTAAATTATTAATACATATAAATCAAAATGATGGAAATTATTAATAGTATGGATATTAATGAAAAATGTATCGTTATTTATAAAATAAATATGCGAAAAAAAAATCACCCCCACCCCCTTCAAAATTCTGGGCACAGCCCTGCTGTCACACGGTTGTTTTTTTTTTTTTTTACATGACATTTAAATAAGGCACAAAAAAAAACAAGACAGCCTTTTTTCACAATGGCAGTTCTTTTGGTTCCAGATAACCGTTACAGCAAAATCGGTAAGAGCCGATTATTTTCCTTGATGACAAGGACGACTCGTGATCTAAAACGGTAATTTTAAGGTGCTTGGCTACCGAATCAGATGTGTCATAGATTGTCGAGACTTGTCTCGTCGTCCCGGATCCAAGTCGCTCCAAAGTATATAATCTGGAATAATTGGGTACCAGAGAAATCTAGGAAAGTAAAGGTGGCCGAGAAAAAGGAATTGGCCCTCCTACGCTTATTAGTGCCGTTGGGCTTAGTACCATTATGGAAAGCTTAACTTCACAATCCATGAAACCTCTTATGTCAAGGATATCCATGGGACTTACTATACATAAATAATAGTCTAAAACGGTTAGGTCAGGTCAACGAGGTGAATATTGAATTGGACCATATTTATCAATTCCCCTGCTAGGAAACACTCCATTTTGTTGGGTTCAGACCAGTCTTGTTATATGCGCTGGACAAATGCATGAAGAAAAAAATATTTTTCAACGAAGGCTGAAGGTCTGTCTACAGCAGTTATAAATACCTATTACGATTCGTATTTCCATCGAAAAAGAAAAGACCTCAGTAATCTCGTTCTAAATAATCCCACGCCAGACGTTAACTCTCCAGATGATACCCACCTCTCTCAGCTAGTTCGGATTCGTTTCAGGCCCCAATAACGAAAGTTCCAATTAATAATAAATTTAAAATTTCGAGTTTTTCAATCTATTAAATTCAATCCTCTCCTTCATCATTTTCCAATGTTTTATTCGAGAATATTATGTCATATTCAAAAGTATTACTTTACGATTCGACTGTTCAACTTCCAGCTTAACTATATACACCAATTTCTGGCTAAAATCGAAAGTCGTAAGTTTTCAAAATGTTCACAGTGGACACATCCATGTTGACGTATTGAAGTTATCGTGCTAGAACCACGCATCACTTCTTCGGAGTAGATAGATTTTGGCGGACATTTCGGTTTTAAAATGGAGGTTTTCAAGACAAATGTTTCAAACGATTTTTTTTTATTTTCCACAGACGGAATTTGTCAAAAATAGCCTATTCCATTTTAAGAAATTGATTTCCGGCCCGAATAGGCCACTTCCGGTGAGCGGCGGAAGTCGAAAAGTTTTCATTCGATATGGTACTGTTAATTTTCTAGTATCAAACTTTGAATTTGTCATTTTCGTAAATATTCTAAATTTTAGAATGGGCGGGCGGGTAATTTGGGTTGCCCTATATATATGCATAATTACTTTAACGCCCATATATGATAGGTGCGTATGTTGTGGTGTTGTGTAACAACAAAGCATTGCCCAATAATAGGAGGGGTACCCTCTACATAAAATATACAATGTAATTAGAGTTAAACAAGTCAAGTCACATTCACACACATTCACCCCTATTCTCCGTGAAGTCTCATGCACTCGTATAATGACACTAGGAAAAGTAATGTTGGCTTACGTTAGGAAAAAAATGTATCAAACTAGTAATCCAAAATTTATCAGATGTACATAAGAGCTACTTCAGTAATAAAATTGTTTTATTTGAAAGTGTTTACGTAAGTCTATAGGAAGCACTCGATTAAAAAATAATTTGTTGAGTGCTGTTCTATCGATAAGTGTAAAATTGCGCAAAATTTTTCCTTTCTAAATAAGGAGACGGCCATTTTGTGATTTTTTGATCCTCTATTCTTCGATTTGAAATTTAATTCATTATTTTGTCAATCGGAGCAGGAGGTAGACTGATATTTCTGTAAATTCAGGCAGCTTTGCAGTTTTATACTGCTGCCATCAGTGAAATAGTTTTTAGACATTTCCATTTTTTGTGTATAGATATGAAAATACTTAAAAGCCGTTACACGTTTAGTTAAGTTTCCCCATTTCTCGGTGTTCTGTTAAAATTTGCTCGGCTAACTGAAACGTATAAACTAGAAATAGAATAAAAGATTTACTTACCTAAAATCTAATTTAAATGTCTGTTTTGTAAAGTCTTCTTTAGAAAATGAGTTATAATGAAAACAGAGTTTTATTAGTCCAGTTATAATGTAATCATTCGGTTTAATTCAACCTTCATCTTTCTGAAATTATTTTTGATTCTTCGCTGCTTTTTCGCTAAATGACAAGAAAAATAGTTACCATACTCCTATATCAAAAAGAATGGAATATGATATGACCTCAATGTTATGCGAACAAAACAGGGAAAAAATTGAAATTATAAAATGCGAGATTTTATTTAATTTATGTACAATAGAGAACATTAATAATGATTTTATTAAAACAATTCAATAAATAAATAAGAAATGTAAAATTTTCTTTTTTTAAAAAAAAAAAAAAGCAAAATAATTATTTAAAATGAGGAAATAAGTAAATATCAATAAAAATTAAATTTCCAAATCGATTTCCCTAAAATTATAACTGAAAGTGTACTCAGGACTGTTCAGTTTTTCAATCGTTACATGCAATCAAATGATATTATTTTGTGACGATATATTTAATAACGAAAACCGGTATTTTAATTAATAATTTATCACAACTATGAAAGTGCAACAATATGAAAATCCAGTATAATTTCTAAAATTACCATTGCTCACTTCAGCTTCAAATCCGCACAGCGAATCATACTATCCGTGAAAATCACATCGAAATCCGTTCAGTAGTTCTCTCGAAACCAGTTTAAACATGCGAACCGACATATTTTGATAACCTTTCTTTGTCCTTGTGTGCAATAGGTGTCTTAATGCTATTGTCAGTAGCACTGGAAATCGACCTTGAAGCTATCTGTCCGAGTTAAAACAAAGCAGGTATGCCATTTTAATTGATTTCCTAACTATGTAACGCGTTGCAAAGGTATTTCGTTATATGGGTGCTGAGTTAAATTCATTAAAAAAGAAAAAAAAGTGCGATTTTTCGAAATACCGACTTTTACTACTTAATGCATAGATTCATTCTGGTGTCCCATTTTTGCAGTATAGTCTTCCGCAATTCGGCTTCAGAAATGATTTTGAAAATAGTCTGAACGGCAACGCGAATTTCATCATTGAAATAAAACTTCTGACCACGTAAGTGGTTTTTTGAGGTTTAAAATAACCAATGGTCATAAGTCGTGAGGTCCGGACTATTGGAAGTGCCAACTTTGCGATTTTGGTGCCCAAAAAGTTGATTGTATAAGAAGAAGTGTGCAGCTGCGCACTGCCGTTATGGAGCACCCACGTGTGTTTTATCTGCAGGCTTTATTTGGCGATATGATCGCGCAAAGTCGTCTGCAGTACATTGTAGTAATACTCAGCGACCTGTATTTATACATTCTACTTTAACGTCAAGATTTTATAGCCACTCCATTGCTGGATCCGTCAATTTGATAATTTCTTCCCAGCCACCCTACAAAAACTCACGTCCGACACTCTTTTTCAAGGTATGGTTCGTTGACTGTTCCATTTTACCACAGTCACATGCTATTCACTTTGAATTTCATACTTATTCATTACTTGTTCGCACCTATTCAACTTCGTCCAGGTGCTTCTTGGGAGGTCGAAGTCTCCTATATATCATATGAGCAATGAATGATCCCTCTTTTATCCGGATTATCTTGAATCCGTTTCTTTCTCCAATCCCGAATCCTGTCTCGAAGTTCTCGGCGGTTAATTTAGCCGTGGTTAGTACAAAGTGCTAGAAGATGAGACCGTGGCAGTCGAAGAAAGCATCATGACTTTACCAGCAGGGAATGACTAATGGGCTTAGTACTTTTTCGGCGAGTTTTTTTTGTCTTCCAACTCGGGCACATCCCTACTTGAGAGTTGGGTCAAAGTAATAAAGCCAATTCCCGTCGCATGTTTACTCAAGAAGATCGGATTCATCCCAATCGTATTGAGCTGTACAAATTTCAGCATGTTTAAATTTTCGCGAGGAAATGCAGCACTCACGCCGAACAGCCAGGATACATTTACAAATTGTCAGTCAGAGTGCAATGGAGATAGGTTTTCGGAGGTGGTACAATATTTTTGAGAGTGCGGAGTGATAAATATCGATCTTCATCGACATTTATATGACCGACCGCCGTGTGTAATTAACGTTTCCGAATAGCGGCTCTCTAAGAATCATTCAATTAATTAAGCATTCTTCTTTGCAAGAGTCTTTCATTTCTTTTTCAAAATCGCACACCATTATTTTATTTCCGAATCCGTATTTACGAATGCTGGAAATCTGAAAGGTAACACGAACTGATACTACTTATTGCTTCTGTCGTACGAATAATTTGTCTATATACACGTACGAGATCAGAGCGGCTGCTTTTAGAGCAAACAGCTTATCGGAAACTCACAATTTCTGAAATGATGAGTGTACATCGATATTTTACAATTTACAATATACTATTAAAATTAACGACACGGCAAAGAAGCAAAACCAGATTATTAAATTTATACATTAATTTTACTTTTAACTGAAAAAATATTATTTTATTATTATTTTTTTTTTTAATGAATTGTTAAAATATAATATATAAAATGTAGACATGCACGAGACCAACGAGTAACCCATATTAAAGTAAATAATTAGAGAAAAATACTGGATAACAGGATACGGATTATGCACTAGCGAAAAAGCAAGCTAAATATTTAGACGTCTTAGTTGTTGGGATTTTAAAATTTTATTAATTGTCAGTCCTTGGGAAAAGTCTGGATCGAATATAATAATAATAATAATAATAATAATAAAAACAAGCCGAGGGTCACTCTGAACACAGCACTGTGCGCAATAGACAACTTAAAGTGATATCTTGTTAGCGATTAAGAGTTTAATGGAAGTAGTTTTGAGACATTTATTGGATAATAATAAAAACCGTATACTTTTTGAAACTGTAATACTGTAAACTTTTATGTATATATGTTTTATGATTCGAAAAAAAAAAAAAAAAAAAGTTTTTCGACACAAATTAAAAAATGCAGACTGAGGTTTCTTTTTTTTTTTTTTTAAGATCCCCCCTTTGGGCACGTCAGCTAAGGACCTACACCAACTGTCGTTTCAATGATGTATGAAATAACAGAAAAATAAAGGAGAGTTGGTTGACAATTCTTTTTTATCTTGATTTTGCTGTTTGTCAAATATTATAAACGATAATTTTTCGAAAGCCACCTGCAAAACTTACTATCGGCAGTGTGTTTTTAGCTACTCTGGCGACTCTGACGTCGCGAACCACGAAGTTGGTTTAAGAGTAAGGAAACTAATCATAATATGTATGACACTGTGCATGGAACTAATCATAATATGTATGACACTGTGCACGGAACTAATCAAAATTATTCTGTTTAAGCCTCGGAACTAACTAACTTTTTTCTTATTTTTCTTTTGCCAAGGGGTTAAAAACTGCTAACCCCGCTTTCCACTCTTGCTGAATGTAACTGAAAATCCAACAAAAGGTATTTAAAATTGGTCGGAATATGTTGGACCCCAAAACTAGCCCAAACTCAGCACCGCTCCTGCCATACATAACTGGAACCCGATGGTAATTTCCAAATCGGAATGTAGATATTAAAAATTAACAAAAAATCTACGTTCAGTGACCCAAAACTAACAATAAACTGAAAATCCAACGATAAGTATTCGAAAATAACCAAAAATTGATGTTCGCAGGCTCGAAACTAATTCTAAGCCGGTTCCTTACCAGCTGTATCCGATAATCAGTTTCCAAAATTTTCCAAACTATACTACCCCAGTATCAATTCCCCTCCGCCCTTTTTAGTTCGAATTTCTTCCGAGTCTCACAGTAGCTTTATGACAAACCTCACGCCATAAATCTAATCATTTCCAAATTTAAGCGTATGTGCTAAAAATCATCTAAACTATGCTATCTTATCAGCAAAAACTAATCCTGACTTCTTCGTTGTAAGTCTCTGCAATTCCAACGTTAAGATTCAATATAATACTAAGTATGCTACCCCATTGTCAAAAACTCTAATCATCAACCTCTTTTCCCTTCACGTCATACGTTTCCAAAAATTCTACAATAAGTATTCAAAATTAGCCTCCTAAGTATACTACCCGGGTAACAAAAATTAATCTAAAGCTCCGCATTCTCTCTTTTTTACTGATCGCAATTTTTCCGGAGCCTATCACAGCTGCTAGGCTCTATGTTCAATAATATGTTACGCATTTTCAAAGTGTAGCTTTCGACCCCACCCCCAGTTTCTCAAAAAAAATGCTGCAGCATCCTTGAAAAAAATTACCCTAAGTATGCTATTTAGATACGAAAATAAACCCACCTCTCATTCCCCTTTTACCGACCGTTCGCAATTTTTTCCGAATCGCTACTATTGCAAAACCCTATGGAAGTGTCGCATCCGTTCCCGTACACACCATACTATATCGAACCTTAACACTCGTATCCTTTCTGTTCCCTCATATTCCCTCGAAAAAAAATAAATAAAAATTTGTCTTCACATACTTCCAAGTCCGCTACTGATCATTTCTGATGTGGAAACGTACAACATTATTTACCAAAGCAACATGCGGTTCTCTGCTGCAATATTGATCGAGCACATCCTTTTCTAAAAACATGGAATAGCGAAGGTTTTTGTACTCCGAATTTGTCTTCTTTTTTGTTATAGGGCCGTACTCAATTTCTGAGCGTAGGCGACTTTCTAGTTGCACAGCTGGTAGGTAACGTTCATAGCGACTGCTATATGTATGCAACATTAAAATGTGTACACGCAACAAATGCACAGTCCCGAGTGTGTCTGCCTACCTCATACACCAACTAGCGCGTATACGATAGTGTATGCATGTTTGCCATTGCCTTCCACGTAACTAGCAGCGATTATTTCAATTATTTTGTAATAATTTCTGTCTTCGGCCCTGGTAAGATCTCCGTGATGGAAATGTCAAGTGTTCTAGCAACTAGACTATCGCAACGAATTTCAGTAAAACATTTTTTCTCTTTATTCAATGCGGTACAAAACTTGCATTTAACACACAACCGTCTATCCCGATCGCGCACGATTAATATTCTTTCGTTTAATTATCATTCAAACTGTACCACAACATCGTTGCTTCACGCTAATGCATTTTAGAAGAACATCAACGGTAGGCTTGAGATCACCGAAGCATTTACTATTAGATATTTGATTTTTTTTTCTCTTTTTGATGAACAACACACATTGTACATGTCTCGCATTGACATACAATTTCCACAGAACCTGCTAACCGACCAAAACGATATCCTCCGAGGAAAAGAAATCTCCGGACGGTACATTATTTTTTCTTATTTTTCGTTATTAAAATTTAAAAAATACGCACGTTAAATTCCCGATCTTACAGCGTAGATAATTCTAAAACTAAATCTACCTTATAGTAAAAATGCTCGATGTAAAAAAATCCTTATTCAATGCATTCACATCCGTGTGCATCTTCGATATTGATAAAATAATTTAATACTGCCGATATTTTTTTAATACACCTGCGATAAAAATGTTTAAAAACAACGTAAATTTCTTCTGGGAGCAGCGCCAAAAATTCTTGTTTTCTTTCTTTATTTATTTCTTTTTTTTTTTTTTCGCGTAGATATATACAGTGCGTCCCGTAAGTTTTAAGACTACGAGTATAGAATCGAAACAAGTAGAGCTATCTTCATGAAATTTTAGGAACTTCTTACTACATCCTTCTCACCCTTTCATACCAAGTTTCAAGTCGATCGGATGATTAGTCTCGGTTTGGTGACTGTGCGCGTGACATACTGTTGGCTGTGTTGTCATAACTTTAAAATGGAAACAAATCTCGAACAACGCGCAGCGATTAAGTTTTGTTGGAAAGCGGGTAAAAGTGCGACGGAAACATTCGAAATGATGAAAGTGGCTTATGCTGAGTCTACTTTGTCTCGTGCTACTGTATTTCGGTGGTTTAATTCGTTTACTTCGGGTAGGGGGTGCATCAAAGATGAAGAGAGAGGTGGGAGACCATGCACAACGAAAACAGATGAAAACATCGCTCGTGTTGCCGATTTCTTGAAAGAGAATCGAAGTGCGGGGTGTAGGTTGGTAGAAGAAGAAACTGGAATCCCTAAATCCATCGTTCAACGCATTATTCGAAACAATTTACAAAAACGGAAGATTTGCGCGCGCTTCGTTCCACATGCTCTGACAGCTGAGCAACAAGAACAACGCGTCTTTCATGCGCGAGACCTTCTCGAAATGATTGAAGCCGATCCGAATTTTCTTGAAAGCATAATTACAGGTGACGAAAGTTGGTGTTTTGCATATGACCCTGAAACGAAGAGGCAAAGTGCGGAATGGTGTGGAAAAAATTCCCCGCGACCCAAAAAATTGCGATTTCAAAAGTCCAAAGTAAAAACAATGCTTATCGTGTTCTTTGATTCAAAAGGAATTGTTCACAAAGAATTGGTTCCTCAAGGTGTTACTGTCAATGCTGCATTCTATCAGCAAGTTCTAGATCGCCTTTGTAAAAGAATTGCGCGCGTCAGGCCGAATTTGTGGAGAAATCGATCTTTTTTCCTGTTACACGACAACGCTCCAGCACACACCGCAGCGATTAACGTTCAGTTTTTGGAAAAAAAATCGGTTCCCGTGTTGCACCACCCGCCTTATTCGCTGGATATGAGTCCACCGGACTATTTCCTGTTTCCCAAACTAAAAATGACCCTGACAGGAAAACATTTTGCATCGATTCCTGAGATTCAAGAAGCTGTGACGAGGAACCTCAACGATATTCCAAGCGACGCGTTTTTGAAAGGTATGAAAAGGTTGGAGGATCGCGCAAACAAATGTATACAGTCTAATGGAGCCTATTTTGAATAAAAATCGTGTTGAAAAAATTTTAGTATTTTTTTTTGTATAGTTTATAGACTCAGTCTCAAAACTTACGGGACGCACTGTGTAGAAAGGCAAAAAGGAAATCAAATTTTATTATTTCCGAGGGTCTTCTTCTTTGTTCTAAAGGCTTAGCCTTGTCGGTGCGAATTTTAACTTCCATTCTTCTCTTTCGATTGCTGTGTTCTTCATATCTGCATACTTGCTGCAACCAGCCATTTCTATCATTTGTCCAATAATCGTCTGACCTTTTCCTTTCTTGCCATTAATCCTTCGATTATGTTTGTTACGAATGAATTATTTCTTATTAGATGACCGAACATTTTTCCACTTCTTATTTTAAATGAGTTCAAAATTGTTTTCTTCATTCCTATTTTTTCGAGCATTTCCGAGTTTCTCTCCGTCGAGCTAAAATATTCTTCTCCAGATCCACATTTCCATTGCTTCCAATTTCCTTTTAGGGTAAGAAAGAATAAATCCCCGAAGACTATTGGAAACGATGGAAACTCGATACTCTTAAATAATAGAGTGCAAAAATATTAAAATGCCGACAATATAATATAACGCCTCGTAATACTCATCATCTTACTTCATACCCCATTTGATCTTTATTTTTGCCACGCTCCGAAACCATTTACGGTATATGTTTTAACGGAAGAACAGCGTTTGACTCCATAATTATACAATTTCTTTCGATTTTGAAATTTTCGAATACGTTTAATACATCTTTTTTCAAAGTTGTAACAATTACATTGAGTACCGATTTATATCGAATAAAATTTAATCGCATATTTTCGCAACATGTTAATGCCTGTTATTACGACAGTTAAAGTCGAAATGATTTTCGCGCAGCCATTGTCTTAATCTGCCAATTCCTTTTCGATTCGTAAGTGCAATTGTACGTACACTCTCGCGACCCACATATCGTTTAGTGTAATTTCGATTGTTGATTCAAAATGATTGTCAATATTTTCGAGATTTAGTTTTTATTCTCCCGCGGAAGAAGAAAATTAAATATAACGTACGCCTCTCTCTCTATACTCATCCTGTTTATTAACTGATTAATAAAAATAACGAACAATTATAAAAATAAACAGCAAACATTTATAAACTGTGAATATGAAAGAAGAAATATGCTCCAACTTAATTTTTTCGGGTATCGTCTTTAGTATCGGAAAAAAGAAAATAATTAATGAAGATTGTAGTAATATAAAATTAAAGGAGACTTTTGAATTATTATCATCCATTTTCCGAATAGGGAAGGGGGGGGGGGAGCAAAAAGAATTATCGGAATAAAAACGAACGCAAAATACTATGTGATCCACGTGGTGTCTTGAAAGAGGCCCAAATCGCAATTTTGTTAAAATGTTTTTCTTTTATAACGGGGGATTTCTTCTATTTAATATATTCAATTTAAACATTTGTTGTTATATTGATGTTTATGGAATTATTAATTATTTTAAATGGTGTCCCTGTATAATAATCGGCCACTTATGTGCTTATTTTTTTTTTTTTATTTCGGTAAAGTTTTTGGTACTCTATTGCGTGATTACATCCGATGCACGAAATAGACGCGAAAAGGTATTGACCTTTTTTTCGAAAATCCGCGCAATGAGAATCATTGAATTTGCTGCGATCGGCTTCGAAACGCGTCAGCGTCAATATTTAAATATATTATTTTATGAAAAAAATGTCTGTTTATATTTAATAGAAATAATAATTTTGAAACGATACGTGCAACAAACTTTAATAATGAATACAACGGTGTCGAACATGTAAGTTCGCCTAGAGTCACGCTCAGTTTAGATTTGCCCGTATAACATTTCCCCCACCCTAAAGAACATACATATACAAGAGCGTCGCCAGCCGATGAGCCGAGGGGAAAATGATAGAATGAGGATATGAGTTATGGGAAAAATAAAATTTATAAGTTGTAAAGTCTTAATATTCTATCAAACAAGAATAAAATTTTAATTAAAGCGTAATTTTCGTGGATTTCTGGCAAATTGTTCTACTACTTTATTATAAAAGTCTTCCAAATTGTCTGTGATTTATGAATACTCATCGTGGCCAATTGATTAAAAAGTTTCAAGGCTCCAGGGAGCGCTGGCGACGCCTATGTACATACACATATATAGAGTTATATAATAATCAGTTTCGCTCCCGCCAGTAGTGTGCCTTAGATAATTTATAATCCAAAAATTTACCCTCTACGCAACTATGTACACGTAATTGATGAATGCTTAAAAAACAACAGTATATAATATTAATAATGTATGTATATAGTATTAATATAATCTATGTATATAGTATTAATATAATCTATGTATATAGTATTAATATAATCTATGTATATAATATTAATAATGTATGTATATAATATTAATAATTTATGTATATAATATTAATAATTTATGTATATAATATTAATAATTTATGTATATAATATTAATAATTTATAAATAAAATTAGCTGCAAACAAAAGGTTGAAAATTTAAAAAAAAAAAAAAAAACAGAAATACCAATTAGTGTATATTTTTTTGGTTTAATTTGATCATTTTATTAAAGAGTTTTCGCCCTGGGTATGGGAGTTCAGAATATTTTTTGAATCCATCAATATAGATAGTAGTATTGGCTGGCAAAATTCTAAATAATCTGAAAATGGCATAATTAACTTGCGTTGCAGCACAGCTGTTTATACTACACATACATCAAATATATATATATGTATACAATATATCTGAAATAAAATTATTTCTGTAGGATTTCTCTTTTTATGTTGAACCTCCAATACGTATATGAATTTTCAACTCGTCAGCTTGAGGACATTTGTCGACTCGTGTTGTCCTCTCACACTAAATAGAGGATAATATGAGTGTGCAGTAGAAAACACACTTTAATTTAGATATGCGCAGAGAAATTCCATTCAGCAGGCTTCCCTCAATTATAATAATTATAACTGGTCCTGTGAAATTAATGCGCCAACTCAGTTCTGAATTACGCGTCAAGGAGCCCCACCTATGCTTCTCGGCTTCCAGTATTTTCGACTTCGGTGACTCGAGAAATTGCATTTTGTACACATTTCACGGTGGACGGGGAGAATGTTTACGTTGTTATCGATCGCTAATATTAGCAGCTCCCTCCCCCCGTCTCTGCTCATGGGTTTCGGTGAATTTTTAGCCTTACCATAACCGGTATGGTAAACTGGTTGGTCGAGGTGCCGTGTCAATGGTCTAGATTTGAATGAATCTGGTCTCTTCTCTTTATTATATTGCGCTACAAAATTGGTGCGCGCAGACGGATTCTTCGTGGAGCACTTCCCGTATTTTAAACTGCAACAGCAAATAAACAAAACAGTTTGTGTAGAAGAGACCGAACGAAGAAATATATGTACATATATGTAGTAGTGTACGTAAATAAAATGAAACATAAACACCCTATTTATATTTTGCTTAATAGTTCACTGCCAGTGTTGATCAGCGCGCTGAGAGCCTCTTCATATAAATCTGTGCATAAAACTAGTCACACACACACGTTCATGTATATGCATATCTATCATATAGTATACAGCTTTTTAGGTATATATAATGTATAGATAATGTACACACGTAATAGTGGCCAAATGCATGAAAAGATGTACACACATATGTATACCGGCGTATGTGAAATCATCATCAGTTCCATGACCATGCCCGGCCTTTGTGAAAATACACGGTGGAATGCGATTGTGTGCGATTGTGTCGCGTGCTTATATAATAACGCGATGCCTGTACCAGATCGTTGTACAGGGAGAAGAGATTAGATAATTATACGAATTGTGCCTGTGTGCGTTCGTTATCATCTGAGAAATGGCGAGTGTACACGATAACGGGACCGAGAATAAACAATAACGCAGTAGCTGCTGTTACACTCATACGTGCATGCGCGACTGTATTAACCGGCACACACACACGCACACACACACACACCCGCACACACACACACACACACGCACACATATATACACATACAGACAAGTACGAATTTTAATTAATTTACTCGGGGCAGTAGTGATAATGGTCGATGCGATTATTATTACATTTGTAACGAGGTATTATTGCCTTGTTTAATCGAGCGGCATCGGTTGCGTCTGTGCTGTAAAGTGGCGTGCGCTCGTGTGATCGCGTCAATAGTACTACGTCGATTTTTTGCGGACGCGCGTTGTCCCGGATCAGAGTGGCGCGCGCGGAGAAACGAGCCTTGTTTACACACGCTGGTCGGCGCTACTCGGATCATCGAATAGTTCGCGCGATCGATATGTGCTGCACGATAACTAGTCGTTCTAGAGCTGGTCGTCGCTGCTATTACTACTGCCGTTCGTCGAGCATAGCTATTATTATTAGTAGTCATCGGTCGTTCGAATCGTTATCGTTATCGTACCGCTCGGTGCCGTTGTTATCGTCGTGGTAGTTTTTTTTAACGAAATGATTTGCAACTCGAAATTCGCGTTCTTTCCCGCATTATTATTGAAGATTTCGATTATTAAGTTACCGGAAATTATCGTATACTTCTATTATTTATTCATTTTCATTTATTTATTTTTCCTTTCGTCGTTCCCTGTAACGTCCGCCGATTTCGTCTGATCGATATGATTTGCTCTTGCCGCCATTCGCCAGCTGACTGCAGTCTAGGAATCTTCTGCACCATCATCGGCTTCTTCTTCTTCCTCCGAAAGGCGATAATTAGTGACTATTCTCCGATTTGGAAGAAGCGGCAGCATCATTCCCGGTGACGACGACGTCATTCGTCTTTGGACGACGGCTGCGAAAGAATCATGTACGTCTCTAGCGACAATTTGTGGAATTGCTACGGTAAACGCGAAGTTTGCACACGACAAACTCCTCTCTCTGCTCTCTATAGTATGTGTATGAGCAAGTTTGGCACAGTTCGTTTGCTGCGTCATTAGAATTTACGTTTCGATTTTGAAAAAACGGAAAAAAGCAAGCGACAAACAACCAAAGCGTGAGAAAAGACGGTCGGTTGAGAACGGGAACTTCCGCGCTAGTTAGGAAACTTTTTGTAGCCTCTTTTTTTTTTTTTTTTTTAATTTCGGGTGTACGTCCTCGTGCGGATATGTACTTGAAAAAACTTCATTCACGAAAGTTCTTCGGTTCGAAAGGTTTTGTTTTTTATAAGTGATGAAAAATATGAAAGAATAATTCGAAAGTGCAAAATATTTTTCTAGCAAGAAAAAACCTTTTTCCGCTCTAATTTTACGTCGTTATGTATGTTAAAGTGCAGGTAGTCTTCTCGTTTTTTTCCCCCTAATGGTTTTTTTTTAAAAAAACTGTCGCAGAAAAAATAAATACAAAAGAAAAAGAAAGAAAAAACATGCGTGACGAATTTCTTTTTCAAGTCGGTAAAAAGAGCAAAATTAAAAAAATAAATATTACACCAGATTATATTTTTCAAATCCTTCTTCCCGCTTTATTTTGCGAAATTTTAAACATTTTAATGGACAGCGTTCTTTTTTTGTTTTTTAATGTCGCCGTTTGTACGCTTGGTAATTTTTTTAAGATGTGCCGCGATTGTTCGTTACTTATTACATCACATTCGGAAGAGACGTAGTGTCTGTTAAACTGGAAGTGCAGGATAGAGTTTATATATTATTGTAGCTGCAAAATAGTTATCCAAAGTGTTGTTCACAATAGAAAGAGAGAGAGAGACGGAGAGATTACAAGTTAATCGCCGACGGTTGAAGTTTTAGGTGATCGTATAATAAAATTCGGACGTAAACGATACACTTACTATCGTGAAATATTACAAACATTATAATCGTTTCTCCGGTTCCATTAATTTTGTCAATGGAAATGGAATTGTTTGCATGTGTTAATGTAGTCGTTAATATATTTGTATGAACACACTTTTCTATTAAAATTCCCCTCTGAAAGTTAATTAAGATTTCCTCCGGTTTTTTAATGTTAATAAAATATTAGCAGGGAAATCATCTTGTAGGCCTGCGAAATTCGCTAAAATATGTGTGTACACTCTTCACAATGAATAGAACATATTAGCTTCTTCTTTTCGATAACTGGTAAAATCCGGAAACTAGCTGGAAGGTCACGTCGCAAATACTTGACCAGTTCAGAATAAAATCAAAGTGTTCAATCGACCCCAGCCTACTTCGCAGTACGTGGAAAAAATCCAGCGAGCGTCCGTGATTTTATCATCTTAACGAAGAGTCAATAATATGAAACTTAAAAATAATTTACCGCAATTCTCGGAGCCTATACATCGACGCAAGAAAGAATTTGTCAGCCCAAACTGTAATAGAGAGCTTTTTTCGGGCTGAAAGAGCGGGAGATTTACGATAACGCTAATTTAGGATGTTCGAAAAAGAAAGAAAAAAAAAAAAAGCAAAAAAAACGAATCGGCAAAGTTTATCGAGA
Organism: Icerya purchasi; assembly: GCA_039619475.1. Classification (NCBI taxonomy): domain Eukaryota; kingdom Metazoa; phylum Arthropoda; class Insecta; order Hemiptera; family Monophlebidae; genus Icerya; species Icerya purchasi. The sequence continues at coordinate 147,324,884 of CM077115.1, forward strand.
AGTGATCCCCAATATATATATATGTCTAAGAGGAAATCTCTAGCAGTAGTATACTTTGCGATACCGTTCGAAGGGTATCTGATGATAAAGTCATAAGAAAATCAGTCTTTTATGTCGATATTAAAACCTTTTTTTTTTTTTTTGAGAATAATAAAGGTGACAGTTATCATCTGCTAATTCAGCAATTACATAGCGAATTAAATTGCATTATCAGTTTTATATAAAACACAATTTTCTTGTAGATAAAATTATTTTGCGTCCGATTAGTTTCATTCACAAACACGGTCAAAGATCCTCCTGGTCTGGAGTTAGCGTTCGGTCTTCAATTTCTCTCTTACTCTTAAAGAAATCAGATCTTTTTTTTTTTTTTTTTTTTCATAGTTAAATGCGACGCACAAGATTTTTTTCTTTGACCACATACGCTACTGTGAGTTAAAATTTTCTAAAAATTAATGAAAATAATGAAAAACTATTAATATAAATAACGAGAACGTCTTAAAAACAAATATTTCATTAAAAATATGCGTTGGATTTTTTTTCTATTTTTTCTTGAAAATTTTTCGACTCTAGAACCAAAAAAAAGAAAATATTAGTATAAATGTAACATTGTACCACCTGAATATTTGAGAAAGATCCGAAATATTTGGTAAAATTAAGAAAAGAGGAAATGAAAAAGTTAATGAAGCGTACAAAATTCAGATTCTTACGGATTTTCAGATATATGCACCATAAAATCATGAGTAACATAGTTCTCAAAACGCATTAATGATAAATTATAAATATATGCAAATATGTATATATATATATGTATATTATTTACAAAAGTCCTTATTTTATTATGCTCAGTCCACATTTATCTTTACCGACGATGATGTTTTTCATTCACTTTCCTAGATGAACATCAGATATATTCCCCAAAAACATTCCCAGCGCGTACATTTTCAATTTAATTGTGCATTCTTTAGATGATTGTTATTTATATTAATAATTTTTAATTATTTTTTTAAACTAACTAATAAACAGTGTGCACTATATACACTGCATTTTCCATAATTGGTTAACTTTTTATATTCACAAATTATCGTGTAATCGTAAATAAAAAGTATACAACGCCCCTGTATTAATACAGTTTTTTTCCCCAATTTTTTTTTCGGTTTTGCAACTTTGGTTATTAATGTATAATTGTTCTCTGTCGTGTTATTTTCTTACTTCTTTTGTCTTTATATATTTTCAGAATTGAGTTTACTCCCGCTGTTGTGTTAAGTGATCAAAAATTCTCTTAATTACGGTAATGCTAATTTTTATTAACACTTCCTCGACGTATATGTGAATATGCAATATAAACAAAAGAAGAAAGATATATTTCAAACTTAATAAACGAGCTGCAGTTTGAAAGTTCTCATATCAAAATTTCCGTTGATTCATTAGAGAAACCGTAGATTTTAAATATAAATTAAGCTTTAGAAATCAAATTTATTGTCGTAGCATTTTTTGTTCACGTTCCTCTATTTTTTATTTTTTTTTTTATTTATTTTTTTTTTATGGACATGATCAATCTTGTGGTCACTTTACAAATTGTACGATGATAATTTTACTCTTAAAAATAAACAGAAATACTGCGCCCTCGCAAAATACTAAGCTAACGCAAAAGCTCGGTACATCTTAAAATCTGCCAAGAAAAATTCTTGGAAATCATTTTGTTCCTCTTTCTGTAGTTTGGAAAATGGTCAAGGCGTTTAGATCTCCTCTTTCTGGGCGTCTCCACCTTTCCCATCCTCCTTTGCCTAAGCTTTACTCTTTCTTGAACTCTATTGCTCCTCCGTATGTCCCCTCTTTCGAGGAATCAAACATTCCTTCTCTCCCAAATACCTCAGAACCTCATTTCCTATCTTCTTTCCGCTATGATAAACTCTTGTCCGTCCTTAATAAATCCTCTCCTTCTGCTCCTGGCTTGAACGGCTTTCCTTTCCTTATTCTTAAAAAACTCTCTCCTTCCTCGCTGCTCTCCCTTCTGAATATTTTCGACTCTTCCCTACTCTCTGGTTTTACTCGCTAAGTCTTGGAACGACTTTATCGTCATTCCAATTCCTAAAAAAAATTAGTGTTCTTTCGGTTCTATCTCCCTAGCCTCATGTCTGCGCAAACTTTTTGAAGGCTTAATAAACAACCGTCTCGTCCGGTGACTTCAGCATAATAATCTAGTCCCTTCAAATATGTTCGGTTTTCGTCCCGAGCTTAGCCCGGTAAATTGCATCAGTCATTTCCTTGCAGATATCTATAAATCTTTCCTATCAAAGAAATGCACTGTCGCTTCTTTTATCGACGTTTGCTCTGCATTTGATAATGTGCATCTTCCCTTTCTAGGCTCCAATCTCCTCTCTCTTAATTTCCCTCCGGTTTTTATCACTCTTATACTCAACCGTTTTCAACATAGAACACTTTACCTATCTTTTCCTTCTCTTTCCACCTTCAGATGCGTCTATCGTGAGCTACCTCACGGTTCCTGCCTTGGCCCCACTCTTTTTAATATTTCTTCTCTTCCTATTCCCTCTTTCGCTCTCCTTTTTGCTGATCACATTTTAGTTTACTCCACCTCAGATGATCTGCCCTCCGCCACCAACGAGTTAAATCATTCTTTGTCCCTTCTTGGCCTCTCTTCTCTCCACCTCTCTCTTATCCGTTCGAAGTCTTCCTGCATAATTTTTTCTCTCCGCCCCTTTAACCGTGCTCTTATAAACATCAGCGTATCTGGTATTCCTATTTCCACTGTTAATTCCATATGTTACCCCTAGATCTTTTCTTAAATAGTCGCCTTACATTTCATGAACATATTAATTATATCTACATTTCCTCGATCAAAAGACTTAATCTCCTGAAATCTTTATCTCCTCTCAGATGGGGTAGCGACTCGTGTATACTTTTAATTCTGTACAAATTATTCGGTCCAAACTCGACTACTGCTCCTTCATTTATGGCAATACCTCTAAATCTCTCCTTTCAAAACTTGACTCAATTCAAAATTCTTGCCTTCGTCTATACGTTGGCGCTTTAAAATCCTCTCCTATTCCTGCGATTTTATCTGAATATACCACTCAACCTCTATTCATTAGTCGTTCACTCCTCGGTTATCGTTTGTTTAATAAAACGCCTCTCCACTTCTTCATCCAGTCTTATTCCTTCTTATCTTTTGCCGCCTCATAGAATTCCAATTCTATCGCACATCTTCTCGTTTCCAAATGTTCTCCCTACGTTTTCTCTTATAACAGCCTTCCTTACTTTTCTTATAATTTTAATAGCATATGGCACCCTGTCAATTTCTCCTCCCTCCCAATCCGAACTAATTTTTCCTTTCACAATGTAATCAACTTCGAATTCCTTCAGCTGCTGGACTCTTATTTTCCTTCCCATATCTTAATCTTCACTGATGGTTACAAGAGCGACGGGGGCGTAGATGGTGCGTTTACGTCTTCTACGTCCCTGCACTCCGAGTTCTTCAGACTTTCTACTTTTTGCTCTATCTTCTCGGCCGAATCGATCTCAATTCTTCGTGCCATTCATTTTGTATCCTCTACAAGTGGGGTTCATAAATTCCTGATCGTTTCAGATTCTAAAAGTGTTCTTCAAGCCATCTTCTCCTTCTCATTCCTCTGACGGTACCATTCTCTCAATTCAAACTCCCATCTCTATTTTGTTCTGGTCCCGTTCCGTTCTCATAAACTTTCTACGGGTTCCTAATCATTCCAATATAGAGGGCAGTGACTCAACTGACTCTTTAGCTCGCTCCGCCGCCCGCAATAGTCCTTTCCTTAACTGTTTCACCTTCTTCAGACATTCTTTTCCTATCACGCTCTAATCATTCCAGACTTTGGTACATGTATCCATCTTTATTCTCTAATCATTATTCATACTACCGTCTTATTCAACCGGTTTTTCCTGTCTAGGTTTCATTCTATTCCCGTCTGTCGTCGCTCCACTGTTGTTTCCTTAATTAGACTCAGAATCAATCATTCTCTACTCCCTTCTTCTCATTTTCGATTCCATTTGCCTCCTTCTCCTTTCTACCCTCTTCACGCTTCTGAGCCTCCTTGTATTTGTGACTCAAATCGTATCCTTCTTTGGAATGTTCTACACTCCTTAACGAACGATCCCTTCTTTAAGGCCGTCTTTTAGCTTTGGGTCTTCATATTCCCTTTAACGCTACCTAAATCCTTTCCATCTCATTGCCTTCAGTTGTTCCGCTGCTGCTGTCCATAGTTCCATTTCTGACCGCCTGACTATTTAATTCTATCTTTTGATTTATCATGTTGTTGGGCCAAGGCCGTTGGCGCGCCCAGGGTAGGAAAAAAAAAGGGTACTCTCCCACTACACGGTAAAAAATAGGAAATAACCACTCGGGGGAAACAGTCCTTTGAAAAATGACGACTAGTTTGCATCGTAGTGATATCATGTAAACAACAGATAGCGAATATATCCTCCGCATATCCCGATATAGTACATATTGATTGCAGGGTGCCCCTAAAAAAAATTAAACCAATACGCTTCCCTGTGTATCATTTGTGCAGAAGTAGATTGTGACGTGGATATATCTTCCGGCTGGTGTGTAAAATGTGATATATGAGACTACGTGTTTCAAGTAAAAACACAAACAGTTGATCACAAATTTAATAAAATATAATGTAAATATAAATATAACACTTCCCTAGCTACCGTGATTGGTTGTAAATGAAAGTCATTATAAAATGTTGTGACATTTCTTTGCGATGAGAAAAAAAATTTTAGATTGATCCTTATCCACGTCAAAAATGTCCCATACTTAGTCTACATATCGTAGTCACAAATTTTCTCATTAAAGGATATCCGTTAATTAGGTCAGCTCAAAACGGCGTGAGTCCAGCAAAATCTCATCAAATCTCATTAAATTGAAGGGAAGATAATTGAAAATCTCACATCTACTTTTAAAGAATATACATTTCTACTCTCATTCCGCTCTAGTACTATTGACCTTTTGTGGGTTCCTACCCATTCTGGCATCGAGAGCAACGAGTTAGCGGATTTTTTAGCCCGTTCGGCCGCCCGCAATGGTCCTTTACTCTATAATTTTCCTACCTCGGACGTCCTCCTTCTTTCCTCAGCTAATCATTCCCGACTATGGTCGAACATCTATCCTTCTTTATTTTCAAATTCAGCCGTTTCCCTGTTCTCAGCCATGGTTTCATTCCTCTTCTTATCAACGTTCTGCGATCGTTTCGTTAATCAGACTGCATTTTAATCACCACTCCTTTCTACGCTCTTCACGTTTTCGTTTTTCCCTATCATCACCCGATTGTCCCCTTCATAGTTCCATCTCTCCTCCCATATGTGATGCAAACCACATCTTCTTTGAATGCCTTGCCCTTGATTCCGAGCGCTCTGTTTTCTACTCTAAAATCTCAGCACTGGGTCTTCCTGCTCCTTATAATTCTTCCTTTGTCCTTTCCCTTCCATCTCCAGATATAATCCCTGTACTTCAAGCTTTCCTAAGCTCTATTTCTAATCGTCTCTCTATTTAACCTTTTCCTTAATTTCTGTAGTTGTTGGTTCAAAGCCGCTGGCGCGCCCAAAAGATAATGTATAAAATAATATTACTATTTTATATTTTAAAAAAAAAGAAAAAAAAAAAAGAATTTTTATTTTTTTTTTTTTTGGAGCGTCCCATTTTGTTTTCTGAAAAAATCTTATGACTATTAAAAACTTTTATTTCGGGGAAAGAAAAAAAAAAAAGGGTAAAAAAAGACCGTTCAGAGTTTTTAAAAGAAAAAAAAACTGGTATAGTACATGCATCCCCATAGAGTAAGTGAAAAATTAGGGAAGTTGATGTCTCTGTTCTTACTTTTAATTTTACTAAATTTAAATAAATTCGTTATAGCGCCCCTTAACATTATGAAAATAAATTTAGTCCTTTAACAACTACAGTGTAAATCTCACATAAGGGGGAGGGGTTCTAAGAGGAAAGTAGCTCATATAATTAATGGATGTCTCCTTAACATTCTCGGAAATTCTGTAGTACCGCGGTTTATATGTTAGTTCTGGTTGAATTAGGTTATGAAATTTCTCTTATGCCGCCTGACTGCTTTTAACGTGCAACGAAACTTTCAGATTATTTAAATTCTGCATCGTTGGTGCTTGGCTACCAAGTCAGGGGTCACGGGTTCGAGACTTGTCTCGTCCCGGATCCAGATCGCTCCCAAGCCTACCCAGCCTGAAATAATTGGGTACCAGAGAAATCTGGGAAAGTAAAGGCGGCCGAGAGAAAGGAACTGGCCCCCCTACTCTCATTAGTGCCGTTGGGCTTCTTAGTACATTGTGAACCTTAACTTCACAATCCCAACGCCCTCTCAATGGAACTCATTTTACTTACTTTACTTTACTTTAATCTTTCACACGGATGAAACTGGACATCATTTGATACTATCTGTTTGTCAACGGCATCATCCCCACTCATTGTCAGTGACGAGGAGGCACTCAACAGTACTTTACAAGTTGTTTTTTGTCCGTTTAGACGTTTTTCTTTAATTACGGATGATTTCAGGGAATCAAACGTATTTTTATGCAGTGCAGACATAAGAAAATTCCATACACAACATACAGGTGTATATTCACGCGGCTTTTCTAGTGTGCTCGACTATATTTGCTTGCGGAGGATTAATTAAATCGTTTTACACGAATGTTTAAATATGAAATTTAGACCACCCGATTGGGCAGCGGTATTCCTTTCAATAGAGACTTTAAATCCCGCTGCCGTACTTTGAAACTTTGAAAATTTATCACTACGCCGATTAACGTAGTTAACGAGCGAGGCCGTGAAACTTAAAAGAACGTCCCGAAACCAAATTTTTTAATTCCACTTTTCGTTAATTGTAATTGCCGATTTGATTTTTTATAATGGTGCCTATTGAGGGATCTATTTTATTTCTAGTTTAAAAGTAAATGTTTATAGGCGTATTTAAACGCCTCACCGAGCAGACTTAAACACCGTCGACTGCTGACAGGAAAGATGGTTCCGCTTAATTTATAAAAACTTCGACTGAAATACCAATGAAAATAGCACAATCTGGCAATTATTCATTTATCTGGTCAGTTTCCTATTTTCACAAGTAGAACTGTGTAATTAGTGAATTATTACCTGCTGTTTTCAAGTTTGAGCATCTTCCGTTGAATCATGATTAAAATATTCTTTTTAAAGAACTGCATTAATTTAAAGGGGCTCGGTACCGTTTTTTGGTCTTCGTATAAATAGTTTTCCCGTAGTTGTTACCACACAGATTACCAATCGGCGTCTTCCGTAAATACCCTTTATTTCGTGTAGGAGACGGGGAAAAAAAAAATCCGCGATGCTGTATGCGAATAATATAGAGTTTATTTATATTACAACGATCCCATTTCGAAATTATGGTCGTCAACTCTAATTTCATTTTTAACTTCTACTAAATAAGTGAATAAAATAACAACTGAAAATCGTATATTTAATAACGGGTGTTTCATATTTATATGCCCAATATTCGAATATGTATCGATGAATTAAGACGATTTACAAGTTTTTTTTCCCCCCTAATGAATAGATAAAAATTCAACGATGAAAATTTTCAGCTGTGATATATGTCGCAATATAAACATCGAAAAATCTAAGCCGTTAATTGTTCCGCTACTCCCAAATAAGTGAGCTTTCCATCGATATGTGTCCGATGACAAAATTACATTTTTTTTCAGCCATCAAATTTTTTTTTATTATTATTTTTATTTTTATTTTTTTGCTTTTTTGGGCATGTCAGCTAAGCAAAATCCAAAAGTATGACAGCATTAATGATATTACATAGGAAAAATATTAGAAACAGAACATATGAATGAAGGTAACAAAGGATAAAACCGAGATAGAAGGAAAAGAAAGGATGCTGTGAGCGCTATAAGGAGGCCAAGACGCAAAAGACCGGAATATAGTATCGCGTTTTCTCAAGAAATAAAAAAGCATTCAAGAAAAATGTGATTCGCATCACAAATGAAGCATCCGCTGGATCAAATGGGTAAAGAAAGGAGACTAGGTAATGGAGAAACAGAAGAGCGAAGTAGGAATCAGGCTGTGATTTAGCCGCGATATTTAATTATAGATGAGCTAGTCAACCGCCTCATGTTAGAGAAATTCTGGAACCAAGGGAAAAGAGGAGGAACGGGCTGCTGGATGGCTAAATAAAAGGAAGCAGAATTAAAAAATGAAGAAGGATAGAGATCAGACCAACAGTCGCGGTGGGAACGAATAGAAAGAGGAAGAAGACTTTGGGCTGAAAAATAACACTAATAAAGCGACCATCTGAAGCAGCCGAACATTCTTCAATGAGTCAACTAACTCATTACCCGAAATTCCACAATAACTAGGATAATCAGATCAATACGGACAGAGCGGGAATGAAATAGATGCGAAATTAAGAAACGTAAGTGAAAAGCACGATAGGATCAGCAGGGATGGTTTAGCAATGCCTTATAAAACGCCTTTTGAATTAGAAGATAAGGGGGAACCTCGGATGATATATTGCTAATAGAAACTATAAAAAGGATTGCTTAGATAATTGAATTCGTTATGAGCGGCGGCGGGAAAGGGAAGATACGAAGGAAGAAAGAGTAAACTGGGTGAGTAAATAAATTCTTGAAAATTATAGATAAAATAAGGCGATTTGGTGTAGGAAAGAGCAAAAGGAGAGAAGGCCGTAAGACTCGAAGAAATCAAGGGATGGATTTTTATAAGGAGGGAGAAACGTCAATTATTAGATATAAACAAGTCGGAATTGGTAATGACATTTCATCAGGAACATTTCACCTAGATAAAGTGTTCGCATGAATAAAGGATAGGAACCAGTTTCTGCCAAAGTGACTGCATTTGGAGAGGAGTTCAAGGCATGGTGCAAAGGCGGAGACACATGTTATGGATTTTATCAAGCTTGAGGAGAAGATGTTAGGGACATTATCGTAAAGGAACGAGCAACGATCGAATTTGGAAAGCCATCGAATTTACGGGACCTGGAAAATTCACTTTTAAAATTCTTGATTTGAAACAAAATGGGGGGAGGCACTTTTCCTCGCTCTTTTGAACTTTTGCAAAAACTGAAACTTTTGTTCCCTTCAAATAGTATCGCGAGCTTTGCAAACAACACGGCGGGGAAAATTTTTGTTTTTTTCCGAATTTTTTGGAGTTTGCAGCAGGGAATTACCAAGTACATCGGCTATATTTTTCTTTTTTTATATATATACGTTTAAGGCGTGTTTCGTTTTTTTCTTTTTAAGTACTGTTTTGTTCGCCAAAACGAGAGGTTAAATTAACTTTGATTATCTGTAATGTTTTTTGTTTGTTTTTTTTTTATTTATTTATTTTTGAACGCGTCAGTCATTTACCGAGCAACAAGGAGGTGGAAAAGAGCCGTCAGTTAAATTTTTATTCGATTAGATACAATATAAAGGAAATAATAGCCGGGATGATGAAAAGAGAAGGAAAGGACAGGATGTAAGAAGCACAATAAGGAGTAGGAAGCTCGAGCTTCAGCAGATGAGAGTATAGAACGCAACGTTCGGAAGAAAGGCATGGGCATTTAATAAGAACGTGATCAGCGTCGCAAACCGCTAATTCGTTCGGACGGAGAGGGAAATATGGAGAAGAAATTAAAGAGAGAGAGAGAGAGAGAGAGACGGTAACGGGAAGATAAAATGTTAAACCGTTATTCCAGCGTTATTGAATATTTTAAATTGATATTTTTGTTGCTGTTTTGTGAACCATCGTATTAGAATTATTTGATACACCCATAAAAAAATGATAATTAAAGTTCCCTAAAAATCTGTAAAAGGTACACAAATAGGAAGCACTAAAAATATGAGATATGATCAAATGGTACTTGATGCTAGACCAAAAAGAGAGAAAAAGAAAAAAAAAAGAATTCCGGTGTATGGAATTGAAATATATTGCCCATGCAAAATATTTCAGTGGCAGCTGTATCACGTAACGTAACAGATGAATGGTTTCAAATGGTGTACAAGATAATTTTATAGAATAGCTATTTTTAAAAAACGCAAAAGATAAAATAGCTTCTGGGTTGCAAAGTTTCCTAAAATGTTTATAGTACTGCTATAAAATCAACCTACTGGCCAAGTCTAAGGCCGCCTTTGCTATTTTATTTATTTTACATTAGAACCGTTTCGTTGTTTTTCTTTTTTTTTTTTTTTTAATACAATGAAATTTCGTGATATTTTTGATTTTTTTAACGTATTATTCTATTTCTTTCTTAGCACGTGGAACAAATTTAGCCGATTTAATACAACCGAGTTTAGTTCAGTTACAGCCAAATCTGGATTTCATGGATACTCTGGAGCCCTTGCATGGTAATTATTTTTAAATTTATTAATGTGTATAATTTTTTGTTTTTAATTTATTCGTATATATAATTTTTTTTTTAATTTATTCGTGTATATAATTTTTTTAATATAGCAACCGCAAATGTTTGAATTTTACTCTTATTATTATAATCTGCCATTTTTTTAATTAATTAAAAATGGAAATATATATAGGAATTTAACACTGAAAAGTAGTAAAAGAATCAAAAATGAAAAATCGAGAAGTGTACGTGTAAATTGACGTGATGAATCCTCAACTCTTTTATATTTATCGTTAAAAGTTTCATTTCCAGCGTCATCGAATGTGACAGTATTTAGGAATACAAATTTTAACAAATAAATAAATAGTGAAACTAACTTATGACGTTAACGGTAGAAAACAAAAATTATACAGATTATGATCTAATTTTTAGCACGGACCGAATTTTCGAAATAAAAAATTAATCAACAGCTTAAACAAAAGGAAAAAAAACATACTTGTTTAATAAGTGACTTTTAACGCGATGAATTTTTGAATTTTTTTTTTTTAACGTGTACATCATACGAGGGTGGTTCAAATATAAACCGGAATTTTTAAATAAACGCGCGAAAAATTTATTGTGGAAAAAGTGGTTGCACTGGCAGTTAGACCGGTTTGTTACGAAGCGTGTAGAGCAATTAGAACCGCGTAACCTCACTTTTTAGTGTAGTTAGAGCCATGAGTGAAAAAGAAGTACCAGTGTCTGTTACGAGTGGTGTTCCGCGTTTCGAAAAGGACGTGAAGTGGTGTCAAACATAGCACATGCGCGGCGCCCAAAAACCAGCATTACAGATGAACACGTCAAAGCCATCGAACAACTCATTTTGGCTGACGGACGCGTCCGTGTACGCGATATGACCGACGAATTGGGCATCAGCATAGGTAGTATTGAGACAATAATTCATGATCGGCTAGGTTATCGCAAAATTGCAGCCAGATGGGTGCCAAGACTTCTGAATTTTGAACAGAAATTCACTCGTTGGGAAGTTTTTACGCGTCTCCTGCAGCGGTATGAAGAGGAAGGAGAGAATTTATTGCGGCGAATATTCACCACGGACGAAACTTGGGTACACTACTATACGCCGGAGAGTAAACGCTCGTCTATGGAGTGGCGGAAGAAAAAAGAGGGAGCGCCAGTCAAAGCGAAGGTTACACAGTCAGCTGGGAAGGTGTTGTGTACCGTGTTTTGGGACATGAAGGGAGTGATCGCAGTCGATTTCCTAACTGAACAACGTACCACGACGGCGCAGTATTACAGTAACCTCCTAAAAAACACAGTCAAACCGGCCTATCGAACAAAAAGGCGCGAAATTCCGATCCGTAGTGCGATACTGCTTCAAGACAACGCCAGGCCACATACCGCTCGGCTCACGATGGAGACATTGGCCGAATTGGGCTGGGAAACACTTGAACATCCTCCTTACAGTCCAGATTTGTCGCCTTGTGATTATTATTTGTTTGGCCCGTTGAAAGAAGCACTTGGTGGACAACATTTCGACAGCAACGATGAGGTGGAATCGTTCGTGCGCAAATGGCTATGTGACAAGCCGCGAGATTTTTACAAAAAAGGAATAAAAAAATTGCCGGAGAGTTGGAAAAAGTGTGTAGCGTGCGAGGGGGGTTATCTCGAAAAATTGTAAAAAATATGAGCACTGTAAGTATAAAATAAAAATTTTTATGACGAAATTCCGGCTTATATTTGAACCACCCTCGTATTATGCTTCGACCTAATCAACCGTGCCCTCACATTTTATCTTCATCTTATTCAGGAGTAGTTTTAATTTAGCGTCTACAAGCTTCCATATATATATATATATATATAGTTTTACATATACTACTAATTATTTTTAAGACAAAATAACCGTTGCGTCGCGAAAACATTACGAAATTTACCTCATATTTCCTTATTAAATAATGAATTAATCATTTACATATTAATGATTTTCGATTTCTTTTTCTTCTGAATCGCAAAAAATGACTGTCACAGTCCTCTCCACATAGAAAAAAAAAAAAAAAACTAAATTACCAAATTCATCTTCTTATTTCCGTAGATATTTTAAGAAAAATTGGCCGATCTAACCTGTACATTTAATTATTAAAGCTGAACTTTCCTACTCCATATAGTGCTTCCTATATCTTAGCTTTGCTCCGTCTTCAAAGGTGGTTCCTATTCTTGTCTCTTTTCTGTCATCGATTTCTGACCGGATTAAAATTTAATCTCTAATCTAGTTCAATTGCCCTGGGTAGCTGCCCTTCATCGGCCAAGCCCCCCCCCCCCCCAAAATGTAGTTCCCCTTTTCATTTTTTACATACGTTCAAACAAGAAAGATTTGTGGATATTACCTATCGCAAAAAAAAAACAAGTATAGTAGTACACTCATTATAATTTTTTTCGTGCAGCGCAAGTGTACGCAGGACTAACCTATAACTAGCGGAATCATTTGACTTTTCGTTATACAAGAATTACGTATTTTATACGCATCGGTTTTATTCACGTGCATACGATGTTACGCATGTTTACCATTGTGCCTTATTAACGGCTATTTCGTTTTTAATTGTTTTTGCTCGTTGTGTCTAGTTTTCGACTCAGAATCTCAATTTGGTAATGAACGGAACCGCTTACGAATAAAACGAAGCCGCAACCGTCAGGCCAAAATGTAACTAAAACCCACGTACCGTTAAGTCGACTATTTAAAATGACCTCCAGATCTATCTTTATTTAAAACGGTCAACGGTACACAATGGCCAATCGCTTCGAGTTGTAACGGAAAAAAAATGCGGATAAAATGATTTTTTAACATTTTGAAAAATATTCTGACCGTTCGGAAATGTAGATCGACTGTTTGCAGCGGCATTGCCATGAACCATTTATGTTTAGGGTAAATCAATGACACATGTTCACGCATAAGTCATTTATAACGCTCACTTAGGCAAAACGTTCTTTAATTACCGAATATAAGAACTCATAAATTCTAGATCAAGGGTAGACATCGCTAGAGGCACCAACTTAACGCAGTATAAATCTATTCGAATTTAAATAAACCGACTATTGTGACGATAGAAAGAGAAAGGATAAAGGATCGTATCTTGTTAATTTAAACCCATATTCTTTGATATTGTATGTTCGATTCGTTATTATGATGTTCTCTAAAATGTTGAATTCGCTTTGGGCTATTATGTTAAATTGAATATTATCACGGTAACTCTATTTGACGTCAGCCACGCAAAATATGCGGCTCGTGTTTCATTACCAAAGATAACGAGCAACATTATAATAACCCGAGGGTGACCACCAGTCGCGATTGTCGAATTTAATAATTCCCCGCTTTAAAATAACAATTAATAAAAACGGAGTGGATTTTGACTATTAATATACGTTATGTATAATTGTGTGTGTGCGTATGTATATGTATATGTGTGTATGTATGTACGTGTATATATGTGTGGGTGTGTGTGTATATGTATATAACTTATAAGAATTATGAAATATAATAAACACCGTTTAATTTCAGATCAACTTGATTTATTAAATAAATAAAAGCAAAAGTAAAATTACGCGTACCTGCAAAGAAGAAAAAAAAAAGAATAGATTGAACAGAGAATTTAAAAGTAATAATATAAATTGAATTTTTCGAATATTCATAATGAAATATTTCGAAAGTGTTCCCTATACTATAATTACATGAAAAGCGCTTGCTCTACGACGCTCACAGATAATCCTACTTTTCCGAGATTTTATTAACGGCGGGTCCTTCCCTCGATAAACTGAAATGCGCAATAATAAAAAACACCTTTTCTTTTTTACATGACTAATTAAAGCTGCTAAAATCAAGAAGGCGCAGACAGAGTAGTTTCTCAGTTTTGAAATTAATGATTAATAGGAATTCTATGAAATAAATGCGGATTTTAATTTTGTTATTTATACTACTACCCTATGGGGGGTCATATAAGATTTTCAATTGAACAAAGACAGTAGTCCAGGCCAATATAATTCACTAAAATGAATAATTCAGTAAAATTTCTTGTTCACTGAAATAATCTGGTGTTTACCAAGTCATTTCCTGATCACTTCTGAATTTAGTTATGGTTCAGCGAGCACGATTAAACCGAAAACTTTACAATAAAAATCAAAAAAATACTTACATTTTTAATTAAATTGAACAATACACCACAACGAAAGTGTGAAAATGTGTGTGAAATACAAAAAGATAATAAACAAAAAATAAGAATATATAGTTTTAGAAAATGAATTATAACTTAAGAATTCTGATTAACAGGTCCGCGCAATAATATCATAATTTCTAAAAGATCTTATTTTAATATTTTAGTATAAACCTTAGTTTGCAATAATTAACTATACACATAATATATATATATATGTATATATTAATTACAACGTAATTCTTAGGATAGCCCCATTCGAAAAAATGACCCAAAAAAATGTCCCAATTTTATGTAACGTTTGTTATATTTTATAGGGTTTTTGTTATTGTTATTTAAAAAATGTCACAATTTTGTATAACGAAAAATTTAATGAAACAATATCTTAATTTTATATAATGAAAGTTAAATGTTAAGATAGGATTTTTGTGATTATGTTTTGTTTTTCTTTTTGTGTTGATACCAGTAAGAATTACGTTGTAAATTTTGATGATTTTATACAAAGTATAAAAGAGAAAGAGACAGAAATGAATGCAAAAGGGGTCAAGGGGGACAGCCCCTTGCGAGGCCAAAATGGCCGAGTTTATATATATATGTATATATGTATGTATGTATGTATGTATGTATATGTGTGTGTGTGTTCTCACATTACACTGCCAAAATAAAGAAAAAAATATATTATTCCGACAACGCTAATTATTTTTACGAAACAGAATAAAATATACATTAGTTCCCCTGTATCCGCGATACCGGTATCCGCGGTTTCAGTTATCCGAAGAATGCCAATAAATGTTGACAAACGATGATGTAGAAGAAATAATTAAGTAATCTTTCGAGGAAGAAAGAGAGGGAGAAAAAGAAGAAAGTGATTCAAAAGAAACCGAATGGACACTGGAAAAAAATTTAGAGAAGCTTTCTAGACAGCGCAAAATTTAAAAGAAAACATAGTAGATTACAACTCACTTACGGAACGTGGATTTTTTGTTTCCCCTTGTTTTGGTTTTTCATGCAGCCTCTCCAGCAAGTCTTCAGTGAAAATGAAAAGAAAAACAAAACAACCTCCCCCTCACAATGTTTTTTCAAGTAGCTAAAATAGTGGCAATTTGCATCACCAAGCGTAGTAAACCGATCTTTTTCGAACACTGGTCCTTTTCCACGGATGATGATGTTTCTGAGTAATGTTCCTAATTTGAATTTTCAACTTCTCATCATCGTACGTAATAATTATTATTTTTTTCTTTAATGTAAATTGTAGCGTGTAGCCACAGTACATACATACAGTATACAATACTATTAAATATATCGTCAAAAATTTGCTCTATCGGTTGCTGCTTGACCATTATCACAATCTCATGTTGTTGGTAGCAATAAGGAGAATGGAGTACAGTAATGGTGAATACATAATCACAATACTGTACATATGTACCGTGCACTGTAATAATTTTCAAATTATGCAATTTACGTCCCTATATACAGTACAATAAATATGTCTGTAGGTGTGGTATATATTTGTGTGTTAACGCAATGTGCTTAATGTTCGCTCTTATCCTCAGTTTCATTCGGGACGTATTTGCCGACTGTATGTATTTATATACTTCAGTTTTAATTATCGCAATAAACATTATACAGTTTCTTGTAGAAATACATGAAAATAAACGAAATCCTTAAAGTTTAATCATTTAAATTTATCAAATATCAAGTAGCAACTGTTAATAATAATTACGAACTAAACTATTTGTAAACTATAGTGTACCCCTTTTACGGTGTAATAGGGATTGCAACCTGGAAAATCGGATCCGGTATTTCGGCAGATCCGGCGCTGTTAAACGTATATCGGATCCGATGATAGCAATTTTTCGCAAAATAATCGCGCTGTTGCATGAGTAGGTACTTTAAATACGTGGTGCGTGTGCAAATATCAAATTTACGTTCCACGTGATGAGTGTGAGAATGATTAAAATACGAGTAGGTTATAAAATAAATGAATAATGCCGGACACTTCACACAAATTGTCTGAATCATTTAACAACAACTTAGCGATGAACTGAGTTGAGTTACGCTACGTACGAACTAAAATTTGAATTAGAATTGTAATTAAATATGTTTTGTATTTTGTTACAGCTACTACTGGGGTAGTATACTAGTTTATTATTAGTTTAGACTAGTTGACAAAAGTTTCGAAACATGTCACTTTCAAAACCAAGCCAAAATGAGGAGAATTATGGTGGGGAGAGTGAGAAAACTGTATGGCATTATTTAATAAAAAAATCCAAAAACACAACTCTTTGAACGCGGAATGCACATTGTGCTCTAACGTACTAAAAATAAGTAAAGGTTCTTATAAAGGTTTAAAAACACATTTAAGATCAAAGCATTGCATTGACCTAAGTTCTGAAAATAACCAATTGTAATGTCCGATTTCTGATTCATTTCTTTTTTTTTTTTTTTTTATGGGTTCATTAACGAGGACATTAGCTCAAGAAATAGGAGTAAAGAAAAAATCAGATTTTTATGCGGCGTGAAACATTCAACAAGAATGTGTCAAGCGCCTGGACGACAGAAGGAGAAGGAAATGAAAGAATAAATGCAGCGAAAAAACCATCCACATCAAAAACTGATTCAACTTAAATTATTTATGAGGAAGAAATTCTCAAAAAAAAAGTATAAAACAATCGACAATTATTTTAAAAAGGAAAACTCGATGGAAAAGATGATCTTAAGAATGATCTGTCAAAATGGTGTGCCCCTCAGTTTATTTTGTACTTTGTCAGATTTGAGATATTTGTTCTTGAAGAGCGGCTAGATTTTAATTGTTTGCTCGTTGTCTAATTTTAATATCAGAAATAAAGTTTATTTTATATATATATATATATATATATATATATGTGTGTGTGTGTGTGTGTGTGTGTGTGTGTGTGTGTTTTATAAACTACCTACATAATACACACACTCGATTAACTCATTAACGGTCTATTTTGGAACGAAAAGGGAAAATCATCCTGATTTGATCAATCCGATCGAATCGGGTCGAGTTGAAAATGACGCCGGATTGCAATCCCTATTGTGTAATACTCGCTGTAGCTCGGTTTTTATACTTAAAGCTTCAAATTGTCGAATGATTTCGTGCGTGATAATGCGACGTGTAATTTTAGTCGTGGCTCTAGGAATGTCAGGTTTTGATTAACTCACTACCCTATTCAAGAGTTTGCTCGCGCGGCTCACTAGTCATCATGCTATGAATTGTAACTGTATGGCTTGGAAAAATTTCAGTCGAATCCTCCGATGCTATGACATCGTATCTGCTTACCAATATGTTTGTACCTTCTGCCCCACACATCAAGAGTTATATCCAGACTGTTGTCTTATATCGTCTCAAACACACGGTACGGACCACTTGAATAATTAAAACCTTTGAAATAAACTGAAAATGGTTAGCGTCGTTGCCTTCTGGATGAGATTAATGGGGAAATAAATTGGACAAAGGGACCGACATCGTCAACAATGTATCATAATGATTAATAATAATTGGTAGAGTTTTTGTTGCCTATAATGAAATCATTATGAAATTACCATTTCTAAATAAAATAATGTTTAAAAAATGTAAATAAATACTTAATTTTACGTAAACGGTAAGAAACTGACAAAATAAACTATTTTTTTGGCGCTCAATTGGAAGTATTTTTTAATTTTTAACATATCAGTTTTTCGCAATGACTGTAGAACTGTTGGATATAAATTAATTTCTGATTTCAAAAAAAAAAAAAAAAAAAAGGTAAAAATAAGAAATAAAAAAAATAAAAGAGAACCGTAGTTAAATATTTGGGTTAATGAACCAAATGCGGTTATTTTGCAACGTATCTCTAGATGTAAAAATTAACATCGCAAAAAAAAAGTGGGGGAATCGAAATTAAATCAAGGTAGAAAACCCGAAAGAATTTGGAGAAAAATCTTTGGAATGTTTTATCCCCAGTACGTAGAACAAAAATTCAGAAATTACCAATAATTTTACCGTGTCTACATATTTCAATTTTTTTGACTCGGGAACGAATTATTTTTGATCATTTTTATAAAAAAATTAATTGGAGGTTAATGCATAAAATAGAAAAAAGATTACCCCGGAGTGAATTGTGACCAATTTACGTGTTAAATTTTCGAAAATAAAAGAAAAGATCTGATGCGATGCCATGGCGGAAAGGGCGCGGCAATCACTATGTTTCTTTTGTCACTGATGTACGAGATGTGTCACACATACGCTCGCTACATTATCACGTGTATATGGTCATCATAAGTGACCGTGTATGTCTCTGTATCATGAGAACTTAATTACACGATCGACCGGTTAAATGTTTTCAGTCGAAGAAAGTTAATTTTATAATAATGTACCTTTTTTATTGTTTATCAATTAATCGAATTTCTTACCGTAATCGGGACGTTCACATTTTTATTTTACCAGTTACGAAAAGAATGTTAATTGATAATGTATGTTGTTTAGCTCCAAATACGCATATTGCAGTATCCGAGAACTGGTCACCCTACCTTATTAACCTTTGACCTATTATACTGGCCCAACTTAATTTCTTCGACCTCTTTCGACTGTTCCGCCTCCCCTATTAGTCTGCCCTTTCTGCTTCACCGAGCTCTTCTTTTTATTTTTTTGTTGGCAAAGACCTTCAGATACTGTAGCACAATTATTAAACGTTACCCGAGTTGTCGAGTTTTTGCAATTATTACCCCATTTATGTAACGGCAATCTAATCTAACAAAACGAATCGCTTACTACGCTGCTCGATGCGACGTTTAATAATTTTTAAATCCTTAACTTTTTTTAAATTTAGAATTATTCTTCGCTTATCAGTTGAACTCCCCTCCCCTTCCCCCCTACTAATAACTTACAAATGCGTTTTAGTTTTAATGCGCATATTAGACGCGAACACCAAATTCGCCTAGTTAAGTACAAGAAATTCTCCCAATGAATGTTTCATTAGTTTCGCGAAAGGTACAGATTTTTTCCATCAATTAAATATTACATTTTTTCGTTACATGCTTTCCAATATATTTAACATCGCAATTCTTCTTAAGGTGCCGTACGCTACATAGTGCGTTGGCGCAACCTATTCGTACATTTTTAGCTGTACCGATATAGGTTGTGTACCAGGCAATTATTATATGCAACGCAGGTGTACACACGCAAGACTACATTCGGGACTGATAGTAATCGTTTGATTTATCGATATACAAGTGCAGTCCCGTGTGGGTCTGCTGTGTACTGACCTAGCGCGCATATGATGTTGTACGTGGTGGTTTGCCATTGCCTTCCACGTGATTATTGGCGATTATTTATTTATTTAATTCTTGTAATAAGTTCGTCGTCGCTCGGGATCGAACCCGTGACCGCCATATTGGAAGTCAAGCGCTCTAGCAACTAGGCTATCGCGACGACAACATCGCAATACATATATTAAATATCGAATTTAAAATAAAAAAAAAAAAAACCCCGACGTGAAAAATCGGCAATTCTCCGGAGATCAAAAAGATTGGACAAACCACTGGTAAAAGTAACGCTGATTGCATTTTTGATTACCACGGTATAATTGATCGACACTTTATATCCTCCAAAAATATATTTTGAACACCCTCTATTAGCACACAACGTTCGCCACAAAAAGGCTTAATTTTAAAACGTTTGAAGAATTTTTGAAAAAATTCAACATTCCGGTTATGCCGCATCCCGCCCCGACTGTCCAGACGTAGCACCGTGTAACTCCGTTTCCGATACTGGAAAATTAATTACGAGACCAAACATACAAGTCGGAATATCGTGAACTCTGTGCACAAGTTTATCAGGAGCATGAATATGAAAAGACACAATAATAGTAAATTGGAAAGGAAGGATGCATCGATATGTTCCGTGCAATGGTGCTTGTTTCGAAAGGGAGTAATTTTTCTGTGGAATAAAATTTTTCATAAAACCTGCGGCAGGGTTTTCTTTAAACATATATAGTGAAGTGAGGAAGTATCGTACCGAGCACGGTCCAGGCTCTATCAGTAGTTAACAGATTGCTATACAATCCTACATGATTGGTAACCTGGTAACTGGCTTTATTCGTTGTATCGAAGTGAACTTTAAATATTTTTGTGACAGCCATTCTATATGTACACGTGTGACCTACATATATATATATATATATATATATATATAGTATATATACATATTATTGATTACTATAGCATTTTCACGCCCGTGAGTGATATAAAGATCCTATAATGTTTGGTCTGTAACCTTTTTGGTTTCCATTTTGCGAAAAATTACATAATTAATTGAAACCGACTCTTCTTTAAAAATTACAATCAAATCGGCGTTCAAGGAATATCCCCAAGGCAAAGTTCATAGGTTCAAGTTTACATGCATATTTATGTATATGTATGAAATATGAATTTTGAATTGTTCCCTCTCGCAAACAAGACTCGTCGATGGGTTTAAGAAGGTAAAATGTAAATTTGCACTATAAAATTAGCAAACTGGCGTGATTAGCTGCGTAAGCCGCTACATCAGGTGCCCGGTGAAAAATCGGCACGACTTGGTGTACTCACAGTAGCACCAAGTTATCACCTTCCGGCCACTCTTGCAGCTTCATAATGGGACGAAATAGTTTGTTACTATCGGAATAACTATCGGAACTGTCACTGACCAGCGTTTTGACTACCACCAACGAGAATTAATTTCCAAGAACGTTTCGTTTTGAATTGAGACTCTACAACAAGAGAAGTAATGGGTTCGTGACTGGAAAAGAATCGCTGACATATTTCAACACTCAGTATGGAGCAATAATTGCTTAGATTAACTGCGCACATATTCCGTGAAAGCACAGTTGATGATGAGTCAACTGAAGACGACCCAGCTATCAAACGGTTGGTATTAGCATATCGTCTTTTTAACTCATCTGCGTTCTGAACCAAAATTGTATTTTTGTGATGTAGAAAAAAACATTTACAATGATCTTAAGTTATCGCGGGCGGATGATAACGCGATTTCAGTCGAAGATACTGAGGATAATGACACCAAAATTATGTTCGTAATTGTATAATCGAGAATGACCTCAACGTTCCTTCGGTATTGACGATACATAAGCAGCAATATAACAATAATTTAAACCCATTAATATCGTGTATGAAAACTACCGGACTTCCTGACAATCCTGTCAGACAACTTAAGAAAAAACAATGTAGAGATGCGCTTATCGCCCACTAATAATAGTAAAGCTATTAGAATACTATTAATAACAAAATACTCATATAAATAATCTAATAATGAAATGCTAACATATAACATGCGGCGTCAGCCGTTATTTAGGACACTTAAAATGTAGCTACTGATCAATTGTGTTGATGACCTAAGAGTCGGTATGCAAAAAAAAAAAAACAAAAAACGATGGTTAAAAAATTCGCCCTTTGTTACGAAAAAACGAATTGCCAATTCGATGAAGAAAATACTGAAGGGCAACACAAATGTCAATACTAAATCCTGAAAACAAGGAATAATATTGTAACGTTTATCGTTAGTTTAATTTGATCCCCACCAGAGGAATAATATAACGTTAGATTTAGTTTTATATCCTCAAGGATGCCACCGTGGACTGCGTAGCTCCGCAGAACCGTTGTTAATGGTTCATATAAATATTGATCTTTTTTATTTACGCTTATTTATTATTATTATATGATATTATTAAATCAGTCGCTATGTTTCTTAATTACTTATTCAATAACATCGATATTAACGACCGATTGCTGAAAAAGCAATAATAGTAAACAAGTACACTATATTCAAATACTACATCTGCAAATCTGAAAGCGCTATTCCAACTCCGCGGACACCTGCCGACAACAGTGATTTGTAGAATTTTAAATGAATTTTGTTAATCATTCTAATTTCGTATTTTACGTATGTGTGTGCATTTATTAACTACGTTTTGCAACAAACACGTCGTCAATGAAAGATTAGTGTCGGGGGGAAAAAGTTTTAATACTCGTAGTCGCACAAAATCCGAGTTGAATAAATGTAGTAATATGTATTTTTAAAAAAAAATTAAAATCATAAATCTCTTTACACATCTGCGGTATGGTCAAGATCGTAGTGTCATCCTTCGAATAAAAATAAATAAACGAATAAAATAAAACAAAAATAAAAATATAAATCGGGCTAACCGAAATGAAATGTGTAATAAATGTTATAAAAAAGTGCTTGAACCACGAGCAACACAACATTTACTCTACCTTTAACGCCGGTCAGTTCTTTTTTTTCGTCATCAAAATGTTCTTGGTCCGTGACGTAAGAATACGCGTTTTTTTTGTGTTTTTTTCTGTTTTTTTTTTTTTTTTTTTGTTTAACAATATCAAAGAACAGTAGTGTAACTTTGTTATTAATAGCTGGTACATGTGTTGAAACAGATTTTGAAGTGCAGTTCGCCGTTCTGATTACTACGTCAATGTTGATAGCTACAAAATTGAATGTAAACATTTATTTTCCGATAAGTTATTATATAATTGATAAATAATTAGAAAAATCAGTCTGGATTTAGCTGGTGTTTACGTGCGATAATTTTCGAGTGCATTGTGCTGCTATTAATAATTAAACATGTTTATGTAATCCGTTAGCTGAATGAAATATATCACCTTTTTCAATAATTTTGCCACTTTCATCGTCGGTAAAGCGAACGTGACCTGCAGTTGATTATTAAAATTCTTCAACATGCGCGATGGTGGCACATACAGTGAAAAATTAGAAAACTGCTGAGTATGCAGACTTAAAACCGCTTAAAAGAAGGTGACTCTTACAGCTGCTGCTCTATTTTAAATAAAACCGTAACTTTCAGAATTTATCGTAAAATTATAAATAACTACAAATCCACAAAATTTTAACTAATCTATTTTAAAAATCGACTCACGTATACACACACACGGTTGAAAGATTAACGGAAA
Source organism: Icerya purchasi (assembly GCA_039619475.1). Lineage (NCBI taxonomy): Eukaryota > Metazoa > Arthropoda > Insecta > Hemiptera > Monophlebidae > Icerya > Icerya purchasi. Next base: position 147,348,447 of record CM077115.1, read on the forward strand.
AATGCTTTGTCAGATGAAAGATGATTGTTGTTTAAGATAATATATACGACACCGAGAGCGGGATAATTGAAAATCTCACGTCAACTTTTAAACAATACACATTATTATACAGATAAGAAGACAAAAAAGTGATTCGATTTTTCTTTTACTTTTTTCTGGGAGTGACCTATTTTGTTCGCTGAAAAAATCTCATGTCTATTTTAATAACTTTTATTCGAAAAAAAAAAAAAAGAAAAAAAAAGAGAAAAAGTAAAAGTAAAGAAATGTTCAGAATTTTTAAAAGAAAAAAAAAAAGAACTGCTATAGTACACGAATGCCCGGATGTGGTCGAATTGGTTCCCATTGTTACTAGAATGATTAATAAATCAGTAGGTTTATGTACTTTATTAAATCGTGATATTTGACCAAAAAGAAATATATTTTTGATAGTAGTGGTGAATTTCGCATAAGGAATAACGTTAAGTTTAATTTACCCCTGATTGTATTTGATTTTTTTTTTTTTTTAAACATATAAACATGAAATATAAATCGTGAATAAGTACACAAGAGTGTTGAGCTATGTAAACATTCATTCATTGATAAAGTATTATAAAAGTGCTAAATGTAGTTTACAATTATTTATTTTCGCATTTAGAGTTCAGATTTTTTTGAAACAGATAACAATAATACACAAATTGAAGACAGCTTGCAACATAGATGTACGATATCGTTTGCAAATTTTCTATTCAATAATTTTGATACTAGAAATCTTTCTAACCCATCTGCCCGAATTTTTTTTTTTTTTTTTTTTGGTAACCGAATTTATAATCGTACATCACAAGTCGTTTTTCCCCCTTTCTCGCTAAACATAAATTCCATCAAAAAATCGGAGTAAATAAGTAATATTTTGATAACTAACACAACACAAACAGTACAATACCCCCCTTATATATATATATATATATATATATATGTATATATCAAAAGACCGAATGCTGATTAAGAATAAAAACGGAAAACAATCTCACCTGCATACAAATGAGAAACAGTCGTGTTCTATTATGACACTCATAATGATCATATGTGAAGAATAAGAACGGTAGTAATATCAACATAGAAACATCAATAACAACAGCGATAAGAGACTTGGTGGTCAGTTTCACATCTCAGGTAAAAAAGGAACTTTAAAAAGGACATACTTGATACATGAATAGCAATTCGACCAGCTAACTTGAAAATCAAGTTTATCTATGGGAACCAATTCGACATCTCCCGAATACACCCATGGAGTGAATGAAAAATTAGGGAAGGTGATGTTGCTGTCTGTTTTTACTTTCAATTTTACTGAATTTAAATAAATTCGTTATAGTACACCTTAACGTTGTATTCTTATGAAAATAAATTTACTCCTTTAACAACTATAGCGTAAATTTCACGTGGGGGGGGGGGGACACCAAATCTCACTAAATCTCACCAAAAAGGAGGTGAGGTCAAAATTTAAAAAAAAATTAATGGATGTCCCTAAAGATGTTACACAATTTTTTTATTAGTTAATGGTGATTTTATTAATGTTGACAGTTAAATTTGTTGTTTATATATATATATATATATATATATATATATATATACCATGAAAATGGATAATACTATCCGAAACTAGTCGGTGTTTTATTTTTATTGTAAATAATTAAATAACAATTTTGTGGTTTAAAGTGTATTTATTTACTTTTCAATAAGATTTATAACATACCACAACAGTGTGGAACAGGATTATATTAGTAAAATAACAGTCATTAAAATGCGTATTTTTTGTAATGATAAAAATGGGGGGGGCGAACCCGGAAAAGTCCCCCTCAGATGCGGCCCTGTATATGTCTACCCCTGAACGCAGATACCCGGAATCTGATAACAGTCCAAACTGCGTGTAAAAGTAATACAGAGAAAAGTTATGAAAATTGTTAAATGCGCTTCCGTTGTCAAATTAAATTTTTTTTTTTTTTATAAATTAAAATATACATTTCGATATCTACAGCGTAAGTAGGAAAATTAATTTTTTTGTTCCCCTAAATTTGACGATGTGATGTTAAATTATTTCTGCGTTCTGCGACAGCATTACATTAGGTCTCCCCGTATTTTAAGAAAATACAGTATTAGCACCCCTCCCCTCTAATTATTGAATTGGTTTAAAACTAACCGTTGATGTAAATGTATGAACAATACAAACGAAAAATGTGTATGTAAATAATGCAATAAAATGAACTTCCGAAGGAGGCGACACACATTTTGCAAAAATCCTGAATATTGCCTTTATTTATTATAAACCAAAAAAAAAAATTGAGAGTGGTGAAATGTGACTGTGAAGTATATTATTATTATTATTATTATTATTATTATTATTATTATTATTATTATTATTATTATTATTATTATTATTATTATTATTATTATTATTATTATTATTATTATTATTATTATTATTATTATTATTATTATTATTATTATTATTATTATTATTATTATTATTATTATTATTATTATTATTATTATTATTATTATTATTATTATTATTATTATTATTATTATTATTATTATTATTATTATTATTATTATTATTATTATTATTATTATTATTATTATTATTATTATTATTATTATTATTATTATTATTATTATTATTATTATTATTATTATTATTATTATTATTATTATTATTATTATTATTATTATTATTATTATTATTATTTTTAACTGCGCGCGTGGTATATATTATTTTTATTACTATTACCATTATTACCGAGCAACAGCGATGGTAGCTTTAATAAAGTTACGAACGTTTACGGTGAGAAGATAATGCGTTTTTAAATGGTGTTGTGTTTAAATAAAACGAGAAAAACAGTGTAAAAAGTGCTCAATTGAGAAATTTAAACTGAATGCTGACAAACATGTTTATAATTTTTCAATGTTTCGTTTCTGTTAGAATTTTATACGCAATTCCGGCGGTTTCTTCCAGTTTTAATTTTTCAAAAACCGATCATTTATTCGTTTATTTATTTAAATAATTTATTTAATTTTCCACCTAAGTGTTTTGTACCACACAAATTAAAAAAATTTTAAAAACAAACGAAAATCCGCATTCCTAGCTAATTTTATCGAAATCCGTTGTAAATTATAATTTCCTAATTGTCGATATAATAATATCGGAGAGCTATCATCGATGCAACTTGTAACTGAAACAGCTAATCCCCCGTCAAAAGTTGTTTTTATCAGAGCCTAATAAATTTTTAACAAACTCGATTCACGCTTTTCATTACTTCGCTGCCGAATATTATCATTTCGTTCGTGTAACCGTCGAAATGACGCAATACTGCAATCATAACTGTTCAGCGAACACTCGAGTGAGTGTAAATAAATTTTCGGATGCTGTATGTTTTTAATCGTTTTTTTTTTTTTTTTCATAAAAGTAGTCGTTGCTTGCTTTTTTTTTTATTTATATTTTTCGGGGGTATAATTTACCCCGCAGCAGCGCTTGTAAAATCACCGGTAAAAGTTTGTTTTTTTTTTTTGAAATTCTAAATTTTTTTCCTGCAAAGTTCGCTTTCATAATTAATCAGTTTTAATTTTTAACGGTTTTCTTCGTCTCTGCGATGATCGCGCCAAAAAAATACCCGTTTTCGCGTACGGTGTAAGGTCATTTTTTATCGGGAAGGTATAAAACGTTCTTTTACCGACTTGCTTTTATAAATAACAATACGTCCCCTGATAAAATCGATTTTTGTTGATGCAATAAATCGTAATTTAATTTTAGTACGATTATTTCTCAATAGCTTTTTTTTTTCTTCTTTTTAACGGTTTTTTATGTATTTTGTTCGTTTTAATTAATTTCTAAAATTTGTTTTGTTTTTGTTTTTTTTTCTGTTAAGATTTGCTCGGGAGCACATCCAAGCTTCCCTCAGTACCGGAAGAATATCATCCGTCCGATGACCTGTACCATTCGTTAAATTTAAATTACCACGATGTTTCGTCAGCAGCATCCAGCTTCGGAGTACCGTCCGGACACTTAGTTACCGATGGTGGTGGCGGCGGTGGTGGTGATGGTGGTTCGACGGACGATCACTACATAAAAGATGATCCGGACAATAATAATTCACCTCATCAGCTAAGTCCAATTAATTCGACCAAGAACAGTTACCAAACTCCTCATACCGATTTCAATCCGTACCGGAACAGCACAACTTCTGCTTCCTCCACGCTTCCTTCTACGCCCTATATCAGTCATCACCACCCGCAATATACTTCCAGCAATACAAGTACCAGCAGCACTTGCAATACAGTCGGCAACGTGTTAGATAACAGCGCTAATAATAATAACAGCGATAGCAACGGTAACAATAACAGCACTACTACCGCTAATAATAACGGTGCCGCTAATAGTAACGACGGTAACAATTACTCCTGTTACACTCGGTCAAATTCTTCATCTCTCAACTATTCGGCCACGGCAACCGAGGATTCTGCTAATTACGTCATTAACTATTCGCAAAATATCAGACATCCGACGACGCTACAGCAACCGCAGCAAACTCCTCACACGATTCCTATTAATTTTTCAACGTCGACGATGCACTCAAATTCCGGTGGCGCGCAATTTCTGCAATGCTATTCCACCGAACAGACCATACCACCCCCACCGTTACCCGCTGCTTATCCTCCCCCGATCAATAATTACCGATGCCCAACTCCTTCCCCGTCGGCAACTGGTTTCCCGCTAAAACATACGAGATCAAACAGTTTAGTGAAGAACGAAATGCCGATAACTATCCTTTCTTCGACAGATAAAACTTACCCGAACCAAAAGGTAAATATTTTTATATATATTTTTTTATTTATATATATATATACACACACACATATATATATATATATTATGTGTCTTGTAAATCACTGATATGCCCCATTTTCGTTTTGTTACTACCGTGATTGCAGATGTTTTCCACGTTTGTCTACCGTTAGGTAATCGGCAAATCGTGTCTACACAATACCGCGATTATTCCCGCAATGCGCTAGCCAGTGTGATCTCTTAACGGAAATGATCTGGGCACTAACAAGCTGATAAACACTTTATTCATTTATGATACAAGGTTCACAAAATTTGAACAAAATTAAAAACATATTAGCTGCTTTTTGGAAATTCGACTTTTTTATTTTCTTGTTCGTTAAACTATTTATGAAAAATCTCGAATATTTTAAAAGATACGATTGCTTATCATACTCGAATAATAATAATGTGCTTTTTTTGTTTTCTTCATCAACAGTTGTAACTCCTTTTTGAATCCGGAACCGTAACTTCCTCCCATCCACTGTCGCTAATATCTTAACGGTTTTCATAAGAATTCAATGCCCCTTTCTAGCAGCCACACATACTTAAATAAAAGGTGCTCGCTTATCGATCGCGTAATTGTCGATATGTACAAAATAATGAAAAACATTTCAAGCTACTAGAAATTTTTTAACATCCGTATGAAAATTATATTCCTTTCCATATATGCTTCCGATTTATTTTCGACTTAACACGGATCTCATTTATCACTCGTTCTTTATAATGATCGTTAGGAGTAAAATTGAGAAATTTTTATACGCCATTTGAGCGTCGTTTTTTTTTTTTTCTCAACACAATTCCGGGATGTGAAATATTAAAAAATTACTCTCATCGCGTTATCTTTTCAATTGGCGCCATTTATATTTTATATCGTGTAGAATGAATAAATTATAGTTCGACAATTTTAATGATGCACTATTTTCGGTTCGCTATATTTCGAATTTCTAACGAAACGTTAATTTTTTTGTTTGTCCGACGCGTATAAACGATGTTAAGTAACATGAAACGCGGTTTTACGAAATGTGTATGCTCTTCCTTTCGAATAAGTTATAATTGATTAATTTATTTTAAATTAATTTATTTTTTATCATTAGTAAATAAATAAAAGTAGCAAAAAAAAAAACGCGCAAAATCTAACCATTAATAAACTTCGAAAAAATCGAAAAAACTGAAAAAATTAAATGCATGATAAAATTATCAGCATACCCTAGTTTCATTTCCGTTAATATCAAGAGGACAACTACTAGTTAGTTAGTAGCTCTACGATATACATATACTCGTACGTTTGTCATTACCAGTTTAATGTAATCTTCATGCCAGTGTTAAATATCCACGATTACGCGATCCTAAATAAATGCAAGTTTTGAAAAAATCCCCCAAAAAATTAAACGTTACATACTATAGAGACCACGCAAATGAGGCCATTTTTTTTTCAAGTATACGTATATATATATATATATATAAACTCGGCCATTTTGGCCTCGCAAGGGACTGTGACCCTTAACGACCCCTCTTTTGCTTACATTTCTGCCTCTTTCTCTTCTATACTTTGTATAAAATAATCAAAATTTACAATGCAATTCTTAGGCCGTCTCCCGTTAAATTTTATAACGGAAAAATGTATTAAACTATCGAAACAACTTAACCTACACTAATACTTGTTTTGCATTTCCATGGTATTATTAAATTAGTAATGTGATGTCTTTACATGCTTTTCCCTACGGCGGGACTTCTTATTCATCAACCTGCACGGTAATAAGAAGTTTATTCATTATCACTATATCTGTTTATTTCACTCATTGTTTCTTTTATGTTGTACAGTAATTTATTTTCAAACGCCGATTTAAAACAATCATTTAATTTATCAAATACCCCGACGCGTTTCGAAGACAAAGCTTCATTATCACGGAAGTTGATAACAACTCCCGTGATCATGAAGCTTTGTCTTCGAAATGCGTCGGATTATTTGATCAAAAATTAAATAATTGTTTTGAATTGGTGTTTAAAATTAATTACCGTACAATATTCATTATGTTTCTAAAAACGAAAACTGCCACTAAATTGCAGAAACGAAAACGGGACGAACTGTTCAATAGCGATTGCCACATTTATATGTGATACGCCTTTTGGTTTGAAAACGACAGATGTAGAAAAGTTTGAAGCGTTTGATAGCATTTTAGTTTAACCGCCTCTGTTATACTAATAAAAATTAATAAGAAAAAAAAATTATCCAAAGGGACCACATTTTTTCACATTTTTTGACGAATCCTTAATTTATGTTCACCGATTTTCATCATTACTCATATGGTACCTAAGTTGAATGGTACTCTTTCTAATGGACAAAAAAATCAATAAAATCAGTTTATATAAATATGAGTTATGCGCGGACAAACATAAAAAAAAAAAAAAAAAAAAAAAAAAAGCATATGCCACGAACGTATAAACTTGTTTTATTTAGAAGTCGGTAAAAATTAAGATATTACAAATGTGCCATAAAATTGGAACGTTTCTTCTAACGGGGGCCAGTCTAAGAATTACGTTGTAATTAATATATATATATATAACTCGGCCATTTTGGCCTCGCAAGGCTCCTTGACCCCTCTTGTTTACACTTCTAACTCTTTCTCTTCTTTACTTTGTATAAAATGATCCAAATTTACAACGTAATTTTAAATCGATCCATTTAAATATAATAACATAATCGCAAAAGTCCTATAAAATATAATAAACGTTACATAAAATTGGGACATTTTTTCTAATGGGGGTAGCCTAAGAATTACGTTGTAATTAATATATATATATATATATATATATATATATATAATGCAAACGCGTGCTCGCACAGCATCTTTTTGCTACGAAATTTACACTCAAGGCGGATCAAATGTAAAAAAAAAATCAATCTGGTACTTCCGCATCTTTTGTATAACTGGTACACATTGTGACATAAGCATATATCTTTTGAGGTGGAAGCATTTCATTTTAGTAAAGCCATGAACTCAAACTGTTGTTGATCATTGGATCGCACCAATGACGTCTTCAGGGTAACACTTTCGAATAACGTACGTATTTTGCGAAACAACCCTTTTAACTATAGACATAACCATTCCCCAACGTAAAAGACGCGTGTGATTCAAATAAAAAGAAGAATTACGCATGCCAGGATGTAAATGAATGAGAATTAAAGTGAAAATTGTACTTGTCATAAATCCATTGTTTCTGACTACTTCCGTCTCGAATTTCGCAGTTATTCTGCATACTGTTTCAGTTATTTTGTATACAAATGTGTGCTAGGAAAGAAGGTTCTGCAACTTCTATCATTTTGGGTTTTTGCAACAGAGCTTTTGTTACGGACCAATTCACCTTCTTGATTGTTAAATGCATCGGTATGTAGTATAAAAATGGTCTCTCTTGCTTGTGTCTTTTTTATCTTTTTTCCTCGTCCATTTTTTCATTGTAAACAATGCGGTTATTTTGTTTGTAATAAAACATCTTTTTTCTTTGGATTAACTTAATTTTATAATTACCTAGAGACCAACTGCTGTTCCTGCGCTGATAACGTAATCGTATTCTATACGTCATTACATAATCACTTTTTTCTATTTTTATTATTGAGATAAGAAATTACTAAGTGATAATATGAGTGCCATAAATAGTTATATAAGAATTCTAAACTGTTCTCTTAAAAAATATAAACACTAGTAGGAACGTGTCTACTAGTACCGGTGACGTAAGAGTAATAATGCTTTAAAAACGACAAATCAAAATAGTAAATACGGAAGTAGAGGATTTGCGATTTTTTTTTTTTTTTTTTTTTGGGCGCGCTTACAGCGGATCTTAGCTCAGAAATGATATGATTGAGAAGAATCAATTAGATATAGATTCGATCAGATATAGAATAAATGAACAAAGGATCGGAACAATAGAGATCGACGGGAACGATAAAATATAAAAGGCGCAATAAAGATTGGGGAGCTTAAGTGACAAAGATCAGAATACGAAGCGGCACGCTCATTCAAGATAGATGGACATTCAAAAAAGCTTTAGGATCGCAGACTGCTTGGTCGTTAGGATAAAGAGGACAATTAGGGGAAGTATAGAAAGAAAATGAAAATGTAGGGAAGGAGAGAGAATATGACTAAGACGTAAACGAATAATAGAGATGGTGGCGAAACGGCGAAGTGAAAAAAAGTCGTAATGTGTAACATATTTACAAGATTATAAACCAGGTTCCTAAAAATTTCAAAATTATCTAAACCCAAACCCATCTAATGAGTGTCAACTATTCGAAAACGATTAATATAAATTATATATCTACTTCTCTCGACAATTGGACAGATTTTAAATTAAACTATAAAAATAAATGATAGTAATTCTATACTGAAAGAATAAATAATATTATTAAAGTTTGTTGCACACATTAGTTCAAAATTATTTTTAGATTAAATATAAACATACACTTTTTATAAAATATTTAAATATTTACGCTGACGCGTTTCGAAGCCGGTAGCTTCATGATCACAGCGAATGTAATCACGTTAAATTCAAAACACACAAACGACGTTAGAAACAAGCAATGTCGATTTTTAAATAGGTTGGACAAAACGAGAATGATTATTTGTTTATCAATAAAAACACACATAAAAAACATATATATAAAAACGGTTAAAAAATGGTAAAAAACGAATAAAATAAGGTAAGTAATGGTAACGAAATTATGGAAATTAAAAAATATAATGTAAAAAGTGAAAATGAAGTAAAAAATAATAATATAAATATTAAGAATACTGAGTCAATTTTCACTTTTTACATTATATTTTTTAATTTCCATAATTTCGTTACCATTACTTATTCATTTTTTACCGTTTTTTAACCATTTCTATATATGTTTTTATTGATAAACAAATAATCATTCTCGTTTTGTCCGACCTATTTAAGAATCGATTTTGCTTGTTTCTAACATCGTTTGTGTGTTTTGAATTTAACGTTATTACATTCGCTGTGATCATGAAGCTGTCGGCTTTGAAACACGTCAGCGTAAATATTTAAATATATTATTTTATAAAAAGTGTATGTTTATATTTAATCCAAAAATAAATAATATAATTTAAGACAGATTCTAAATATCCGAGAAAGAGCATACTAAACATTTACAGACCAAATTATGGAAATCGAAAATATAGATTTTTTTATTTAACCCAGTTTTTTTTTCCAAACCGTTACATATAGGCTATATATTTTGACTTCTCCGCAAAAAAAAAAAAAAAAAAAACTAGCTCACTTGCATATTTGCATACATTGAAAATTTGAAATCCCCCTCCAACTCTATATACTAAAGGTTACTATTTTTTATAATTCAATATCCGAATAAATTTAATATATTAATCAAAAACAGGAAAACAAGATCATCGGGAATGAAAAACAGAAAAGTAAAATCATAGAGCAAAAAAATTAGAAGCTGTTCCATCTTATTTTAAATATTACTAACAAATATAACTGCATTGTAAAGGCATCAGCAGGATATTTAATAGACTTCCAGAGGAATTTAAAGTAAATCCCTTCAGTACAACTATAGTATCATAGTAATTTCTATATACATTTGTACCTCACCCAGTCTGATTTCTCTTTGTCATTAAAAAATATTATATATTCATGAAACAATATTTAGCCATTGAAATTACTTTTATTCGTATTTATTTTATCTTTTATTTCTTAAAGTTTATTATTACATGAACAGTGTGTCGTTTTTTCTTTTGTATTTTTTTATTCATCATCAGAAGTATGTTTCTTATTTTCGATATCTTCTTCTTCTCACGCTGTCTCTGAACGAAGATTGGTATTGAAAAAGGCTAACTTAAATTTGTTGTCTTAGCCACTTCTAAAAACGACTGGAGTCATTGATTGTGTGCAACCACCGGATTCTAAAATATTGTTTTTTTCACTATTAAAAAAAAAGAAATGAATATTATTTTTTTTATATGAATAAATATAAAAATAATTAAAATTTATGAAAATAATGTTAAATAAAAACGAAACAGCTCCAATTCAGTTTTAAATATGTAATATGTAAATTTTAATAAACTGCGATTGATAGTAAAGTTGCAAAAAAGCGTAAACGCCGGGTTAATTTTTTTTCTATTGTAATTGATATTGATGACCTAAATAATATGGGAAATCAGATACCTACAAAAACCCTCCTGTATAACAAAACATGGGCGCTTTTCATAGTTCATGTTGTTACTCTTAATCTGCGATTCGGCAACATGGTCATCTGCAACACATCCTATTTTGTTAAATTAGCAATTGCCCCCTCTGGAGAAGGAAGATAATTTATACTCTACAAAATTTCTCAAGTTGTAAAAATTAAAATTTTCTTTAAGAAATTTTAAGCACTTTTTACTTTTCTTAAAATAAATAAAAAACACTGTAATTTGCGCAACTATAATAATAGCTATAATAATAATAATAATATATTTTAGATAAACCCAAGTGATACTGTTCAACCTTTAAAATAAGAATAATAATAATAATAATAATAATAATAATAATAATAATAATATTAATAATAATAATAATAATAATAATACATGTTTTATCTTATCGCGATTTCCTCCTCGTTTTTATCTGAACGGACTAGACAATATGGGTTAGCCTTTGTCTGTTTTAGCAGGTTATCGCGCGACACTAAAACCTTTGATATGTAATGTTGATTTAAACAATAATTTCAAACGTTCAATGCCGAACCATTCTTCGTATTAATTTTAAATATATTCAAATCCATTTTCACATGCAATCCTCAAATAAAAGCTCAGCTTTCGTACTTCGGTATTTGAACTTTCTATTAAAATAGTATGTTTTTTGCATTTATTTTTCAGCAATTATCTCAGCACGGACGATCGAGAAGCGGTTCCAGCTTACTTATGAGTCAAAATAAAGCTGATACGCAGTGTCAGAATATTCAAGAGTCTGTGCCACCTAGTGCTCTGCTTACTCAGCTGCTTACCACCAACTCGGATAGTAAGTATTCTTGATGTGACTCCAAGAAAGAGTATGTCTTATTTGAAGAAAATGAAAACCGGCTATTGAAATTTTCCCTCGACTTAATATTTTTTCGAAGGCTGGTTATTTTTTTGTTTGTTTGTTTGTTTGTTTTTTTTTTAATATATAAGAAAAAAATGAAAAAATTTAAGAAAGTTGAATAGATTAACTTTTAGTATTATAACGTTATAGTGATGAGTAGGTACGGACGGATCCGTAAACGGGTACCGATGGAACTCCGACTACAGTTTCGCGCACATATTCACAACTCCGACCCGGTAAATACTAAATCGATGAATGTTATTTACAGATGTTCACACGGTTCTACTATAGAAGCTAAAATATGGACACCTCAAGAATAGAAGAGTAGAGACCGTCCGTCCTTTTCTGCGTTTCACGTAGGGAATGAATATCTGAATAGGAATAAGTGAAAAATAATTACATCAGAATCAGAAAGAAACTTTATTTGTTTTTCTGTAAACACCACAACTGTTTGTATTATTAGCTATTTTGTAATTTCCTTCCCACTTTCTAACGCACGTAATCTAACCTAACACTGTAGTATACACTACGTCGACAGCCAGTGCAAACTTTGTCTTCAATTTTTGAGTGGACTACATACATAAACACCGGATGATCCATGTATGTGAGTCCGATAATATATCCGGGATGCAGTTGGCGAACCTGACATTTAGTTCCAGATCCGTATCCAAAGAAATGACAACTTAATCATCACTAATACAATTCTTCGATTTTTAGCTAACTGCAACAATTTAAAAGTCGAGGAAATTACGAAATCTAAAAATATTTCACTTAGTGAGCGCGCTACTATTCAGAGCATGTATATATTTAATTCCGCCATTGCCTAAAAACAAAAAGAAGGACTTTGTTAAAAATTTATCAAGACATGTATTACAGAAAAATTATAGTTTAAAAATATTAAAATAAAGCCAACATGTTTCGGAGTTTCGTACTCCATAATCATGGCATTAATGAAGGACAAAAATTAGAATCGGAGAACAAAACAAAAGCATTACCTGAAGGAGAAAAAAAACGCCAAATCACAAAACGGATACTCCATTAACTAAGGAAGAGTTTATAACAAGAAAAAGAAAGTGTGAGAATGCTAAACCAAAGATCTAAAGTTACAATCCGAAAAAAAAAGGCCTTAAGAAGAGGAATTTATTGTAAAAAAAAATGACATTTTATAGTGTTTCACTGTTTCTTTATGCTTTCTTAAGTTTTCATGTTCTTTTTTAAAATCAATTTGAAAATTAAATATCAAAAACTAGAAATCTACGAGTTGTTTCATTGAAAAGAGCGTACTTTTGAGAATCGCTGAAAAAGTGAAAATTAATTTTTCGGACGATAGGTCCCTTTTAGTAGATCGAGTCGTCATATACACGTATATAAATATATATACATATATATAAACTCGGCCATTTTGGCCTCACAAGAGGCTGTGCCCCTTGACGACTCCTCTTGATTACATTTCTGTCTCTTTCTCTTCTATCATCATCAATGAGTCGTGAATCCCTCGTGGAGATATCGAGATTATGATCTGTCCATGTGATGTATAAGATGTCGCCATTGATCTCTGTTGTGGGCTAGTCGAACACATTCTACGAAACTCTTTCCTACAGCTGTCCGGATCATGTCTGACCATCTGGTTGGAACGCGACCACGTCTTCTTTTTCCTTCTACTTTTCCTTCCAGAATTCTCGTCTCAAATCCATTTGCTCTTATTATATGGCCAAAGTATTTTAATATTCTTCTAACTACTTCCGACGATAATCTTTTCGTTACACTCTTTGTTATAAAATGATCAAAATTCTCAACTTAATTCTTACTGGCATCAACACAAAAAAAATAACATAATCACAAAAATCCTATCCTAACATTTAACTTTCATTACATAAAATTAAGACATTTTTCATTACATATTTCGTTACATAAAATTGTGACATTTTTTTTAATAACAATCACCAAAATCCTATAAAATATAACAAACGGTACATAAAATTGGGTCACTTTTTCTAATGGAGGGTAGCCTAAGAATTACGTTGTAATTAATATATAGAATAAAGCTGTTTACCGCGTGAGTCCTTTTGTCTGTTTGTGCGCGCTATTGCCAGGACTATCGAACCGATTTTGTTCCGATTTTCAGCGGTAGATTGATTCCTGCGGAATCAGTTGTAGCTAATAATTTACATGTTTTTGATGGAATTTAGTTTTTCGTATTTTCTGTTTTACACTAGGAAGTTACGTCACCACTTATCCGTGTCAAGTTCAGCGGCAGTATCCGCAGCATAGATCTGTAAACAGTTGCAACAACATAAACTGTGATCCGCGGAACAATTTTTTAATCACCGGACACCGGCCAGTTGCTTACTGCACCGCTTTGATCGGCCGCAGATCTAGAACGCCCGATCATATACTTTCCGGTAACGCAAATCCGGTCGGTTACTGTAAGCCCCGACCGCCGCTACTTTCTAGTCAATGGTAATTTTTTATGTTTATCTAGTCGCAAATAAAAATTTAGATTACTTCGCAATTTTTTCTGATATTTCCCCAAAATTTAAAAAAAAAAAAAAAAAAAAAAAACTAACCGGAACAGGTGAAATAGTAATTTAATAAAGAACACGTAGTCGCGTCTGAATATAAGATAGGTCCCTTATATTTTGTAATGTAGAGGAGATACGGATAAACCATTGGTCAAACGGTCTCCAACTACAAGAATTTATACTTTGTAATAGCGTTTTGTTTTTATTAAGGTTTTGTAATTTTAAGAATTATTTGAAATAAAAAATAATAATAAATAAATATAAGGTAACGTGAGTTCCATACTCTTCAGAGGGTGTTGGTATTGTGAAGTTAAGGTTCACAATATACCAAGCCCAATGGCACTAAAATAAATATATATATATAAGATAGGTCCTAGAGGAAAAAAGGGAGTTTAGAGAAGGCGGTAGTGTCAGCGATCTTCTAACTGATAGAAATCAATATTATATTTTCAATCGACATTCGTTCAAAAAGAACGCCTTCTGGATGCAGGCATTTTATTTCAATATAAAATCTTCTATTTTTTTTAAATTTCCTCGTGTGTTTTACTGTTCATTTTTACAATTTTTTTTCGTAAACTTTGTCGTCTGATCCACTGAGTAATAGTTTCCATCTAAAATATTTCCTTTGTAAAATCATTGTTTCCGATTTTTATAGCATTATTGTTTCCCTGTTTTCCTTAACCTCCCTGGTATTTTCTATTTTTTCTTTCACTGAAACTTTTCTTATATACAGGGTGCTTTTAACATGTGGCGCCAAATCTGCCACGATTGTGAAAAAAGGGCGTTAGTAGCAATCGTTCGTACAAACAAAAGAAGAACATAAAATTATGAAATTCAAAGTACGAATGTGTAAAAGTGAACTTAATGTTGCACTTGGTAATTATTAAACACCCTAATTCTTACTTCTTTGCGAGTCGGCTTTCGAATCCAGGTTTCTCTATGCACCCTGTAAATATGCTACACGAAGTATTATTATTTTAATACGACTCTCTCTGGACTTCCCCGTCTGTGAATTTTAATATTACAAGAGGCGGAAAAAAATTAGTATCCATGCGAGCATGTGTAGAAATGTAAATTTAAAGTCGGGCAGCGATAGGCTTTGTTTGTTGAGTAAATAAAATGTTAACTACGCGTCTACATGTAATATTGAAGCATACCCCCCCTTGTGGAATGCGCAGTTTCGGCTCATTAATTACAGCATGCTGACAAGTACACCACATGTTAGCAAAATTGTAGAACCTAGAGAATGAAATAATTTTATATGACCTAAACTTTGAAAATGTATATTTATATGTTTTTATTTTTATTACTAATATCAGTGATCAATCGAGGAAATTCGACTTTATTTAAACGAATCAAGCACGGTATTTAGTTTTATTGGAAAGTTCAGTTAAAATGTATAACATTGAACTCGTTTGAAAATATTTATCTTAATTACGTATCGGCATTATTCAATTTAGAATAGAAATAAACGTTCATACAATACCAAAAAGGTGAGTTGCCCAACTGTTATGCAAATAGAAGAGAAAATATGAGTTGCTGATTTCGACTGGATTAAATAATTGCAGTTTATTTTTAGCATACTTCTTAGAATGTCAATTACCGCCAAAAACTTATTGTTAATTCTTTTTTCGTGTAAGATCTTTTTTGTAACTCGCATGTGAAAAAGTAATTTTAAACGTTCTAATATTTAACATAATGAAATGTAATTCACGAGCAAAATGTCCCTTCTTCTTTTTTATAATGTTGAAAAGTGTTTATTGGGGCATACGGTCCGGGAAAAAATAAGACCCAGCTCCCCAAAAAAATTTCACCGTGCCAGAAATGAAAAAAAAAATAGTGTCTTTTGCGTATTCGAAATTATTTGAAACAATTCATAAACAGAGTAAATTTGACTAGCTTTAAGTGAAATTTTTTCAAGGCCGAACAGTGGCTATGTAGACCTTTCGAAAAAATCTCTAAAACTTGAAAATCTAATTTTATAAGTACTTATCTAATCTCTTTATAGAACAGGTAAACATATATTAAAAGTGTATTTTTCCTTCGAAAAAACCATCAAGAGCATTAAAACTGACTTTATCTTAGCCAAAAATACAATTGGAATCAAGTAGAAATGTAAAGCGGAAGCAAACATCGAACTTTTTAAACTGAGCCTTCTTTTTACACTATTGTTTTTTTAAATTTTTTACAGCGCGTACATATATACGCATGTTCCAATAAGAGCCAATGTACTTTTCCATGTCCTTATATCAGTATCTCATAGCGTGAACCGGCCTTACGGGATTTATATACTTTGCTAATTTCTCACTTCATCCCGGTGTCTTCTATCGTGTTCAGGACTTAATAGTATACTTAGCATTTTCTTGGTTTTAGTGCCCAAATTTGAATCATCTCTTGTAATCATACGTTATCGGTTATTATTTATTTAAACGCGAACTAACATTTAGTTTCTAAATTCTTTCATTTTACGTACCCATTTTTTAAATATTTTAACCGAATTGTACGGAAAAGTTAAAAATAAGAATCGGGAGCTGCCTTTAAAGAACAATCTGTTTTTATAATTAACTTTAATATAATGTTTTTTATAAGTGTTTTTAAATTTTTTTTTTTTTTTTTTGATGCATATTTATTTACGCAACAGTGTGTGTCTAGTAAGTAAACATATACCAATGTTACAGCTAATTTTTGAATAAGTTCTAAAATTCACATACTTCTTTTTTTGTGTCTATATAGTAATTTTATAAAAAATGTTGCAAAATATTTTTCCTAGTCTCAACAAGGAAATTAAAGATTCCAACTTATTTGTCTCGTTATTTTTTTCTTAATTAATGATTACCGTTTAGAAATACATATATTGTTGAAGTTTGCCCCCTAAGGTATAAAATGTATATTTATTTATGCAATGCATGCAAACAACATAAAATTAGATAATGAAACCGTATTTTTTTTTTTTTAAAGTTATTACACAAAAGAAACTTAAATTACTTTTCGGTGTATGTTTACTTGTTGAAACAAACGATACTATTTTGACTCTGGCTCCGTTCTGACGTTAATTTAGTACGAATTGACAACGTATCAAAATACTGTGAATCTTTTTATTATGAAGGCGCCAGGGTAGTTCCAAAGCGACTCGAAATTAGAATTTTTTATATTTCTTACAATTCAAATGCAATCGATGTGTCGCTCTATGTGCAAAAGCACTTCCCGCGGCGGTAGTGATATCTTTTTAGCTTAAATATTCTGTTGTCAAAGATAAATTAGAACAACTAAAACACACACCATCATCGCAGGTTACACGACTACTCAACCGGTATTATCTGAGATTATACAGTCTCATGAACTTTGTATCTTTATAAAATTGTTAAACTGCCTTTTATAACTTCTCTTACCTTCGGTAGTTACCCAGCATCATTGCGGAATAATATTTAATCAGATTTTAGAAATATATCGATAACTTTCGTATCATTATCTTAAGTAAACAATGTTAGAAATATTAATATTTAATTGCGATCAGTATATTTCTGAGCAATATGTGAAAAGTCTCAGGCTAAAAAGTTCGATACTTATCTTTATTTCATTTTAATTATATTTTTAGCTAAGACCAATTTTATTGTTCCCCGTTAATTTTTTCATAGATTCATACTACATGGGAACCGAAATTAGTGTAAAACAAAGAAGTATAAAAAAACGCGAGTTTTAAGCCGGTCGTAATGAAAATATGCCCGATCGATGAAAAAGGGGCGAAAAATGTCTGAAATAACTGCCTTTTTTTTTTTTTTTTGAATTTTTAGGCAGGCTATTTAAAAATTTTAATCTAAAAATTCTTTCCCGCTCTAAAAAATGAAAAGGTCAAATTTTATATACCTTGTTCTCTTCTTCTTCTTCATTCTCCTTCTCCTCTGCGGAGGTTGGAGATCCACATACATAGCTGTATCTTTGAAACGGCTGTCCTGAAGATCTCCACTGATGTGCGTCCCAGCCATTTTCGGATGTCTTTGAGCCATGAGTTTCGGCGTCGACCTGCTGACCTATTTCCAGTAATTTTTCCCTCCAGTATGATTCGTAGTAACTCGTATTTTTCTCCTCTCATGACGTGTCCGAGATATTTGATTTTCCTTTCTTTCACAGTATCGAGGAGTTCTGGTTTCCTTTGTATTCTCAGCTAATACTTCTATGTTAGTAACTTTATCTGTCCATGGAATTTTCATTATTCATCTATATATATACATCTCAAATGCCGTTATTGTCTTTTCCAATTCGGCATCCAGCGTCCAGCATTCGCAGCCGTATGTCAGAATTGAGTGCACATAACATTTCGCGAGCCTTAATCTGAGCTGGATGTTCAATTCTTTTCGTGTAAATACGTTTCTCATGGAGAGGAACGAAGCCTTTGCTTGAGCTATTCGTGATTTGACTTCTTTCTTCGGGTCGCATCGATCATCTAATGTGGTGCCCAGGTATTTAATTGAGGAGACTTGTTCTATTACTGCGTTTTGAATATGTAATGTAAAAGGTCTTGGTTTTTTCGCAAAAACCATAATTTTGGTCTTTGATGCGTTGATTTCAAGCCCGTATACAGCGCTAACTCGAACAATTTTGTCCATCATCTCCTGTAACTTGGCTTGACTGTCTGCCAATATCAGACTGTCGTCGGCGTATCTGATGTTATTGATTGTGGTGCCATTTACCCGTACACCTCCTTCATCTTCTTCCAGAGCTTGTTCGAATATCGCCTCAGCATATATGTTGAAGAGCAGAGGTGACAAAACACAGCCTTGCCTTACTCCTCTTCTAATTTCAGCTTTTTCGGAAGTGGACTGCTCTATGCGAACTTCTGCTGACTGGCCCCAATATAATTCGCTTATTATTCGAATATCTCTTTGATCGATGCCTGGGTTACTTAGAATACGCATCATCTTTTCGTGTTTTACCGAATCGAAGGCCTTTTTGTAGTCGATGAAGCAAGCATATATATCAACGTTCATGTCCATGCAACGTTGTGTCAGTATTCTCATTGCAAATAGAGCTTCGCGCGTGCCCATGCCATTTCTGAACCCAAATTGCGTTCTTCCCATGCGCTCTTCACATCGTTTATAAATTCTGTTATGTATTATACTAAGGAAGGTCTTTAGTGCATGCGACATAAGGCTAATCGTGCGGTAGTCGTCACATCCTGCAGCGTTCGCCTTTTTGGGAATTGCTACAAACGTTGATTTCAACCATTCTTCTGGTATTTGGCCTGTGCGATAAATTCTGTTGAATGCCCGAGTTATTGCCTCAAGGCCTTCATCGTCTGTTTCGGCAATAACCTTCAACATCTCTGAATGCACTTTGTCGGGACCAACTGCTTTGCCATTGTTCTGCCTACTTATTGCGTACTTGACTTCGCTCTTTGTAATTAAAGGACCCTCTTCTCTGTTTTCATGGAATGTATCTGGAGCTTCAGGAGGTCTACCTTGATCATTGAACAATGTACTTATATACATAATTTTTCCATATGTTCAGCTTTTCCTCGAGGTCTACGACAATTTTTCCACCTTCATTGCGTAGGAGTCCTGCACTACTTTTCTTGTATTATACCTTGTTCTAAATACCCTTAAATTAAGATTTTGGAAAGTTGAAAAAATATTTTAAAATCCGAAATGATCGTTTTACCTGTCGTTTTACGTGCCGTATACTGCATCCCAGGTCAAAGGCACATGTTTGGGAAAGAGTTTAGATTTGTGAAAACAAGTTAGTTGTTTTGAGGAATGTTAGCAGCTTTTGGACGTTATTTTAGGGGACAGAGAGAACATTATGGGGGTGAGAGGAAGACCAAGGATATTTCTGTAGGACTCGCAAAACATACGCAGGTTGTGAGAATGTGTTGAACAGAGACGGGTACGTTACAAGTTGAACATATTGGGATGGATTGGTGATTGAGAAGAAGATGACTGTTAGTAATTTTAGTCTAGACGCAAACGAGCAACTACGACCTCCTTTCGGCGACATTCAGACGTTGAGGTTCTCCAGGTATGTGTCATTGTTAAATTCGGAATTTACTTAAAAGTAGTTATATCGATTTTTTTCAAATATTTTCGATAAATTAGATCGCAAGAAAATAATGCGCAAAACACGCTGTTTTCGGAACCCCTGGCGCGTTGAAATTTTTTTTTGTGGAAACTGGGACTTGTTTTTCCCTTCAGTTTTGTCCCAAAAAGCATTTTTAACCGGGAAAAAAAAACTTCGATGAAAAGCTTTTCATAATTTATCCTTAATATCTGTGTACTGTGTACATATCTAAATAGTTTAGTTTTTTTTTTTTTTTTTTTTGTGCCCCTGAAGTTGATAAAAGTCCATTTCCGCATCGTGTAAGTTTAACTCATTTTATAAAAATAATGATAAAATTAAATTAAATTTTTTCACGTAACATTTGATAAAGTGTATATTTTTTGCCCCGAAATCTGAACTTGGAGGATAATTGAAAAAAAAATAATAATATTAGAAATAAAAATTCCATTTAATTCTAGACTCGGTAAGTATCGGAGTATACTTTTTAGTCAGGTTCTATCGTCCAGTAACAATATTTGAGTCCGTGAATAATTACATATTTTTAATCCAAACATTACGATGTTGCTTTACAATAATTACAAGATATATTTATCTCGTTCACTATTTCTAACTTTAGTGATGATTTAATCAACTTATCGAACCGCCTATATACCACGCATGAAAATGTACATAATTCCGGAGAAAATTTTCACCAAGTGCAGGATCCACGCGCCGCCCACCATTCCACGCCATCTAGAAAGTTACCTCCTCAACTGGACTATTCGAATCTGAATAAGAACCAGTACCAACCGACGACGCAACCAACTTATCAGCCGGTAAATCCTTCCAACGCATCATCCTACACTCAACCATTCATTTTCACTGCTACACATAATAATCCGCACTTGGAGATGGCAAATCAGGTAATTACCATTTTTCACTCGGTGCGATAAACTAGAACAAAGCATGAATATTATTTATTTATTTATTTATTTATTTATTTATTTATTTATTTATTTATTTATTTATTTATTTACATCACAATCTGGTCAATAAAGCTATTCAGCGAAATTTTTAATTTCAAAAGTAAAGAAAAAAATTGAATTTTTCCATGTTAATTATTCATTTAAACGTCGTCGTTTAAATGAATGATTAACATTGAAAAATTAATTTTTTTTGTTTACTTTTTCTATTTAATTTTTCTTCTGATAAATATTTCATAATGTTGCAATTTAATATAAGAACTCGTCCATTAACAACTTATCCGATGACATATAATGGTCACGTATATATGTATCTACTTGCAATAATCAATGAAATTGATAACCGTGACATATACATTATATATATATGTTTGTATGTATGAATTTATGTATATTGGAATGTTCTTAGGTGCTTTTGTTTTTATTAAATCCGCAGGGGTGCCACCGCTGCTTGTAATACCGTAGACGAATATTTAAATATTTTATTACTTTTGTTATGAATAGAAAATTTCGTTAATTTTTGAAATTTATATTCTTAAGATTTGGCCGCTGAAAAGACATACAATAAATATATAAAAATTAATACTAAAACAAAAGAATATAAAATATAAATTCTATGTATCACCGTTTGCCGGCGGTGGAGCAGAAACGTGATGAATCCAGATTCCAAATCTGCGATCGGTCGCCAATTCCATTGAAGGAGACGCGGGAATCAATTTCGACGCGACTTACTACCACCCTTAGTCTACTTTTAACTAATTTCGTACCACGTTAACAAATATCAGATCGGACTAGCGATTTCACTATCTCGCTTTGGCCAAAATATAATTTCGTAAGGCGAGTCGCACGCAAGAACCGTAAAGGGGCTACTTCTTCCAGCAGCTTTTTTCTTTAAAAAAAACAATGACCGCTTCACGATGACTGACCAAAAACGACCGACTGCCTGTCCCTCGGTAACATTTTTTCCGTGTCTCCTCGAATCTTTCCTTTTTCCTCGCCGTGCCCAATAACCATCATTTATTCTTAATATGGTGGGCATTTCTCCAGTGACCACGTAACGATGCATTCATCCCCCAACCGACAAACAGGATTTCAATCACGCGCACATTCTCACTCGCACCACGATTTCGATAATTTCTATATTTGTATATTTATTTTATTTATTCCCCCTCCGTCTAATGTAATGTACCCATTACAAATTGTAATGTAGGACACATTACAATATATGTGCGTGTGTGTGTATGTGGTACGCACGTATGCAAACTTAGCTGGAGTTGTTTTGCCGTTAGAATTTAAAAGCATCTTAGTGGAAAGACTCACTTTATGTAAACATAAATTGCCAATTTCTCGCTTTCTCTCGAAGTATATTGACGGATTAAAATAAATGATATAATTGTGGAATTATAAAATGTTTGAATTTCGTAACTAATACGTGTTCCGTGCAGAAGATGACAGTTTCGAACATATAAAGGTTTTTTTCCTACTTTTCTTCTTTCTTTAAAATCGCCTAATTTTATTCGCTCCATTTTTTTGTCGGGCTCTTTGCTACTCGAAATATGCCTACTTCAGTTTATATTTCCTTTTCTTTTTTTTTTTTTTAATTAGTACTCCTATCGATCTATCCCTGTTCTCCTTCTTTGGAAAAAAATAATGCATATGTAAAACTTAGCACTACAGACTTACTACACTTTTTTGAAGTGGAGCTTCTTTCAGCGCGCCTTATATATAAATAAAAATATGTGGGAGCTAACACAAAAAACGAGCGAGCGATCAAACGAGCGTACGTTATGAATAATTAAAGTGCTAATATGTCTAAAAATTCGTAATGTACACGTAACCAGTAATATATTGAATTAAAATTTATGTTGCATGTTATTGTATTTTATACCATTTTGAGGAGATATACATATATATATATATAAATGGAACATAAATTTATTAGAACTCAAAATATCAAAAATTAATCAAACATAAATAATGGATATAAAGAATCGGAAAAAGAAAGGCATGCATCATATAGAAAGAGAATGTCAATGATCTCAAAAGCACTGTAACTGAAGCGAGCCGCATTTTAATCTTAACAGAAATGTGGATGAATAATGAATCGACTTACCAAATTTCGATTGCATCGTGAAATTTAAACTCCAGAACGTTCAAGCAGGAGGGGTTGCAGTTTAATCTTATTAGAAACGATAAGTCAAATGTTGTTACTTCTAATGTATTGATATGTCAATGCACACAATGTTACGTAATTAGATTTTGGTCAAACAGATGTTGGGGATATGTATAAACTGCTTAATGTAAGACAGAAGACGGGAAAGAAATAATTTTTATCGTCATTTATATTTCAGCAAATCAAAAGGTCCATGATATAATTAAATTTATACATATAGAAGATTACTCCCTTTCACTCCCGAAAAGAAAATTTACATACACTTCCAATGATATTAGCTGGAGACTTCAACGCCAATTTTGCAGCAGATGATTTTTTGCCTTTAATAGAATTTCTTCAAACCGAACTTCAATTAAATATTAATAATAATCCAAACGAATCAACGACAAAGTACGGAACTACCATTGATACAGTATTTTTCAGACATGTATTGATAAAATTACATCAAAAACTTATATTTCATATTGTAGTTACCATAAGTTTACTAAATCTTTTATAGAATCCAACAATCAATGTAAAACATTAATGAAACAAATGCATTCATTTTTTATTTGTTTTTGTTTCTCTTTAAAAGTGAAATTTTATTGACATGTGTTCATGAGAACCACAGATTTCCCCATTTGGTTCTTACTCTTGGTAAATTTGGTACTAATGCTTTTAAATCTAAGTTGAGAAAAACATCTTTGAACTTCCACTTCTGCTCTGTGCCCGAAGGCACATTCTTTTTTTTTTATAAAATAGAAGTTAATTTTAATTAAGTATTTTAATAATAAGTTTCATTTTTTTATATTATATTAATCAATACTTTAAGAGTTTATTCTGTTTTTTGACGTTTCGTAAAAAACCACAGCTTTCCGAATGTGTTACAATTCATTTTTGCAATCGACGAAAACTTTGTGAAAAGGGTTGTAAATCAAATTTATTTCGATGCTCTAATCATCAATCTGTTCTGACCATCACTGCTAGAACTTTCTATCACTCCAACT
Organism: Icerya purchasi; assembly: GCA_039619475.1. Classification (NCBI taxonomy): domain Eukaryota; kingdom Metazoa; phylum Arthropoda; class Insecta; order Hemiptera; family Monophlebidae; genus Icerya; species Icerya purchasi. The sequence goes on from CM077115.1 coordinate 147,373,076, forward strand.
CCTTAAAAAATATTAAAAAAAAAAATTTTAAACTTTCAACATCGATGTTATTAAATAGTTATTGTAAAAATGAATTATTTTCACGGTGCACTTTTGTTTGTTCCTTTTGTTCTTTGTCATTGATAATGTAAAACCCAAATATGGGGCGTAGTTCGTTATCGAAGTGCTAACGCTAATGTGTTTTAAACGCAGCCGTTCTACTTTATTCAAAAATACGATCAGTTTTAATCACTGTGCCCTCCCAATGTTTAATCGTTACTTAAGCTAGTAATCTAAAAATTCAGATAGCTGCGCACACATCTATGATTAGGAATTTTATAAATATGCTTCTTTTGTAATGTACGGTCTTACAGCTTGTTTACTTATTAACAGTAAGAATAAATTGCGCACCGGAAAAAAACTGCGCCGAAGATAGGTATTAAACGGCTAACTGAATCATCTAGCGTCCTGAATTGACAAGTGTAGGGCCGGTTTCATACATGCAAAGGTGTAAGACGTTTATCTGTAAGGGCTACACTATCTAAGCGAGTCACTAAGAAGCCAAACGACTAACGCGCGCACCTTAGGCTTGCTCTAAAAGAAGAATAAAAGGATACGTTAAACACAATATAAAAATTGAAAGAAAAAAAAAAGATATATGCCGACGAAAAAAATCGTCTGGTTTTTTATTATTATTTTTAAATAATCTGTTTATTTAATAATTTTTATCCGCATCCGTCGTTTATACGAGATATTATTTTTTCACACAACGCGTGTTTTTAATTACTTTTGAAGAAATTTTAATAACAATCAATGTAACTGCAAAGTAAATATTACCATCGGAAAAATTAACGCCCAATCGCGTTATTAACTTAAAGGTTTTTTCGCGAAAGAGTTTCTTGCAATAGCCATTATTCGAATTGATTTAAAAAAGTAAACAAACCGAAAACAAAAATTTTGAAAATAACTGTAAATCACGCAAGAGAAAATACAAAAAAAAAACGATTTTAATCCTAAATTAAAAAAGAAAAACCGGCTAGTATCTGTTCTTATATTTCGATATTAATTAAAAATTAGTATATTATTTCTAAGTGAGTTTGATTTAACTTCTCGCATTAATCTCGTACGAATATATTACACTTCTTATTTGCAGCTAGCAAATGCATCTAATAATATGAGCAGTCCGAAAAATTCTATTTCACCGGTTAACAGTGAAAGTTTAAGTCCGCTGACAGTTACAAACAGTCCGATAAGGACTACTCCCCCATCTCCGTCTACAATAAAGTCATCAGTTAGTACAAATACAAGCAGCGGACCTACTCATTACAAGGTAAAATTATTCGAGATTTATATAAGTATTATTTATATTTTTGCGTATATATTATTTTTTTGTATGTACACGTTTTTACTTTGTCGAAATCTGGGCAGATTAATATGTCACTTAGTTTCCAGTCATTAATGTTGGTATATTTTTACGAGTTTCTTTTTTTTTTCCATAGTTTCGTGTAACATATTAAATTTTTATTTAAGACGTTAACGAAAGACATGAAATACAGTTTTTCAGTGTAGTATTCGAATATTTCTGGTTTCACGTGTATCAAACATGGTTCAAGAAGTTCCCATCAAACAATTACAACTAAATCATCAAATAAGTAAAAATTTAGTTCAGCCCATACATATACACACACATATGTGTGTATATATATATATATATATATATTAATTACAACGTAATTCTTAGGTTACCCCTTATTAGAAAAAAATGTCCCAATTTTATGTAACGTTTTAATATTTTATAGGATTTTTGTGATTATGTTATTATATTCATATGGACCGATTTAGAATGACGTTGGTAATTTTGATCATTTTATACAAAGTATAGAAGAGAAAGAAACAGAAATGCAAGCAGAAAGGGTGAAGGGGCGCAACCCCTTGCAAGGCCAAAATAGCCGAGTTATATATATATATATATTAGAGGTGTGCGAGATTCCGAAATTTTCGGGCTCTCGAGCTGGGAAAATTAATGCCCAAACGGGACGAGTCGGAACTCTCGATTTTCAGAATTTTTCGAGATTTCACGTATTTCACGGTATTTCCCGATTTTTTTCGAACTCCCTCAATTCTTTCAACTAGTCGCATAATTTTTACTAAAAATTACTAAATCGGTAAACTATTTTTGAAAAAAATCTATGATTAGAACTTAAAACTACTCAAAAGTAATGTAATTGACCCATCTCTTTGTTATAATTTTCTCATTTTTACACGTTAATTTTCCCAAAATGAAATTAAATACTTTTTTACTTTGCGGTTGAGAATTACGAGGTTAGGTTACCTTTTTTTTTTTTTTTAGATAGACTACGAGAAGGTCGTTTGTTTGTAAAACAGTGTATGAGATGTATAAAATATTGTTATTGTGTTTTGGGCGTATACAGTTGTACAGACAGTTGTATGTTTGTTTTAGATTGCATCACATATTTTTTCTCTTGGATACTTACTATTTAAAAATACTAGGTAAATTATTTTTATTTACTCAAAGGTTCGTTATATCTTTATATATATAATTCTTCTGTGCGTGTGTTTGTGACTGAACTCCTCCTAAACAGCTGGACCGATTTTGATGAAATTTTTTGTGTGTGTTCAAGTGGATTCAAGAATGGTTTAGATTCACAATTCGGTCCACTACACGAAATATGAGGGTTTTAAATAGTTGAGATGAGACCAGGGGCACAGAAATGTATACGGGACGAATAAAAAGAAATTAACAAAAAAATAATTTTTATAAAATTATAAATAAAATGATTACCACGGTAAAAATAAACTAAACTTAAAATAAAATGATTACTATGGTTATTTTATTAATTTCTGGGGTAAATGTAAATACACCGCTTCTGTTACTTCACTTTTTGCGTTATTGAAAAATATACCTGTTATGAAAATAGCTTGAATTTTATCTTTTTTACCCTTTAATTAAAACATGTTTTTTTAGTTTCTATTCAACTTAGCTTATAGTATACACATGCTACCACGCAATCGAAAGGTCAAATTGTGATAAATGTACACGGTATGACGTCAGGTATTGTAATAGCTTTCTTTATAAAAATTTTCATCAAAACGGTCCATATTGTTACAACTTATTCAAAAAAGTTTGAAATTTTCGGATTTAAGACGAATTTATGAAGAAAATTCATTTTTTTTTTTGCCGTTTTTGGTTCAAAGGGAGGGTTTAAATAATTTTTTATCCGTAATTTTTGAATTTCATAAAAGGGATCCTGTGTTTAGGTTTTATATTTTGAATTTAGCTTTTAAAGGGTTATCGGGTGACGAATTACAATTTTTTTAAGGGTATTTTTGAGGTCGTTCTAAATTCCATATTATATATTCTAGACGGTTTTTTGCCGCCCAAGATAATCGCTCAGTTTAAAGTTGTAAATTGTCATAGATAGAAGTTTAATTGTAATTTATGATCCAATTGCGATAAGTCAACCCGTTTCCGAGCTCTATTGTATAATTGAATATTTTTGTCGTTTCTGAACCATCTTATTCGGATTATTCCGTATTTTATGGTGTATACGGAACCTTAAAAATCGGTATAAATTTACTTTAGGAAATTAGAGATCATTAGAAACACGTTGTTTTTTCGTGTATAGCCTATCATCAGCTAACTGCATAGAGTACACACTTTATTAAAAAGTATATAAATTGAGTATTTACTTTAAATTTTTAATATAAATTTATACTGATTTTTGTTATTAAGGCGAATAATGCCTTGCTGCCACGACGCGTAATTAAAATACTTTTCAATGTAATTTAAATATTTGTCTTTTTGGTTTTTGCACATTTATTGAACTTAATTCATTTTGAGTATTAATAAAAACTAAATTTAATTCAGCTAATAAGTTAACACAAAATTTATTATTTCTGTGGCGGTACGAAGTTTGCCGGGTCAGCTAGTATATATATATATATATATAACATTATTATGTAAAATTGTTACATTATTGTTGTAAAATTGTTAATATGCTATGCCTCTAATGTTACTAAATATAATCGTGTTATTTTGATTTATAAAATTACATATTTGTTATCTATTTTAGTTTATATAAAATTGTTTATAGACAAATAATACGCAACAAAAAAAAAAAAAAAAAAAAAAAAAAAACGGTACAGTTACTTAGCGTCGGTTTTTCTATACATTTAATTTAGTTTTAAAAAATCTAAAAAAAATCTATAAATCCCGAAAAAATCATTGAATTCCCCCAAAACTCGGGAAATGTCGAAAATACGGCAAATGTCGATAAATTTCGGGATCTCGCACACCCCTAATATATGTACAAAGGTGTCTAAAGAAATGATGTCCAAACTGAAGGTTTTTGGATAGGAAACTTCATGCTGAACAAAAAGGTCCCATATACATAGAACTGCAATTACCTCGGTGTCAAAAGAGAGTCAAAACGTACCATAAAAAAAAAAAAAACATTTTGTAAAACTTTTTTCAAAATAATAAAGAAACGACTACTGAAATGTTAGTTTACTTTTATTGTGTGCGGTAATATTATTAGGAAAAAAGATACACACTTCCTTTCATCAGTCAAGTTGTTGATTAAATTAATTACAAATGCAAACGTTTATGAAACTTTCTTTGAGGAGTGCTAACTCAACTTTCCTCTCGCTGATTTTGTTTCTCTTCTTTTTCTTTTTGTTTTTTGGTATACTTATATCATCACTACGGTTGGGGTATGTCGTTAACCTATTTTGGTAGGAAATTTCCAAGTGTGTACAAATAGACGTCACTTTTACCGCTACACCACAAAACATATACATTGTAATTTCTGTTTTTATAGTATATAAATGTAATAAATGACATGTTTAAATTTTTATTAAATTAAAAATAGGTGTTTTTTAAAATTATTTTACTGTTTTTTAATAGTTTTTTTGTTTAATATACTTCATTTTAGAATATAATCAGTCTTCCGAATCAATTGCATAAAATAAATATAAACGCGACCTGGAATTTATTGCATATTTTTGCCTAAACGGCTATATCTATATTATCTGTGAAATGCGGCTTCTAAAAATTTAAATTTCTCGCGTAAATCAAAACGCTGTACTCTAATAGTATTTCACACAGTTTATATACTCATGGTCTTCTATCGATCTGCAAAGTTTCATCAAAATCGGAAACCCGCAGATCGTGACCTCTCCTTGTCAGATCTTTGTATCTTTCTGTACTAAATGATAATACAAAGCGAAAACAGATTATAAAAATATGCGTAGTAGTTACTACAGGTACATCTTTTATTTTCTCACGATATTTTCGTCACAGTATTTTGTCTGTATAATGTTCCGTAAGAGAATTTGACAGCAACATTTACTCGGTAAACATTGATTCCGCCGGCAAATAAATATTATTCATCGAGCACGTGAATAACGAAATGACAATGCTCTTAATTGTCAGGAAAGTCCGAAATCTTTTACTATGTCTGAGAACTAAGTGTGCGTGTGCGGCAAAGAAGTTTAAAAACTTTTTAGACGCGCTTGTGCGCTTAGTGGTACGTTATTCGCGTAAATTTATTTCTAATTACAAAGAACAATCTTTGAACTTAATATGTAGTTACGTTGTGTTATTTTAGGAACATCGAAGAGTCTGCCACATAAACGCTGAGCAGAAGCGCCGATGTAATATCAAAAATGGATTCGATACATTGCATTTATTGATACCTCATCTTATACAGAATCCGAATACAAAAGTAATTGACGTTCCTTTTTTATTCTTTTAATTAGTTTTAATTAGTCATTATCAAATTGAAATTGTTACCTACGCTTTACAGAATACATTTGGATTGTCTTGATATTTACAAATTTCAATTTTCCCAACCCCTTCTCCGCTGTTGTTTAAATGGTATCGGGGCAAGTTTTTCGTTCTTAACTATATTCTTTAAGCCCGCTATAATCAGAATTCCTAACACTTTTATTTTTTTTTTCCGAAACCGATTACTTTTCGTTTTTTTCGCATTCTTCGTTTGTGACTCCCTCTTTCTCCTTCGTGCGGTTTCTATTCCGTTAAATAATACACTCTGTACTTCTCTCGTAATTTAGCTATTTTTCTTTAGTATCCGAATTGCAATTGATCCAATTGTACTTCATACTTATTCGTCTTCCCCATGTATATAATAAGCTATTCATAGCGCTTGAAGGAAGATGATTAAATTATAAAGAATAAGCCGTTAAACAACTACTGCTAGTGAATACAGAAAAAAAGAATTTAAGCTAATGACAAAGTCTTTACACTATGATCATTCGCTTAAAAGTTCGTTTAGACTGAATGATAATACGAGTATATCAGTAAATCCGTATCAGTTTTATTGTCCCAGTTTTTTATCGTATATGATATTGTAGGTTATCCAATTTATATTTCCACATTCTCCAAGTAAAGCTAAAGAAGAATATCGATACAAAAATATATTAAAAAGACTTTTAAAATAATTTTTGCTGGAGAATCAATTTAAAAAAAAAAAAAATTATGTAACTTAGAGATTTATTTCAAAAATTAATCACCAACAAAAAAAATAAAATAAAAGAAAACTTTTTCTAAGCGACAAAGATGCGATAAAATTTTCTCGATTTTTTCGTGGTTACTTTATTTAATATTCTTGAGGTAAGAAAACAACACAAAACAGTTCATAAAAAAGTAAAAAATGCTACAGGTAAAAAGAAAATAAATTGTAAATAATTTTTTACCGATATGATTTCCGTGTTTACTCGGAATATTAAGAAGATTTGAGAAAAATAATTCTGAAGACGAACAGAGATGAAAGGAAGTGAGGTTAAAGAAATATGTACCGTAAAGCTGTTTGAAACAAAAATAAAAATCGTAATGGCAAACAAAACATCTAGTAGCGAAAACAGATTAAGCGAGTTACGAAGATATGCTAGAGCTATTTTAATTTTTGTATAGATATATATATTTATTTATATTTATAAAAACAAGGTGTTCAAAGCCTTTTGGGTTCTTTAAATACACAATTGTCTTTCGAAAAATAATCTTTAAAAATAATAATAAAAACGTAAAAAAAAAAAAAAAAAATGGTAGTTGCAGTATGTTAAAAGACTGTAAAAGTACTCTAGAAGAAATTCTAAAGAGACAGAAAAGAAATAAAAATGAAAGATAATGTGGAAAGAAATAATTGTCATCCTGCGACTTAGAGTTTGCCATATATCAAAAAAATAATAATAACGGAAATGAAATTGTAAAATGCCGTGGGAGCAGTTAATTGTGATTGCTCTTAGAAAATCAAATAAAACGGACACATAGTGTGTTGTGTGGTATTTGGCGGGATTTTGCTGATAAAAAGTTATTTCTTGCGAAATATTTATTATAAATACTTTTTTTCGTCTCTGCATTAAAGTATGCATAAAATTTATTAACCCCCCCCCCCCCCATCTAATAAAAAATAAAAGAAAAAAGGAAAAATAAATAAAAACATGTATGTATCAAGAACAGAAAAAATTATTTCAAAATTTGTGTAGCTATGCTTTAAAGATTTTCTAGCGTTTTCTATATAATTTATTTCTTTATCGGTAATATTTGTATGTTCTAATAGAAGGAAAATGACTCGGTGATGATGGGCTACAGTTCTGTCAAATTAGTACCCCAAATTAATCGTAATAAACTAAAATATGTTAGAACTTCCAAAATTATTCTGTAGCTTCTGCTTAAACTTTTTTCGATGACAACTCCATCTAAAATTAATTTTAAGTAATTACTTTGCAGGTTTTTTTTTGTTTTTTTTTTTTTTTTTTGAATTTTATGTTTATATTTTAATACATTTTGCGCGTGTATTTGTGTTTATTATGTGTTTCCAAATTAATAATTTAATGATAAACCTTTTATAAATTAATTCGGATTTGATTTATAGTTACTGTATATAACTTTTTAGCAGTCGGTATGAAACATTTGTTTTTTTTTCCTGTTTATTTTTGTTTTTATTTGTCTCTTTACACTGGAAGGATAAAATTTTTATCGAATTTTCTTTTAGCCACGCTTTAAGATTAGTTTTAATAAACATGTAAATTATATTACTTTCCTTTAACTTAAATATATATTTTCTTTAATTTCCAGCTCGGTTAGAAAAACCAATTAAATCTTTAAGTTGACTTTAGAAGCCTCTTTCTTCCTTGATGTTTGTAGGTTTGTTTCAGCCGCACGAATTAATAACCCTATTCATCAGAAGTGCCTTCTAATGGTACTCTGCTTGTTGTCTCTTACTTCTCCCAACGCAGGTTCTACAAATGTTTTTGCTGGCCGACCCAATACTGTGCGTTATTTTTAGTACTTCAAAACTTTTATTCTAATCGCCATGCTTGATCCGTTTTTACATCATGTTTCTTATGTGTGATGCTAATCACTTTTAATTTTAATTTTGTGCTTTTTTCTGTTTAGTCTTCACTCGTAGTTTGTTAAAGTAATATTTAATATAATTAAATTTCTCAGCCATGTCCTCTCAAATTCAGAAGTAAACCAGAACGCAGTATTTCAATTCATCAGGGACAATAGATTAAGGGCAGTCCTGTAACCGGAGACTCTTGGGCCGTAATAGTCTAGATATTATACACGACCCGGAGTTTAACCAGGGTTCAGAGGCATAAGTTAAAAAAAAAAAAAAATCATCAGAACTGAGAGCTTTTTTGGCCGCATTTTATCGTACAGTATTTTTCGAGTTGTTACCGTGACTCCAAATATAGTCTTGGGATAAAATTATTTAAATATTAAGTACAAATAAAGAAACAACCTAATAATTACATTATTCAATATCATTCCTCTTTGCATTCATTGTCACTAGAAACTTTTAATTATGTAATTTACGATAGAAACTAAATTACAAAACCTTTAATTTTTTTTTTTTAAGTCCAATAAAATAGCAAAAAAATGTTCGTACTAATTTTTAAATTGATACTTGGTTACTAAAAATTAAATTACGAGATCAAATGAGAAATAAAATAAAATGTTTACTAACCGGTTTTGTTATTTTTAAAAATTTCTTTGTAAAAATTTTATTCCACTTAAAAAAAAAAAAAAAAAAAAGTATGCTACCTAGGCGAATCTGCAAAAAGTTTAAATTGAACATATAATAGGCGCATAAACAAAAAATCAACTTCATACAACTATTGACATGACATAAATCAACGCTGGTAGAAATGATGGAATATAGTTTTCAAGCGTTTACTCGTCAATAAGCGGTGTTTTTTTGTTGTTTTTTTTTTTCGACCATGACTAAACTGAAAAATTTTCTTTTGGTCAGCTAAATCAGCTAAATACCACACGCCAAGTGACGTATACAATTATTTTTCACTGTTTTAAAAAAAAAATCGATAAAAAAGTTTTTGTACATTAATTATTTTTTCAATCTCTAGTTCTTCGAATCAGTTCGCTTGCACTTTGTTTTTTATACTACAGAAAGTGCAAATCCGGTTAATTACTTTTGTTGAGCTTACATCGAGTATGCCTTTAAAGCCTTTCTTTTCTCCATTATGTGTCAATTAGCTTATTTTTTTAGAGGGGGGCTTGACCATCCGAGGGAAGCTACTAGGACAACTGGGGGACTATATTAGAGATTAAATTTTAATCCGGTCAGAGATCGATGAAGGAAAAGAGACAAGAGTAGGAATCACCTTTGAAGACGGGGCAAAGTTAAGATATAGGAAGCATTATAGGGAGTAGGAAAATTCAGTTTTAATAACTGAACTTACAGAATATTACGTTCAGAATAAAAACTGGAACATTCAAACAACACGTGGTCATGTACAGTCGCTAGAGTGCAGAGGACCATAAGGGGACGGGGAAAGAGTAAATCGATACCGTGAGGATCGGAGCAAAGAATGATTGAACCGCAGACGGCAGATAGCAATAATAAAAACACGTTTAAGGGTAGGAAAATAATAGAACCAAGAACAGGAAAGGGGCCTATCTAGGTTGAATAGTAAAATGAGTTAAGATTAGAAAAGGAGCGCGGATATACATCAGACCAAAATCTGACGACATGCATCCTTTTGGAAAGGGGAAGTATTTGTGTCCAGGAATCTTTTTATCAAAATAAGGAAAATGTAACAACGCTGAGCGTACTAAGGAATCCACCGTCTCGTTACCATCAATACCCGCATGACTTGGAACCGAAAGAAGATCGATGGAAATGGAATGGGAAAGAGAAAGAATTATAGATGAGAAAACGTATACGAAAAACAATAAAGTCAAGGGAATATTATAAGGGAAAGGGAGAGGATATAGCTTAAAGAGCACTTTTGGAGTACGAAATGATATTAGGAATCTATCAAAGTATCGAGTTGAGGAAATAAATATAACTGCTTGAAGAATGGCTTAAAGTTCCGTGGAGAAGAAGGAGCAAAAAGCCGGCAGCCTGTAGGATCGAGCGAAATTACTGGCTGAGGAGAAAAATGAGGTAGCTACTCCCCCTGAACTTTCGGAACTATCAGTAAATATTAGTGTCAGTTAGCTTCTGTGTCTCTATGCATTTTTTTTTTTTTTTGTATATTTTTCTGTTGTTCACTCTTAAAAAATCATTCAGCTGGTTTCTTAAAGTTTTTCTTAAGATTTTCTTTGTATTTTTTTTTCGATTAAGCGTTTTTCATCACGAGACATTCTGTTTAAAAAGGGAAAAAATAAAAATAAAAATAGTTGCTCAAAAATTTTCTTAAGCGTTTAAGATAGCGCAGAAAATTAAAATTTTTCTATCGATCGTAATTGCAAAAATTTATTATTAAACGGCTGTAGCTCAAAATTGCTCCTAAAATCACGTTAGTCTATAACGAAGTGAGAAAATCATGAAAATTGTTATTTTTTAATTGCAATATAATAATATTTTGCATCATTTTCGAGTCAAAAAGAAAAAAAAAAAACAGTGTAGCAATGTTATATCTTTTCCGAAATCTTTTTCGCTTTCATTCAATGTTAAATTATATAATCATGATTAAAATTCAAACCTAACCCCCCGAAGCAGCGGCTAATTAATTGTACGAGGTCAAAATATAATCCCATGTCGACTAGTCCTAAAATAATTCTTGAAGATAAACTTGCGTTTTATTACAAAACCTAAACTGGTTTTTACTTAATACAATATTAGGTATTGTCGAAAATAGACAGCAGTATCGAGTGTGTTACGCGTGTAAAGATCTGATCTACGTGAAATCGAATGTTATCATAGTTGAAAATACTTACATTATTTTATTCTTCTAGATATATAGTTTTATTATTACCAAAATTAAATTTAACGGAAAAACACAAGTTTTACGCGATATTTAGTGTAATGGAAAAAAGAAAAAGAATTTTTTTTAAAGAAATTTTTAAGGCAATGAATTATGGTAACAACGCGTTTAAGCGATCACACAAAACTGTCACGTTTCGTTTGTATCCTTAGAACGTCGTCTAATTAAAGTGGAACACAATATGCGCTTTTAGCACTGTCCTTAATCTATAAACGTACTTTTTGTTGGTGTACGAATCATGTTATTAATATTCCATTTAATGTTACTGACTTAAAGGAGTAAAGGTTTTCGTGGTTGTTGAAGTTATCCACATGTCCATAAAAATAATGGACATGTGGATTCCATTTAATAACTGACGCGTATATACTATTATTTAATTAACTAGCGCAAATGTAAACAAATAAATATTTCCAAAAACCATTTAATATTGAATTTTTTTTGTTAACTTTTGTCGGAATTTTGAAGTAATTGTTCTACTACGTACTCTATTAACAGAACATCCATTTGTTTTTTTGTTTTTTTTATCTAATCAGAAACTGTTATCAACAACCGTACAATGCTTATGCAATGTGTTAAAAACGTAAATTTTAACGCGTCACACGTGTCGTACAGTTGATTAGAGTTCCCAGTTATTCCTCAAACAAATCTTTTGTGTGTAATAAGTGTCTCTATATTGAACCGATCTTTTTTTTATTTTCATTCTCTTTTTCTTAACAAGATGCTCTTTTATATGTCGTCCCGCGATGCACCTTATATACACGACGACGCTCTCCCGATATCATCTGGGATTAGTGATCGATGTAGCAGTGACGCGGTTTTTTTTATGTTAGTGATCGGAGTAACCCTAACCGTCTGAGATTTTTTGTCGTCCATCATTTTGTTGCTATAGCGATTTTTTTGCTGTGACTTTACAACTTCCATGGTCAGTCGCGGAGAATTTTGTATTTTCCGCTCTAGCGAAGTGTACTAACTTAATTTTCTTGCTTTGATATGGTATTTAACAGTTCCTGCTGAGATTTTTTCCATTCTGCCGAGGACTCTTTTACTCGTTATTTTTTTTTGGAAGGGGGATCCGGACGTGCCTTTTTAATTTTTTTTATTAAACTAAATGTTCGTATAAATATAATCGTTATAAAAAAAAAAAAAAAAAAAAAAAAAAAGTGGTCTAAAGAATTCGTTCGGTGCGTCGCGTGTTTTTCGAAAAAACGCAAGTAACCCTAGTGACCACGATATCCAAATATTAACGTTTCCTTAAAATTATCGACCCCCCGCCCTGTCTTTGTTTAAATTAATTTTAATGTTTTGTGTTTTAATGTTTGTTTTTAATTCTCTATTTTTGATTATTGTCATGAATTCGAGGTTTCTTTCACTGTCTCGGAAGAAAATTTTACAAATTGCGATTGTCTTCGCAGACCCAGCTCTCTTCTAAGGGTTTATCGGATAAGAAATTTTAGATTCCTAATCTAAGCCTCCGGAAATATTTTTCGGAAGAACCAAATTCAATCGCAACTAAATTTTCCAAACATCCAGGTGTTTTATTCGCAGTTTATTTTTAAAAATAAGTAAAACAATAATTCAGCGTCGTTTTCTGGCTATTAGAAACATTGAATTATGTATACGTCTTTGAGTATTATAATTTCTCTTTTTTTTTTTTCACATAGAATATTACGCTGTATTTTCTGTAATTATTTTAGAATATATAGACGAGAATTAAAGAAGAAGAACTTTATCGCTCTACGTTAATTTTTAAAAAATTCGAAATAAAGTGAACAATTTTTTAGTTTCAGTAAAAATTTTTGGATAATTTAAAAACATATTGCTCTCGTCATCATAACACATTCTTTGTATACGTTTTGTTTTCGTACAAAGCAAAGGCATATTTATTTTAAAAAAAACAAACCGAACAAAAAGAATAAAATAAAAATAATATTATAAACGCTCACGAAACTCCTCCTGGAGCAGCAGCAGCAGCACGCACCTCTCTTGCAAGATACCGACGTCACAACTCAGGAATAATACATCAGTAATAATAATAATGAATTTGTAAAAAAACTCTTCCTTAAAACGGGCGAACATATGTATTTTTTTTCCTAAACACGATAAATACGATCTCGGCGACTGAACAGAGTAAACGACGTAAACAGACACACTCCGTGACTAGAAAGTGGTAGAAAAATATGTGGAAAATTGCCTGAAATAGACGGCATGACGCAGCTATAAGAAGACGAAAATTTGAAACACGGCTCATAGATGCACAAAACGTATAACGCAAAAGTTGACTAACGTCGATTATATGCAACGACGACCGAACACGTTAAAAGATGACCGATGAACAACTATTAATGATAAGTATGATTCACGCCACCGAGCCGTAGTAGCAGTAAATGTAAATGTAAATTGAACACTGCAAAAGAAGAAAGATTTTTTTTATGATAGGTTTAAACGGATAATAAAATATTTAAAAACGAGTAGTAGTCATATTGTTAAGAATCGAAGAAGCAAAATACAGAAACCTAAACGTACATATAAATACAAAACCACAAAATATAATTCCCAGATTAGTGCAATACTATAAGTTTACTACGTTTGACGCATTTTCTCATCTTGGATGTATCATCGCAATTGTGAGCGATTGTTCCCTTTTCCGGCTTTGACGATCTCTAATACCCAATTTAGTTTCAAATTAAGCACATACACCTGCGAGTGACTTCAGTCTGGAACGAGACAAGTACCGAAATCGTAAGCTCTGAGCATCTTAACTAGTAAGCTATCATATACATGTGTCTAAATCCGAGTCTAACATCCAAACTAAAACAGAACGATAATTTTTCAATTTCTAAAGGTGGTTGAATTATATTATTTTTCATTAGTTGGTCTTTTAAAAGAAAGATCTGGTAAAAACTGTCAACGACCTAACACTAACATAAGTGATGTAGTATATGTGCATTTTTAAAATTTTCTATACTGATTTATTCATCTTTTAGTTTAGAATTTCTGAGAGATTTTATCGTACTTTTAACAAGTCCTCTATACTCTTCTAGACGCATTTATTCTATATTTTACAGTTAACTGTTTAATTTTTCAACTGGGCGAAAAATACAGATACGATGTGTTCCGAAATCTCTAATTCTTTATGATAAGCTTTCGACGTTTGCGCGTGTCATTATACTCTCTTTACACATTGTATCTCGCGAGATTTGATTATGTTTCTTCGTTGTGTAAAAGGTGCGAATTTATAATCAATTTTTTTCCTAATAAGCCGGTAATAAATGTTTTGATAAATGGTTTTAGTGCTTCTCTTGTACTTTGTACTTGTTGCTCTTGTTCTGTCTTAATAATTTCCAACCTTTTTCTCTTTTCGTTTTTGCCTGGGATTCTCTCTGATTTTAATGGAATAGCTAAATCAGAAGTAAACTGTGCAATTTTGTTATTATATTTATCGTCAGAATTTGCAAAATTTTTTTATTATTATATTTTTATAAACAAGTACTCTCGATGCGTGTGATACAGCGTGTACAGCATAATTTTTATTCTCCATATGTCACAAATTATTTTACACAAATACGTTTTAGAATTGTATAATTTTAGGGTATTAAAAAAAAAAAAAAAAAAAAATCCAATAAGTTTTTTAAGGGGTAAATATGAAAATAAAATAGGTTATAGAATAATTTTTACTGCGCACCTTGGGATTGATGAAATTTAGTGATCCCTTCAATTTTAAGTGAAAATGCAGTTAGCATTAATCTCAAATATTTTGCATTCACAATATATATTATTCTTTTTTTTTTTTTTGTTTTTGGTTAAAAATAAAATTGAAATAAACACTGCGTTAGACATGCCACAAACAAGTTCGATTAAGTTTATTCAAAAAAGTTTTTATCTGATTAAAAATTTAGAATTCATCTAAAAACTGCCACTATGATTATTTTTAAATTTGAGCTAAACCGTATCATTTTGTAACTCGATAATTTCGTAGCAACATTAACATTAGATGTATCTACTGCAAACGACACAATATCTATCACTGTCAGTCTCTGAAGAATTTAGTTCCGAAATATCGCGAAACCAGGTGTGTTCATTTTATTATATTGTCGATAACTTCTTTTTCTTTTCTTTTCTTTTCATTTCAAACTGATATGCTTAACTAAACTTCTGTTTTTAGACATGACTGAATAAAATTCCTACATTAAGGAACGTAAAAAATATTTTCTTCTGTTTTCACTTAATAATTATCTGATAATCAATAAAAATTATTTAAATTCCATCAAATTTGCTTTTCAATTTGTTCTTGCCAAAAAAAAAAAAAAAAAAAAGAGATATGAATAATAAAAAAAAAAAAAAAACTCAAAAATTGTTACGTTGTAGGGATGTTATCACTAATAAAATGAACAATATTTCCCATCGCTTTTTGGATATTTTTTTAAGGTATTTTCAGTGGTTCCGTATATTTCCCGCTTTTCATTTTTATTTTTCGCGCCCCCGTTAAAAAATAACACCTCCCCCCTCCCAGGGACCTATATCACTTCCGTTGAGGATCACTGCTCTAGCTGTTGGATTTTTTCCCGCGCCGTTAGACTTTTCTTACACCATTTACCTTTCATCGAAATTATTATATCCCTTGTCGATATTTTATAAGAATAAAAGTCAGACTGGTATAAAATACCAACGAATATGTAGTTTTTCAGTATCGTTATATCATTACGTGTATATGTGTATATGCAAATACGCGTACTTATATAAAACAATTGCGAATATTTGTTCATTATGTATACATTATGCGTATGTATGTATGTTTATATAAACTGCTAAACTGCGCCATTTATAAACATTACATTTAATTGATACAAAAAGGTTACTAGATTTTTCATATTACCTCCTGCATAAAAAGTGGCATAGTCAATATATATGTATATATATATATATATATATATATATATCAGTGGCGTATTCTCAGAAACAGTTCTAGTCATGCGGCCAAGTACCAAGACAAATTGAAAAAGAAAAAGATTTGCCACTACTTTTCTAGCGCAGTAGAGATTGACCTAACTGAAGAGACATTTTTAGCTTTCCAGTAGACAACGGAAAGAAAAAATGCTTAATATGCAAAATGCCAGTCGCTCGTTAATGTCAAGTAGTGGTAAATGCTGATTTTATGATCCGCTCGCTTTCCAGTTTGTTCAGATTCTACGAGTACTCATTCAATGTTAGCGAACGAACACACAGAGAAGCACACACTCACTTAAAACAAGAGTGTATACAGGCAAACAGATCAAAGTGTAACGAACCAAGTACTTAGCCACTTTCAGTGGGCTACATACGCGTTGTACACTGCACATTTTTCGCTGCGATACCGTGACTGCGTTACCGTTATTTTATCACAGCAAAATTCACAGGCCTAATCTTGGCGAAATGCACCGCTAATGAAAGTCTGTCAACTTTGACAAACAAAAAACGGTACAGAAACGGTAGTGCAGCGAACTAATAATTATTAGATCGGCAGTTGAAAAAAGTTCATTAATTTGAGCAGACGTATTCACTTTTAAATATATTTCTTAATGTGTTGTTCGTGATTTTCTTTTAAATAATGTATTTCAGTTTTTTTTTTGTTTTTTTTTTTATTATAACACGAAGGCGCTGTATATATTTCACCACTGTATCTATACTAGAGTTGTGTAACTTAATAATCCTTTTTGGGTTTTTTTTCTGATTTTTAAGAATTATTCCTTTTTGTTGTTCGCGTAAATTATTTCCTTTATAAAATTTAAATTTACTTTTTTTTTACATCAATTTTATTTTTTTAAATTAAAATATAGTACGTGAATTGCATGTTCAATTAATTCCATTTCAACAATTTTCTGTCTTAAAGAAATACTGAGAAATAATCAAGATTCGATATGTATATATATATATATATATATATATATATATATATATATATATATATATATATATATATATATATATATATGAAATTAATTTTACACGTTAAACGGTATACATAATATTATATAATTAATGTAAACTGTTATTAAATGTGTGTATGCGTGTTTTTTCCCAATTTCAATTTAACTTATTATCATTTTTTCTTAAGTATCCCCGTAGTTAAATATGAAATTTATTAAACTATAGGTTTCAAGATAAAAGATATTTCAGTTGTTTTTTTTTATCATTCGGCTGGTAGAAAAATTTTATTAAAACAGACGTTACTCCTTTTTGTTTTTCCCATTATAATTTCAGATTCTTATTTTTTGAACAATGATTCTAATTCCGTCACATATATTATTATTTCTGTTCTCTGCAAAAAAATGAATTAAAATTATAGCGAAGCGATATTACATTCTTTAAACGATGCCTAATTTTTTAGGTCTACGTGCGGCGTTACATTGGTACTTTTGTTTTTTCCGATCGGCGAATGTGAGAAATACGGTGAATTTTTAGACAATAAAAAATATTTAAACGAAACGTGACAGTATATTATTATAATAGAATTATTATATTATATTATCGAAATTATTGTATATTTTTTCGGGAATTTTTTGTAATATTATGTAAAGTGTTAAATTTATTTTTATTATATAATCAGTAATAGAGTTTATTCGTTTTTTATCTTCTTGTACGTCGAACTAGAAGTTACATCTCTGAAAAATGTGCAGCGTACGCTCTTCATTCGTTATACTTTGGCCGACACATAGGCAGACTCGCGCACCCATTTGCCTTCGCGGAGGTAATATATAAGTAAATAATAATACCAGTATAGACAATTTTTCTTCTTTACTTTTTTTTTTTTTTTTTATTAAATTATGTTTCTTTTTTTTTCTTTTTTTATCCTTTTTTGTATCTCGAATGTGTTGTATTATTTTTCTTAAATTCACCGATTTTTTACTATTTCGCCTTACATAGAACTGTCGCACCAACAACACCGCTGTTTATTTTTCAATCAAAATGTTCACGAAATATTTTACGTTACAACTGTTATCGCAATTTGAAAAAAAATTTATTACAGTTTTTTTGCGTGCATGTGTGCATGAATGTTTCGGTATGTAAAATAACCGCGTAATTTTGAAAACAGGTCATCCTAATTTTTTTTCTAAAATGATAACTATAACAGTGGCTATCTTCTTTTATCGTTAATTCTTGCCTGGTGCACAACGAGTTAGAATGAGCTGTTTCTATTGGAACTTATTGAAATGTAATAACGGGGTTGAACATTGCGAGAATTCCATACCGCTCGTATAAGAAGATATTAGTGAAAAATAAGATGACCTTTTTTCAAAATAATAATCGTTCGATTCATTTTTATTATTATTGCGATGCAGAGATAATTCGCTATGTATAAAGCATACTATAGAGTGCACGCTTATGTTTTGCATGTATGCGCAGATGAGCAAAGCAGCCATGCTTCAAAAAGGTGCGGAGTACATCAGGCAGTTACGCGACGAAAGAAGCCAACTTCAGGAAGATATCGAGTCACTTAAACAACAGATCGAATCATTGAATTCTGCCATCAGGTACTGTAAATTTTCTTTTTTTTTTTTTCATTTTTTTCCAAGCAATAATAATTTCTAATCGATGTTGTTTTTTTTTTTAGAATATTACTATTATGTTCAAAATTTCTTCTCATTGAATCAGGAAAAAAACTGATTAAAAAATACTTAACACATTGTGTATGTACAGGGTGCGGCAGCATAACTTCCTTTTTTAAAATGCGCCACTTTTTTTCTACTAAATTTTGTTAAAGAGAAATAATAACAGAAAATCGAAATAAAACTGCGAGAAGGGAAGAAGCATACATATTGCCAATGGGATCAGAGTATGTTATTTCGATTTTCTGTTATTACTTCTTTTAACAAAATTTAGTAGAAAAAAAGTGGCGCATTTTAAAAAAGGAAGTTATGCCTCCGCACCCTGTATAAGTGTCAAATTAAGCAGATACACAAGACATTTTGAAACCAACAACTTTTTTATTTCCGACTGTCGGGGGGAATAAAAAAAGAATTTAGACGTGAATATTACTACTATTTGTAATAAAGTTATATAATATTTTGCGTTATTATAACCGGCGCATTGTCGGAAGAGAGCTAGGAAAAATTTGTAATATATGGAATCCTAGGTGGGGAGCATCGAAGTAATTCGTATAAATTATTGATTTTTAAAGTCTGGTAATTTTAAAGAAAAATGTAGTTGCTGTCAACTACTTGTCGCATTTAATGATAAAGAACAAAAGTAGACGGATAATTTCCTTAATTCGGCATAAGCGGTGAAAGAAAAATCTCAAATATATTCACACATTTTGCGGAGAATTCTTTAATTAAATTATCGAATTCAATAATTTTAACTTTTCTATGTTGCGTATGCGATAAAATTCACACATATTTCTGCATTTGTATTAAAATCTTATTTCACGTATATTCACAGCTTCCTCATTTCTCTCTCTCTCTCACACACACACACACACACTTTCTTTCTCTTTTTTTTTTTCTTTTTGCGGCATTCTTTACTGGAACATCTAAATTAAAACAATATTATTAACATCAAAAATGTATAATTCTATTCATCTAACAATATTCGAATTTACCTGCTCCAACTATTCCACGTGGAAGGATAAAAGGCCGGTTGCCCATTGCGGCAAGGAATGTGACATGTATGTTTTTCAACTGCCCATTGCAGCGAGTTCGCTATAAGCGAGGAAATTCTAATCTGTGATGAAATTTGTAAGTTTTTTTAATTTTTTTTTTTGTAATCGTTTAAAATTTTTAGTTTATTTTTAAACATGTGGTAATGTAATAAATTCAGTTAGCCTTTATTTCATATTTAAGTTTTTTGCATATTCTCAAATTTTATTCCATTTTTAAATACCAAAAGTAGTATTTTTTAATGAAATAAAAAACAAAAACATAATTTCCAACAACTTCAGTTAATTTTTTCACTTTTCGGTAACTTATAAGTTACACAAAACTAATAATAATTATAATCAAACTCAAATCAAACTTTATTATTATTATTATTTTACAATATTTCCACAAATGCGCAGTTTTGCACGAGTAGTGGATTCATACAGTGACATAATTAAATTTTCCAAATTATAATACACTTTAATACACGTAAAACAGAGGTAAGACAAACAGAAGGTGACGAAATAATGTAAAAATAAAGAATAAAAGGAAAGGATACGCGTGACATAAACTTAGCACTTAAAATATGGTAAGAAACGAGGTGTAATATGAATGCAGTCTCATAATTAGCATTTAATCAAATAAACGATTTTAACACTAATAACGATATTTACATGCGTGTAAAACAATTTAGCGTAATTTGGCAATATGTACAAGTACTAATTATTTTTCTATTCTTAATAATAGCGTTGTCATAAGATAATTCTTTTTTATTTTTATATATATTTTTATATATATATATATATATATATATATATATATAATAATAATAATAATAATAATAATAATAATAATAATAACAATAATAATACAAATTTAAGCAAATAAAACATAAATACTCGTAATAACGTAAGTTAGAGTAAACAAAGTATAATGGGCGGGCCAAAACAACCGCAACTACTCTCCGTATACGGACGCTGTGTAGCGGGCAAAAAACGATTGAAACGCGATGAAGTTCATTCTTTTTTTGACAGAACAAGCGCAGAACGAGCTCAGCGGAACAATACAAACTGAAATACAGCTGTGTAAACGAAGTGTAGTTAAAATTCGCATACAGACTATAGTGTAGGTGTATCGCCGCGCGCTTATAAGTTGATAATCAAAACCGAACAAAGATGTGCAATTCGTTATTGTGTTCGAAGGAAATTATCACCGATGGACACTGTTCGAGAAATCTCAACTACATACGGTACGGAAAGTTTAAACAAGGACACAATATTGCGATTAAAACGTTTACCAAGGGTGGTCGTGAAACACCTGTATTGGTCCCTTTTTCGAAAAGTGGCACGACAGGATGCGCAAGTTTATTGCGAAGAACGGCTGATACTTTGAGAAGGAGCCTGCGGATGCTGACGACGAATCAGACAGCGAACAAAAACATTTTTTTGTATGAAATTTCTTATGCAAATGCGTACCATAAAACGTCTATATGCAAATTATAAATATATTTCGTTCAAACAGCTATATATTTCGGTTTGTATTGCTATAATGGCACTCGTTCTGCACTTGTTCTGTCGGAAAAAGAATGAACTTCGTATTTCGCTCGTTTTTTGCCCGCTAGATAGCGTCCATACTCCGTACGGGGAGTAATTGCAGGTGTTTTGGCCCGCCCATTGTAATTTGAATAAAATAAGACATAACTAAATCCTTAAACTTTAAAAATTTTTAATAAAAAGTACTAAAATGCGTGAAATGTGTTTTAAAAAACGTGTTCAGCTAAATTATTTTTCTCCGCCTCACTCATTCGACTGTTTCGATTGTTTCTCGCTGGAATGAGCAATGTCATATTTAAATGCATGGTAATCGACTTTTAAAAGATATATTTTACATTTCACATTCCTTGTTACACTGGTCAACAGGCATTTGTCCCATATCAGGTGGATGAAGCGTGCAGATTTGTGTGTAAATATAAAAATATCAATAAAACTTACCCTGCGACATTCTAAATGATATTTAAATAAATAGTAATTTTAAAAAAAAATAAATAAATAAATAATTTACACGATTGATTAGTTTGTCTACATCATATTACCTAACAAATATTAAACGCTGTGTATTTTATGTTAATAATACAATAAATTTCGTTAAAGAAAATTTAATCTTATAATCATTATGATTTTTAGTTTTGTTAGATTGTTATTTATCGTCGTTTAATAAATCTCTATATATAGTTTGATAACGATAGTATTGTTAGTACATAGGTTGTTGATTAAGTAACGCATCCTCGCTCCTGGCGCGCTCTGTAGGCAACGTACAGAATTATATCGGTGCTGATTAGAAAGAAGAAAGTCGCAGCTGTGATATACTTTGTTTCGCGGTAAGTGATTGGGTTTTCTCGCGATGAGTGAAAATGTGAGCTTCCGAGCAGCGGTATGAGCGGAAAGCAATTATGAGTAAATGTGCCGCCTATCATGATTTTACGACGTCTACAAACGTTGTATGGTGCGCGGATACACTTAATGTGAGTAAGGTGTGATACTGGGCTCGCCTAGTTCTCGTGCTTGTACCATAAAACTATTTACATTCAGACCGCCCAAACCTGCGCAAGTCCGATAAAGTATAAAACATGATTGACGTGCAGATCAGACAAAATTGAGCTGTTATCCAAAGGGAATTAGCCGTGGAGACTGGAGTAGCTCTTGGGACAACAAATAAATCGTAAAAGAATTAGGGTACCGCAAAATATGCTCCAAATGGGCTCCGAAGTTGCTGATGCAAGCGCGCGCACAGCAGAAGTGATTTCATCTCTTAGCTTCGACGTTTTTCCGCACCATCCATACGGTCCCGATTTAGCGCCAAGTGGACCTATTCCACCACTTCAAAAAACATTTGAAAAGAACTCACTATGCCTCGGACGAGAAATTACAGACCGCTGTGCCATCGTGGCTACGTTTGCAGTTCTGATCGACTTCTTCGAAACCGGAATCCAAAAACTAGTTGGCTGCTGGATTCGTTTGCATCACGTTAAACCGTGACTATATCAAATTTTAATATGTCGTTAAAATCGCAATAAAATTCTCTTTCCAATGACACCTTTATTTCTTTGTAAATAAAGTAAGTCATTGATAAGGTATCATGGATTGTAAAGTTTAAGTTCACAATGTACTAAGCCCAACAACACTAATGAGAGTGGGGGGGGGTAGTTCCTTTCTTTCGAATAATTAAAATTAGGGGCGCTATGAGCGAGGAAGTGTTACTGAACAGCCCTTGTATAAATTAAATACGGTCTTAAATTACCGTTTTTTTTTTTTTTTTTTTTGAAGCTATGAGTCACTTCATTGCGACATATGGAAATCGTTATTATCAGGTCTGTTCCGGAAGCAATTAGAAATTATCAATCTATTTTTTAACATTTTACGCAAGCGTCTCGTATATCCCTTGGCAGTTTCTGACTGCCCCCGAACTTAATATACGAACGCATAAATGTGATATTATAGCACGACAGATCCATTAAAAAGAATATAATGTTATTAATAAACGATGATAACAAAAAAATCATTATAGTAATAATAATAATAATAATAATAATAATAATAATAATAATAATACTTCTTCTTTATAGTGCCATACTTAATTCCTGAGCGTCGGCGACTACCTATTCGTACGTCTCAGCTGTACAGACATAGACATAGTGTCCATAGCAATTGTTTATACGCAGTACGAATATGTACACACGCAAGACTTCATTCGGAACTGATTGTAATCGTTTGATTTACATAGTTTTACAAAAGTGCAGTCCCGTGTGTGTCTGCTATGTACTGACCTAGCGCGCATATGATGTTGTACGTGGTGGTTTGTCATTGCCTTCCACGTGATTATTAGCGATTATTTATTTTATTTAATTCTTGTAATAAGTTCGCCGTCGCTCGGGATCGAACCCGTGATCTCCATAACGGAAGTCAAGCGCTCTAGCAACTAGGCTATCGCGACGACATAATAATACTACGAGATTAAATTTTCTTTAAAAAAACTTATTATATTATTAACAGAAAATACACAGTGCTTAATATTTATCAAGCAATATATGTGACGTAGGATAAAAAAAAGGTATTAGTTTTTAATAAATGCTTTCGGCAATTTCGTACCAGCAAAATTTTCCCTGATAATATCACAATTCTACATTCACTAAGCTTGGAACTCTCTCTTGCGGTGTAGTTGACCGTGGTAAATAAGTTTTTATTAAAGTTTTGAAAAACTTTCTCACCGCTACTGATATGCTATGCTGACAATATTCTCATATATATTTTTGAATATAAAAAGTCTTCCAATTGGTGTTTTCTTAATCTAAATTTAACATATAGAATAAGACTAGTTTTTCATCTTTAACCTTTCCTTCAACAAGAATTTTGAAACAAATTAAATTTTTTCGCATAATATACATCACAATTTGAATTTGCTGTTAGACTTTTTTTGTTTTTCTGAGGGTTTTTTTTTCTTTTTTTTGGAATTAATATAACATTTAAGAAATTCTTTTGGACAGTCAGATTATTTATATTATGTAAAAATCTCAATTATTTTTTGTAGTAAGAGGTAAACAGTTCGAATCCTTAAAATGTAAATAACCTCATCTGAGGTGATAGCCCCAGGCAATATGTACCTCGTTAATAATAAATAAAAAAAAAAAAAAAAAGAATGCAGAAATTTCGAATCTTCCTTTTATTGACGCTAAAATAATATTTAATGGAGGATTAAAACTACAATTTCAAATTTTGTATCCGATCAAGGAAAAGGTTAAGAATTATCTTTGTAACTAAACTTTTTATTTTTTTATTTTCTCTTTTTTACTAACACGTTGACGTTCCTAATATTTGGCCTCCTATAAGCAAGGCATAGGATTACCTCCGCGGTCGACGCTAAGTACACACACTTGCTTTTTATTGAATTCTATTTCATATGAATTATTTATTTTCTAACGAAAAATAATAGTGTGTATATACAAGGGCGTCGCCAGCCGATGAGCCAGGGAGGGGCAAGATGGGTTGCCAGCCGACGAGCCAGGGGGGGGCAAAATGATAGAAAAAGGATATGAGTTATAGGAAAAATAAAATTTATAAGTTGTAAAGGCTTAATATTTTATTAAACAAGAATAAAATCTTAATTAAAACATAAGTTTTCCAAATTGTCCATGATTACGCGCCTATGAATACTCATCAATGCCAGTTGATTAAAAAGTTTCAAGGCTCCAAGGGGGAAGCTGTCCCTCCCTGCCCCCCGTTGGCGACGCCCATGTGTATGAATAATAATTACTCATTTTACGGAACAGCAACACTAGCGTCATTTCGTTTCGATCATAAAACAACATATTCATCTTCTTTAAACACAGCCACCGTATTTCCAACCAACCTGGATAGTTTTGATATAAGCACATATCCCAATCAATCGTCCGGTTATTTTACCGACCCAGTTCAAGTTTTCAGTTTATAAATAAATCAAAAACATATTTCTCATGTAAGTACATATTTCTGTGTTTCAGTAATTGCCAGTCGCTACTACCGGCAACCGGAGCGCCTGTTTCGAGACACCGAGCGACGAAAATGAAAGAGATGTTTCAAGAATATGTTAAAGAACGAACAAAGCAGAATTGGAAATTCTGGATTGTATCCTTTTTTTCTTTTTCTTTTCTTTTCTTTTCTTTTTTTTTTTTCGTGTACAAAAAAATAAGTTTTAGATTATTTTTAAATGTTTAATTCCGGCTAACCTGACCTAGTCACTGTTGACTTCTTTCTTTCCTATTTTCTTTTGGCCTTGGTCGATAGACACTATTATGATTTGCCTGGTTCTACATCCAGTATATATGTACATATATAGCTGCAGCATTTTGAAAACCCGAAAAATGTTGTGCAAGTATAAAAAAGTTTGAGTAGACTCATACCCGCAACCATCGAGAATTAGCAATGTACCAAACTGATTTTTCAAAAAGTTCCAGTTCAATTTTTTCGGATACCGCTACTTTCTCGCAATCCGATTGGATTTACTACCCGCGTTGATGTATCTTTCTAAGTCATATACAGAACTAACTACGCAAAAAAGAAAATACAGTTGAATCATCAAAGAAAAAAAGGGAGAGAAAGAAAACATCAGATTTACTTGTTGAACTGTCCACGTAAAAAGTACATTTCCTTAAAAAATTCTCTAACAATTTTTTTTTTTTTTTTTGTATTTTAACAACAGTACTTATATTGCTTTTCAGTCACGACCACTGAATTAAAAACAAGATATGAATATAATTTTTTGGAAAATTAATTTATCGTGGCTAGAAAAATCCTTTAAATCGTCGGTTTGAAGCCAGCTCTGAGATCGAACTTCACCTAACTTTTATATGTATTTATAAAACTTGGTTATAAAATTCGCAAACTGGTGGTTTCGAATTTCCAAGAATATACGTTAATGAAGTATGCTCGATTCTAAGCCGATCGAATATTCTTTTATAATTTTACCGGTTTTTATACGATAGTTTCGAAAAGAGATATGTATCTTTTTGACCGTTCCCGTACTTTATTTCCCGTTAGTGTTCCTCTAAATTCCATTCCATTTCGGTAGTACATAAATCAAATCTTTTGTTGCTGAAATGGATTCTTTTTAAACCAAAAAGTTTTAAATCTTTACGGAAACTGGATAAGACTGTCTTTGGAATGTCCGCGGAGTTGTTTAATGTTAAGTTTGGATTATTTATCTTCGATAGTAGTGTTGCACAGTAGTTGACTGTTAATTAGACACGGTCTGAACACAATAATATCCTCCGGCATATATCATCCGTGTCACTGTCGAATATATTTCCAACGATGTGATTTAACATATATTTCAACTCCAAAAGAAGTCGCACGGCGAATAAACTTTGTCATCCCAGACACATTCGTATTTATCTCTGACAGTATAATTTAATATGTCTCAACTCTGAAAAACGGTAGGTAAAGGCTGGTTGGATAAGCTCCTGAAGATGTGTTTGTACTCCTGCGTGATAAATCGCGACACTGAGAGATATAATATACAGCCATAATCTATCCTGGAACCAACTAGTGTTCGATAAGTCGATAGCAGCATATTTATATGTGGTCTATATACTTTTTATTATTAAGCAATTTCAGCAGATTCAACGTTTTAAAATATTTCGCCTGAAGAGAGTTACGATCCGCCTAACGAAACCGGAAATCAAAAATAATTCCAAAAAAGGCTGCACGCGGAGGAAGTTGTAAAGCGTTGTACAGATTTGATTGTAAGCTGAATTGTAGTTTATGGGTACGATGGAAATCGACGTGATACATTTTGAAAGTAAAGATTTGAAACTGGCATGTTGACACCGTAATTCTATCTTGCTCAAAGTTATTTGCTGCAACTGCTGAGCAATTTTCACGCGAGATGTTCAAATCGTTCACATACAATCAGTATGTTAATGGAGCCGGAATACAAAATCGTGTTATTGATTACCACTAGAAGAAACAATTAACACCAAGTATACTTTTTTTCGAAATGCTTTTTTGGAGTTTTTGAAAGCTGTAATAGTAATAAATATTGTATCTGGACCTGAACTAATATCTATTGGATAGAAAGTTTTTAATAAAATATCTAATATTATCGTATGTTTCACATTTCCTGAATTTCTTAATTATGGAAGATAGAATGTAAATATCGTTTGTTTGCGAATGCGTTCCATATGTCCGCGTCGAAGTGTATTAGGCCATCGAGAATTGAACAAAACCTTTACGAAATCTGCAGCTCTCGATTTTTAATTCTCTGAAACAATTTTCTCAGCATCCGATATAAAAATTTTTCAGCGCTAAAATACTGAAGCACGCTTTCAGCTCTACACGAATATACAAATAAGAACCTCCGATTCCGACGTTCAGATATATTAATTTTAATGAAGCAACGTGTATACCAACATGATATTCATAGTATAACTTGAAATAACTACCTCCGATTCCGACGTTCAGATGTATTAATTTTAATGAAGCAACGTGTATACCAACATGATATTCATAGTATAACTTGAAATAACTATAATGATTATGGGGCTGTGATACCGAAACGTGTTGTTACGTTATTTCATTATATTTAATAAATGTACATCCCTAAGTAGTATGTTTTAATTGTGTTATTTTTCTCTTAGCTCATATATATATATATATATATACACATTATTTTTCCTTCCCTTATAATACCTTTTGAACGTTTTAAGAAACCTTTAGTGTTTTCACCGCTGCTTACATTTCATATACCTTTCCATTATTACATATCTTCGAGATTGGGAATCGCCTTATCCTACACGTATGTGTCAGATAGTAATAACATTGCCGCATTTTTGTAACACAAGTTGATTTACTGAATTCGACGTTTAATTCACTCCAGTCATGTGCACTATGTAGAATTACAGAATTATAAAAAATATAATTTCGCCTTTATCATATAAAAAGTTCGTGTCTCTTTTTTTTTTTTTTTTTTTTTTTTTTTACTTTTTAAATTACAAAAACTGTGATAAATTGTAATGATATATTCATCTTTTGCCCTTACTGATTGTACGTATTTATTTTATTTTCCTTAACTGAATTACTGCACTAAATTACACAGCTAAGCTTAATATGCGAACCGTTGCTTTCATCTTTTAATGCCAGTGTATCGACTGCCAGCGTTGAAGAATTGTTTCGAACCACCATTCAATGGGCCGAACAGTATTGTTCCCTAGTTGATCTCAGACCAAGTAAGTTAATTTCAGAGCCTTTATTTAAAAATTTAGCCGTTATATATTTTTATTTATTTATATATATTTTTATATGTATATATATATATACACATAAAAGGTGTTCCAAACCACCCGTCACCCTTCTAAAATCTAGAATATGTAATAAAATGAAAAATTCAAAGCCTCAAATGAGTAAATTGATTGTACCCTATCGAATAGAGATATTTTTAATTACTTCTGGCTTGCATTGGACAACGTGAAGCTCAATTTGAACATTTGTTATATTAACTAAAATCAATGTGTTATTCCATGTGAGATAACTTACTTCCAGTCTAAATAAGCCACTTCCGGTAGTACATTTCTGTTTAGTATATGATACACTTAATTTAATAATATGAAGATTTAAATTTTTAATTTTACTGGATTTTTAGATTTTAGAAGTACTGAACGGATGATTTGACCACCCTATATATGCATGTATATGTGTAATGCTGTAAATTCTTACAAGTCATTGTCAGGTCGTTTTCTATTTTTGTCAATTTTTATCCTTTAGTAACATTCGTGTAATGAGAATACTAGCACTGTATTGTCTGTAATGATGATTTTAAAACTCTCCTCCTTTATCGACATCTTCTGCTGCATCTTTTTCAATTCTGGTAAACGATTTTGCTCTAGTCCTCTTTCTTTCTTTTCTTTCCCATTTCCTCTCTAACTCATTAGCCCCGACTTACATCTTTCTTTTCTTCAATTTTTACAGTTTTTTTTTTTTTTTTATTATTTTTTTTTTCACCGAGTTTCTTCACTTTTCTTAATTATCACTTTTCATTTTGCTTCATGTTCTCTCAACCATTTACTCCCGCTTCTTTCTTATTATTTTCACTTTTTCTCAGTCTAATGCTTGCTGCGTTCAGTACATTACAATAGAATTGTCATAGTCCCAGGGCCAATAGATCTCTACATTAACCTCAGAAACTTAGCTTCGGACAATTACAAATTTAATATTAGCGACTTGTGCCATTGGGATGACGGATATGGAGGTTCTGCTATTCTCGTTAAAAGTGACATTCCCTTTTTCGTTCATGATGTTTCTCCAAATCTTCGCTCCTGTCCTAATCAGTCTAACATTACTCACATCGCTGTCTCTTATTATTCTATTATTGTTTAAAAATAATAAAATTATTTTGCTCGTCTTAAATTTGTCCCCCCTTATAACATATTTGTAAATCGTAATTTAAATTGTTGTTTCTTTTTTATTTAAATGGTTACATTTCTATACACGTCGACTTGAACTGTCCATTATAAAGAAATTATAATAAGATATTAATAAATTATTTTCTACTTTATAGTATAGCAAATAGGCTTGTATGTAGTATTTTTTTTTGGGGGGGGCGTTTTTATTATTCCATAATATTATAATAAATTTTTTTTTGTTTCTCATTTTTCGTATTTTAATACTTGTTTCCTTGTTGGAAATTAAACTGAATGACCCATTTCATATATCTGCACAAAAAACGGTTTATAGATAAAATTGAAAATTGTTCAATTTTTTATTATTTTTTTTTTGCAAGTCACGCTAGTCTATTAAACTACTACTGACATTGAAAATGTAAGTAATTCTATTAATTAATTATTACATTTCCACGTAAAAAAAGGACAAAATCTAACGATTGACCGGCTTATTACTTAATCTCTAACGAACAGCACTAACAAAAATCACATTTTCCCTCGAACTAATTGCGAAAACATTAATGCAACAAACAAAACGAATAAAATGAAAAACATTTTGCCTGTATAACATTAATAAAATTTTAATAAATTCACTTTAAACTGTTAAAATATAAACTATATTTATATAATTCAAAATTATAAAAATAGCCGACTAATTTCGGATATCTCAGATAATCATTGCAATAATAAAATTTTGTAACATAAAACAAAACAACCTAAACGTACTTCATGTTATAAAATTTTATTATTGCAATGATTATCTGAGATATCCGAAATTAGTCGGCTATTTTTATAATTTTGAATTATATAAATATAGTTTATGTTTTAACTGTTTGAAGTGAATTTATTAAAATTTTATTAATGTTATACAGGCAAAATGTTTTTCATTTTATTCGTTTTGTTTGTTGCATTAATGTTTTCGCAATTAGTTCGAGAGTAAATGTGATTTTTGTTAGTGCTGTTCGTTTTAATTGAAACCATTCAGGCTGGCCACCTAACCGGGAAACCAAGAATAAGCCGGGAACTTTGTTGTAAAACCAGGAAAAAAGTAAAAATAGCCAAAAACGATATTTTTACTAACAAAAAAAATCATTGAAGCGAAAAATCAATGCATTTTTTTGAATGTACTTTACTCGATAATAACTTACGAAGTTCTGTTTTATTCTCATAACAAGTATGCTGCGATGCTCGATCATTATCAATAATAATAAAAAACATTCTATTCTGCTTTTTGTACAATTCTGAGGATTTGGACCGGGAAAACCGAGAATTTAAAAATTATATTTCAATGGCCAGCATGCCACTTAATCATCTCCTTCATCGTTCATTTGAACCTTGTTTATGTCGCTTTTATTTTTATTCTCTTATGTTACGTTTTTTTTTTTTTTTTTAATTATGTATTCGAAGAATCAGATTTAACAGAATAATAACTAAGCCTACAACACTTCTTATATTCGACGATTTGCTGTTATAAATATTGTTTTCAGCACGTGATAAGACAAACGGATCAACGTTATATTTGTATTACAGTCAGTTCCGGGTTTAACCGGCTTATTTTCACTGCCATTATTATCTCATTATTATTGTTACGGTTATTATTACTGTTATTAATCGAGTGAACAGGATTAACGGTGTACTGAAACGCAGCATGATGAGAACGAGTGGTCCAGTGGCGTAGCGTGAATTTCAGTACTGGGGATGCGCCACGATCAAATATTTTTTTTACATAAAAAGAAGCATGCGTAAAATTCGGTTAAATACAGAGCAGAATTAAAAATGAATTAAGAGGATCGAAATATCTCATTTTTTTGTAAATTAATTCAATTTTTCGGTTCTTGTTTGCGTAAGTGTCAATTACATCATCACGGAAAGATGGTAATTTTCTAATGTTTGATAATAATTCTTTTTCAATACTAAAAAAAGCTAATGAAGATTTCGATTTTGTAATCGAATTTCCTAAACTAGGCGTTGGTTTATCATTTGGAATACTATTATTTTTTTCTTGAAAACTCAATGAACTAAAACTAATCATTGGAAGTTTTTCAATAATTCATATACAATTGCATATAGCCTCAATTTCAAAAGTGTTTGCATTTTAACAGACTGGTACATTTGCAGTTGCGTAAATAAGATAAACAAGCCGGTAAAGCTTCTTCTGTCGTATATCAAAACAGACTGAAAACACGACCGATGACTATCGCTTCCAGTTCCGCTGTTAGTAAATGACAGCGTATCTAAAACGATCCAAAGAAAATGTACCGCAAATACCGCACTACCCTATGCTCGTGCTCGCACGCACTGACTTCACAAAAATCGCGCTTTGTGATCGGTATACGTAACCGTGAAGCAATTTGACTCAGCGCTTCCAGACCGAAGATGCGTGCGCATTTTTTCTCTGTTCTCGATACACATTACTCTAGAATCGCACGGATAAAAATTCACGCAAATGATGTGATCTCGAAGCAACGCTTCCAAATTGAATATGCGTGCGCAACCTTTTTCTACCATCGGTACGCAGCAAATCGTTCAGAGACAACTCTAAGCAGTAGTAACGTGAAATAGTAAGCTATTTCTGTCGCTCGCTCTTGTAGATGCTCTTTCATTTAGCGCTGCTCTTTTTCTAATAATTTTTAATTCTGGCACTTAAATTCAACAAGTTACTTCATCTTTTTTCTGAGATTCGCATTCTTTTCGCAAATAGTAAAAAACAATTTCGTACTAATTTGTTAGGGGAAGCGGCGCTTCCATCGCTTCCATTGACGCTACGCCCCTGGAGTGGTCGTACTGTACAAGCACGCGTTCCCGCGATGTAGTACACTAACGAACCCCAGTGTACAACGTAATAATAATAAACGAAATTAAGAACATACATATCCACATAGATAACGGATGTAGAAGTAAATAAAACGGCCCAATAACAGCCAAAAACAATACTAAATAACATGAAAGACTCACTTCACAATGGTCGACAATGTCTTAGCATTTTCATTTATTTCATTTTATTGTAGCCTAATTTTTTATTGTTTTTTTTTTTGTTTTGTTTTTCCAGTTGTATTAAATGCTTTACGCCAGTTGTGTACGACTACCGAAATATTATCAGAACCAAGTCGTCTACCAGAGGAAGTACAAGCAGTTGTGCTAAGCACAAACAATGAAAAAAAGTAAATTTAAGTTTTACAAAGCATTTGATTACCTTTTCTATTTTAGTAAGCGTTGTTTTATGATTTCTTCTTCTCTGTTAAATACGATTTTATGTATCAAATGGAGAAAAATTAAGTAAAAAATATTTATGTTGTTATATACTCTCTTTCGTATATGCATATATATTATATATATATGCATATTTGTTATGTGATTTGTATAGATTTATACTTTAAAATTCGTCTTGTGATATATTTTTATTACTTGTTGTTAAATACGTAGTGAGATTACTTCTCAGTCCAAATATACTTTATAATTTTTTTCATAATGTTTCGTGGTTTTATTTAACCGCTTCGTCATTTTCGTTTTTTACTCTTAAAGAGTGTGATAAGTATACGAAAAATAAAAAAAATCACTTTATACCTCGCCATGGGAACATGGACTTTCCAAAGATGATGGATCTTTTCTATATAGTACTTATAGAAGAGTAAATTTAAATGAACTGCGTTATTCTTTAAAAAATAATATACAAATGGTCTAAGAATCGATTGGCCGAGTGTTATCGTCGGGAAAAATTCTACGAAACACGCGGTTCTAAAGAAAAGATGACTAATGTTTAATTAATCATCGTATTGTAAAAGTTTATTAAAAAGTAAACAAAACACTTATTTACACCGTAGAGTAAAAAATAATAATGTTTACTTACCATTGTTAATTTAAAAAATTGATAACGACATAATATCTTTATTTTGTAGTGAAATATACTTATTTACTCCTTATCTTTTTTTTTACGCCAGCCCGGTTCACTGACCACTATTGGCGTTGCTACCGTTTATTATTAATTTATTTTTTGACTTTTGCATAAGGCCTTCTAATTTATACTGTCTACCCCTATTGAGGTATGACAGCACTTAGTTACTTACAATAGCTTAACCAACTATATATTTAAATTACTCTTAAGCCGCTGAAGTGATGATAACATCATTGATACCCCTACCCTACACCATTCACGTGGTCAGGTGAGGAGAGCATAATTATACTATTACTAATCAACAGCTTTGATATATATATATATATACCATCGTTAGCTATCTTAATCTTCTCTGTGGATTTCCTAGAAGATATTGGTGGTACATTAAACACGTGAGTGTTACCGTTTACACTTCATTTAACGGATTTTTAGATATGCCAATTTAAATAGACTCGCGATTGTGCGGATCAATTTTTCAAAAAAAATAAAGCAGTTGCGAAACATTTGGCCGACAAACAGTTACCGAGAAAAGCAATGCTTATTCTCCACAATGGTCCAATCCGGCAACTGAGGAGTTACAAGATAGCGATATAAAGGCGCAATGTTTCTTCCAGCAAACGTTACATCGGTTTTTCAACCTATGGATCAAGGGATCCTAGAAGCCGTAAAAAAAAAAAAAAAACGTCGACGCCGCCTTCTTACCAGACTAATATCAAGCGTTGAAAATGATGAGAGCTGTCAGGTTTCATTGAAATCAGTTGATATGCTTGATGTTATTATCACTTGCGTTTATCTGAGGGATGGGAAGAGATTAGTTCTATAGCATTAGTGCATCGTGAAAAATATTATTAGGTCGTAAAGTCAGTGATAAATGGAATGAAATTAACGAACAATGTGATTTGGACAGTTCAAAAGACAACGAGGAGAGCTTGTTTCTCTAATAAAAAATATTCCAGGACGTGAAACGGGTAGTAGTAATACGGATGACGTTACAGAATAGATGGGTAGCGACGAGATCGAAGAAACGGCAGATGAGGATATCATGGTACTCAACGAGAATCCAGTTGAAGAATATATGAATAACGAGCCCCTTCGAAGCGTTATACCATACGATGAAGGACTGAAGTCGATCGAAATAGCGCTGGAGCAACTCAATAGGAATAAGCGTGATATCATTTGTTTACGCAAGTGACGAGATATATCGGTAAAGAAGAGAATGCAGCGAAAGACACAGACGTTAATCACAGACTTCTTTAAAAACTAGTTAATGTACCACAGTAAGCTAATTTTCATGTTTATTTTTTTATGGGATAAGTTAATTTTCATGTTTATTTTTTTATGGGATAAGTTAATTTTCATTTTTTCATTTAATTTGCAGTATTTAACTTGAACTCCGGCCCATCCGGATTTTTTGCTATCCGGACCGGCTGGCCACCCAATTAATCCGAATAATCGCGAGTCGACTGTATTTATATAAAACAAAGTCGTTTTTCGTATATGTCTGTCTGTGCGCATTAATCTCGAAAACTACTTAACCAATTTTATTTCAGTATTCACCATTAGATAAACTTATTCGCGAGGAAGATTTTAACGCAAATTTGCAAATATTTGAGTTAACTTTAGCCCCGTCCTCTTATGAAGGTTTTTATCGATGAAGTAAGAAAAATAGAGAGATAAAAACACTCGATAAAATAGTGGAAAAAAACTTAGAATAAAACGTTTCCTATGGTAAATATAAATTATAGACAGCATTTTATTAATTTCTGATACAAATAAAAAAAAAAAAAAAAAAAAAGAAACAATGTTCTTTATTAGTTTGATAATAATTCTTATAAAATCATTACATCAATAATTTTTTACAAGTAATAATTTTCAGAAAATACTGGACGAGAAGGTCAGGAGAACCAAAAAAAAACGGTCTTGTGAGTGAGAAGGAATTTTTTAAATTATGTAATTATAGGAGTTCAAAGGTACAATCAATTCGCAACCAATTTAAAACGGAGATTGAAATATTTATGAAAAATATTATTTCAACAGCATACGAAGCGTTCTTATAAAAATTTATAAATACACAAACAGGATTAAAATTAATTTGTTACTACCCTTCTTTTGAAAACTCAAAATAATTAATACTATTGCGCAAAAATGTAGCAAAATAAATTTCGTTTTAAAGCAATTTAATATAAAATTACGTAATAAGTAATTTTATCGTTAAATGTTAGTATTGTGTACACATGATTTCCTGCCATGAGGATAACATATTTTTTTTTTTTTAACGCATTACATTTTAGCTAACGTTATAACACTTTGGGGGGGGGGGGCTAAAAAGAAGAAAAGAGGAAAAAATTTGATATAGTTTTAAAAAAAAATAATCTTGATGAATCCTTCATGAAAGTTTTGCATAATACCAACTGAATAATGTTAACGTTAATTATAAACTCGAACAAATCGTAAACTTCCGAAAATCGCAACAAACCTTTTTAGAGAAATGCAAATAAATAATATATTTAAATACAGATGTCGAACACACAGAAATATATTTTAATAAATAAAATTACAAACTACCAACATGTTTTGTAGCAACGAACTACATTTGTATTTAAATATATGTATTAATTAAATTTTAACAGAAACGAGAGATACTAAATTTCTAAACTTCAAAATTTTATTCGAGGAATTTGTGTATTTTATGAAAATTTTACTTCCATTTTTTAAAAAATTTAAAGCTTTCACAGTGATTACTCATAATAAATAAATTTTCGGAAACAACTGTGTTTTTAAAAAGATATTTATTCGCTTAACGTTTCGACCAGCTTACACTGGCCATCATCAGAAGCAAACTGAAGAACGGAGCGAAAATTGCGATCGACAATAACATTAAAATAAGAATCAGAAATCATGAAAAACCCAAATCAAAACAGATAAACTACCTCTAAACAGGAAAACCGACGAAACGCAATAACAACAGATAGATAAAATATAAAAACATAGGAAAAAAAAACAACCGAAGATAATAAAATGTAAAAACATATGAGAAAAAAGGTATTAGAAAAAATATACAAGAGGAACAAAAAACATCGGGTCACAGTTGCGGCAGGGGGGAAAAACGAATAACAACTTATAAAAAATAAAACTAAAAACGTTGGAAACGCACGGAACAACCAACTGAGCAAAACAAAAATATAAAATATTACAACAGAAACAGTTGAATTACCTGAACAAGGACTGGGAACTACCTGAAAATTGCTTGGAATCCTCACCTGAGGGCCCACTCGAAACCTATCCGGAGGAAGCACCAGAGGGCAAGGCTCCGGGCATTGGACCAACGGAAGCTTACCAAACGAAATAAAACAAAGCAAATCCAACCGAAAGAAGAAACCACTCGGACCGGCTGGATGTGGGAACAAAAGACCAAGAAGAAGTGAAATGCGGTGGCGGACGTCAAGGTACCTAAAGAGACACAGTCAAAATTAAAACCAAATAACCCAGAGTTGGAAAAGAAAAATGAAACCTACCTGGTCGCTGTTATAGATGCAAGTTCGTCAACCGTATGACTGGTTTCCATGCCGTGGGAATACGTAGACCTTCTTCTCTGTTAAAATTTGGCCATTTCTCAATTTCGATGGCTTCTCTAACCAACCTCCTGCCGGTGTGAACTTCCTTAGCTAAAGGAACACTATCCTCAAATTTGATAGTATGATTCGTTTTCAACTGATGTTCCGCTAAGGCGGATTTGTGCACCCGCCTATGCGCGCAATCAGCCCTGTGCTCCTTCACCCTGGTTTCAATAAGCCTACTAGTCTGACCGATATAGCTTAATCCACACGAACAGGGTATTTTGTATACACCGGCACAGTGTAACCGAGGTAAACTATCTTTTGGACCTCTTAACATGTTCCTTATTTTCATACACGTACCGAAGACTGGTCTTACATTGTTTTTACGCAAAATCCTTCCAATTCTTTCCGTAACTCCTTTGATGAACAGTAGCACAACACTAGTAGCAAACTGTTCAGATTCATTAATATTAACATGACTATTGCAACTAAACTTACTGATATACCTACTTGCTTCATCCGTGCTATACCCATTTTTGACCATAACACCTTTAAGATGTCTTAACTCCTCTTGGAGACTATCGCGGCAGGACACCTTCTGTGCTCTATGTACAAGGGTCTTAAACACACCGACCTTCTGGCTCGGCAAGTGATGAGAGGTCTTATGCAAATATTTATCCGTGTGCGTCTCTTTTCGATGTACAGATGTGAAAACATCACCCAAATTATTGCGTTTGATGCGGACATCGAGAAATGCTAACTCTCCATTACATTCTTCCTCCCTAGTGAACAGTATATTTCTATGAAAAGTATTTAAGAACGCAAAAAACTTATCTAACTTCTCTCTACCATGCTGCCAGATGACATATGTGTCATCCACATATCTGTACCAACACTTCGGTTGCCAATCGTTAAGTACGATACTATCTAGTTGCTCCATGAAAAAATTAGCAAAAATGGGAGCCAACCTAGACCCCAAAGCCATGCCGTCATGTTGCACGAAAAACCTCTCGTTGAAAGTGAAGTAATTGAATCCTGTAACTGCTTCTATGAAACCAACTAGTTCGCCCGAGATACCTTCTTTTTTCAACAACCGGATAGTGCCTTCTACTGGAACACTAGTGAACAAAGAAACAACATCAAAACTCAGCATAATATCATTGGGGTTCAATTTCAAACCACTTAAATTACTAATGAACTGCTCCGTATTCTGTATGTGCGCGGAGGTATTACCAATCAACCCTTTTAATTGTTTGGCTATGTACCCTTCCAAGATGTTTTGTTCCTCTTGTATATTTTTTCTCATATGTTTTTACATTTTATTATCTTCGGTTGTTATGCGTTGTGTCGGTTTTTCCCGTTTAGATTTTGTTCCTTTTATTATTTTTTTTTTTTTTTCCTATGTTTTTATATTTTATCTATCTGTTGTTATTGCGTTTCGTCGATTTTTTCCTGTTTAGAGGTAGGTTATCTGTTTTGATTTGGATTTTTCATGATTTCTGATTCTTATTTTAATGTTATTGTCGATCGCAATTTTCGCTCCGTTCTTCAGTTTGCTTCTGATGATGGCCAGTGTAAGCTGGTCGAAACGTTAAGCGAATAAATATCTTTTTAAAAACACAGTTGTTTCCATTTTTTTACTAATTTTTCTATTTGTCATAAGCGATTTCTGTTAATATTGATAGCGTCAGTTTTTAACTTATTTCTAAATATCGATGTAGTAATAATAAGAATATAACAAAAAATCAGGAAATGCGAATTTTACAATCAGAACCGAATACTTCGCTATCGAATTTGTAATTACGAAAAATTAAAAATTTAATTTTAGGTCAGTGCGGCGAAGTGACCAATCCTCTTCTATCAGCGGATAATAATCTTAATTATTAAAGGGGGAAAAAAGGGTATTATACAAGAAAATTTCACCTATGTAAGCTTTTCCAAAAAGTAAAAATTGCGGTTTATTAATTTATTCATAATTTTTATTGAAAAGGGAAAACAAAAAAACGGTATTCTAATAGTCCATAGTAACATAAAGATCTAATATGCTTCTTTTACCGCTCTCCACCATGATAATTCTTTTATTTAACTGAAAATTCGATTAAGAAAAAGCCGCTAATTAGCAAAACAACAAGTTAATAATTTATTATTTAAAAATGAAAAATCATATTTAATTTTAAGCTTTTAAAATTATGCTCCAACCTTTAAAGTAATGAATTCAAACATTTTATTGGGCACTTTAGCGTATGTTTTGCAGCTGAAAATGAAATCGGTCACATAAATTTAACCGTTACTCTGAGATCCACCACAGGGCTATACTTTTTCGGGAAATCTTAAAATTTGCTTTTATTTATTTCATTAGCATTTATTTATGTAATCAAAAATGATACGAGGGGCGTTTAATAAGTAACGTGACATGTCTTCAAAAATGGTCTTCCAGGCATCCAAAAATTACGAAAAAAATACCAAAGAAACTAGAACAAACACTTTATTTTTCGATATCATTTCTAAAAACATTGAAGCATTTATCATACCGGGTCACGGGTTTAACGATACCGTCATGGTAAAGCTGGGCGGTGCATTTAGCGAACACTCGCTTTTTGAAATGTTGATTTAACAAAGTTAACGTTTCCATCGCAGTATGAGGTAATGCACCATCTTGCTGGAACACTGCTCCTTTTATCATTTTCAATGTCGGCAACACTGTTCTTTCTAACATCTTCCGATAGGAATCGCCCGTCTCATTGATGAAAATTGGACCAATTACACCGCGTTTATTCAGCGCCATCCACGTAGTTACTTTTTCAAGATGCAGTAGTTTGTCTTCGACCTCGTAGGGATTGGATTCGGACCACAATCGCCAATTCTGTTTATTGACAAACCCATTAAGCCAAAAATGAGCTTCATCAGAAAACCATATGTCGTTTATTTAATTGATAAAATGTCGAAATGATAAAAACGCGTTCATCCACAGACAACGACATTGTGCTTACTAAAACTAGTAGCCAGCCAAACATTTCTATTCAACATAAACTTCCCTCTATACTGAAGAAGTATTGCCATTTTCGACGCGCTAAATGCATTTTTCGATTTTTAGTGATTTTTTAAAAATAGAGCGCTTAATAAGGAACATCCCCCCGTACCAATATAAATATATGTATAAATAAACTTTTTAAAAAAAAACCGTCTACTTTCGGAAACTCGTGGAAGGTACGGTTGTGAATTACTCGCACTTGTATGTTCATTTGACAGAAACTTACGCAACTTTTTACTGCCGCAAGCGCTTAAGATTGCAAGTGTTTGATTGTTTGGCTGTTTTTGCAAAATTGCGTTCGCTAGAAAGTTAATATATTGCGTA
This sequence comes from Icerya purchasi, assembly GCA_039619475.1. Taxonomy (NCBI): domain Eukaryota; kingdom Metazoa; phylum Arthropoda; class Insecta; order Hemiptera; family Monophlebidae; genus Icerya; species Icerya purchasi. The sequence continues at coordinate 147,413,712 of CM077115.1, forward strand.
AAATGTTTTTAATTATATGTATCGAAATTTTTTGATTTATTCTTTAAATAGAAATTATGATTGTAATTGTATGGCTATATTTTTTAGTAAGTATGGAAGTTAGAAAAATCAGGTACATGTACTGTTTTAAAGAGAAAACACAAAAGAAGATGTTAGGTAAAATCGTGGAGTGTACGTAGGCAAGAAAGTCTCAAATTGCGATATTTCATGCAGCCAAAACCGTGTTCGGAAACTGGCAAGTTGCGTTGATGTGTTACACTTGGCGTAAATTAATATTCACTGTCATAATGAACATGATTATAAAGAGAAATAGAACGCATATCGCGTATGTCTTTTACTATTAACTGACCCATATAAACTCGTCGAATTAAACTATTTTTTTATATATATATGTTTTTATTCGTATTCATTTCTCGTTTTTCACTAGCGATTTTTTAATTTTCCTGTTTTTTCATTAGTATTTTGAAGCGGTTTTTTTCAAGATTTCCCGAATTTTATAATATATCGAATATTTAACAGTTGATAAATTTTTTACAAACAAATTTAGTCCTCCGTGCCGGATATTGAGAAGCAAAAGGGAGGATCCTTTGACACACATTTTACCTGACTGAATTTTTCGCTCGTTTTAATCAATCACTAATTTATTTCTCGAATCGTGTAATACGGATGATACAACTCAATCGATACTTGAACGAACTAAATTAGCTACTTCAGTTAACAGTGCTTAAATTTTTAAATGAGAAGCCAACGGCAAATGCAGAACAGAACAGTTTACCTGGATATCAGTAAAAAGCGTTATTTTCAAAATTCGAAGAGAACAAATAACAATATTTCTTTCATTTATCGGGGAAAAGGAAAAAATGACTAAACAAATTGAAAAGGTCGTAACGCAAATGACTCAAAAATATGCCCGAATACAATATCGCTAAAACAGGGTGGCCACTCAACCGGAAATGAGCCGGGAATTTTGTAGTAAAACCGTGATAAAAGAAAAATAGCCAAAAACGGTATTTTTAATAAGAAAAAATCATTTGAAACGAAAAATGAATGCATTTTTTAATGCACTTTACTTTAAATAAAAATTACGAAGTTCTATTTTATTCATATAAAATACGCTGCGGCAGTCAAATATCAATAGTAACAAAAAAATTCCATTATTCTTTTTTTTACAATTCTAGTAATCAATAAATCGGAAGGATTTGGACTGGGAAAACTGGGGATATAAAAATTATATTTGAGTGAAATGTAAAAGTAATCCGAATGAAGTTCTTGTCGAAATGCGGAAGATGCCCAACCGTGTCAGTCAAATAAAACCGCAACGTTAGTTAGCGAAACGAATTTAGCTAACTCTCTCAATGAATTACATAATACTGTGTCAAAATTTGAGAGTCAAATGACGAATTTTTACAGAATAGCGTAATTCTTCTTTATGGCAGAAAATAATTAAAACCGATTTAAAAACATACTTTTTTAAACAAATATCAATCGGAGAAACTAAAAGTTATTTATTAAGTGAAGAAATGTACGCTTTGGCATTGCGTTGTATTAAAGAACGATTCCACAACAAATGTACAACTATTGCAAAACTCTTTATGACATACCTGAAGAGCCTATTATATTTCAAATGCATTGTTGAATCACTGGATAAACTACAAGCTATAGTACATGAATTAAAAGTATACGGATTAGATGCATAAAAAATGTCACCGCTTAATATACTACTAGTTGAAAATTACCCAATCGAATTCACATTAAATAGAAAAATTCTAATGACGATGTCAAACGCTCGATCTATTAATTACATTGTCGTGCATCGTTGTTCGCGTAAAAAACTACCAAATCGATTCATCCTGTAACGATCAACTTCAAAGCTGAAGTTGAAAATGTTAAAATTCACATTAGCTGCGATAACAAAAACAGAATCACCTATGGTACGTAACTGTTTATTGTGTCAAAGGAAACATTATATGTCCGAATGTTAATTTTTTGGATGAAAGGCGTTTCTAAATCATTTACATTCGCTAAAGAAAATGGGCTTTGGCTTGAGCTTCTTCTTTCAGTCTATGTAATCGCATTTCCATGGCTTCCATCGATAAAATAATATTTCTGCTCAACTTCTCATACCCCTTTATGCTGCGAATTTTAAAATCCTTATAGTTTTATCTTTATAACAACAACCAGCATAATTACATTCAAATGCTCTCCAGGATATTTTAGAATATAATGAGCCAGACAGAACATGTCGCCTCCGCCTTCCTCCATTAGCTGATAATTATTCATTAAAGGCTTAAATTCGTTCTGTTAATGTTCTTCCTCACGGTAATCTGTCTCTGCTTGCTCCAGCCTACACGAATTCATTCTATGGCCTAGGTGTCATCGTAATATTATTTATGCTGGAATGTCTCACACTCATCCTCTCGCTCTCCTGCTCGGCACATCCTTATCTGTTTGGTTCTCTAACGCTATATACAACTCCATTGTAGAATTAATTTTCACCACTAATAATAATCGTATTTCTTTATTACATTTTTTAATCATAATCTGAATAAATTTCGGACTCCAGACATTTTACCGTATCCATCTATACGATACAATAGCGTTCCATATCCTGATCCGATCGAAATGTTTCCTCTAAGGAAGTATTGTCTAACCTCTAACTATTCCCTTCGGCTTCAGAAATTTTCGATTAGGCAATAATTTACGTCCTCCCACGACATTTAACAAATTTATAAAAAATTAACAAAAAGAAATGAACACGCGATTAAAAACAATTTTATCACATAATCACTGAATAATCCGACTATAGAGTAAAAAAAATAAAAAACCAACAATTTAATCAAAGGCGTAGCAGAAAAATATAGCATTGACACTGCAAAACAATCAATTAATGATCATTTGACGACAGTGTATGGTAGGATGGTAACGAACCTTAGATAGATTTATTTCTCTTAAAAAACAGCTAATTCGTTCGGTTCACAACTGCACTACCTCACATATTTTTATTTATTATTAATTTTAATTCTTAATATAAGTAATTTTGTACTATATTTTTCTTTTGTTCTGTTCAGTTTCAGTTTGTTTTATAACTTAAAGATAATTTCTCCAACAAACTCTGATTAATATTATAAATATGGGCTAAAACAGTATGTACAATTTATGTATTATCATTTCTGTTTAACTCCAAACACAGCTTTAGTTCATATATGTTAGCACGTATACTGTTACTTGCGCCACTGGAGCACATAGACAGCTTAAATCTAGTAATTTATTTCTATATCTGCATCCAGAAATTTTAATAAATCTGATTCAACTTTACTTAGAGCTTAATGCTACCTGACATAAGTATCCATAAATTGAGCATTATATGCTAACCCTTATATCAGCAGCCAAACACACAGGTACACATACACATTTTGATCACTTGATTCCATCCTAAGAAATTTAAATTTCAGTTAAGAAAATTTCAATACATTTTCATCAATAGCAACTGAATAAAAAATGAGGTGGTATGATCAAAACTTATTTTAAAATTAGATTTCACTGAAAGATAGAACTAAAATTATTGAATTTATATTAATAGAAAGCTACATCTGCTGGCGTAAATTGATAATAAAAAAAAAAAATCAGTATAAATCGAAAATTAACCAGTAGTCATGACAGTTTCTGTATATATTTGGAAAAACATCATTAAAAACAATAAATAAAGTACAAGAACAATATTTTAAAAAAGAAGGAAGAGAAATCAGTAAAATGAAAAAAAAAGAACAAAATCAAAAAGAGAAACCAAATAAAAATATCACATTATTTATGCAAGTATTCATGCAGTATACAATTATATATGAATACTATATTCATATTCAGAACTACAGACACTGCTGAATTTTCGTATTTCATTACTGAGTAAATTCAAAATTAAATGACCGATATAATATTTCGAATTCTCAAAAATGTTTGAAATGTTTGAATATTCGAAATAACGATTATTTACAATTAAAATACGATTTTTTACAATGAAGATGTTTTGTTAACTAGTTGTGACAATCGGTAGTTCTCGAAATATTTGAAAAATCGACATAATCGAATAAAGCCTCTCGTAATCTCTCTCATCGCTAATAAATTTTGGCGCGGTACATTTTAGATTATAAAGTTGTATTCGCGCTGAATTAGTGTAAATGTAGTTATGTTAGTTATTTGTTTTGTGCTTTTTTTTTTTTTTCGTTATTTACAGCTATAAAGTTATGGTTGTAATCAAAAAGATTTATCATTTACCATACAATTCGTATTGTTTTCAATATTATTGTATTAATAAAAGTCGATCGGCTGATTATTATTCGTGGGCTTTACTTCCGTACAATGATAACTTAAAATGTGTTTGTAGAATTGTGCCGGTATCTGATTTAAATCCTTCGTTTTATTCCGTACAAACTGATGTACTACATTATTCGGATTTTTCACAGTTATATTCTCATTTAGATGTAGATCCGTTCGAGTATATAAATACAGAAGAAATTAAAATTCTATCGCTAGTAAATATAAACAATGTAGATGTAACAATTATTTTTGAAAATATTACTGATTCTTTTATGTGGAAAAATAATTTCATCTATTTGCAAACAATAGTCCGAAATATATTAATAATGTTTACGGTAGTTAATAATTCTGTCGTTTCTGTAAGCAATATAAAAGAAATACCTACTATCGGAATACACTTTATAGTTGTTCATAACACTGGTAGTAAGAAGTGCGCTTGTAACATTACCAGTAAAACAAATGTTACAATTAGAAATGTGATTAGCCTAATTACTTTTAAAAAAAATTGCTCTTCTCCGAAAAAAAATAAAATGGTTGCTTTAGAGTCGCAGCGAAATTTTCTTCAAAAGATGTTAAAAGTACACGCTAACAAATTATTAAAAAGACACCGATTATGTAATAAGGTAAGTTAATATGTATCGTCGCTAATATATACGTTAAATCGTCTCATTTGTATTACTTATTTCAGGTTTTTTTGAATTTTTTTGCATATATGTGTGTATGTTTAAGATACTGTAATAAAAAATTTTACTTAAGTAATAATTATAGGTTTTGTTAATTGGACCATCCGGAAGCGGAAAAACTTTACTGATTAAATCACTTGTAAATGATATGAAATTACTGTTATTAGTTGTTGATAGTGCACAATTAGCAGCTAATTCGGTCCATGGAAAATCGAAGGAAACTTTACAATCGTACTTCCACCAAGCGAATTTATTATCGAAAGAAGATGAAAACGGTACTTACATAATTTAACTACAAAATTTTATTTAAAACGCTTTCATCATATTTCATTCTGCTGACATCGAAATATTTTTATAATTACTAAACATTAGTCAAAACTTATTCGTTAGTGAAAGCTCAAGTTTCGTAAAATTAAAAAAGTTGTTTTTAATTTTTGTTTATTTAAATAACTATATGTTTCCTTTATAAATATTCGGATTAACCCCGAGCGTTCATTTTGACATTTTTGTTCATATCGGCGGGACATTCGCTACTAGTTTAAGCACTATACGAATTATGTATCCTATAGGAAATTAATACAATTCAAAAGTTTTTACAAGTATGCGTAATTTAAAATTTTTAAACCAGAGGATTTTGGTTATATTTTTACTTACTGATTTCTTTAAAGTTTAGTTCAAACAGTGTGAATTATTATTCAATTAGATGAGCCCTAATTACATGCTACACTAAGTCTGTTATAATTAATTTTAGTTATGATTAGTCGTTCACTTATCTTTATCCGTATTAATCTATTGTTTGTGGCGTGATTTTTTTGCGTCTCATTAACCAAACGTGGTAGGGGTAAGATGAGTTCATAATTTTGATGATTTTCAGGAATTGCTCCGTTAAAATTAAAGAACAAATTCGGAACTTAGTTCCTTTTAGAACAAAGGTGTTTAATCATACAACTGAAATACTCGAAGAACAGTTTTAACTAAAATTTAAGAGTAATTGTGGAAAACTTTAATTAAAATTAATATTAGGAAAATTCTATCGAGCAGCAGAAATAAACCAATAAATAGTACAATTGGTTAATATACAATTTTATCTGCCTACTAACTTTCATTTTAACACTTACAAAATTTTACTTTTCAAATGAAAAATGTAGAAGTATTAATTATTAGTTTAGTAGCCAAAAAAATGTTCTGACCCTTAGGGGAATCCGGACTAGAAATATATAACCAAGTACTGATTTGAATTACATCAATAATTCGAACAGTAATGTCAATAAAAATAACTCAATAATTCATTTAAATCATTGAATTGGCAATCTGTTGAATTAAAACAAATTGTAATTTCTTGTAAATCATGATTGTGCGTTAATAAGTAGATATGCTGTTTACAAGATTCTTCGTACGATTTGTAATTAAAGCCGTGAATACAAATAATATTAACTTTAGGATACAAAGTTTATTAAATTTGTATATTATGGCAAATTTATCAAATTGTCCATTTTGCGAATCGTGTATAAGTTCTACCGAATTCATGAAATAGACAAAAATTTGGATCACATTTTATGACATCAGAGGATATTATGGTTCAAATTATTTGCAATACTATAAAACAATTATCTAAGCGATTAACAAAATTTAGTGTATATATATATATATGTACATAAGTAATGTATATTATATATATATATATAAATTAAGGATTAATCCGTAGAAGTTTCACACCAATTTCTTTTGCTTCTTTTGTTAGTTAATTTTGACGTACGGCATCGTTACGTTTTAATTCATTTCCCATTCAGTCGATGAAAAAATAACCATGGCTAATTTTAATTTATATTTTACAAAATAATTTTAAAAAATTGTCATTTAAACCTTTTTATAATTATTTAATGTCTTAAGTAATTTTAAATTGTTTGCGTTTAGTTAGATTTCAGAATTAATTCTGGTTAAACACACACGTATCTTATGGATGAATTAGATGTTAGTATTTCACTCAAAAGGAAGAAGGTTACAAAACGGTCGAAATCGAAGTTGCTCCTTTTTTCTTTTTTTTTTTTTTTTTTCTTCCTATAATTAGAGCTGAGCATACATTCTACATATAATTGTGTATAATTAATTACGTTCCAAAAAATATATTTTACTCGTTTCCGTTTTTTCTTATTTTCTTTGATTGTCTTCTTCCATTATGACGGTCGACAAAAACGGAGTGTTGATCCGAATAATCTTGAAATCATTTCATTCCTGTTCAAAATGTTTAGTTTTTCTATATTCTTGTTGTTTTTGAGTGAATTTTAGTGTTCGAATACCCTAATTTATTTATAATATTTAATATGGTTGGAGTGAAATAAATGGGGAATTATCAAACTGAAGTTCGTGAAATAATTTGTAATAAAGAGGTAAATTAGCGTTAATAATATAAAAAAAATACTACAGAAATATATTTAAAATTTAAGTTTGTGAAATAGTCCGTAATTAGACAATATAAAAAAACTTTGTATCAGGCGAATAAGAGAAGGAAAAAGTTACCTTCGTAATTATAAAATTTTTTGTTTATCACTATTAACACTTTATTGGTCTTAAAACATTTAGAATGTCTTCTGGCCGTAAAATATGTTCTTGTTAAAAAGACTGCCTCTATCTTTGGTTATACCAGTTCTATGTACTTAAGCTTGTATCTAAACTGATGAGTCGTACCGGTTTTCTCACTAACATACGAAGAAAATATTGAATAAAGTTTTTTAATTGAATTTCATATCACTAATAAAAAGAAATTGTTGTTTAAAAAAATTCTACTACTTCTATGTAAAAATAATTTAATTGAACTGGATAATCGTAACGTTGCGAATGCCAGTATTATCCTTTTAAAACATGAACTATTAAAATAGTTTTATTATTATTAAATTTGATTTAACTTTAGATGTGATATTTTTGTAGTGTTTTTATTATATTACCCATCAAAATATTTACCAAAGTTTTAACACATTTCCTTTTCATTATCAGGATGTCCAATTGATGGTAAATATTCTAATTCGCTGTAGTTTTTTGTTGTTTTTTTTCGTCTTTTAAAACCGCGTTATTCTCCATTTTAAATAACTACTGAAGGTTTTTACCCGCGGAAAAAATCAATGAATAATATTTTTCGAAATGTTGGTTGGCGAATTATTGACACTTTAAAATATTTGTAGGTTTGTGCGTCATTTTGTTAAAGAATATCGATTACATCTGCCCGAAAGAAGCTACTAAAACGCAGATAACTGCTAGAAAAATTCTTCATCAATTTAAAGATATATTAGACAACGATTTTAATTACGGGAACTTGTTTGTAATTGCGACGACGAACAAGATTCATTTAATCGATTCTACTGTTCGGACTGCCGGGCGCTTAGAAACCGAAGTAAGTTGTTACATCTTAATTGATTTCCTTTCATCGAGCGATATGTTAGAAATATAATAATCGACAAACGTAATGATTTTTCTATTTGTGTTATTCTAAAACGTTGAACAAAATTAATGAACTTATTTTAAAAAGAAAAAGGAATATATATTAGAAAAATAAAAAATTAATTGATGAACTTTCGAAGAAGCAAAAGATAGAAAATATACAAATAGGATGAATAAATGGAGTGCTCCAAGCAGATAGATCAAAAAATGCTTTAGACACATTACTGAAGTGTAACAAATCTACGCTCTCTAATATTAGCATTCTTTTAAAAATCCTGGCAATATTACCTACAGTGGCGAATTTAGAGAAAAACTATTTCAATAATACGCCTCCGTCGAAATTTTAGATTTCATTTTTTTTTTATATATATGAAATTGTTGATGTACAATATTTTAAAACATTAGAAGAGAAACGGTGAATTATCTTACGTTAATTTACCTCGAATTGAAAATGAGCGAAGGAAATTTTGAGGTGCCGTGTTTAAAAAGAAATTGTAAGAAAATTCGTTGCCTTGTATCGTGATTAGATGAAGAAAATGAAAGTGCAAACTAGAAATAAGAAATAAAATGGCAGGACCGAGGGAAATATTTAATATTGAATAGAAGAAACATTAAAAGTGATGAGAAAACCTTGGTATTACAAAATAAATATGTTACTCTACTGATAATTCGAAATATGAATTTATCGAGAAAAATGAAGAGATTGCGCGGATAAATATGGAGTTCGAAGCCAAGGCTATGTTGAGCTGCTCATTTGCCGGGAAGCTCGATTTATATTACTGCTTTTGCTTGTTTAGATAGCTCCTTTGAAAGTTACTTTATTACTTTAAGATTTCAGTTAAATGTAGATCATTTAGATGTTTCACAAAAGGTTTTCATTAGCCATCGATATGAACATTTCATCGGTAACCAATTTCATAATCCTAATGATTAATTTGTATCACGTGGTAAAATGCACAGTTCGTAAAAGTATAATTCAAAGAGAAAAATTAATAATAAATTAATATTTTCTTTATATAATTTTACATTATTTGAAACGTTCTATTTAAAATTTTTTAAAACATTACTTGAATAAAAAGTTTTTAAATTAAAATTACCGTAATTCGAATTTTATCATCTAACTTCGTGTATTGTAATTTTTAAAGATTTACATCGGAGTTTTGTCAGAAAATGATCGATACAACGCACTTACATACTTTTGTAAAGATACCGGCTTGAATACAAGTGTTTGCAAAACAATAGCTTCACGTACACCTGGTTACATTTTATCCGATTTAGAATGGATTGTACATGCAGTAGCCAAACATAAACTTAATAAAAAGTATGTACTATTTTACATATTTATATATTGCGAATATATGTGTGTGGTTTGACGTTCGAATATGCATAATTAATTGCACACTAATGAAAGTTAAAAATATATCTTTTTTTCCCCGCTTTTAGTATTTTTATACAAAAACGTATTTCCGCATAATTTAAATTGAAAAAATGTTACCGGCAAATGTTAGCGAATGAGACAATTTGATAAGATATTCATCAAGCATTTTAAAAAAACACATCAAATATAAACGGTACAGAATAACAAGGTGTGATAGATTTGGTTAGATGTACAGTAAATATAAACGTAGAAATCTGTAAATTGTACTGTCCGTTCGGCTAGATGGACATCTTTTTTTTTATTATTTTTTTTTTTTTTTCTAACAACCCTAAAAGAGTATATAGAATCAATACAGTCCTAATCTATCGATTAAATAATTATTGATATTAATAAAAGTTACTTAAATACCAGTTAGAATTAAGTAAATATGTAATGAGGCATGATCCATTAATTATCCTTTGATACATGTACTATTCACAAAGTTAGATCCTCTGGTTTGAGCAGTCTTGTATCGAAAAGTTGAATAGTCTCCACGTTCACGTATTAGTGTAAATTTTTCTCACCCTTATGGCGAAGTCTTTAATAACTTCGCTGATCATCTTCTTGATCCCTATGGATATAATTTCTTTAGTATGACTAGTATTCCGAATTGACTGAAGAATGATTTCTTGGTGTATACATGGATCAGATGCCAATTACTATCTTCAGCACATCGTCAGATTTGTAATGCTATAAATAGGTCCAAATAGGTTTAATGATTTGTTGTTACAAGAGCCGCTTACAGTAGATGTTCAGGGTAGAACGTCTTCCAACTAACCAGTGTAGTTGACGCATCTTAAGCTTTATTTGTTCGTTTTTTGTTTTTTTTTAGGTGAATCCTGTATCTGTCTTGAATCCAAATGCATGCATAAATATTTTGTAGACGAACTTTGCGGAATCTAGATTCCATTAAGACTTGAACGGTGCCAGATTTCAGCTGGTCGATACACGTAGGTTACCTTCTCGAAATTAAACGCATTAACCTTAATTTTCCAGTCACATGTCCATTTGGTAATCTTGTTGTTGAACATTTATCTACTGCAGTTATTCAAATGTAGGCGGCTACATTTCAGTCGCTGGTCGTTACATCGTGTAAAACATGTCTTACACCATGTCACATTAATAGTCGGTGACAGCTTTGAGTCACAATTTCGGAGCTCCGTCTCATCATCAACATTGTTCACTGTACTATCATCACTGACACCTATTTCATTATTATGATTATTGACGAAACAAGTAGTATTATTAGTATTTTAGTTATCATTGTCCAAACCACTAGTTGCTATGTGTAGTCTGCTTTTATCAAACATATTATTGACTTTATTCGAAGAATTTTCTTTAATTAGTCACTTTCTTGTGTTGGTTGTAGCGATGGTGAATTTTGCAACTGACCTGATCGAACCTGATTGTGAGGTATGTCACACAGTCTGCGTACAAATTTCTGTAAGGTGGTATCATCATTACTGGAAGATGAATTTATATAGGCGCGAAGTTCTATAGATATTTTTGCAAAATTATGGTAACACGTTTAAATAAAATTTCCCGCAAATTTTTGTGAACGGTTATGAGGAATTCTTGGTTAGATTTTTGAATGACGAAATACACCCGTCTAGTTTTTAACTGACAGTTTGAATCAAATGATTTATACTGGTAATTTTAGCTGTAAAATATAAATCTGAATTAGCTGAAACAGTAAATTAACTTCTGTAAATTGTTAGCACCAATTGAATTGAGAATTAAACTATCGCTGTTATGTAAAGTCAAATATTTCTACATTTAAGGAAAGAAAGAAAGAGGAGAGAAAAAAAAAACGGTCTTACCGACTGCTAGTAGTGCAAATGTCAGACGGTTATAAGTACAGCTGTACAATTTTATTACACAAATAACGAGACGAGCATACAATGTCTCAGCTACCAATTGTGCAAAAAGAAACTTGACACAGCAATTACATAAATAATTAGATACACATTTAGCGGCGAAAACTGGGCTAAAAAATAAATAAAAATACATCTAATGGTTTCAGTTAACATATAAATAAGAACAAACAATTTCTAATGTGTACATTTATGTATAAGCGTTTGTTGAACCTAATACCAGTCTACCTGCTAACTTGTACTGAAAGCGTGTTTATTATATATAACTTAAAACCATGTTATCGCAACTTCACAGCCGAACAAACTACTTGACGTGAGTTAGTAAGAAAGTCAATTCTAGTTGATTGAGTTAACGAATTACTGAAATTGGTTAAAAATATCGTGTGCAATCATTCCCGTTGTCTTGATTTAGTATCGACTGAAAGTACGCATGGGCATATATAGGGGAGAAAGAAGCTGGGACAGCGAAGTTGTAATTGGCAAAATAAATTGGTTCATCATACTAAACATGTTATCGTACGCTAGACACACGTTGAGTTTAACGAGTGATAATGAAGTGTTCGTGTTCACGGGATCAAATGCACGCTAACTTCTGATTCATTTCTGTCTTAGAATCGACCTAAATATCATTAAGTATCCTGATAAGAAAATGTAGCGATATATTTTTTTTATTTCCTGTTACCAGTATTTTTCAATCTTAATAACCATTAGTGATATGTAAGGTAACGAGGAACGATTAAGTACGCAATAATATCAGACGGTGATCAGAAGAAATTGAAGTAAATGTCATCTTTTATCTTTATCACTTGTACAGTTTTCGTAGGTATTTCTCTCACACTGGCTCATTACACGGCGATACATACGTAATGCGATCAGATGATGAATAAAACAACACTATTCTGCTGTAAATATGCATATATATATATATATATATATATATATATATATACTGACTCACTATAAACCCGTTTGTCTTACTACAGTGGTATTCTTATTATAAGCGTACTACTTTCGTCTCCCTTCCCGCGTAACGTTTTCGGGCGGTCGAGTTAACGCATGTTCCATGCTAACTATTTCAAACTGTTTTCCATAAATAAGTTTACTAAAATTTCTTCTTCCAGTCGAGTTAAATTATTAGATTGTTATTGGTGTTGAAAGGGTTTTGAGTTAAAATATACCATGAATGAGCTTGCAAGTCGTAAAATAGATAAAAAGGCGACTACTTGAAATTATCAGTGAGACTATTTCGTTAGTAGTAGAATAATGAGTTTAGCAAAAATAAAAGAACAGCTAGGGGGGGAAGCTGTTAAAACTCTGACTGTGCTATAATTAATTCATCTTAATAAAAGTTAAAAGTTCTCCTTCTGACTGCCTCCTGAATCGCAGTTCTCGTGCATGCGTGAATTTTTCTCAAGCTCGGTCAAATTGATTTCAAATTCGGTTTCAGTAGTTTTTGAATTCTCTTACACGAGTAGTGCGCTATAAATCCTACAATTTTGTATTATTTTGTGAAAATGAAAAATAAATGTTAGGGTATTTGATAATTTATGCATCTACGAATCGTATACTGTTAATAAAAATCAAATTTTTAGGAAATAAAATTTAAAAATTTGATAAACAATATTTTATTCGAGATAAATGTACACGAGGAATGCCCGCACAATGTGAAAATAATGTTAAAAACTCGAGTTCGCATTAATGACAAATTAAAAAAATAAATAAATATATACATTTTGTAATTAAAATAACATTCGCGCTTGCATTAAACGTGTACGGTACGTTGAACAGTGTCAGTACATTTATGCATGCGAGTCTCGAATATTCCACACGAACAAAATTCTTCAAACGATGGTGCATACGGCTTTCTTATGAAGTCGATATCGCTGAGCCTTGTAATGGGTAAGATATTAGGACGAGCTCAACTCTCAACCAACTTGTTCCCGTTGTAGAAAAAATATATCACTTGAAACATAGCGATGCGAAAAAAATATCATCGTGAGCAATGAAACGATGCGTTTATTGGCGCACTTTCCTTAGAAAATAAAGAATTAATAATAAAATGCACATAGGTAAGGCAGAATGCTGCGAAATATTTTTCCATTTAACACTGATTTACAAAGATAGCCGCAGTAGAATAGCTTATGCTAAAGAACGGTCGGTTCTATTCAGGGTCATCTCATAATATCAAATTCCTTGCGCCGATTTCGTTTTTATTGTATATATAACCTTCGCCTTTGCTGCAGCCAGAAAGAAACTGTAGACCTACAAATTCACAACATGCGATAAGTACAATTAGCAAAAATTACGAGTAATTCGTAAAAATTTTGTAAAGTAAATTTGTTTGAGTCCCTTGGAAGTTATGGCGGATGTACACGAAGATTTTGGCTTATCAAGCGACCAGAATAAAACAAAAGTACTAGCACAATTTGTTGTTTTTCTAGGAAACACTCGAAACAAATGCCTAAATTCAAAATTAAAAGATAAAACACATATAAAGCTTTTCAAATACCTTGGCTGATGTGGAAAACGCGTTAAATTGAAAAACTTCCCTCGCCGCACGGTCTCGTACAGTGTTCATTCATTCGTATATCGTATATTGAAGTATTAAAAAGTGCAAAATATAAAATACAAAGCTGGTTTATAAGAAATTGTTTAAAATGTTCGAACGTTCATTGTTAATTTAAGATGTATCTCAAAAAGTGTTCTGGCTCGCGGTAGTTAGATGCGGGAACAGCCTGAATTGAGATATAAAAACTGGGTGGACACGTAATAATAAAACAAAGTAATCAAAATCTGCCGAATCAGGAACAAACCGCCGTAAACAGACGAGAATGAAGACGGTTCATTATGAAAGACCTCAATTAACAGGCAGGAAAATAAATGCTCGCGAGCAATTGTGTGCGAAAACAAATATAGCCCCCTATATCGAATGGAAGAAGATGCACAGAATAAGAATGGGTTTTATTAATTGCTAAAAACCTTATAAATAAAAAAGACAAAAACAGAGAAATCTGTACACTTCGAATGTGGTGATAACGGTGACGTTCGCCTAAATGAATCTGAAAATTTTTCTATTGGATCTCAAAAATGTGTGCTGGCACAGATAGCGTTATTTGTGTATCTGAAATTTTCTTCAATAATATCATTTGCATTACCTTCAACAGTTTGCAGGAATGATGAAACCATTTCAAAACAGTTTTTTTTTCTTTTTTTTTTTTTTTTTTTTTACATAATTAGAGATTGAATTTTTTATTTTTACTTTATCACGACAAAAATGTAAAGAGATTAATAATATTCAAATTTGAATCAAACGTTCACTCGAAAATATATTATCTGATAGATAAATTGAACGTTACATGATAACAATCCTTTTTTTGGCCTGATGTAAAAATGCTCTTCAGAATTTTTAATTGTTTCATAACCAATTCCTTTGAAGAGTCATCCTCTTATGCGGAAATGCAGCAAATCCCATTTACAAATTTAATCTAGTTTTTCGCATATTCTTTTTCGTCAAATTTTTAAAAATGTTCTATTAACCTATAATAGTAATTTCAAAACGAAATACTAGTAAAATACGAGTATATTTAATAATTAAAATAAGTGAAAATGTTTTAAACGGACATCTTCACAAAACGTTAGTAATATAAATACGTATTTCTGGTAAAATTAGCAACTAGTATAATTTTTTAGCCTAGTATTATTGCATCATCGCGGCTCAAAATAAGCCGAATTAGTATCGAACCGTGGACCATAGATTAAGAAATGTTCTCAGGTTCATGATTATGTTGAGAAAAAATAATTAATAAAACGTGAAATCTGTTACAGTACCGATGACACTAATGAAGATACGGATGATTTGTTGAGTAAATTTAACGATTATTTGCAGAAGTATCGTCCGTCTGGTTTACGATCGAATTTCACTGTTAACTATGGCCGTCGAAGTTTGAGTATGGATAACATCGGAGGAATGAAATCGATTAAATTAGCATTGAAATCGTTTGTCGAGTGGCCTTTAAAATACGCGAAAAAATTTCATCAATTTGGCATTCCAATTCCAAAAGGTAATTTATTAATTCTCGGTACCATTCTATATAAAAGGCAACTCTGTACAGTCGAGCGGTGCGAATAAAATGATAATTAACCGCTTTGTTTTAATTGCGTTAAACAGGCATACTACTGTACGGCCCCCCGGGATGTGCGAAAACTAGTTTAGTGTGCGCGCTGGCCAATTCATTGAATACAACATTTTTGTCTGTATCCGCGGCCGAATTGTATTCTCCCTATGTCGGAGTAACTGAACGGAACGTAACCGAATTGTTCGACAGAGCTCGTACCAACAGTCCGTGCATATTATTCATCGATGAAATAGGTAACTCCCAGTACATACCGGAATTAATACTACGAAATAAGTAACGAATATTATATTATTCGAATATGTTGCATTTATTAGTAGCATTTGCTTGTTGCGTTGTCTTTCGTAAAAGTAAACCAACCATATATATATATATATATATATAATATTAACTTATTTTAATTATTAATTTTCTAGAATAAAATCTAACGAATTTGCAGTGTAATTTCAGTTAACTATTTATCTAATAAAAGAAATATATGCAAAATTATTACGGTGTCCCGAAAAAGTGTTGAAAATATTATTTTTAATTTGCGGCCGAAACAAAATTTTTAGCTGAAACCGAAACTTACGTTTATAATGGCTTTAGCTAAATGTAAAGTTTTTTTTGTTGTTGTTTTCCTTTTTTTTTTTATATATATATGTAAAATTCAAATACGTTTATTTGCAATTATCACGTGATGTTAAAAAATAAATCACCTTCATCTGATATTTTAAACATTGTAATTATTTTTTATTTTAAATGGAAGCTGCTAATTAAACTAAAAAATTAATTTAAAGAATATAAATACGAAATACATATTATTTTTAGGACAGTATTAAAAATAACTGACTTAATATGATTTTTTTTTTAAAGCCGTTAATATGTACTAACTGGAATAGTGAAATATTGACGTGAAAAATCTTGAAAAAAAAAAAAACAATCATTTGAGCATATTGCATTTTATCATTTATTTCCCGTCGGTAAAATCTCATAATCGTACGAATTAAATTAAAGTTAATTTTATTTAATTGTGTTAATAAATTTTAGGTAAACGCTATATAAAAAAATTAGTTAACAAAATAAAATTATAAAACTCGCATTTTTTCAGAACGCAAACTCGTGAACCCGGTATAGTTGTAATCATGAAATTTCAAATCGGAAATACGTCGATTTTATAATTTTATTTATTGAAATTAAATATACCGATCGAGTCCATTTCCACACAATTTAATAAAATGTTTATATGTTAAGAATGTACATATAATTTAAAGTAGATAAATCAATATAACCTGTTTATTAATATTTATAAATATAAAATAAATAAATTCCCTTTATTAACAAACAAAATTAAGTATAAAATAATTCTCTTTAATAAATTAAAATAAACACCTTACTTTAGAAACATTTTCGAGTAATAGCCCATCATCAGCTAACAAAAAAGAATACAGTGAAATAGGAACTTTTAATACTATTTGAATGTACCCCGTGTTATTAGCTGATAACGGGTGATGTCCGAAAACATTTCCTTAAGCTGAAATATTTTTTTTAATTTATTAAAGTTAATTTATATTTAAAAATATGTTTGCTTGTTATTGAGGTTTTTATTTATTGCATAACATTTGTATAAAGTGTTTACCAGATTTTATTAACATTTCATAATCATCAAAATCAGTTTAATCTAGTAGCGTTTTTTATACACGCGACCAGCAACACTATGTAGAAGTAAGCTTTTCGAATAAATACTCAAAAGTTAAGCAGTGTATGTGCAGCAGTTTCCGAGATGCAACGTTTTGCATAACGCTTGTTTTAAACCCCTCATCTCGGTTAACTTTTTTGAATCTACGAGATATCTACAAAACGATGTCCTTTTAAGTGCGGAAAAAGGAAATAATCAGCAAAAGCGAATTCAGGTAAATACCTCTAAAATAGGAAAGCGTTGTAACGCGTTTCTTGGCTAAAAGGCACGCGCGTAAGTATCGCGGAATAAGCCGACACATTATCATGCAGAAAGTACCTTTGCTTAATCCCGTGAAATCTGAGCGATCCTCTCCGTTGCATCTTTGACAGCTCGTTTGTGATTGTGATGCCGTGTAGATGATATTCTTTACGGAGGATAATACCTGATAATCGAAAAAAGCAATCCGCATTGCCTTGATTCGTGATTTTTCCACGCAGGAACTGCCGATGCCGTTCAAACATTCGTATATGATAAGCAAGTATCGACATACACAGGTTCTAGCAGTTGCACTATTTCTGTTGCATTCTTTCCGTGCGTCATACAGAATTTGATCGCGATACCTAGTTCCGATGCTTTTTTCCACGACAAAGAATTTAAAACACTTGGTATGTAAAACATTGTATCTCGACAACTACTGTACTTACATTGTTCAACTTTGTAATGTTGGAAGTTACTTATACACAGAACTATTGATCGCGTATAAATAACGTCACTAGTACCGTTTATATAGACACAGTCTCATAAAACATTTTAGCCAGATTGTATTTTTGAATTTCTGTGTGTATACGTATGCGTGCGTTTTGCTGATAACTGTTTTAAATTTTTTTTTAAATTAAAATTTTTTAATTATAGGATATGAATGCATTGATATGAAATATTGTACAAATATTGAGAAATTTCTAGGCGCTTTAAGTGTAATTGCCTATTTCACGGCTCATAAATGATATCTTCAAATATGTGGTAGAATTTTTTCCGCCTTTATTTTCTTATGTTTTTAATATTGATTTATTTTTCCCCTATTCAAATCATTATTCTCCTATTCCTTCTTTATAATATGTTTTATAAACCCATTTTATTTTAAAATTGAGGTTTTGCGGGTTTTATTAGGCGCTACGATGTTTATTTATTTACTTATTTTTGATTTCTCATTATCGGTTGGATTTCATTTACTCAAGTACTAAATGACCATAATATACTTTTCTTCTTTTTTTTTTTTATTTATTTATTTTTTTTTCTTCTTCACCTAATCAAAAGAAACTTTGTGACCGTTTGAAATTGTACCCTTTTTTTAAATTTTTAAATTACTTCAGAGCAACAGGTCACATACTCGATGAAAAATTATATTTCTTATAGTTACAAAAAAAGTTTAGATTTTTAAAAGTTTCATTTGCCAAAAATTTTCCCGATAGCATTGTGGGCCATAAATTCAATCGCATTGAAAAAGACGGGGAAATTGAGATATTTTTATGAACCCTAAATTTATTTTGCAAACTTTTAAATATTTAGAATGTAAATGGCAAGGTCCTTAATATTTTTTAACGGGGCTGCATCGTGTGGATTTCTTGTATGTCTTATTTCAATACACTAATTGCTTAACATCTAAATAAAACGTGCGAACATTTTTACATTTGAATAGTTGTTTCTTAACTGGAATGCGAGATGTGTGATCAGTCGAAAATTTCGCATTACTTCTAGATTACTATTGTAATAAATTCATAGCAGTAGTCCCCAAACATGAAATTTTTATGAGAACACGTGTTTTTCGAATTTTCAGATTTTAAATACTAACTTTACACGTTAAAATTAGAATAAAAATGAAAGATTTCAAAAATCGTAATGTTCAAATCGTCATAATTAATAAGTAAGAATTTTAATGCAAATCATTCGTATTTGTTGATTTGGTCATTGAGTTGTCCTCTGTATGGTATTTGAATGTATGCGTATGCGTATATGCATGATAAACGTTAAACAAAATTGTAAGCAAGTTGTCGGTGTAGTCCGGACGCTAAGATCTATTCATAAGTTTAATTGTGCTAAATTATAGACTGGTAAAATTTAGTAATTAAGCCACGCCCTTTTCGGATAAATTTGTAATTTTAAAATATACCCCGATTATTTATATATGCAACATTTTAAAATTTAATTTAATTCTTACCGTCTGAACTTATAGATGCTTTAGTGGGGAAACGTGAAAATATCGGCAAAGACATAAGACAAAATGTTCTGTCGTCATTTTTGATTGAACTAGACGGTGTTGGAACCAAAGTTGATATTACGCATACTCGTGATGTTTTCGATGCACATGATAATAGCGTTCAGTCGGTAATATACATTAAATAATTATAAATACGTAATTTAAATAAATGTTTTAATATTGTGATTTGTGTGATGTAAAAGTACTTAATCGACAAATATTAATCCTAACCCTTAACTGATTAAAAAATTGTTGCTATTTTAATCAGATCGATTCTTTCTTTCTTATCATTATTTCAGATTTCACTAATTTCTTTTTTTTTTTTCCGACCTCCTCTATGGTTTGTTTCACTTTTTTTTCCCTCATATTTCGTTTTAATAAACTAAAGAAAACTCGATCGTTTAAATTACAGAAAGCAAAAATTCCTGCTTTTACCGTAATGGTTATAGCTGCCACCAATCGACTTGACAAATTGGATTCGGCTATATTAAGACCTGGTCGTTTTGATAAGATATTGTACGTCGGTTTACCAAATTACGAAGATAGATTAGAAATATTGCATACAGTTATAAGGAATTGGAAGTAAGTATTTTTATACGTATTTACTTTAATTTATTTTTATTTATTTTTTTATGTGAGAAAAAAGCGAGAAAACTTCTTATAAAGCGATATTTGTAAAAATGAACAATTTTTTTTTTTTTTTTTTTTTTGCTTTGTTATTAATTTATTCTACTTAAAAATTTGTACATGTAAGTGAAATTAATTTGAAATTTATATAGTTATTATTTTTAGAGGAGGAAAAAAAGAGAGTGATTTCCGTTTGCATGCAACTGAAATTTATAAATTTTCTTGTTCGTGTAGTCAAATGTATGGCGAAAACTGGAAAAACATGTAGAACTGATGAATAAATATACCGAAATTTATAATAAAAAAAAAAAGTTGATATCATTCGACCAGCGTTGCGTCGTAAAGACTTCGGAACATAATACGCACTCTTATAAAATCGCAAAAATGTGACTGAATTTTTGAAAAATTCAATTTAATTTTTTTTTTTTCGTAATTTAAATTTTAAAATTTTTAGTTATCATAACCGTTACTTAAATATCAGTAATTTGATGCGAACATTGTGATTTAAATTTATGTTCAATAATATTACTTTATCAAACTAAATTGTAATTAGGTGTAAAAAGTAAGGAGCAGTATTTTTAGTGCTCCTTTATATGAGAAACACTGAACTCAATTGCATTGAAACTAATTTTTTTTTTTTTGTTTTCTCGCTAACGCTAATTTTAATATCACAAATGTTTTGTCGCGTTATTTATATGTGAACCTGTAAACGTTTACGCTGTCATAACAAAAGTACCGTTGTTAGTTAGAGGATGAAATCGTGTTCAAAATAACGTTTTTGAAAAATATTAAATTGGAAGCCGAAATCGTTGTTTTAAAAATACGCACATATAAACGATAAAATAATAACAAATTTTGATGAGAAGTCATTTTAAAACATTTAAGTAACGTAAAAAATAATTTAAAACTTCCGCAGTTTTGTTTGTAATGCATCAATAAAATTTTCAGTTAAAACCACGTGACAATATACGTTTGTTAACACTCTTTGGATAGCATTGCTCCATCCATCATCAGAACTAAAAAATACAACTGACATGAAAATTGAAAATCACTAAGAAAAATAAATAACGAAATGAAGTCGTGTAAGTTGTATTTTAGTGATGATGGATGGAGCAATGCTATGCGAAACGTTAACGAACGTAAATTGTCACGTGGTTTTAATCAGAAAATTTTAATGATGTATTTAAGCGACTTTTTAAGAACGTCTTTTTTATAGTTTTTCTATTATATTCAAGTAGATATGTTAAATTTTAAATATCTCACTCGTGTATTTTTAATTTCTGTTTCATATTTTATTTTAAAACTTAACATTACAATTAAGTTTAAATTTATTTCGGATAAATATATTTAAAAGCATAAGAAAAATATTATAAAACACGACCTATACCTTTTTTTTAAGCATAATTTTAACTAGTAAGTTAAATAATTGCTAATTATAATTATAACTTAATGTAAAATAAATTAACATGTGCGAGGTCATTTAGTCCTGTGGCCAAGGCCTCTAAAATATATAACTTAATAAATTAGTAACTACAGGAGGTCCTGTGGTTTGAGTCGCTTTAGACGCCGTATGTCCTCACGTGTAGCTAGAAGTCGAACCGCCTCAGGATTGATGTGCTGACGAAGCTGCTTCTCATGAGCAATCGCGAAATCTTTAATTTCTTCACTGACTGGTTTGACTCCAAGATCGCGATGAATATCGTCATTACGATTAACGATTGCTCGAAGAATGATACTTTGCTGAGCTTGTATTTTATTGTAATTGGACTTTTTCGTACATCCCCATAATGCTATTCCATATGTCTGGATGTTCTTAATAATTTGCTGATAGAGGAAGCATTTGCAGTAGACGTCAAGAGTAGAATTCCTGCCGATAAGCCAGTATAATTGAGATTTTTTTTTTTTTAATCTGCTTCCTCTTCATTTTCACGTGGATATTCCATGAAAGCCGGGAGTCCAGGTACATGCCGAGATATTTGGCAGAATCATACTGTGAAATTGACTGACTGTTTAAATAAATTATACTTGAGGGATCTGCACGCGTCAACGTAAACAGCACGTGCTGCGATTTTGCTTCGTTTAACTTAATACGCCAGCGTTGCGCCCATGCAGCGACACGATTTAAGGCGCGCCGTAAACTATCCTTTGCGTTCGATTGGCTATCACTTACAGCCAGGATAGCCGTATCATCCGCAAACGTGGCTATAGTTGCACAGCCATCAATGGGCATATCACATGTATACAGCAAATACAGTAATGGCCCCAGCACGCTTCCCTGCGGAACACCTGCCTGTATCGCGTAAAATGATGATTTTGCCTCTCCTTGCGCTACCCGGAACTGCCTGCCCGTCAGGTAAGAAGTAAGCAGGCGACAGAAGTTACCTGGTAAGAGGTCGCTAATTTTTTCAATAAGGTCTCCATGCCACACTCTGTCGAACGCCTGGGCAACATCCAGAAAGGCAGCTGAACAGTACTTCTTTTCTTCAAAAGTTTTCTCTATAATTTGTACTAGTTTATGGATCTGATCGATAGTTGCATGTTGGTCTCTGAAACCGAACTGGTGATCTGGAAGGTCAATTAATGGCTTCAGGCGCTTTAATAAAAGCTTTTTGTAAAGCTTAGCGATGGATAATAGTAACGAAATTGGGCGATAAGACGTTACATCTTCTGCTGGCTTACCCGGTTTCTTTAACATATTAACTTCAGCCACTTTAAAAGCAGCTGGTGCATATTCTAGTCTTATCCTAGCATTGAATATATATACAAGCGGGACAACGGCTTTTCGTGGCAGTTCTTTCAAAGCACGGGATGGAATCTCGTCTATTCCAGGAGATTTTTTCGGATTTAGGCGTTTATCGATTTCTTGCGCTATCTCTAACGGAGATAGTTGTTTAATGACGCTATTTCCTTGAAAACAGACTACGGGTGCTATCACTGGAGTTGTTTCATGCGGTTGGAATACTTGGAATAGATGCCGAGCAAACAATTCCGCTTTTTCGACGTCACTTCTAATCCACGTATTATTCTCATCTAGAATAGGTGGAATACGACCTATACTCTGTTTAATTACAAAAATTAATCATTTTATATTTCAGTATTGCAGGGAAAGAATAAATAACTTTTTTCTTTCGTGAATGGTAATAACCCTACATTATATATATACATATATATATATATATATATATATATATATATATATATATATTTAATAATTATTAATCAAATTATCGTTAAGGAAAAAGCGGTTACATAAATTTAAGATGTTTTGTGTACAATTTTAAGTAAAGTAAAATAAGCCCCATGTTGTCGAGGATTGTGAAATTAATCTTTTCATAATATATACTAAGCCTGATGGACCTAATGGGGGTACTGAATTTATTTATTAGAAAATATCTGTGTTAACTTTTTGAATTGTTAAAATGTTCTGGTTAAAATTTGTGTGTGGGTGGGTGTACGTGTATGCGTGTGTGTATGTATATATGGGTGTGGGGTGGGCGCGTGTATGTAAAGGGTAAAATGTTATAATATTTAAGCAGTAAAAAAAATATTTTAAATTTAAAAAACTTTGACGCGTGTTTTATTTATACGTAGATTAAATAAATAAAACATTCAAAAAACATTATTTATGCACGCATTGAATTTTTATTTAAAAACAACCAAAGTCGGTGCAGATAAATTACCGATTCTTAACCAAAAAATTGAATCGCGGTCCTTTTTAATTTATTTTCTAAACCTTTACGGATTTATTATTTTAAACTGAAACAAATTATGGTAAAAGAAAAACGACTGCAAGCCATATTTGGAATAGCCTTTATAGTACTGGGGAACTAAGTTTTCTCGGATCTACTCTGAATTTTTAAATCCGTTGAGATTTATTAATGAAAATTTAAAAAAAAATTAAAATATAGCTGTAATATATACATATAATGTAAAAGCTATATTCGTGTACATTGCATAAAACTGACTCTTATATAAAAATTATAGGAAACCATCATTTTCTAGTCCAGCCTGTTATGTTCCACTCATTTTTCCTAAACTTTGTTTTTTATATTATCTAAATTGTCTTTCTGTATCGCGTTGTCAACCCGCCGTCAACGGAAATAAATTACTAGATTAATTACATATATTGATTTCTGACAATTCTATAAACAACGAATAAATAACAACTGGTTATTTGGTTATTTCGCGACCAGACTAGATTATGCAACGCGAAGACCCTTTAAAAAAAACGGTACACACATACTGACACTCACATCGGTCGCACCGCACAATTCACATGAACAAATTGATTACAATACAAATAATACAGAATGTTTAAATACGTAAAAATCGGAAAAACTTTCTATCAAATCGTCCTTTGTTCCGGATCCTATTGCGTGATTATTATGATTGAACTTCTCGAAAAGCCCTAGCCGGCTACCACTTCGTTTCTTATCGTTGCGATTTCAGGAAAACGTTTCAAACGATTATTGCAATCAATTGGCTACTGGTACGGAATCGTACCTTTAGATGTAAGAATTCTCCTTCTGCTGCAGATGATTACATCCCATCGGGCTCTTAATTTAAATAATTATTAACAAAATATACGAAAATTCACCATACAAATTTAATAAATAGAATTCACCGATTTTGTTTTCCGTTGATGTGGTGTCAACGTCAACTCGCTTGATCTGTCTTCAAAACGTGTATAACCTGACTCGCCACACGCAACACCAGACAAAAGCCTTTTCGCTAATCAGATAATAATCGTTATCACCGTTGCCGGCTCGCATTACTCGCCGACGACTTATTACCTCACACAGACAGTGTTGCTACCTGTGATTAAACATTATTATTATCTTCTAATTTAATCGAAACACAACAAGCCTTATGGCGAGGGTCAAAGAATGGAATCGTGTGTGCGTATGTACTTACGTTTTCAATTACCCCGAATTGCACCCGCCCTAACCAGATCTTTCTAAGATATTCTTATTTTCGTAAGTATAATTAATACGAAGATGATGAAATTAATTTTTTCTTCAATTACCGATATTTAATTGAAGAAAATACTTTTTATAAATGTAACTAAGAGGTGAAGAATACTGAGAAGGTGGAATTAGCAGAAAGGGCAACGAGTAGGAGGTCCAAGCTGTTGCATTATATGCAAGTGTGGGTAAGGGCGGACTGGGAGATTCTGAGTCGGGTTAGGATGATGTTCCCTCTCTTATGGATGTGAATAGGCTAGAAGCACGCTCGTTAAATAAACCCTCGAAAAATATAAGAACTGTTATTTTTACGATTGATTTAAAATACACAATAATAATAATAATAATAAAACTGTAAACCAAAAAAGGTAAGTGAAAATTTTCGATTTATTTATTTTTCTGGATAAAGAATATTTAAAACATATTTTTGTTCAAAGCGCGTTTTTAATTTTACGTTTATCTTTATCAAATTTGAGTAATACAAACGCGAAAGCTCTCTTTTGAAGTTATATTTATTTTGTTCTTTCGAAATTTCCAGCATGCCGCTCAGTTCTTCCGTTAATTTAGACTACATAGCGGAGCGGACTGAAAATTATTCTGGCGCTGACCTTACTGATCTAGTGCGCGAAGTAAGCGAATGTTTTTATTAAGCTTAAATTCGATAACCTTTTTTGTTATCTGACTGAATTATCTGAAATTTTTATATTATTAAGTTTTGAGAAAATATTATTCTTAAGCAGATGTGAAATATGTATTATTTTTATCGAAAAAACGAATGTTTTTTAGGCTGGTTTTGCTGCTTTGACCAAGTCCGGTGTTGATGTTGAATCGGTTACACAAGAACACTTTTTAACCGCCTTGGCCAGCGTAAAGTTATCGACTACTGCGAAGCAAAGAGAGTTTTATGAAATGCAACTTAAATATAATTATTAATAATCGGTCGCGTGTTGTGCACGCTTTTTACACGCGTGTGTGCTCATTAAATCCTTGTGATTTGGAAGGTGGATTCTCGAAAGTCATAACAATCTACCATCATTCGGTGTTTCTGTTATATGGTATGAAAAGGGGACTTTTGAATAAAACGAGAAAATAACTAAAATGAAAAATCTGATGAAACGCAAACTTTTTTGACCGACAGTGCAGCGATAGTAATGTGAAGAATAAATTGTCGTAGTCTAGTACACCAAAAGCAAACGATTTATCGTAAATTCGAAATACCGAGTAAGAAAAGAACTGATTCGCGATGAGCGCATAATTTGTAAACGGCAGTAATATATCAACGTTTTAAAATTCTCAAGAAAAAAGACTTTAAAAAGTCTAAAATTAGTGCTTTGTAGAAATATTATTTAAATTGAATTTTTTAACTTTTCTTTTTTTGTTCTGTCGACGATGGAGAAGATTGTCGTGCATGGAAATAACAAAAATACGTACTGAAATAAATTCTAGAAAATTCAAAATGAAATATAATAATATAATGTAAGCATTATTTCTTTCACTCCACGAGATTAAGAATAATATTGAAGATACCGCAATAGTTACACCCAATTCGTTAAAGAATGCAGATAACTCTTGTGCTTAATTAAGTCTTCGCTAATTTCATATAGATTGTACTGTAATACTTCATAACTCTCGCGTATGTAATAAAATGTTCAGTTTCAGCGGTAACATTCATCAGTTTTATTTTTTTAAAAAATCAAAGCTCGTCGATTTTCAAAAATTATATGTAATCGTTATTGATGCGGTAGTGATAATGGCAGTATAAAGATTATACGTTATCGTGAAAACTCGTCTGTACATTTCCTTCCATTTGATTTTCTAATTATTTTTTTGTAAACCGTTGTTTTTATATTTTTATATTAATTTTATCATTTTAAACGTTTCACTAATCTGTTTCCACTTCTAACCCGTTTCCCTTTATAATTATAAATATTGTTAAAACTGTTATAACACATTCAGATTAATTATCTCTAGTATAACTTCACAAACGATTTTGTTTCTTTACTGTATATGAAAATTAAACATCAGATTATTTTGTTATTTTTTTGCAATTGCAGATTTTAACTGCTATCGCATTTTCCTCGTCCCTATGAAATCAAAATACAAGATCGCACTATCTTACGTATTGTACTGGGACCAATTTTTCCTTATAATTGTTTTCACGTCTATTTACCCGGTCGTAATTTATACTATGTATGTTATAATGACTATCGCTTTTACGTTAGAGGTGTAGTACGAATCAGTATTGAGTATCCTGTAACGTTTAATCTTGTAGATAATATGTGAAAATATATAAATTCACAAAACGTCCATAATTCAATATCATTCCGTTAAATGAAGAAAAAGTACGATTTTTTTTAATTTTTCGCGAACTCTTAAAGTTTTAATAAAAAATCGATAGATAATTTTATTACTACTAAATAACAGCTTTTCACGCCTGAAGAAATGTGTATATCTTTTTTTTTTCCTCGATTACAGAGATCCTTTTAAATTTCTCAAATTACCGAGAGTCCCATTTTTAAATCGGAAAGTTAGTTTTGTTTAACAAAATCATTTTTTTTTAATGCGTACATTTATTGACAATTTTTTGAAAGAGTATTTTAATGCGATTTATACGTACGTACTATTATAAAAACCATTTCAGAGTTATGTATATTTTGATATATTTATGTAAAGTGTTAAGCAAAATAGGCGCATACAAGGATCAGCAATAGAACCACCAACGTGAAAAGCGATATCACTAAAATGTTCACCACAACTGCTTTTACAAACGTCAATACGATAATCGAAATTTCCAATAACCTTTTTTATCATGCCCGCTTTTGATAATGTTGTATTTAAGGTCTTGGATAGAGTAACCGGTTTATTAACGTAAACTCTGCTCTTCAAAAATCTCCACAAAAAGAATTCTACAAGAATCAAATGAACAAGCGGGCCAAGTCATACTTCCATTTCTTGAAATTATCGCTTTATTGAATTTTCACTGCAACAACTCAGTGTTTGTACGTGTTGTGTGGCATGTCGCGCCATCTTGTTGGGGAAGTGGACATCCTCCATTCGAGACTATTAAGTTTGGGATGGCACGCTATCGCACAAAATTTGTGAATCGTATTTCCATCATCATTTCCGAAAAAGTAAGGACTAATGATGCCTTTCGCTGCAATGTATACCAAACGATCACTTTTCGAGGGTAAACCGGTGTTTTTCTTTCGGATTTTCCATGATTCGGATGCGGAAATTTTACTTTTTTATCCATTAAGCGTGAAATGTGCTTCATCGCTGAAGATGGTTTTCGATAAAAAAAGGCACGAATTTCAAATGTTTGATAAGTCAATCAAAGAACACACGATGCTTAAAATGATCGGCAGACCTGAATTGTTGAGTTAATTGAATTTTATAAGTGTACAAACTCGAGCTCTTGCGCATAATGCAGCTTAAACTGGTGGATGAAATGCTCAAGTCTTGCGATCGACGAGTTAGGATATGTTCAAGATTCTGCTCTTTTACGCTTTCCTTCACAACAGCAATATTTATTGATATGATTTATTAACAATTAAATAAAATAAAAGTATATTTCCGGAAATAAAAAAAATAACATAACCGAATAACTGGGAAACGACTGAATCTGCAGTTGCTTTGGATTTTCCAAAAAATCATTATCATTCTTATGATTGAAATTTTTTTGGTCCTTTCCTTTCCATCTCCAGATATAATCCCTGTACTTCAATCTTTCCTAAGCTCTATTTCTAATCGTTTCTCTATTTAACCCTTTCCATGATTTCTGTAGTTGCTGGGTCAAAGCCGCTAGCGCACCCAAAAGATAATATGTAAAATAATATTATTATTTTATATTTTTTAAAAAAAAAAAAAAAGGTTTTTTGAAAAGATTTTTTATCCACGTGCATTCTCTGATATACTCCATCATTAGCCGTGATTTATATTTTCTGGAAAACGTGGCTTCTTATACAATTCAGCGATACACTTCCTTATCATTAACTAAAGACTCGCCTCTCTATGATCTCTGTGTTTTTCATAATTTAACGAAAATCGAAGATTTAGTTAACTGTGAAGATTCTCTTGTTCATAAAAAAGTGTGTTTCTCTTGTCATTCACTGAAAGAACGTTGTCACTTTCTTCATCATTTTCATTATTTCTTACTAAACGCATTGTTTTAGATTACGCCCTACATTTAAATCAGTTTATTTGCATAAAAGTACGTATAAAAATTAAAAATTTTACCTGTAAAATTATTAATGTAATGAATTAATAAAATTTATTATCAAACTAATAAAGAACTACCGTTTTGTAAATATAACTTTAGACTGTGTAATTTCCAGTTTAATTTAATCGTAAAAATCAATCAAAATTCACGGATTAGGAGTTTTTGAGGAGTCAAAAAATCGATTATTAAAGTTGCGATATTTAAAAAAATTTAATTAAACTAACAATTGTAATAATTTTACCTACCGTAAACTGCTACATAATAACTGAATAAATAATTGTCCAAATGTTACTAACAGTTATAATTATGTTAAAAAACGAATTTTCATTCATTTTATTCACATATGTATAACATTATAATTGTTTGTAAATAAACATAAATTCACTAACAACTTTTAAGGAGCACCACTAGTGTGAGCGGCTAAAAAAAAAGGTAATTTTCGGAAATTTCTTTAAAGAAAACTACTGCATCGATTGTTTTGAAATTTTCAGGCTATATTTATACATATTTAAAGTTAACATTACAATTCTTTTAGAATAAAAATCTTCAATTTTTCGGTAGTTATTGGCTATTTCTCCAGCTTCTAAAAAAAAAAGTTGCCCCACTGCTGCAGTGATTGCGCCCTTCACAGTGCCTGAAATCGTGGGGAAAAAAACACGTTAAACTTAAAGATATTATCTATACAATGACCCTCGATAAAAAAAAAAAAAAAATTAATTTAAAAAATTGGCGGAGTTTTGAAAAAAAATTCTAAATTTTGCTCAAAAATTTGATAATTTTTGGTATGCCAAAATTACAATTTTTATGCAATCGAAAAACTGGACGGTCATTCTATAGAGAAAAAGGTACTAAATAAAATAAAATAAGAATCACGTCGATCGGATGATTTGTTATGAAGTTAGAATTGCAGCAAAATTTGTAAAATGTAGTTTTGAGAAAAACGTGTTGAAAGATAGAAGTAGTGATTTCATTGTTGCAAATATACCTAGAGCTAATCTGCTATTCCAGAGACATATAATACACCTTCCTCTTCTTCAGGCTGTGCCCGCTGGGCTGTTGAAGCTCTCCTGGGAGCTCAACGATCGTCTTTCGAGGCAGCCAAGTGACGATGATCAGCTATGCGTAGCCTCGTTTGGTCTCTTTCAGCGGCATAGTCCCGTGCGGCTGGGTCAATTATTGCTCCCATTACATTCAAAATTTTCAAAACTGATGAAAAACTATCATTGAAAATGGAGACAGCAAGGTAATTGAATAATTCGATGGTTTTAAGGCCATGGAGATGTTTTGGAACAAAATGCCACAGCAAACCATTATAACTTTCGTTATTATTTTACGTATATTATTTCCCTTACATCTGTCGAGACACTCGTGTCCAGTCAAGTCCTCGTATATTGGCTTCAGAGCTTCTTGAACTTTTAGATCAAATGGCTGATAATTGTGTTTGAACTCTAGTTTTTCTACAGGATCCAATAATCCTTTATATGTAGCACTATCACCATCACCAGTATGTATTTCACTTCATAATTATCAATCAAGCGACCGAACATTTCTTTTATACTGAAGCCGATCCAGTGTGATTTACATCACAATCAGCATGCTGTGAGAGCTATTCTTCATAATTTTGAGAATCGCTAATTTTTTTTTCCTCCGAAATTCACATCTCTAACAGTATGTAGATTTCACACACAAATCGAACGACAATCACAAATTTCAGGAACGAATAACAAATGCGCTGCCGCTAACATAAGTGGAAGTTTATGATCCTGTGATGAGTGTTCAACACATGTTCATAAATGATGTCGTGAGTTCCGAGGAGGTAGAACGAATGTAAAGGACGAGCAACGGAACATCAGACTATTTTTGATCTCAGACGAACTAGTGCGAAAAATCGAAGAAACTCTGCGATCCGATCACCGCCAAACCATTTTCGATCTTCTTAACCAGTTTCTGAGTGTGTCATTAGTTACCATGCAAAAAAATTCGAGACCAACGAGGAGTTGGAAAATTTCGTTCTTACCTGATTACAAAATTTGGCGGTAAGTTTCTACGAGGAAGGTATTTATAAGTTAATTTCTTGACTCTACAAATGCTGAAACTTAAACAGTGAATATGTGAAAAAGTAAATAAAAGTATGCTGAATTCAATGCCAGTATTCGTTTTTTTCTAGCTGTATTAGTTTCGAAAATAAAAAATAGGGAAGCTTACTTTTTGAATGGCTCTCATATATACCTGAGTATCTGGGCTACTCTTTAAAAGGCCGTAACGCAAAAACTATTTGAGATATATACTTAAAATTTTAGTAAGTTATTTTTAAAAGTATAAGCTATCGAAAAATGCAAGAAACAAAAAATCGATTTTTTGAAAGTTTTATACTAGTGTGCCCCTTACAAGCTTTATAAACATTTAAGTGTTTTATATAAAACACATTTTAATCTTCTTGTCCGACAGACCGGTTTCGTCTATCTTATCAGACATCCGACAATTCTTAAATAGAGTCGAAGTGTTCATTTCAGTGATCGCGTACTTACATTTAGCGTTTATTGAAATGTAAATAAAAGTAAGACGCTTGTTTATCATGGAAAATAGAAAATTGAAAATAGACAGAGGTAAATTTTTATTTTCAATGAAATAAATTTAAAATTTACGTGACAATTCTAAATACTAAGTCAATTAAAAAAATACATTGGTCAAGAGTTGTTATATAAATGATAATTTTACTGATATTTCTACTGTGAAAAATTTTTGGATTTCGTTTTAACTCATGTATAGAAAAATAGTGCAACCAGCTATATGTGAATATCTGACTTTCATATTACACGCATATAATTGTTATATATATTTTTAACTGATTAATATTTTGATTAAATTACAACTTCAAAATAGATGCGAGCGATTCTCTGATACAAAAATGTGGTAATTAAATGTTATAATAATAAACGTGAATACTTTAATTAATAAGCATAATAAAACAAAATCGGGAAAAAGTTGCGTAATATTAACGATTACTAGAAGGAGAAATGCCTAATACACCGTAAAATGATCTGACGATATTACCTCAGTGATAAAGAAAATTCAGCTTTTGATGACAGAAATGTTTTGACATCTAGTGTTCTTTTTGTTAACTTTGATAAACAGCACTTGATAAAAAAAAAAAAATGGTTAGCCAGCAACCGTGGCCTAATTGCTTAGGCAGTGGTATTTCGTTCCGGTAAAACCTAATATCCCGCTGTGGTACATTGACACTTCCAAAAATTTCACTTGTGCTCGATTGATGTCCATAGCTGACGCGCCCAAACATGAAAAAAAAAGTGGTTAACAAATGAGCCCTTTTCAGATCTCCAATTTTAATTATGTAATTATGAGAGATACCGAAACCGCGATACAGAGTAAATAGTAATTTTCAAAAAAATTTAAACAAATAGCTTAATTAGATTATGAATTATGAGAACTAATTTTCTCTGCAAACTTTCAGTCTTTTTGAGTGCGTATGGTGTGAATAACAACAGAAGTGATTAAAAATGCGAGTCTTCTTACATTGAAATATACAGTTTAATGACCTAATAACACTATTTTTTTTTTTTTTTAAATCGCCGTTTAAAATATTACTTTTGCGAAAAATCCAGTCGTTAGTAGTCAAAAATATGGTTTCAATTTCAAATTAATAAACAACTAATCCGAAAAAGTTTAGAAACGTCATTACCCTAATATTTGGTTGAGTAAAATGAACGATCGAAAATCAAACTTGTTTGATAATAACATTTTAAACGTGATAACAATAACTCAAAAATGTATTTAATAAATTTAGTTCACGACCTAACGCATACGATTTCGAAAAACCAAACGAATAATAGAAACTCCTCAGTCGTATTGCTCGATTTCGAGCGTCGTGACTATCTATTTGTACATTCTAACTGTACAGAATAGCAGCGCGCATGGTAATTGTTTATATGCAGTACGAATGTGTACACACGAAATTCGGAACTGATTAGTAATCGTTTGATTTATCGATATACGAATGCCGTCCCGTGTGTGTAACTATTATGTACCAACTAGCGCGCATATGATGGTATGCTTGTTTGCCATTGTCTTCCATATGATCCTATTAGCGAATATTTTATTTGTTTTTTCGTGATAATTTCTGTCGTCGCCCGGGATCGAACCCAAGACTTCCGTAACGGAAAGCCAAACGCTCTAGCAATTAGGCTATCGCGACGACAATGGAAACTAAAAAATACTAATTTGTATCGCCTACCGTATGATGATTTGAATAAAATTCAGTTATTAACTAAATTTCAACTTTCTTCAAACAATATATTAATGAATATAAAATATCTAAATTACTTTGATTACGAATTAATAATCAATTTTGAGAAAATTTAAACGAATAGACCCACAATTAAACTATATATTCCGATATTGAAAAATTCTAACGAGTTTTGTAAATTGTAAAACTTTATCAAAACCGCTACCATATTATATTTTTCATAAGAA
Source organism: Icerya purchasi (assembly GCA_039619475.1). NCBI lineage: Eukaryota > Metazoa > Arthropoda > Insecta > Hemiptera > Monophlebidae > Icerya > Icerya purchasi. The sequence goes on from CM077115.1 coordinate 147,447,777, forward strand.
AAGTGAAAAAACCAATAACAACCCGACAATTCAGAACACAATTAATAAATAATACTATCAAATTTGTTTTATCTAATATTGCTTAGGAAAATTAAAATTTACATTTTTTCTGAACATACTTCATTCTTAATTTTGCAAATAAATCGAATAATTATTAATTATCGGGAATCAGTAATTAATAAGTATATCTCGATGGAATGTCCTGCAATGTAGACAGAACTACAAATATTAAATTTCGATAAAGCTTCAATAGCAAAAATTTGTGAAAAAAATACAGTTCTAATTGAAACTTAATATCACTCTTTTTTAAAGTCCCAGCATTTCGACGCCTACAGGAAAACCCTGAACACCAATCGATTAATGAGACGCACATTTCTGCTGATTCTTATATCATGGCTCTCCTATACTTTTGTTGACTGTGATACTGCCAGCTTTGCTATCGTTATTCGGCGTTTAATTTCTTCAGTTGAGCCATCATCTTTTGTAATCAACGTTCCCAAGTATATGAATCTATCGACTACTTGCAGGCCGCCTAGACTTCGTGGACTCTGTGTCTGACTGTTGCTATCTATGATGATTACTTTAGTTTTCTTTTTATTTATTAGTAAGCCATATTCTTTACTTGCATTTTCCAGTTTTTCGAGAAAGCAAATCAATTTTTATTCCGATGAAGCTAAAGAAGAGTGATATTAAGCGTATTAACGCATTTTAAATACACTGTTGGAGACGTATGCTAACGATCCCATGGACTACGAAAATAAATAACTCGTCGATACTACAAGATGTCCATGTAGATCACGGGTTACAACATATACAGAGACGGTTAGCGACCTTTTCTGCGCACATTATACGACAGGGTAGACTGGAAAAATTGGTTATGACTGGAATGATAGAGGGTCGCCGAAAAAAAGGGAGACCCCCAATAAGATACATAAATAGAGTCAAAAAGATAGTTGGCGGCCCCCATACTCACATCGGCACCATTGGGCTTAGTACATTGTGAACCTTAACGTCACGGTTCCTAACACCCTCTGTCAAGGGTATGAGACTTATATATATATATATATAATGAATATAGCACAAAATAAAAAATAACCTTCAACTGTATTAAATGTAAACGTAATTTCATAATAAAATCAAAAAAACAGGTGGATGAATTAACGAGTGTGTGCAGAGAATAATATTTTAAACTTTTCTTCAAATACATCAAATTCTAATGTACAGAATAAGGTAATTTAACGATGTTTATATGATTCTGAATTAGTTTTTTTCAAACAAAAATATATTAAAAGTAATATAATTTAAAAGGATTTGTTGTAAATATTTTTCTTTTTTTATTTATTGGTACAGAAATAAAATATATTATACAATTTTGGAAAACGTGGTGAGAAAAATGTGTGTGAGATCCTGTTCTCGGTCTGGGGTAAATAACCAGTCGTCGACCATCGCAAGGAGAAGCGCGCATCTTATATGGCCATTTCGAACGGTTACAAGGTAGAAGGGAGGAAAAAGAAATGAAAAAAAGATCCGACGGAGATTTGTTTAGTTAGTTAGTCGCTGTTTTTGCCTTTCTCCAGTACTATTGTTTTTTTGACTTTTCTCTGCCAGTAGAAAATAGTAATATTCCAGTAATCAAATCGTGAAAACCAATTCGATATAATAAAGCGTGGAAAGTAAACACAAAGGCCTGATTAATAGTTATTACAAAAATTTATCTGAAATAACCTTTATCAGATTAAACGACCCCGCTATTCGGTCATTGCAGCCCTGATCACTAAAAAGCCGCCGGACCATCAAACCTACGATTATGATGATACGTACAATTTTATATTAATTTTGGTCAATCTTTTTATAATTATATAGTTTATTTATGTATTCATATTTAATTAATCGACTAATGCATTACACTATTGCTAGCCGGTAAAATTAAATTAAAATTTTAATACAACACAAAAGCCGACGTATACTTCATAAAATCTCTTTCGCTGGCTATTCTTTATCAACGCTGTTCGATCGTAAATCACGAATATCTTCTCACAACCACACATACGCACGTACTAACCCGGCAAAGCTTCGTCAGTTAGTACGCAACGCAAACAGTAGGCGAAATAATGTTTTTATTAATAAAAAAACAGTACGACATATTTATTTTCGTCACTTATTTAATAGAAGATAACGCCACAGTTCAACCTAGTCTTCCTGACAATAATCCGTGGTTCTCGTTGTTTTTTTTTACTTTGTCGTTCTGTTGTTTTTTCCATTATATCTTCCTCTCGTTTTTATTTTTCATTGGTTTCTTCTCCATATTGTCAAGCGAAGAGCATGTTTGCGATGCTGATCATGTGTTTATTGAAGTGTTGATCTCCTTCTATTAAGCGTTCTGCTTTCTATTTCACTTTGCTGCGAATTGGAATTCCCACTACATATTCAGCCTTCCATATCCTGCGTTTTTTCCTTCCAATCATATCGTTCCCATTGTTTGTTCCTTCCTACTAGTAATGTCTGATCGCATCAAAATATAACTGACTTTCATTTCCTAATTGTTTCTGGATGAAGGTCCCTGGTTGACGATCCCAATAAGAAAAAAAAAACTGATTCGTATCAATACAAAAGCCGTTTGTTTTCAGTGGATAACGCTGACTTTCTTCTTAGAATCCAATAAAAACTTATCATTTTTGCCTTTATTTCCAAACATTTTTAATTCTTCCAATTGAAATACCAATTTAGGTGCACTCTAAGGACTTGGCTGAATCTTTTTGTAGGATTAACTTGTCATTGGAATGTTTCTCAATTTTAGATAAAATGAAGTTTACATGCACCGACTTTTCGCTTTGATATTTATTTTCCATCGTTTCATCCATACACTTAATTCGTTTATCGTTGATTGTAAGCGTTTGGTAGCATTCTACTGGATCTTCACTTGTGGTCAAAATTGCTGTGTCATCAGCAAACGTAACAACAACTGTGCGATTTCGGAGTATTCGCCATGTAAAGAAGATAAAAGATAGGACCTAAAACACTGTCTTACGGTATTTCTGCTGATACATTTCTCCGGCCAGATATCACTTCCCCGTAACTAATTCTGAACTGCCAGTCGATCAGGTGTGATGCCAAAATATGATACCACAGATATGGAAGCTGTTTGCGTAATTTAATGAATAAACTACCGTGCCGAACTTTGTCAAAAGCTTTAACTACATCGGAAAATTATCCGCTACAATATTTCTTCTCTTCAAAAACTTTATGTATCACATTTGAGACATGGTGCATCTGATCAATGGTATACCGTGCCGCTATGGAATCCAAACTGGTAATCTAGAATTGGCTGTTTTGTTTCAATTATCAGCCTAAGCCGCTTTAATACAAGTTTTTCAAACAGCTTAGACATAGTAGGAAGAAGAGGTATAGATGTCGATATGACGAAGGCAGAGCTGATGGTTTTCCCGGTTTTAACAACATTATTACCTGTGCTATTTTCCACTGCCTAGGAACGCTCCTTAAGCGTAAAATTGCATTGAATATATGTATAAGGAAAATAATAGCATTTCTTAGTGGTTTCATAATTATTTGAGGACTGATCTCGTTATATCCGGGTGATTTTTTTTTTTTTTTTTTATTCTGGTTTTTATCGATTTCATTAGCTGCTTTCACATTGAAAAAGTGTTTAATATTTACATTTGTTTTTTTAAATGGACGATTAATGTATAAGTCCGATATGATATCGTTTGGTTGAAAACTCGTTCAAGATAATCGGCGAAGACTTTTGCTTTATCTACCTTGCTGCGTGCCCAACAAGTGTCATTCACCTTCCAAACAAGTGGAATTTGTACTTTGGCCTCTTCGGTCTTCTTGTAACCTTCCGTAAAAAGAATAATATTATGCGAAATCTATTATTTAAAAATAATTTCAACAATTTTAAATGCTACACTATTTTAACTTCGTATCGCCTTAGAATCAATAAATGTTGTGTTACCTTATTAGCTTAATTAAATTCAGTTTTTTATGAGGATAAAATTAATATTCAAAATGAATTAAGTTCAATAAATGTACAAAAATCAAAATGAAAAGTATATTAATTACATCGAAATGAATGTAATTCGCGTGGCAGCAAGATTCCCCTTAATAACAAAAATCAGTATAAATTTACTTTGCAAAATTAAAGTAAATTACTTTTTGGAAACAAGCTTTTTCGGGCTATATCATCAGCTAACAACACCGAGTACGCACTCAATTTATATACTTTTTTAATAAAGTGTGTCCTCTGTGCTGTTAGCTGATGACGGGCTACACACGAAAAAAACGTGTTTCTAAAGTAATTTAATTTCATAAAGTAAATTTATACCGATTTTTAGGATTTCGAAGACATCTAATGTACGCAATCCCAAAATAGGATGATTCAGAAACGACTAAAATATTCAATTAAACAATATATGTAGCTCGGAAACGGTTTGACTTATCAGAATTGGTTCATAAATTACAATTAAACTTCCATCTGTGACAATTTACAACTTTAAGCTGAGCGATTACCTTGGGCGGCAAGAAACCGTCTAGAATATATAATATGGAATTTAGAACGACCTGAAAAATTACCTCTAAAAAGTTCATAACTCATCACCAGATAACCCTTTAAATGCGAAATTCAAAATAGAAAACAAAACACGGAAGCCACTTCATAAAATCCAAAAATTACAGTTAAAAAATTATTTAAACCCCCTTTTGGGCCAAAAAAAAATGAATTTTCTTTATAAATTTCGTTTTAAATTTCGTATTCTGCTATTCGGGGCGGAAAGAAATCCGACAAATCAAAGATAATAAAAATCGGTCCAGCCGTTCTTCAGTTATAAATGGTGTAACTAATAGGGCTGTTAAAAACCGGGTAACCGCGGTTTCGGTTAAAAGCCGATGATACGGGTAAAAATCGGTTTTACGGTTTTCACGGATACGGTTAATTGTACGAAACGATATTCGTATTAATCGCAATGTTGATTAAATAATAATAGTAATAATAATAACCGTTTTTTTCGTTTCTCTTTGGATTGTTGTGTAATTAATAATATCATTGCGGGATTTAGTTAAAATAGTTCGTGTTTTGTTGTTATCGCTTTGCCATTTAATAACATCAATCCTAGTTTCAAAAAATTATTTATTTACGGGAAAACCGCAGCTCGCTGAGTTAAAACCTTATTTCATAATCACTCGCGTACGCGCACTGCTTACGGGAGTGAGTCACTCAGCAATGCAACAGATACTATGCTACAAAAGACAGTCCGCTCCAACCAGCGCGATTTTTTTACAACGCATTGGGAAAAAAAGTTATATTAAGTGGTTGAAAGTTAGTTTTAACGATTTATTTTCTCAAGCTATAGTTTTATTCTGATATCGTTTTCAATTCAAGATGCCAAAAAATAATAGTTGGGTATGGAATCATGCTGAAAAATCCATAGACAGTAAAAACGCAATATGTAATTATTGCAAAGCCGTCTTAAGTTACAATGGTTCTCCTTCGGCAATAGCAAATCACTTGAAAATTATTCATAACAGAATGCCTAATATTGTTATTTTCGGGTTTTTTTACGGTATCTCGGCCATTTTTCAATTGATTTAAAAAATTCTTGTTGGAGGTTAAAGATAATGGAAAGTTCTATAACGGTGAATTTTATCAGATTTTTAAAGGTGGTGGAAGAGATTCAAAAAAAAGTAAAAACATGCATTTTTGGCTGAAAAACCTCTTGAAATTCAACTGACAACACCAAAATAGATATATGTTACATATATTAAAATAAAATGTTTTTCTGAATTTTTTCGAACTTCAGGAACAGATGAAACAAATCCAAAAAAATGAAAACATGCATTTTTGTCTGAAAAACCTTTGAAACTTCAACTGGAAGCAAACTATAAAATGTAAGTTACATAATATGTCATTGTGTTACCTAATTTGCTATTATGGGAATTTTAAATTCGTGCAGAATCTATATTTTTTTATTTCTTATAGTTGAATTTCAAGATGGTTTTCAGTCAAAAATGCATACTTTTAAAAATTTGGAAAAAATTTCAATAAGTAGTTCACACCACAAAACACGTTATATATTTTTTCCGTCGTAACTGAAATTTAAAATTTTTTTTATGACATTTTAAAAATTTTGAACGTATCTGAAAATTTGAATTTAGCGTCTAAAAATTTTAAAAAATTCACCATTATAGAATTCTCTATTATATTTAACCTCCAATAAGAATTTTTAAAATCGATTGAAAAATGGCTAAGATATCGTATAAAACTCGAAAATAACGAAATGGTGACTACAGGGGGGCTCCTGTAGGACAAGGGGTCTGAAACTTCCAATTTTAACTACTTTTTTCATGCCCTAGATTTATATATTTTTTTTTATAAAGTTTGGTTTAAAGGCACTCTTACACCCCTTAACCGGCCATACCCTCTAAAATAAAATTTTATAGTTTATTAAATAACCGTCTATACGAACAATTAAAAAATTATAGTTATAACGATGTATTTTAAAAAAAATTTTAATTTTATTATATAACTGTTAAAACGATTAACTGATTTATACGATTAACCGAAATTGTGATGAATACGGGTAACCGTTTCATATGGTTAACCGAAATCGCGATTAATACGGGTAACCGTTTCATACGGTTAACCGTACCCGTAAAAACCGCCGACACGGTTTTCACCCGAATGATCGAGTAAAACTAACTCGACTTTGTTTTAAATATATACATAGAAGATGCGTTTAATCTACAAGAAAAATGTAATTTTTACCAATATTATTTATTATAATGTATGATATATTTTATATGTATTAAATTTTAAATTTAGCTAGTTTTTATTTTTGAATGCACTATAATAATACTTTTCAATCTTTAATCAGCGATGCGCAATCTATAATGTATTTTTTTTTTTTTTTTTTTAAGTTTACAAACTTTAAATGTTTGTATGTGAAATCACTTGCAAAAACCTATAATCTACCTACAAACGGTGGTGTAAAAATAATAATTTGCTGAGTGCAATATACATAATTAGTATTTCCATAATTTCATTTTGGAGCTTATTCTTAATTTTAAACCAAAACTATGTCACTGACAGATTCCTAATCCTCTCGTGGTTAGTGTAATCAGAATAATCGTTTAAATTGTTTGAACCGTTAAAAATTTTAATCGTAAAAATTAATATTGCATTACTTAAATGTAAATCGTGTAAATGTTTAATTATTAGTACACCTACATATGTATATAATAATTATATTTCTTATTAAAGGATCGGTATAAACACGATATACATATTGTATAAAATGTTGACAGGCCAATTGGCGAAAAAATTATTAATAATGGGAAAAATCGTTTAACACATTAATTATATCAGTAATGAATTAGAAAAATAATCATTTTTAGCAAATCGTCTATATAGGAGAAATTTTGTATTCAACTAACGCCACAGCTTTATTTGTTTCAAACATGTTTTATTAATATAACAGTAAAAATATATAAAGTTTTTTTTACAGATCGTGGATGAAATAAAATCATGTACATCTGCTGATAATTGTAAAACGTAAACTGTATTCTTCAATATTAAGTAAAATTAAAAAAAAAAAAATTATATTTAATGTATTAAAAAGTTAAAATTTTTAAAGCAGTTTGTAAAGAGAAATAAAATTTTCCATACATAATTCTTTTATAAATAAACCTTAGCTTCAACATTTCCAAAAGATTATTAAAAGAATTTAAAATCTTCTTCATGAAATATTATTAAATACTACATGAAAGACTGTACATTCTTTATATTATAAATAATCTAAATTTTAAATTTCGTTAATTTACCAAGTGTTATTTAGAAATCTATTACAAAAGTTAAACCGATCTACACGATGAAATTGTTTATCGTGATCTATTTTATTATTTTTAATGTTGACAGTTTCAGATAACATTATATTATTGATAATTTAAAGAAAAATTAATTGTAAACTATTTTACCCAATTAAAAAGAATTGTTCACTTATCTAATAATACACGTTATCGATCTAATTTTAAAGTAATTCTAATTCGAGAACATTCATAACAGATGACAAAACGGGTTCGACGCCAGGACAAAATTTGAAGTCAAACCGAGTTTTTGTAAAAGTACAAATGTAAATATTCAATTAGAGAATCTAATGAAACCGGGGCTGCGCGTACGCAATCCCGACTAACAAAAATTATGCGCCCGAGATATCCACATTAGGGATACTCGCAGGCTTCAACTCCCCTTAGTGCAATGGAGAGCCTCCACCTGACGGAACTGCCTTGATGATCACAGTTTACCGTCACGCCAGGTAAGTATGAGTTCTCTTGCTTTAACATTCCTATTTCAGTTAGAGCGCGTAGATTTCTGTTAGCGCGAACTGATTGTATTATTTGCTTTTACGTAATTTTTTTATTTTATAATTCCAACAACACAAATTATTTATATTCGTTACAATGTGAAATTTCAATTTTATTATTTAAATGTATCGTACAAAATTATTCATTTGATAAATAATTTAATTTATCTATTTAAATTTAAGTTTTAAAATGATAGACATTTAAAAGCAGCGCTTCGAATGTATTTTTACCAGATTTATTTAAAAATAATGGAACATAATAAAACTAGCCCATTATTTTATAAATTAAAACGTTTACTTATTATTATAAATTTAAAAAATTTTAATACCTCCCTTTCTTTATTTGTTTTTTTTTTTTAATGTTCAACATTTTTATGCAGGAATTTAAAAATTCTAATTTTTAAAAAAGTACTCTCGTTTAATTATATGAAAGAAAAATTATTGACAATACTTAATAACCTATTGATTTTTTTCGATCAATGAAAAGAAATTACCGTTACGACTTTATAATTATATTTTTTAAATTAATCGTTAGAGAAAACGCGTAATTTCATTTGAACGAAATATGTGTTAAAAAATTGTTCCATCTTGTGTAAGATTAATAAAAATGCGTTTAAAGAAGACGATTTTTAATTAAAAGTTGAACATTAATAAAGATGGAAAAGATTTTACCTAGAATTTGTAGTATTTTAGCTAATGATTTAAATAATCGGATTATTTAGGGACTCGGTTATTCATATTCGTTTTAAAATATTAACCAGATTAATTTTCGCATTGCATTCCTGATTGGTATAAAATTAAACTGAGAAATCTCGAAATCTGAAATAATTCATCAATATGTAATATAAATGTATTAGAATTTTAATTATTTTAAAAATCGATCTTTAGCATAATTAATAAGTATAAACAATTGCTTTTGTTTAATAAAGTAGTATACTATAATTATAAATAGAAATTATTCATAATTGTTGTCCAAAATTGACGAAATTTTAAAAAAATAACGCTAAACGTTTTATGTTGCAGATATATGTTTGATTTTATAATAGATTTCTAAACGAACCTTTGTTGTTAATTAATGTAATTTGAAATCTGAATTATTAAAAATTCTTTAAAACATAAAAAATCCAATTTTTTATCTATATTTAATATTTCATTAAGAATATTTTAAAAGTTTAACAGCGGGTAGCATTGTGATCAATTTGAAATCTTGAAATAATGATTTACAAAAAAAAAAAATATGATATGTGCAAAATTTCATTTCTGATACGAACTACTTTAAAAGGTTTAACTTTTTAATATATAATGTAATTAAGTTTTTTTGCAATTTTACTCAATATTGAAAAATACAATTTATTTTACTGATAACAAATTATCAGCAAATCATTTTAGCAGAACATTAAAATTAATAATATATAATTAAATAATATAAATGAATTTCATGCGAATTGATTAATTAAAAATTTATTATAGTTGTAAATGTTACGCATCTTTAATTTTTCATTTAATTTTTTTAATTTATTCTCGTATCTTTTCTCAGTTTCTATAGTAGAGCATCAAAAAATTAATACATATGTAATCAAATTGTAAACTATTTAATATTTTTATGAAACATCTTTAACTCTTGCAGTAGAAACGCGTCTTTACTACAGAGACATTTTTTTCACTGCATTTAAATTTACAATGATAGTTAATTTTATACCGGAAATAGTATTATGTCTGCTCAGACATATCATATAAATACGTATATTACAATTATCATTTCTATCGATATTACTTTTTAAAGCTAAATGAAAAACAATCATTTGTGCCAATTTTAAATGTTGTTAAGTTTACATTTATTAATGTTTTAGGTGTGAAAATTTCATATGTTAGCAGTTGTTTACTTGTCTATATACATATATAGTACATGAATAGTAAATACACATGTCTTAAATAATAATTTTCAGTATTTTTAATTATGAATTAAATAGTTTTTGATAGAGAATTTTTCAATAATATGTATTTATGTATCTAGTGAGACAAAATGCTGCTGGATGGTTGTTGTTTTCTGTATGCGTATGTGTTTATTTTAGATGAATTCATGTAGATATTATAGACGACGAGATTTTTCAATAGTTAGCAATTCTCAATGTAAATATGAAAATTACAGTTTTCAAACTCATGTATTTTGTATAAATTGCAAAGTACATTTATGTTTAATGAAAAATAGAAACTGTTATTGTATCACAAGAAATAGATTTTTTAAATGTATTTTTGGTGTAGGTATTAATATTTATTTATACTTCCTAATTATATAAAATGTACTTGTTTTTTAGATCAATTTCTTTAATTATATGTGAAAGTGACGTGACATATGTGTTTATACATCAAAAATTAATAAATGATTAATAGTTATATTTTGTATAAGTACAAAATATAAAAATGCAGTTATTCTATGGAGTGTTTATGTGACTTAAGAGACACATTTTGTATTTCCGCTCCAAACGGACCTAGGAGGCTGGCTTTAAGTTTTTCTTAACTAAGAGATCATCAATAGGCAGCATACCGGATTTCAAATTTTTCTGATAAAAATTCATCGACTTCCACTGAAAGGGTTAATATTAACCCTAGAATGACAAGGCTTCTTTCTGTAGCGTAAAAAGGCTGTGTCATATATGACACCTACTCACATTCTTTGTTTTTTTCAATGTGTGCCTTTTTTATTCCTCAGATTTGTGCTTTTTATGTTAAAAATAATCGTAGTAACATGACAAAAATTTGCATAAAAAATATTTTTTTAAACCAAAATACCTAAATTAAAACAACCTTATTAGTGATAAAAATATACAAACTTTTTTTTCTTGGTTTACAAAAAATATACCTAGCGCAAAACGATAAAATACTACTAGGTAAAATAAAATATATAAAATTCATTTTTTTACAATAAAATGATTATATAATGTGAATGCACTAGTTGCAGCCATTATACTAGTTAAAAGAAAAGAAGTACGAATTTTATGCCAACAGTACAAAAATAATATAGAAACTTTTTCAGTTTTTCACCGTGAATTTTGCATCACAAAATCTGTACAATTCTATCGGTTGCATCCAGAGCATTCATTACTACCTATACAAAAAAAGAAAATGAACAATAGATAATATAAAATAATAAAGTACGAATGTAATGAATTCGCTTATAGGTAACATATTGAACAGGTTACATGATGTGTATTATTCACTTGCAAAAAGTGTCTTCATTTCTACATCAGTTTGTGATACGTACCATTGTTTTGTAGTACACTTCGGTGCGAGTCTTTCAATCTCTTCATTTTTATAAACAACAATAAGCTGAATCTTGTCATCGGAAATAAACAAACTAAAAACTCCATCAACAGCTGTGCACATATTGCATGTTCTCCTTTTTGACCCAGAAAGATAGATAACCATATTGTTTTATTTGAAGTTCTAGAATATGGACTAGACAACGCAGTATCAGTCCAAATTGTCTCCGTACCCCGACCGAAAACGTAATTTCTTTCATCACAATCAAAATCTATTCCATCTACGTCGTCACCGTTTTCAGGAAAAATCTCATTTTCTTCTTCCGTCCATCGTCTGGTAAAACATTGTCTTCCGTTTCGCTTTCCGAGCCATTTATAGTACCATCATCAACTTCATTTCCCTCCTCTGATTGTTTGAGGAGTTCATTTTCCATTTCCTCATCAGTTAAAAATCGTAAACTCATTTTTTAAAACACTACAAAAATTGTAACATTAACGACGAGGCATTGTCACATCACACTCTCAAAAATGTTTAATAACTCATCACACAATGGACTGAACGCGAAATAACTTTAACCACAACTAGTTGAATACTTGCTAGGAAAGTAACCAAGAGATCTGGCACGTCCAATCAGAAATGGGGTGCATGTGCAGTAATGAAGTAAATAGATGTCAAATATGACACAGCCTTGCCGTTCTAGGGTTAACATGATATGAAAATATGTAACTAAGTATTAGCCCACTCTTTTTTTTTCTTACTTAAAGCAAAAATTAATTAAATCTTCATTCGCATAAAAACTTAATGATTAGTCACAAATAAAATAACTATAATATTACTTTGCTGCAAATCTCATATTTAAAAAATACAGCGATCATTTCTCACATTATATATATGTATATATTTCCATAACTCATATATAAAATTCTTTGACAATAAAAAATACAGAGTTTCATATTTTTCATCGTGTGTGTGTTTTATTTTGGGTCACTGTTTTGACTTTTGCAAATATAATATTGAAACACTTCATTGCTTCTATTATAAAGCTTCTGACCACTTCACAAGTGTATGCTTTGTATATAGAATTCTTTACAAAAATTGTAATTAAAGCTGTAAACATAAAAAGTATATAAACTCGATGTTTATTTTATAATATTAAATTTATCGAGACTGCATAATAATTATTATATTCCGAATATAAGTGTTGTACTACACAGTATTTGAAATAATAGATTTTATGTTAATTTTATAATTTATTTTCTAGGCTTTATTTTTATACAACTCATAATTTAACGAGCAATAACTGCATGCAGACGATTTTAAACAAGGCATTGAGAATGTGTATAGGAGTTATACCGTCTTCTCCCACACACTGCGTTTTAGCGGAAGTAACAGAAATACCACTGGATTTGCGCGTACAATTTGTGTCAGATAAGTTTTACATTAAAATTAGAGAACAAAGGCGCCATGAGATTAACAAACAGATTCTTCGTTTAAATAATATGTTACTTAAAAGAATGTCACATCTAAATATCATTTTGAATATTAAACTCCCTACGAATTATATGAGCTGAGAAGAGTGTTGGATGCCCCTTTCAACAGACATCGAGGAGGATAATACATTTTATACAATAAATGGTCAAATATATAATATGCAATTCAAAGAAATGTTAAGAAATTATTTAGATTTATACACTGATGGAACAGTGGACAGGACAAGAGGCATATATTCGGCCGGTTTTTATTACAGTAACCTACAGATTAACAGGGTTTATCAGCTCACTTACGCTGGGACCTCGTTTATGATGGAACTCTATGCAATATTGCTGGCACTGGAATTTCTGAGAAACCGACAAAATAAGAAAATTCTAATACTATCAGATCCGCAGGCCAGCTTAGCTAAATTAAAAACTACAAATTCGAATAAAGCGTATAATATTGAAATAATGATTAGATAATGAGACTATACAAACAAAACAACATAGTCAAATTTAAATGGATTCCTGCACACAGAGGAATCGAAGGAAATGAAATAATAGACAATTTATGCGTAAAAGGGGAGAATATAAAAACAGGCAAATTAAGTTAAACTGGGAGGATTTCGTTCCTTATATAAGAGATGATATAGTTAGAAGATGGAACGCAGAGTATAAAAACAAGAGTGAAATAAAAGGGAAAATATATTACGCTATTAAGAGCAAAATAGAGAATTGGTTTAAAAGGTTTAGAACATACATCTGTGCAATATGTCGCATAAGATTAGGCCATCATCGGATTACACATTACAATAATTAGGAATAATAAATAACAAATAATTTTAATGAATGCGGATTAGAGGGGTCAATGGAACACATATGGTCTGGCAATGTGAGAAATATAAAAAGGAAAGGCAGAAATTGATGAAAGACATTTTAAATAAATATTACACATTACCGATATCTCTATACCAAATTGTAAAGGAGTCATTGTCCTTAGAATGTAAGGGATTTGTATATATTTTAAAAACTGCTAATGTAAAAATATAAGAAAGAAATAGTTAAGTATTTAGATCTGAGTATAGACAGGCCAAAAGGAGAAAGCTGGACCAAAAAAAAAATAATAATGTGTCACTAAATTCGGTTTTAACTAAATATCACTATTCACATTATTAACAAAGCTACATACATATGTATATACGTATGTGCTTTAAATGTAAATTATGAAGTGTAAAAAATTTACTACATTAAAAATTACAAATTATTGGTACAATGTTCGAATAATTTAATTATTATTGTAAACTGTACAATAAATATTTCATAACAAGATGAAATAAGTATAATTTATTAAAAAATAGTGTTTTACCGTGTATTATAATATAATTTTTATTGTATTGGAATTTGTTGTTCAAAAAGTTTAAACAGTGTAATAATTAGTTTCTAATTCCAAATATTCCTTTAACTTCGGTTACTTGCTTTAATGTTTCATTCTTTTCACCTTGTACGTATCAAACACTTTTAAATATACAAAACAATCAGTACTTTTTATTTACAATTACACTGTTATTTATACATTTTATAAAACCAGATTTGTGGTTTGTAGTTTAACTTTGAACTTTCATAACTTGCAATGGTAATCAAGATTTGTTATAAAAATTAATTTTAGCGTACAAAATATACCGTATGCAAACAAAAACTAAAGTTCATTTTAGTTAACGTAAAAAATTCTAATTATAATGAAAAATTTCTCTATTCCTGAAAATTCCGTGACAATTAAAATTTTTAACCACGTTTGATTATGTTAACTAGTTTTAAACATCGCAGTCAGTTTTTCTAAATTTTACTTCCAGTTCTTCTATTTATGTATGTTTTTTTTTTAAATTTTTTACAAGTTCATAATTGCTTAAACACAATATACAGAGTTGTTAATAGCTAATTCGTCAATTTTTATGTGTGCATGTTTTCTTCATGTAAAAATTCTTAGAATATGCAAAATATGCATAGGATATTTAAAATATGCATTTATATTTTCCGAAATATGAATTATTAAATTGTATTTCGGATCTGAAACTTTCAAATAATGAAACATCAAAACGTTAATTTCTAGCGGAAAAAATATACATACATTTTATGTGAAATCTGAACCCTATAATGCTCTTCGTTCATTTTGTAAAAATCGCTATTAGTTGAAATTATTTTATTTATTATTTCTTACTGTATAAATTAAATTACAAGGAGCTATGAACACAAATCATTTGTAATTAAAAATGATTATTTTTGTACACTTCACCCAGAAACGATATTTGCGATCACCGCGTACTCCACTTTAAGTCGCAATAAATACAACCATAAAAATAATTTCAAAAATAATCTTTTTTATTCTTGGAAATAATAGCAAAATAACATACAGAATCGTAAATTTCCACAATCAATATCGCAAATACGAAAACACACGCAGAAAAAAGTTACAAGCAAGGAGATCACAGTACATGACATATAGAAGACGTGAGAAATAGTTGGAAATCTAGATTACTACAATTGAAGAGTTATTATATTAACCGGGAGAGCGCGTACGCACTCCCGACTATCAAAAATTACACGTCCGAGATGCCCACATTAGGAGCACTCACAGGATTCAACTAAACCGCAGTGCAATGGTTAGCCTCATCCTGAAGGTACTGCCTTGTTGATCACAGTTACCTTCACGCCAAGTAAGTATGCCGAGCAGTTGTCCTGTACTACTTATTAATGAAACATTGTATCGCTTTCCTAACGCGAAGTAACTTCCCCCGCGTGAACGATAATTTAAAATATTGTAAATTCATTTCTACTATTTGTAATAGTATACAGTACGCAAATATATGTGATAATATGTATAAATTAGAAATTAATTTTCATTTTAAAAAATTATAACAAATTTATTTCGATAATTGTGTGCATTAATGCTCTTATTAATATAACAAATTTAAGGTGAATAAAAACTTCTATTCAGATGATAATTTATTAAACAAATGTTACATAATTTTAGATAATTTATATTTAACAACATTATGTAGGATATTATTAACAAGTTGACTGGCGTAAACTTTAATCATTAATAAATTTACTTGTCGATAAATTAAATGCGCAGAAATTGGCGGGCAATATATTCGATCAATGTGAATAATTTCAGGAGCCGGTTTTAACAAATTGAAATTTTAGTATATTTATTTTTTCCGTTATGCCTATTTTTCCATTTTTGTCGCATTATTAATTTTTGCCCTCATTAAAATTATGTATAATTCTCGTTATATTGTAAGAAGTATTTAATGGAGTAGCCTGTTCGGTCGCGATGTATATAAAATTTACAAAGCAGGTTAGTACAATCATTTTTTATTTCGTTTACATACGTTATGTTATACAATATGTATATACATGTATATATATATATATATATATATATATATATATATATATATATATATATATATATATATATATATATATATATGTTGTACTGAACAACATAAGCATTTAGCTATTAACGAAATTAATAAATTCGTAAGAAGTGGTAAAAATATGTTAGTCGTATTTACTTTTTATTTTTTTTTTATATAAAATGCATAGTCACGAATACTGATCACAAAACAAAATTGAAATCAAGAAATGATACAAAATGCGATTAAATGTGCATAAACATTTGGGTAATGCGAAAATTTTCGTAAACAATACTTTTATGCTTTTTTAGATAAACGCGTAAAACGGACTTGGCTACAGTCAGTTAGAGTCAGTAGATCTCTCTCGTTAAGTCTATCAATTGGAACGTTTTAATTTTTTCATTTATGTTGTACGCTGGTAATTAATGAAGAAAAAGTTCCGAGCAAATCAGGAAATATTTCTTGCGGGGACAGTCGCCAGTTAGTTATTTTTCTTTAAAAATTGAACAGCGTTTATTGAAAATGTTGCGCACACTGGCGCCCCTCATGTACAATATTATTCACCAATTCGAAAAGGAAATTGAAATAGATTTTTACGTATTTTATTAAGAAAATTGTCATAAAAAATCCATAAAACACAAGAAGTCCTGAAAAAATTCCCAGTCAAACGGTTTTTGTCGAATCGTTAGAAATAGAGAGCATAATAACCTAATACAACTAGAAGTAAACTAATCATTAACACTGTTAACCAGAAAAAATAACTACACTTGACAGAGAGAAGTATATTTCCATTTTCTCTAAAACTTTGGCAAACATGTAGTAGTAGTCCTCTCACCGGAGTGAATCAAAATCAAACTTTTCAGGAGTGAGATGGGATACAAAAACTTTGACGAAAGATAAATATTAAACTAGAATTATAAAGTAATTGAGCTCAAATATGTTATATGGAAATGTGATGCTTTGTTTCGCGGTAAATGGAATGTTCATTCGTTGATATTTATAAATGGATATACGGCCGTTAAAATTTATGGCGTCATTTTAAAAAAAAACTACTTCAAAATGCCGAAAAATTCGAAATTTGAATTTCTTTTAAAGTTTATCAAGACACCGATCATAAGCGTAACGAGCATAAAGGCCAAAAAAAAAAAAGGCTACTGCACAACTGCATGAGTATTGGAAATTCTGTTCTAGTAATAAAACTGTGCAGCCCCGCTTAAACATTTATGGAATTGCTTACGCTGTAAAATTCATGAAAAACGCAGTTCTTTTTGAATCCAGCTGAACACGAAGTACGTCGCCAAATTTTCTTAAGTTGTTTTTTTCCATGTCAAAAAGATTACGTTTATTGAGGCCAAAAGCTTGTGTACGGAAAGTATTAAGAAGTGTTTTTTATTAAACTGACGCACGATTATTGTGTTGCAAATGTGTTACGTTGCGTATTAAATTGAAATATATGTATGTATATCTGCGATTAGAAATGTTTGATTTTTATACAAAATTCTCTATGGAATGCAACTTTATTCTAAACGAAACAGAAGATCCCGAATGTTTATGTTGCCCCCTGGATATGCATGTACATAATATCGTTCCTAATTTCTGATACATTCATAAACTCGTTTTTTTTTTTAGGGCATTAAAAAATGAAAATAAATATTACTTATAAACCTCGAATGTATTTACATAAATATTGTATTTTTGCAGTATTAATTTAAATATTAACCTAAATTTAAAAAAAAAAAATATATTATATTGGTGACATTTTTCTAACTGCTACCTATATATAATTCATGACTTTTACATCTTTTGCTTTCATTTATGATTATTTTATCTATACTTTGTTTCCTGTTTTAAATATCGGTGTGTTTTCTTTAGTGACTATAAAGCGTTAGAATAAGTTTCGTCTTTATTGAAACTATTCTTTATGCCTAACTGTGTACTATGCTTCCCTTCCTTATAATAAGTAATTTCTTGTAATTATTTGATTTTTTACTTTCTCATACTTTCCATAATATAAGTTTTGTCGTTTCATAAATACCGCTATAGTTTTAATTAGAAATAATTCTCCCGTCGTCAGTATTTTCGATGATTTTCAGAAAATAAATATCTTTTAAAAAGTGTTGTACATTATAAAAGTACTCTCAAAATGATAGTTACGAAGTGTTTAAATTTTTCGTGATATACGTTTGAAGTAGATCTCTTGAGAATAATCTGTCAGTTAAAACGTACGTACCTCGTAGAACGAGCGTTTCTACCGTAATACATAGAATTGTGCGCAGTGTTCGGAATTCCGAACGATTAAAATTTTAAGAAATCGTAGTAGTTGGCGGGGAAAAAAATTCTAGTGTCTATGCGAGCGCAATTTGTTTAGTTAGACCCATGATATACCTGAATAATTAATGCTACAGATTAATCTAAGTGATTTTTAATTTGTTAGCCGGACCGGTTTTTAGTATCTCCCTTAACAGTTGAGTAGAAAATAAATTTTTCGATTGTTTATTGCGCCCAGTTAAATATGTTTTCAAACAAATGTTCGAACTTCGGTGACTTTTAATGGAAAGATAAAATAAGGAGGCTAATGAAAAATGTTTAAACTGCACCTCTAGTTATTGAATTTTGCCGTTAATTACCAACTCATAAAAAAGTTGAAATTATCTCGAAAAAGTTTTTTTCATTTGCCGAATCGATAATTAAAAGTACAATTTCGACTCGGTTGATTTTTACCTAAAGTTATAGTTTCATCGTGCGTTCGTTTAACGTGAAAGTATCATCTGCAACAATGCATTAAGTTAATCCGGGAGTCAGTATATTTTAAAAAAAGAGTTTTCTAACCACCTTAGAAATGAAAAATTAGAACGCATATCACTATCAGATAATTGCGTTCCTTACCAGCTACGAATTTATATTTTGCATCAAGTAATACTGTCAGCACAGTGCCATATTTAACAAACTTATGATTATGATCAAGAAGTGTTTTCATCACTAATTGTTTTCCACCAATATAGCCAATGCAGTCTGAAAAAGTTAATTCAATAATTTTGCTTTTCATTTTCGTCTTCTCTATTTAAAAAAAAATATATCTATATATATATATATATATATGATTGCCGATTAAAATTATTTAGTATATTTATAATTTTGGTTGAATGTGTTTAATAACAATTATCGCTTGTGTTTTTCAGAACGTGATGAACCAACCGATAGTAAGAAGAAATATCAGAGATCACGCACATCCTTTACAGCTGTAACGAGTGGACAAAAAGAATTTGCTACACTTAAAAAAAGCAGAATTTCTTTTGATGACGATTACCGATTATTGTAAAAGAACGAAATTAATTTCTGTCGCCAGAAAGAACAGTTGTAATGTTTTTTTTTAGTTTATTTAGTTTTTGGAGTGGAGTTTTATGGCCTGTGAACTATATTGAACTTAATAATATTTTGAAGAAAAAAAAAAAATAGATGTTAGAGAAAAATTCACAGAATGAAGTTGAAATGGGCAATGAAAATGATGCTCAAAATTTATAAAAAGAGAATCTCTCTTATATCTGCGTCATTGCCTGAGAGTGTAGTTGACAATAATTCGGAAAATTCTAATCTTTCGTGAAAATATAAACAAAAATTAAGTATTTTCAAATTGTTAAATTTCAAACTTTCAAATAGTGTACGATATAGCTTTCAAGTGATTCTTGAAGGAATTGTCGCAGTTTTATGGAACAGCGACTAAGATACATCGTTTATGATCCCTGCGTGTTGTATTTTCTTTATAAGAATATTTACGTAGTTTATAACATTTTGATTAACGCAATAATTTCTAATCTAACAAATAGGACCAAACATATATGATTTAAACAGCATAAGAACAATTCATATATATGTCAATATACATTACTTTATTTTTACTTAATAAAATTACGCATGTAACTTAACGGCCGGCATATACAGATCGACATTATCGATAAACAACTTCGGGAGAGCTAAATATACATAACATCGCGTTTCACATCTTGAAGCGCTGATCAAAGAAAAGAAAAAAAAATGTGCCGTCATGAGCAAGTATTGGAGAAGCAATTGAAAATGATAAGGTTTTTTTTTTCCTACGTGCATTTAATATTCGCCGAATAAAATTTAAATGCAATTTTAAAGAGAAAGTAGCACAATTGGTTGTATGAATGAGACGACTTGTTTAAATAAACGCGTGCGAATTAATCATTTTCGTCGTTGTATAATTAATTTACAAATGAAATAAGCAGTAGTTAACGAAATATTAATTAAACAGAAGAAATTCGCTAAAGTTTCAAGTATTCGTTTAATGGAAATGAATAGCGTCGTATTATATTAAATGTGTAGAAAAATGTGTAATCTATTTAAACTATTATAAAGGAATTAAAATTAAAGAATATTATTTCGGCGATAACATTTATTCGAGTTGTTTTAGAGGGCTTCGACGGGCATCTATTTCAAACGTAAATTATAATTATACATTGTTCAGTGTAATTTTGAAGAATTTGAAAATGTGTAATAATAGAATAAGAATAAATATGCTTCATACTAGTTTTATTCGGGGTTCTGTCGATTGTGCCCGTATTTTTTTTTTTTTTTTTTTTTTTGGTTTTAATTTTGTAAAGAATACAACTCCATAATAGCTGTTGATTCGATTAACTGATAAAACAGTTAGCTAATGATCCTCGCAATAGATATATAAGATTCAATTGGTTTAAATTAAAAATTGTATTAGTTTCAGTAAATCGTTACCCGAAATAAATTAATTTATAATAACATCGGCATTGATTTAACATATCATCCCGTATTCTGTGCATGTTTTCGAACTGAAGAGCGATCTTTTAAATAAAATAGTGCAATTCAGGCGCTTGGATAAATATTGGCAAATCGAATTGCACTACGGGTTCAGACTCATTTGTAAAGACACTAACGGAATAGCTACCGTTAGGCAACGTTTCTTATGTAATACATAAATGTGAACAATACTGTTCATTACCCTACTGAGCCAGATTGCAAGGAGAAAAAATAAAATACTTTTTTTGAATGTATTGTTTCAGAAATTTTATGAATTGTGAAACTCCAGCTTTTAGAGTGTAGTTTTGTTAGCATAAACCTTAAAAAATAGGTTTAACGATTAATGTTGAAGTATTGTTTCTCACAAAATTTACGAGCTTGTATGCCGCTTTTTTATTTCATTTTACAGTACTATTCTTGCAAAATACTGTATATTTTTTTTTCCCCTGACGAATATGATAAAATTAAGTGTGGTAGTTCGAATTTTCTGAAGTCTGTAACTAATGATTGATTTTTGAATGTGTTTTACTTCGTGATATTATAATTATTTTCCGGTGCTTTGCGCTGTTTAGAGACCCGTTGCTCATTGCAGCAAGGAGTAGGCAATGTATTTTTCTTAACTGCCCAGTGCAGCTAGTTCACTAAGACATTGTAATTGTGATTAAATTGTTGAATTGTTTGAATTTTTTATAATCGTTTAATGTTTAATTAAATTTTTCTGTGCGGTCAATTTTTTTTTCTTTTTCTTCAGTGAAATGGTATAAAATACTAAAAGTAACGTTCTTTTTTGTTATAGATATAATTATTCATAATTTCTAACAGCTTCGGTTAATTTCTCTACTTTTCAGTAATTTATAAGTTAAACAAAACTAATATATAATAATAATGTAAATTAAAGCGAGGAATAAAAAATAAAATGGTAATATAAGTTTGTGTAAATATAAGAATTTTAATAACATCAAATACAGTTGAATATTTAAGCTTTAAAATTTTTTGATTGGCCAAAAGGTGAAAAGCGGTCAAAAAAACAAAAAAGACTCAAATGTGTTTCAAAAAACTTGCTCGACTAACGATTAAGTGAGGAATTATTTTCCTCACTTACCTCTTTTGGCTGAATCGTCTATTTACCATTGTAGTTGGCAGTGATGCATATAAATGCACTGCGATCGATTTTCAGAAAATGCACTTCACATTTCGCATCACTGCAATGGTCCATATTGACCTATACGATTTCAACTATAAAAATTTGATTATATTTCCTTTTCAATTCTGGTTATGTTCAACCGAAATATTAATCGTTAAACGCTGCGTGTTGTTTAAATAATTTTTCTAATATATTAACGATGCAATTTATGCGTTGCGATGTTCAGGAAATATTGTTTTTTCTTTGTCTAATTGAAGAAAAAAGTGTAATTTATCGAAAAAAATGAACCTGTAACACCAATTCCGAATTAATTGCGAACTTTAAATCAAAAATGAATAATTTACTAGAAAATTTTCTACTACACGTACACATAGGTGTAACAACCATACATTGCTGTATACACTGTGATATTTAGTTATTTACAATTAAGCCCTGAGAGATGCCTCCATAGTCTCGAATCTGACGTAAACGTACAATTCTGTTTATTGATAGAGTTGTCATTTATTTATTTATATTATTTATATATAAATACGCTAAGCGCATTTCGGTTACATATCTCTATAGCGCCCGATCTAATTGACATATTTATCTAATTTTGTTTATTCTCTTGCTAAATACAAGAGAAAGAGGCGAATCTACGTTTAAAACTCGTGTATACATTTTCTTAGGTAAAGTCTGCTTTATTTACATAACGTATTACAAAGGCTGTTGTATATCATGTGACTCAGTGCTCGTACGCTATTGATTTATGTTATATTGAGTGACGTGCTTCAATACGTAGGCGCGTATTTTTCGGCTACGTACGTACACAGTTAAATACGTGTGAATTTTTTGGAAATTATTTCAAATAATTTTTTTCGGGCTTTGCTAGATAGTGTTAAAGATGACCATTTCAGCAGAAAATTTGGTTGGTTGAACTAATTACTATATGCTTTTTGTGTTTTATTTTAATTTAAAACATTATATGAACGACACCCAGATTTCGAAATTTTTGTTCGGTTGATAGTTGACGAAAAGATTTAAATTAATTCTGATAAAATGACTTTTTATGTTGTTAATATGAATTGCTACAAATGTTGCCTACAGATTGAGGACTTTGAATGTACCTAATAAAAATTGTATTACTGTTGTGTGATAAATGTATCGAATTTCATTTATTTATTAAAAATTAAATGCTTTATAGTTGCTATAGGTATGTGACAGAATTGCTTCACATGCTTATAGAATAATAATACGAGGAAGCAATAGCTGTTAAAATAAGTGGCAGTCGAGTCTCGACTGAGTGGCGAACCTATTTATTACTATCATTATTATTCCGTTTACTAACAATAAATGAGAATGTTACAATTTTTTATAATTTTTATTAACGGAAAATGGTACAGAAATATTTTGATTTAAATCAGCCTCAAAAGGTACATGATATATAATCGGACTTAAAATTATTTCATAAAATAAAATTAATATTTATTACTCTGCTACGGCGTACCAAATGATACATTAATGCTGTATTAAATTATATTGTCGACACCAGCTTGTCTATACTATAAAGTGTAGTAGTTGTAATAAATGAAGTGTAGATCCATTTAGTATAAATACATATTTCGACTTATTGGAAAGGGAAATTAATTAAATATGAAATTTAGATAAAATCAGTTTTTGTTCAGATGCTTCAGAAACAAATCGTAGGACAACGAAGATGTCCTGCAATTTGCACGATGAATAGTGCAGGCAAAGAAAGAACAGTTTTAATGTGCTGCAGCGAAGGTAGTTATGAAACATCGCCATTAATTGTTCTTAAGAGTGAAAATTTATTGTATTAATGACTTGTACCAACAGACACTGAATATGCAGATAATATACATATGCAGCTACAATAAAGTGTGTTGGGTAGTAAATTTAAAAATTATTTTGAAAAAGTTTTTTAAAATGCACATGTTAGTTATTTATAACGGTCATATTACACAAATTGGATTAAATGTAATACGAGTAGCTGTCCATAATAATACTAAATATTAGTTACAACGTATAGATTTAACAATTTTTAAATTACTTAAACCGCATTAGGATATTAAATTAGCTTAATAGTAAAAAAAAATGTAAGTAATAACATTTCTAAATCTATATTCAAAACTAATTAGCGACATACAGGGTTCCAAACTTTTTTAAATGAAGGGGAAAGTACCAAGGTTTGACATTCATTTTCAGTCAAAAAAAGTTTACAAACAGAAAGTTGTACAACTTTAGAAAAATTACTAATTCTACCAACCAAAATAGTAGTATTGCGTAGTGTTATTAATCCTCAATTTCCATCTCATGTAACCATATTTACGGATGGTTCATAGAGGTCGAGTGTGGTGCGGTGCCTCTTAAGATTTTAACTTTTCAGAATCTTTCATCTGCCTCCATTCTGTTTCATATTCACAGCCGAACTGCTAGCTACCCTACGTTCCATTATTTCTATTTTCTCCAATCACCTTTCCTGTAAATTTTTAATTATATCAGACTCCAATGCCGCCTCTCAGGCCATCTGTTCTCCCCTATCTGATCATTCTTGTGATTTTATTATTCTTTGTGGTTTACCCAGCTTGAAGTAATTGGGTACCAGAGAAATCTGGGAAAGTAAAGGCGACCAAGAAAAAGGAAGTGGCCCTCCTGTTCTCATTAGTGTTGTTGAACTTAATACATAGTGAACCTTAACTTCACAGTCCCAAAGCCCTGTCAAGGGTATGGGACTTACATTAATTTTTTTTTACAATGACCAGTTTTAATGTAATCAAAATTTTAAAACGGTTAATATATGGATATTATGGTTTGCGGATTTTTATAAGCGAATAGAAACAAAGGAGAAAAAAAAACTGAGTGTTTGCATTAAGTTTTTTGATCTCAATAAAACTGGGAAAAAAAAGGTAAGAGATTATTCAAAAATAATTAATGAAACGGGTGGTTTTTGACTGATGCAGTCTCTTTAAAAAAGGATATTGATTAATGATGATGTTTAAACCGAGAAAGACATTTAGTGGTGGCTAAGACAGATACAGTTGAAAAAATTAAAAGAACCATTTGTTGAAATTGTCACCTAACTATACAAGATATTTGAAGTAAACTGGGAATCAACGAATTCTGACTAAAACGAATTGAGTATACAATACGCTCTCCGGAGCTAAGTTTATTACAAAAATTCCGATAAATAACCGGCAATAATATAAAACAGCTTTCTTTTGAATATGTAAATTTTTTGATCCAAAATGATTATGGAAAATAAAAGTTGGATTTACGTCAATAATCCCGGAATGAAACAACCTTCTAGCCAGTAGAAAATGTAATCTTTAAAACGAAAAGGAAAATCTACTCGTAAGCATGGTTTCTTGGACGTGAAGAAATATTACATGCTGAAAATTCGTCCGCATTGCATTTTTCCTCATTTCCTGTAAAAATATTGTCGTTAAATATTTCCTTTTTCTATTTTTGGTTCGAAAAAGGCAAAAATATTAAACATAATTTAAAAGCCCTCATCACCAATAAGAACATCAGGCACAATAAATGAAGCTTAACTAAATGTAACCCGATTTTGAGTATAAGTTTACAGCATTGGTAGTCAAACACAATTTGACTACAGCAGATGTAAAGAAATTTTCCATTTTTCACAACTTTTATTTAAGCAAAACAACAATATACAAAATTTTCAACGTCAATTTGTAACCATTGTTGCCATTTCAAATTTCACTCGAATTTTTGTAGTATTTTCATGCGTGAAGAACTGTTTTTAGCTTAAAAAGACCTTGAGGAGTTAAATCGAGAAACAAATTATTTTTCAATATAATGTAATAAACGAATAAAAAAAAAATCAAAGATTACACCTTTGTTAAACAATAGTTTTAACAGAAAATTTTCTGTTGTAAATTGCTTTTATATTTCAATAATGTGTGAACATTTTTATTTTAAGCTGTATTATAAATAACGGGATTCATGTATAATATTTTCAGAATATTTCTCTTTTCATAATATGATTTTTTATAGCCATAATGAAAGGTAATGGTACAGTTGAAATCTTTCCGTTCGATTTCCAATGCTGCAAACTTTTACTCAAAATCGGGTTACATTTGGTTAAGCATAAATGAAAAATGTTTTTTTTTTTTTTTTTTTTGGTAGTGACAAATTTCGCCGACCATGTAAAAATCAAAAGTTTCAAATATTCCAGTATCGCTATCCTTGCCATATCGATAACAATAAATTTACTATGAGGGTTGAAAGTTTCAAGAAAAATAATTAAAAATTTAGTTTTAACATAGTAATACAGTCGAAGCCACTTATGACAGACGTATCGGGCTGATGAAGTAATTTATCTCTTATAACCGACTGTCTCACTGAAGCGAATTTTTTAAAATCTCTTGTTTAAGTGAGCGGGTGCCAGAATATGTATAATTTAACGAATGATGTATGACAATAACATTATTATTATATAATATTGATTATATGGAAATTAGGAAAAAATCACAGTAGGCATGCATAAAGTAAAAATATCTGACCTGATATTTGTAAAAATGTAGTTGTTTGATGTAAGTTTTTCATTTAATACGGTTGAATAAAATCTGCACAGCTAATGATGCCGTAGGAGACCACCTTCATTATTCTACTGCATAAAATACCGTTTAAACTTTTCAACATATTTTTTCGCTTTCGGTAGACACACGAAGGAAGGGGATGTTATTCGTGAAATCACCACTTCCCGATTCTTGAATTTAATTTTTCTTTGTGATCTCTTCCATAATTTCATTAGCCAAATTCTCATTACTTTCTAGTTCAGTAATTTTATAATTGGGCTCCTTCGAAACGCAATGAGCAAAGCCGTTCTAAATTGTCATAAAAATGACCTTTCTCCAGCTATCAGCAACAAATTAAAAAATAAATAAATAAATAAACTCGGCTCGTGCTAATCTGTTCACTAGTATACCCGATATCTAAAAGTCCGTTAACCTTCCTTTGTCTTTTATAACCGACGTGTATGTCTAAACTAGAATAACCTTTATTTCATCGGTTTGTTTCTGTTTTCTTTTGTTTGTCTCTATTAAACGGCCGTCTCTTATAAAGGCGGTTTGACTGTATATAATGAAACACTCTTTATGGTGATCAATTTATGACCACATATTTTTCTTCTGCGCTACCCAAGTGCAGTAACTGACTGCTGTTAAATTCAATGGTTTTTCCATTAGTGAAAGTAAGCATATATATATATATATATATATATATATATATATATATATATATATATATATATATATATATTGATGCATGTGTGTACTGTAAAAAAAAGTTGTACTATAGCTATTTTAACGTCTAACACGGTTCTCGTAACATAGAGAAAAACATAATCTGAGATGATTTACCAGATGCTTGAAAATAATTCACGGTGTTGCTATTAATTGCTACGAAGCGTTAATTTTTATTTTGTAATACTTAATAATATTTAAAACGATAAGATCTTATTCCTTTAATATTTACGGCTACAGATAGTTGAACGAATAAAGGATCAATTGTATTTTTTCGTTTTATGTGTATAGTTTGTTAATTCACTTTTATTTTTAAATTGAAGTATAATAATGAATTATATCATTATTCATTAATTTTATTTTACACTTTGTTTTATATGTCATGATTTTATTTTTATTTTTATTATACGTGTTTTGTTTGATCAATAATAATTAATAATTGTGCGTAATTCGTAGAAAAAATTTGAAAAGAATTATTCATATAATAATGTAACACAGAGATAATGGAACCGGAATTATTAAATAAAACTGGTACACCCGACTACGAGAAGTTTTAAAAAAATGGCAGTGTATGATTTTATCTATGGTATACACCTATAGTGAAAAATGAAAATCTAATAATGTGTCTTATTAAACGTTTAAAACTGTTGAACAGTTATCGTTTCTCATCAAGAGCTTGTCACAATTTTCTTTACGAATTATAGATTATTGTAAACTTACTATGCTAAAACTCTAATATAAATATTTATACATATATGTACATTAGACCAATCGATTATTTCTAGATTTTCAAACTATCTCCTAGTTTCTGGAGTTTATCGTAATCGTTAGGGTCATTTCCGAGAACTTAATTACATTGCATAAAAAAAGTTTTTCGTTTAATACTATATATTAACCGAGTTTTGCTCGGATTTGAACTTACGGATCAATCAACGTCGATTGATAAATTTCATAAACAAACATTTTTTAGCAATAATGTGCGTATGATATGAAAACTCCATTTTTGTACACATGACATTATTCATGTTTATGTTGTAGTGTTTTACAAGTTAAAAACAAATCATTACATATAAGCCAAAATTATCGTCCGTGTGTAATTCTTTATAACGACGACTTTTATACATGTGTGGAAATTGGTATAATATTTAAAGCCGTTGTGTTAATCGTAGATAAATATACTTAATCGCGAAACATATTGACTTTTAGCTACAATTACTGCGGTAAATAAATTTACTACTTTTACCGTGGCAGGAATTAAACGTTTTCCTTATTTTTTGATAAATTCTAAAAGTATGACGATCACATTTAAACATTGGTCGCCTTCCTTTTAGAATATTATTCGTTTCGTAGAATTTTCTAAATACTGAATAACCATCGATTTTAATTTAAGCCTCAGGATTAAATTTATCAAAATCGTCAAAGCAATTCCACAGCCTAGTTACAATGTGTACATCATTTTTGCTCACATTATATTTACTAGGACACTTCTTTAATATGCGTTTATAATAGTTTACAAGAATAAAGATACTGTGTACTCGATGATGTTCGTACTCCATTGCAAATTCTATACTAGATTTCTTAATGGTTTTTAGCGTAAGTACGATTTTTCATGTCCCTTTTTTTGATTTTCTCACATTATCGCGTGATATTTATCGGAAAATTTAGCGGAGCACTATTCCTTTATTTTATTTTCTGGAAAATTATAAAAAATTTCAGTAGAGTCAGTGAGCATAAAACAAACGAACTATATAATATATCATGGACGACACTACAGAGAAAATCAGAATCAGTTTAAAAACACTTAACTTTGTACGAAGCATTATAATAAGTTGGACCGAATTGCTTCGATGCAACTCTAATGACAAAGCATTGATTTATGTTTTTAAATACAAATAATGTAATATAATAAACCGGGAATGCGCGTACGCAATCCCGACTAACAAAAATTATGCGCCCGAGGTATCCACTTTAGGGATACTCGCAGGTTTCAACTCACCGCAGTGCAATGGTGGAGCCTCCACCTGACGGAACCGCCTTAATGATCACGGTTTACCGTTACGCCAGGTAAGTATGAGTTGCACACGTTCGGTCAGAATATATCAATAGAGTTCTAGCTTCCTTTCATAGCGCGAACTAAGTTGCAACTCACATTATGGTATTTCGAAGAATTTCAAATATTGATTTGATAGTAATTTAATATAATTATTAAAACAAGTTCAGTGAAAAATATAATATTAACATTAGAAATACTTTAGAATATTTAAATTGACGTATAATTTTGAAGTCAAAAATTTATAAGCGTTGTTGGTATTTTAAACAGTATAGTTATTTATCTCCTCAATTTATGCAATGTTAAAACAATTAACATTGTATCCTACAGTTAGCGTCATATTGCGCATTTGTAGGCGTTAATTATTTTCCTTTAAGCATATTTTATATTTTTGCCGATAAATTTAATTTAATTGAATTGAATTGAAAAAATTAATTTAATCGTAAAAATTTAAATATATTATTTGAAATCCAATTTAGTAAAATGAAATTCAAAGCAATTATGTGCAAAACAAAAATCTATTTTGCATACTAATTTTGTATAGCATTTGCTAATTGAACGAAGAATATTTCAATCACTATTACAGATCGTGTGACAATACTGAAAGTTATTTACGTTTACAACATTTTAACGAGATTCATTACGATGTAAATACATATTTATTGTTCTGTCGTTTAATTGTTGTTTAGTTTATTATCGTTTTTTTTTTGATTATTTTGTATGATAGAACGATATTGTTATAAATTTTAGTAGGTTCGTAGTTTGAAAATCTTTACTGTAATACGCATATTTTGTTTATATTTTTAACCGTTCATGTATAATGTAAATTATGAAAATCTATATTTTTTCGTTGAAAATATTGCTATCTGTATTCTGACGTGATTTTTACGTTATATAAATATATATATATATATATATATATATATATATAAATAAATGTATAACCCATTATCAATTTGAGATAAGTACAGATATGAACTCGTAATTTATGTTTACATTTGAATAATTTATTATTACGACTTGTATTTATATTCTTCCGTCATTTACGTAACTTATTTATGTTTATTATTGTTTTTTTGGATTATTATGGAGAAATATAATTAAACGGTTTACTATAAAGTTGTTTTTAATTGGTTAGTAAGTCTGTAAACGTCGTTAGTGTTTTTTTTTTGCTTATGTTTAGTTTCACTGTACATGAGTGTTTTGTATACAATTTTATTCCGTTTGTGTGTGTATTATAAATTATGGAAATATATTTTTGCGTTTAAAGTATTGTTATTTTTTTTGTTTTTTTATTTTGTTTCAACTTATTTCATTTGTTACGGAGTTATATGTAGGCTATTATCAATTTAAGTAAATACAGAATTTAATTCGTAATTTATATTAAGTATACACAATTGTTGAAATGTAATGCACCCTCTAGTGGGAATATTAAAATACAGCATGGAAATAGTGTCTCGGAAAGTAGAATATAACTGAATTTATAATATTGGGATGTTTTTTGGTTTACACATATATATATATTTAAAATTGAAACTTATACGGTACAGTTATAATTAAAAAAGTTTGTAAGTGAAACGTTATCTGTTACAAAAATAAACGTTTACGATGCATGTGTAAGTAAACCAGAAATGAAAAAGCTGTATTATTGCAAGAAAGTAAATTAGAAAATATTAGTTATGTATAAAAACAATTTTTTTCTTTATAATTTCCTAAGCCGTAAAAATCTTAAGACCAAAATTATTTGAAAAAGTGAATAATCGAATTATAATTACTTCAGTAGAATACGAAGTAAAATTGTTTGATCTGAGGAAGTAATTTAATTTTTAATTGGCTCGATATAATTTGGACAATTTTTTTTTTTATAGTCGTTTAATTTTTAAAATGAAATAACTAGACTGAAAATAAAATACTTAAATTAAGCCTCGATTTAAAGAGTAACGTGATGTAAGAAAAACATAAATTGTCCATTTTTAAACTTTTCAAATAATCGTAATGTTCAATTAAATGTAAAATTAAATATTTCGAAAAATGTTCGTAGAGTAAAAGTGCTGTTGTGTTGCTTTTGTAATTCTGGCAGTCCACTTGTGAGTAAAACTTGCAAGTGCATACAGATTATTTCGTCGTTCAAGAATTTTTCGGTTTATTATATTGTTTAAAAAGGAATGAAAAAATAAATTTATATAAAGTATGTTCAAGGGAAGGTTATCGTAGTTGTGAAAAAAAGCAGAAATATTCTACTAAATTACACACTATACACAGAAATTGAGAAGAAAAACGAGTAACTGATCAAAGGGCAAACAAAATAAGAGAGAATTAATAAAAGAGAGGAAATAAACGAAAGAGGTGAAATCATACTGAAAATATGAACCAAATTTATAGTTGGAAAGCGTTTGGTAAATAAAGTGAAAAAAAAAAAACACCCTAAAATCTCCACGAATTCAACAAATACATTCTGTATACTACGTTTAGTACATATATATATATATATATATATATATATTTTTATGAATAAAACGACAATAATTGTTAAAATTTAAATAATAGAATATTAGGAAAATTAAAACTGATAATATCCACGAGAAAGCCGGATCACCTAAGTCCAGCATTGGATAATACATATTTACAAATGTAAATTTTGACTATTCTATTTATAGAATCTATATAGTATAACAGACATTAGCTTTAATGCTCTTATCCTAAATATTTCCTAGTATTCTCATTTATTATTTCAAGCATTTATTGTTTTAACCGACATACTCAACATTCCCATAAAAAAAATGTTTGATTTATAATTTTGTAAACATATTGCGTATTGGAAAATACTTGCATTTGGAAATTCAATAATGCAAATTAGTCGTATGAATTTATATTTCACTCTACTTCTTTTTTTTTTTTTTTTTGTTTCATTGGTTATGGGTTGGAAGTTACATTTTTGTCCCTTAAATGTTTTAGGGTTTCAAACAAAAAGAAAAAAGTGTAAACTAAAAAATAATTGGCTTTAGTAAAGTTGTTCTCTTTTAATTGGACACAAATATTTTTTTACTTTAATAATTCGTGCGCATTTATATTTTAGTTCATATTTATCAGGGGCGGATCCAGAGAGACATTTTAGGGATGGAAATTATATACAAGTAATTACGTAACATCTTATACAATTTGAAAAATACCTTGTTTCATAAAGAAAATCAAATAGGCCACTTTAAAAATACACAATTACAGTTTAATTTAAATTTTGTTTTATTTTTAGGTGAAAAATAAAATTATAAAATTGTAGCAAAAATGGTAGTTCAGAATTTGAATAGTAAATTACTAGAAAAAAATAGAACGATAGTATTTTTATTAGACTCTACTTTCTTTTTTTTTTATTTTTGTTAGTAATCCGATCCGAATTCTTTGTCCATGAACAGGTAAAAAAATATATACATTTCTCATTGAACTATTTTCATTTACATTACAAAATTAAAATTAAAAATAAATAAAAGTGGCAAAAGATCGATGACAGTTGGGTTTAAAATAAAATAAAAACGTAACATCAATAGTTTTACTAGAAAACAGTATTAAATATTAGCGTTAATTAAATCTACAGGTAACCTTAACTCAAAACTTTTATGGTATAAATTAAATTTCTCTGCTGCAAAAACAATTTTTCATCGAGGTTTTGGTTCATGGATCTGCCATTGTATTTCTATGCACATAATTTACGTGAAAACGGTTAACATTTTATCATAAAAATATAATTTTTCAAGTGTAATAGAAGAACATTTCTGCGTTTAATTGGCAATGCTGTTTGAGACTAGCGTATGCAACAAATTTAGTTTTGGTAATTATGTAAATAAGTCTATTTCATTCTAGATTCAATGTATGCAATATATATTTGGATTTCGCTATTGAAAACAGAGCAATAACTTTAATTTATTCGATTTGAATATAAATAGTATTTAATAATCGTTATTGAAAGTTGTACGTAAATTATTATGTTAATTTGAAATTTCACTTTTTTCTTTTTATGTTTTCTTCTTGTATATTCTTTAACGTCAAATGATTTTTAATTTACAACCGTAGTTTAAGTAATACAAAATGGGGTTATTAATCTTAATTTCCTTAAGTTATATGTAATGAAATTTTGTTTTACTGATTCTTCTACAGATGTTAATCGCTGATTAAAATACATATGTCCGATAAAAAATCTCTTGGACGAATACGATTATAACGCAAGTGGTTCACATATGTGTTGCTCAGCGTGGTGGGAACAAAAGGCGGGGGTACTTTCTGCTTTTGAAAATAATCTATTAACGAGATCAGCAACGAGTATAGTACGTGCTTTATGCGCTGTTTTGTTTGGGGCGTTGGTGTGGTTTTCCGATTTTTTATTTTTGTGCAAAATGTCAAGTATTCAATATCGTATTGAACTGTTCATCACAATATTAGTTTCTGCAAAATAATTACTTCTTTTTTACATTTTCTAAAATTACCAAAAACTACTCGGATTAAATTTCAAAAGTTAATGGCTACGATTCTACGCGCATCGAAAGTAAAGAGCATAATTTATTCATAGAAAAACATGCCTTTAAGTTCTGTTTATGGCACCTATACATTTATGCAGACACGCATTTTACTTAAAAAACATTCCTTTTACTCGAAAATAAATATATAACACAATTTCTAATTTCGACTTTCAGTGTGGTTAACTTCCACCTGCACGAAGTTGAAAATGAGTCCTGTCTTATTTAAAGCGGTTATAAATTACCTAAAAGAATGATTTGGCATTTCGACTGAAAAACTATTTCAATCAAATACTAAATAACAACACCTGAAATATGATGGCGTTTTTATCCATTGTAATTTTACTAAAGATACGTGCGTTCACGTAGATTTTTGTTTCTTGTAATTAAACATCCAATTGTTCATGAAAAGAAAAACTTTTTATATAGTTTGAATTAGAATATTTATAGGAAATTAAATTGTTACTTGGGTCGCTATTTGTTTCTGGCCTAATAATGAAAAAAATAAATATTGATGATCGAAATCGGTTTATTGTTTTTCAAAATATTCTCTATGAAGATTAATATACTTTTTCATGCGTTTGAACTAATTTTCGAAGCACTTTTCCCATTCCGATTGAGGTACTTCGAAACATGCATTTGCATTTTTAATGCAATCAACCGCCTCTTCGGGTGTCGAAAATCGTTGACCACGTAGTTTGTTTTTGATGTACGAGAATAAAAAGAAGTCATTTGGGTCCAAATCAGGATTGTATGGCGGGTGGCCCATCAATTCGACGTTTTGACCGGTCAAATATTGCTTCGAGCCGATGTCTGAGAGATCGCATTGTCATGATGAATGATCATCCGATGGCGCTTGCTCCTTTTCCTTATTTCACCGAAGACTTCTGGAAAACAAATGGTTTTGTATCATTCAGAATTGATCGTTCTACGCTGCTCTAACGGCACTGTCGCTATCTGACCAATAATGCCGAAAAAACAAAAAACCATTTGCTTCGATGTGTTTCTTCCGTGAACAACTTTTGTTCGATTTGGCTCGTCTTGGAAGACCTATACAGTCGATTGCTGTTCTGTTTCACTCATCCATGATTCGTCACCGGTGTAGATATTGTACACAGCCTTTGATGCACCTTGGACGTATTTTTTCATCATTTCCTTGCACTAATCGACTTGAGCCTTCTTTTGAGCGTTTGCCAGATTATGTGGGATCCAACGCGAACAAATATTTTTTACAGCCAAATGATCAAGCAATATCTTATTGAAGCTAGTCATACTAATTACCAAAAATGCCTCAATCTCACGGGTATGTCACATGACGATCTTGCTTTATCAGTTCACACATAGCATCGATGTTTTTTGGCACAACAACCGATTTTGGACGACCCTCTTGGAAATTGTCCTGGAGCGAACGTCGGCCACGATTAAATTCGTTATACCAGTTTTTTACAGTGCTGTAGGATGGTGCTTTTTGGGCGTATAAATAATTAAGTTCATCAATACACTCTTGTCTTGATAATTCACGTCGTGTAAGTTATGAAAAACAACTGCACGAAAATGTTCACAAGTTAATTCTATTTTTTTGCCGAGGTTTTTTTAAGTTTGCTGTAAATAACTCAAATCGCATTCAAATAAGTCAAATTTTCTAACGGAAACGCTAGATGGTGCCTAAAACATTCAGTGTTGCCAAGACCAGAAATATAAAAAGCAACCTGCGTACACTTATATTAATGTCCCATAATAATGAAATAATTTTTGAAATGCCGTTTACTACCTCTTTAGAACTAATAACAGATTTTGACTTTTTAGATACATAAAAAAAAAAAAATGAATTTATTTATTCGTGTATTTCACTTGTAGATCATCAATAAAAAATTAACTTATTTTTTCATTAACGTATAGTACATAAAATATAAATGAACAAAAATTTATCAATCACTAAATGCTAATTATTATTCCTTTTTGCGAAACTTAGCCATAAAAAAACCGATAGAGTCTTCCGGTGCACCTGGTCCAAATCGTTGGACGAATGTTCGCTGCTCTTCGCTTAATCCGCACTGAAATGAAAATATAATATTTCAGTATCACTTAAGTTCATGTAAACACATTAATAATGACCATAAGTTCTGATAATGTAATATTACCACAAGCAAAAATGTTTTTTTCTATAAAACAAATTATAAATATTGAAAATTATAGTTTACAGGCTGGAAATCACTAAAAAAGAAAAAGAATATCCACTTTCTATATTATTTTTTTGGCTTAGCCTTCGCCATTTAGCTTATTTTTTCTTTTACTTAAGCCTGTATAGGGTATTCTTTTTTATTTATTATTTCTACGTTGTGGTATTTTATAAATTTATACATTAATGCAGCTAAATTCGACATTGGATATTCCACTATCTGCGGAACGGTATGCAGCTCTGAACGGGATTTCTGTTCTAATTTTGTCCCTACCCTGCTCGTAAACTTTACATTGCCAAATAAAATGATATCTATTGTATGTTCTACAACTATTGCATGTACCGTCATTGATAATATTAATTTTTGTCAAGTGAACGGAGGTTTTGTTGTGTCCCGTTCTCATTCTCGTTATTGTCACTATAAAGTCTCTTCTAAAGTTATTCGCTCCTTTAACTTAAGGGATCCTTAGGACATACTTTTATATTCTTGAATAATCTTTTCCTTTTTAATTACTATTCTGTTGGTACTCGACGTTCCACTTCGTTATAATGTGTTCTCTAATTACCGGTAAAAAACCCCACCAATTTAATTTTTGGACAATTGTTCTACCTACTGCGCTTCTTGCTATTCTGTCTACTATTCCATTTCCCTTAATACCGCAGACTACTTCCGTGCTTGCCTGATGTAAATTAAATACTTGTCTTCTTACAAGGAATTCGATATTTGACGTTTTCTTGCCAATTCCGCGTGAAAGTTCGTGCAGTATGGCTAGAGAGTCCGTTAGAATTAATATTTTTCGACCGAGAAACCTAGAATATTCTAGGCGTTTTAATACAGCAAATAATTCCACTGTAAAAGAAGATCCAGCAAATATCAACTGAAAAGTTTTAAAAAATTCCCGGCTGGGATAATAAAAAGCCGCTGTGTATATATTTTGTCCCAGATCAAACGATCCATCGGTATAGAGGATTTAGTAGCCATTGAACTAAGATTTTAATATGTTACTCATTATCAAACTGTTGTGATTTGAAATTGGTTGGTTAGTTTTGACAAATTCTTTAGGATCTAATTCAACTTAATCTGGATTTTATATCGCGTACAATGCACTTTACGAGGGATACTGTAATTTGATTTTATTGAGTTCGTTTTTTTTTTTTTGTTTTTCTTCCCCTAAGATAGTTATTATCAATTTTCTGTCATTTGACTAATCTTGACACTACACAATTCTCCCAGCAAATTCTTTTTAATTTCCGTTTTCTTTTTAATGATTCAATAATTTTCTTTTTCTATAACATTTACTATCTTCGTTTTCCTATCAGTTTTCGTGTCCTCAGTGTATTCTTTTCCCAGTTTTTATCATTTATCTACCCTCGGCTCAAACCTTTTTATTATCTAATTGATTATAACATACAAGCTTCTACTTCAAATGTTATATTCTGAATATACTTTTCTAGCTTCAAACCAAATCTATTTTGGTTTATCCACTTCTTTCTTTGTAATAAATGCTTCTTCAGATACTTTAATGAAATATCAATAATAATTTAAAAAGGTATATTGATGATAAATGATATTGAATCCGAGAAAAAAGCCTATGCTCAATAATGTAGCCTGTCTTCAACGTTATTTAATGTAACGCAGAAATGCGTGGAAGAATGTAAAAGTTTTAAAAGGTGGGTGTGGAGGAGCTAGGATTAACATTTTTTGTGACATGATACCGTCCATAGAGTGTAAACAAAATTTAAAACAGCTAGTGTTGCGATGGATAAAAAATATGGAATAAAGGCAATGAAAAAAACCGAAAAGGAGATGGCAAATATGCAGTAATTAATACATATAAATTGAACAGTAATGAAAGAAGTATAGGAAAATATAAGATGCAGCTTAACGAAGAATGGAAGACATGGAAAAAAAGGTAGGAAAGAGCAAGCATTCAAAGCGATGAAAAATTTATTATATGGACGCGTGACGTAAAGAACTGAACATGGCAAGTCGCTTCATTTAGAATATCCTTTAGACATTAAGGCAGAATGAATGTAAAAAACCGGAGATATTTTAAATGTCGAAGATAAGATGAATGAAAAAAAAATATTAAAAATAAAGAAATTATCACAAAAGTAAATAAGGAGCGAACACTAATAAAAAGAAGATAAGAGAATGTAAAAAAATCAAAATATATGTTGAAAAGAGTAGTATATTAAGAGGAAGATGTTAATGATTTACAGAAAAAAAATAGCGTAGGGAACTGAAGATTATTGTCCAGGGAGGAGAAAAATGAAAAACGGAAGAAACTATAGAGCTTTAATTCACTTACGGTACTGCGGTATTTATGAAGTTTGTAGGTGATAAGAATAGAATGCGGTGGTGAAGTGTAGAGGAGTCATTACAGACCTGCCTTTGGACAGTGCTGCAAGGAATTTAAAAAATAAATAAATAAAAAAACAAAACAAAAACATAATATAATTACGCCGAAACAATTTGTTTTGTTGTTTATATTACACCTGTGTATGAATGAATGTTACCAATAATATGAAATAAAAATTATTTTTTAATAATATTAAAAAATAAAATTACGTTTGGTAATCCTGATCCACCTAAAACAGGCTTTGAAGGTACAAGTTCAATGTCTGCAAATGTATCTAATACCCATTTAACGTTAAGTTCATTTTCTTCACATAATATAGAACAAGTACTGTATACTAGGATTCCGCCAGGTTTTAATAATGGTATAGTCTGTAAAAATAAATTTTAAAATTATCATTACAGAATTCAAATGTACATTCCCGCTCTCTTGGGTTTAAAATTTGAAATTATTACGAATTCAAAAAATGCGTAATAGTTGCCACTTATCGTTCTTAAGGAGTACAGAACAATTTGAAATTTTAAAAATATTAATAAACTGAATTAACATTACTAACTGGAACACATTCAAATCTTTACTACAAAAATGATTTTTTTTTTTTTTTTTTTTTTTTTTGAAGTTTCGAAAACTAGTCTACTTCATGTGAGCAATCGTATGTTATATCAAAATCATGTTTTTTACTCAATCGGTGTGGACCCAGCTTAAGGCGGAAAGCGAACTAGCACGGAAGGACTGATATTTTCAAACACAATTAAGATAATAAAAAAAAAAAAAATAAAAATTTTTTAAAAATAGGCTTTCATTTATGCACTAAAAAGTACAAAATAACTTTATTAGTGTGTGACCACCAGATACGCATCTTAACATTAAAATCTGAAACTACAAAATATTCTGAAAAATAAAAACGGGGACTGCAGATTAATAATTGAATATTAATATTATAATACATTCTAAGTCAAAACTACAATCACCATTATGTTGTTCTATTGTTGTGTATCATAATACCACATACACCGAATATTTTTGTAACTGCGGCCCCCGCATTTATTTTTCAAAATATTTTGTAGTTTCAGATTTTAATGTTAAGATGCGTATCTGGTGGTCGCACACTAATAAAGTTATTTTGTACTTTTTAGTGCATAAATAGAAGGCTGTTTTTAAAGTTTTATTATTATTTTTTAGTCTGGACTTTTTAACATGTATTTCAAAAAAACAAAACAAAAACAAATTTAGAATTATATTTTATTTTGCTTTATTTTATTCAATATCTTGATTATAGGACATTTACAGAAATTTGTTTTACATTTTATTATTAAATAATGGATCGCATTCTTTCAATTATATCGTCTTTTCTTTTGCAATACATACGGAATCCTCAGCACGTGAAACACAATGTTTGACTAATATCGATCTTTCCATTGATATACCACATAACCGAAAAAAAAAAAAATTTTTTTTTGAAACTTTCCAGCTTTTGACGCCCGAAGGGTCCGATTTTAAAGTTAGAACCCCAAATGTTTCAAAAAGTAAAGAAATACACAAGGATGCGCACTTTTTTAACCTTATTGAAAATTTTTAGCTATAAAGGGCTACATGTCGTTTTTTGTGCTTTTTTAAACTTTTAGTAAAGTTCCAATGCTTTGTTAAGAATACGAAACACGAGTTTGCTCCCGACAAATAGCGTTCTTTCCAACAGTATATCATACGGCCGGAAAAAAAATATTTTTTCCAAAAGTTCAAGCTTTCGAAGCCCCGAGGGACTAATTTTAAAATTGGAAACCTAAAAAATGTTCGAAACCAAAGAAATATACGTGCATGTGCATATTTTCAACCTTGTTCAAAATGTTTAGCTATAATACTCGCGCCGCAAAGAGGGAGGTACATATTAGATTTCGCGCTTTTTTGAACTTTTCGTAAACTTCGAAAGTTTCATTAAAGAAATAAAACATGATTTTGTTCTCGAAAAATAGCAATTTTTCCAACGATATATCACATGTTCCCCACAATTTCGAGCTTTCGGCGCTCCGAGGATCTAATTTTAAAGCTGGAAACCTAGATGATGCATAATATTGTATTGTCATCTATAACAAGCATTTCTGCAAAAGGACACTTTTTTAATTCATCGGCAAGTAGATGAAAAATCGTTCGCAAGATTCTCCCCAGACAGACAGAATGACAAACCGAGTTAAATAAAAGCCTATAAAAACGAAACTTCATGTTGGTAGAAATCAGAAAGAAGAAACGAAAAAATTAAATACGATTTGAAAAATTTCTAGTACAAAATTATTATTTTTCCGTACATATTAATATGCACAATTTTAAAATATAGGGAGAAAAAAAACATTTTTGAATAATATTCACTTTAACTATTTCGTGTAAACAACAATAATATAATTACCTCGTAAAACATTTGCCGCTGCAAAGCCGGATGCGATGCCAATCGTCTGTTACTTTCTATTAATGTAAATAAAAACGGCCGTTGACCAAAACCGCTACATGAGGCGTCTAATAAAATACGATCAAAAGTATTCGGTTTAAATGGAGGACCATCGAAAGTTGATCTATTTTCCGTTGCTGGCGATCCGTCAACGTTTTTTGATAGTTTAGTTGAATCGTAAACAAAACATCGTACACAAGTGACAGACATATCACTGCAGTCTTTCAACATAACTGGTATTTTATTTTTATTCTTATCTACTGCCACGATTAATCCCTGAATTGAAAAAAAAATTTGATAATATTTTTCTGTATATAGTTTTTTTCATTTTTTATTTTGTTTTATTTAATTACTGCTTGATGTCTCATAGTTATGGCTACTTTATAAAGTTGAAATAAAAATAAGTGAGAAAAAAACATACTGCTGAGCTACAAATTTATTCTTAAAAATGATAACATCGAAATAAATTAATGTAAAACATGTGTAAATCAAAATCTTAATACTTTTTGGAAAAAAATCAATAAGTTAACTTAAATAACAGGTAAACATAACAACGCTTTTTATAAAATAATATTATAATTATCATAATAACCTGCCGCATTTCGAAACCAATAGTTTCATGATCACTGAATGAGAGTAAACATTCTGTGATCATAAAGCTATTAGTTTTGAAACCGGTCGGGTTAATGTACTAATTAAAATGTTATTTAATACAAAGTGTTCCTATGCTTATTTATTATTTCATTCCATAAGGGTTATTTAAATTTTGATAAGTGAAGTATTTCGCTTTTAAAAATTATTTCGGTTTGCAGGTATATATTGCAGTCAACATGTTAGAAGACGATTTTTCATATAGCGAATGTTGGTTAAAATTATGTTTAATAATTTTTAATTTTCACAAATAACACCGTGATTATTGTAACAATACGATACAATTCTGATTACAAATAAATTTTTCCGAAACAAAAATATTTATTTTTCTGACAATACGTACTATATTTTCTTAAGTTAAATCTTAAAATACATTTAAGTTTGTTTTGGATATTTGTTTTAAAATCCAGCAATAGTTTATAATTAGCTTGCAGTTATTTATAAACCTTGTCTAGGTTTTGCACCTTCATGCAGGTAAACACATTTACCGAAATATATGTAACATAAACATACGATTTCAAATGGAATCGGAACTAAACTGCCTATGTAGAAAATGCCATATTATTCAAAAAATTAGCAATATTTCCCTGCCAAATATTTAAATATTTTATTCTTATTATGAAATATACCAGCATCATTAAAGTTTTACAAAATCCGATTTTCTAATTTTAAATTATTTAAAAGGGAGGAATTTAGAAACTGATTAATCTTAGTGAACGGTATATAAAACAACCGGCTACATCTGGCATTCAATCTACCAAAATATATTATCTTAAACAATACGTATATCAACAGTACATATATTTTTGCCTCTGCCTAATTTTCTTTTACTCGATAAAGAATAGATTCCTAGTTTTTGTGGATTAAAAGGAAACGGCGGTCTATTATTAGATTTATAATAATATATGTTTAACGAAACATTTTGTACTCCCTCTAGTAAATCTATGTTTTTTATAAACAAATTCCAAACGATTTTACCGTATTCTAACTGTAAGGAAACAAGTTGACGATAAACTGCTATAAGTATACTATTACAGAAATAAAAGCATATAATATTTTGTACTTTTTTTTTAATATGTTTGTCGAACATTAACTCAGAATCCACAATTACCTTCCTCTCTCTCAAATATTTTTGGTGGTATAATCTTGATAGTACTAGATTATTCATCAAATAAGTGCACCTTAAAAGAGAATTAGCTTGCATGAAAGGTATGTTTTTACACCCACTCATCTATCCATACACGTATCCGCGCGCGCACACACACACTAAAGTTTATTTTAGTTTCAACGTTCTATTTAATTTAGTTGTTAACACCAATAGTTTTATGTAATCTTTTTTAATTTTATTAACGCTAAAATTCTGTACAATTTTAGCTACATCATTTTGAAATAACAGAAAAATTAATGCACTTCAGTTCAAACCTTTACGTAC
Source organism: Icerya purchasi (assembly GCA_039619475.1). Taxonomy (NCBI): domain Eukaryota; kingdom Metazoa; phylum Arthropoda; class Insecta; order Hemiptera; family Monophlebidae; genus Icerya; species Icerya purchasi. The sequence continues at coordinate 147,491,114 of CM077115.1, forward strand.
TATAGGAGGAAACAGAAAAACACGTGACTGGGCATTCATAATTGTTCTCTATCTTCTAAATATGATGAAAAAATAAAAAAAAAAACAAAAAAATTGTTTTTCAAATTTCATACTCTACAGAAACAAATGGCTTCAAACCCCAGTTGTGTACAAATTCTTTTGTAAATGACAAAGATATTAATGATTTATTTGCAGACTACAATGAAAAGATTGATTTTATTTTAATCCGAAATTTCATCAAAATATTAACAAAATTGACCAACACGTTTATTGCTGAAAAATGTTTTATTTAAAAAATGTTAAATTATAATTGAATTTTGCGTTAAAAACGAAATTTTGAAATTAATCTAGTTCTCTAACGGCAAAACAAAAATAAAAAAAAATGTTACGAACAAGAAATAAAATCTATACACAGTTACCTATTTGAACTTTGAAAAGGAATTATTTAGATCAACAAAATGTGATTTATAAAAATCAATAAGAAGGGGGAGCTAGCGACTGTACACCATTTATTTCCTCAGTTTAATGGTAAATGTAGTACATTTATTATTTCGCTGCTCTAATTAAAATCTAAATTTTATTGTACAGTGAGTAGTTCTTTAATGTTAAATATTTCCTTAATACCTTCAAGGTCATGAGCAATGTACCGTACTGATATGTTCATGAACATAAGGGTAAATATTTAATTATTTCATCTTCGAAGTGCAAAAAGCAAAAAAAAAAAAAAAAAAAGTAATTTTTTATGTAAAAATAATTGCGTTAATTTTATTTTTCATTCCTCAATTTTCCGGCTAGCAATCAACGTTTTACAAATTTTTTTATATCAGATTTATATTCAAAAACTTCCAGTAAATACTTTTTCCGTCATTTAATGACGTCCACTTGATTTCAAATCTTGGATTTAACATATTTTTGTTTTGCTTTTCCCCTTTCACTTTTCCTTTCGAATATTGTATCGTTTTAGTTAAGATGTTTATTACGTTTGCCGTGTATATGGTCTATTCAGTTAAAAACTTTTTCTTCTTCGATTTTCAATAGGCATCTTTAATATTTTTCAGAACATATGCATTTTTAGTATTTCATCGATTTTCAAAATTCTCCATGGCTGTTTATGAACGTTTTATTAACGGCTCATCTTTTTGATTCTTCATTCTACTTTTATTAAAAATTTTCCTGTTTCCGCATTAACATTTCAAAATTAATGTTGGTATTTTATTATGAAATACATCTCTTGCCTATACTATTCCGGATTTTATTTCTCGTTTGCATCCTTAAACTTTTTTATTGTTATTCTTAAATATTTATGTATCTATGTGTTTTAAATAATATTATTTATCATACATTGACGTTTTCTTATCGTCTTTTAACCGCTTTTCGAAATTTTACTGTCATCATTGAGTTTAGTTGATTTTTCGTACAGTGTGGTTACCATATTCTACTTTCGGATTAGATATAGAAATGAGAACGGTAATCTACAGGTGAGATGCGAGCAGCTAAACTTACGGTCTTCTTCGATTTGGACATCAGATTGTTCTGGATTGAAGTTACTAATAGATCTGTAGAGCTAGAAATTAATTAAGTAACAAAAATATTTAGGAAGTAGGCCAGAAGCGAAAATAAATGCCTCTCACCCTTTTTATTAAATTAAACAACCTTTGTATTTTATCATTAACGTTAATTTCATATACCCTAATATCCAGTCACGATTAGAGGATTCTTTATAATTGTAACACACAATTTGTGTTGTCTTATGACTTGGTATATTTTGTTCGAAGAATCATTTACGTCAAATCGATTTTAAATTTACGTTGTTAACAGTGGAATAAGCAGTTTAAGAAGATGCTATTCGTGAACCGGTAGTTTATACGTTTCCCTAAACAAAGTTTAATTATATAAACATTGGATATATACACATATGGTAGTAATTTGGTACAGAAATTTATTTTGAAATAATATCATTATAACATACAGTCGATATTTATTATTCGATAAGGGAACACGTACTGGGATTTTTAAACAGTGAATTATAAACTATTGACACGTGTTCATTTCATTATAAATAATAGCTAAAATATTTAAATGTGTTTATTTTAGAAAATGAAAGAAAACTATTTTCTGTTTTATTAATAAGAACTTATTAAATGGCATAATAAATAATATGAATCTACCATCAAAAGTGGTCTTCGAGTTCCAATATTAACGGCAAGAAAAATACAATTATTACACCCTCTATTTGCAAGTACAAACCAAAGTATTGAAAATAATAAATTATTTCTTAATTTTTCAATAGATTAATAAGAAATGGGTAAGTAATTTACTAAGATTATTTTATTTCCTATACATACACGTGTTTTATGCGCGTTTGTGCGTTTCTTTTTAGCTCGTACGGAGTGCACTTCGTTCCGAATAAGTTTAAAGTGCTTTTGCGTATACCATTTTCTTGTTATATACTAATTTATTATATATACCGATTAAATGTTTTACACTGTTGTTTACACTGCATTACTGCATTATTAAATAAATAAATATATAGTACATATATAAATATGGAGAAAACTTAATTTTATTGTTACCACTTCTTTTTTATACTCCACACAGAATTTTTATGTTTATGGTTGTAATACTTGATTCTTTAGCAAAGCTGCCAAATGCATTGTTTTATTTCCAGGAGCGGCGCAAGCGTCTAAAACGGTCATTCCAGGTTTCACATCTAGAACATGACTGCACAATATAGATGGTGAATTTTGTATAACACCCGAGCCAGTTGGTACCGGAAACAATGATATACCACTTACTGGATTAGTCATTTCTACGGCCAGTCCTCTGTAAAATTATTAAAAATATTTCTTCAAAAATTAAAATTTTCGGCATCCGTTATTTCTTTTATAAGCGTTTATTAAAATTTGTTTAAAATACTACGAAACTTTATTAAAAATATTGAATATAATTTTTTTTAAATAATTCAAAATATACACTATTTCGTAAAACCGAATAAATATTTGAGAACAATAGTAGTTTTAAGCTGTCGTTTTGATGTTTAAATACAAAATCCACCAGTATACTACTGTAGTTAACATGATGACTTATAAGGCACGTATTATGTGCGCGGGAAAAAGGGATCACCGCAAGAGGTCGGGGAATGTTAACATTTTAACCTTAAAATTAGTAATAATAAATTTCAATTTTCTATTTATTTTACGTTTTAGAGTTAACTTTGTAAATTCGAACTGTAACAACATAAGAAGAACTTCAAAGCGGGCCATCCTTTTAATTATAATCGTTTAACTAAATATACAACTTTTACTATTAAACAAGTAAGTAAAAGATATGGAATATCTTTAACAAGTAGATTTGTATGTAATTTTTTTTCGTAACATTAAAAAATAAATTGGCGTTTTTTTTGAAAAAAATTTTATACGCAATAAACGCAGTTTGAAAATGATAACCCAAATTACTTGGAAAAAATTGGAAAATTACGGTTAGCAAAAATGGTAAAATGAAATAATTAAATTCTTAAAAAAAAAAAAAAACGGAATGAAGTTATTTGGGAAACAAAAAAATTCTCAAATTTTGAATTGATAAAAAAAAATTGTTATAATTCAAAAACTGATTTTTTTAAAATTCAATTTTAACATTAAGAAAAAAGAGTTAAAATGACTTACTGAATATTTTTATCACCCGTGAAAAGTTGATGTCTCATCATATGTACAATACCGTTACCAACAAAAACCCTGTCGCCCAAAAATTTCATTTTAAGTCCTTTTTTACACAATCTCGTGAGATCTGCGTATACAGAAACTTCGTCACCCAGTTTTGTTCCTATAAAAATCATTTAAACGAATAATAATTTACTATAACTCATATTATCAATGGTATACTACTGGATCGTGAGTGTATACAATCTTAAAATTTGCATGAGCATTTATTAGTTTGATATTAAATTCACGCAATATGATTTTTTCGGTTCATCAGAGAAGAAACAAGTACGGAATAGACGCAAAACAATAATAAACTTTTAAAAAATCAGAATTTTTAGCTTGAAAACTTTTTTGAGATTATCTCATCAGCCAACAGAGCCGTATGGATGTGGCGGAGTATGAAGCAAAACGGGAAAAATTTTCTGAAAAGTATCAAAATGAAAGCAGAGAACATAATAAGAAATGAAAGTTGGTGAAAAACTGTAAAACTGTAATTTACGAATAAAAATATGATTAGAAAATAATGAAAGTAATAAGTAAATAAAAACGAATTATAACCTAAAATGATTAATAATGGTGGGTAATTTATGTTATAATATTAATAATGTTTTAAAATTATATTTTATATTTATTTAATGTAGGATATTAATTAGTGTTAGGAATTCATAATACCATTTTAGGCAACATCCGCAAACCATTTCCCCTTTACTTTGCGTTTTTGTTCATAATTAACGAATTTTTGGTTGAATCAAGTTTATTACTTCAGCGTAGATAAAATTCCCTAATTCACTGTTATTATTAAGTTCGTAGCCTAATTTAAGATGTCCAAACTGGTCACGGCTTCGAAACTTGCATTGTTTGTGACAAAAGCTACTTCTAAGTTTTCCCAGCTTGAAATAACTGAATACTAGAGAAATTTGAGAAACTACAAGTGACCAATAGAAAGGAACCGGTTTTCAATATTCTTTTTATATCTATCGTACTTAGTACATTAAGAGCTTTAATTTTTCAATCTCCAACACCCTGCTGCTAAGGGCGAGGAACTCGCTTTACTGTTATTATTATAAAACCTTCAATGTTCATTATATCTATTGGAAATTTTTCTACCGGTCTTATGATTTTTATGATTGGTATAATTTACTATTTCATATAAATGCTCTTGCTTTTCCAAATACAAGAACATTTGCCAAACTGTTTTATAAAAAACAAGTAATTTGTTTTCTAAATTGTTATTCGCTCAAAATACTATTCCGAATTCTTTGTTTTTTATTATGCGGAAGGTACTCTCTCCTTCAAATACAAAAAAAAGAAAAAACAGAACTTTTTAAAAATGATTAAACGTAGATCACATTAAGCCATCTACCTGTGGTATTTGTCCCTTTTATTTTCCGTTGCTTTCGCGGTGATCGCGAAATGGTTTATACGAGGAGAATGAAGTGAGATTGCGCAATACGAATTCATACTACCGAGTACTTTACTTAATAGCGTGCTAAGTGGTGAACTAATATATAAAAAGCATCTTTCTTCTACTGAAAGTAATAAATGATCATTTTAGTTTCAGTGCCGTTGATGCATGCTCACAGTGGTTATCTAGTTTTAATTTAAAGACTTTGATCGTAAACTTTTAAGTCAGATAAAAAAAAAATCACTAAAATTAAACTAGATATAAAGCGATAAGAGGCAATATTTAAATAATGCCATCGTGAAATATTAACTACAAATCGGACCAGACGGTTTCTGCTCACTTTTCACAGTTTCAATAAACTTATGTGATGGATTATAATTTATTAATATCTATTTAGACAACTGAGAATTGTATTGTTAGGCTATTTCGTAGAAGTTTATTTTTCCAAAAAATAAGTGACATTAAATTCAGATTTTAATCATAAAATTATTTCGTTTCTCTAAGTGTACAGTTCACTCTAATTACTGTAAAGTTTTTTATAATGACTTTTTCACTGTATATTTTATAAATTTAATTGAATATTTTGTGTGACTTTTACTCCCGTAGTGTTACAGCAAAACTACGGAGAAAATATGTTCTCGTATTTTCACTAATTTTTATAGAAATATCAGAACATTAAATAAGCATGAAACATTGATTAAACGATTCCACTTCACTAGTCCCTTGTATCTTATACAAAAAATCGGGTCAGTTTTCAATATCAACGGTACATATTCCAAATATACCACTAATTCATTATTGTTAATGTTTTTATAATTATTCATACATATGCGAAATAAAAACTCAGGCTCACTTTTTACTCACAATCGTTCGAATGACATTTTCAAAAATAAATATTTTAATTATTTTTCACTTGAAGTAATTTGTTTCATTTTTCGACCTTAATTAATAATTAGGCATATTGTATAACCGTAATACTACTTTTAATTTCACTTTATTCGGACTAAGAAAGCGTAAAGAAAGTTAATTTTTAGTAGCATTTAACATTAACTCAGGCAGTTCAATTTTTTGTACGTTCTAGTTATTATTACCGTTTACAATTCATATTCATCAGATTTAAACCAAAACGAAAATTAATTATACATAATCACGATTTAACGAATTAGAAAAAATGTAAATATTTTTAACTTTAAAAAATTTCCTAAATATAATCAACAAGAAATACAGCATAATAGAAATATTTGTAATATTAATAACAATTATACTTGACTTGAAATTACAATTTTTGCATGTTGGTATAATCAACTCCGATGATAAAATAAGTAAATGTGTATGGAAAGGACACTATAAAATAATAAATCAAACCGCTAGAGTTAATGTAAAAGCTCCAATTTTAGTTTGGCTTTCAAGAAAAAAATTAGTACATTAACCTGGAAGCATTCCCACAACACCCTTAGCGTAAATATTGGATCCTCTTAAAACGGAAGTTCCGCAGGTGACGTGAACAATAACTTCTTTGTCTTTAGGGGATAAATCGAATTCATTTATGTCCCAAGGTTCAATCACTATACAGTCAGGAAGGGCAGAATGAAGATATACCTTTGGAACCTTCGCCTTTATAATAGCGGCTCTCTATAAAAAAATTTAGAAATATTTTATATTGTAAGTGAAACCTCAAATAAATCGACATATAAATAATATCGTAAAAACATTTAACATTAAAGCATTTTTCTTACTTTTGTCATGTAATCCCTTATATATATTAACATATCGTTTACGTTCGTAACCAATGTGTTCACTCTAAATGTAGTATATCGGGGTGCTGTACACAACCAATTTATTATTTCTGATTTCTAAAAAGTTACAAATTAAAAATCGTGTAATATTATGAAAAGTGGAAATAGATTTTACACAAAAAGCTACTGCCCTGAAAACTTATTAAACAATTAGGATAATAAAAAAATGAAAAATGTTATGATAATTAAAAAGTTACATTTAGTAATTTATTGCTTTCTGAAGACCAGCGCAATATAGTTTCCACACAATCAGTAACATGTTGTTTTAGAACAACAGATTGTTGCGACATTTTCGGAAATATATAATTTAGGAAACATAAAAATAAAGAATAATTAATCCGACAACAGTTAAAATTCGAATAAAGTTTAGTTTAGTGTTTTCGGTAAAGTTCCAAAATTTCGAAACGTCACCTACAGGTTCCTAATAATCAGAAACATAACAGGAACATAGTTACAAAGTTACAAACTGTTAAAAAAAGAGTAATTTATATAAATAAAATGGAAATAAATTTAAATATATTGTAAAACGTAATTATAAAAAAAACAAACAAAACCGAGATTAATAAAATAACAATGATTAAAAACTAAAACAAAAGTTTAATAAAAGAAAAATACATTAATATCCTAAAATTTAAATATAGTTAATTTGTAATGAATAATATTTGTAAAAACAGAATGCAAAAAATTTAGTTAAATCTTCTGATGATTAATTAAAATTTTTCTTTTTAACAACTAGCTCTTCAAAACACTAATATTTCTAGTTTTTCCGATTTTAACCTGATTTGCCTATAATTAAATAAATAACTTGCTTGAGAAAATATCTGCTTATTAGCTACTGACATTATTGCAATATTAATTTCTTTCATAAATATTCTGGTCAAATGTAGGTATGTGTTGATACTGTTGGTATTAATTCCACCATTTCAACGAACAGATAATTAACTTCTATATATGAATTAAGTTCCGCTATTGCTTTTGCCATTGGACATATATAAAACTTCAATATATTTAAAAATTAATCCCATAAAAAACATAAATGTAAAAATAGGAACGAAGTTCAGTATTAAGAATATGTATGATTGTCGACTTGGCCGACAAAAGAATTGAGATCTAAATGGGTGCCAAGTTCTGTAGATAATCCTGAAATTTATTTATAAGAACGTATACATTCTAAAATAAATGTAAAACACAATTTCTTGTTTTTTTCATAGACAACAATGTTTGCTATTTAAAAATATAAATTCTTAAATTTGAACAGTCAAATTATTTACACAACGCAGATAATTTAGGATAAATTAAAGCTCACGATTTCATTTGGCTAGTTTTTACCGGCAAATCAAATTTTTAGAACAATAAGATATGTTGACCTTACAATATAAAAAAACAGTAACTTGCGTAAAATATAAAGAAGATAAATTGATTAGCTAAATATTGTATGTAAAAACTAGCCAAGTGAAATCGTGAGCTTTAATTTATCCTAAATTATCTGCTTTGTGTAAATAATTCGATTATTCAAATTTAAGAAGTTATATTTTTAAATAGCAAACATTGTTGTCTACGTAAAAAACAAGAAATTGTGTTTTAAATTTATTTTAGAATGTATACGTTCTTATGAATAAATTTCAGGATTATCTACAGAACTTGCATTTAGATCTCAATTCTTTTGTTGGCCAAGTCGACAACCACTCATATTCTTAATATTGAACTCGGCTCTTATTTTTACATTTATGTTTTTTATGGGATATCATTACTTTTTGTAAAGAAATTATTATTATTATTCATTCAAATTCAAATTCAAATCGTTTATTCTTCAAAATAGACCTACAAAGTGAGCACTTTTTGAAAGTCAAGTTATCGAGCCCGTCTGTCCCATAATTCTAAAACTACCGCCACTTCGAACCTGTATGGTTAATGGGGAGAAGTGGCAAAAAACCCTTACTGCAGAACTCAGAACCCTACAAATATGTCATGTTATTTTCATCTCTTTTTTTACAAGTATGTCAAAATCAGTTTACAATATCATGTTCATTTCCTGTGCTGTGCTGGATTCGCATTGCTCCATAATATATGTTTATTATTAAGATAGTCATCTATTTTATAATAAGCTTTGTCAAGCAGAACTTGCTTCACAGCAATTTTAAATTCATTTTCCAGTAGGTCAAGTATCTCATTAGAATTTTATTATAAAAACGCACACAAAGCCTTACAAAGGATTTATGAGTTTTTGGCAATCCAGAAATGGGTAGAACTAACTTCTGTTTATTCCTAAGATTAAGACTATGTTTTGAGGCATTAATTGCAAATATGTCCAAATTTGTCTTCACATGCATAATATTGGCATAAATATATTGACAGGGCACCGTCATGATCTGTATCCACAATCTATATTCAGAAGTGATCTGTAAAATTAATTAATTTTCCTGTGTTTACGCTGTACCATTTTCCTTTTTGTGCTATTTTCTACATTTTCTTGAACGTTAGAAATATTAGAGTGCATTGTCCATTTATTACCTGCAATTTTTTTTACATGTTTTCTATTTATGCTTAAATTGGCTAAGTTAGGCCTCTACTATAGAACTTTCTTGTGCCTTAATTTGACTAGAATCTAGGTTAATAAGATGTACCCCGTCTAGTGTTTCAACTCTGGAGAGTGCAACGTAAGTCTGCCCTCTGCAAAATACTGAAGTGACTATGTCGAGAAGAGCACTGTCAAGACTAAGGCCTTGTGATTTGTGGATAGTAATAGCATATGCTAAGCAAATAGGGCATTGTTCCCGGTGAACATACGCATTATTTAGTATCTGAAACTTAGTCTTGACACGTTCTAGCTGGTAAGTTAAATTATGATTAAATTTGATGGAAATTTTACGTGCATTATTGTTGCTATCGACGTCCCGATTTATTTTTTCTATTATTTCTATGGAGCCGTTTACCAGCCCCTTACTTACATCGATGTTTCTGCGCAACATTATCCGAGCACCTATTTTTATCGTAATAACATTTTCTAAGCCAGCGGTTAATGACGAATCATCCTCGTTCTTTTTTAGTACTTCCTTTGCTCGTTTGTTTAAATACTGACGACAGTCTTCTATTTTATCTATCGAATTCAATTTAATTTCTGGTTGTTGCATATTTGCCAATATTGCGTTATTAAACTGATTACACGTATTTTTAGTGGGAAATAAACAAACAGTATTATCGGGCATTAATTTAAAATAATTTATTACTTCTTAAAGCCTGTCGTTTTGATTTTTGGAGGTTAATTTGAGGAACCCATTGCATAAAGCATAACTGTCTTGACTTGTTACTACACCCATTCTCATGCGATTCAACATTTCGCTGAAAAGTTGGTCGTTTTTTTCCCTCATGTTTACGGTCAATTCATCATACGAAAATAGTTCTTTCCATAAATTCAGTGCGCTAAGGGAACCTAACCATTTTAGGACATCAGACGACTTCATGTTTTCGAACGACGAAAGTTGTCTCACTGTTGGTAGTTGGAGTAGATCTCCAAACAACATTATATTAATTCTACCAAACCATCCGTCATCAATGTCATCGGTATCATAAATTTCTGTCAAATGAAGATGAATGTACGTTACTGTTACATTTGAAATCATAGAAACTTCATCAATAATTAAAAGAACTGCATTATTTAAATCATTTCTTAAAACTTTTAGTACTTAGTCTGATAAGGAAGTGTACTTGGGACAATTTCCATGTTCTACTGGCAGCTGTAGGAGCCTGTGTACTGTTAGACCGTTTACATTAAAAGCGGCAATGCCAGTGGGTGCAGCTACTGCAACTAATTTATTCATTCGCTTTTTAACCCAACTTTTAATTGTATCGATTAAATTACTTTCTCCTGTGCCACCTGTCCTACTAACAAATAGTCTCAAAATTGTGAATTCATCTAATAAAGTCTTACGAATTGTATCGAAAATACGTTTTTGGTCTACATTTAGACCTTTTATCATTTGTTCTAACTCATCTTCTGATGCCAAATCTTTGGCATTTCAGAAATCTTCCATTGCATTTACAGCTTCAACAGGTAAGAAGTCCAATGGGTTCTCTAGATCGCCATTTTCGTGATAAACTTCCTGTCGATTTCTTTCAATTTCTGCTACTTTTTCTTCAATCATTTCGAATGCTCTCTCTATGTTATTTAAGAATTTTGTCTACATTTCTCCATAATCAAGTCTGTCCTTAACTTGATCTTTTAAAAGGTTGAAGGCTTCAGTGTAAGTACTTTGACCAGACTTCAGTGCAGTTAAATCTGTCTATGGATAAAACATTAATAAAAGCGAAAAACAGTATTTTTCTGGATACTTATTTACATCGTAAATATAGTGATTTATTAAATAAGGTCGCTGTCATTTCTTTAAATATTTATTTGATGATAGTTTATATACCTGTGTCGCTGTTACTGAAGAGGACGGAGTCGTAGCTATATCAAACCATCGAGCAAAATTATATAAACTCACATTTTCTAAATCCTGAGGACGTTGAGGATAATAATTATCAACCCATGATTCGAAAAAGATATCAGTAGAATCTGATTTAAGTTGGTTTATCTATTTTTTAGTTTTTACTCTTCGATTACGATGTATATTTACATCGAGCCATCGGATTGTGGTCTCCGCATCGGTACCATAAAGAGATATTCTCAATAGTGTGTGTATCACTTGCTTCAAGTGCACCACATTCTCTGTTATTGAGAGCTCGGAGACCTACATTATAAAGCCTACTAGCAGGAGATTTGGTAGAATTTATGTTGCTAAAGGTGTCTACTGCGTAACTTTTTTCACCCTTAGTTGTATATTTGGTAATATAATAATTTAACACAGCTGTTTTTTCTCCTACATACTGCAAGTCCATGTTGCCGTTCCAAGCGAGAAGAATCGCTGGATTATAATCGTTAATGTAACGAGATTCCTCTTTGCGAGATATATTGTAAAGTTTTTCTAGCCGCTATTGATTCAATTACACTCTTAATCGTTAGAGATTTAGTCACTGGCCAAGGAAACCCAAATCTGCAAACATTAAATAAATCTGGAAAGCATAAAGCATTTATATCCTTATTAAGACTATCGATTGTTGCCGCATTAACTTTAAACATTTGATATAGAGCGGAAGCAGTACTATTCTGTTTCTTTTCGTGTAGATGGTATATTGTATACTGTTCATAAATATCTTTATTACCTTCGGTTACCTGAGTGAGAATCGAAGACTGATTTTGTGGTTCTTTGTCATTTTCAATTAGATCGATATCGTGGGCCAGATTTTGGTTAAGGTTATCTAATAAATTAGCTGAATTCTGCGGCAGGATTATATTTGTGTAATAAATGTTATTCTGTTTTAAATATTTTAATGCATTGTATATATTGTTGATATTCATTATGTCTGGCCATATTATTTCGGTTTTAGTCGGACAGCTTCGCACAAGTATAAAAAGTTCTTGGTTTGGGTTTAAGGGGCCTTCGGGTTTTGGCAATTTATTTAAAGTAGTTTCTGTAGGTAATGGTAAATGGAAAGTCCTCCCTTTAACTTTTTTTATCATTTGTCTGTTAGGTATATTTTTATTTCCCACTGAAATCAAGCTAGTTATTTCTTGAAAAGCCTCGGCTCTTTGAATTAACATTTTTTCATAGTTATTAAAATCACTTAATTGCTTACGTACGTCACTGTAATATGAACTATTAAGTATAGAATTAGGAAGCAAATCATTACCTCTGATTTTTTTAAAGCATAAATGGCAAATAAAAGGACTGGGTTCAATATGAAATGTTTCATTGAAAAGTTGTAATCTATGCCATATGTCAGTTTGGATTGGATTTCTTAATTTATTAATAGCCGACAGGTCACGTAAACAAAGAAGTGTGTGACAAAATACGCAATGGTGTATCGGTACATCATCGCATCTTTTTTTTTTTAATTACTATAAATGCGCTTATATTTTTCTATTATTAAATCTTCGATTATTTCGCTTTCGCTGATATTTACTTCACAATGGGCATTATTGATATTAAAAGGAGCTCCTAACTCATATAACTTATTTACATTGACAGAGTTCAAGTCACAATCTATTGAATTTATATTTTTGCAATAAAATGTTAACTGATAGAGTTCTCTAACAATAGTTTGTATTTTAGAGAAATGGGTTTTAATGTTATTAAGTATTTTAATTTTACTTAAATGGCCTTGACTCTGGTTAGATATTAAATTTAAAACATCTATGGCCAACTTTGAAATTAAGTATTTAAAAACCTCTACTAAATTTTGTAGAACTGTTTCATCTAATAAACATAGTTTGGAATTACAACACTAGGATACATTATTTTGTTCTTTCTGTAACGTAAATATGTTAGCTTGTCCCTCTCATCGTTTATTGGTACAATTTCTTCCGAGCTAAATATTTTATACGAACTTTCATAATAGTATGGTTCTTGAGTGCTCATGTGTTTAAATTCTCCTGCAAGAATAATAAATTTTTATCTAGTATATCTTTGTCAGAAGAAAGACTTCCCATTTTTTCGATACTTATTGTGTAATTTTACTCTGAACGCGATCTAAAACTTTACAGTAATTATCTAATATATTTTTACGGCGCTCAAGAATCCATTTTCCATTTTTTTCTGTTAATTTATTTATTACGTCATTTTCACCAGTATGTAACAATTTTTTCTTTGCATAATACCTTTTCGAAGCCTTTTTATTTATATCTGGATTTTTTTCTGCGTATCTGTTTGAGGTTCTTTGGTGTGTATCAGGATTCTTTTCTGTATAACGTTTTATGGTTTTTTGATGAGCTTCAGGGTGCTTGTCAAATGCAATCGAATGGAATAAGTAACTTACATCGGGAGGCATTATTATTCGGTGTAATATAAGTGTGCCATCCACCATTAATTCTACTGTACGACTTATTATGCTGTAGATAATAAAATATTTATTTAATTAAAACAATTACGTAAGAAGTTACCTTTGATCAAAATTTATGAATGTTTATCTACTGTAACGGTACTTGCCGTTGCTAACCTAACAATTTTGTTTTGTCCAGGGATGTCATTGCGGATTTGCTTCGGCGGAATTAAAATTTTTATTTATTATTATTATACAAATAAATGAGTCGATGAGATTTAATAACTCTACTAATGAAAATTACCTACACCTATCTTTCTTTAACTTTGATAAGCGCGTAATTGATACGATAATAATAACCTATCTTTCTTCATCGGTCGACCGCTATAAAAAACAATGATTAATTATGATATTTATACGTACACACATACTAAATATGAAATGGTACGTGTCACTGTTTATCGAGAACACGGTGATGCAGGATCCCGGGGATGAGTAAGCTGGCGGTGTTACGATATTAATTCGTTTAGTATTCCGGAGGACCAAAATGTTTTCGAATGATGTTTAACACAATGCACCACCGGTTTATCGAAATAAGATGAAATACTCGATATCGATTAAAAGTCATAAAAGTCGACTGTTTCCGAAAAAAACGGGTAAACATAAAATAAACTGCGATGCAAAGATTGACAAAGATACGAAGTGACAAGAGGCAAGACAGCGTTTTTCGAAGCGACATGCGAAACGAACGAAGTTAAACAACAACAACATGTTGATGGTTAAAAGATCAGCGAGCCAGTTATTTTTATAACGCAGCGGAACTTGTCAATTTCCGGCCTTTCTTAAATTTTTTTACTTTACACTTAGCAATCTAACTGTGATATAAACTAAATTAAAATAAACGAACGAAATTACGTAAAAAATATGAAAATTTCACTGTTTTCTGATTTTTTTCCTTTCAGTGATAAAAATTACGATTTTTTAGACGTTAATATCTCAATAACCGTTCGAGTTGTATTTATGAAATTTGGGGTTCTAGTTAATGTAAGGGGTTTTAATAAATAAACCAAATTTCATGTGTTTATGTTAATTAGATTTTGAGTTATTAAGGAGTTAAAAGTGGCTTCAAATAGTTCGTGTAAATATACATACAACTGCTCGCTTGAATTTGGCTTGACACGCTGCCGCGTGTATCAATCAACAGTATTTTTATATAATGTTGCTACTGAAATTTGTACTGTTTCATTAAGTTTTTCGGTTTCAATTTGGGTTTTAATTACATTTTGTAATCGTTTTTTAATTTTTTCAACCATACACATTTGTCCTTAAAACCACGTTATTTATAATGTGAATCTAGAATAGTGTATGTTGTCAGCGTTTTATTGCATTCCATTTTTCCAAATCTTTCTTTTAAATACAATTATATCCTAAATATTCTTGTAGTAATCATTTAAATCTGTAAACTCTTCACAAATCCCAATTAAAGTAGCTATATACACAAATGTGTTAAATTTACAGTCATACATTTTTCTCCACTAATTATTTTAATTACACTATCAAATGGCTTTAGCATTTTACACAATTGTCTGCACGCTTGCCGCTTTTTCGATGTTATGATTAGGAATTCTTTATTTAAATTTGCAATAACCGCAAAAACAGATTTTTCCAAATTCAATAAATCTATTTAGCATATTCTTACGCATTAACATCCTAACAAAAATGAATATTTTCGCATTACATTAAAGAAAAGGAGACAAAATAAAACGAATATTATTTCATATAAAACTTTATCAATTTTTTAACATTATTCTGTGAAAAGCATCTTTCTCTGTCGTTGTAATGCCGGTGTTGGCGTACTTAAAAGGGTCGTGCCCAGAATTATGAAGGGGGGAAGGGGTTAAATTTTTTTCCGAACATTTATATTAAAATTACAGAATGGTAAATCCATATCATTCTTTGGAATCTATAGATTTTGCGAATTAGCTTATTCCGAATTTTTGATTGATTTATTAGAGATTATTAAGGTTTCCGAAAAAGGATCTATAATTTCTGGGGATTTCGATATAAATTTGTCAGATAATACAAAGTGTACAGACTACTTAAATTTATTAAATACAAATGGTTTCAGAAGTATCATTAATGAACCTACTTTCTTTCGACAAAATAGAAATTACAGTTCCTGTTTAGATCATGTTTTCGTCCGGGGCTTAGATTGCAATAAACTAAACTCCGATATATCATTCAAAGTACCTTAGATGTTAGTTTTTCTGATCATGTTGCGATAAGTATACCTTTAAATATAGAAGACTATGTTTTAGTGAAACCACCCACGTTTGATGTTTCCTTTGATAAAAACCTATTTCATATCAAACTATTATGTACTAATATTGATTTTGTTTATGACACCCAATATGATATTGACGCTAAATTTGAAAATTTTATACGAAATATTACCAAAATTGTGAATGAGTGTAAGCAAATTCGAAAAATAAAAATAAATACACGCAAGAGAACACCGTGGGTAACTCAGGAAATAGTACGTTTATCCAATACGAAAAATAATATTTATAAGAAAATGAAAACTTTCAAGGGAAATGAAACTATGATTTCTGAGTATAAAGAAATATCAAAGCTAATACAAAAGTTATCCAGAACAGCAAAAAAGGAGTATTACAGCGCATTATTAAACGGTTGCGAACAGAACCAGAAGAAATACTGGACGGTGGTGAAAAAAGTATTAGGAGGTAAAAATCATCGAATACGTGAGGTAATCGTTAATAATAACAAATTAGATGTAGACGAGAATGAATATGATGTTGCCTGTCATTTTAATAATTATTTTTTAAGCTCTGTTACCGACCTATTGCAAAACGAAAGGTTTGCAGCATATCATTCAAACAGCCCTCACGTCCTGGAAACTTTCGGATTCACTGATTTCTTGAATGAAGAAATAAAAAATGTAATTATGTCTTTTCCAAATAAATCGTCGTTTGGGTCAGATGGGCTATCTATTTTATTAATAAAAGAAAATGTAGAATTTTTTGTCAGACCTTTAACTCTTTTGTTTAACGAATCTGTGAAGGTTGGAATATTTTCCAACATTTTAAAATTAGGTATCATTACTCCAGTATATAAGGGAGGTAACAAATGTGATATGGCAAATTACAGACCAATATGTATACTACCTACTATTTCAAAAATTTTTGAGAAATGTATAAAGATGAGAATAATGGGTTTCCTACATAGCAAAAATTTTTTTAGTACAAATCAATACGGATTTTTAGAGGGAAAAGGAACTGATATTGCGCTATTTAAGCACGTATCCTACATTACGGAAAATCTAGAAAAGGGAAAATCATGCTTAGCTGTCTATTTTGACTTGAGAAAAGCTTTTGACGTAGTAGACCACAACATTTTGTTAGCCAAGCTATATTCGTGTGGTTTCCGGGGTAGTATTTACAAAGTTGGTTCAAATCGTATTTAAATAATAGAAAATATGTTACGAAAATTAATAAATTACATAGCGAAAGTATAACGCAAATTTATGAGGTGCCTCAGGGTAGTATTTTAGGACCCGTTCTGTTTCTTATTTACATAAATGAATTGCGCAACTTAAGAATATCGGGAAAACTGTTCACATACGCAGATGATACTGCTATTGTCATGAGTTCTCGTTACAGCCATATCCTAATGCAACTAGCAAATAGGAATATTGATACCTTAGTAAATTGGTTTAAGGCAAATAGGCTTATAGTAAATTTAAAGAAAACTAAATTCATATTATATAGTCATAAACCTCAATTCACGTGGGACTGCGAAAAAATTTGTTTAAATGAAAATTCTGAAATAGAAAGAGTATTTGAAATCAAATATCTGGGTTTAAATTTAGATTGTAGATTACAGTGGAATAAGCATACTGATTATTTAGATGCTAAACTCAGAAAGTTAAATTATATATTTTACTACATGAATGAATTTTTTAATGAATATCATCTGTATATGTTATACCAATCACTATACAAACCTGTCTTGACGTATGGTTGGATGCATTGGGGTAATACCGCTAAATAATACTTTTCACAGATTGAGTTTTTAAATAAAAGAGTAATCAAGTTAATCACTAAAAACAAGAAAACTACATTTGATTATAATTTATTTAATGTTAGTACATTATATAAAACTGAATTGCTGTTGTTTATGC
Organism: Icerya purchasi; assembly: GCA_039619475.1. Taxonomy (NCBI): domain Eukaryota; kingdom Metazoa; phylum Arthropoda; class Insecta; order Hemiptera; family Monophlebidae; genus Icerya; species Icerya purchasi. The sequence goes on from CM077115.1 coordinate 147,509,072, forward strand.
TAAATACAAAAAAAGAATTTGATTTTCACATTAAGGAGGGTATCACTAGAAGTTGTGGAAATGAAATAGCTGCGCTACCTAAATTTATGAAATTCCATTCAAGAATCCAAGCCCTCTATATGGCGCCTCTCATTTACAACCATTTAGCTTTAAAAGACGATTTAAAAAACTTTAAAAATAGACGTAAATGTTTACTGAAATTTTTCCACTCCAATAATCTTTCTGAGGAATCTCATAAATAATCGATAAAGGATTGTGGATGGGGATGTAATATATATTCATATAGAGTACGTTGGTTGCATGGAAATGTAGAAATTTTCTTTTATTTTAATTGTAAATGTTAATGAATTAAATAAATTAAGATTATAGATTCAATGTAAGTTATATTATTTTATATAAGTTCTGTACGGTATACTTCTACTTTATTCCTTTATTGCAGTGTTTTTGATTGTGATTTGAAGGATTTCAGTATTTTTTAAAAAAAGATTTTTATTTCTTTAATACCCATCGCTCGCGCAAATATGCGCATAGATGGATTATGTTGTAATGATAATAATAATAAATTGACTTGATTTGATAAATAATATTTTTTTTACTAATATTTATACTATTAATAATTTTCATCATTTTGATTTATATATTAATAATGTACATAAATGAATCACAGTATGAACATTAATAATAATTATAAGTAAAGTAAAGCAAGTCCCATACCCTTCATACGGGGTCTCGCTCTTTCGGGAGCAGGCGAACTCAGACCTTTTTACAGACTATCTGCGGGGTGATTTTCAGGAATCATCCGTTAAACTTAATCATCTGTCTCAGTGAGAAACACGAGTTATCAAATACTGCTATCAGAAATTCCACCCAAAAAATACTGTTCTTCATTAACGATTTAGTTTTTCCGCGTGTATATAGCATGTTATATATGCATACATATATATAATCACAAAACACATATTTTACATCATTTTATTGGGTTATTCACTTTTTTTAATTGTTTATTTTTTTGAAATAACGGCTTCGGTGTGAAATAAAAATAAACAGACTTTTGCGATGTAAATTTAAGAGTTCCATTAGCATTAGTAATACGAAACAGATGAAGATGATTAATATTAATAAATAATCGGTCAAATGCAATATCGGTTCTTTTCTTTTTTTATTTTATGTAGACCGAAATCCTTCCTCGGTTCTTCAAAAGTAATAACTGCGTGTAGCAGTCTATTTATTTCAAAGATCTTTTCATTATTTTTCGATGGTTTCAAGTTAATATAAAACACTGGGAGAGGCTGTTTAGTTTTATGTCTTAAGATATTAACCACTATTAATACCTTAAATCGTTTATCTTCTATGGCCTGTTTTAAAATCAGCAACTTCAGTTGTCCAGTGCAAGTTCTTCAATACAACCCTATATGGTTTATTTTGTGATAATGAGTACGTGTAAAAATAATATTTACTATCTTTGAGTGTTTTAACGATCGTTCTATAGCTCGAAGGATTGGTCGGGTTAATGATAACTCCTGACAATGTGTATTTCAATGTAAAATTAATGTTGGGTATGCTTAGAAGGAAGCTCCTAAATACTGTAAAATTAGCTCTACATTTTTAACCATTATCGGAGGCGGCTTATCATTATCTATTCGGCTAAAACGCAAAATCGAGAATGTGTTATGAAGGAATTAAACAAACTAGAGAGGACACTTACATTACTGAAAGGAAACCACTGTAAAATATAGACATGAGATAGACAAAATAAAATCAGAAGCTTGGGAGCAACTAGTCGCCAATTCCTCTATATGGGGTAAGCTGTATAAAATTGTCATGGATAAATATAGAAAATTTTATTTTTCATCAATAATTAATGACAAAGGGGAAATTATCACTGAAGAAGAGAAAAAATATGAATTAATCAGTAATGTATTTTTCCCACGATGGATGATGAACTTAAGATAAGCGATACGATGCGAGATTATAAATTAGAAGTAGATGACTTAACAATTATACAAACCTTTTGGTTCACGTGTTGCTACCAGTTGACGTGTTCGGTAGGCAATTCTCAGTCGGCCGGTTAAGCCGACTTAGATAATGAATTCCTTATCATCAACTTCATTGATAACGGCTACCTCAGGTAATAATTTCAATAATGTTGATAACACTAACCGCTCTTTTAATAATCGTCGTTCTTTCGCCGATGCAACTAAAATTAAATCTAATAATAGAACATCTCCACTAAATCAATTTAAATACCCTAACAAGATCAAGGCTTAATATTCCTATATATTCAAGGTGCTACTCTTAAGGACCACTTCGTGTCAATTAAAACCGTTAATCGGCTCCGTTTAAAACATTACCGCAGCTTTCCTAATAAGCAACAATAGAATTCTAATCTTCTTAAACTCGCCAGTGACGGTCGCCGAATTTATGAATCAATAAAATTAATGCGAGGAAACTTCTTACGTCTGCTAAGAAAATCGTGCTATCTAATGTATCAGCAGTTATTCCAAATGAATATCTGTGAATATGAGTTATCGAACAGGTTGTACGTTATCGCGTTTTTCGTCAGCGGATCGACAGTGGTGAGATTGTTCAATTATTATTTCCTTTTGTCTTTCTTATCACTCGTTCATTGGTTGCATCTTAATTGTAACACGTTAAACACAATAAATTACCTTTTCGTTAATCGTCGTGTCTGAATTTTAGATTTAATTTCCCTTTATTCGATTCTATTTACTTATTTATTCGTTCTCGTTACTTTTTTTTTTCTTCTTTTTTCTTCCGTTTGTTAAATGAGCGTAGCTAAAGGGGGCCGCTCAGCGGTCTCCTCCCAAAGTCCGGCCAAATCGATTAAACCCCCGTACACTTTTTCGGTAAACATGGACGTAGACCCCAACCCTAAATGTAAATCGGCTGATCCCGCTTCACCGATTTCCACCACTCTACCAAAGGAAATCAGGCATTCTCAGGCTGATCTCACTATACCGCCTCCGCCTTACGCCCCCAATCCCAACAACAACAGTAATAATTGCAACCCCAATTTTAATATCACTAGCAACACTAACAGCAATAGTATTAGTGGTAATAAAAAAAAATGATAATAATAATAATAATAATACTTTTTCTGATAATAATAATATGAATAATTACAATAATCATCATCATAATAATAATAATAGTGATAATAACAATAGCAGTAATAATAATAACGTTAACGATAATAATAACAATAATAAAAACAATTTAAAGAATAATAACTTCAACACTGATCATGTTGACAACTTTCCTTCCGATCACCCGGGTCCCTTTAAGGTTTTCGTTGAAAATAGTTCCGCCGATCGGAATTTAGGTAACTTCCATCTACTTGCATTGGCTAAAGCCATCAGCAAAAACTTTACTACTTTCACTGACATCAAGCCTCAAGGCAGAGGGCGTATTTCTGTTATTTTTCCTTCCGCTTCCATTGCCAATGCTTTTCTAAATAATTCCTCTTTCTTCGAATCTAATAATTTAATTGCTTTTATCCCCCACAACTCTTTATACAGAATCGAGGTAATTTCCGGAGTTCATCCCTCCTTTTCCGAAGAGGATATAAAAGAAGTGTTGAAATAAAATTTTCTAAATCCGTCCTGCCCGAATTCATTTGCATTTACAAACTTCGATTCCCTGTCTCCCTCAGTATTCGCTCTCCAACTCAGTGTGTTAAATGTTTTCTTTTCGGACATATAGCGCGTCATTGTCGCAGTTCGCATTCTATTTGTTCTCACCTTCTGAACATTTTATATCTTCACATAGCAATTCTAACAACCTTTTCTCTGATATCTCTTCCAATATCTCCAGATTATCTACAGCAATTACGGAGCTCCTTTCTTCTTTTAACATAGTTTCTTCTGCTTCCTTTGTTAATAACCTTGCATCCTTCTTGTCCAACAATGTCCAGTTTAGTTAAATTAACTTCTTTCTTTACACACCTCCCTTAGCCACATTTCATAGGCGGGGATTGGAACGCCTGTTCTCCCGCCTGGGGTAGTTCATCACTAAACAGAAATGGTTCCTTCCTACAAACTTTACTTTCAAACTACAATCTTGTGGTTCTCAATGACGGCTCTCCTACATATTTCAAAAACCAAAATTCCTACAGTTCTATAGACTTAACTTTCTCCTCTCCTAATTTAAGTCTGAAATGTGCATGGAGTACCCTTGATGGAGCCTTTGGTAGTGACCATGTTCTTATTATTGTGTCCGTTCATGGGACTTTCTCCTTTCATTTAAATAAAGAATCCCGTTCTCCTGGTTGGAATTTTTCAAAGGTTAATTGGTCTGATTTTCGTTCGTTCCTGGATTCCTCTTACTACAGATTCGATCCTAACTTAGATGTTACGCCTCAATATGAAAACATTATTCAGTTAATATCATCAGCTTTAGATTTGTCTTCCCCTCCATGAAAACCTCCTTCTGGGAGCATCAGGCGGTCCTACGCCTCGTCCTTATGGTGGAATGCGGAGTATTCAATTGCACACCAGGCCAGTGTATCCACATTTCGTATCTTTCGAGCTGCTCCTTCTCTGGAAAACTTCCTTGTTCACAAAAGAGCTAATGTCAAATTCTGATTTACTCTCAAAAAGGTTAAAAAGGCGGCTTGGACTGCTTTCTGTTCCTTCTTTTCCAGATCTATTCCTCTCTCACAAATTTGGAGGTTGGCTAAGGCTTTCCGAAACCCTCTGTCCTTAAATACTTTTACTTCCGACGTTTGGGAGAACAAGCTAGCTGTTTTCTTTGATTGTGTTGCTTTGTCCTAAACGTTGATGAATTCGACTTTTCTATCTCCGCCGCAAGCCATTCTGAGCATTTTCTAACTTCTCCTTTTAATGAATTGTTATCAGGATTCCCGAAAAATCCTAATTCTTCTCCAGGGATAGATGGATTATTTTATACTGTTCTTAAGAATCTTCCTGAATATTATCTTAAAATACTTTTAAATTTATTCAACTCTATTCTCCATCTAGGTTTCCTCCGTCATGGAAATCTTTTATCATCTTTCCCATCCCGAAGGATAGAAATTTCTCGTCCTTCCGTTGCATTTCTCTTGCAAGTTGTCCGAGGAAACTTTTCGAGTCCATGTTGAACCGGTGGCTGGTTTGGTGGCTGAAAAACAATAATGTCTTGCCTAACAACATGTATGGTTTTCGTTCTGGTCGAGGTCATACTAATTGTGTTGCCTTCTTCTTGTCCCACATCGATAAATCGTTTATTCAAAAAAATTATACCCTAGCTACCTTTGTTGATATTTATAGTGCCTTTGACAGCGTCCACCTTCCAACTCTTAAGAGTAGAATGTTATCTATCAATTTACCTTCCCACTTCATATCCTTCTCCTACCTTTTCAAAGTCACGAACGGTTTTTCGAGGCCTCCCGCAAGGTTCCTGTCTCAGTCCTACGTTCTTCCTCTTAATCTACCTTCTACTTCCTTATTTTTTGTAGATGACCTTCTTTTCTCAACTGCTCGTAGCATTCTGAACGCTTTGCAATAATATGCAAGAATCCTTGTACATTCTGCAGAGTTCTCTTTCCTCCAAAATCTTCATGCATTGTTTTCAAATTTCGTTCCTACAATCCTGCGTCAATTAACATAAATATCGGAAATCCACCTATATCTGTTGTTTCTTCCTTCCGCTACCTAGGAATCTTTCTAAATAGTCGTTTATCCTTTACTAAGCATATTAACTGTCCCCTATTCGTCTACTTTAGAACGTCTGGATATCTTAAAGTCTTTATCTTTTACTCATTGGGGAGGTGACCTTATGATACTTCTTATTCTCTACAAATTTATTGTTCGATCCAAACTTGATTTTTGCTGTTTTCTGTATGGTAATTCTGCTCGTTATCTCTTAGCTAAATTAGATTTAGTTCAGAATGCAGCCCTGCGCTTATGTCTAGGAGTTTTGAAATCCACGCCTATTCCTGCGATTTTGGCGGAGGCTAATGTAGCTCCTTTATCTATCCGTAGATCTTATCTCACTTATCGGTTCCTTATTAAACGTCTGCATATTTATCCAAGCAATCTTGCCCCTGCATATTCTTCTCTCTTGCAAGGTTGGCGTTTTTCCTCTAATACGGTTCCCATTCTCTACTACATTGCCTCGCGTCTTATTAAGTTTTCGCCCTTCATCTTATATTTCGATAAACTTCCATTTTTTCATTTTGAGTTGTTAAATGTTATTCCTTCCCCTAATCTGTTTTCCTTGCCTTCTTATGTAAAATATCTCCCTGCCCATGCAACAGTTTATGAATTTGACAGTTTCATCATTTTTTCCTAATCATACCTTAATTTTTATGGATGGGTCCAAAATGACACACGGAGTTGGTGCATCTATCTACATTCTTGCTCTTAATCATTCGAGCTTATTCAAAATTTTTTAATTTTATTCCATTTATTATGCGGAGACATTGGCATTACTACGTGCCATTTTCCTCAATGTAAAATGTTCCAATAGCGATCTACCGAAAGGCAACTCTCTTCAACTTCTTCGCAATCATTAAAATTGACTCAACCTCATTTAGAGGATTCTAAATGTACTTAGAAGAATAATAAAAGAAACAAATCAAACGTCCCGCCAGACCAGTTTCAGATCAGCAACTCTCAAGCTGAGTTAGACGCAAATGCCAGCGCTCCGCTGTTGATGAAACAAATATTCCAACCATTAGAAAATAATTTTATGGAAAAGGAAGGCTCCTACTCAATATTCTATGTCAATTTTCAACTATTTGTCGACATGAACCAAGGAGCGCCTAGACTTCATGATATAGTAGCTGAATTCTCCGCAGATACTCCCGTTGTTATCCAGATGCTTCGCGACAATTACGCCCTAATAACGGATAGATCAATGAAAATTCGCTTCACCAAAGTAATTACTAAACTTCAAACCGAATTGCAAATCACAAACAATAAATCATAAATTAGCCGTTATGAATTCCTTCACATTAAATTGGAACTGCAACGGACTTTTCATTCACTACGAAGAATTTAAGCTACTCATTTCTACATATCAACCAGCAATAATTTCATTGTAAGAAACAAGACTTAAAGCAAATCAAACAGCAAACTTAGCTTCTTATTCTGTCCTGAAGTTTTCTCCATCAGCTGGACTTAATGCCCAGAGGCGTCCTATTAGCAATCCGGAGAAATTTATCATTTCAGCACATTCAGCTTAATTCACAGCTTCAAAATCTATGTATTCGCGTTCATCTTGATTAGCTATTCACTCAATGCTCTGCCTATCTTTCTCCACGAAAAACTGTAATTGAAGTTGACTTTCTCAGTCTAATTCAACAGTTTCTGGCACCATTAATTCTTGTTGGCGATTTCAACTGTCATACTCCATACCTGGGCAGTAATTATACTAACTGTAATGGACGATTGGTAGAAAATTTATTAAATACTCTCAATCAATGTGTATCAAACTCACCTGAACCCACGCACTATAGTTTTGCGTTTCGCACATGGTCTAAATTAGACTTAATTATTTCATCCCCGCAAATAGCTAGTTCCTTAATGGTGTTCTATCATGCAGATCTTGCGGATAGCGATCATGTTCCCATGCTAGTTGATAAAATCGTCAGTTCAGCGATTTCAGGAACCCATATAACTCGCTGGAATTACAGAAAAACTGACTGGTCTTGCTTTACAGCTCAATACCGCACTATCTCGCTGAATTTAACCAAGGACATTAACTTCATTGTGGATAACTTCACTTCTGTTCTACTAAACAGAGCATGATCATTAGTACCGTGGTGGACGGCCGAATGTGTTACTACCATTCGTCTCAGACGCAGTGCACTGAAAAAACTGAAATTTGCCCCCACGGTTGAGCTCCACATAGCTTACAGGGAAGCTCATGCGAAAACAAAATGGATAATTAAGTAAACCTAGCGAAAATCACGGAGAGATTTCACCTCTACTGTTACCGCGTCAACGCAAGCAAGTTTAGTTTGGTCAAAAATCCGCTCTTTAGACCACCTATCATCTAATTTATTTCCCGCAGCTATTAATATTGGCAACTCCTAACAAGTAATCCAAACGAAATAATCTCTACTCCCGTTGATCACTATGAGCATTCTTCCACTTGCATAGACAACTCCTATACTGTGGACCAGCCTGATCTTTTCAACTCTAATTGTGATAACGAACTACACAATCAGACTATATCATCGGCTATTAAGAGTATAAAAGAAGCAGCTCCTAGTCATAATAATATAGATATTTCCATGCTCAAAAACGCTCCCATCGAGACTCATCAAGTTTTACTTCAGATATTTAACAAGATGTGGACTGAAAACGTATTTCTTTCGGCTTGGAAGACAGCGGTTATTATCACCATTTTAAAATCCAACAGGAATCCTGCACTTGCAGAAAGCTATCGACCAATATCATTAACCTCGGTGTTATGCAAAATATTCGAACGAATAGTTCTCTGTCGTCTGAACAGAATATTAGATTCGAAAAATCTACTTCATAAATCTCAGTTTGGTTTCCGGAGCGGACGTTCTACGTTACATCCATTACACACTCTTCAAAACGCTATAATAGAGTCGTCAGTTCAAAAACTCATTTGCTAGCAGTCTTCATCGACCTTTGATAGAATTCATAGGTCAAAAATTATGGATCAACTCCGCAAGTGGGACCTCGATGGAGGCACTTTAGTGTCGTTAATAAATAATTTCTTGTCCGAGTGGAAATTTTTCGTTCGGGCAAGGAAGCATTTTTCCTCGTTATGCTCATTAAAAAACAGAGTTCCACAAGGCTCCGTCCTCAGCCCTGCTCTATTTAATATTGCTACCAATGATCTTCTTTTCGTTGTTCAATCGCCGGTACAGTGTTCATTGTTTGCTGACGATCTCGCCATTTTCGTTAATTGCAGCAGTATAAAAATTGGAGAGAAAGTATTACAGGGAAAGAATTTCCGAATGGTGCTTTCTAAACGGCTTTCAAATTTCCATAGCAAAGACCACGACTATTCATTTTTGTCGGGTTCGGAAATGCAAGCACGAAATATCCATTAACCTAGATAGCAATCAGCTGGTCGCAACTTCCTCCGTTCGTTACCTCAGCCTACTCTTTGATCAAACTCTATCGTGGAAATCTCATTTAAAGCAATTGAAACAATCCTGCTTCCGAAAAATGAACCTATTAAGGAAACTCACGCATACCACTTACGGGTCAAACCGCGCTTGATTACTCCAATTTATCGCGCTATAATAAGATCTAAATGCGACTATGCTTCGGAGTTATATTCAATAGGCAACCAGAACAACTTGCAATCATTAAACCGGCTCTCTACAGGAGCATTCCGCACTACTCCTATCGATAGTTTACGTGCAGAGACGCCCGAGTGGACCCCAGACATTCAACAAATGGCTCGTTTGTTTAATTTCTATACTCCATGCACAGCCTCAAACTTCAGACCTCCGCGTGTAATATCAACCACTCTTCGAACTGGAATGAAAACAGCCGGGACAATATCATCACATTATCAGCGGATACTATCAATTACCAACATGAGATAACCACATATAATCTCTCACTCAATCGCAGTGATTCCACCATGGAACCACAATCCAGTCAAATTGGATCTTGATTTATTAAATTGTTGCCGAAGCATAAATTCCATCTCCCAGGAGGCTAAACTAATGATATCTTCATATGCCAGTAACGCATCAGTCTTCTTTACGGACGTATCTATCTTCGACACTTTCGTAGGGTGTTCGGTGATTAAAGGAAATGCCGTGCTAATACGGTACTCACTTCCTGAATTATTTTCCGTCCATTCGGTAGAGCTTTACGCAATATTCCTAGCACTTCAGTTCTTCTTGAACAAGGAAACAGGCAATTCAGTAGTAATCTGTTCTGACTATCTTGGATTTAAATTCCATATCCGATGTTTTCAGTCATAAGCAACACCCCATTGCGAAGTAAATAGTCAAACTACAGGTATCTGACTTGCCTCACGCGACATCATTCCTTCGGGAATTACTGGATATGAGTTGGCCGACCTGTTCCAGACACTCCGGTACCAGTTTCAGACTTCGTTCGTCACCTAAAATTGGCTTTGGGCACACTATGGAACGAACGATGGCTGCCCATCCCGTGTTTAAATAAACTTCGCCAAATTAAGCAGAATATCCGACCATGGAAGACTCACCTGAGCCGAAGAAGAGATGATGTAATCTTTACCAGACTCCGGCTGGGACATACACAACTCACACATGGTTACCTACTGCAAAAAAACACCGGCTCCAATCTGCAGCATATGTAACTCTGATCTTTCTGGTCTCCATATCCTCACAGAATGTCTTCAGTTCAGTTCTTTCAGATTAACACATAATCTTCTCTTCTCCTTGTCTAATATCCTCTCTGATGACCCTACTACTATCCTTTCGAACCTAATCAGTTTCCTGCACCATGCGAAGCTATACTACGTAATATAAATTCTGTAATTCGTTTACTTAACATATACATCTATATGTATCCGTGCCTCTAGCCGGTAGTTGCTGTTCATGGTACGTAAATTTAAAAAAACAAATAAAAATTAACAATTATAAAAATAATCAAAAGTGTAATAAGAAAAAGGCCAATGGTATCGATCAAATTTCAAATGAAATGATTAAAATTGTAAACAAACATCATATTAAATTAATACCAACGGTGGTTAATTCATATTTAAAAATTTATACTTTTCCAGAAATATAGAAGAGAGGAAAAATTATCCCGCTAAATAAACCAAATAGGAGATCCTCATCGCCAAAAGCCTACAGCTGATAGCAGCTTTACTTTCCAACATCAGAAAGGTTATGAAAAAATAATAAAATATAAAATTGACAAGGTACTGGATAATAACGTAATACTGCATAAACAACAATATGGATACATAAAGAATAAACCAACGGAAGAAGTAATTTTGAAATGCATGGAAATCCTTAATAACTACAAAAATCATTATAAACTAATATTATTAATAAGTTTTGATATCAGCGGGGCCTTTGATAATACAAAATGGTCTAAAATGATAGTGTCTTCAACAGAAACAGTTTGATACAAATTTAATTGAAATAATTAATAACTTCTTAAAAGGTAGAGAAATTATTTTCCAAGATAAAGACAATGAAATAGTTTATCAGAGGGTAGTAGGTGTTCCACAAGAATCCATTTTGGCGCCTGTTCTTTTCGATATTGTAATGAAATATATATATGTATATATATATATATAACAATACTGGACATTATGCGGAACCCATCTTATTGATTTCCGGTGTAAAAAAAATAGAAGATATTCCTCAAATAAATCACAAAATAAACAGTACTAATAATGAACTTATAAATTTTGGTCTACATTTAATTCCGAAGAAAATTAACTCAATATTAATAACAAGGAAATATAAAAAATAGGAAATCAAAAGCAGTATAGAAGAAGAATTAAAACTGAATAACGAACCTTCCACAATCTGTAAGCAAATGAAATATTTAGGCATATACATAGTTAAAAATTTTAACTTCAATAAACGTGTCGACTACATCATGGACAAAATTAAAAAAATATTATACACAACTAAAAGGATCATACAATAGAAGTTTTGGTCTAAAGTGAACATTTTTTACTCAGCACTTGTCAGGTCTATAACGGAAAATGGCTCCTTGATTTACTTTCCGAATATGACGGTTAGTAAAAAGAATCAAATGAAAATGGAACAAAGGAAATCATTTTAAATATATCTGTATACAGAACAGTATCCTATACATCTGCTTATGTTATATCAGGTTTACGGTTGGAAAGAATAAACGAAATGAAGATAACTAAAAACAATTACGGGAATAGAAAAACGGTAGTACAGAAAATAGGAGAAGTGAAGTTGAAATACTTGGATAAGTAGCAAAATGCTTATGATCAGAAAGCAATAGGAAGGCGAACGTATAAACTACTAGACAACTTAAAGAACAATCATAGCAGTCCAGAATTCTTTCTAACTCAACGATAATTTAGCGGTGTGTTTGAAAAAAAAAGAACACAATTAATGACGAAAAATGCAGAGAATGTAATATCGAAGAAGATTCATCAGACCACATCTATCTATATTGTTCTAAATTTGATCACCTAAGAGCTGAACACAACATCGGAGAAAATTATAATTAGTCAGCAATCATCATCAAAAATTGTTTCGTAAATAATTCTTTGCCTCATTAAGCTCTTAAAACAATCAACCTTATCGGTCTTACAAACTGTAAATAGTGCATTCAGGTTTTTATACGAAAACAAGAGCAAAGAGTGCGGTTATTCGGAGACTGGGAAAATAATCTTTCAACAACAATAATCTGTCTTAGTATTATTTACTCACTGTCAGCGAATGAATATACTGCAGCATTTTATAATATGTGTTTCTTCCTTTGTATTCGGCGGAGGAGGAAAGGTTTAGGTTTGAAGTTATTATTAGTCAATATAAATAAGTGATATCCACAGATTTAACGGCAATTTTTTGAATTTGGAAAAATTAAAAAAAAAAGGTTAGTGCGTTCCTTATAGCCAGATTTTTGTCTCTTTGTGGCAATCAATGGTGGGGGGGGGGTAGACCACCCTAACCCCCCATTTACTACGTCCATGCTCGTGGAAAAGGACACAGGTCACTGGTGATGCAAATTATGAACATAAAACAGCTCTCTGGCAGCAAGTTTATAAAGCGATCTTACCCATTTACGAAGAATTAGCCGAGACAATTTGCTTACTCGTTATTTACGCTGCTTTACACAAAATATCAATGAGAGTTTCAACTCGACCGTATAGTCTATGGCCCCGAAATCGGTATTTAGTGGCAAATTTGTACTTGATATTACTATATACATTGCTGTAGGCATATATAACGACGACTTATCAAGTATTATGAGGATCATGTAGAATTTGGGCACGACAATCGGGCTTATAATTTCTGCGTGGAAGCAGATGAGTGCCGCATAAAGTTTTCGAAGAGATCACTTACGAACGCTGTTAAAAAAGCTAGGCTTTCCATAAAATCACTCAGGAAAGAAGAAGAGGAGGCGAGCATTGAAGTAGATGACCAAATGTATGGAGTAGGTATCACAGATTAAAAGGTAAAAAAAAATTTCAAGGATCTAAGTGTTTGTAAAACTTCAAAAGCGTTTTTCTCAAAATCCCTTTTTTCAAACTGGGAGAAAAGATTACTCGAATACTGTTGCATGGATCTATTCGAAATTTTGACAGAAGCTTCTCAATTATATTCTCTATACAAGTAGGTGTAGCCGTTTTTCGATCTGATGTAATTTTTTTTTTTTCTAAATAATTTAAGATGTATTGTTTTGCCAAAAATCAAGGTTTTTTATTCAAAAGTGTACCGTTTTTATAAAAATTGTTTAAAAAAAAAATCCCTATGTACTTTTGTAGAAAATAGTATGTAGATTAAGAGAATTTTTGGTTTTTTGTTCCAGGTCTCATAGATCACGAGAAATCCTTTCTTCCGCCAAGGCTTTTCAAAAAAACATAATTTAGAAAATTGGCTCTATCGCCGCCATTTTGTAATAAAATAATAAAAAAAAAATGTTCACGCTTTAACACATACTAAATGTACTGTCTAAAAACAAATTCCATCCTGCTTCCCATACTCCCACAATAAATTATCAAAAAAAGGCCTTTTTTTCAGTCGCTAGAGTGGCCTTAAGCATTTTAGAAAAGAAGAAAAGACAATTTACAAATCCTGAATAACGGAAGAATTAGTACAACTAATGGATCTGGGAAGGAAACCGAAACTAGAAGGAAAATTAAATAAATATAGAAAGTACAGAAATCTAATGACTAGAAAGCAATTAAAACTAGAGAAAATTGGATACAAAATAAATAAAAGGATATTAATAAAAGCATAAAAGATGGAAATGTGGAAAAAGCGTACTGGGAAATTAAGAAGCAATTTAACCAAAGATTCAAAAAACTATGCAGTATGAAAAAAATAGTAATGGAAATATCATTACAGAAAAAGATGACATACAAAACCGATAGAAAGAATATATTGAACAACTCTGTGATGAAAAATTAATGGACCGTGCATGGGTAGTAGAAGATGAGGCAGTTTTTTCGCTAGTTTTCTGTTTTATTTTTTGTTCTTCTTTAAATTCGCAAGGGGGCAACGATCCCCACTTGTCGCCCTCAGCGGGCGTTCACGTATTGAACTCCTTTTTAGTTCCTCCTGCTACCAACCGCTTTTTAGAAATGTTTTGATTATGTTATTCGTTAATACTAGTGATTTTTTTCCATTAAATTAATTTAGTTACATGTTTAATTGAAAACAAAGAAGAATAACTGGCTGTATCAAAGAGATTTCACGCACTACTTTAATCATCCAGTTGCTTTGTGTACGTTTACAGATTAAGTTTTTGGTTATAATAGAACCGAAGTTATTGAAAAGTTTTCAGCTGAAATTAATAATAAACAGATGATAATGTGACCATAGTATTTTAAAAACTTATCTTTATCGATGACTGATTAATGTTTGTAGGTTGAATATATAAAATTTAATGAAACCAATTCATCTTCTATTGCAACAAATCCTGTTTTGAAAATGAAAAATTAAATTACGTGTAAATATGTATACTAATTTGAATTTAACTCTCTGAAGTTTCGATTCATGAATTCCAGAATACGATTTTAAAACGTTTCTAACTAGGGCTTGGTAATTTAATAACTATGTTAGGCGGTAATAAAAATATTTTTTTTTTTTGAAAGGAAAAAAACAGAAAAATCGCAAATAATAAAAATAGAAATCTTTTTTTATTATTACTTCGTTCGGAGAGATAAAGTAAAGTAAAAAAAATTATAATTTACAATTTTTTAAAAGTTTAATCATTATTTTTCTTTTATCAGCGTACAAAATTTGAATGTAATAACGATGTTGAAGAATTTTCATAAAAGTAGACACTGTTTTAGTATTTTTCTACTATTTTTTTTTTTTTTAATATCAATATTTCGCAAGCGAATCGAGAAACTCAAAAAATAGAAAAAAAAAAGGCGAAATGAACATAGATTGGAAGATACATTGACGCTAGCCACAGAAATGACTAAAGAAGAATTATATAATAAAATATTTTTTAAACACGTGTTAAATAAAATGCAGTCATTACAGCAATAAAAGCCACTAGATTAGAATGTTATCCTATGATTTAGTGAATAAAAATCGGTAGACGTACAGAAAATATTCGTCGCGATACAGTTAATAGAATAGTGAACAAAGCGTAGGCAGCTCGTGTAAAATTATTAAGCTTTATTTACAATAAGAATATATTTAAATGCTTCTATGAGCGGGTACTGGCAAGAACTGCAATCGTACTGTATTTATAAGTGTTCTCCGAATCTCTGCACTTACTAAATTAAAACTCGAGCGTACATTTAAGCATCTATACAAAATTTTCTTTATGACTATGTAATTTCAATAATTTTTGTGATCACTGCTAAAGTAACCCCCATTTTTACCTGAAGTTAATTTACGCACACGATAAAAGTAGGATAAAGTAATAAACGATGGCTATATTTATTTATCTATCTAACTATATATATATATATATATATATATATATATATATATATATATATATATATATATATATATATATGTATATATATATATAACTCGGCCATTTTGGCCTCGGAAGGGGCTGTGCCCCTTGACCCCTCTTGCTTTCATTTCTGTCTCTTTCTCTTCTATACTTTGTATAAAATGATCAAAATTTACAACATAATTCTTACTGGCATCAACACACACAAAAAATAACATAACCACAAAAATCCTATTCTAACATTTAACTTCCGTTATATAAAATTAAGACATTTTTTCGTTACATATTTCATTACATAAAATTGTGACATTTTTTAAATAACAATAACAAAAATCCTACAAAATATAACAAACGTTACATAAAATTGGAACATTTTTCTGGGACATTTAGCGTTACATAAAATTGGGACATTTTTTCGAATGGGGGGTAGCCTAAGAATTACGTTGTAATTAATATATATATATATATATAGTTGTACTCGAATAAAGGTCGCAAGCTAGCACTAGTGATCTACATAAAATATAGAAAAAAATAATTCATTTAGAATTTTAGAAGATGTTGCTACAGATACAATTATGTACATATTTGTATATAAATAAAAATTCTTTTATATGAATTTTGCATGTTTATATGCATTGTACATTACTTTTTTGTAAAAATTACCTGAAAAGCTAGGTTGTTAAATTAGAGTAATAGGATATTTTCATTCTGCTTGAAATATTATATAAACAGTATTTACAATAAAAAAACGAAATCAAATTGATCTTTTCTTACAGAAGCCATAAAAACAATTTCAATTCAAGCGAACGAATAACAAAAACGTGTATTAAATAAGTTACAAAAATTCGATTTTATATAATTATTGTAAGGTTAAAAAAATAGCTCACAAATTCTGAACAAATCAGATTTTTAAAATACATTTTTCTTATTTTGAATAACTAATTTACATTTCTCAAAATGAAGATCAAATTTTTTCACATTTATATGGATTAGCTTTTTTTGTTTTTAATTTTATTAAATTTAGTGTCCCGAAGAAATAATTTAGCGTTTAGTTCTAATCTACTTAAATATTCCTAAATGAAATTACGGATTAGCTGGAAAATTTTAAAACTAAAATTAACAATAATTTTTTTGTCCTTTATAAATTTTTATATTAAGCGTAAATTTAAGATGCAGAAATATTTATTTTACTTCATTTGTAAATTATTAATTTTTTTAATGCACCCAATTCTAGAACAATGAATAATAAAACTAAGTACAATACCAGAATACATCATTATCAGTCGTGATATTAAAATTTGATTTAAGCTACAATTTGAAATTATTTCATTTACATTTAATCATTATTTTCTAGCACCTTTTATTAAGCTGATTTATAAATTGCACAAATTAAATTACATACAACAAATGCTTAATAAATTTACCTCCATCGTATCGTAGTTGGATAGCAATAATTATCGTTTAAAAATTGGATTTGAATCTCGCTGCCGTATACGGAAAATACGAAAATTAACTGCTACACCGGGTTAATGTTTAAAGTTGATAATCCCAAAATATAAGGGAAAACCTTACCTTAACCTTTTTTGTTAAGAATTTAAAGCATTAATACAGTAAAGATTAACTCGTTAAATGTAAATTTAAGTGTAATAAAACAATTTCAAATTAGATTGTGAAGATATTTATTTATATTTCCCGGACATGTGCATTTTTCTTTGTAATAATAATAATTGTTTAGATGTTAAACGCTGATGATCTGACTTACTAAAATAATTGTTTTTAAAGTCTTCAACGGATTTTCTCGTTACATAAGATTCTTGTAAATTTACAACTGCCATTTTAACATTACTTTTCGTGTTTAACGGTGTATATCCTTTATATTCGACTTCTTTATTCGATTGGTAATCTACGGCTTGTTGGCTATTCTGCAATATCTGGTTACGTTGTTTTCGTATTAATTTTTTTTTCTTGACTGCGTTATCCTTCTTCGAAATTAATTTTGCTATAAATTCATCTGATAACTTATTTACAAGTTTTTGTTCTTGTTGCGAACCATTTTGACCGGGAGACTTACGATCTTCACTTATATTGTAATTATTATCTGAATCCATTTCTATAAAAACACAAATTATGTTCACTGCAAAATTATAACTTTTGTTTACTTGCAAATTTTATAGGCATTTAATTCAGTTATTACCCGCTTCATTCGCTATATATTATATATCGATAATTAGCAGCTAAATATACAGTATACACAAAAATTTTAATTTATTTTACAAATTCCAGCGATTATTAGGTATAAATCGATAAACATTATACTGTTACTTTCCGAATATATTCATGATTAGTATTTATCTCATAAGAAGACGTTAGCTTTTCTAAAAGGGGCACGGTAAGCATACTTTACTGAATATTTTAAAGAGCCGGATGTTACAGTTTTTTTTACTTAAATTAGAAAAAACTATGTTTACCGTTTTAAAATTTTGCATTTTAGTAAATATTTATACCAACACAGTTAATAATTAAATTTGCAAAATGGAAAATGATGCGAATATGTATTGAATATTTATGAATAATTGTAAATGCTATATAAATATCTTTTGTGAAAGAAACTTATAAACAAAATATGCTTGAAAATAAAACACATTCATGATTTTCACATTATTCACCCGCATTTTTGAAGAAATTATCATGTTTGTTAAATAACTTACTATATATATATATATATACTATTAAATAAAGAGCTTTATCAGTATTTTAATTATTTAAAAAATGTAAATTAAATAAAAACGTATTATATTACTTTTAAGAGTTGTGAGTTATATAAAATGAAAAATTAGACAAACGATATCGTGCTTTACCGAATCATATTATAGTTTAAAGAATCGATTATAATTATCGATAGTAATGTAAAATGCGCTCAAAGGATATTAATTCTTATAACTTACGTCGCAATGTCGCAATGTCGCATTATTATTGGTTTTGGGAGGTGATAGTTTGAAGTTTACGGAACCTTAGCATTGGAATTCCGCGTGTTTCTACAAACCTAGCGTGGTGCGTTGTGTTTGTTACATTATTAATAACGTTATAATTTTATATTTATTTATTTGGAAAGTGTTCGTGTTAAAGATGGCATAATGGCAGGAATTTTTGACATTGAATTACATGAGGGACACACGTTTGAAGAATCCGATAGCGATGACGCCATTGATGTTGAAGAAGTAAGTTTGCATTGTTATGTTTTTTTTTTTTTTCATTTTCGATTATGGGTTAGAGTATAATCGGTTATTTAATTATTTATTTGCTGTTGATTGGTGATATTACGAAAATGTTTCATTTTGTTAACAGTCTATTAAAAGAATTTTAATATTGTTTTTTTTTAATTTTTTTCAAATTCGATGTACGATTGCCAGTATTATTTTCGTTTCTTCTGGTCTAGTATAATGAGTATTTGTATTTAAACATTTCCAATAAATGAAATTTGAAAAAATAATCAGGTGTAATATTTTGTATGTATGTTTTGATTTTTTCATCCATTTTTTTTTAAAAATATTTCATACAGTTTGGAATACATGCTTTACGAAAAATAAAATATGCTATTATGGATAATATGCTTGCTTTTTTTTTCAATCCGATTCTCTTAATTAAACAATGTATTATTGAAATGTGCTTTTAATTTTTGACCAAAACGCACACAATGAATCGAAATTGAATTTGAAATTTATTCGTGCGAGGTAAATGCAGATTGATTTGGTACAGAAATTGCCTCAAACAAAGTTCGCTCGTTTTGCATTAATAATTCGATAGCTAAATTTTTTTTGTAACGCGTTAATTTGATTTTTGATTATTTTGCATTTGATGATATGGTAATATAACACTTCATTTTTAAGCCGTACGCCTGTAAGTTAATAGATAAGAACCGGTTTTGCCCTGTAAATTGTTTTTTCAGTGATTTTCGTTACGGAGTAGTGAATACATTGTATACCTCCGTTAATAAACATTTTGGAAAATGTTCTGTAGATATTACTCTGTTTTTTTTTGTTTTTTTTTTGTTCGTGTTATAATACATCATTTTACAGTATACATTTAACAACAGTTTTCAAATAATTGTCGTTACAGGGATCAGTATGTAAAATTTAGAGGTAATTTTGAATTTATTTGAAGATGTTGTGAATTGAAATACGTACAGGATATATAGTGTGTTATGTAATAGTGTACAAACAAATATACATTTTATCTTGTTGAATATTTGAAATAAATGAAACCATTACATAAGATATTTTTAAAAGACCCACAGATTTTTTTTTCTTCCGAGGCATATTACGTGAAAAATAAATATAATCATGAATTCGTTGAATTCTAATTGAAATAGTTTTATTTGAATTTGCTTAATTTCCAAACATAAAATATGCTGAGTATTTTATTTTTTTACACGCTGTTTAGTACTGGCATTGAGAATGTTTTTAATGATCGAATATACCACATTGGTTTGTTCTATATGCAGTTATCAATGATTATTTTTATATTTTTATCTCCATAAATATCAGCATATAACTCGGTGTGATTGAGCTATTCCTTTATTGAGAGGGGCGCATCCTGACCATATATAAATATAATTAGTTAAATTTACATATCAGAGTTTTATTGATAAATCGTTTATGTAATGCGCTGTAATCCATTAATGACGAATATTAAAAGTACCTACATATAGTGTATTCTTTATTAGTGGTATAAATAATTAAGCAATATACCAACTCTTACGAGATTGCCTTATCATTAAAAAAAAAAAAAAAAGTAAATAAAAATTTCCACCAGAAAGATATATATTTTATAAACTGCGTGTAAAATAACGAGTAATAAAATAATGAATAATTATGAATATATAAATAAGAAACATTAAAAATGAAGACATAAAGGTATTTTAGAAGTTTCAACAGATTCGCGATGTTCACTATTTTTTTCACCAATTTTTTTTTTTTTTTAAGGTGAGGCGATTTAGGTTACTTTTATTTATATTTCTTTTTTTTTTTTCCATTCCCAAAAACTTTTCTAATATAACTTTATATTGTTTTTTAAATATTTATTCTTGTTTTATAATTAAATATTGTTAATAAACAAGATGTATGGATATAATAGTACATTTAACATGTTTTCTTTAGTATATTTTTTTTCTCATCTTTTCTCAATATCACTTTAGAAAAATTGTATTTTGCGATTAAATTGTCTTTTGTTTGCATTTGCCATATTTTTAAAAATATAAATTGAATTACAGGTCTTCTATTAGACTTGTCTGCGATGTTTTTTTTATAGTTACGTAATTCCACGTTTTTCTTGGGAGGGGTGATTATGTTTTTATCGTTATTTTAACTATAACAAAAGCTTTTTACTATCAGTTCTTTCAATTTTTTTTTTTTTTTAATATATATATATTATAATGTACGGGAATCTGAAACTTGATCATTTTAATATATCAAATAAAATTGTCCAACATCTGAATTCTGTAATTATATCAATATGTAAAGTTTTTATAACAATTAAACTTATTCTAATTTGTCGATATATTCATGTTCCAAAATTGTCACTGATTGGGGATTAATTCATTAATAATAGATTTATATTGCCTGTAACATCGTCGTGTCATCAATGACGTCAGAAGATTGCATAGGAATGAATTACCACTATTTTTAGTACGTTACGGCGATCCGTGCAGAAAAAAACACGTGTTCGTTTTCCCTTTTTTAACTTTGTCATTGTATGGTTATAAGTTTGCGAATATACATATACATATATATATATATGTATAATTGCGTGCGCGAGCGTTTACGTGTGTGTGTTACGCACAGATGTCGGAAGTAATTTAAAAAATTTCTCGTTGACCTATAATAAAGAGAGATTTGCGCCTGCTTGTCATATTGCCGTCATTCTATTGTTAGGTGATTGTGCGACTGTTCTGACTAGTATCGGCGACGCGGGTGCGCGGCTTACCCTGCACATTGGCAAGGACATGGCATTGCTTTCAAACCGCGAATACTCTTGTCCCCGACTGAGAGAATGTAGAGCTCCAAATTTATCCGCTGTGTGCATGCTTATATGTGCCCATATATATACACATATACGAGCATATTATACATAAAATGTTTATATATGTGCACATATATATATATCGATGCACCGGTCTTATATTGAAAGATTTTGAAGCGTTTTAGGAATAATTGTTTCTGCCCATTCTTTGATTGATGCGTGCACTTTTAAAAGGGGGGACTATTCGTCAACCTGCAATCAATGTTGACATCGTGATGTAGACACAACACAACTGGTTGTTTAGTATAGTGTTCATTCGTTATTTCGTACAATGAAAAAGCCATCCAAGTTGTAGACACACTGTGGCAGCGGTAGTAAGGTTGCGACAATGGTGGTAGACACGGATGGATGATCCCGTCGACGACGTCCAGACAGACAGCCTTGTGAGTATTATTTTAAGTTGCTTTGTAGGTCGAAACCGTTACGTAGTACATTACGTTAATGTGTTGCGTTGGCTCATTCCGTCGATATTATAGGGCGTGTGCGCGCACGCTCGCGTCGTGTACAGATAACATTCCCAGACGTGGCACTGTTAACAGAAAATAACGCTCATGTTGTTCCAGCCGCCGTCTGCAAACGCTAAGGTAAAAAATTCCGTTCGACTTTCTTTTTCTTCAATACGTAAGGGGTGGTTGAGGATATTATTTGAAATTTTTTGCATGCTATTTATTTTTATCCGATTTTTGTCCTGATAATGTATACTTTAAATATTAATATTAGAAAACTTAGGGATATAGTGTGGGCATTTTGATAGTTATTCTCAATGATGAATGTAGAAAGCATATATGTAGTAAATAAAATGATTTGCTTTCAAAAAAAAAGAAAGTCGTATCGTATTTTAGTACTCTTTTTTTTTGTTGTTTTTTTTTTTAAATATACAATCATAAAATGATACAATGTTTAAGTAAGAAAAAAAGACGGTTAATAATAGTTTTGGATTAGTTTTTTTTTTTTTTTTCCTTTCAATAAAAGTAAATTTTGCTCATCGCATGATTTGCGATGAAATATTAGTATTTAAATAGCGAAAAATTTGATCAGGAAAAGGATCACGTCGATTTTAATTACCTAATTTAACGAAGTTCTTTCTGTAATATTGAAAATCAACTAAAAAATAAGGGTAACCGCTTCGAAATCAATTCCGCGCCGGGGGCTGGGTAATGGAAATTGAGGCAAATTTTTATATAAAAAAACTGATATTTGGATAAGTTAGTGAACAATTTTCAGTCAAGCCGATTTTCCTAAATTTTATCGTTGTACGCGTATTTTGCGATTTGGTTTACAGTGTTTCATTTAATTTTCATTAGAGCTGGCTATTGAGAATTCGTTGTCAGCTGTCTTCGTTTTTCTCTCTATATAATCTCGTCTTAGGGCTCTTGAAGTATTTAAATAAAGCTAACTTCTTTAACGAAGTGTAAGTTTAATAATTACCACCGCCCATGTTAAATTAAAAGAATTCAAAATAAATCATTAAAATTTCGTAATTTCTATATTTAATTGTCCAGCACTTAATTAATTACATACCGCTGCAAAAAATCTTATCCAAATTCACTAAATAAAAGATGTTGCGATCGTTTTAAGAGGTGAATAGATTTGTGTAGTTCTACCTGATTGTAATTTAATATTGTCTGTTATCTTTCCATTTCTTGACGTAATCCGGCAGGATAGTTTAAAATTCGATAAAAAAAACGAGAACACTGTGGTCCTTTAAAATACTTGAAATGCAGTTGGTGCTACGAATCTTCATTTTAATTAAACGATTATTTTAAATATGTATTCTATTCATTTGCTAACATTTATATTTTAAATTATTACGGAATTGTTCTGTTTCCTTTTTTTTTGAAGACAAACATAAAAAAATCTAACAAAGTTTGAGGGTAAAGCATAAAGTGATACGATGCAAATGATGGTATAAGGTACAGATTGCCGGTGCATACGTGTAAGCATTCGTGAGGCACTGCTTCGTATCATTCATAGGATATTGTTTGTTCTTTCGCGCTTAATTTTGTAAAAATAATAAAAATTGTGCGCATGTTTATGTTCTTGCAAGCTATCACATCTCCTCTTCTTTCTCTCTCCTCCGATTACGAAATACTTTTCATACACTCTCTTATCCACGACCTTTTCCTCCTTCACTCGATCGATATCGATGTTCTGTGAATTGCTGGTCATTTAAGCGATGAGGGCAATGAGATACTGGGTTCATTAGCCCGTTCTTCCATTTCTAGTGGTAGGTTTTGGGCACATTTTCACCGCGTTATTATATAGTTCTTCTTTCCTCAGTTGGACGTTTTAAATTATGGTTCAACTACTACTCTTCATTTTCTAATCCTGTTTCTTCTTTACCTTTCTATTCAGCCATCTCTTCCTCCTCGCCCATGGTTCTTAGACTTTTCCACTCTTAAACGGTTTAAAATCTCGACTATTTAGTCTTCTTTCTACATTATTTTCTCGGGTTTCACCTGCTTGTACTCCATTTTGTTCATTTCATCCCCCTTCCACATACATTCCTCGTGATTTTGATTATGTTTTATTTGAATCTTCCGCTTTTTCTGCTGAACAATCGCTCTTCTACTCTTCTCTACTACGAGTATAACTCGGTATCCCTTCATGCATTTACTCATTTCCTTCTACTTCTGTTACTTCTGCCATCCAATTATTTTTATCCGATATCCGTAAACGTTTAAGAAAATAGCTATTTTCTCGCTCTTCCCATTTTTTGGGCTAACATTCTCGTTAACAAACCTACTAAATACAGAAGAAAACAAACAAAAAAAAACTTTCTGTATAAAGTTCTAAAATATTTTTATTAAAAAAAAATTTATAGTTATTTATTATCGAAACAGAACTATTGAGATAAAACAATAATACTATCTAACTGGTCGTATTCATGTATCAAAACTATAAGAAGGTCATGTAGGATTATTGAAATACACATACACACACGCTAGAGACCCCCAAGGAAACTTCTCTCTTTACTAATTTCGATTGCACCCCTCAGCATTGTTAACTGTTAAACTATTAAAATATTAAAGGTTCATATAAAGGTGTGTGTGTACTCCTGTAAATTTTGTAATTTATGATAAAAATGTGCAGATAATCTTATAGCTTATTTCTCTGTGAAGCTGTGGGTAACATGAAGCAAGACTGGAAATCGTTTGAGTACGCTCCGCTCAAGTGCGTCTGTCTAAAACAAACCAGCAACAGGAAGGAAGACTGGAAACCGTTGGAGTGTGCACCGGTTAATTCTGTTCATCTGAAGCAGACGACGAACAGGAAGTATGAATAGAAACCAACACGTTTCCACTAAGAGGGGAAAGAATCTTTTCATAAATATTATTTCAGATAAAACAAAAAATTTTTATGAATTTCCAAGTATAGATTTGAAACACCGCCGAAGCAGTGGGTTACACGCGCTGTTTAATGTATAAACGAAATATAATAGTACGGGTGATTAAAAAAAAACTAAAGATAAACTTATACTGAGGGGTAAAACATGACAGAACAATTCCAACTAGGCTGAAATTATTGCAGAAAACAAATCTCGACGTTATATGACGTGTTAAGTGCAATAAACGGGTTTACGTGTCGGTGAATATCGAAATCGTCGCTATATATTTTTTAAATAGGCTAATTCAGTTCTACAATTAGTATTGGTTAAAATTTTTTTATCGCGTTGTTCACTGTTCTTCTTTTGAGATGCGGCCTTTCGCGTCTCACTCTTTCGTTCGCATCATCGACAAAAATTAAAGTATATAAATTGATAGCTAGAAGTAGTGTACACATCATTGTGGAGCAATGCGTGATAACTTAAATTGGTTCTATTGCGAAAGTCCACAGATAAACAGAAAAATATCGAATCTTCAGGATCTTCAAGATTTCACACATTGCTACATTTAAATGTGAACGGTAAATTTGAAAAAAAAAAAAAAATAGAGACACAGTCATTCCACTTTCTGCGGTACGTGTACGTTAATATAGTATGTTCTATTTGTTCAGATGCTTCTGGTTATTAAGTGCCTACTTTCTTCGAGTGTTCTTTTAAATTGTGGAATGTGAAGTTCGTGAATTGAAATTGTTTGCATAATTAATTCGTTAGTTAAGGTGAATCGTGTTTTAAAAAAATCCACTTTATTGAATAACAGCACTGCGTAATATTTTTAATGAACAAATAAAAGAGGCAGGAGTTAAAGAGAAGCTGCTTCAACAAAATTTAGATAAAAAAAGCAGAACGGATTTGAATTAAGGTAAAAAGGATCGCCATATATGTATTACTACGATGATTGCGGTGATGTATAAATAGACAACCAGATTTACAAAGATACGACAATTTTTAGAAGTTTTAGACAATCAGACTTACACAGATATAACGATTTTTAGATATTTTTTTTCCGTCTACAAACGAACGTTCATTTGGGTATGGGGAATATTGTAATGTTTCTGTATTATTTATCATCATTGAAATTTATATAATCGAATTATAATATAAAAGTTGTACATAGTATTTGGAAGAATTATAGACACGGTAATGTGTGCATTACGTAATCGTCCGAGAAATTGATATCTGTTCTTTAATATGAATGTTTGATATATCGGGCAAAATGCCGCTTGTAATATATTTATACCGCTGCTTTTAACCACAGTATAATGTATCGTCGAGAATCGGATCAATTTTAGAATATGATGTTTATGTTTGCAGTGAGTGAAACACACAGTTCTTTACAAAACGTATATGTTTTCCGTGTTTGCACGGTTTGTATGTTTGTTTGCTTATTTTTTTCTTTCGTCTGCAAGTATTACCGGAATATAGTGATAATTTTAATCATGTAAATAACAACATATTGCTACAATGTTCTTTCGTAATTCAGTATAATAATAAGATAATGGAAATAAAATTGTCGATAGAATCCGCATTACGTTGTGGTTATATGTACATAAAGATGTATATGGTGTGTACCATCTGATCAGAGACATTTCTTTACTTAATATTTTAAATCGTTTGACACGAAAAATTACATCCGTTTATTACTCACTTTCTCGTATATATATATATATATATATATATATATATGTTATTATATTCATATGGACCGATTTAGAATTGCGTTGTAAATTTTGATCATTTTACATAAAGTATAGAAGAGAAAGAGATAGAAATGTAAGCAAGAGAGGTCAAGGAGCACAGCCCCTTGAGAGGACAAAATGGCCGAGTTATATATATTAAAATAACGTATTTTCTCGATAGAATTATAAGAAACTGATCCTGTCTACGGTAATGTTTGAAGTGTATATATTTAAAGTTAACACGGTGCAGGTCAGTAATTACAAAATGGATTGTACTGGGTAGAGTAACATTTTGCTTAGTGAGGTTAATTTAATCGTGTCTAATTAATGTTGTGATTTAAAATTCATCCTAGTTTGTTAATGCTTCGTGGTACCCTGACTACGTGTTGAGTTAATTCGAAAAGAGTGCACAATAGACAACCGAAGTCTTAAATTTATGTTGAAGACTTTATATATTAAGCTTTGGCTCACGCTATGTTCGGAGTATACTAGGCAATTATTGGCAGGCGCAAATCATTTTTCACCTGATAATTAATTAATTTTCGCTACTTTCCGTCAGCCGTAAAGTCAACGTTTCCTATTCCGAATGAAGATCACTATCTTAGAGAGAAGTTTTCTCTAGACCCCCCGTCCCCGTGCAGTATTCGCACACATTGAAATGCCTTGTGATAGGCTTTTTCATTGTTGACAAACCCTAATGACGTTCTCACCTAGTACAGTTTATCTTAATGCTGTAATAATGGTGAAATTAAAGTGCGATTAATAATTACAAATACAAATTATTTCGATCGCGTAAATAAAATTACCGTTTGCCCTGAGAGGACGAATTCGTGGTAAACGACTCCTTTACTGCCACAAAAAAAAAAAAATAAGCAAGAATTTCACTTGCGAACGCTACATTCGAGCTTTTTTCAGTTTTAGTGACTTTAATGCTTGAACCATTGGGTTGACTAAACTTTTGTTTTAGGATCATATCTGTAGATCCATGCTTCACATTGCCCGTGATGATTTCCGACAAAAATGCTGGCTCTTATTCGCATCTTTCCAACAGCTCGTGCGAAATTTCGGGGTACAGCGTTCTTTCTGGTCATCTGTGAGTAATCTGTGGCGAATAAAACACGGCAACTCTGTACATTTTCGAGTCGTCCTGCGGGATTGACCGCATTGAACCAAAGCTGATGGTCAATTGCGATGGCATTTCACGGAAATTTAACCACCGATCTGATCTGATCAAGTCACAAACTTTGAAAACGCGACTAGAATCGCGAGAATTGCGCGGACGGTCGGGCTTTTCATCGTCTTTGAGCGAATCTCGGCCACTTTTAAAACGATCATACCACAAATGGGCAGGCTCACCATACACTGATTTCATCACGTTAAAGCACTTAGTAAACGTTTTATTCAATAAAAAAAAAAAAAAAAAAAGCTTAATGTTAGCGTATGCTGCTCAATCACCGACGTGGTTACAAAATACGGTTTGCAAACCGTACACGGATGACTGAGATCGAAACACGTAGTAGGAGAGTATTAGACAAGATAGCGTTTCTAACGATGATGGTTCATTGATTAGAGAAGGGTTATAGCATTCATTTAAGGTGAAAACCAGTTTGCTGGCTCGCATAGGTGACACGCTGCAAAGAGTTCGGTTTTGTTTGTGATCACCCTTGTATATTAACTTTGTAATATTGATCTTGCACACACACATCGTCCAGGTAACGTTTTAATTCGAATACATTTCACTTTTTACTATTACACTAATTAACTATAATTTTCGCTGTATTACTAACTAGTTAGGTTATCGCATTTATGAAATTATTTTTATCTTAATTCAGTTAACTTTTTTCTTCCGTGTTCCATATTATACATTCTAGAATAATGCTGATATTATCGTTTCTTTTATTTTATACGTTTAGGTTATGTTTTTATCCTCCCTCCCCTCCGACGAATATTTGTTTAATTTAATTTTATTAGCATTCTGTTTCTCTTATACTGTTGCTTATTCAGTAAACTCCATCTGCATATCTGTATGCTTTTTTGGGATTTAAATGTAAATAATTGTAATTATTTGTTTAAAAAATTGAAGTTAGGTAAATATATTTTTTAACATTTGAACTTTTAATAGAGCGTTTAGTTTTCGTTAGTTTATCCCGTATACTTCTATTTTTTTTTCGGATTATAGTTTTATTTTATTCCTTTATTATTGCATTAATGTTTAAATAAATTTTAAAATTCTACACTGTATAGTTATTTAAAAAATTATTTTCGTTTTTAAGGCATCGTTAAATGTTCGCGTAAATTTTTCACTTTTTAAAGATTTCTCATCTAAACTGCTAGTTATTTAATGTATTAAAATTTGATTATCACGACAGTATAACATCGTAAAGGACCGAAATTATATTAATATATAGAACTTCGGTGTGATGAAAACGATTAGCTGGAAAACATAAATTTATCACTCAGCTTTCAATAGATAATTTAAAATAAACATAATTTTTCTGAATCAGTAATATTTATGTTTGTAATTTTTAATTTGTAAAATAGATATATTTATTTATTACGTAATGTAAATGGAACATTTGGTATTATTATGTAAATAAATGTATGTTCAGATAAGCTAAGAAATGTTAAAATGTTTAAATAAAAATAAGCAATATAGGAAAAAAGTCGTAACATCTAGATTAAAATCAAATGGTAGAATTTATTAAAATTAGTGAAATCCATCTGAATCGAATATCCACTTTCTTGCGGTAGCTACCGGATATTATGTAAACCGTGTTATCCGGCATCGGATAGACGAAGTTACTGGTTACTGCTGGTATTAAAAGATAATATTGTATAACGCATCAATTTGGAAAGCTAATAGGTAAACATGATGCTAGGTATTTTTATGGAATCTTGTGATCCGGAGATCCTGGGTTTTATAATCAAGCAAAGTTAAAGTAACTTTTAATATCCAATAAAATTTCAGTGGGGACATATATGTTAAATTTAGAAGTTCAAGGAGGGCAAAATGGTGAGAACTACAAGAAAAAAACAGTTGTCATGTATTTATGAATCTTTTATTATTTTTTTTTAATTTGCCTAAAATAAGAAAAAAACATTGTGCTATAGTAGAGCGAAAAATATCTTACCCAACTAGTTTATTTGAACAGAACCTTTAGAATGGTACCGAACGGTTATTTTACTTTATTAAAAAAAGGAAGGGAAACGCAAATATTAAGTTATATCTTTGAATATTAAAAAAAAAAAAAATCGTAAAACAAAGATTCATTTTGAACTTTATAGTAAAAGAAAAACGTTTGTTATAAATGGACAATAAAGTTATATTATGCGTGTGTGTGTTGTGAGTTGTGCTAGGTGTCGATAGTCGTATAACATATATTAATGATTATATCATTTTTAGTCCAGGGTACATGACATTTTTTGTCCCATGATTATCTTCCGTTAATTTATATAAGATAACAAAGATTAAATGTTGTGTTGTACAATTGCTAAGATTTTTTTTTTTTTTTTTTAAATAAAAGACCAGCAAGAGTGACATTGTCAATTGAAAACGATTTTTCTAAAAGAAGTTTAGAAGAAAAAAGATCGGGGATCATGGTGGCTTGCCCACTTCAGAGGCCTAAAGTGCAGCGTTTTATATATGTATATAAAAAAAAATAAATGTACAGATAATGAATTCGCACATTTCACAAAATGAGCAAAAAATTGCATATTTCATTAATAGCATAACGCACCATTTTATCATTTATGATATGTGCATATTAGTTGTTCATTTCGTGCATTTTTTACAGTTCGTGTGACTTCCAATTTCGTTTATTTGCTCGTTATTGATTTTATTTTTTGTTTGTTATCTACCATTACTACTGCGTAGTAATTGCGTTTTAAGTAATAAAAAAATTAAAATGTCACACCTTTAAAATTCATGTGTGACAAGTTTTAATATTCACTTCTATGTGTGTGCATGCTTGATTCAGTTGAAATTCGGAACTTTTTATTTAATATTGCAATTGGGTTTACATTTTATTAATTTAATAATATGTTTAATAAACCGTCTGTAATAGCGGCATAGAGAAATGGCGTAATATTGTTGTTTAAGCAATGAATGTGACCATTTTAATTTATTTTTAGTCATATTGTAAAAAAAATCAGTACTTTAATAATACTATTTTCCTCTTTTAATGATTAATTTTCATGTTTTTATAAGTCGATTAAAAAACTTATTTTTTTCATTGTCTCTATTCTTACACCCCATAAAAGTGAATTTAACATTCACCTAGACATTTTGCCATGTATTCCTGGCGAACGATAAGGGCATATTGTAATTTTTAGTTAACTCAACTATAGTGAACTATACTAGGATGGCCACCCAATCAGGAAAACCGGGAATAAGCCGGGAATTTTGTTGTAAAACCGGAAAAAAAGTAAAAAAAGCCAAAAATAATATTTTTAATAAGAAAAATCATTTGAAGGAAAAAATGAATGCAATTTTTAATGTACTTCACACTTAAGAATAAATTACGAAGTTCCGTTTTATTCATATAAAATATGCTGCAGCGGTCAAATATTATTAATAGTAACAAAAAAATTCCACTCTTGGACCAGGAAAACCGGAAATTTAAAAATTATATTCAAGTGGCCACCATGTACACGGTTCATGAAATAGGTAAAAAGTTACACATTTCGTGAATTTTCCATTTTATTGTTTGCGCGCGAAGCCCACCCACATGAACATTTTTCGTATTTAACTACTTCCCCATATATGCGCATATATATATATATATATAATATACGAACTGTTTTAATTTAAATTAATACTGTTTATAAGTTGAAGGAGTATATCTAATTATTTTGAATTTATTTTGAATTAAGTAAACAATAAGATTAAGATAAAAATAGGCTTGTAACTTTAATCCCGATAAAATGCTGGTTATAGCCGTGTGTGTTTGTTTAATTGTCCGAGCCTGTACAGGTTAGTTTTTTCGTTACCATTTTTGTAAAACTATTTTTCATCAATAATATGTTTTTGTTTATAATTATAATTTTGGTTTCCCCGGGTTAGTTTCAAGTAGGGCCTTTTTTTTTTTCTTTTTTTTATTTATACTTTCTTCTTTCTTTGCGCGTTGCGTATGATTGAATCCCTAAGGGTAATTTATTAACATTTAATTTTGTGTTAAATATATAGTTTCAGCGGCCTTGTATGATTTTTAAAAATAGAAAAGAAAACGGCTTTTTTCGAAACATAGGAGGGCAGGGTAAAAATGTAAAAATGAGAGCTGTTTTAAAAATTTGCAATAAAATACAGAATTTATACTAAGAAAATTTTTATGAGTTTTTACGACTTCTTAAAGGCTAAGTATTTACTTACCCTGGTGCACGCACACACACACACACACACACACACATATATATATACGCGCGCACACACACACATGTATATATATAAAACTTCGCCCTTCCGTGGCTCGCAAGGGGCTCCGGCCCTTGACCCCACCTGGGGACATTCCCAGACCACTAGCTCTATCGCTTCTATACTTCGTATAGAACGAGGGAAATTGACAATGTCATTCTTAGTCCGACCACCACTACTTTTTTTTGCCACAACTTTCGTCTTCTTATATATATAATACATGTAACGTTTTAGGACAAAAAAAGTGATGGGGGTCCGCCTAAGAATGGCGTTGTCAATAGTGTATGTATGTGTGTATGATGGTCAAAGATATAAAAACGTTTTTCTGCCCGAATTATGGAATTAATTAATCTTTCTCCCTAATTGGTTTTTAAAAAACTTTCGTGTTGATGTTACATAGTATGTTGGCGATTAGTAATTTGTTTATATTCATTTACGCTAAAAAAAAATTCATTATAAATATTTATTATATACCCGTATGTGCGTGTGCGTGTGCTCACATATAAATAAAAAGAAAGATCCGTAAATATTTGAGTATCTTAAGAGTTATTAACATATTGCTGAAACTACTAAGGCTATGACGCTATAAATTTACATGTGGTTAATGTACCTACGATGTGAAAAAATAAAGAAATTTCTAATTTTCTGAGGGACGAAAAAAGGGGGTTAAAGTCAGTCAATCGTTTTTTAAAAAATTAAAAATCGAGCCATTACTACCAAAGAACCGAAATTCTATATGAACATTCCCCAATTTTTTTTTTTTTGAGAATTCGCACTTTAGGCTGAAAAGGAGGATTTCCGCGAAAAAAGGTTTCTTACTTTATAATTTTGTACGAAGATTTTTCATATGGTTTACTACTTTCTAATTAATCTAGTTCGATCATAATTATTGATAAATAAAAACGGAATGTTTCATGCGTTCTATACGAAATTGAATAGCGTTTGAAAAACTCGCAAAACTCACTCCAGATCGAGTACTGCGTTATCGTCATTACGAGACCTCAATACTGATTTTCATGCTTATAGAAATGAAAATAAAGCGGAATTATTGGACCATTTTGCAAGGGTTCAAGTACGTAACCTGCTTAGATTCTCGCTATTCCCAAAGTAAAGCCCAATATCCATATAAAGCATTACTTCATGAGATTTCACTCGTACCTGATACTTTAGAAATTTCTCAAAAAGAAGTTTATAAAGCTATAAAAACACTAAAAATTAAAAATTCTAGCGGTATTGACAACACATACAACGTAATGCCTAAACACCTGCTAGTTAACGCGGGAAATATGTACGTACTTAATGTTATGTTTAAGTTTGGTTACTACTCATGTGAATCGGAAGTGGCTGAGATCATCGCACTTCAATCAGACAAAGTCCCATCAACCGTAGAAAATATTTGGCCCATTAGTTTACTGAGGAACCTAAGTAAAATAACCGAAATGATTATACTTTTACGCCTTCATAGGCACTGCTACACTCGTACACAATTCAGTTTCGGATCTAGACATCCCATTACACATCAAATTAAAGTGAGTTTGTTATTCGCAACTTCAACATTTACAATCATGTCGGAATGATATTTGATGTCGTACGATGTTGAGCGCATATAAGGGATGGTTAAAGGTCCATTTTCTCAACTATTTAACTAAAATGATCAAAAGTATCTAAGAAATAGGACGTGCTATGTTCACATCAATTACGATGTTTCGTATATAAAAACCGATTTGGTGTGTGGTGATGTCAGAGAAGTACACGAGATTCGTATTTGCAATATTTCTACATGATCTTAAACAAATTAACTCGACTTTTTTTCTCCTATAGTACTGCATTATATTGCAGTTTTTTCAGGCCCAGTGCGATTAGTAATGAAATGCAATCTGCAGTTAATAAGTATTTTAATAAATAGAAAATATCAATAAATCTTAGTGAAACGGGAACTTTTACACGTAGGTAGCCATAATTTCCAAAGATCCCCAAAGTTACCGACAAGATTACCTGATTTAATCAAGTTCGTCACCTTGGTGTAACACTTGTCAGTCGTCTTAATTTTACAGAACATATCAAAACCGTATTAGCGTAAGAGCCATTCAAACGAGTTTTAAATGCTATTTAAACTCTCGCAATAAACTTATTCTGTATAAATTCCAAAATACGAGTATATTTTATACACCGAAGATGCGAAAAGTGGAATCTTTATGAAATGTCAAAATTCAGAGAATTCGGGAAAAAAATCGAAATATAGAAAACTGATCTTAATTCGTTATTATAAAAAATTGACGTTTTGTAATATTTCGTATTACAAGTTTTTTAAAAATTAAAATGGTTTATGCAAATGAAACCAGATCACATTTTTAAAATGCAAAATTTAGATGTGCTCTTCTCTTTCTTTCTTTTTTTTTTTTTTTGAGATGTTTATGCCTCTTTCTTTTTGGAACATTTGAAAAGTCAGTCTAATGCGAACTAAAATTAATAATATATCTGATAAACATTATTTATATAAGTATTTTTTGGCATCTTACAGTTTTTTATTAAGGATTCTTAAACAATAAATCGCTACGAAAGGTAAAAAGATAACATATATGATTAAAAATAAAGAATCTAAATTTTTCCATTACTTGGTCCATATCTTTCATGAAAGTTAAATTACTTTTTTTTTTGAAACTTTTATGCAGAAACTTAAAAAAGAGTGTATTAATTGTGTATCGGTGTTAATGAAATTATTCAATTCATACACGTTTTTTATTCGTATATTTTTTTTCCTTTTTGAGAAAATTTATATGTCTATTCTGGTAATATGTTGTGCTTGGAATGTAGGTCATAAATGTATTGTGTTAGGCGTGTCTGTATTTGGAGGGCGTCGTAGAGACTGTCAGTGGAGGTTTGACCATGGAATTTTGTGTTACAATGTTGGCGAGTTTTAACAAACTGGTGTTCGTATCATTGACAATGAATAAATTGTACGGTGATGTAGTTTGCCAGTTTTCTATGTAGGTTGTTCAAATGAGCGCGTTTTAATTCCCCCCTTCTTTTTTTTTTTTTTTTTTCGTTTTAATTTAATTTTAAATAATTATAAAAATAGCGAAAAAATGTAAAAGTCATATTACGTTGCTATTACCTCTATTTAATGACTTAACCTTAATTATCAGTGTGTATATCGCTGACGTTGTATTTGATGTTTAATATTTGGTAGTAATTGGTTAATAGTAGCTTATGTGATATATCTAAGAAATGATTTAAATTTGCTCTGTTTATAGCGGTATTTGAACATTTACATAGGCTGTTAAAATTACAACGTCGTACGTTCATTAATTTGTGTACCTCGCGGTTTATTCCCGTTGGCAGTCGCAATTC
The DNA here is from genome assembly GCA_039619475.1 of Icerya purchasi. Taxonomy (NCBI): domain Eukaryota; kingdom Metazoa; phylum Arthropoda; class Insecta; order Hemiptera; family Monophlebidae; genus Icerya; species Icerya purchasi. Next base: position 147,544,571 of record CM077115.1, read on the forward strand.
TAGACACCAGCATTATGTATACTATGAAAGATTAGGAACATAGTTTGTTTCCTTTTACGATAAGAATATATTATATTATTGACGTAGGAACAATAGTTTATTATATTTATTTTTACGTTTATTTGTTGATAGATTATTTGTTTTCTACATTGTCCATTTTATAATCATTGCGTCACTCGCGTTATCGTTTAATTATTTTAGTCATTTAAATTAATGCGAACAGTTTAAATTCTTAAGTATTGTTTTTTTTTTATATAAATAACTTTCGAAAAGCTTTCATGTAAATTGTTTAGGTATATTGTTGAAGTGCGACATTTTTAATTTACGATGTAAAATGCGTATTTGTAAGTTACTGACAGACTGAAGTTACGCAACACCCTGTACCGTGTTAAACTGCTTTGGCTATTACAGTACGAGGATGCGCGGTTTGTTCTTAAAGATATCTGCTTATTCCACTAATTCTGATAAACTGTGTCATAGATGAAATTACATTGGGAGAATTCTCAAGTTGTTAGTGACTGTTCTGTTATTTATAAATAGGGGCCGATGGAGTGAGAGTGTTGGGCAGTTACACAGTATGTGGGGAGTTGAGGGGGCAACATTTTGGCAACAGAAAGGAAAATTCATGGGAGGTGGGGTTTTTTACAAAATAAAATTATGCGACAAGGTTGTGTGGTCCATGCGCAAGCGGCTAAGGCCACAGAAATCTCTACGGGAAATGCTTTTTTCTGGCTACCATGGTTCAATTGAGGGTTTGATTAGCCTTGAAGAATATCAGACATGAGGACCAATGGATTTTACACGAAGACGGGATGTTATTAAAAAGTATGTTTGCTAGATAAGGCGGAGGAGGGCTATTATTAGGCAAGGGATATTATAATGCTGCTCGGGCGGATGTATCGACGCGTTCATTTCTAGGAATCCCAGCGTGGTTGGGCACCCATAAAAACGAATTGGAGCACTCTCTCTTAATAAGTTCATATAATATCTGCTGGGTTCGAATTGCTAGAGGATGTTTGGTGAGAGAATTAGAGATTGTTCTGCAGAAAGAAAATATTCCAAACAGAAAAATACTCCATATATTTCAGCATCCAATACCGAACAATTGTCATTCAGTCGAATGCTTCGGATCACATCGCATGATTCAAAGGAGCAGACAGTTGGGGATGACGTAGCCTCGGGGATGGCCTTGGCAGCATCCGTGAAGAAAATGCGGAGGTCGGGGTATTTTTGAATTGTCGCTGCTACCAACTGAACAGTATTCGGATGCAAAGGTTCGTTATACTTTATCAGGGAAAAATCAACATCAATATTCAAAGGGACCACGGCGGGATCGTGGTGTTAGGTGTCAGATCGGGGAAGGAAATTACGCTCACATTGTGCTGCGATAAGAGGGCCTGGATTTCCGCCCCCCCCCCTGGAGCCTTGAAACTTTTTAATCAATTGGCCATGATGAGTATTCATAGGCGCGTACTCATGGACAATTTGCCAGAAACCCACGAAAATTATGTTTTAATTAAAATTTTATTCTTGTTTAATAAAATATTAAGCCTTTATAACTTATAAATTTTATTTTTCCTCTCTTTCTATCATCGTGCCCCCCTTGGCGGCTGACAACGCATCTTTCCCCCCTGGCTCATCGGCTGGCGACGCCTTTGTTTCCGGGAGAGGGTCATTAGGGAACTCTGGGGTAATGGGGAAAGCATTTATGTGGATCGGAAAGGAGCTATAACGAGAGGAAAGAGCGAGGGTCTCACGGTGATAAAAGGTTCTGAAATACTATAGTAGTGGGCACCTAACAAGGCGCACAAACTAACAGACGGGGAGGTTCTATGCGCGCAAAGTATCGTGCAAAGAGCCGTGGGGTGCACTAAATCAAGATATTTAAGTAGGGAAGGGCTAGTTGAAGAATACTCCTGGGACCCGTAATTTATTCTGGAAATGACTAAGGATTTGTATATGGAGTGAAGAGTTTTCGGAGGAACATTATATTTTACGTTTGAGACGTATTTGAGTACAGATAGGAATTTATAACATTTAACTTTAAGGTTGGATATGTGAAGACGCCATGTTGGTTTACGATCAAACAGTAGTCCAAGGAAAGTAGTTGTAGAATGGAAATGAAGTGAAGAGTTTTCTAGATTGAGACGGACGGTAGGGGAGTTTTGACGTCCCTTATAGAAATCAACACAGATAGACTTAGATGGAGGAAACACAAGACCGTGTTGTTACAACAGAATTGTAGTTTTTTGATAGTTTTTTGTAGGATTTTTTGAGTATTTGCTGGAAAATTAGAATAAAGGGAAATGTTCAAGTCGTCAAAGTAGAGCCGGGTGTTAACAGGCGGCGCGATACATTCATTTATATCGTTGATATAAAAAATAAACAAGGTTGCGCTAAGAGCAGATTTTTTTTTTTCTTTTTCTTGTTTCGGTTTTCCCCTGGCTTTGTCAGCAACGTACGATTACCCATCAACACGTACAAATAATAGCAATTAGGAGTCACAAGGAATGGAACCTGATTAAGCAACCATACCCCAAGGATGGAGATAGAGTAACAATCAACGTCAATAAATCCAAAACGTATACATTCTGAAAAGAAGACGAATAACATTGTCGATAAGAAGAGCAAAAGGAGTTTGCTATCCAATACCATGGCCACATCTGCAATTACAGAGCCCACAGTACCGACGGATAAAGAAATCAGCCTGCTATTAAGGAATGAGAAGAGACACGAGATGTTTGAAAAACAGTTAGAACCATCAAGCGTCAAAACTATACGCTGTAAAAGGTGATCCGAAAGTTCAATGACTTTCTCCATCAATATGAAACAACGTTTATAATTATTAATTATGAAGAATAATTATGGCGACGACTGCGAAAACAGCGCCCACCATCCTGTCAAAAGGTAAAGAATAGAATTTGGGCCCCACACTATAGCCACGCTGCAACAGCAGCGCTCACGATGTCGGCTAACAAGGAGTTCACTATGTAACATTCTGGCCGCAAATGCGGCAACAGGCGTGCAATATTAACTGCAAACTATGTATGTTTGTAACTGTAACTGCAATATTAGTGCGTGTTTTTCGTTTAGAGAGGGGTTTATTAGAAGTAACTAGACACGATAAGGCAGGCATGCCAAAAAGGAAAAGGAACTGCCGAAGGGAATAGATCCTAATGTGATGAAGTATGGAAGATAGAAATTTTGCTACAATTAGGATAATCAGCATTGACCGTAGATGGAGAATAAATGACACACAATATGAGTTGGAATATCATGTGAGAGCAGCTCCAAGTATAGAGCTGCCCTTTCAGATGATAGAGAGGAATCATTGTGGTAGGCCATTCTCAGTTTGAATGGTGCTCGATGTTGACGAACCGATCCTAACACGGAAGTTTTATTCATTAAAAAAGTTATTCAGATAATTTGCCATGTATCCAATTATACCACCTAATGGCAGCTTGAATAGAAGGCTGTATCGCCATATTTTGAAAAAAAAACGTAGTATACATGTTGATGTCTGTGAAATGCTGTTATTATTTGCCTTTGTAGGCTCAGTAGATGATTAGCTGTAGTACGCATCTTACGTCCTCCGGCTTAAGACGAGGATAGGAGATTATGCTCAAGAAAGAAAAGGCATATTTCAAGCGTTTTTGCAAGGACACTTATGGGATATAGGCCTGTAGTTTTGTGAAAAAAGAGGATCTTTATTTTGCTTCAGGATAGGAATAACGACTGCTAACTTCCATCGCTCTGAGATAGAACTGAAGGACCAAATTTGTTTATAGATATATAAGAGGAAGCGTTTCGCTGAAGGAGGTAAGCATTTTAGCATATAGAGATGGATTTACAGTATGGTATTAAAGTTGATGGTTTAATTCAGATATGGTGAAATGACAATTAAAGGGAAGGGAAGAGTCAAAGATGATAGTTATTGGTTGTTGTTTTATCCTTTTTGAAAGTTCGAAAGAAGTTAGTCAATTTTTATATGCGAATACGGGAAGAGAAATAGCTTTTATAACTTATCACATGTGGGTTTTGTTTACCGATATAAATAATATTGCAGCATCTTTTAGCCATGCATTATAAACGATAGGACCGGATTTGTAAGAAATATTGGTGTAATAGCTGAAGAGATACTTTCTTGAAATATAGAATTACACTTTAGATGGTAATTTCCACTGTAAATTTGAAATTGAATTTGCGTTATTATTTTTATTTAAATTAAAAGTTTAAAATAATTGCATTATTCATATAACGCAAGAGGCTGTTCGTTTCCAACAACCGCTACTTGTTTCTTAATGATAGAAAACAGACAGCAAATTTGAATGAAATTTAATTCGAATATTTCAAATATATAATACTCGCAGTTAAAATTTTGACATATTACGCAAATAATTTTTGTATTCCGTATTCCAGTTTATAAGAAAGACGCTGAGCTTTTTCAGTGAAATGTTTGTGTGGAGTTGAGCTGTTAAGCTCTATAAAGTCGGCACCTTTGATTACAAATGTAAATGTTAAATATTCAAATATACTTCTTAATTTAAAACTGTGTTAATTGGAAAGTGCTGTGATCAACGTGTTATAAACTTTACTATCAACTTTTACGATATTGAAGTAAGCGTATATTGCTTGAATTATTGTAACAGTATAGTATTTAAAATGTGAATAGAATAACTTCAAATATTTTAATAAACTTTTTCTTCCTGTTAGTATTTTATTTGTTGAGTTTGCTATTACAAAAATGGAGCAAGACTGATGTAGCTCTTGGGAAATCGACAACTTTTGCACCAGGAGGAACAAGAATAGACTGGAATTTAAAAAGGTATATTTAGACGGCCACTGTGATGTTTTTTTTTTTTTTTTACCTTCCTTCTGGTATGACTATATTTCATCAGTTCAATCCTCTCTTCGGTGTGATTATTTCCGAATAAACGAATAACATAAGTCGTAACAAAAAAAACAAACAAAAACAGAATGTAATAGTTGTATTGTTGATAAATCGATATGTGATGTGAATTATTATACTACTATAATCGAAAACTGTCGACCCACTTATTGATACTGTTGGTTATGCACAGTGTTCTATACGTGTATTTTAGTTGTTAATTTGGGTTTGTACATTATTATATACGTGTCTCTAGCTTTTCAGTACACGGGATGTTTAAAGAATCTTTTTTTATCGTTCATGACGTCTTTGATAGGTTTAAAACGTAAATTTGTTCACCACAAAACGTTTCAACGGAATTTTACACATTGTTACGGTACAAAAAGCCATATGAATTTTTTTTTTTTTCAAGTCATCATTATATGTTCTGGTGATATTTATATTATTCTTATCATACAACTTTATCTTACATCGGTATTTTGCATTTATTTATACGAGGTTTTAATTTTTAGATTCTCATTCATCGTTTATAAACTTTTGGGGGGATTAAAAATTGGGCAATATTCCCAGTTTTTTTTGATAATTGTTAATTATGTTCAAATTTTTACTGATAAGTAATTATAAGAACTGGAAATTTTTTGTTTTGAACAGAATCAAAGCAATACATGCAGAAATTTAAATAGTGCATATAAGTTATTTCTAAGTTTGACATTAACCAGTGTTATAGCCTTTTTGGTGTTGTCGCTAGCGGTTATACAAAGGCAAATAACATGAGTACTATAGTTAAAGAGCTGTAAGTAAGTGCCTTTGGCCCATTTCATTTTGTACTACATTTTTCTCTGTTATCATCTTTAAAGCACAAAAAAACGAAAAAAAAAGAAGAAAAAGCGCCCTATTTGTCAATAATAGTGTGCTTTATTCTTCTGCATCTACAACTCAGTACGTGAGCAGACTACAGATTATTAGTAGAATATTGACGTATTTTAATATTACTCATTTGAAGACGGTTCTTTTGTATTAAGTGTGTATGCTCAAAATTGAAGTAGAATACTATTCAATGTTGGGCATTATTCGAATAATAACCAGAATAACAAAATTATTCGTTATTCGTTAATTATAAAATGGAAAGTTATTAGTTATTCGACATTAATCTTCATTCATCAGTCATCTGTTAATTGTTATTCCGTTATTTATTATTCGAATAATTTGTCGGGTTGCTATATGTGGTCTAGTGAGATATAATGCTTCGCAAGGGTTGTGCAACTGAGTTCAAGACCCAGTGTTGGGTAGTTTATTTTGCTGGGTTTTTTTTAATATTTTTTATGTTATATACTTTATTTTTAAATTAACGTTATTTAGTATAATTACGCTCAATTTTAATATTCCAAGCACATACGCGGAATTCGTATAAAATGGTTTTAAACGTAAAGATTTGTATATAAATCACAATTAAAATTCTTTTTAAGACGGTGTATAACTTTCGGATGACTGATTACCCTGGGAGCCAAAAAGTTAATAAAATCGTTAATGATATATAATATGGAATTTAAAACGATCTTAAAAATTACTTAAAAATCCATAACTCGCTAACAAATAACTACCTTTTTAAGCAAAATTCAAAATAAATATAATAAAAATTAAAACCTTTTCACAAAATAACGAAATTAACAGTAAACAATTTAACACTTATTTGAGCAAAACGGCAAAAAAGGGTTCATTTGAGCAGATCGAGAAAAGAAGTTGAAAAAAATAAAATGCATTTTAAACATCTCAAGAAGTAGTCTATAGGAAAAAAATATAACCGATACTACATCTTCATATTTGGCTCTTTCGGGCCCTGCAAATTCCAGAATTCGGTAAAAAATATTTCCCCCTCGATTATTCGGTAATAAAGAAGCTATATTTTGGGTTTTTAATAAAAATTTTGAAGTTTGTCAAACTTTCAAAAAAACGCAGAAAAATGATGCGTTCCTTTTTTTGTAAAATTTCTTAAAGCTATTTATAAACATGTGCATTCAATAAAATTTCTATAGTACTGAATATACGATTTTCCAACTTCAAAATGGGTTCTCAAGGCGCTTAAAATGAGAAATGATTTTGATTTTTTTTTTTTTCGGGAACTGCGAAATATTAATCAAAAACTCGCTATTTGGTGTTAATGAAACTATATTTAGGTTCCTTTATCGATTTTCCCAAGTAAAAATTTTTAAGCTCTCATAAATATTATACACATTATTTCCAGGAATGCGGCAGAAAAATAGGTATGACATTAAAATATTAAAGGATGTTCCCTCCCCCTTTATGTTGTCCTTAATCTGACACATATGTGTAGTAGAATACAAGGCCGTGTCCACGGCGGGTGGGATGGCGGGGGGGGGGGGGGGGGGATAAATTTCGCATTAGAACTGAAATAGTTATAAATACACAAAAATCTGAAAAAAAATCAAAAATTTATAATAAATGTTAATGATTTTTTAGGATGTTCTTCTTACATTTAAAAAAAAAAAAAAAAAAAAAAATATATATATATATATACTCGATATTTTTAGGTACTTTATTAATATTTTATGCAAAATTTTTTATTACGAGTATAATCAATAACAATGCGATTTTTAATAATGTTTATACGGTAATTCATTTATGTAAATTATTAATATATAAATTAAAATTATGAATAGTATGAATATTAGTGAAAAATATATTGTTATTTATAAAATAATTATGCGAAGAAAATGTTCACCTCCCCTCTCCCCACATAATTTTGGACACGGCTTTGGTAAAATAGAATGATCAAAACCAACATAAAAGTAGGTTGTTAATGTTAGAGGAGGTTGAGAAATATTGTTTTACATGCGTTAAAACTGTTCTGATATTTGTAATTACAGTTGACTCGCAATGATCCGACATTTGACAGTCCGACACGCTCGGTAGTCCGACGTCGCGTCGGCTGGTGTCATTGCGCTTGCTCCAGACAAAGACAGGCACCCACTTGCTGCCACAGGCTTTTAAGATGTAAATAATAAATTTGTATTATATTCATACGTATTCATTTGTGTAAAACAATGCCTAATTGAGTTTTTTTTTTTTTTTTTTTATAAAAATCATCAATTGCTACGACAACTTAAATTCTCTTGTCTAAGAAGTCAAAATTCAGTTTTAAAAACCAACCTTTGGTAATCCGACAACCCGTCGGTCCCGTAACTGTCGGATTATCGCGAGTCAACTGTACTTCATAAGTGAAAATGTGCCTCTTCTGTTTTATTCTTTCTTTCTTATATAGAACGAAATACTCTTATACCAGTTATACCAAGTAATTATTTTTTAAAAAAAACGTGTCATGTTCGTGATTTTAAAAATACCGTATTTTAATATATAAATTATGTACATTAGATACATTTTTTACTTTTAATTATTTGACAAAAAGTTATTATTTAACGAGGTGTTTGTTTTAATTTACCAACTATTTGTTTAAAACTAAAAATTATTCAATTGTAATACTACACGTGTCACTTTAACACGAATAATTATCGTAAATAATTTTTGATGTTTTAATTAACATTGAATTTATTTATTTATTACAAGAATGAATACGTATTTCTTAATATCGAAACATGTTAAATAATATTGTAGATTTGTAAATTTGAAAATATATTTTTCAGTACTATTTATATAATTAAAGTCACAAAACTATAAACACAATAAATTTATAAATATGCCAACTGGTTTTGCGGTTAATAAACAATTAAAATCATAGCATTAAAGTAAAATTTAACACTTAACAATTAACAGTCGTATATTTATAATTTATTAACTGTTTATAGTTTTGTGATTTTACTAATTATATAAGTAATACTGAAGATTAATACAATTTGTTTGAATATTGATCAACATATAAATGTATTGCTGTTTTGCTGGTTCACATTTATTTTTTAATTAATATAATAACAAAAGTGGATGTAATCATATTAAATAATAATCAACAAAAATGAAAAAAAAATAAAATAAAAGGACACTATTTTGAATTCAAGTCTTTGTGCGACATTTGCCGAGTATCGTATGATCGTACCACTAGACTGTATAGTGATCCATTAAATTATTGGAATAATCACCAACGAACATGATTGATGAATATTGATTATTATCAAATAACGGATAAATTAATCATTGTATGTTATTCGAATAGTTTATTCGTTATTCATTATTCAGTTATTCGAATGAAAATTGCTTGACTCTGATGGAACCTGGAAGTTGTTTTCAATTCAAGAGTAACAACATGTAGATTAACCACTGTAAATCTTCCAAAACTGCAATATTTTCATTGTTTACTCCTCGATAAACGACGAACCTATTAATACAACTTTTAACAAATTTGTACGTGTCTACTAATCACGCATATTCTACACATGTAGATTTTAGATGATTACAGCTGAACAGAACCGTTAGGTTTAAGTTTTGTTTTTTAGGTATTAGGCAATGTACAGAAATTGCGAATGTATATTTGTATATATCATTAGCTTGTCGTTGCTAGATTTAGTTCTCGAAGTGATAGTATTCGTTATACAGTGTTGGTTGAACCGAATGTCAAACGTGTTCACGTCCATACACGGGTTGGTAACTTTCTTCGGTAGATAAGTGCAGATGGAAGAGCTACAGTTCTCTTATTGCTTGTGGAGACAGAAGAATGTTGTTAACCGAATATGAAACATTAATAAATACTGTAATTAGTTTGCAACGACTTGTATACCACTGACCATTTTGATTGACGAGACGTGTACTTTAAACATTTAAACATTTTATTTAACATTAAATAAGTATATTGAAAAAGCATATCTGTAACTATTACATGTAAACTTTTTCAGATATCTTCCTTTCTTTATAAGAATTCTATTTTTCTTGTCATCATTTTTATTATCATTATCATCATCATTATAATTATTTATGTTATTGCATAAATATTTTACGCGTTCCTTGTATAATACACCGAATTGAGAAATTTTCGTTTAAAGCGATACCAAACCTCTTAGATTTTCTTTTTAATGCATTTTTGTTTGGTACTTTTTGAGTTTTTTAAGCGTATTGTTTTTTTCTTTTCCTGAGTGTAGAAAATTTCATTTTTTGTTATCACATCATCTATCTTATAAAGCTATAAGGCCAAAAATGTATAGCAAGTTCTGTATTAGCTAGGGAGTTCATTTATTTTATTTTATTTTTTGTTTAACCTCTTTTCACTATAAAATTAGGAGGCCTGAATTTTGAAAAAAGTAAAAATTAAGTTCTAAAAGCAAATTTTAAAAAATTCCACAGCTCCTTCTGTAATAGCTATGGATTTTTTTTGTTTTTAATCGGCGTATTTTTGTCCATAGAATACTACTAAAATGCAAAAATCCAAATATTTTGAAATTAAAGGGTTTAAATTTGGAAAAATATACACCTAAAATAGAGTAAGACTGTAAACTAAAATAAAGTTTATAGGCTTATCCGAATCCTGAGCAGTTTTGCACAACTAACAAACTAATACCTATTATGTAAAACAAAATAAAAATGTGATGATGACAAAAAAAGAAAAAAAACTATATGTACAAGTACATTATTGGAAATAAAACTGGAGCTTGTTTTATAACAGCTTGAGAATTGAATTTTTTTTTAAATTAACGATTTTTTCTATATACATATATATATATACATAGGCGCACTCAGGATTTTTTTTTGGTCAGGGCTAGAATTTAGAAGATGAGTTAGGGGGTGGTAACTCGGTACCTCGACTAAGTACCTATCTATTTCCGTGGTTTGTAAATTAGAATTAAAAAAATAACAAAAAAAATACAAAATTAACGAATATTATTTTTTAAAAAATTACAAAACTGACGAATTTTATTTAAAAAAAAAAAAAATAATAGAAACGTAACATTATGTTTGTAATAAGCACAAATTAGATAAGTATACGAATTTTATTTTAAAAAAATTAGCTAAAAGTATATATAACATTATACTTGTAATATAAGTAAAAAGTAAATATGTATGTTTTTAAAAAGAAATTAAGTAAAACAAAACAGTACAAAACGAAATTAAGATTTCGAAGATTTTTTGGGGGGAGCAATGGCCCCGTGGCACCCCCCTTGGGTGCGCCAATGTATATATATATATATATATATATATATATATATATATATATATATATAAATAAATAAACGTTATGTAAACGTGTAGTATTTTTTAAAAATTTATGAAGTAAAAAATAAAAATCTGGAAGTTTAGGTTCGGAAACGGGCAGCGAGCTCAGTTCCATAGTAGATGCACAGTTATCGAAATATAAGAAGTATCGTAAACAAATGCTAAATATTAATATTACACTCAACTATATAATTAAACAATGACTTATAAATTGTAATACTATCGGTGGCCACGGGAGAGTTAACCATTACATGGAAGAGAAATCTGAGAGTGAAATATTGAATTATACAATTATTTTTTTGAGTTGAATAAGAAAAGGAATGATAAGCATCTGTTATTTTATGGAATTTTAATGGATGATGACAATAGGATACCATTTAATTCATAAACATAAGAAAGACGACTAACACCTAGCCGAAGTCGACATATTGTTAATCGGAATCGGAAGAATTTGATGTCACGAAATTAAAATGAGCAGAGTTAGGGATTCTTGTTGAATTTGCTTTATAATGTTGTCTTGAATAGAAAGATTTGACCATAAAGCTTTTCAAATGAGTCTAAAATGAGCTCTGTTAAGTATGAAGGAACCATTAATTCAAGCGTCTTTGGCGACTATATTGGTCCTTCATTGCTATAAATGCTGATATGTCTGGGGATCCAAATAAGTCTGACAGTTACGCCCAATTCAACAAGTAGCACTGTTAAAACTCTGATTTTGTGAATGTATAACTATACTTTAGTATTGAACAATAAATATTTTAAAGTTGTTAAGCAATTCTTAAAATTGTACAATATAATAATGAAACTATTCGAATTTAAAAAGAACAGTGCTTTAAAGATTGCGGAACAATTAATTCTGTAAATGGAAGTAAAACGTGGAGGAGAATTTTCATTTTTGTAAAGGTTAAGGTATGGTATGAAGAACGCTGCATCTACAAAATTGAATGCCTTGGGAAACATCTGTAAAGAAATGTTGAGCATTAGTTTCATAATTTAAAATTAAGAAGTAAAATATTTTGTTGTATCGTGGAAATTAAAAAAACTTAATTGAATCGAGGTCTACATGTGGGTTTAAAAAAATATTGGAATGCGGGTTTTTAAAAAATAATGAAAAATGTGAAGATACAATGATAGACGTATAACGGTGAAGTGTAGTAGCATTCCGTGATAATGGGGGCATTTTAGAGGTCCTTAACCTTTGTTTGACTCTAATTTTAAATAAGCTTGAAATGAACGATGACTATCCGGGGAGTAGTATTTCACGAAAAAACAGTCTCTTAAAGAGGATGATCTGACCGCAAGAGGTGAAATTTTGGTTTCGGTTTTCGGGATAGCAATGGGAGAAGGTAAAAAAACACTTATTATGGGTCTAACGCACGCGTTTTGAATTTTCTCTCATTTGTGGCGATTAGAGTTGCTGAGGTGTTTTGGAGGAAATAATAGCTATAGTCTATGGAATATTGCGGTAATAAAATTATTACGTACAATATATACATGAACATGGACTACTATTCTAATGGAAATTGCAGGAAGACTTGAGTATGAGAAATCATTTAGATTATTGCGAATGTAATCCATACGTTTATTCCATGTTTGCAACTGGGGATAAATCCTAAGTACCGTATGTTGGCGAAAGAAAGGAGAGTAAGTGAGCTGAGCCGGCAATAGATAAAAAAGGTTAAAATTAAAAAAAAAAAAAAAAAAGTATTTTAATTAAAACAAATACTTTTAACAGGGGCGGATCCAGAAGAACATTGGGGGGGGGGATTATATAATTACGTAAAATCTTCTACGGTAGGCAGTAGATTTGAGAAATACCCCTTCTTTCATAAAGAAAATCAAATAGCGACCTATATAGAAATTTAAAAATGTTTTAAAAATACGTAATTATTACAATTTTTAATTTAACTTTTGTCTTATATTTAGGGGTGAAAAATAAAATGAAATTATAAAATTCTAACGAAAATGGTAGTTTAGAAATAGTAAGAAAGATAGTATTTTTATTAGATACTTCACTTCTTTTTTATTTCTGTTAGTAATCCGATCCGAATTTTCTTTGTTCGTGAGCAAGTTTAAACATTTATATTTTTCATTGAACTATTTTTAATTAAAATTACAAAATAAAAATTAAAAATAATTAAAACTGGCAAAAAATCGACGGCAGTTGTGTTTAAAATAGAATAAAAAAGGAACATTAATAGTTTTACTAGAAAATAATATTAAATATTAATTATTAAAATCCGTAGGTAAAATTCATACAAATCTTTTATAGCATAAATTAAGTTTCTTTGTTATAACAATTTTTTTCATAGATGCTTTGGTTCTTTGGCGGTGTTCCCCCCCCCCCCCCCCGTGGATCAGCACTGTACTGAACACTTAGCACATGAACAACGGGCAAACCAAGATCGTACAAGGAATTACAAACCTGAAGGAAATACTACGATTGAAAAACGGAGTAGTTTCGATTAAATTAATATTACATTGTCGGCCTAGGAAATTAAAAAATAGTTACTTAATTACTCGAGAATTTTTAAATAACGAGTTTAAATGCTGACGTACGATGTAAACGGCAGATCTGTTATCTGTGCCTAGTGTGTAGTATGATAAAAAAAGAACGATATATTTATTCCGAAAATAAACCGTGCATTATTTCAACAAAGTTATCACGTGATCTAACAATATGTTTTTTTAGATGCGATGCTTAAACGAACATTGTCGAATGCCTCTTTAATGTTTATGAAACAATTAATTAATTATTCTCTATTGACGAAAGACTGGTAAATATGTATATGCATTAACCTAGAAGGTTAGAAACGCTGTCTAAACTGTTTAAACTATAGTGAAAACCGAATAAGTTATTTAAAAAAATGTTGTCATTCTATCAAGGAAAAGTTTGTTAGAAATCTTTTTAAATACTTTATGAATACCTTTCGAATGGAACGAGCGGCAGTAACAGATTTAAATAAAGAAGAAAGATGAGATGTTTTTCTTTAATAACGCGATAATTTTAAAGTTGTTCCAATCCTGAGGGATTGAAAATCTACTTATTAAATTATTAACAGCACGATCAGGAAGATTGTTCAATATACGATAAGTTATACTATCTATATTGGGTCACTTATTTTTATTAAATGTTATTGTTTTCTTTCTTTTTTGACGCGATAGCAAAGATTCTATGTCCAGAGGCAATATAGAGGGGAAGGAATCAACAGTTAAATATCAGTTCGGTTAGAATTAGATAATAAAGAACTGAGTGAATGGCGAATAAAGAAGGGAACAACAAGATATACGAAGCACAGTAAGGAGAACAGGGACGTCAAATGGTAAGAGTTGAATGTAAAAAATAGATCGTTTATTTGAGTGGGACAGACACTCATAAAGAATATGGTTGAATTCATAGAAAGATCGTTCAGATGAAGAGGGCAAAATGAAGAGTATGTTAGGAACAAAAAAAAAATAAAATGAGAAGGAGGTAACAGTGAACGGTTAAGACGTAAGCGAATAATGGAAACGATGGCAGAACGCCGAAGTAAGGGGGAAGCTAAACTTAATCTAGGCTCAGGCAACTGTGCCACATATTGTGGTGCAATATTGTTTATAAATTCGTCGCAGCATTCCGCATAAGCAATATTAAATGAAACGTTGAACTCGCTCATTTTTTGTCTTACGGGCTTCACGCCGTAAAAACGAAAAACAAAGAACTTCGTTTATTTATTTATTTTTTCTATTTCAATTTATACGCCATGCGCAGCAACTAGGCTAGATTTTTTGTCGGGTTCCACTTAGGTGGATAATTTTGCTGTAAACTATTTCGAAATTCGTTTATTTGATTTAGGATAAAAAGAAATGTTTTAAAAACCAATCATAAAGTATAAAATAAGTAACGAAAAAACCTAAAATCAGAATTAGCGCGAGTAATATCAAACCAAAATTCGGTCGGGAATGGCGAAATAAATTCTGTGTTAGTTACGTTTACGTATGGTAGCTTTTCGTTATACCTGATGTTAAAAAAAATTATCGAATTGTATAGAAAAAAGTCGATAAAAAAATGATTCTATATAATTCTGATTATGATTTTTCAGAAATGGTTTAATATGAGCATTGTTGTACTCGCACATATGTGTTCTCGAAAGGCTTGCTAAACGAGTCGATTGATCATCAACGAGTTTAGCATTGATATAACACATGCAGTCTTCGATATACTGGGCGGTTTCAAAACTGACCTGATTCGATGTTGTTTTTTGGAACCACTTCGGTTTGCCGAAGCGTTTGTTGTTTTTGTTAATTTGAATTTTAGAAGCGGTTTTAAAACAGCGTTTTTAGTTGGGTTTTTTTTACGGAATTGGAAAATATTGATAGAAGAAAAACGGCCTCCATTATAGGATACGAAACAAAAAGATCACGCGCGCGGACAGATTTGTAAGAAAGCAGGGTTAAAGGGAAATTGCAAACATTTTTACAGACGATGATATGACGGGAGAGGAAAAAACGAAATTGGTTACGTAAAATAAGCTGTATAAAAATGTCTCCGTGTGCTTCTCCAGAATGTTTTTTTTTTTTTTAAGCTATTGCCTACACTATACATAATTATTTTATGGTTAACGATTTTGATTTTCACACGGATCAAAAAAAAAAAAAACGTATTAATACTTTTCTACGAAAGAACGTAAAAATCTAAATGAATACGACGCAAAAGTAATAATATTTAAAAGTCCGAATTTTTCGATTTTTTCAAAGAAAACTGTTTTTTAATTTTTATTACCATTTCTAAATACTGCCCATAACTAATATGATTATTACAAAAGTGTCGCGGAAATAATTGTCAAATATATCAGCCTGTTTCTATTGCGGATGTAAAATGCGGTTGTTGTTGTTTCGTGATCAATTGGTAAATTGCCGGCGTATGAGGTGTACAAGATACTAATAAGTCACTGTCTCCTCTACACACTTGTATCTGACAAATCGACGATTTGGCCTGACTTTGTTGATGCAATTCCCGAAGCTGATAAGACAGTGTACACCTGATTCCGTGAGTAACTGTTGTCAAGGTGTAACGTGTATCCTTAACATAAAGCCAGAAGATGCTGGCCTATTTCTCGAAATTCGCAGATCATAAAGATACATTCAATAGGTTAAGTACTCAAGAGTACGCAGGCTTATTTTAAAAAAAGTTAAGCTAGAAACATAAAAATCGTTTCTTGCTGAGCTCAGTCGCGCGGAAGGCAAAAATTATTCTCCGTGGAAAGCAGCCGGACGGATTAAGCTTCCGTCTGTCCAGGTTCCACTTATACGTGACGATACGGTAACTCTGAACGAAACAGGACTTGGGAAAAGATGAACTTTTCGCGATACATCTGTCAAAAGTTCCTCGTGACATTCAGTCGCGTATAGATCCAACTCCGATGTACCAAGCATATCAGGGAATTCGATTATTCATTCATATGGAAATTTTGGTGAAATAAGTAACAATATTAATGAGGGGAAAATAGAACGAAAAAACCATCTGGAATCGATTGGAAACGTGTTCTAGTCGAGCTTACAGAATTTTCAAGAATTGATTTGTAATGCATTGGTGCTTCTCATGTACTTGTTTAACGCCTTTCTGCGGTTAGAATACTATAAATTATCTACTTTAAAATTTATACTAATGAAAAAGTCAGATAAACCGGATAAAGAGAGCTGTAATATGGCTACGGCCGATCTAGTTTTTTACTTCCTGCTATCCGAAAATTATGGAAAATATTCTAACTATTAAAGCAATTTCTACTGTTATTCGGAGGTGGCCTACCTGTACACCGGTTTGGCTTCCGGCAATATCATTCGACAATCGATAAAGTTCATCGGAGGAAAAGTTCGTCGGTGGTTGTGTCGATTATTTAGCAGTCATTGGAATTTAAAATGTACTGTTTCGCAAGTATTCGATAAAATATAGCATCTCGTTTTCAAAACGTTCAGATGTTTTTGTTTTTTTTTTTCAAATTGAACCTGCCGGCATAGATTATAAATTAGCAATTATTTAACGTTTAAATATCACATGGTATAATATAATGTATTTTTAGTGAATTATAATATTGCTACCAGATAGACTCAAAATATTAAAAGGAAGTAGCGTAATTAATTTCATCGACATTCGTTGGAAGTTTGCGTGCATTTGCCAGAACCGGTACTGTTTATTCATTCGTTTTTACGTAATAATAAATCCGGCACTAGTCTGCGCGGAAAAAATCCACGCAGATGAACTAAGCCGTACACGTAATTTGTCTGATGTAGCATGTGAATTTATTTGCACAGCTGGTTTCTGTTAACGTTTAATAATCTGAAAAATTTAAGATTCGTTTTATGGTAATTATTTCACTATTGAAGCTTTAATTGACTATGCCATTTTTTAATTTACAGTTGCGTAACAATAATTGTCGTCATTTCGCTTCCGTTATAAAACTTTGCATCTAAATAAACAAAAACAATATATGATTTTTCTAATTACACGCGGTGTAAAAATGGCACAGATATGTTGTGTATAAAAACTCGGTGCATCACCTCAGATGTTACCCCGCCTCCTCTTCGATAGTTATTTTAGAAGAATTCATTTCAGACACAGATTTACGAGTGTGATCAAGTAAAAAGTTTTGCTGTGAAATTAACTGGTGATGGTTAGTCCTTACTTCCAAAGGAGAAAGCAATGATCGAGTCCCGCTTCTCGGATGGTGAATTCGTCGATCGCGAGCTTCCTCAAGCTGTACGCCCCTTCTTCCGCGTTCGTAGACGTTGATCAGTTTAACGTAGATTCCGTACAAGGCGCTGAAATGATCGAAGTTCTCGGTGGTGATCTTAACTTGGATTTACGAGGGTCGCATGGTACCGCATTCCATGGTATTTATGCGCGCAGAATTCGGACTCGAACTGAAGAATGAACTAACCACTTCCACATCACGCAATTCCACGTGCATTGACGCCGTCTTTTCATGACACGTCGACGCACTTGAAACGCGCCATTATATCTGCATCGTCCTCTCCTTTCGTTAACAACGCACATCTCCAATGTCAATGTTGTAAATGGTGGAAATAATTTAACTGTTGCCAATGATACGAATAATGTAAACGATATCTGTTAATAATGTTGTAAATACTGTCGTCAACGATGTAAATTTAAATACCGTATTATCCGCTTCTAAAGAATCATTTTCTGTACAATAAAAATCATAAACTCGTTTTTGCCCATAACATATAACGCCAGCCCATCGACAGTTTAACGGAACAACCTAGATAAAATTCTAATGTCGAGTGAAAGAACAAAGAAAAAAGGCGGAACTGCTCATAAGATATCTTCATGTATTAATGTATCTGCGTAAAGCGTAGACACTCGTTAAATATTTTTTTTTTTTTTTTTTTTTGTAATGGCTTCATTAATGAGGACAGTAGAACAAGAAATGGGAAGAAAAAGAGAATAAAGTTGAATTCTTAAACGTTTAAGAATGGAGGATAAGAAAAATAATTGTAAACAGCAATAACGGAACTAGAATAAAATGGGAGAATATAAGAAGCACCGATAGGGTGGGTGGGTGTAACCGAGCTTTAGCATAGAAAAGTCGAAGTATGATTGGTCAGCAGAAAAGTCGAACATTCAATCAGAATATGATATCAAAGTTGCAAGCAATGTATGTGAAGGGGGGATTTCATTATTTGAAATTGAGATCCAAAAGTTTTTTTTTGTCAACATTCCATTTCGATTGAAAACGCAAAAAAACCCTAATTTTGAACAAAAACCAATTTAGATTGTTGCAAAATATGTTAATAGAATATTGCACAAAACTGCATATTAATCGGATGAGAATTTGCTAAACTACATTTCACAGATCGAGAAATTTTGCGTTTTCAATAAAGAACGCGTTTAAGTTTTCCGAAGTTTGCGCTCTGTATCACTTGCAGCGAATCATTAAACAGGCCGACGTAGTTTAAATTCCTGTATGGCGGAATGGTCGGGATGTATGAACCAATCTTCAGAATAGAAAAAACAAAATTTTAATCTCTTTTAACTCGATTCCTCTTCCTAAGCAGCGCTCTTTCGAAACAGAAATTGGCTTAAAAGGAGAAAATTGTATAAATTACTAGGTACTAAGGTAATTGAACAATTTTATCTTTGAGTTGCATTTATCTATCTGGGTAGTTCTTTTTTGTTCTTTTTCTTTCCCCTCCCCCCGTCAGCCGTGGATATTAACTGGAGCAAGTAAAATTTTGTAAATTTCAATGCGCACCCTATTCGTAAAAATTAATGGTGATTGGTCACGGAGAAGACAAAAGAAGAAAGGTTCGAACAGACGCGGCCAAAAAGATCGTGAAAGTAAGTCGCTGTTTTACCGTCATTGTGAAAAATCGTCTCATCGATTGAATTATTAAAATGTAAAATCTGCAACGTGACAAAGAGAACCGCCTCCTCTCGTTGGATCCGTTATGTCAGTGCGCGGTAATAAATAATGTAAAAAGTTAAATCGAATTTCGTTGAAAAACCAAGCCAAAGTCGTCTCCCGTGCCTACATTAGAAAATACCGCCCGATTGCATGCCGGAATGTCGGCAGCGTTCCTGTGTATTACCGCTGGCAAACAGCGATATATATCGATTTATATTATCCGTAATTAATCGTCATCGCTTGTTTTCATTTGGCGTATATTTAATTAATTGTGATTTTCAGCGGTCGGACGTCAAGGAAAGATTGGCGTAGGGAATTCGTAATATAAATTTAAAAAAAAAAAAAAACAACTATATGTTTCTTTTATCATAATAATAATCAAATAATAATAATAATAATATAATTTAATCAATTTCAATCCACGAGTTCGAAAGGATCTCGTGGTTGGCATCCTTCTGAGGACTTAAGGAGGAGAGGGTATTCTAGTTTAGAGGCACGAATTTAGGTTTTTTCAAGCTCAATAAAAAAAATAAAAAAAATTTTTACTATCCATTTATTTATTCATGTTTTAAGAATACACAAAAAAATTATCAAACAAAAAAAACAATTCAAAGTTCACAAAGTTATAGGCTAATGAAGTGAAGGGGTAAAAAAAAGGATTTTTATCCTGGTTGACACGATTCCAACCCTTTTAGTCACCCGAAACAAAAAAAAAAAAAAAGATTCATAATTAGTAAGGATGTGGTTATAGCCCCTACCGCAGGGAAGAAAAAAAAAATTCCCGTAAAATGGTGACTGAAAAAAAAAGGTCGATTTTTATCTGTTTTCTGACTTTTCTAAATTTTTTAAAAATAGTAAAAATCAAAAATTTTGACTTTTTCTGGTAGGGGTTATAGAGGGATATATAAAGAAAATCCATACCCAATTTCAAGTAAATCGGTTTATTAGAACTTGAGATATCATGTCAACCGTGTTGAAAAAAATAGTTTCGAGAAAAACACGTTTCAAGTTTTAAAAGATCCAAGTAAAGTTTCAGGCAGTGTAATTCATAGAACGGTACGTTATACTTACATTTTCTTAATCGGCGATTTCTGCTTCATACAATGGACCTTCTTCTTCTACTTCAAATTGTACATTTTCTGAAGTTCTAAAACTAGACGAACAGTACTAGCTTCCTTTGAAGCATCAGAAGCTCGGATTTCAGAGCATTCAATCCGAATCCCGCCTGACAGTCTAAATGTTGTTTTTTTTTTTTTTTGTCTATCTGGACGCACAGCACTTCCTTTGTTACTTTTTCTTTATCCATTTTACACTTAATAAATAAAATATTCACTCAAAATTTTTTATTTTTGGACTGTATACAGAGTACGTAAATCTACGTTGCTTGAAGATTGAAACGATACTGACCTGAACTGAACACTAAACAAGAAAAGATTTCAACAAAATACGTTACGATGGCCTACAGTTAATCGATTTTTAAACATATATATAACGTATAAAAGAGTTTGAATTATCCTTAGATAGTCAAAGAATGTCTACCATATATTGTTTGATCCTCTCTGACTGAGCTGATTTAGTTGCCGCGTCACGAAAATAGCTATAAATCCGCAAATAATTTTAATTTTGAAAAATCTTTTTAGGAACATATTCTTAAGTGTTTAAACTATCAGAATATGCAAAAAAAAAAAAAAAGAAAAAAAAATCGATTTTTTCATATTTCTGGACTAGCTTAATAAAACGAAATTTATGTATCAGGAGGATATATTATACGAGTAATTCTTCGAGATATTTCTCGATGAATTTATTTTATATAACCTGTTTCACAGTCTAGAAATTTTATTTTGGAAAAATTATTTCGTCGTTGTAGTTTCTTGTTTTTGATTTTTCTTTTTGTAAACGGTTTTCATTAAATTTTAACCTGTAACGCTGTCGTTTTACGTTGGTGTTCGCGCGTTTTTGTTAAGATTGCGTGCGTTAATTAACGAGGAATGTGTTTTACAATGCTATGTAACCGACGTACGGAACGGATGGTAGATACTCCACTGAATTTACAAGAAAAGTATGAATGAAGCGCGTTTTCTCGATCGCTCTGGAAATCGAATGGTGGAACGGGGAAATATAGGCTGGAACGGCCACATTACATTCGTATATTAACATTCCTTTCCGTATCTGCTACTGCATCTAGCACAGCGGTATCTGTGTAGATTTATTACTGTCGGCGGAGACGGAATGCATCCGGATATTGCTGTAAATGTTGCGGAGAAAGTATACACACGCTTATCCGGAATTCGAACAGCGGAATTCCCGCTATATCATCTAATAAGAGAATGACTCGTGCGAACTACCACACTCCCGACCAAACGCGGACAAGTGTTACCTTGCATACCTGTTTTTCTCCAAATTGGCTGCAATTCTTTCAAAGCCGTTCAATTTTTTGTCGTTTTTTTTTTCTTTCTTCATTTTAAATAATTGACCGCACCGTATTTATAATCGAAATTTTATCAATATTATAAATTGGAGTTAGATAAAAGCTAAAGAGGTCTGACCAGAAGTATTCATTCCCATCTTCTGTGATAAAACAAATAACTCTTCATAACGACGCAGTAGGTATGTTCCAGAACAGTGCTTGAAACGAGCAGTGTTTTTTTGTTACTCGGTGTTTTGTAACAAAATTATTATTTTTGCATTTAAATGCTAAACGTATGATTAAAATAAAATAAAGACTAAAATTTTTTACATAATCACGCACTTAAAAAAATATCTTTTGTTAAATGACTTTGAGAGTTTAAAACATGAAGAAACTTTTACGTTTTTTTTTTGTTTTTTTTTTGTTTTTTGAACAATGTTATGTATTTACAAAATGAAACATAAATGCACTTAATAAGCGAGAGTAGTAAAAAAACAAAAGCACTTACAATAAATTTTTAGTCGTTTGTGACAATAATATCACTCAATATTGGAGTCTTCCGTAGCTAACTACTGTTTAGGCCAGAGTAGTGTTTCGTTTGGGTAGAACCTAGTTCGAAGTCCGCTGGTTAATATAGGAAATGCAGTTGACGAGCCTAAAACAAAAAAGGGGACCTCTACGTACTGCGAACAAAAATCACGTTCGCTATAGAGGGAACTATGCTCTTACGCATATTCAATGCGATGTGCTTCGTATAGGATTAAATCTTAATTATAGTATATGGACCGTTCTTTTCCAGGTGTTTTGAGCGTGTGTAAAATATTAATTTATACAGTTTATTAATTTAAAAAAAAAAAAAAAACCTTCAATTTTATTATGTTTACGACGTCGGTGGAAAAAATAAAAATCAGGTGAATATTTTGCCACAAATAACAGAACGATTTTTACTTAACGGGATTAGTCTTACTGAGTCGATAAATTTGCCAGGCATGCTTCAAAGTGATGTACAATGTTTATGTTATTGTCAGCTGGAATTAAAGCTAAATTTCCATCGGTATCCGTAATAAATTTGCAATGAAAGACAGATACGCGATAGCACTACTTACTTTTTTATTGTATTTTTCATTATTATTGTGTGGTATTTGTAATTAGTAATTCCGACTATTATTACTAGATCTAAAATAAAATATAGAAAACCTTAAAATTTTCCAAATTATTTAATTCAAATAATGTATATTTTTTTTAACAGCTATATTCATCATTTTTTAACAACAACTATGCTGTTATTCTTCTTTAACTGTAATTTAATTGAAGAAATGTAAAGCAGCATAATTCCAGATTTAATTTTTAAACATATTAAGAGCAGAAAAAGAAAGATACGCAGTATTTTTAAAATAAAATACATATTAAAATTATAAAACAAAGATTAATTTCTTAATTGAATGTTGTGTATTTTTTTTTTTTTTTGAATTGTCGCTTTTCTAAAACTTTTTCTTTTTCTTCAAATACTAAACAAATTTTGGTTCATTACCTATTTTTATAAAATCTGAACCATAAATAAAAACGTTATTTTTTTCAGTTTCATACGAAGTTAACATTATTTAATATATATTATTCTTTATGTGGTTAATGTCATAAATAATCTCATAAAAAAAAAGTATCATTTGTAAAAGGTTGTCTAAATACCACCCATTCGGACCACCCAGATATTATCAGTAAAGTAGTTTAGTTACGCAATTTAAAAAGTGGTCGACATTCCGATATAGAAAAAAAATTAAAAAAGAAAAGAAATTTAAGTTTACTGTTAAATTTGAAAATTACCTAATCAAGTAATATTTAAAATAAATAAGCTAGAGAAATATTTTTTAGAAAGTTCAGAAATGTTAGAGCTTCTATCTAGAAAAAATAATTATTTTAAAATAACATATTTAATAATTATTAAAATTAGGCACTTATCCATATTTTCGACTTGATTACAAAACTGATAAAATAAATAGAATTATTCAGATTAAAAAATCTCTATAAAAATTATGTCACGGCCAAACGGTCACTGTAATATGAATTCATCTCACCAAGGATACGTATCCGTGATAAACATTTCAGCTATACCGCTCGTAGCTCATATTCAGACGTGGCAATATAGCTGGAGGCGTATCATACCACTGTGTATCAAACTGGAGGCGAAATCACCCAATAATAATATAGGGAGTCGAAGTGATGATGTTCATATACAAAATAGTGCATCTGAAAAATGTTAAATTGTTTTACCTTTCTCGGGGTGCCTGAATTACCCAATTAGTAGAGGTACCTCTTATATATCATGAAAATATTACATGACGATAAGTATTTCCAGCGGTGGCGTGGTAGTCCTATTCATATGCGGAGGCGAAAGAGATATGCAAGTATATGTATAGAAATATCTTGTGGCGCGTCAGCAATGGGCATTAATCCAACGCGAGTGAAATTATTAGAAATTTCAATGTGCAGTAGCGGGATTCAAACCCGAACGAAACGCTACTGCCTAAACAATTACGCTTTGGTAGCATTATTTTCGAAATATTTTGCATTAAATGAAAAACCGTATTTTTTAAATATTTAAAGCTTTCACAGTGATTACTGATAATAAATAATTTTCGGAAAGAACTGTGATTAAAAAGAAATTTAATTCGCTTAACGTTTCGACCAGCTGTATTCTGCGTTTGTTTCCCTTGTGATATTTCCGTTCTTTTAACGTTTCTAAATTTTTTTGTGGCGTTCTCTGATAGCGTTTCTTTATTGTATTTATTCACTGTATACGCTTCTGTATTTATTATTTATAAGTCGTCTCTTTTTACTTCTCCTTTGTCCCAATTGTGACCCAATGTTCCTCTGTTTTTTTCTTCCGATTTTTTGTGTTGTGGTTTATATTATTATTTCTTTTTTTTTTTCATATGTATTTATATTGTTTTATTATTCTCTATCTGTTGTTGTGCGTATTATCGGTTTTTCCTGTTTAGGTAGGTTTTTTGTTTTGGGTTGGGTTTTTCATGATTTTCGGTTCTTATTGTTATTGTCGATCGCTATTTTCGCTCCATTCTTCAGGTTGCTTCTGATTATATCTGGTCGAAATGTTAAACGAATTTTTTTTTTCCCCATCACAACTGACCAGTTTTAGTGGTCATTTAGCGATTAATTTATTGCGATAAAGAATGTTTTTGTGGAGGGGTATTACTCAGCAGTACTCCCTCTGAACTTTATAATGGCTGGACAAGGCCTAGAGGCTTATTTCGCCACAGTCTACGTATTTCACCGGAGTTATCCAGCAAATTGTTAGCAAGTGGGTTCATATGGATGCTAAGTCGGGCAACATGTTTATTTGCTTGTTTTTTGATTTCATCCTCCACAGACATGACATTTAAGTCATTATGGAGGGTATAATTTGAGACGTACCAGGGGGCTGCAGTAATGGTTCTCAGTACCCTATTTTGATATCGTTATATTTTCTGTAAGTTCGATGTTTTTGCGCAGCCCCACTACCGTACAGCCAGATCGGTTTTAGAGCTATTTTATATAATAGAGTTTTATTGTCCAACGATAAGCCCAATAATAGCCACGACATGGTTCTAGTTTTAAACCTCAAATGCTCCATTTTTTTTTGAATGTGAGTGGAATTAAATTTCTTTTTAAACACAGTTGTTTCCGAAAATTATTTATTATCATTAACCGTATTTCTTATTTCCTTTACTTCTAATAGGATATAGATGTAAGTTATACTGCTTTCTGTTTTGCTGGGTTAATGTTCTTTGTTGTAGCTATGTTGCCGATGAAAATTATGTTCCCCGATTAAGTTCAGATTTCTTATATGTGTTTGTTAACTTTAAAAAAAATGTTGTATTGTAGAGAAATTCCTTTTAGACACACGTTGCGAGATCCTTTATGCTTATATTTAAATTATTCATTTTATTTTTAAAGTTGCGTAAAATTTTTAAAAAGTTAATTACTTTTAAGTATAAAAGTTAAAATAGCGAAGTGGAATTAAATAACAAAGAGTGCTATTAATAAATAATCTAAAATTTTGAGAAATTTGGATTTACATAAAAAAATAAAAATAAAAAAAAATGAATTATTAAATATTACTTTTTGAATAGAACAAATGTAGCCAAACTAAATTTATCGAATTGCAGGGACATTCTTTAAGAGAGCGAAATGTATATTCTCATTTCTGTAATTGTAAAAAAAATCATAATTCCTTGTGCTAAAGTTACAGATTACAGCTGTATTATTACATACTAGATGATTTATTGTCGATAGTTTTTTTTTTTTTTTTTTTTTTTTTCTTGTAAAATAAAGTAATCATTCTGGTTGTTCGATATTGTTATAATAATAAGTTGTGTTTAATCAGTGGCTTTTCGTGTTACGAAATTTTAACTGCATTGTACATCGTTTAAATTTTTAGAACAAAAATTCAGTTAATTTTTAAACAAAAAAAGAGCCAAGAGAATTGCCGAAAAAAATTATTCTAACAAGTAATTTCTTTATGTAGTTGTTAAGCCTAAAAATTTTTCTGCGGAATAAGAATTTCATTATAACAAGTTACTAAATCAGCAGCGTCAATTAATAACTTCTCAGTTATGTAAATTATTACGGTGTACGTTGCAAAAAGACGCGTTTTAGTATATTACTTTATCTTCTGTTTCTGGTGGATATTTATTGATCAAAAAAACGGAAATGGAGAATCACATCAATTAATTTTAATAATTGATGATATATATTCGTGTTATAAAAATAGTGAAGTAGTAAAATTAAAAAAAAAAAAAATCAAATTTAATCAGTAAAATACAAAATGAAATAAAACAAAAAAAATGAACCGACCGTCTCATGGGAATGATTTTTTTTTCGATTTCACTCACTTTTTTTCTCGTCAATTAGCTTTTGAATAAACGTAAAGGAATTATATTACGTGTAATTTTTGAAATTCCCCTTGACCATTCTTGTGATTTTATCATACTCTGCATACGCTCACTTATCCTCGTTATTTCTTCCCTTCTTTCCATTCAAATTGATTTGCTGTCGGTTCCTGGTCATTCGGGCATCTTCGGTAATGAAGCGGCGGACTCCTTGGCTCGGGTTGCTGCTACTTCTCACTTCTTCTTTTAAAAAGTCTCATCGTCCAATCTCCTTCCGCTGTGCGAAGGTTTTCATCTCAGACTTTGGTATCGGATGTATTTCTTTCCTCTTTTTCTAACGATTGTTCTTTTTATCTATCTGTTCAATCTAGTCTTCCTGCCAATTAGTGGTTCGCTTTGTTTCCTTCACTTCGTCGTTCTGTTGTCTCCGTTTATTTGTCTTCTCTCTTAAGCCATACTTTTATTATCTCCCTCCCGTTTCCGTTTTTCGTTGGTTGCTTCTCCATATTGTCCTCTCCACCCAAACGAAGAGCATGTTTGCAATGCTGATTATGTGTTTATTAAGTGTTTATCTATTTTTGCTGAGTGTTCTGCTTTCTACCTCAGTTTGCTGCGACTTGGTCTTCCTACTCCATATTGCGCCTCTTATGTCCTATCTTTTCCCTCTCCACAGATTGTTCCTATTATTTGTTCCTTTCTACTAACAATGTCTGACCGTGTCAAGATATAATTGATTTCTTCCTGTTCTAATTGTTTCTCGGTAAAGGTTTTCGGTTGACAGGCCCAAAAATAATAATAAAAAAAAAAGGGAGAAATTATGAATAATCCACCAAAATAAGATAAAGAATCAAATAAATTTTGAACAAAGAAATAATTGTTTTTTCCTTAAAGTAATTATTGTATTATTACTACTAACGATATATTCGTTACATGAGAACTCGTGGATTTGAAACGATTAAATTATTTACTTTAATATTATTATTTAATTAGGAATTTAAAAGGTTTTATTAACCGACTTCAAAAAAGGAGGAGGTATTCAATTCGACTGTATTTTTTTTTTTTATTTTTTTTTATGTGTGTTACCACAGAACTTTCTTCTAGATGAACCGATTTTGATGATTCTTCTTTTATTTGAAAGGTGGTGTTTGTCATGTGGTCCCATTTAAATTTGATCAAGGTCTGACCGATAGTTTTTGAGTTATCCTTAATAATGCGGGAGATTGAAGCTTTTTGGATGGCTTTCATTCATGATTGTTTTCACCGTCGGATTAGATTTTTGACTTAAAATACTATAAATTTGCCAAATTACCATGGAAATGTAACTTTTGGTGTTTTTACCGTGGAAATATCTGTTCTTATTAAAATGTTTTAATTTAATTGAATAAAAATGCACTAAAAAGTAAAAAATAAAATGCTTTTTTACAAAAAATAAATACCGACTTCAAGGTTTATTATAAAAATTTAAAAATGCACTAAAAAGTAAAAAATAATTACTCCCGATAAAATATATATATCAGAGTGATATAACTTAAGGTGATATCGTAATTCTTATACAACATTAATTTTTTGGAGTTGGCATCAAATTCATATTAAAAGAATAATTAAAAACT
Source organism: Icerya purchasi (assembly GCA_039619475.1). NCBI lineage: Eukaryota > Metazoa > Arthropoda > Insecta > Hemiptera > Monophlebidae > Icerya > Icerya purchasi. The sequence goes on from CM077115.1 coordinate 147,572,938, forward strand.
GCATTAAATGTTGATTAAATTGTTCCTAACATGAATTTAATTCCAACTCCAAAAAGTTAATGTTGTATAAGAATTACGATATCACCTTAAGTTATATCACTCTGATATATATATTTTATCGGGAGTAATTATTTTTTATTTTTTAGTGCATTTTTAAATTTTTATAATAAACCTTGAAGTCGGTATTTATTTTTTGTAAAAAAGCATTTTTGGTTTTTTAAAATATATAATTTTATTAATGCCTACGTTTATCTATCCTGAACGGCGGACCGTTGATAAACACAAGAAATATCTAAATGGAAACGCGCGGAAACAATTAATTAGAAATAATATAAATGGTACGTATCGCTCTGGTGCGCGGGGGGTTTCTTGCTGGCAGGCTGCTAGTGTACGTTGTTTGGATTCTCGGCGAACGCGGGGAGGAGACGCGTAATTGAAATTATGATATTTTACAAATTTTATAAATATTACTAATTGGCAAATCTGAGTTTCGAGGCGATCTGGTTACTAGCTCCTTCCTGTATCGTGATTTTTTCGGCTGCTAGGCAGACTGGTTAGTGGTGCTTTGCTGGATCGAACTTCTTTCGTTTATGATATGAACTGGTTATTTTGTCGAAAATAGACGATATTGTTTCGCGATTTGACGAAGACTATTTTTTTTTACTTACAAGGAAAGTACACAAGTTGTGAGACGCCGATTTTGATGAAGCTTTGACATGTTGTAGAGTATAAAAAAATATTAGACGCGTTTTTTTTTTCTTTCTAATCAGCCCATATGCAGTTTTAAGGGGGTGAAAACCACCTCTAAACTTCACCCACGAAAATCGTTTTTCCTAAATATCTCGTCTTCAACTCTATATTTTTTTATGAAATAAAATGGAAATTATTTCCCGTGCGAAGGAAAAGTAATCCACGGTGATTTAAAATAGTGGAGTTGCATCCCCTATTTTCTAGGAGTGAAAACACCTTTTTTTTGGTCATAATTATGGAATAAAAAGTTATAAAACAACATAAAAAAGTAAGAAAAACATTTTTTAACACGCACAATTTAAAAAAATAAAGTTGACGTGTTTCGGCATTTTCGTGAATTTCACCCTTAAAGGGGGTAAAACACCCCTTACAAGAAACATCAATAAATACATGTATCAAGTAATCCAATTTCGTAAAAAATTTGTATGTAAGGGTTTTTGAGGTCGCTGATTACGAATCCGTCATCAGATTTTGTTAATTCAAAATGGCGGATCCAATTTGGCGGACAAAAAAGTCAAAAAAGCGTTAATTTTAATGACAAATTGTATACGAGGATTTTTGACGTCGCTGATTACGAATCTGTTATCAATTTTTGAAAATTCAAATTATCCTGTGCTTTATAACCATACAGCCCCAAACCTCTAAAACCCAAACAGGCATTCAGCCTGTGTTTTTTTTAACCAACAAACCCCAAACTCTTAAACCTTAGACAGGCCAAAGTCCTGTGCGTTATAACCATACAGCTTCTGACCTCTAAACATCAGACAGAACGATGGCCTATGACTAAATCCGCACAACTCCTGAACTGCAGGCAGACGCAAGGCCTATTTATTGTGGAATACTGGAAAACCGTTCTTATAATTTACTTATTTAAAAAATTATTGGTACGGTCCAACTTATGTATTTATTTATTTCTTTATCTATTTATTAACGGAAATCACTCTTCTTACGAAAATAATAACAAAAATAAATTAAGAAGTGGCCAAAGTTAATTAGTAATACAATAATTTATTTTTTTTTTAGAATGAACTTATACATTAGGAGAATTACATTCAATGAGTAAATCAAAACATTTTTTACTAATTCCCACAATCAATAAACAGTAAACAGTATATTAATACTATTATAGATATAATAATTCGTACTGCTATCATGCTCAATAAATCTGCGAGAAACTGAAATATAATAATCAACGTTTTTAAAAATAAACATCTTTAACTTTTAACATTGGCTCGTTCAGGAAGGCGGTGTTTATTTTGCTCGTTACAACTTTAGTCAAAACAGTCTGTCTGACGTTTGGGAGTTTGGGGTTTATCAGTTTAAAAACACGGGCCTTCGGCCTGTTTGGGTTTTAGTGGTTTGGGGCTGTATGGTTATAAAGCACAGGATAATTTGAATTTTCAAAAATTGATAACAGATTCGTAATCAGCGACGTCAAAAATCCTCGTATACAATTTGTCATTAAAATTAACGCTTTTTTGACTTTTTTGTCCGCCAAATTGGATCCGCCATTTTGAATTAACAAAATCTGATGACGGATTCGTAATCAGCGACCTCAAAAACCCTTACATACAAATTTTTTACGAAATTGGATTACTTGATACATGTATTTATTGATGTTTCTTGTAAGGGGTGTTTTACCCCCTTTAAGGGTGAAATTCACGAAAATGCCGAAACACGTCAACTTTATTTTTTTAAATTGTGCGTGTTAAAAAATGTTTTTCTTACTTTTTTATGTTGTTTTATAACTTTTTATTCCATAATTACGACCAGAAAAAGGTGTTTTCACTCCTAGAAAATAGGGGATGCAACTCCACTATTTTAAATCACCGTGGATTACTTTTCCTTCGCACGAGAAATAATTTCCACTTTTAGGAAAAACGATTTTCGTGGGTGAAGTTTAGGGGTGGTTTTCACCCCTTAAAACTGCATATGGGCTGATTACAAAAAAAGCAAACACGTGTCTAATATTTTTTTATACTCTACAACATATCAAAATTTCATCAAAATCGGCATATGACAACTCGTGTACTTTCGTTGTTAGGTGATGTTTTGCAATTCGGTTTTTTCTTTCGAGCTATATCTCTTCGCTCATAACTGATGTGCCAATCAGTTCATTTGCTAACTGATCACTGCGCGCATCCCTCAAAGGCGAGGTCTGGATCCGACAACCCCTAGCCAGCAACTGGTTCTCATTTACTAACACCATTACTTTCTCACAATAGCTTGACGTTCATTAAACATTTTTACTTGATAATTTTTATTTTATTTTATTTTATTTTATATTAGGCCTATGTAATGTACACATTATAACTTACCATTTTTAGTTTCTTGCCAACTGTTTAAACCCTAATTTTTTGACAACGGCGGGCTTACAGCTAATAAAAATGATATGATTAATCTGACTATATGTACGTGTTCTCTAATTTAACATAAAATAAAAGTGTAATTTCGTTATCTTGTCGTTAAAATGTTTAGATTATAAGCGAACACTATAGATTTACTCATCTTAAAATTACTTTTAAGCTTATTTGAGCTTGAAATAGACAGTTTTGAAATAGATGCAAATTAATTCTTGTCTACATTTTAAATAGGTGGTGCGTTGTGATGAAAATCTACAGCGATTGATTAATTTGGAAATTGGCCTGTCGGAATGTTTATTTAAAAAAATTTGCCCAATACTATTTCTTTAATCTAATTTCTTTGCTAAGCATGTGCTTGCGGTCAGAATATTAGATTGATATGGTGTGCGTGAACATTTTAAATTTTACAAAGGACGACCGAACTTTTCCCAGTGTGAGTCACCAGCATAAGTTAGCAAACTGGTTTTTGTTTTAAATGAATGCTGTAACTCTCCTCTAACCAATGAACTGTTGTTAGAATCGTTATCATTCTGGCAGTGTTTTCATACGTGTTTGAATCGTGCCCGTTCGTGTGCAGTTTACAATTTGTATTTTGTAACCATGCCGCTGATTGATCGGTATGCTAACATTAAGCTTCTTTTTTTTTTTTCTCTCGGGTAAAACATTTGCTATGTGCTTTAGTGCGATGAAAACAGTTTTTCGTGATTGCATTTGCGGTATAATCGTTTTAAAAATATCCGAGATTCGCAGAAAGACGATAATAGAACAACTGGTTATCATCCAATTTTTCGCGATCCGGATCGCAATTTCAAAGTTTGTGACTTGATCAGATCAGATCGGCGGTTAACTTTTCGTAAATGTTATCGCATTGGAATATCAGCCTTGGTTCAATGCAGTCAATGCTGCAGAATGATTCGTACATGTCTAGGGTTGCCGTTCTCCCTTCGTCACATGTTATTCACGGATGACTAGAAAGTATTCTGCCTCGAAATTTCGCGGGTATTGTTGGAAAGGCGGGAACAGAACCTGAATTTTTATCCGAAAACGTTATAAGTGATGAAGCACGTTTTTTTGAAACAACAGTTTAGGCAACTAAATGGAGCAAGCCATTAGAATTATTGGGACTGAAGAATGCCCAAATGTCATATTCGCCAGTGAAACCGTCGTTTTTTGTTTTTTTTTTTTTGATGGCGAACGAGTTGTTTACCACGAATTCGTCCACTAGGGGCAAATGGTAATTTCATTTATACAATCTCGTAATAAATCCTGTTCGTAATTATTAATCGCACTTTGATATTACCGTTATCAAAGCATTAAGATGAACTGTATTAGGTGAGTACATCTCATCAAAATGCTGTACACGGTTATCGTGCGTAGCGATCACAGGGGATGTTGATCATATATCCCTATTTCTGGCAGCTTGAACTAATCTCTCTATAGATGTTATTCCGGTCCATTGCCGAATGTCCTGGGTCCAAGATAGTTTTCTGCGTCCCACTCCTCTTTTCCCTTCAATTTTCCCTTGAAGAAGAAGCCGGATGATTTCATATCTTTCTCCTCTGATTATGTGTCCAAAGTATCTTATTTTCCTTTCTTCGATTATTCGACGGATCATCCTTTTTTCTTGGACGGATTTTAGTACATCTTCGTTTCTCATGCGTGCTGTCCAAGGAATCTTAAGCATGCGACGATAAAGCCACATTTCGCACGCCTCCAAGTAGTTGAGTGCTGTGCCGGAATATGTTGTATGTAGCTTCCAGTCCATAGAGCATAATAGTAGGTCAAATACAGCTTTTCATTAGTCTTTTCCGAATTTCCGAGTTTAATGATTTATCTGTTAACAGGTTTTTCAGTTTTCCAAAAGCAGTGCGCGCATGTTCGCGTATCTTTGTTTAATTTCTGTCTCAGGGTTTAAATTCGATATAATATATAGCACCCGAGATATTTAAATTTTTTAACTTGCTGTCTATTCTTTGATTATTCGCATTCAGCTCTAATTTAATAAGACGGTCATTTTTGTTTATTACCCCATAGATTTTACGCTTTGGAAATGTTCAGTTGAAGACCATATTTTTGACTGCTGTTAATTATTCAATCGAGAATAGTTTGTAGATCAGTAGCTGAGTCTGCAATCAACACACTGCATCATCAGCATAGCGGATGTTGTTAATGTATTGACCATTAATTTTAATCCCAATATCATCCATATATCCTTAGGGTTTGTAAACTACGGAGAAGTCTTATCGCAGTGTCCTCAGAAAATTGCTTGAATATGTTTGGAAATTGAGATTTAAAAAATAGAGTGATAGTTAATATCTCTGTCGCATTAATGTACACCGTCACTTAGCCAGTTTTATCCGAAAGTATCTTACATCAGTTCAGATTCCAGTTCTGTTTTGCCTCTCTTATTCGCGCGACATAGCGTTATGTGATTTTGGCTATTTTTATAAATGAAGCCGGTTCTGAAGGGCAACTGGTTCGAATTTATCAAGAAAATTCGAACTGCGAAAATCAAATTCCCGTTAATATCGCGTAACACGATTTACCAAGTGTTTCAAAAATTGGACCATTTGTTGGCAGAAATGTGTGGACTAAACGCGAACGAACGTTTCGAAGGGCACCTGAAGCTCGGTGGAACTACGTTTAAATCTCGTAGAATGTTGCGAGAATAATTTTTTCTTTAATAAACGCTTTGCAAAACCATTTTAGTGTATCTGCATTTATGTTGTTGCTCATCGATTGTGAACCATTAAACGCTAGACATTTAGCCGATATTTTTTGAAAGGAGGATAGTTGTTGCACTCATTTAAGATGAAAATGAGCTTATTCGCTCGTTCCTATAGGTAAATTGCAACGGGAAAAGTTCGCTATCTTTCTATTCATCCCTCATATTTTACTATTTTTAGTTCTCCCTGTATATCATATGAGTTTATATTTTTGTTTTACGTATTTATTTGTTTATTTTTTGTGTTCCTCTCTATATTAGCACTTTATATATAAGTATATACATATATATTTTATATATAGTATATAATATCGTATGTATGTATTCAGAGTGCGTAAGTCAGAGTACCGTTGCCAGTGTTGCCAGATTTTTTCGTGCTCAAGGAGAATTATATTGTAAACAATAAACACGGTTGTACAGTTTCGTGTGTTATGTTTTTTTGCGTGATGTAAATCGGGTGACTGAATTTTGTTTCTTCCTCATCACTCCTTTTCACCCTTACCCTGCTCTCCATACGATATATATTAGAAAATTTTCTTTTATATATGGTTTTATAATCGATTAAAAAAGTGCATAATTTGCGCTTTATATATGTATACTGCGAATAATTATAATAATAATAATAATAATAATAATAAAAAGAATGGTTTCTAATATGAGATATATTTAAAACTTAACGCGTTTTCGTTCTATTTATGATAGGTTTTCGTTTTTATTCTGTTTTCTTTACGACTGATGTTTGTTAAGCTTTGTTTGTGAAGTAATTAGTAAAATGTGACAACGCACGCATCATTTTGTTTTGTGGTAATTTTATGAAGTGACTTCGGTAAAAAAATAGTTTTTTTTTGTCATCAACTGTGACGCAATTGATGGTGGTAACCTACTTACGTCACACCGTTATGCATAATTATTCACGCGATACATCGCGCTTAATTTTATTAGCTCTAATCGAGCGATTTTTAACTAAAAGTTTAAATCTCAACATTTGAAAAAGCCTTATTCGTAAATTTTTGTTATTTTTTATTTTTCTCATCGTTTTATTGTTTCAATATGCGTGTATAACTGTATAATTTACGTAATATTCTTCTTTATTTTTTCTTTAGCAGTTCCGATTCACCATTCCGAATTATTTTTATTTTCTTCTATTCTTCCCGGTTTATTATTCTGTTTTTAAACACTAATTTCACAACAATATCATTTTTCTTATTCCTTTTTCTTCCGTTACTTTATATTGATAATTTGAGGTCTGCTGATGTCGAAATTTCCTTTATTTTTCCGGATTTTAATGTTTCTGTACTGATGACCATCCTACGCGCGATTATTTTATTTCCTGTAATCACAATTGATGAGGGTAATAAAATGGCTAAGGGGATTAGACTCAGTTTGCTGCTCATCTTCGCATCTATTTTTATTAAATTCCACGTTCTAGTCTTCTATCTCTGTGAAAAAATTTCATCCCAAATTTTGGTGGGATATTTACCCTGTCTCTTTCAAATCGTTCCTTTTATCTTTCCATTTAATCTAATCTTTCTTCTAATCTTTAGTTTTTAGAGATTTTATTCTTCTCGTCATTCTATTGTTATCTCTATTATGCGTATTCTGTTGCTTTCTTCTTGCTATTGTTTTTCCTGTTGTCTCTTTCTCTATTATCCTGTTTACTTCAATCAAGCAGTTCTCTGCGATTCTATTATCAAGTTGTCTATTAATACTTTTCTCACTCTTTGTTGGACGTTCCATTCTCTATTCATATAATTCATAATTTTGATTTGTTCGTTCTTTTTTTTCAATTCTTAGTCTATTATTTCGCCATTCGTTTTTGTTTTTTTTTTACTTTAGCGATTTCCGATCGAATTAAGATCTAATTTACTCTCCTTCTTACGAAGATCATTGATTGACGGACCTACAAATAAGACGAAAATAAATGGTTTTAATTTAGGAACCAATAATCCAGCTGGTTCTACATGAACAAAGATAAAAACTGCATTGCATCTCATGGTGGAATAAAAAGTATAAACATAACTAAGAAACAAGCGCTGTACCAAGAAGAAAGAAAGAAGCACAAACAAAAACGGGATTATGAAACTCGTTTGAAAACAAAAACCTATATAATTTTAAGAAAAATTGAATTTAAAGTCGAAAAATTCTTCATGGTGCTCTAGTCACATTTAAGAGTTTTTCGGTTTTTTTTTTTTTTTGTAGAATAATTAAAGTATAAATTAATTAACGTATAATTATTACGCTTGATCTTATACAAATTGATGATAATTTTATTTTTATTCTTTGGTCAATATGTGTACTAGACAAACAGTTACCATTTTCGGATATATATCCGTGTTTAGACAGAGATGTATGTGTCCAATGATGTGATTTGATGTTCAATTCTAAAAGATGTCAAGTAACATCGGATCTATTTCTGGCAGTGTAATTTTTCATCTACCACAATGCTGAAAAACGTTGGCTGCGCGTGCAAGTACCAAAATTTTCCGGAGACGTTCTGTTGTTTTGTTCGTTCTAAAATGTGTGAGGATTTGGAGTTGAATGTATGGTCTTAGATTACGTTTGTGAGACATGGAATTGGGAAGTGGATGTATATTCGCAGTTAGAATGGACGACACATCGAACTCCTCTAGCGGATTTGATGTGCGCCTCGCGAAATATTTGGAAATTATATGATATTATTGTTCTTTAATCAGGGATGAAACTGAAAAAAATCATGGAACCGGAAATGGTACGGGGGGAGTGCTCGTAATTTGTTATGAAAAAACATAAATTTTGGCCACCCTGAGTCGTTTTTATATTTGTCTTTTTCTTTTTCGGCTATTGTCCTCTATAAAAGGGCTTCATTAAAATAGTTGCACCGCAGCTCTATATCTCTACGGCCGCTTTCCGTTTGTTCCTATCCGTTTACTACTCATAAAAAACTTAATTAATACTTACTACTAGTGAAAATCTAATTGGTAATAAGGCGAAAAGGAATTGTGTAGCTTAATTACCGCGGGCTATTTGCCGGGGTGATTTTTTTCTTTCTCATTTTATTTAATGATACGCATTTTTTTTCCTTTCCCTTCTTATATACCTTTATGGCAGTCCTTCGGTCTTCAGTGTACGCGTCTAGCATTTCTTGTTAGCATTTATGCTGCCAGTTTCTTCGAATATTTTGATTAGACACGTGTTATTATACTCTTTTTTACCCATTTATGTCGTTGAACTTTAAAAATTTTAAATTTCGGTTTGAACTATATAGTACGTCTTAACGAAAAAACCACGTTCTTTAATTTATGACGCAACTAAATGCACGAACGGACTTATCTAACACCGGTTCGTTAGAAATGTTACGAAATAAGGAATATAGCGCGTTGCCTTTGGTGGAGAACAAAAATCTCTTCGGAAGGATTTCTTTTCGCGTGATTCTTTGAAAGCCGTATCAATCACAGTCGTGATTTTAAATTTATTGTTTCGGAGAATTGTTACAGTAAAATATTGAGTGTAATAATTTCAGTTTATACCTCATTGTAAACAATTTTTTATAATATTAAATTACTATATTTTTGTTTTCGGTTTTTGTTTCAGGGAGAATATGATTCGAATCCAGATGTCAATTCGTTCGTCGAGTAAATATAATTTCTTTACTTTATTGTTTATTTTGTAATATATAATACCGTATTTTCTATTAACGTCGTCATAAAATATAATAATAATCCGTTTGTTTCATTAAGAAAAGGAAATGCTACGATAGAATTTAGAGTATGTGCACGATTATGGACGATCCAACTATTTGTAAAGAGTTTAGAGTCGGACTGAACGAAGTAAAAATTTTCCTATGGGTGGGTTAATTTTTATGCAATATTTTTTGAACGTCAAAACCGGATAATTTCAAACATTTTCTATCTTTCGTTTTAGAGCGTTTTAGAATATTGAGAACACCTATCGCCTTGTTTAAGGAAAAACAACATTTGATGTAAAAACATATTTTATACAGACTCGCAGTTTTTCTCCGTGTGTGATCTTTTGTGTAACAATATTATCAGATAATTACTATTTCGTTTAGTTAGTCGATTCATGTTTTTCTAGGCCGATTTATTTTTAGACATCGCATGTACGGTAATGACACTCTGTAGGTTTCAACTGTCCTTTAACTGAGCAATATTGCAGTCTCGGCAGTTTTGACTGCGAAAAGTTGCGTTTCGGAAATGGTTTTTTGTCGCTTATCATTAATTCTTTTCGTGATAAAATTCTTGTAATTCAGTGTTTAATTTCCAGCCATCGCACTTCATTCGGTTCATGTTATTTTTCCGTGCTAACTGTCGCAGGGACGGTCTGTTGAAATTGTATTTTATTTATTTTAGTCTGGAGCCATACCTAATTTTTCTTCTAATCGAAATTGCTTTTCCGTTGAATAAACGTGTAGAGTAATTCGGTAAATAGTAAAAAATTTAACCAATTCGTTTTCATGTGTATTAATTGTTTCGTCTATTCTAATTTTTCTAAAATGAAACGAGAGAAAGAAAGAATTTTAAGATTGTTAGCCAATGTTGATGAGAAATCGGAATGTATTGCTAGTGATTTTTCTGATGAATCTGATATTGATATATTCGAACGTGGTGATTATGATTCGAATTCGGAAATTTCTAACGATGAAATATATGAAGATATTGAAGAAAATGATTTGAGTTCAAATGTTGGGTCTGGTACCATTTCGCCTAATTCCCATTTCGCCTAAATTTAGGGTCGGGTTACTCAGGTAATAAAAAAAAGGTCAGACAAACATACGAATGATTTCGTGTTGACAACAGCGCGTCATCATTATCGAATTTTAAGCAGACTAAACGCATCATTTTTTTTCCTATTTGATTCCACTGTGTCAAGGTTTTTTTTTCTTTCCGAAATACAACAAAACGGGTTTACATGAAAATCAGAAGTGAAAAAATACCGCTAAAAATGTTTGTTGTAAATATACGCGAAACGACCACTCCGATTAATATTTGCGAGTTATTTTATTGGATGTCCAGTGCTGTATAAATCCCACTCGCCTTATCAGTCGGTATATAAAAGCCTTATTGATATTTAGTGTGACACGAACATTAAGGTTCGGAGTTGCAGAAAAAATAATAAAAAAGCTAAATTATAATTAGGTGTAGAGTTTCGAAGTGGTCGCGTTTATGTAAGAAAAAAGGAATAAAAATCGAATAGAATTAACAATAATGACATGACATCGAATGATTATTACAGCGGTAATTTTATTATTGATTATTAAAATTACAATTATAAGTACATACAAAAAGTAAATGTTAAAATTAGGAAAACAGTTGTTTCTTTTTTTTTTTAACAAAAGTTCCTGAACCTAATTTTATTTTTCTTTAATTCAAAAAAAGTGAATTTGCAAATCGAAAGAATTTAAAAATTAAATATTGCTTCGGATTTGAATAAATAATCAACAGTAACGTATACGATTACAAGAGATTTTTCAAAATTTGGATATTAGGACGAGAAAAATTACTAGATTTTTACTATTAAACTCTGTGTACAGCAGAAAAAGAGGAGTAAGCAAGGAATAAACAAGGTGAAGACCATGTTATATGGGGTCAGTTCATGGCTTTTATGGGATTAATAAATGAGCATAGATTTAAAAGCACCATATCAAAAAAATGTATATTTTAAATATTATTATATCTATCGAGTATATTTGTTATATTTCATAATCTTTAACAATAGATTTTTAGTTGTAGAAAGCAGTGAAAATAAGGACAATTTATTAAAAAATGGCGAAAAATTGGTTGTAATAAGGGGTTATTACATTTTTAGATGTGTCGCACGGTATAAAAAAAATTTTAAAAGATACAGTCATGATTTTTTTCCCCGTTCTAAAAGATGAAACGGTAAAACTTAGCGTATGTTGTTAAAAATACTTCTAAAATCGAATTTTAAGGTATAAATAATTTCTCCAGAAGCCTAAATGGTTGCTGCTGGACTTTGAAAAATTCCTCTTCAAATTAGTCACGTTTATTATTCTGACGATGTTTTTCAAGTAATTTCAATAATTAGAATGAAAAAAATAAATAAAACGCAAAAAATGTTGTTTTTAGTCTCTGACAAAGTAAAAAAAAATTTTTTTTTCTTCAATTTTTTGGGCACGTCAACAGTAGAACTTACCCAACGCAGAGAACTGTACATTATATAAGGAAAAGATTAAAAATTGAGGAGATAAAGAAGGCTAACAAAGGAACTATATTGAGAGAGGAGAAAGCAAGAAGAATGGCTTTGGCACTGTAAGGAGTGGGGAGGACAAAGCGCAGAAGATTGGAATAAAGGGGCACTGTCCTCCTTACTCTTGTTTCTTCTATTTCCCCAGTGTCCAATCGAATTAGATTATAATATTTTTCTTCTTTCTTTTATAATCTGTTAAGTCTGCCAGATTTTTCGCAAATCCAAAAAAAGGCAAAGGAAAAAAACCTTCTATCTTACTATTTAAAATGCTTCATTCAATAAATTGCCAAAAGATTACGATTTAACATTACAGAAAGGAAAAAGAAAGAGAATATAAAAAGACGCTATTCAATTAACCAAATATTTTATCATACACTTTCGACATACAAAATAAAAATTTATAGCAATTAAGCGAAAATAATTTTTTAATGGATGATAATTTTTTTTATTCTCTGTTGTCAAAATCTAATTGAATACCATTTCATTTAAAATGTAATTTGCAATAAATATTTCAATATACAAATATTAGATATATATATATTAATTACCTGCTCGATTTGTTTTTATAAATGATATATCCATTACTACATATATTAGCCTGACTCTAAATTTTTGTTTTATCCACAAGCGAAAATTTAAATATTCAAGATAGAAGAATAGTTTCCTTCAGAACGTTGATACACATAACACTCAACCCAAAACAAATTGTGACCTCATAGCGTAAAACAGTCAGTATGCGGTGATTTTCCGCATATTGAGATGGATTTGGCATTTCTTACGACCTTTGAAAATATTAAAATTTTGGTAATAATCATTCAATTTCTCGGAAGGTCTCGGCAGCGGACAAACGCGGCATTGTTTGTCAAAGACGCGTTCTCGGTTACAAAAATCGAAGGATCCGACCGCTACGCAGGGGTAGCGAACTAGTTTCGTTGCGCGTGGCCGAGAAGCGGAAATAGAGCACTTGCTGACAGTATAGGCGTTTGAAATGCGTACCGAGCTACGTTGAGCCGGAAGAAGTTATTTTGATAAAAAGCCTAGAAAAGGCAAAAAGCAGGGCGAACTAAATGGATCTTTATTTATGTTTTCCTAATTTTAACATTTACTTTTTGTATGTACTTATAATTGTAATTTTAATAATCAATAATAAAATTACCGCTGTAATAATCATTCGATGTCATGTCATTATTGTTAATTCTATTCGATTTTTATTCCTTTTTTCTTACATAAACGCGACCACTTCGAAACTCTACACCTAATTATAATTTAGCTTTTTTATTATTTTTTCTGCAACTCCGAACCTTAATGTTCGTGTCACACTAAATATCAATAAGGCTTTTATATACCGACTGATAAGGCGAGTGGGATTTATACAGCACTGGACATCCAATAAAATAACTCGCAAATATTAATCGGAGTGGTCGTTTCGCGTATATTTACAACAAACATTTTTAGCGGTATTTTTTCACTTCTGATTTTCATGTAAACCCGTTTTGTTGTATTTCGGAAAGAAAAAAAAACCTTGACACAGTGGAATCAAATAGGAAAAAAAATGATGCGTTTAGTCTGCTTAAAATTCGATAATGATGACGCGCTGTTGCCAACACGAAATCATTCGTATGTTTGTCTGACCTTTTTTTTTATTACCTGAGTAACCCGACCCTAAATTTAGGCGAAATGGGAATTCACCAAATGTTGCACCGCAGATGATGTAGTATACTGGAAAATACGGTCGTACTTAGTGGAATAAACACTCACCTCCGAAAAATATCAAAACTCCGAAGAAAAATATTTTACGAATTCGTATGCCCCGAGTATCAAGATGCTAACACACCCATAAATATCTGGAAGTTATTTTGTACCGATGAAATAGTTGAAAATATCACAACAAACATGAATACATGGATACAGAATAAATTCAGTAGAGAAAGAGATGCAGCTGAAATGTCGCCAGTAGAGTTTAAAGATCTTTGTGGACTACTACACACACATATAGATATATATATATATAGCAGGAGTCCATAAATCCTCGCACACTAATTTAGAAGACTTATGGACAGCAGATGGAACAGGAATATAGAGTTATTTAGAATTTACATGACACAAAACCGTTTTAAATTTTTACTACGAGCGAAACGGTTTGATAACTTAAATTCACGCGGAGGAAGTAAAACAGTGGATAAACTAGCGCCAATAAAAAAGACCTTTTTGAACGGTTAGTTGGGAATTGTAAAAGTAATTTCAGTCTTAGCGAACATACATACAACGATTGACGAAGTGTTGTTACTGCCGTTCTGCGCTCGATGTAATTTCCGACAGTATGTGCAAAAAAAAATATACAATATTTTTTGAAATTCTTAAAACTAATATTATCATATACATATATTTTAACATTTTTGGTTTTTCGTATAGAAAGATAACTAAATAATGTATAGTATATATTGGTATAACTTTTAATAAGTTAGTAGCGTATGTTGAAATATAAAATTTAGTGTAGTGACTCGGAGAAATCCTCCGTGTGCGATCTGTCGCGTTATTTTTTCTTTGCAACCTCTCATGGGCTAATAAAATGAAAAAAATGAGTAAGCAGTACAGCCTGTATTTAAAGAGTACCGTCCAATTTTAAACTGACTTTACCCGGTTTAAAATGCGTTCTGAGACTTACGCTTTTCAATGTTGTTTATCTTTTTTTGTGTGTGTTAAATGTTATAAAGTATTAAGTGTTTTTGGTAATGATTGTGTTCATTCTTAATTGTGATCCGTAGCCGAAACTATGTGATTCATTGTTTCAATGAGAATGTACAAAACCTTTTGACGGGAGTCGCCAGCGAAGTACATTCCTTTCGTGACGGTAAATAAATTTAGATTTTCATGCAACAAAAAGTGGCGTATATAAACGTGACGTCAGCGCATTTCGGTTGTTTTACGAACAGACTTCTTTCGCTTGACATACAGTCATGTTTGATAAGGTAGGCAGGGAGATCTACGCTCGGAAGCAAAATGAAAAGAACCGTTGGTTAAATTTTGCTTTAGTCAGATATTGACAATTTAAAGGAATTAAACTGGAATGATATATGAAGAGAGCAAAGACGGAATAGGTGTAGGGAGCTTAAGTTGTACCGTTCGACAGAATGAGATACACATTCAAAGAAGACATGATCAGCTTCGTAGATTACTACGCATTCAGGTTAAACGGAAATAAGGGAAAAGGCGAAAATGAAGGAAAGGCAAGAGAGAATATTTGAAACGCAGGCAAATGGTAGAAATAAGAAGTAGGGAAGCGAAGGAAAAATCAAATTTTACATTCGGTAACATTTCTGTTTGTTACCACCCAGAAAGGTAAAAATGTATTAATTCTATACAGCAACATAGTTAAAAATAAATACACATTATACTTATCTTAATGGTAATGTTTTTGGGCACAGCTCCATCTTGAGCTAGAGAAACCAGAGGAAATGTAAAAATAATGATAGATCGAGAACTCTGTGTGATGAAATCTGAAAACGGTTTTTTTGGTTCACTCCGCTGGAGTGTTATAACCGAAACCCTGTTATTATTTTTCGGTATTAATGTTCGTTATTTAATAAAAAATATACAATTAATAATAATAATAAATCTTCATTAGTAAATGGTGAGAAAAATTACGAATTATTAAGTATTCGTGACAGGGTTATTTTTTATTCTGAACGCAAAAACGTATTAAAAGCTCAACTAGTTCCAGATATAAATAATCCAAGAGTATGATTAATTCGCGACGATTGTTGATTTTTCAAATTCGTAATTATTAGGCATGTTAATGTTTCTGCGCGTTTAAAACAAAATAATTGTGTATTGCCCATATTTAATTATTTATAAAGTTCATGTTTTACTACGTATATATATATTATAACCAAAAAGGACGAAAAAATTAAGAAATCGATTGGGGTTTGGTTTATTTCTCACAACGGTTACTATGGTGGACTATTTACTGGCATTTCGGAGATACTTTTTAATTCTTGCCTGTTTGTCGAGAAACCAATATAATACAGAAATTATATAAAAAATGTCGTGTAGGTAAAATGCTTAATTTTTTTTTTTTTTATACACAATGTGAAAAACGTATGAACTGTTTCGCTATATAAAATATTCTGTTCTGCGCAAGTGCAGATATTTTAATTAATGATTGCTCGCAATATTTATTTGTGAATTTTATATTTATGATTCTTTATAATTTGAATTTCTGCTTTAGTGTTGTTCTAATGACTATTTTATTGTTTTTTGAGTTTATAATAAAGTAGTCGAGAGTACATCATGAATTGTGTAATGTGTGAATTCATTGTTTTTCTAAAGTTAAGTTATACTTTTTATTTAGAAAAAAAACATACATATATATATATATATTTTTTAAGTTGATCTTATCGTGTAAATTGAAGAACCAGTACCTTTTTTTTTTTTTTTTCAATTTTAATAGCAAAACGCGCGATAAAAATACAAAAAGCAATTAATTCCGCATGAAAATTATAATTTTTTTTTTATAAATGGCTTTACAGTTTACGCAATTGAAGAATATACACTCCTGTCAACAATAATATTTTATTTGAAATACGCCTATAAAAATAAAATGTAATCCTTGTCCGTTTTAGAGGTCACAGTTTTGTGTTTATCTTTATTTTATACATGTGTAATACGGGTGTTTGAGGGGCGCGCGCACGCGCAAACACGCATAATATATATATATATATATCAAATTTCTTTTGAATCCCGTATCATTTTTATGTTAAAATTTAAGGTTATTTGCTTTTAATATTTATTGTTTTCTTTAATAGATGCAGTTAATAAAACGAAGAATTCTTATGAAATTAATAAAAGCAACGGTATTGTTAGATCAAACGCTTTGTAATTCTGTTCATTAAATATTACAAGCCACTTGAACATTTTAAAATTATACATAAGAGTAAATTATATTGAATCAGAATTAAAACGTTGCGATTTGTTTTAATAGGTACGTTTCATTGTTAAACATATTGGTCTTAATGTTGGAAAATAATTATGAAATTTCACCGGCGGTTAAAAATATAAAAAAAACATAAGAAGTGTTCTTACAATTTTAGTATTACTGGCCGGAACGAGTTTTACCATTAATAAGTTTGGTACCTTTGAAACTTGTCAGGTAAAATTGCAGGTCAAATTTTTTGAATTGCTCAATGCGCATCGTAAAATTTGTTATAAACTTGGATATTTTCGTTATATTTCTTGATATTCCCGGCATGGTTTCATTAGCATCGTATTGATTCGGCATTTAAGCATCCTTCGCTGCTGGTAGTTAAGGATTGTTGCAAGATTATTTTTAATTAAGTGCTCGAACCGCTGCTATTCAAAGTTTTTCTATTTCAGAAGAATTGTTCTTAGGCGCTTTTTTCATATGGGGGGGGGGCTGGTATTTTCAATTCTTAATTCTTTTGAAGCTTTACTCAGCATCGTAATATTCCCCATTCTTGAAGGTAATATCGATGTTTGTCTTTAAAGAACAGGTTTTGGAAATAGAAATCATTCACGGTTGAAAAGTCTACTTGATTCATTGCAATTTAGATTTATATCAGAACAAGGTTGATTACAATTTCAACAGTGCACACTGAAGAGAAAAAAAAGACACATCGAACACGGCGACAAGGAAAAAAATAACAATAACTACAGAAACAAGTTTATGACGTAAAATATGATAAAAAAAGCGTAATAGTTGTCGTTGATACGATATATTTATTTGATTCTGTGTCGTGTTCATGAATATTTAAGACATCATTACGATAGTTGGGCAAGCAAGCGCTAACGTTTAATTTGAATTTCAACTAATGATCTGTTTCGTTGAAACAATATTTGACACTAAAATCTAAACAGAAACAAAACAAGTCTTGAATAGTGCGGGAAAAAAAATGCCGCGTGAAGTTTGATTTGACTAATCGGGGGACAAGTTTTCCAATAATGAACAAAATTATATCCGGAGCGGAACTAAGGGACAGTTCACTCATTCTGAAGATAGCCATCGATAGTTAAGAGTATTGTAGATTATTATAAAGCAATAGTTTCAATCATTCATTGCGAAAACTATTGTAACCGTTGTACTATTTTAGTCGAAAGTGATGGGCTTTTTTTTTTTTTTTTTTTATAATTAGCGTGTAAATTACCTGAAAACCGTGCAGTGGATTTTGTCTGGTTTGATTCGGCGATTAGTTCATTTTGCTTGATTAGTTTTGTTACCATAGTTGGGACGTGCGTGAATGCGTTTTGCCATTATGATTTTCTAAAGCGATGGAACCATTTCGATAAAACGAACATTAATTCATCGTGTACTTTTAGAACTAGTTCGTGAAAATGCTCGGAATAACTAGATCAAATTAAAAGTTCATTTATGTTTTACACCAGTCGCGGTTAAGTCTTTACGGTCGTGTTGGCATTTACCATTATCGTGATCATGGTTTTTTTTATTTTGCATGACGGGGTTGCCGTTCGTAATGGTCGCTTGTATTTTTCGCCCTTTTGCCATTATGACTAAATCCAATTTACGGTCTCTCAATAATTCAGAACTGTTCCTAGTTTTCCACTATTTGTTGGCTCTTCAGATTTGATTTTTTCTAACGCGACCAATGTAAGATGTTTTTTTTTTTTTTAATAGTATAATAATAATATAGGCTGTTTATTTAGTGTTGTTGCTTTGAGTATCAGTTTTTCAGTCTCTTTGTTTTATCGTCATCTCAATAATTACGTGTAAGTCACTGTTGTGTTGATTCGCTTACTGGCGAAAAAGGGTGATTTTTTTAAATTTTACGATGTGTGATTTTTTTTAGCTTGAATGATTTCATAAAATCCTAGCGCGCTCCTCCCTCGATAAAACAAATTTTCTAACCTTCAGAAAAGAATTTTATGGAAAAGGAAGTTCTCCTACCGTGCGAAGGAGCGCGCGCGCCTAAATTACATGATATAGTAGCCGAATTTTTTCTTTGGAGATTCTCAAAGTGTGTTATTCAGACACTTCGTGACAATTTGCTAACTGACAGACTGATGAAAACTCACATTACCAAAATAATTACTAAATTTTAGAGTGAACTGAAAATTATGAACCATAATTCATAACTGCCGCCGTGAAATCTCTTATACTGAATTGAAACTGTAACGGACTCTGTTTATTATGAAAATTTTTTATTACACGTCTCTATTTATTATCCAGCAATAATCTTCTTTCTATAAGAAAAAAAGACTTAAAGCTAATCAAACACCAAACATCCTCATCTTATACTTCCTGGAATCTCTTTCACTTGCTGGACTTAATGGCCATGGGGGGGTGTGTGTTTTACTAGCATTCCTTATTCGAAGCTTCAACATTTGTATGTTCGCGTTCATCTTCATTAATCATTCACCCTATATACTTACTACTTTCCCCTATAAGAAAGTGTATTTGAAGTTCACATTCCCAATCTGATTTAACAGCTATCATTACCGATAATTCTTACTGTAGATTTTAGCGGTTATAATCCGTGCCTAGGAGGCAATAGCTGTGCTAATTGAAATGGTCGTTCAGTTGAAAATTGATTAAATTAGTTTCAATCTATGTGTATTAAATCTACCTGAACCCGTGCATCACATCTTTCTGTATATATCGCACGTGTTTTAGGTTAGATCTAGTTGTATCATCGCCGCAAGTAGCTAATTCCTTGTGTTTTGTCACACGGGCCTCGCGGATAGCAATTACGTCCCCGCACTAGTCTACAAAATCGTCAATAAAGCGTCATTAGGAACTTATAGAACACGCTAGAAATTATGAGGAAATTGACTAGTCTCAATTTGCACCTTAATGTCACACCGTCGCAGTGGACTTATCAGAGAACATCAACTGCATCGTGGATAACTTCACGTTCGCTTTACTTAATACAGCTCGACTGTATACTTCAACACCTGAACAAATCAAATGGAAAATGATATCATGCTATATATCTGAGACATAGTACACTGAATAAATTGAAATTTCCTACGAATGTGACATAACTTATAGGAAAGCTCGTGGCACGATAACGATGAAGTGTAAGTCCAACGAAAATCATGGAGAGGTTTCATTTCGACTGTCATGCATCAATTTGGACAAATTTAGTCTGGTCCAAAATTCGCTTTTTAGATCGCCTATCATCTAACTTATTTTACTCAGCTGTTAACGATGATACTCAAATGAGTAATCGAAATGAAATCATTTCTGCTATCGTTGACTACTATCAGCATACTCTTCTTTTATCGTAGAAAGTTCTTTTATCAAAGTCCGTCCTATTCGTTTGAACTCTTATTAGTGATCTCGAAACATACAATCAGACCATCACCGAGAACTATCATCACTCATTACAAATGCAATAAAATTGCGAAAGAAACTACACCTAGCCTCGATAACATATTTTCACGCTAAAAAATGCTCTATTGAGACACATCAAGTAGATGCGGATAGAAAATACATTTCCTGAAGCTTGGAAGAAAACAGTTATTATTATTATTATTATTATTATTATTATTATTATTATTATTATTATTATTATTATTATTATTATTATTATTATTCCTATTTTAAAATCGAATAACAATGCCGCACATACAGAAAGTTGTCGGTCAGTCTCGCTACCACCGGTATTGTGCCAAATATTCGAACGAGTAGTCGTCTATCTCCTGAATTGAATATTAGAATCAAGAAATCTACTTCACAACTCTCAATTTGAATTCCGGGTGCTTTACGTTAAATCCATTGTGTATTCTTCAGAACACTTTCGATCTTACACAAACGTTTGATAGAGTGTATAGATGAAAGTTTATGGCTCAACTCCCCGCACAGATGGGAGACTCATCGTTTATAAATAATTTCACGTCGAAGCCGAAATTTCTCTTTCGCATAGAGAAGGACAC
This sequence comes from Icerya purchasi, assembly GCA_039619475.1. Classification (NCBI taxonomy): domain Eukaryota; kingdom Metazoa; phylum Arthropoda; class Insecta; order Hemiptera; family Monophlebidae; genus Icerya; species Icerya purchasi. Next base: position 147,593,890 of record CM077115.1, read on the forward strand.
TTCTTCGTTGTTCTTATTGAGAAATTGAGTTCCATAGAGCTCTCTCCTGAGCTCTATACTATTTAATATTGCCATCAATGATCTGTCAACTGTTGTTCAGCCATCGGTGCACAATGCCCCTTGTTTGCTGATGACCTCGCCATATTGGTTAATTGTAGCAACATAAAAAAAAAAAATGGAGAAAAATCCGAAAGGTATTTTGAAAACGGTCCTATCAATTTCTATAGCGAAAATTACAACTGTTTATTTTTCTGTGTTCGAAATTGCAAGCATGATATTGATCAAACTCAATCTTGCTAACCTCATATAAATAAATTGAAACAGACCTGCTTTCGGAAGTTAAATCTGTGACGAAAACTAGCGCATACTTCATATGGGGTAGATCGTATCCAATTACTTTGAATTTGTCGCTCGATAATACGATCTACAGGGTGCGACACCGGGACCTAACGTATTTCAAATCGCTGCTGTAGCTAAATTATCGGAGTGAGCGAGGCGAGGCTGCAGCTGTTGGTAGCCTGATACGCAACATTTTGTTTATAGTGGACAGTAGAACAACGCGCGTTTGTGGTCGAGACGTTTTTTAAGAATTAAGAATCGTATGTGACTATCATACGCACGTTTCGAAAACATTTCTTGATTCAGTCGCATAAATCAATGCCAACCGAAACAGCTGAGCGTTTATAGGTGAAAAATTTTTGTAAGAGAGGGTCTGTAAATTCTGTAAATCAAACAGAACCTCCGGGGCCTGAGAAGTCGGTTCGGACGCCGGTAAGCATTGAGCGCTTGCGCGCAATTTTTGAAGAACTGTCTGTAGAGATAACTCGGAAGTACGTCGCCAGTCTGCATTTGAACGAAAGATCGGTATGACGTATTCTCCATGAGGATTTACATTTTCATCCATGCAAAATGTTAATAACGCAACAACTGCTGGTTACCGATTGCGCCACTCGATTCTAGTTTTGTAAATGTCTACTCCATGAAGTCGAAAACAATCAGTTTCCACTAGACCGAATTTTGTTTAGCAACGAGGCTCAGTTTCATCTGCATGACGATGTCAATATTCAAAATATGAACTACCGGGACAATGGAGATAATCCTCGTATAATTCAAGAGAAATCTCATTACTCGCCGAAATTAACTGTTTCGATGGGACTTTGTCGTACGACATCACATTGGTCCTTACTTTTTCAAAGAAATGGTTAACGGCGAACGTTACCGACAAATGTTGCAGGAATTCGTCGTGTCTAAGCTGAAGAGAAGAAGAAAACTGTCGTTTACATAGTTTCAGCAAGATGGTGTCATATGCTATATCGCAACAGAAACTCGAAATATTGTGAAAACATTTTTGCGACGGAATAATTTCACGCGGACGTGATCTCACTGGCCGCCACGCTCGCCTAATTTGGCTTGTTGCAACTTCTTTGTATAAGGTTACTTGAAGTCAAAAGTGTACAGCAATAAACCACGCGACCTGGCACAGCTCCCAGTCAATGTTGAACGTGAAGCAGCCCGAATTTCTAAAAAAAATCATGGACAACTTCAAAAAAAGTTTATAAAATTGTGTAAAAAATAGAGGAAACTATTTTGAGTGGTATAATTATTAACCCTTATATTAATATCCGATTACCCCCGCTGACGAGACATGTATTTACGCAATCAAAACTGGAAAAAATGCAAATTTTTTTTTTTTGAGCTTCTGAATCACCGTTATTTAGCTCAAAAGTAAACAAACTACTAGCTCAATTTATTTATTTATTTATTTTTTAATACCAAAAAATTATACTAAACTTAAGCCATATCGCCCTGTTAGTACCCAAGGTACTACTCGGGCACTCACGATATACATATATTTTTACTTAAAACATTAAAAATTATTTTTTGTCACGTATGCAAAGTTTTATTTCAAATATAAAAAAGCGCAATAATTATGCTTAAAAAATATTATTTATTACATTCAATACATTTTATAATATTTACCGAGTGTTCATCACAAACAGGAAGTTGACATTTAGTGCAGTTCTTGCGTGTTTTTTGTCGTATTTTTTTTTTTTTTTTTTTGTTTATAATATATTTGACAGGAACCGGTGATCTTTTTCTTTCTTGTTGAGTCTCGCTCAGCCGATGGACCAACAGCTTCTGCAGTTACTATTTAAGGACCTCGTAATGTTTTTAATTGCAATTTTGGTCGTGTAGTTGGACATTACTTGGACATTCATTATACGAGCTTCAGTCATTGGTTTAGCTAATTCTTCGACGTTATTCTGTTGTCTTTTTCACTAACATTTTATTATTTTCATAATAAATCTTAAATGTCGCGAGTGAACTTATGTCGATCATGTTGAAAAACATACAGCCAATGTCCTCCTTGGACATCAACGTTGAGTTATATATCTTCTTAGCATTTGTTCCATAGCGTCAACGCCAGTTCTATATTTATTGTAGTAACTGATGACATCAGTTTTTTTTTCAGGTCATCAGTCACAGCCGTATCCGAATGCGCACGCTTGAAATCAAAATTACAGCTTTATTTCTCTTCGGGAACATAAGAGCACTCGTCACTTTTTCGTGAAAACCAAAAACTGTCGAGTATTGTTCTCGTGATTTATTTGGAGCCATAATACCACCAGGTATATGCGGTTTATCCTTTTTAAGTGAACGAACAATAGTGGAATTCCATGATAACAAGTGCTTGGCAATGAGTAAAGTTGTGAAAAAAATTGCCCATACAGATGTTTCTACCACTTCCTCGGTACGCGGATGCAAGTTCCTTTACTACTTTCTTTCTAATTTTTTTCTCGGATGTTGTTCGCTTTACCAGCGTTGTAAATTATTCCGTGCAAAGGGTATGCGTTTTCAGCATCGCAAATCCACAAAATTTTTATACTATACTTAGCTGGCTTCGAAGGTATATACTAAGTAAATTCTGCATGGTCTCGGAATGGACATAGCTGCTTATCAATCGTTAAATTCTCCGTAGGCTTATATATATGTGTGAGACAAATTTGCATTAAGCATTGCCCACGGATCACGAATTGGAGCTACCTTATTTTCTTTCTTGCATTAACTGCAAGTATTACTGTCATCAAATCTTTAAAAATCGAATAATGCTATATAAAATCTATTGAGGCCATTGTTGCACTATACAGTGGGTACGAGTTGGAATACCACATGTCAAAAGTACGATCAATATTGGAGTTTTATTTTGCTGGAATTACTCAGATACTCATTAACGAGGTTTATGATTGAAAATAAATAAAAAGGAAACGCTTTCTATCACTGAAAAATGTCAAAAATCATAATGTAACAGTACGCGGGGGTACCCGGGTTATAAACAACGTCGGTAAAGTTGGGTATTATAATAAGGGGTAAAACAAAATGAAAAAGGTTAAACTATTTATACTAAATAACAATTTATAAAATTCCCCATCTTGTAATAAAAAAAAAAAAAAAAAAAAAAAAAATCTACGGGAATTTTACCTGAATTTGTGGTAATTTGAAATACGTTAGGTTCTCGTGTCGTTCCCTGTAAATGCGACTATGCTTCGGTAGTTTCTCAACAGGCAACCAGAACTCCTTGCACTCTTTAAACGTCGTATCTACATGGATATTTCGCATTTTAAAATTATTTCTTACCTGAACGATATTATGTTGTGAGCGATTAAACATTTATTGCAAACGTGAAAGTGCTCATGTTTTATTTTGTAAGTACATTATTTTATTTAAAAAAAACAAAACAAAAGTTGATGCCAACAAACTAGTTTTTTAAAAAGTTTTGTTTCATTTATTTGTTTTACATTCTTGAAATCTCGCGGGTATTAAGCGAAGTACGCGTGAAAATATGACCGAATTTTTTTTCCTCTTTAACTGCAATTATGTAAAAAGTTATTAATTTTTATTATACAGTAATCAAACGTTCACTGTTTGCATGGAGGCAAAGATAATAATTTTGCTTCCGGGCAATAAAAAATCATTTTTCGCTTCAAATTACTGCTCCAGAAAATAAGGTAACACTTCAGATTCATTACACTTAGTACATTGTGGACCTTAAGTTCACAATCCCCGACCTCTAAGCTCCGCTTTACTTTATTTCATTGCTATCGTCATTAATACGTACATGCGCGCATATATATATACGAGGTGTAATCAAAAAGTTCTCCGACTAACGCTGTACAGCGAAAATGCAAAATGGTACTGACGCACGTCAATAGATGGTGGTAGGTACGTCAATAACGACACTCCGTTGCAGGTTTCAACTTGTTAGCTTGTTTCTGTTTGTTATTCACGTTTGTGTGATGGTACTATTGTGTTTCTTAGCGATTTTTACGATGGATAAAAAAAAAGAACAGCGTGTGTGTATGTGAAATTTTGCTTTAATTTACAAAAGACTGCAACGGAAACGTTGGAAATGATTCGGAAAGTTATGAGCCGTACCCAAGTTTACGAATGGTACTCGCGTTTCAAAGCCGGCAGAGTTTCATTGGAAGACGAGGAGCGCTCCGAAAACATTACCAAGGTGCAAGAAATTATTCGTTCTGACAGTCGACGGACAATTTTGAGCATGCGTGATGAACTTTCAATCAGTTACAGGCCTTATCAGGCGATTTTAACGGAAGATTTAGGAATGCATCGCATTGCAGCAAAGTTTGTCCCGCGCTTGTTGATGAGTGATCAGAATCAACAACGCGCATTGACATTTGCGCTGAATTAAAAGAACGTGCTTCTAGCGACGATACTTTCTTGTCGAGTGTCATCACAGGAGATGAAAGTTGAATGTACAGCTACGATCCCGAAACAAAGCAGCAATCATCGCGGTGAAAGAGTCCTGGCTCGCCTAAACCAAAAAAATGCCGACAAGTGAAGAGCATGCTCATTGTTTTTTTTCGATGTGAAGGGAATTTTTCACTCAGAACTTGTCCCGCAAGGTCAAACGGTGAATTCGGCATTTGTTTTAAGACGCCTTCGAGAGTATATCCGAAGAAAACGATCGCAGCTTTGGCGCGAGAAGAATTTCCTGCTTCATCATGACACTGCGACATCCCACAGTTCGTTCTGTACGAGCGAGTTTTTGAATAAAAATTCCATGATTGCCATCCCTCACCCACCATATTCACCTAATTTGGCACCTTGCGACTTCGGACTGTCCCCCATATGAAAATGAAGTTGAAGGGCCGTCGTTTCGATACCATCGAAGAGATTCAAAACGAATCGCAGGCAGCGCAAAATCTTTCGGCGGTTTCTTCTTCGATTATTTTTTTCTTATAACTGCACCCATATTAGTACCTATTTTTAAACATGTCGGTGTGCACTTTGCTCAGTGCCAATGCGTGCTATGGCACATGTTAAAAACGGGTACATTCCTTCTCGCATCACGTTTTCAAACTTTTATATTTAATTACTTATTTTAAACTATGTATCACTTAACGGGCACATTACACTTTTTCGGTTTATAATTTCCTATTCCGAAAAACTGATCATTCATTTTTGCCCTAAAACGTATTCGAACAATTTTCTTCTCCTTAGGGGTTCAAAATTTTGTTAACACATTTTTCAAAAAAAAAAATAATAATGGAGAATTCAGAAAAATTTGAACCTAAAGTTTCCGTTTCATGTGTTTTTTAGAAATCGATCACCAGACATTTAAATTACCCGTTATAACGGGACAGAGACAAGCGAGATTTCACGTTTTACGCATCTCAGCGCTTTTCATTAAAAAATTTTAGTGTTTAAACGTTTAACTATGTTTTATATTATTCACCTTTCTTTATTCACTCTAACTTACGTTATTATTTATTTTTTACTCGTTTTAATTTATATTAATAATTATTTGTTTAATTTTACTTAAAGAAAAATTAATTAAAGCTGCTAGGAGATGAATGTTAATATAATAAAAAGATCCATTACTTTTCAAGTATTTCATGCCGGTGTATCGGAAAAAAATAGAATAAATAAAATTTTGCAATAGCGCAAAAACTTTCAACATCGAATAAAGGCAAATTGCATTAAAAATAAACTGAAACATTAAACAACAATTATAAAAAATAGTTCGGTAGTTTAAGAGTTACAAACTGCAATTTGCTCGCCTAATTAACTCGCTGCAATGGATAACGGTCTTAGAGGGTGTGTGTTTGCGGGTCCGTTAAGTTATGGGCAGAGAAATTTTACTCGTATCATCAAAACGTAATCTGGTCTTCGATACCAAGAATCGATTTATTACAGCGTGCGCATACGACTGTAATTTCTGTTATATTCGAGGACTCTGAATGATGGTAAGCTATTGTGTGCGATTTCTGGTTTTGTAATCCGTTGTTGACTGATTAAAATGTGAATAAGAGTGATAATGTTTCGTGCAATAAAACGATACGTGCACTTCATTTTGTGATTCAACCTTGAAATCGGCTTTTAAAAATAGTCCTCGTTCAGGGCCGCTTTCTGCTGGTACCACGTTTTTCATATTGTTTTCATCGAAGTATTTTACAGTTAGGTTAATAAAAAAAGAAAATGAATTTGCAATATTGTAAAATCCCATTTAACCCCCCCCCGTCCCGTTTTTTCCTATATCGAAAATGGTAATAATGAAATCATTTATTGTAATACGATGTTGCTCGTTTGCTTTTCAACTACCTGCCCTGATACTACATTCCCTCCTTTTGAAATTGTCACACCGCATTTATTGTCACTTTTAATAACAGGTTCGGTTGCTACTACGATAAAAAATATTACGAAACGTAAAGAAGCGAATAAAAAAAGTGTCCTTATTTTAATTAACTCCCGCTTGGAATATTAATTCAACCGTTATCATTTTAGTGTCTCGGTCGCGCCGTATATAAAATTACTTTCCTTATTCGCCGTTTTCCACCTATGTGTGAAAAGCTTCTCCTCATCATTATTGTCTGGGCGCTTTATACCAAAGAACACACTTTCCTATAACCGGTTCTTCTAAATTTTTCCGTAATTTTATTTTCTTACTTTTCCTGTTACGGTTAATTTTGTCTTCAGATTTGTAATGAGGTGCTTGTGCATCGCATCAGTATGTGAAAATTAAGTACTATGTTCAAGCATTTTTACATAATAAATTAATGTGTAAAGAAAAATAAAAGTGAAATTGGAGAAAATGTTGACCAACAAAATCTTTAATATTGCGAAACTTGACGTAAAGTTGATATTTTATCGTCCAAGTCGGGGATTCTGGACTTATTAAGACATGCGATATTCATTGACTTAAAGGAAGATAGAATCTCAGTTGAAATTGTTGAACGGCTAGAAATTACTGACCGGGGCGCAGACCTTTACAGCGACGACATTAATGGTTAAATTGGAATAGTATTTGTTGATGAAAGGATTTTGTAATTTCGCTTGAGAATGATGATTTTGGGAAGATAGTCTAATATACGAAGAGAAGAAATTTTCCGTTTCCTGTTTTTTGTGATATTGGAAGAGTCCCATAAGACGGGCAGATGCGTTAAGGTTAGAAATACCAACAAAGGTGAAAGTCGAGCTTCCCTTGATTGATGTTCTTAGCCTCGGAGTATGAAACATTTTGCAGACTCGTAGTCTTATGTATTTTTACTCGCTGCTAAAATAGCGGGCAGAAAGGGTCAAGGACAAAATGATTTTCACTGCAATGAATGCAGTGAAAATTAGAGAAGATTATTTTGTTGGATGAATCTAGCGGAGGAACAAAAGGAGCACAGATAGAGGTTTGCTCTGACATGAAGAACCCTAGCAGCCGAGTTAGACACACTTACGGCGAAGTTTAGGCCTACGAATAATTGGCTCAGCCTTGACGTAATAGGCACCGTTGAAATTGACAGAAGGCGAAAGAGTTGAGCCCGACAATTTAATTTCGGATAACAGGAATCGGCGCCTTAAAGGATTTTTAGAAATACGTTTTTATAGCTTTCGGATATTCGAGATTGATATATCAATGAAGCAGTTTAAGGAGATAGACAAATCGGTTGAAATATCATTAATAATGCCGGAAAGAAATAATGATGATTGCGGAATAGATGATCGTATTTTAAGTTTTTTTTTTTATTATGGACATGGCCAGAAAGCAGGGACTGATTAGTTGCACGAACGGAGGACAAATTAAACGTAATCAGGTTCTTTTCTGAATAGGTAATTGTGGATAAACCGCTAACGTATTTATAAAACATTTTATCTGAAGACATTGGGTGAAGCTGAGCTATGTTCTTATTTTCCAAAATTCTCGATTAAAACCACAATTTGTCCTTCAAAGTTATTCGCGAATAGTCGATACGGTTATTAGCTTTAAAAGTATTGTTAGAGTTAATGAAAATATCTCTGTCGGTAGTCGTATTCTCTTACCGAGTCATTGTTGTCTTCAGAAGTAGATGAATCGGATGAAACAGTTTTATTAGATTTTATTAGGCCGTGTTAACCTGTGTGACGGGCAGTGGCGGCAGCCGTTCATGTATTCACATTCGCACGTGAACACTCCGAATTCAACTTAAAAATCATAGAATCTAATGTTTTTATTTATATTTATTATTTACATAAAACCCTATTAGTAAAATTAATGTCAAAAATAAATTAGTTTTATATTTTTGAAAAGATATTAAAACTTGTTCAGAATTGATTCTTTTAGCACATGCGTACGTGCAATCGAAAAGCATATAAATATAATGTAGTTGTGTATCAGAAGGATAAAAATGATATTGTGTTAGTGTGCATTTGTTACATCGGCTTGATGGAGCACACTTGAATTGCGAACCAAATGATAGGCACTGTTTTCGCAAGATTATATTTTGTAGTAGGTGGGCGATACTCTAATGCGGTGAATTTAATTATAAACCGAATTAATCGATAAATTTTCATAAAACGATTATATGTTTACATTTTGTTTTGCTATTTATAACTGTATTTGAATTTTAAAGGGAATAAAGTTTGGTTAGAGTATATTTATATGTATGTTTCGTCAGTCATTAATAATTATACTTTTATATTGTACTCCATTTTACATTACATCGTTGCTCACATATACAAGTACTGTACCAGTTATGTGTTTAAAGTATAATAATGTGATTCTATTTGTCTATTTTCGAATATTGAAATACAGTAAAAATTGGTTATAACGACATACAAATATAAGTGATGAATATTGCTGCAACCGGTTAAAATGAGAAAGGTTATAATATCGTTGAATCAGTTACCACAACTAAAATTTTATTCTTTGTAACGAAATAGTGACGCAACATTAACTTTAAAAGATTTATGCAGAAGAATGTAACAAACAAAAACATCCTCGTACTTCTCCAATGAAAAAATGAAAGTTTATACGAACAGAACAGATATTATATCGTTACTTTTTGTTCTGCTTATTTTGTCAGTGTAACATGTAAAATGCTCATTATAAATATAACATTGATGAAAACCTGCGGTAAGACCATTGCAAAAAATATTGGAAAAAGATCGCTATACTCATTTTGTTATAATAAAAAAAATCGAAAAATTACAAATTTCTTCAAAAGTAAGAAAATATCAAACCGTTCCCGCTTTTGCATAGTTTTTTCTCTCTTTTATTGTTGTTTTATGCTGATTTAAGTTTGTTGTTTTTTTTTTTTTTTATTATCGTCCTTTAATGTACAAAAAATAAGCGTGTGTTTGTATTTTTGCGTAAAAAGTTTTGTGTAGCTGTGATTTTCAATAAATGATTGTTTATTCAGCGCAGTTTATATCATAAAATATTACATGTCAGTTTTATAACTGGAACTGTTCATTAGTAGTAAATTTTGGACATTAAAAAATTATAATACTTTATTTTTCATATAGGATATAACGATCAGATTATTTATTTTTTTGAATGCATGTCAAATTGGTTTCCGGGTAAGATTTTGCTGGTCGAATTGGTTCCCGTGCTATTGATGTGTCAAGTATATCTTTTTTAAAGGTCCTTTTTTACCTGAGATCAAACTAACGAATGTTGTTATTGATGTTTCTTGTTGATGTTATTACTACCGTTCTTATTCTTCACATCATCAATCATTTTAGTAACAATAGAAATCAATTCGACCGTTTTAAATTGAAAACTGATTTGACCCGGGAACCAATTCGACCATCTAATGTAGTAATTCCAGTTTATTTCGGGAACTAATTCGACCACATCTGTTTTTATAAACAAATTCCACTATATCTTATAATTTATCATTTTACGGGTATTATATTCTTTCTGATGAGACATACATTATGCAAACTGATGCTGTTGCAGATATCGGCTGCACGTTTTAGTACTAAAATTTGTTTTTCTTTTTGAGCAAATTTAAAATAATTGTAATAATTGATAAAATAATGATTTGAAAAATTTTAACTTTTGTTCGTTTTTTAAAATTTTTAAAATGTAACAAGTTTTCGCGGTTCATATTATTAAAATTAAAATTTTAGAAATATGAACTGCGAAAACTCACTATATTTTTTTATTGAAGTATTTTAAAAAACAAACAAAAGTTGAAATTTCGTAAAAATAAGTCAAATCATTTTTATAAGGAATCGTTTTCGAAATATGTAATCAGCTCATTGGAACAACCGCTTCAACTAGAGCTTCCAACCAACCCATTCTCCCCCAAAAGAGGTATATAGATGTTTCAGAAGAAGGACTCCTAAAAAAAGGCACCGGTTGCTGATAAACTAACGGGAGAGATTTTGTCGGAATTCCCAAAAAAAACTGCAATCATGATTTGTTACATATTTAATGCAATTATTCGAAGTGGATATTATCCGGTATCGTAGAAGAAAACAATTTCCTAATTATATATAAAGCTAACTCGAAGAAACTCATAAAGAACAGAATGAAAAAAAAAATTTCAACAAATTATCATATCACTGTAACCCAAACATTAGAAAAATGTATAGAAGCACTCTGTCGGGAAATCCAGCCAGGAGGCTAAAAAGAAAATGGTGCCGAAATGCAATTTCAATTAGCTAACTTTCCTTTTTATTGGACATAAAATGTAAAAGAAAAATGAATCATTACACAAGTTTCTCAATGGATAGATTGGACTGTACTCTAGTGGTCCAAAATTGGTCTGTATAATATGTTACAAACACCGCTGTTTGTGGTATGAATACATACCGGTACAGGGTAAAAAAAAAAAAAAAAAAAATTATGTAGCACAATGTGTTTATCTATGTTAACAATTGAGAAACAAATGTTCCACAATATTCCACACTTTCATGAAATTGTTACAGATTTGTTTGCTTTAAAGAAAGGCAAAAGAATGTAAGACTTATAATTGAAAATTAATAATACATGTATTATGCATGTACACGCACGCGCATTCGCGCGCGCGCACACACACACACACACACACACAATTTTTGATAACTTTTTTTCAATAAATATTTGTGTAGTATTTAATTTATTTAATTGTGAACCTTCATTTCTGTTACTCACGTGCCACCACTGGTGACTGGGTTAGTGACGCTTTTATCAACAGTACGGGAAGGATTAGGAGAAGGTTCACCACCCCTGGCCGACAAATCGGCGTTATTTTAAATTAGCGATTAAATTCAAATATTACATCATGACGGAGCAGAACGAAGCGGACGATATAAAATAAAACAATAGAAATAAAAATAAAAAAAAATAGTAGAGATAAATAAATTAAATGATCTCGCCAATCTCTTCAGCGGATAATTGAACACAAGGCGAACAGTTTTATCATACAAGAATAATCATAAAAAAAAAAACTAAATAAAATATTTTAACTACTTTCAAATCAATTATTAGCTTGATAACATTAAGAAAAAACAAAAAACAATGAAATAATGAGGCAAAAAACAAAAATTACTCTAAAGCATTTAATAAATGTCTCGGGAGAATATTTCTCTACAGCGTGTTTAAAGAAATTATATCAAAAATCTTAGAATCAATTATTAAATAAAAAAAACAAAAAATAACTAAATATTGCTGAAAATGTATTATTTTTTATTCATAACTAATTTAAAACTTTAGTATCTGGGCGACCGATCATCGCTCGGTATTTTTTTTTGTAATTTCTTGACTTTATTTTAATCTTATAATTATTCACAAAACATGAAATATTTTAAAACTAATTTATGAACACATTTATGAATTTAAAGCCTCTTTCCACGCAACTTTGCTTTTCAATACTGAACGCAACAAAAATGTTGTAGAGGTCCTTCGAGTTCGCTTTCCGGATGATCCGAAAATGTTTTCGATGACTACTGCACACGTTGATTTTTATGATTATATTTCTATGCGCTTTTTATTAGAAAAATTATATTTTAGGCATACACCGGGTCGTCGTCGTCAGCTTTATCTATTCGGTTTATAAAAACAAATAAAAAGCATCTTGTAATTTTACCTGTGATCAGCTGTTTTCTAACTATTTGGAAAACATTTCCGACTAAATCACTGCTAAATGTAAAAAGGGTATACATAAGGGGGTTTTTAAAATGTGCACAACATATCCTCAGTAATTCACTTTCACAAACAAATATATAAATACGCAGAACATTATAATATCTGCATGTCCTCCTTTGTTTATTAACCGATTTTCTTTTTCTTTTTTTGTTTAGTAGCTATTGAAAAGCAGTTTTTTTTTCTTATTTAAATATAAAAGCAATACAAAAAAAAATAATTAATTGTTTGTTTTTTTTTTTTTGTTATATATATTTTTACTGCATGCCTAGCGCATGATTGTCGAACCGCCATTATGTGACCGCCCGCTGATCGGCTGAGAGCTAAGACGGATGCCTTTTTTTTGCCTATTCGTTCCTCGCCGTTTCCAGGTATCTGGAAATTACGCGCTCGCCCGTTTTGCCGACCATATGTTTTATTGCTTTCTACTACCAGTATTTGTTCACTTTTGACCAGAACAGATAATCGACGACGTCTGAAAATGAAAAAATAATATTACAGACAGAACTGAAAACATTAAAATTCATTTAAAACTCGCGAAACCGAATTTTGCAATGGATTAGACCTTGCCAGATCGATTTATTGGCCCGAAATGCCCTTAGTGAGCAAATTTCATCCAAATCGTTAAGAGCCGTTTCCGAGATACGCGAAATATATATATATATATACACAAAAATGGCTCGTTTGAAGATATTAGATAGATTACAATATCTCGCTTTTTTTTGTTTTTTTGTTTTTTTTTTTTTTTTTTTTTTTGAAATAGGTTAAAACAACAGCATTATCAGATTATTTACGAGTATGTATTAAACAATAGTGATGGAGGAGTTGGTATAATCATTAATAGGACGGGGACCTCATTGAAGTTATTTTAGATCCAGTTTTGAGTGTTCATAATATGGAGAATCTTTAGCCTTATGACAGTGATGTATTGTTTAGAACATTAAGGAATAGGTTTTTTTCTAGCGTTTCCTCTCAAACTTTAAAGGCCTACTAATAGATAAAAAAGTAGTTGCTTCAGTATATTAAGGTTAACTCAAATCATGTCAAAAGCAACATGATTAATCTGTAAAATTTTTGTTTGAAAGTAATTAAGTAATATTAGTTTTGATCCAGCTGTTCCAACAACTTCTTTATTATTTATGATTCTTAAAGCCTTCTTCTAGGTATTACCTCTTGTTTTCATCTTCGTCACTTCCTTTTGTCATCTTCACTTTAACTATAATTTACTCCTTCATTTTTGCGATTTTTTCCCGCTTACCAATTTCATCCTGAAATAATAGTTTAATTTGCGATCCAATCATTTTCTCTTTGAATGCTCTGTTTTCTCATCCGAGCGTTCATGTCTATTTTCAACTTTTAGGCTTGTCTCTTGTTACACTCTACTATGTTTTTTATATACTTGCTTGCTTGCTTTTTTTTTATTATTTTTTTTTATCCTTTACATTCTTTATCTCAGTTTTCAGCCGTTTTAGGATTTAGTCAGTTTTTTTTTTTTATTTTTTTGCACTGCAGCGCTGAGTTGATGCTTTCAATGGGCGCGTCCAAAAGAAACAAAAATTACAAACCTTATTAGGTAGAATGGAGAAAGAAAAGTATAACAAAAATGTCAAGTTAATAAAAAAAATGCTTTTAGCCGTGGACCTATAAAATAATAAAGCAAAAAAAAAAAAATATTTATTAAGACTAATTTTTAAAAACCCGCTCAGAAAGTCTGGTCTCTTGGAGCTATCTTTTCAAATTAAAATAAAAGTTTATTTTTTCTCTCTTTATACTGATGTTATTTCAGTCTTATGTTGAAATGTTGAATACAATAGTTGTAAAAAAAATCCATTTCCTAATTGTAATAATTTTTTAATTTAATTGCTTAATAATAATAGGACGAATTAAAAAAAATTATAAATTTTTACTGCCTTGAAAGGCGAAAGTCCGAGCAGGCGTTGAGTATATCATATTTATTAAGGGGGGGTGGCACCTAGTCAAGCGCACGAAAATTGATATTTTAATAAAACTATTTAATCCATATAATTCACGTTCTATTTGCGGAATTTTTGTTTAGTTTTATCTGAGTGTACTCTATATTGTTAACGGATGATGGGCTATAGCCGAAAATATTTCCTTAAATTTAGGTATTTACTTTAATTTATTAAAGTAAATTGTTTAATATTAATTTTGTTTGTTATTAAGGTATTTATTGATTTTATTTCATAAATATTAACAATCAGGTATGTACTATGGACTTATCTATATTTAAAATCAAGCAAGGTTTCCATGAATATAATCGTTCTCCATTTGCCAGAGCTTGTTTCCAGGCGCGCTTGATTACTTACGTTTTGGGCAGAATTCCCATAGAAGTTTTTCGTTGGTAGGAGCTATAATGGTAAAAAGTAGTCCATATTGCGTCTTTCGTTTTTTTAACTGATACGCAGTTAACGATGTATTGCTAATCCGTAATAGATTGACAATTTATCAAATACTTAAGTAGTCAGATTTTTCTTTTCGTTCCGATTCTGTTTTTTACTCGGCAGAATCGTAGTGGCGATCCAATTCGTTCTTTTAGATGTGGCTAATACATTTTCTTTTGTACTAGTAAAATATATCTCAATATGGGCCAGAATTTTTTATTCTAGTGTATGTTTTCGAATCACCATCACCAATGCAGTTGACATATTTTACTCTGTATTTCTCCCGAGATCTTTGAAACATTTTTACAATTTTAGAAACTTTCATCTTATTTGACAGACCTTTGTGATTTTCAGTTCGTAGCATTCTGCAAACTGCCGTGTTTTTATTTTTTTTCCCTTCTTGATATTTTTTATTATAAGTTCATTATAATACCTATTATTTTACCATTATAGTAACCAATCAGAGATGATACTCGAAAAAGTGAAGTGAATCCACGTTTTTCCATAACCAGGCCAGTTAATTTAACTCGATTTTTTATGAATTTCGCGCAAATATTTAGCGCATTCACATTGTTGGAAAAACGCTGAATATATTAGTTACCTCGACTGCACCCAATCTGCCCGCCAAAAACGTTTTAATTTTTTCAGTTTTACTCAGATTGACTTCAAATTCTCTGAGCACGTATTTTTCAAACTTCAGATAAAAAAAAAAAAAAAAAAGCTATTCGGAGAACCGATTTTTTTTTAGTATGGCTCGGTAATCACTATTTCTTTTTTTTAATCCGAC
Source organism: Icerya purchasi (assembly GCA_039619475.1). Classification (NCBI taxonomy): domain Eukaryota; kingdom Metazoa; phylum Arthropoda; class Insecta; order Hemiptera; family Monophlebidae; genus Icerya; species Icerya purchasi. Next base: position 147,609,482 of record CM077115.1, read on the forward strand.
TACTTTTTTCTCCTTTAATAATGCTGTTTGTTTCGATTATGTTTTAACGTTAAGTCCCGATTTCTTACACTTTATATTCCTTTTGATTTATTTTCTCAATTCGTATTTATTTATTTATTTTTTGTTCGAGTACGGAAACTGGATTATATAAATTAAAAAAAAAAAATTAAATCGCAACATCACAAAGATATAAGTGATAATGGTGTAAATGAATAAATCTATGATATAAAATCTATAGTGCGTTAGGAAAACTTTCAATACATTCCACGACTTTTTTTTCGGCTTGATGGATGATTGTTTCCAGTGTGAAGTGTCCACTATTTTGGGAACATTGAAATAGGTGATCCTCTGATTGCACCTCGCCACATTCACAACGGTCTGTGAGGGTTAGGCTCCTCTTATGCATTAAATGATTGCATCGGCTATGTCCAGTGCGGAAGGGATTCAATGCTTTCCAAATCTTCCTCGGGAGTTCAAAACCAAGTACGCGCGCAGATGCGTCTGTAATAATCGACTTTAAGCGTGGCAGCGAATTTCTGATTATTTCGTTTCATTCAGAATTTAAAAACGGTCCTTCTGTCATAATTGGTAACGGTCTCCGAGATTTTAGTTGTATCGGTATATTCAGGTCGTTATTAATTTCCCAGTTACAGCTCTGCTTGATTTTATGGCGTTCCTTTGTTACCGCCCTGGATCTTCTGATGTTTGGTGGCTCAATATTTGCAAGGATCGGGAGCCATTGCAATGGTGTACTTGCCGATGTTCCAGTTATTATTAGTATTGTGCAATTAAGCTGTTTGTCAACTATGTCAGTGTGTGCACTTCTTGTCCAAACAGGAGCACAGTATTCTGCGACACTGTACACTATTGTCAAGGCAGAAGTGCGCAGAGTTCCTAATTTATAATGAAAGAAGTAATACACAAGAGTTGTCGAATTGAGTGTTTTTAATAATCCTCGATTCAGAAAGTGCTCCGCAGACTTCTTTTTAAATTTGGTAAATCATATTTTAAGTATAGTGCTATGTTGGGAACGTTAAGGAATAATAATTTTAACCGATAACGGCTGAATAACTTTGTTACAATTTATTTAATATCTGTTTTCGTTATATTTCTCGTTATTTATTAATGAGGCTAGTAATTTTCTTGTAGTAACCCTACAGTTTGAATGATAATACTCAGCTTTTTTGTTGTTTTTTTTTAAATTAAAATATATTTGCGTAGGGGCAGCCTTTAAAGGTATATAAATATTTTTATTAAAATATTTTTTTAACGGTGTATTTGACCAAAGTAATTGATATATGTGTACGTGCATCTAACTAACTCCCATTTTATCGAAATTATTTACGGAGGTATAGTAATTTTAGCGTTTCTGATAGAGCGAACACTGCTCTTTCTAATGCCGCAAACCGCAATGTGATCCGACCTCACGTTCGTGTTCTATGGTCAAAAACCTGAATGCGCCTCGCCTGTCGTCTGGTTGCTATACAAAACTTTAAACTCGTTTTTCTCAAAAGTATGTTTTTTCAAATTTCAACTTCAAACGCAAATATCTCGGCGAGTTTTGTACTTAGAAGACTCCGTGAGGTCTCAATCGATCAGAAATTTTATCTAGTGTGCCGTACTGGGCTTAACTCCATACCGACAAAGTGGGATCTAGTTAGGTGCACGTACACATATATCTTTTTTAATAATCAATCCGTTGAAATTCGAAATTGTAAAAGAATGTAATTTGTTTTTATTCGTTACTCCGTGTTTTTCTTCTTTGAATTGCCATAATAACCGATAAGCGATAGAGCGACAGATTTTTCTTTTTACAATCGTAAGTTGAGCACATCAGGACGAACTTTGTTCATAGAAAAATGTTTCTTATGTGCTTATCAAGTTGCATACAATTAACTACTGCGTTTTTTTTTTTTAATTTTTTTTTTTTATATAAAATACAAATAATATATTTATATTACTTGGATGATCGGGTCAATGGAAAAATGATTATCAGTTTGTGAGACATTAATTAGTGCGAAATCGGAAGTAACTTGGTATACAAAATTGAAATTATATTTTTAATTTACGCGATGACTATGTGTAACAGTGATAGAGGGCTAGTTGGCACGATTGTAACCATTATTTATTTGCGGTATTTTAATAAAATATCGTTAATAAAATGTATCATTTTATTTTATCCTTTGCGGGGTTACTTGGTCATTTACAACATAGAAAAAAAAATATATAAAAAAATACCGACTTCAAAATTTATTATAAAAATTGAATAAAATTGCACTAAAAAGTAACAAATTATTCAATAAAAATAATGTATTTCGGAGTGATATATCTTAATGTGATATTATGATAATTCTCATACATTAACTTTTTGGAGTCAGCACCACATTAAAATTACAATATCCAGAAACAATTTTAATGATTATTTAATGTAGTTTTTAATGATTATTCTAATTTTAATTTAATGCCTACTCCAAAAAGTTAATGTTGTATAAGGATTATCATAATATCACCTTAAGGTATATCACTCTGAAATACGTTATTTTCTTATCGGAAGTAATTTTTTTTTCAGTGCATTTGTATTCAATTTTTACAGTAAATCTTGAAGTCGGTATTCTTTTTTTAATCGTTTTATTTCACAAATTTTAGAATAATACTTAAATTTTTTTTCTTGTTAAAAATCAACTTTTTTACAAGCGACAAGATTGTAAATGGTTTAAAATGAATTTTCTTTATTAAAAGTTAAGCTTCCATGGTAATAATTAACGTTGATAATACTTTAATTTTCTCGAATTACGTTGCCACGCTTAATATTGCTAATATTTTGAGGCAATCGCGTTTGTTATATTAATAAAAAATCATCTAATGGGACCTTTTTTTTTTTTTTTACGTTTTTTGTTGAGTACTGAGTATTCATATATTCAGCGATAATCACCGACATATTCACATAGTACCGTCGCTGAATGGTATATCTTCGAATAATCAAAACGAACCACTAAAATCGGTCTACATGAGTACAAGTTATGCGCAAACAAATATAAAAAAAACAAACGTAACTATAATCTCTTTCTTTTTGGAAGAGTTAACTAAAATAATGAACTAATTTTTAATGATAATTTAATTTTATTGGTGTTTTGCTTTATGATAATGAGTCGCCGAAAAAGTGTTGTACTGTAGCGTTTTTATTTACAAAAGATTGATCGTTATTAGAAGCCCAAGTTGAGGAAAATTCAGTAAAATAATTCTGGCAGAATTAAAGTCGCCTATAAAAATCTACTCAATTTGTTCAGCAATTGGCCAACAGATAAGTATGGGAAAGTAGAGGCGGGAGTCCCAAGAGAAAGGACGGACCTTATTTTCTCCGCTGTTTCATATGAGAGAACAGTTCTGAATACCAAAGAAGGATGTAGAATTGCTACCCTTGAAGTATACTTGCGGACGTTGTGTCTTTGGTGGATTTTTTTCTTTTTTTTTTTTTTATAACACCAATTCCAAAATTATGGATGGGGAAATATATTTATTATAATATGTGTGTTCAAAGTACAGGAAACTAGTGTACCTAAAAATGATGGGTGCAGATAAATGTGAAGCTTAAATAAAACGAAATAAAGGTGGTGTGTATAGATAGTTCCCTGCAAGATGTATTTAGATTATTGAAAGGGGACGAGATGAGAAACATGGTTCCGTCACCGATCAGGTTGTATGTGAAATAGTCTGTAGCAACAATGAAGAAAGGATAAAAGGACGAGTTTATAGAAACATGTAAATACTGTTCTATACAAATATGTTCTTAAATATAACACTTAAAATAATACATAGTGTAAATTAAGCATGCCGAAAAGGCCACGCCGCTCAGCAGATCGACATCATCGGGTTAATGGTTGAATTAGTGTGTGGAGAAGTCTTTGATGGAGTAGTTCCTACTATTAAATCAAATAACGCGGCTGATTGATAAGAATGTTTTTTTTCTTTTAGAATGAAAGTGTTTATAATACGTTTAATTCAGTTTCAATAACTAAAATCACGAGAATACATAGAATGTTTCTACATTTTCAATTTTGAATAAAAATAACTCTTCTGTTTTTTTCTATAAAAATAAATGGTTTAAAATAAAATATTTGGAATGCTATAAAAGGCATATGCGCATTTATTGGCATGTATGTGCGCTGTATAATTTACATAAAAACGTACGTATTGTTTGCTTATATATCTTTTAGGCGTAATTCTGCATAAATTATTGCGTGTATGTATGTATATATGTGTATATATATATATATATATATATATATAGTACATAAAAATCAAAATTTAAACGATATTCCTTATTTATATACCCGTTATAATTGATATGCAGCATTTATCACATTAGCAAATTATGAGAAATATGGTTGATCGAGATGGATGGTAGTTTGGAATTTCAAAAAAGTTATGTACTTTTTCATGGGCGAATAATGTTCTTGTAATATTTGGTGGATGTTTCGAAATGGTACACCACGCGCACAATATTTTTTTCATCTAAAAAAAGAATAAAATCTTTTAAAGTAAATTTTCAGGTATAAATCAGCTTTTACAATAGTTTTTTTTAAAAATATATTATTGTTATTGTTAATTTGACGGAGATTTGCCTCGATACTCGATCCCGTAAAACAAAATCTGACATAATAAACGCCGGTTTGAATTTTGTAAAATAATTTATCGCCGCTTACGTTCCAAATTCTTTTGCATTTTTAAATTGTGAACAAGTAATTTTAGCATAAATTTTGTGAATTGAAATTTACTAAAAACAAAAAAAAAAAACCCTAACCAAAACGCTATTATTTCAAAATTTTAACTTCGGCTACGCTTGGTGAGGAATTATTAAATTGCTTTGCGTAAAATTATAATGCAGCATAAATGGTTGGACAAGCTTACGGACCTCTTGTGCGCGTGGCTGCGATTCTATTCGCTACACATTGTTAAGCCTTTTGACACATAGTAAGGATTAAGAGACTCGTACTAACCTTATCGTTAGCTGATGGCGCTGTAATCCCTCAGGGTGGTTCACTCTTTAATAATAACAGCGTCAAATGCCCAGTCAATTCGAAGAAAAAAGTCTTTAAAATACCAAGTTTAGTTATGCTCGGATTCGAATCCCATACTCGGCTAACTTCTTTTTTTCTCTTTTTAAATTCATTTAATTAATTATTTTTACAATTAAATAAATCTATTATTTACAAACATCAATAATTTAAATAAAAATTATTTTATTTTGTTTAGAAAAAGAACTTATTAAATATTAAATAATATTGTAATTATAGTAACTATTTTCTGTTTTAAAATTAGAAAATAACTAGTAGTTATGATAATAATACGTATATATAGTAACTACAATTACTTCGATCATATTGAAATCTAGAGAATTTTTTTTGAATGTAAATGATGTTTGTTTTCCACTTGAATTTCTTACGGAGCATTGTTTTCTTAAAATAATTTCTCTTTTATTAATTGTGCTAGATGTCAAAAAATTTATATTGTTTTAAATGTTTTTATGACAATGATCATATTTAAGTTCTTGTTTATAATCAAAAATGTATATGTAAAATAAAATTAAATAATAATACAATTTAAGCTTTTTACTTATTATAGTAACTATAAGTATTATTATCATAACTATTAGTTATTTTCTAATTTTAAAACAGAAAATAGTTCCTATAATTAAAAAAACATTATTTAATATTTAATAATCCTTTTTTCTAAATAAAATAAAAAAAGACTGTTGAGTGCTTCAGACCACACGAGAGAAGTGAAAACTTCATTAAGACGAAGTTAATAATACGAAATACAACTGTTTCTTTTTTGAGCTATATTCATTAAGGCGAATAATATTTACAATATATGTATAATTATTATAATTGTGTATAAATTATTTTTGTTCTATATTCATTAAGGGGTAGGGGCAGCCAGCGGCACGAAAAAAGTATTTTTAATAATTTTTTTTTTATAAAAGTAACAATACTACATCATTAAAAAAAAAAAAAAAAAAAAACGTTTCAACTTGATTTCACCCAAATTTGAAAAACAAATGTTAATTATATAAAAAGTTATCGCTATATGTATCGACCCCTGTTCCACAAGTAGCCTTTTGCGGTGACCACCATAACTTCTCAACAGTTCACCTAAAATCATTCAAATAAAAAAAAATTAGTATTTTAATAGTTAATCTGGTACCTGATCGAAGCCTTTTTTTTTTTTTTTTTTGAAAATAAACAAAATGGTTGACTCAGACAATTTACTCTCGAATTTTCAGAAAAATAGTACACAGTTAATTTGTCAATTATTTTTCCTGTAAGTTTTCCTCTACCGCCAAGACCTTTATTTTTGATTTTCCATGTTCGTAATCGAGTCCCCATTCGCTTCTGAACATGTCCTACACACTCCTTCTTATTTACGGATGTATTAACGTAAGGATCTGCTTTTACAATCCCTGAGTAAGTTTTTGAGTCCCCATCTCCAATATAATTAGCATATTTAACCCCATTTTTACTTTCAGACTGCTGAAACATTTCTACCATTGAATCTACTTCCATCTTCCCAGATGATCCCTTATGATTAGCAGTACACTCATTTTCGTGCGTATCATGCCACTTCTCGTATTCAGCCGTATTTATTTTGTTCTTCCAATATTCACGTGATTTACAATATGCACTTTTAATATTTAAATCAAGAATTTTACCGGTAAAATAACCAATTATAGAAGAAACTCTAAACGAAGATGTATATCCACGCTTGTGCCATGTTCCATCTCGAGATACAGTCAGTTCATTCGTATTTTTATTTTCACTTGTTGACGTTGATTGCTTTCGTTCGTTCACAGCTTTTTTCAACAAAGATTCTGCGACAGCTGTACTACAATCTAATATTTGCTTCAATAATATTGTATTAGTGTTTTTATCTAAAAATGACGGCATGTCCATTAGACCACAAAACTTTCACATTCCTTCAAATCCTATTCCTAGTATTCTCATTACTAATATAAAACGTCTATTTATTTCTCATACGAATGTCTAACGAAAGAACAGTAAGGAATGTATTCATTTACACGATTGTCACATGAAACTACAATTTTAAATCCTAGACCACCGAGTGCTTGCTGTTTGAAATTTAACATTTCCGTTACGCTTTTTACACTTTACAATACTCGAAATAGCATTAAATATCATCATAAAGTTAATAATTCTAAATTTAGTACTACTATCTTCGGGTACATGTTCGTCAGTGATCCGTTTCAATTTTTTAGATGACGTACTGCTAATACTTTCATCACGTTCCGCTGTTTTCGGATTGAAAACATTTTTTTCTTTTGCAGAATCACGTCCCATGATAAATTACTCAGAAATCATTTTTTTTTAACGCTCAACTATTGACTGCTCACTGCAAACCACCACACAGGCGGCATACTGATCACGAACAAATAACTTTCAGCACTTTTGCAACGTAAAATTTGTGAATTTTTGTATGAGCCTATAATAACAAACAATCCATGACAATAGAACCCGAAAAATCGGTTGTCTACAGTTGCCGCCAGCTACCTGCTTTCGAGCGTCAAAGAGCCCGCCGTTCATTGTTGAATAACTCGAAAAGTATTCGACGGATTCTCTTGAAATTTTCAGAGAATATTTTAAAAATATTATACTTTGAAAAAATGCAAAAAAAAAAAAAAAATCGTTTTTTTGAAAATTCTGACTGCTTCTAACCCCACAAGTAATACATACCTATCTTATGTTTAACGTTTCCCTACCGTGCCACAAGAAGTTTCACTTCAATAAACAATTATTACGGTTCTATTAATTAGGTAGTAAAATTTTGCACAATTTTTCTTTTTTCCATTTAACCATATAATACATTTTATAACTTTAATTTTGACACTACATACACATGCACACAAATACATACCTACCGTACGTTTAACGCGTAACCAAAATTTTTTTCTACCGTATTAAAATTTTTCCCGACCGCCCGATAAGAAGTTTTACTTCGATAATTTTTATTTAAATTATCGGTGTTTGTAAATAACAGATTTATTTGATTGTATAAATAATTAATTAAATGGATTAAAAATAAAACAAAAAAATTAGTCGAACACGAGATTCGAATCCGAGCGGAAAATAAACTTATTAGTATTTCAGAGCGTTTTTTCTTCGAATTGGCTGGCTATTCGACGCTCTATTGTGATTAAAGGGTGAACACCCTAAGGTAGTACTATTATTATACAGAGTCTTGTCCTGAAATGAATTTCCGAGGTTGTGCCGTCCCCTTGTTAGATAAAACAATCATTGGAAGAATTTACGAATAAAATAAAGATAAATATGTATATGTATATATAATATAAAAATAGTATAACATTTACACTGTGTTTGTTTGTTGTTTTTTTTCTTTCTTTTCCCCCCCAGTAAATTGCGAAACTAGTGTGCACTACTGAGTGACCGGAATTATACGCAAAACTGCTGAAATTGCGGTAATTTTAAAACAGCTTTAATTTTCAAAGTAGCTGACTGAACAAAAAATCAGTTTTCGTGAGAAAAAAGCAATTTGAAGGCAAAGTTTTCTGTTTTCGACTATTCATAAAAACAAAGAATAAACTTACTGTTAACCGGCCGTGTTCATTGAACTGGATGTATCATTTTTTCACAGTGACATAATACCGTTTACTAAAACGAGGATTAAAAAACAAATTAAAAAAGAAAACATCAAGTGCTTCAGTAATTTTTTAGTTCTAAATTTTTCTGACGGCGTACCTTTTTATAATATACATATATTTAAGTTAAAATACCGCCATGTTTCGTAGTAATACCCCCCCCCCCCGCCTATTTACGGTACCATCTGCAGTTGGTTTTCCATCTAATGCGTCGGTATTTGAATTTAAATATATCGTTTTCCTTTAAAGTTATTTATTAATCAAAATTAACGTAATGTCCGAGATGAATAATTATACTGTAATTGTTTTAATTATAGGTTTTATAATGTACAGTGCGAGAGTGCATTTCATGGAATTGATGTTAATAATTTTCGTTCTCATAATATAATCTAAATGATTGTATGTATTTAATAAAACAAGAGGACTTTAGAACAAATTAGAAAAAGTAATATTTAAAGGGAAATTTTAAAAACCCGATATATTTTGTAGCTGTACCGGGGAGTTGCTAATGTTATAGTCGAAATTGTTTTACTTACTTCGAAAAGCGTTTAGGTTACGTTCCTTTTTATATACTCGGGGCGAGTGGAGGGAAGGGCAAATTTTTAATAAGCTTGAAAACTACATTGAAATTTAAACACTGTGTATACGAGAAATCGGAAATTTAAACCGGCCTATGTACTTTGTTCCGCAGTTAATATTTCAAAGTAATACGACTGGCCAAAAAAATACTGAAATTTAAAAACTTAAGCGAAGACATCGCACTTGTTGAATCTCTGAAATGTATCGAAAAATGTAGACATTCATTTAAATCCCCAATTCGAAGTACTTTTTATATTTTCATTATCGAAGTATATGAAAAAATTTAGATTTTTTTAAAATAAAAAAATATGTACAATAAGTGAAATTTTTAACGTCGCGAGAAGTCAAAATTTCTGAATTATCTTTTTTACTTACGGGCAAAATAGTAGTGTGTGTTTTCTTTTTGTTTGTTTTTTTGAAAAAGGTTAGTTTTTAAATTTTAGTTTTTTTTTTTTTTTCGCGAGTCGTATTACTTTGAAATATTAACTACCGAATAAAGTACATAAATGCTTGTTTAAATTTCCGATTTCTCGTATACACAGCGTTTAAACTTCAATTTAGTTTTCAACCTTATTAAAAATTTGCCCCCTCCCATCTGGTTACTGTAGATTTTGTATGAAAAGTTTTAGATTTTAGACAAATAAGATGTGCCGTTTTTTTTTTTCTTTTTAAACAGAATAAACCATAACTTATAGATTTTTCAGGTGTGAAAATCACAATTACCTTGAACTTTTTTCACAGCCTTCGGATCATGAAAATTATTATTACATGTAAATATCAGTTTGCCGTCACCCTGATGATTTCTTTTAGTATCGTCGTTTTGTTAGTTTTTAATTGAAAGGTGGTATTTCAACTTTTTATTTAATGCTAATAATAATAATAATAATAATAATAATAATAATAATAATAATAATAATATAAAAAAAAAAGTATTTTTATTAAAAAGTAGAAATATCATTTTATTAGGCATGGGAATGAAATTAACCCTAGACAAATGTATAATCCGCCTGAAACGATACATTTCTCTATATATTTATAATTTACAGGCATGGGCATCGGTAGCGTGCGGCAGGGAGAGGCATCTGTCCCCCCACTGGAGGAGCCTTGAAACTTTTTAATCAACTGGCCATGATGTATATTCATAGGCGCGTAATTATGGACAATTTGCAAGACTTATAATAAAATAGTAGAGCAATTTGCCAGAAACCCGCGAATATTATGTTTTAATTAAAATTTTATTCTTGTTTAATAAAATACAAAGCCTTTACAACTTATAAATTTTATTTTTTCTATAACTCATATCCTTGCCACCCTCCCCCCGTGCGTTTCGGCTGGTGACCCGTTTGTTTACAGGTACGCAATTAAAAATTTGTAGGAAGATGGAAAATTTTTAGAATTGTTCCGAGGGGAGCAATATGATGGTAATGTAGTGAATTATCTCGATATACTTAATTTAGCGCTCAGTCTAGAGAACCTTAGTTGAGTATAGTTGTAATTCGATTGCTTTTTTTTTTTTTTTTTTTTTTTTTTTTTGAATAAAGAACGATATTCACATTACCATTATAGAGAAAATTGCAATTACAAAACTATTTTAATTTCAATTTTTTTGATTTAATGCTATTGTGTTACAGTTATTTTTAAAAATGGCAAAATGTATTTGTAATCATTTCATTCTTAATTCTTACACTATTCACCTCATGTTGTAGCTGATGGTTAATAATTACCCCCAAAATGTAATATGATCATGCGTACAGTTCTAATTAATTACAATGTAATAATAACAAAAATTACATAATCTTTATTGATTTATAATCCGGCATAAATATCCCGTTTTCAGTGGCGTCGAGGAATTTTCCTTTTTTGTCTTTAGGGTTGTTACAGTCGTGGTTTATTCGGTCGTTTTTTGGTTTTGGATTTTTGGTTTGTATTCAATTTCATAAGAATTACTGGCCGCGTTTTAACGAGAAAACAATTTTTAAATTCTTCTTTTCAATATTTTGTTTATGTTTAGTAGTACACAATTCTAAAACACTGGTTGTTAAAATTTTTAGCGTGCTTCAAAAATATACCGAGAAAAACACATATACACGGCGGGGTTGTTGTTTTCCAAGTATATCGTTTGATATAGAAATTTCCGATAATAACCGCAGATCAGGTAGTAACAGATACCGGTTTTACGTCTATGCCGACAACAATTAGTTTCAAATATTCTAGCGCCGATATGTCATCAACATAATTTAAAAACTGCGAAATTTAAAGGTTTATGTACGTTTTCCTTTTGTTGTTTCAATAATAAAAAAGAAAGAAAGAAAGAAAGAAAAAAAACGATATCTTGCTGCGCTTGACAACAATAACGAAGTGTTATTTATTCAATCGGAACTAGAAATTTTGGTACCAAAGCGGCACACTATGATTATTCATTACTGGAATAAGAGACAAAGTACACTGTGTCTGATCATTAACGTGGTCAAATAATAGGTTTTTTCCCTTTGTGTTTGTGCGCATGGCTTTTAGAACTATTATGCCGATTTTCCGTTATTGGCTTTTCATCCTTTGTTCTGTATCTGGAAGTCGGTAAATCGGCGAAAACCCCTAATTTTTTCCAAGAATTTCTCCGTAGACCTGAAGCGGGGCTACTCCTTTAAGTTTTCGACCAATAAAAACACCGGTTCTTTTCCGTGCGTGTTTCGGAGATTGAAAATAAAACCTATATAGTACTTCCGAACTACCAATTTCTCAATATTCATCGTTGGTGTGACCATCAGTCGAGACGTTCAAAAATTTCTTGTCGAATGATCATTGCTGAAACGTATCCTGATATTTTTAAAAGATGTTTAAGTCGATGCTTTCACTGAGTTGTATACCAACGCGTCATACTGATCAACTAGAAGATATCAAACCGTATGTATATGTTTTATTTCATTTGTAGTTAAGATAGATATGTGATAATGAATAATTCTAAACAAAACTTTAAACCGAATGTTGTAAATAGTCATATGTTAGAAATATTTTCAGGAATATTTGATCTTTATAAAAGAAGATTAAATATTAATAAATATTAATGTAGCGTGCATAAATTGCTTATTTTCACTTTAAAAAAAAAAAAAAAAAAATGTAAATAAGGAAGTTATTATATTAGTGCAGATAAAATACTGTGTGTACGGTTTCAATGTTACGAAAATCTAAATTCAGTCCCGTATACATTTTGCGTTTGTCTTTACTAATATATATTTTTTTAACGTATATTTGCATATATTCTTTTTGAACGAATAAAAATTCAGTATGTTTATGAATTTCAGCCACTCTCTAGCGTATAACGATCCAAACCATTTTTTTTGATTTTTTTTTTTTTTTTTTTCGTGATGCTTGATTCTTTATTTTCAAATTTATACGGAAGTTTTTTCTTTAATAGATTTTGGAATATATTATTATTATTTCTTTTTTTTTTAAATTTGCCATCTGTCAGCTTGTTCTAACTATTTTTGAGCTAATGTTTATAATCGATTTCAATAATTTTTCGACAGTCTTCAGTATCTGATAAAGACTTCCGGATACAAGTTTTATTCTAGTACGTAATATTCTACGTTATTTAAATGAAAATCGATGTTACGAGTTCTTTTTTTTATACATACACAAATTAAGTATAGAAAATATAAATCGTGGAATTTCATTTTTACGCGGCGTTTCACGGTTAGTAATATGTATATAAAATACGGCTCTAATAAATTCGCGAGTCAAAAATTAATTCTGTTATCACTTTTTTTTTGTTTTTTTTTTTTTTTTAATTCGACATTAAAAACTTGCAGAATTTAAAAAAAAATATCGATAAAAATTGCCAAAAGTTACTTTTATAATGTTTATTTACATGTGGAATGAAGTGGTCTTTACTTGTACTTCGACCGTTTAGTTGAAAATTAGTTCGCTGGTAATTAATCCGTTAATTTGACGAGATTTATGTGAAGAGTCCGTTTTGTCAGTAATTTATAAACTTTATTTAAAAAAAAATTATATAATATATAATATATATATATATATATAAAAATTATATTTATACAAAAAGAATAATCGAAATATAATTTCAAAATTTCTAATATCTTCAAGAAATGTAGGATACAGTTTTTTTTTTAAAGTTATGTTGTAAAGCTTCACAATTTAAATAAGTTAAAACGTTTGTATCCGAATGGAACAAGTTGTAATAGATAATTGTAACAATAACAGAGATTTAAAAAAACTTTTGTAAATCGCTTGTCGAATTGCTTTTTTTTTTTTTATATAAATATTCTAGATAAAAGCGCTGACAAGTATTTTGGATACAGCGCAGTTGGCAGTTTTTATCGATAGTAGTGATTATGAAATTAATGAAAAAAATGGGGAGGGCCTTCATTTCATAGAAGGTTATCTACAAAAACTCCGATATTTACGAATCTTTGATGGCAAACAGAATTAATGACTCTTACTAGAGGATTTTTATCTGAAATTATAGTAGGCAGTGCACTATGGGAAACATGTTTGATAAAGAAAAGCGAAGTAGGATTATCGGCTTTAATGTCACTGTCACCGTGTGTATCAACAACATTTATACCCAAAGTCAATCGATTCCAAGGATATTACGAAAGTTATAATCGAGGCTGTTAATTATATTAAATCCAAGGGACTAAAGATTACCATAAAGTTCAGGCCCTCTTATGGATATCAGTGCGAAATATAAAAGTGTTATTTCTTTCTCTAATGTTCAGTGATCTCCGAAGAAAGTATAATTTTGCAAGAGTGTTTGAATTGAAAAAAATCATTGTAGTTTTTTTATGAATAGCGAAGGAAATCGGTGTATCAGAATTTTCAAATCTTGAATGCTCGACATATTTTCGATTTTCAGCCAATGTCATAAAACATTTTAAGGACTTAAATTTAAAATTGCATAGCAAAAATAACTTGATAAAGAGCCTTTATAAAGCCTGTGCACTAAATCGCTGAAAAAAGTAATTTTATTTATGGGAAAATCAGTTTAAAAAAAAAACAACGATTTAACTCATTTCCCGAAATTATTTGTGCGCGTTCTCTGATATATATTTAACTAATTTAAAGTAACAATTCGAATAAGGATTCTTCGATTTTCGAAAAAATGAAAAGGTAGATAGTATTTTGAAGGATTTTTTTCAAAATTCTGCAAATATTCAAAAGGACTTGTTGATTTGCGGAGTAATCGAAGCTCGAGGGCTAAAATTTGGCAAATTTGATAAATTTAACAAATTTGATTCGAGTTTGAGTTGGAAATTTCTCAGCTACAACAGGTTTTGAAGTTAGTTGTTTTGAAAAATCTTAATTTGCGGGACAAAAATCAAAAAAGCAGAATTACCTACACTTATTTGGAAAAAATATTTATTATTGATAAACTCGTAAGAAATAAACAGTGCCACGTGTCGCATTAACAAGTACAATAAGTGATTTTGTTTCCGTCAAAAAAATGTACGATTTAATTCCAAATAAATTTCTTAAAATTGAAATAACTCGAACTATTGATTTCATCAATCTTGCTATTTCCGCAATACGCTTCCTTTCGAATGAAAATAATTTTACAACTCATACATATTAATTTACTTTTGTAAAAATATTTTTGACTAAAAAGACCAGACTTTAACTAAATTGTTTCTATACTTCTCGAGTTTTTTCCAAAATATTATAACAATGTTCAATTGCGCGGTCTTTTTCGCACTTTGAAATATCTAAAGGTTAACCAATGCCCTGGTATAAATAATGTTAAATATCGAGAGAAAATTAGTTTACCGAAACGATGGTGATATCAACAAGTTGAAAGAATATTTAGCGAAAATGTAAATAATAATCAGTCTGTTCCGGGAAACGACTTAAAAAATTTAAATATCCCGATGAAGTTTTTCCGTGTAGTCCTGGAATATTATCACACTTTCCGTTGATTTGTATCTTGCGCGGAAACCTCTTATAATTACTTTTTATAATGGATAATTCTAAAGATAGTCTCACGTGTTACCGCGTAATTATATTAATTGCCGGGAGATGAAAAAAGCGACGATTCCTTCATATACAAGTGAAATCTTTGAGTATTTATGTTAATGCAGTCGGGATAGTTAAGAATTTGGATTCGGGAAAAGACGAATAAATGAATCAGGAATACGGAATCAGAAATATCGCTTAAAACATAGATTTCATTTATACTTTCCTATATGTTAAGTATTGCGACAGGGGAGCGGAGACTGTTAGCGTAAAATAAAGATATGGCGTATGTAAAGTGAAAATTTCAATCATTGAATACTACGCAGCTGTGGGGATAATTTTTAAATATAGAAGTTAAAGCGCGCGATTAATTCATTCGAAATGTACGTAAGCGCTTAATTGTAAAGTAGATTAGCGGAACATACAGTAATGTGATAATGATCTGAATTAAAATACTCGCATAATCCGATTATTAGAATAACAGAAAGGATACGATTATTTCAATAGTTGAGTCGCACTGTATCGATAAGATTCAGTTCATGCAATTTTATTTCAATTACGATCATGATTCGAATTAAAATTCTCTTATTTTTGAAATCATTATAAAGATCGCTTAAATAGTTTCAATCCTTAAAAATTTAAATCGTAAAAGCTAATGTATTATTTAAATGTAAATTATGTAAATGTTTTATTATTGTATTTAGTGATTACGTTCATTATTAAAAATGCTTTGCGAATAAAATATGTAATACAATACGTTGATAGACAGTTTTGCAAAAAAAAAAAAAAAATAGATATCTAATATATAAATTATGTCGGTAATGATAAAAATATAATAATTTTTAGCAAATTATCTTTATACAGGAAATATGAAATTTAATATTCATTTAGATAGCTTTATTTATTTTAAAATATTTGTAATTATTCAAAAAAAAAGAATGATGAGGTTTTTCTTACAAATAGTAACATAGAATTGTGTACATTGGCGGATAAATTGTTATTGGTAAATCTTTAATTTTAAACTTCACAATATTCGGTAAAATTAAAAAAAAAAAAAAAAAAATGTAACCTAATTATGTTGAATTATTTAAAGTATTTCGTATCGGAAATGCAATTTCATAAATCTTATTTCACCTTTTTGAAGAGATAAGTGTTCATCATGAGACGTATTTAAAATCTTTTTAATAACAAATATTAAACGAAAACTTGTTTTGCATTGCAAAAATAATTATTAAGAATTCAAATTTTAAATTTATTTATTTACTAAGGATTATTTAGAAATCTATTATAAAATCGAACATATGCAAGGTAAAATTGTTTATTTTATTATACATCTTCAAAATTTCACATAAATTTTAGACAACGGATGTTATTGGGAATAATTTAATGAGTAAAATTAGTTGACTGCTTTCCCAGATTTAAAAAAAAAAAAAAAAACAAAAAAAAACGATTACTTATTATTTAAAGTAATTAAAAAATTCGAAAATTTATATTACGTATCGATGCAATTATTCGACACATGTTGATTCAATTCCTTAGTGAATGGAGACAGGAATGTGAAGCGGAGGATTAATCCGAGGCTTATTTTGAAACCGAATAACCGAGTATCTAAATATAGTCCGATTATACGGACATGCACGCACACGCGCGGGGAAATAAATTTGAATAGATTTTCTGGTTCATTATTTATCGTTCACTTTAATATTTTGAGATTGAGATAATTCGAGGTGTTTCCATTATGGCCATGTTTGAAAAAATCGATACACAGGTTTTCAATGATTTTCATCGAGTTCTACTTCGTTGTAAAGTTAAGTGCTTTTTTTTGCTTCAGTTTTATTTATACTTGTTCGGTTTTAAAACTGTATCTAATTATCTATGTCGTTCCTTTTGTAGTTTTGAGTTATCTGTTTACTTTTTGCTAACTTTGTTGGCAATTTCTGTATACAACAATGCCTCCTATATAGGTTATTATCAGTATAGCAGAAAAATTGGAAAACCTCGAAGAAAAAAAAGATAAAATATGGCGGAGATGCGCGACAAGATCTGTAACATGTTTCGCTGTCATAATAAATAACATCTAGAGAGATTGCACTGTGGCAATGAATCTAGAGGCAAGCTACATTACAGAAGAAACTTAAACTAGAAAGTGCCCCACGGGTGGAAACTCCCACCGTAGGAGTTAACGACATTGCAGATTGTTTTTCTTTTAAAGATTGCAAATGCGAATATATGGTATTCGGAACATTTTTGTAAAAAAAAAGCCGTGATTCTGAAAATTTGTATGAAAATGAACCTCCTATGAAGTGGTATCAGAAGAGAAGAAAAAATAATATATTTATGTCCTACGGACGTCGTTGTGTGTTGAGTAGAGTTTTACATTCAAGAGTTAAACGTGAGTTCATGTAAACGGATAGTCAGAGCGATCTAGCGAGTTATTAACACGAAAAACATCCTCGTATTTATTTAAATTAGAATTTAAGATCAAAATTTCAGTTTTGTTCTATTCGTTCAAATTAGCTTTTATTTAATGCGGATTACACTAATCCGCAGAGTTACGTATATATTTTTCTATTATTATTACTATTATTCATGTATAGAACAAGTTCTACGTTTCTTATTTTGTATGTATTTTATGTCAGGGCTTTCACAGTAGGAGACCGTACGGATCTGTAAAACATTATTTGAAATTTTAGTTGAAATAATTATTTAAGTAAACTTCAAAATTACGGTGACCGTTGTATATTAAATTCATTTTCTTTTTTTCTTTTTTACTTTTTGTGAACACGGTAGCAGATAACTTCTTCCAGAAACAGTACGAAGGAGAGAGAATCAATTAAATAGCAATTGGGTTAGATATTGACAAATTGAAGAAATGAAACGGACGAATGATGAACAGAAATAAAACGATAATATAAAAAAGGTACGAAGTGTAAGATATAAGAGTATAAAAAATAGAGAACGTTCAGTTGAGATAGACATTTAAAGGGGATATGGGTGAAAGGGAAAACTTCATCGTTCGAATAAAGAGAACATCGCAGAGAAGGAAGGCCAAAAAGGAGAAAATACTAGTAAAATACGATTAAGGTGTAAACGAATAATAGAAACGACAACAGAACGTCCAAATAAAGTAAAATTATAGAACCCCACGGGTAAGTTATAAGTGGGACAGACAGATAGAAAGATAGTTAATCAGAAGAACAAAACAAAGATATTAGTAGTGAAAATTCCGAACAGAACGATAGGAGACTATAAAGGGGAGGCAAACTATGATTATATAGGTGGACATTGCGGGAAAGATAGCCCCCAAACTTTGTAATGATAAATACGCGCACACTCTAGAAGAGCGCCATCCGGTGCAATTTTTAGATTTAAATTCGTTTGGTTTTGCAAGTATTTTGTCGTCGATGCCCGGAAAGTTGACGATAGGAGGTATAGTCAATAAAGAGTGCGGTAGCGATCTGCAAAACCGGGAAAAGCCAGAAAAATTTATTTTGAAAAAAAAAAATGGCAACCCCTGGTATGATTTATTTTTGCTTTTATTTATTTATTTTTTTTGACGTTTTAAGTTTTTGAGAATTTTCGCGAATTATTTCGAGCGTTATTTGTAGTATGATTTATTGTATGTTTATAAATAGTAAACTGGTTCTGCCGGTGGTGTAGCAACTTTTTAGTATTTCGGTTCGGTTTTTCGTTGAAAATTGTTGAGACGGAAAATTTGCATAAACCGTACATTTTCTTTCCAATTAAATACCAGTTTAATTGTATCGATTTTTTTACAAATTTTTTAAGTTATGCCTGAGAAATTATTTGATATAGTTCAATTTCCTTTCACACACATACACACGCGATAGCTTTTATTAAACTGAATATTGAACGTACTAATTACGCATAGTGATCGGAATGTTAGAAAATATATATCTACGTTTATATATGTATTTATTTTTGTTGTGTGGCACTCTAAGAAGAATTATCGAGAGAAAAATTGTAGAACGAAAACCATACAGTTATATGCAAAGTATTTCGAAATACGCTTTTTCTTATACCCCGATGCAAATCGAAAATCACTAAGTTTCTCTCAATAATGACGTTAAGCATGATGCAATGTTCTGCTCGAATTTTACGTATCCACTCCAGTATAGTTCTCTCTTGTCCTATTCCATCGAGGAGCATTGCTTTATTATTAATTTTTTCCATCCAACTTATTCGCTGCAACTTTTGCTAGCGCCACATTTCAAATGCTTCAAGTCATGTTTCCGCACCCTACAGTGCGATTGACCAAACGATAGTTTTCATAAGCCGCTTCCATAAATGCGCATATGTCTTTGAATGCTTGCTTGTCCGTAGCCATTCTTTTACGTATTTCGGGCGCACAATCAAGATTCTGGGTTCTTATCTGTTCCAGATATTTGAAAGTTATTAATTGCCCAATGACTTCGTTGTTCAGCTCGATTATACTGACTTTTGTCTGCGTTCCGCTTATTGCCATCACTTTTGTCTTAAGGACGTTAATACTCATTCTGTGTTTCTTCATGTTGCTATGTAATTCACTAATCATGACTGCCAACGCTTTCGTGCTTTCCGTTAATAATACGAGCACTAGATCGTCAGCAAATTTGATAATATTCTATTTCCAGCGATCTTTACTGTAAATGTAGTGAAAAATTTTAAACAAAATTAAAAATATGCGTATCCCTGTATATTTGTCTAGTTTGTAGCATTAAGGCTTCCGACTTTAAATTTGGTCCTTCGGGACGCTTAAATCTCGGGATTCGGGGGAAAAAAAGCATTTTTTCCCCGGGCATGTGATGTATCGACGAAAAAATCGCTATTTGTCGGCAACAAAACCGCATTTCATTTCCTTAACGGAACTTTCGAAGTTAGCGGAAAGTTCAAAATGACCTGTCTCTTCCTTTTTGCGGCACTAAGAAACAGAGATCTCTTTGTTTTGGACTCAGTATTATGTAAATGTAAATTACAGTTATCTTTAATTAAACATACGGAATCCTGAGCGCATGAAAAATCATGCTTGACTGAACTTGTTTTTATTACTAGTTTAAAATTTGTTAATCCGACTACCTTTATGAAAGAATCGATATTCTTTTCTTATGTACCGCATTGTTTAATTTTTTGTTTAAATCGTTTTCGTCTACACAACTATTCGTGCAGAAGAACCTGTTATAAAAATAACAATACAGTAGGCTGTTAAGAAAACAGAAAATAAGTTTGATAAGAATAGGTTTTTTTTTTTTTTTTTTTTTTTTGGAAGGTTTTTTTAGTTTTCTGAAAAACGACGTGATCGATAATTGAACGAAGAAAGTTTGGAATTTGAATCTACTCGAGGGACTTTGAAAACGTTTATTTATTCCGGTCTGAGTTTTGGAGACCGATGTATTCGAAGAAAAACTGTTATAGATTTATTGATTTTTTTTTTTTTTTTAAAGATCTCTTGTAAGGTATGCATGCTTTAGTCCTCTAATTAGTAAGGCTTGAAAGGGTAATAAAAATAACAGCCTTCGCTGTTTTGTAATTTTCACGGTTATTTCGTTTTTGACAAAACAAGTTTCGTTTTTACATGGTCTTACGAAATTCTGGGTAGCAACTCTGGAATAATAAGTTTTTACGACCGTTTGAATAATAAATGACGGTAAAAAAAAGATCCCTAATGTTTTTAAGAAAAATAATTAAAAAAGCTGTTTCTTTTTTCTTTTTCCTTTTTCCCTCCCATTATTATTATTATTTTTTTTTTTTTATTTCATTTCATTTGTTTATTTATTTTTTTTAGATCAAATTAACCCTGAATTATTTTTACTGTTTAAAATAGAAGCACTCTAAAATCGATTTTCGTTTCTAATCGTTTAAAATATTCATTATTTATAATCAATGTATGAAAAATAATAGTTTAAAATTCAAGAGTTTTTCCGTTTCTTTTTGGTCGCTTATATTTATGTTTATGTTTATTTTTATTTTTCCCCCTTTTTAATAAATAGTAAATTATACTAAAGCCAAAAATAATAAAAAAAATGGCCAACAAACGCTTTTGTGACATTTTTGTGCCCTGGTTGGGGGCAATTCGAAATCTTATTTATTATTTGTAGCAGACGTTAGTATAGAGCAAAAGTAATCGTCAAGATATTATTCTTCTTTTCGGGACTAGTTAAACGTGTACAAATAAATTAAACTACAGAGTACAACAGCATGGCATGTGTTAATACGACCATTGGAAGAAGCGGTTCAATTACGATTTACCTAGAAATGGACTATGTTTTTAGCAAATACACGGGACAACGATATAACGAAAGCTGCGTTATTTGCTTTAGTACTGTTGTAATGCGTTATTGATGTATTGTTAATTTCGTTTGAAGAGCGACGAGTCATTTTGAGATATTGCTTATTTATTATTTAATGGAATATTATTTTGAGTTTTACGTCAAAACTTCGCTACTTTAATCATTAATGCAGTATATTGCTTCGGTGTAGATCGACGTTATTATTGTTTTTTTTTTTTTTTTTCTTTTTTAATTTTTGAACTGTCAGTGTACGTCAGTGGGACTCGAACCAGAAGGAGGTCCCAACTAAACGAAACACCATTGTTTATTTACGCCACGGAAACCAGCTTGTAGTCATTCTCACTGACAAAAAAGAACAAAACCAAAATTATTCACACGTTTCAAAATAAAATTCTACGCATAATAGCGAGGGGGGCTCCTGTGGTACATTTTTCAAATGCTGAAATACATAAAAGATTTTGATGCGGTTACTGTAGAAGATATTATAAAAGAAGAAATGGTAATTAAAGTAATCAGTTATCTTCAAAAAAATTTTGAATTACCCCTTGTAGTTTCCATAAAGTGCGAAAAATTAATTAATTGAAATGACTAGTGACACGTTTACACTTTTGTTTTAAAAGACCGCGTACAACGTTTATCAGCTGTTTTAATTCTGCCCCGTTTTCAAAATCGTTCGTTTTTTTTTCTTTTCTTTTTATTTTTCAAATAAAGCTGTAACATACATTTTATATATAGTGTTGTATGCCCCCCATCACATCCACTCGCATTAGTGTCGTTGGGCATAGCATACTGTGAACACCTTCACAATCCCCGACGCCGCGTCAAGGGTTGGGACTACTTTACTTAAATCAGATATTAACTATCAGTTGTTAAAATTACATTCCAGATTTTTGTCTGGTATTTTACATCACAGGTACAAAAACAGCATTTCGGTGTGCTACTAAAATAACTGTTACGTTTTGTGGATGTTTCATGAACAGTGATAATATTTCTAAAATGACAAATTCGCCGAATTATTTATTAATAGTTTCCGCTTTAAAAGATTTTGATATTAGTAAGAAGTATTTCTTGCACTACATAATTCTCACATTTAAATTGATAATTTTTAAACATAATACTTGTAACTGTTAAATAGCAGTCTATAATGCTTATTTTCTACCCACATCTGTTACACTGATAAAAAACGAGCATCTTCGATCCTTATCGCCTAGTCTCATCTTGATCCGACATCTTTAGCTTATCCATTGTCGACTGTATGATTTCGAATCGATACAGTGTTTTTGTTTGCAACCAATCTAAAAACTATCATTCGTATGAAATTTCACCGCATACTATTTTTTCCCCTTTGCACGTTGTCCTATCCTTCACGATCGCGTCTTTTCCAGAAAATCATTTGATTTAATTTAACCCTATGCGTCTAAAGTCTAACTACGTCGTCCTCTTAGACTTCAATTGTACCGATTTCTCTTGTCGTCGTTGAATTAGGGCCGCTTATAACGTCGAATTAATTGATAATTTTTCGTCGGCCCTAACATTCGCGATAGAAATATAAACACTTCGTTAATCAATGCATATTAAAATACTCTTTAAAAGTATGCATAGGCGGAATTTTAAGGGATATGTGATTTGAATGAGAACTTCTGCTACAACCTTTTCTGCACGCGGGTGCGTGTATAGAAAGGGAATGCGTTATTTCCTCGCTAAACTATTTAGGAATTTTCATTTACGTTTCAATCTTTTTCACTATCTATAATTTAAACACTCAGATTATGATAGTGCTTTTGTTGTTTGGCCTACATAATCAGACGATGACACGTTTCAATTTATCGATTTATCCGTCATCATTTCCGAATGATGATTACAAATTGTGTTGTCGTCAGACAGTAATAAAATTTATTCACGTATATTAAAACTGGAAATGTGGCGTCGTAATGCGATTTTACAAACCATTTGTTTACATTGAATCAGTTACATTTGAATGCCTCATGCTGAAAACGCAAAATTTTCGGGTCAGTATAAATCGTAATTATTATTTATCCTGCTTGTAATAACTGTTTTAGTGAAACAATTAAGGAATTCTTGTTTATTCACCCATGTAGCAGCGCTATAGTCGAAAGTTATCGATGCAACAATCACGACCGATAACAGACCGGAAAGTAATATAAGTGTACTTTTTTGGCACGTTCGTGCCAATAAAAATAATGCCGGCAATTTATTCTAAATAGTACTTCCCTTTTATTGGTGTCGAACAGATATAGCCATGCCGCGATGTGTCGGGTGTTGTAGTAGAAATACTAATTAACACGGGCGGAGACAGTAGGAATGTGGAGTAAACGAAAGATGAAAGACCGTAATTGAATGTTCGTAATGAGTAAGAAATTATTTGATAAACGGGAATATTGGTTGTTGCAACACATACAAACGGGGACAGTGTATTGAGTAAATTGTAAGTAGGAGAAAAAGGTTGGCCTGTGTTGTTATCATAGAACAGTAAAGTGTATGTATTAACAAAAGTGCCGAATGTAAACGGATCTCGAAGAGAAATGACAGAAAATACGGTAAGAATTTTCGGAAGTTCTTGATGAAAAGTGAACTACGAACTTAAAATAAAGCGCAAATTCAATTTGTAAAACAGATTAACATCGTCTTCGATAGCTAACTGACAGACTATAGGAGGAAGCGTATATTATGTGAAAAAAAGAAATACGATTTTGAGTTCGGAGAGGATATTTCGAGAGAATATTTGAAGAATATTTTGAGATCGGAAATATGAAGAAGAATCGGATTTCTAATTAGTTCGTGAGAAGAAGAGGCTAGTTTCCCATATCTTTCGGAAAAACATTGAAGAAAACGAGATATTAAATTTTTTCATAATATACTAAAATGACGATTCATGGTAATTATTGATTTTTTGTTTGGCGACGAACTAGTTAACTCGGTTAATACTATTATACAAAAGAAGCACGTTATTTACCCTTACACGTATAATTTTATTAAATAATATTTGTGTTCAGAAAAAATCCAATATTAATAGATTGCGTCACATTTACTTGTATAGGTCGGAAGGAGTAGAAACGGTGCAGTTATCGGAACAAAATGTGAACCGCGGTAAAGAGAAAACAGGACCACATGATTTCGAGCTGAGAAAAGTACTCGGTAAAGGTGGATATGGAAAAGTATTTCAAGTTCGGAAACTAACAGGGAGAGATGCTGGCACGATTTTCGCTATGAAGGTTCTGCATAAAGCGACCATAGTTCGTAATCAAAAAGATATGGCGCACACGAAGGCGGAAAGGAACATTTTAGAAGCGGTTAGAGTAAGTGTCATTTATTTTCATTTTCAATGAGTATATTTTTTTAAATATTTTTCTATTTAAGTATTTTTGGTTGGTCTATTTACCAAATTTTTTCGCATCTCTTATTATGCTCTTTGGCACTTTTTAAACTGTTAATCTATTAATCGTACGTTTATTATATTTAGCGGCCAATAAATAAAATAAATGTTTCTATTCGAATGATCGCTTGAGGTAATAAATTATCGACGCCGGTTTCTTCGTGCGGAATTAGCGCACTTTGCTTTGGTTATCCTACCTCGTAAACTTTATTGGTATGGCTGCTCAGAAGACTCGATCGTTTACTTTTCAATGTTCTTATGGTTTTTGGTCTTTTTATATTTTATTCAAAAATCGTCATGTACTACGATAAATTCAAAAATTTTACGTTTTCGCATTTACACGATTTAGAGGATATCCATGAAACGAAATTATTTTAAATATTAAGTTCCCTCTCTTAAAATGATTCACGTTGAATTTTTTTCCCTAGGGAAAAAAATCTTATTTACTGCGCTTTCTGCTCTACCTAACCTTATTCAATGTGATGAATTCCGAGCATGCTGCAAAAATAAATTATGAATATATTATGTATACTTCAAATCTTTTACCGGCAAAACATTTTCATTTTATTACAGCAAGTTCTGGCGCTATGAGTTCGCGATGTATGTCCACCAAAAATCTGTATTTCACGATAAAGTATTTATAGGGTTATCAGATAAATTAAATAGATTTTGATAAATACGTTAAGTTTTACGTTTTATTTTTTAGTCCGTTTGTATAATATATAGGGCTAAAGAATGTTGCGTGTTTTATGTTTTAAATAAAATTTCGAATTGTATATAAAGATTTTCTGCAGTTTACAATTTATTTCTAAACACAAACTAATATTTAATTCACTTGAAGGATAAATGTGTTCATATTTTAAAGATTAATGTGTATGTTATTTTTAGCACCCATTCATAGTTGGCTTATCTTACGCATTTCAAACTGGAGGTAAACTTTATCTGATATTAGAATATTTAAGCGGAGGGGAGTTGTTCATGCATCTTGAAAGAGAAGGCATATTTCTTGAAGACAAAGCGATGTTAGTATTACGTTATTTTTGTATATTTTTACTTATATATGTAATATGTTTATGCGTGTATTATTCTTCGGGTTAAATTTATTCACGAAACGTCGTCCTATTTTGATTTGAAGTTTACGAACTTCTTGTTTCAGGTTAAAATGTTTTTAAATGTACGAGTAAGTTGTGTGCAGCACATTAGGAAAAGATTCCGAGTATGAGATCTAGCGGGGTGGTAGTTTTTGTGGAAAGAAGGGTAAAATTGGAAAAATCAGTTCCGAAAAAAAAGAAGAAAAAAAAGGACTCGTCTCTTTTGCTATATTAGTACAGTGCACTATATTTTATGTTTACGCGGTAGCAAATGTACGATGTTAGTTTTCCAAAAAGTTTCATTAGTATTATATATGTGCACATTAGTTTCGTACAAATCTTGACTTCTAAAACAGCCATCATGTTTATGGAGTGAAGTATTTTTCACTTCATTTAAATAATTTATGCATAATTTTATTAAAATATCTATCGAGTGCAATTTTCCATCGCGCAGTAAATTTAAAAATTTTTAATCAGTGACCTGTAAATTAATCGAAAGTCTGAAAATTTTAATTAAATGAAATTCAATAAACCACGAAAGGGCAAGGGATTCTCGGTAATAAGGTGTAACACACTACGGTTTAAGAAGGTACACACACCGGGGGAAATAACGGGGAAACCAAATATACATTAACATTAGCATGTAAGTTTCGATTATTCTATTAATTTTTCCTGTCTCGATAATTGCATTTACACAGAATAAACCTTTCACGAAATACCGGGGCAAATTAAAAACAGAATAAACATTTGAACGATTTATTATTAAATAATAATAAATTTAAATAGAAAAATAAGTTTGCGTTCATGATAATACATTTTTAAGGATCATCGAGTATAACGTAACGTTACAATCAAACGAGTGAGATGCAATATTCATTTGCTAAGTGTTTGAAATATTATGGATATCATCTACACCTAATCCGAAGCGCAAGTTGTAAATCGATAAGCGAAATTCCAGAGGAAACAGAAAAGGAAATAATAAGGAAGTGAAATAAAAACTAACCGATTAACTCTGCAGGGAAGGAAAAAATATTTAATTAAACCATAAAAATATTGAAATAGAGAAGGCATAAAAAGATGAGGGAATAAATGGGGAGAGAAAAATTGGTAAGAATTAATGAAGTGGAAGATAATCCCCCAGTGTTTATCATTTCGACAAAAAGAACTTTGTGGTCATAAAGGACACCTTACTGTAAATCTATTAAGCAATTATTAAAATTACGCTCTAATAAACTT
Source organism: Icerya purchasi (assembly GCA_039619475.1). Taxonomy (NCBI): domain Eukaryota; kingdom Metazoa; phylum Arthropoda; class Insecta; order Hemiptera; family Monophlebidae; genus Icerya; species Icerya purchasi. The sequence continues at coordinate 147,636,707 of CM077115.1, forward strand.
TTAAATATCAAATGTTGTTTTTGGAACGTTTTTCATCATTTAAATCTTGAAATTATTTAATTACATTCTGTGCGCAACGATAGATAAAAGCGTGGAAAATAATTATTGACAAATAATCACGCCGAAATCGCAATGGAATTCAAGGTAGTGTAAAATGTCATATATATTTTCTTAATCGATAATATCACCAATGATGATAATTATGTAAAAGTATTCGTGTATCGTGTAAATTACATATCGATTAAAAGACTGTATTATTGAATATTGTACTATCAGTGTTTAGCACTTATCATTCGGTTTACATAATAATGCCGTTTTCACTCACACGAACACATAATTTTTCTCTTTATATGTGGGCGGTGTAAACATATGTGTGTGGGTGCATGTGTAACATGTACATGCGCATCCCCCGCATATATATGTAGCTCGTTATCGTATTTATTAACCTGTGTTTAAAAATCGATGCATTTACTTAGAATGTGTAATACGTAATTTTTTGTAATTATCATACATGGTCACGTCACACGTTTAATTTCTCTACCGTCTGTACGCACGGTATGATGATATATTTGAAAGCATAACGATATAATAAGTGATGGTATTACTTCATGATTCGTAACGAAATAATTAAAAATAAATCGGTTCAATATTACTACTACTGTGTAATGTTAATATTTTTATTTCTTGTTTTCTATTTTTAGACTTGTATAACAACAAATGAGACTAAAATTTATAAATAAATTTTTCAGAATAAAGTTGGTAGCTAATGTTAAATAAACCGACAGAAAATTTGGATCGATTTTTTTTATTTTATTTTTTATTTTTAATGGTTTGGCCGATTAATAAAATGTATAAGCGAAAAGAATTTTTGAAAATTACATGATTTAATATTAGCTCAAATATCCCATTAAGTATAATCCAGAATATCTAAATATTTTATTTAATTTGTATTTACTTTTTTGCTCCTGCATTCAATAATAATGCATTTTTATATGCACATTGTTTTTTTTCTTTTCTTTTATTTCTTATAATTTCAGTTTAAAACAATGAAATGAATTAATAATATTAAAAACTGAAAGAAAAAAAAATATTATGGAAGCAGTTGAAAAAGGAATTATATTCTAATCGAACAATAAATCAAAAAACATCGAGAACCACTAAAGTAAATTTGAAAATTATATTTCATTGACCACCCCGTGTATGTAGAAATACGAAAAATATATGCATCTATAAGTGTAGCCGAATTAATTTTAATTTTAATTAAACCTGGAATATCGTAAAAGCGATCAGTTTTTTTTAGTATCCTACTAATTTTGCCTACTAATTTTGCCTACTAATTTTGTATCGATTCTCCGTTGAGTACACACATTAATGATGATATAAATAATTGAAAAAGTACTTATACAAAAGCGATCGGAGTATTCGTTAATTTTTTCTTGGGGATGATGGATATTCAGCATTTTGTCAGTTTCGGAAAAATAAAGAGTTCAAAACATAAAAAAAAAAACAAAACAAACAAAAACGAATATCAGTTATTCAATGTTTTTTACTGGTACTATTTTAAAAACAGAAAGGGGAAGAGGTATGAAAGCAAACGACTAGAAGAGAGCATAGCTTATCTCGACATAGCATTTGTGATACGTTCAATCCCGAAGCTTTTATTTTGCTAGTGTGCCCACGATTATTACATTTAAAAACTTTTTACGGGAATTATTTTTTTCATTCATTTATTTATTTTTTATTGTAATCGCATTCGTTGTGGTCTCTGAAGAAACGATTATAGCGTATTAAGTCGAAATTATTTGTGCTTCGATTGTAATTATCATTTACGTATATTATTATAAGCTTATTGTAAATAGTAAATTTTTTTTTTTGGTTTTTAGTTTTTATTTGACCGAAATCATTTTGGCGCTGCAGCATCTCCATCGGCTGGGAATTATATATAGGTGAGTAAAAAAGAAAGAAGAAAAAAAAAAGTACAAGAAAATTAAAATCCTTCGGCGCGATTAAATTGTAACTTTTAATTTCATGACAATTATCAATTTTTAACACACATGTTAATTAATATTTTTATATCTTTTTCTTTAAATCACACAGAGATTTAAAACCGGAAAATATATTACTGGACGCCCACGGACATGTTAAGCTAACAGATTTTGGACTTTGTAAGGAACACATTCAAGAAGGAATAGTTACGCATACATTTTGTGGTACGATAGAATACATGTAAGTATTGTGTTGTAAAAATTAGAATAAATAACAGATGGAGTACTGTTTTTGTCCTCCTTGATAGTGGCATTGAAAATAAAGATGCATTTTTGGTTTGCGCGCCTGTATTCGTGTATAATTAGGTTGATTTTTTATAGGGCTCCTGAGATACTAACCAGAAGTGGCCATGGTAAAGCGGTGGATTGGTGGTCACTGGGTGCATTAATGTACGATATGCTAACTGGTGCTGTACGTATCTTATTTATGCGCGAATATTATTTTCTAATATTAATAATGTATTCAAAAATTTTATGCGGACATAATGAAATCCTGCTCTTATTGTACCCTATCTATTAACGCGGTTTCATTTAAAAGCAACCTACGATGACTTACAAAGTTTTTTTTATTCTATCATTTCTGTTATGTAAAAAATGAAAAGTATAATGTTATGCATTGCAGTAGTAAAGAAACAATTTTACTTCTTTTTAATAGATTCATCTATAATTTTGTTCCTGATCGCAATGTTGTTACAGTAAATATAATTAAAATATATACTGTACAAAAGTAATCTGTTTTTAATACGATTCCTAAGATATATTTTTAATTCGATTAGAGTTGAGAAATTTCAGTTTGTATTACACGTGATGAAGTAAAAAAGTGTTTTTTAAAATATACGCTATCGCTGTTCTTCGGAAGCACCCGTTGAAATTCTATTGATTTATCCTTGGTTCGGTGTACAATTTTCAAGTTCATCAAAACAGTCTTTAAAGAAAGTTTTTAAGATTTCTCTTTGCTATCTTGATTTTTATAATTGAAGTAAATTCTTTTATGTTTATAGCGTATTTAGCATTCTGTTTGAAATCACATGCCATATATAATAACGCTATTGCATTTACCCTGTTGCTTAGAAAATCCCATATTTATGCATTTTTAGCTTATAGTTAGTGATAAAATTCCCCAATTTGAACAGCAGATTAAAACGTAGGATCTGAGAATGTAACGAAAAGCTCCGTGCGTAGCAGACGCTTGAATTTGTAATACTTTATTTTGTAATCTCTCCTTGATATTCCAAATTGAGTCAGTTCTTGAGTTTTTCTAGTATGTCTCTGCGGTTGAGGTAATCGCAACCTTTGCACGACGAGCGGCAAACACTGAAATTAAAATTGAAACCAGTATTTGCAGTTTCTCGTCATTAGGCTCTTACCCTTCTTAGAAATTGATGGATGGCGGTTGTTATTAAGGTCGAACTGATAACTATCTGAAATGCTGGCCTAACTCTGACGCTTCGGATATGATATTATTCTGTACTGAAATCTTTGGTCTTTGTCATTGTTAAAGTTAATTTCGCAAAGGAATTTTTGATATTTAACAAAGTATTCGCTGCTTTAGTTCCATCTGTGCATGGTTCTGGTACTTGAAGCGTTATAAAACGGAAGAGATTATGGATTTGACCGAAAGGGGAGAACATTGAAATGTGGAATATCATTTAGAGGGGCACAGTGGAAAATATTAAGTCGAGAAATAAAACGAACTGTAAAAAAGATAAAAACGTTTTTATGATGAAGAAAATTTGTGTAGAGATGCAACGTCATGCAGAAAATAACGAACCGCATGATCTATATAAAAAAGTAAAACTACTCTCTTGAGATTTCAAAACAAAGAATTGGGCAATGGAAAACAAATACGGCAATGTAAGAACTGAACTGAAGGAGATCATTGAAACATGGAGTGAATACTGCCAAGCTCTGTACAGTAACATTCAACGCAATGATATAGCTGATAAAATGCAGGATGAAGGAGATAACCTTTTAGAAGAACGTGAACCAGAAAATCTAATGAGGAGAGTCGAGGAAATTACTAGCCATTTGAAAAGCAGCAAGGCTGCAAGAATGAAATACCTGCTGAGGTATTGAAACAGATCGGGAAAGAATAGAGTCGCCAGGATTCACTCGACATGCAACACTAAACGGATAACTGGTGAATGGCCAGAAGATTGGTGCCAAATTGTGTACATACCTCTAACAAAAAAGGAAAAAGAACGTGAAAACTGTCGGACAGTATCTCTTCTGTCGCACGAGTGCAAGATATTTTTACGGACACTAAGCAACCGAATTTACGTACAAATGGCTAAACAAATACTCGAGAGCAATCAGGTTTTATGAAAGGAAGAGGCACACGGGAGCAAAGTCTCAACATGAGATTATTGGTACAAAAAGCTCGCTAGTATAAGGTACCTGTGGTAGTATGTTTCATAGACTACCAAAAGCCGTTTGAAAATGTTCAATGGCGTGCACTAAAGCACACTATACATCTTTTAAAGAGGTTATACGGCAATAACCGGAATACTGTGTATGTCGATAATGCAAAATCAGGAAAGTTCTATGTTCGCAAAGGAGTTAGTTAGACAGGGCTGCATTTTGTCGTCCATGCTTTGTAACTTGTACGGGGATTACAACGACTGGAAGAAATCAGCACGTAATGTGGATTAAGTGTAAATAAAAGTAGGACAAAAATAATGATAATAGATCGAGGAAACATAATACCACCTAACGAAAGGACACTCAACTATTGGAAGTTTTCTTTAATTAGGCTCAATTTTAGAAGATAAAAAGAGCTCCGAATATGAAATAAGGTGGAGAATTGAAATTGCAAGAGGCACCATGACACAAAACTAAACAGGAAGATAACTATTAGAAAAAGTGAAAATCAGATTTATTCACATACGCTTGTATTTTGCATCACGCTATACGCGCCGAAGATCTGAACATTAAGGAAAGTGCATAGCAAAAGGATCGACAGTTTCGAAACGTGGCGCTGAAGATGATTCCTACGAATTCCATAGGCCGTGAAACGTATAGGTAAATCAGTATTACCAGAAATCGGCATTACACGGAGGCTATCAAAAATTATTGTAATGAGAGTGATGACATTTTTTGGTCATATAATGCGGAAACAGGAAGGAATAGAATGTATGATATAGTCATGGGAACGATTAATGGAAAGCGACCACCGGGACGAACATCTAAAAGATGGATGGATATTGTCCAGGATGTGACGGGGTTGTCATTCGCAGAATGTGAACGCCAGTCACAAGATCCAGTCGAATGACGTAAACTCACAAAATCATTAGCAGACTAAAAGTTATTCACGATTATCTAGGGTGGTTCCTGTTGATGATGTTGATACTCATTGTAACAAACATTAACTTTCTAAAAGTGTTTCCCAATTGTATGTCAGGTTATGTTGGAGTGTAATTTACATACAGATATTTGATTCAGAAGTGAACAGGAAACTACGCAATCGAAAATGGTTTGCACGGGGAAATAGCGGCATCAGTGAACTGAGTTGGAAACTGAAGACATGCGAGAAGAAGATCAGTAGTATGTCCTTTATTTCAGTGTCGGTTAAACTCCTTTTATCGTCGTCTCTCAGCATTATTATCTGTTAATAACATAACTAAGAAGATAACGGAACTGATTTTCGTTTTGAATCAATTTATCTTTTCCACGCGGGTATTTGATTAGGATAAAAATAATATCGGTGAAAAATTGATATATAAAATACTACGTGCATGTGTAATAAAAATATTTAACTTACTGAAAGAGTGGGTATTTTGCCTCGCTACTTTACTTGACTCTAGATCAGGTGATTGAAACATATACAACTTCTACAATCGAAAATATTAAAACCACTCAACTACTTTAAAATCCATGAAGAGGCGATCCATTTGTTCCGGAATTACTTTTTAAGTCTGTAATTCGCTCCAGATTAGACAATGGTGCGATTTTCTACGGTTCTTCGTCCAGAATTAACTTGAAAAAATAAGATATTTTATTTTAAAAAATCTGTCAAAATCTTATTACCAGGAAGGTCACTACTTCTCTTCCCACACGCCTTTAAACGGAGACTAACATTTGGCTGTTTCTTATTGGGAAAAATATTTTGGGTGGTAGGTTCTTGTTAATATTTCGTAATTACCGCTTCCGTAGGCCTAACTAAACTTAACGTGCATTGGAAATTTTGTTCCTTTTAAAATGTCAGTCTTTGCGAACGGAATGTCGGTCTTCTGATGGTTCAATCTTCTTATTTTAATCTGATTAGTTACCTGCATTTCAACATTATTGATACTCTTTATTTAAACAGTTAAAGGGCATACAGCTTTTTTCAATAACAGGTTCAATGTATGGAATTTAGTATCTAGATGCTACAGTAACTTTATTCATTATTTCACAGATCTAAAGTTCTGGTGTATAATGAGTCAGCTGGCGCTGCATTTATATTTGGGAGAATTTATTAAAGAAATTTAAGCTATCACCCGTGTCGTCGGTCTTCACTGCCGAGCTGGTGGAAATAGATGAGGTATTAGAGATTATACTCAATGAACATAATGGAGGCCAAAAGTATTTGTGTACCGATAGTTTAAGTTCACTTATAACTTTAAATAACAGTCATTTTATTTGAAATATCATCCTCTTATTTATGAAATCGAACACAAGCATGTTAACATTTTCAATAAACATGTATAAGTAATTATTTATGTAAGCTTTTTAGTCTGTTCAATTGCAGTAAATATTAACATTACCGAAGTCGTTATTTATACACTTAAGGTCTCTTATGATCCTCCTTTTCCCTCCTTATGCTATTTATGACCTTCTGTGTGATAATGACGCCGAGTTCTCGTTACTTTATTTAAATTTATTTCATTAAACAGTATCAAAATCTAACAGTATAAATTAGATTTTCTTTAATAATTTACTCTCCTCTTGTTGATAACGATCCGCAATCCCAGCTTTTGTTGTTTGGTCGCGTTCGAGCACCTAATGCATCTCGGACTCAGTCTGGGTATTTTTTTTCCTAATGATTTTGTACAAGCATTCATGGGTGTGTTGAAACTTGTGTGTAGTCATATTTGTTCGAGTCATTTATTGTACCATAGTTTCAGGTAGGACATTTCGTTTCCCATTCTTAATTCGTATCATGCGAGCGATCGACTACCCCCTTAAAAAATATATATATAGGAAAAAGTGGAGTAGGTTGTCATAATTTTTACATTTTTTATTTTTACCGCTCTGTTGCATATGTGGTAATATTGCATAAAATACGTTTAAATACCCTGATTCTTTATCGACATTCTTCTTACGTATTGTAGAAATTACCAAAACACTTTTGTGTTAAGAAAATAAAAAGTTAGTCAGATAACACAACTTGTAACGATGTTTCTCACCTGCGGGGTATGTTGTTACAAATGTGGGGAAAGTTGTTACAAATTTAAATATTTTTAAAGCATATATATATATATATATACATGTAGTATATTATCGTATGTTGAACGAAAATAATTGTATACTTAACAAAAAATTCGTGTTACATATTTATAAATTGAAAAAAAATAATAGCTTTTGTAAGTTTCTTAAAATTTAAAAATTTTTCACCAGTTACCCATTCACTAGGATGCGCTGCACCGATACAGCTAGTTGGACCATTTAATATAAAATGGTCTTTATAGCATTTTCTCGGAAATATTAATATGGGCGGCGGTATTTCCGTAGGCATTTACTGCAAACGTCATTGTCATTACTGGGGTCCTTTTTCAGCGGAAGTAATAGCTCCTATTTGTTTATTACCTCTACCAGCAATTGTTTTTGTTGGTTTTTGAACCGTACTAACGTAAATTTCGTCTACATTATAGATTTGTTCAGCAGTAAATTCATAGTAAAAAGAGTTCTGCTAATTTATCCTGAAAATCTTTCATATTAGACTTATTAAAGTTTAGAGCTCTAGCCAGATTCGCTGCCTCTGGTTGTCTGCGGAAAGCGAGTGCTTTTTAATAAACCCAATAAGCCAATTTTTTCTAACCTTTTTCTTTATAATTCAGTGTTATCAGGAACTTTTATTTTATTGGCATCTGCAAAATTGTAAGCAAGAATTGTAATATCTGTTGTTGTTTAGTCGAAATATATTTCTGAACACTGTTTTGTATAATTTGCAAACTCTTCTTCTTGTTTATCATTAAATATCATTTTCGGTTTAGCATATCCAACGCATTTTTTGCTTAAATTATTTTCCTTATCTAAAAAAAAATATGAAAAATGCAATTAGAATAAAAGATTTGTCTGCGATGACATTTCCCAGTTCCATATTTAAAAATAAATTAAAACACAACACATATACTGTTATTATTTTCTATTTTCGTAAGGAAACGGTGTACAGTCATTGAATTTAATATGTTTTTTCGAAGCCTCTCGTAACGATAATTTACTATACTGTACATCATAATAGCCATTTGATACGTATTTTCTCCTGCCATGTCTTTCCGGGTCTTCCTTAAATATTAACGTGGCACTATTACCTATGTAGAATAGTGTAGTATTTATCATTTTAACGAATTTCTCTAACATTATTTAAAGTGCCTGCCGTGGGGTAACTTGTTACACTGTAATACCCGCCTGTTACTCTAACAACTTACCCCTTACGGTACCTTTATTACACAATATAAAGTAACTACTTTAAATCCACTGAACCTATTTTCATATATTTAACGTAAAATTATACTTTTTAGATGCCTCAATAATGTAATATAAAAACAAATTACATTCCTTTGTCTGAACGATAGAGATTTTCACTCGGGGGGAAAAAGTATATGTCAAAAACACGTATTTTCGTTAAAACTCAAAACGTGGTAGATCAATGGCGACAAGAACCCATAAATGACACGCTGTGATATCTGAACTAATAGTGTAATGCACACGATTTATTATTCACTGAAAAAACTGACTGTAACAACTTACCCGCTATAACAACTTACCCCATTTTCCTGTATACTCTAATCGGATATATCGATGCGCATTGTTACATTTATTTATGATCCGATATTTATTAGACTACTAAATTTTCCATGAGTCCCTAAGTTGCCTTAATCTCTGATCTAAAGAATAATGTTAGTACTGTCATCTAATGACAGTGATATCAAATTATGCTAGTATCATCGTATATTTTGTCACATTGGCAGCGACGTGTTCTAAATTCTATCCACTGTGCAAAGTTAGAAAAATTATATTGGCATTGCTGGTTTTGAAAAAGTTTTAAATTGGGTATAGAAAGCATACGATCATTTGGAAGATTTTGAGGATTTTTAAATAGGTCTTTATCCATAACAGTTATTTAATATTTACCTTTTTTTTTCAAAAAAAACAAAACAAAAAAAAAACAAAAAAAAACTAGACATTTAAAAAAAAAGTCATTTAGGATGATAATTCATTAAATATATTTTTTCTCTTTACGCAGAAAACTTTTGTAACATTACTATAATCGGTGTAATATGTTTCAGTTGTATAAAAAAATGTATAATGTACATCGTATGTTTGCTACAGCCTCCGTTCACTGCAGAGAATAGGAAACGAACAATTGAAAAGATATTGAAAGGAAAAGTCATGTTTCCACCGTATTTAACGCCAGATGCTCGAGACTTGATACGTAAATTACTAAAAGTAAGTCGAAGTGTGTTTTATTTTCTTTTCCTTTTTAAAAATTATTTTGCATGCGAGAACTGATTATCGAAAAATGTAAAAATTTGATAAAGAGAATTTCCAAAATTAAAATTTGTTTTTTGTGATAAACAGTTTATTTCTTTCGAATTATTTTAATTTATAATATACCGACACAATTAACCGAGAAATTATAACCAAAAACTATTTACGAAATTAAATTTTTCCCTCCCCATTCAGGTAAACCAGAATGTTGGATAAACTCTACTGCACGATATTTATTTTATTTTTTTAGAACTCATATTATATATATATATATATATATATATATATATATATATATATAGGTGGTTTTAAAATGTATTGGACAAAAATCGTTAGACTAAGGTTGTTAGCGGATTTAAAAAAAGTGGTTTAAACGCATTTAACTTTTTTTACTGCTTTCTTACTTGTAAAGTTACTGCATTAGATTCAATACTCAATTTGCAGAAATAGTTTTCATAATGTTGTTACTAAGGCTGTCGTTAAAATTGCGATTACTTGTATTTGTGACGGTGGCGCACATTGCTCAAAATACTACAAGGGTCAGTCAAGTATAAGTGAAATTTTTTTTTAAATTAAAATTTATTGAAACATTTCAAAAAATTAACACCAGCACTATTTTTCTACTTAGTTACCAACCTTTATTGATGCATTTTCTCCAGAGTTTTGGTAATTTTTTAATATCTTTATCAAAGAACGAATGAAGTCGGAGAGCTAATTGCACATGAATTGCATACAACCTTCATAATTTTCAAATCGCTGTCCGCGTAATGCCTGTTTTAACGGTGCAAACAAAAGATAATCGCATGGACTTAAATTTAGACTATTATATGCCGGATGTTCAACGGTTGCCCAGTGCATTTGATCGAGTTTGGCAGCTGCGTGCGACCTAACGTTGTTATGCAAGAGCAATACGGGTTGGATCAGAATGCCGCGTCTTTTGGAACTGACTGAATCGAGAAGTTGACAGTAGTATTTGACATTAATAGTCTTTCCATCGTAAGCCGTCTGTTACGTTTAATAATATGTTCAACGTGCTTAATGTTTTTACGGGTAATGCTCGTATTCGGACTAAGTGAATGAGTCAAATTTTCGACTGCATTTCGATCGCTGGTGAGCGAACGATGCCACTTACTTACCTGACACTCTTTGATAATATTTCATTTCCGAACTGTAATCGCCATCTATCGAGAATTTCACTATGTTTTACTACACCTTCGTTACTAAGAAACTTCATAATAATGCGTTGCGCTACGCTGCTTGGTACTCGTCGCTCACTCATCGTAAACAAATGCAGTAGAACGTATTTCGTAGCGCTACTACTGCACTGAGCGCGTCTAAAGATACCAGACAATATTCCCTCCAAGTTCCAACGTGCGTTTGCTCGGCTTCAATTAAAAAAGTCTCGTTTATATTTGACTGACCCTTGTATGTTTAGGATCTTAATTTTACACTACCCGGCTGAAACATTTGTCATCATTTTACGTGCAGTCTCCTAAACGAAAATGTCACATGATGTTTGTAATGTAGTTTTTTAAATGCATATTTATCTTTATATTAATTAAGTAATTAACGAACGTCTTAAAAAGCGCAGTAGATGTGGAAGCAATAGAATATTAATTGTAGTTTTATTTTTTATTTAAAAAACCCAATTCCCTCGTATAGTAAAAGAAATTTTAGCGGGAGTTTTATTTTAAAAAATCCGTCATTCAATTTTTTAATTGTAGACATTCGTAAAGAACTCTTCATGTGCACAATGTTGCGTTATTATTATTGATTTTGACAATGTTTTTAAATTTCATTGTTGCAGAGACAAGTAAGCCAACGATTAGGATCCGGCGTTGAAGACGGAGAAGCGATAAAGAAACACCATTTCTTTAAAAATGTTAATTGGTCTGATGTTTATAATAGAATAGTTCGGCCGCCATATATCCCATCGCTGGTATTTATACTCATATAGTTATTAATTTTTTTTTAATCATATTCTATAATATCTGCACTCGTGTTGCAATTGCGGAAATGAAATTTCACGCGACTAATTTATTTTGAACACGTGACCATTTTACGCTAATTAAACGAGTTTAATCGATTTGTTATCGTAAAAAATGCGCCGTTCTATGTGAATACTGTTTTTTTTTTTATTATTATTATTACGCAATGAAAGTGTTTTCGGTAATTATAATTTAATTAAATGTTAGAATTAAATACAGAAGAGAATAGCGTTATTTGATTTTTAACCCCGGGGAAATTCAGACCGGATTTCAGTGAAATTATTGCTGTACATTGTACAGAGCTGAGTGTGTTATGTAAAGTCAAATAGTTAATAATTTCATTATTCTACGAGTTTTTTATATTTTTACTTTGCGATAGTTTAGACATAATTTTCGATGTTTAAGCTGCGACATAATAGAAGGTCTAATGAAGAAGATTATTTTGAGAATTTTACAACGTACTAAAATCTTTACTTAGACGGAGAAATATTTTATAGGTGAACAAATAATATAAAGAGTATTTTCTTAAATTAACTCGAACATGTTACTCTTTTGATAGAAAAAAGATTGTTAGAAATTACAAAAATCTCAATTGAATGAAATTCTCTATGTCATATTATGTGCAGGGAATAGATTCAGAAAAAATTTCTGCAAAATTCTAATATTTTGTCCGTTTAACAAATACAATGGATGTTAAAATGTAAAATAGTTGGCACTATTTATTTATTTTTCTCCAAATTTTAACTAATAAAACAATTTAATTTACTTTCTAATTGTTTTATTTACATTATACTACCCTGGGCTTAGAATTAATCTCTAAGAGGAACAGCAAAGATCACTTTTATACGTATCGTATTTTTTGACAATCTTTGACTGAGGGGGAAGTTCGTTGCTACTATTTTATCGCTTTTGTTTACTATATATAATTCGGCATCGCTAAAGAAAACCCGTTTTTTTTTTGTTGTTTTTTTTATTTTTATTATTATTATTATTATTTTTTAATGATAGCCCGCACAAAAATATCAAATCAATTATAAAAAAAATACTAAGGAACCGGATGTTTATAAATAAACTTTACAATTATTTAATTTTTAAGATGAAAAAATTTGTTTAGAAATTAAGAATGACTACGTCCGTTATTTAGAGCTTTCAATTCAGCTCGATGAGGATTAAATTATCGTATAAGCATATTTTTATATAGTTTTTATACGGGGAATATATTGTATCAATTGATTACCACAGTGCGTTATCTGTTTATTACAGGATAGTGAAGATGACGTTTCTCAGTTTGATGCCAAATTTACCAGACAAACACCTGTTGATTCTCCCGACGAATCGACTCTCAGCGAAAGTGCAAATCTTGTCTTCCAGGTAAATTTTTTATAGTTCTTAGAGGTAAAAAAAAATCACGTGCTCGATTTCTAAAATCAATTTGTTAAAGTGTATCTGTTAACTTTAATTAGCTATTATTTTTTCTGACAGCCGTGAGTTGAATTGAAATATTTAGTTAGTTCAAATTGCTGTTTTAACTATTAACATCTTTTAATGATTTGTTTCCGATTGGAGAATAACGATAATATTTAAATTTAAAATTATCGCTTATTTAATAATAGCTGGTACAATTTAATGAAATAATAATGATGGTAATAATAATAAACAAAATGGAAGTAATTATAGAGCTTTTTAAAATGTAAATTTAGACATTTTTGTTGAATAAAATATGCCTGATTAGAAATAAAAACGGGAAACAATTAGCAAACGCTTGTTATTTTTCTAACCATCATCTGAACGAACATTTGGATGATGGGATATGAAACATCTGGATAACGGCGTGAATGCGCGTAATTAATTTTTTATTCAAATGCTAATGCTACGTTAGTAATATTGCTTTTTAAATTAAAGTTAGACGTAACTTTATGTCCTTGATAATAGTTTGTTTGAAATAACTACCTTATTAAAACTGTTAAAGTATTCATCACACGCATCCACATCGAGGCAATTAAAGGAGTTCAAAAAATATGGATGATGTATGTGTAACAAAAATATTATATTGCCGCACAGGAGAAACTTTTTAATTTTATAAAAAGAATGCCAACCCTAACGGTGCCGCATAATTCTGGAAAACGCTAGGTTTTAAACGTAGTTAAAAAGAAAAAAACTTTATTTGTGTTCTGTTTAAGGATACACGTCCGCGAAAAGATATTCTTTTTACATGTTACCTGTCTCACTACTGCGCACACACATGTCAAAATTGCCTTTCGTAGGGATTGGAACACGTTCCTTATCTTTTCTTTTCTCTTTCGAAGCGATACTTTTCAGTTTTATGTACTTCTTTTTTTGATCAAATCTTACAGCATGTCATTTTATTTTAAAAATCGGTCTTAACCTGTTTTGTTTATTACAGGGATTTACGTATGTAGCCCCTTCAGTACTGGAAGATATATACCGAGGTCCTCCGCGTATTGCCAGAGCCCGTTCACCGCGTAACGTAAATTATTCGTCGTATTCGAATAACATACACTCATCGTCCCAGTATTTATCGCCGGCTTTTCGGGGGTCTTTAAATAGTAAATATGCTTCGGAATCTTCTCACGCTCAATCGGACGACAGTATGATGGATATCACTGCTGGTAACAGTATCGTCGATACTCATCTATAGCGAAGGTTTTAGAGCATGTGTGTTGTGATATATTAATAATAAAATATAAGAAACTTCAATGCAAATGAGCTCTTCTTATTACTACTATATGTTATTAATTATTATATGTATAATTAATTATTAATAGTTGCAATACAATTCTCGTTTTTTTTCTTTTACCTTTTTTTCATAATTTTTTTTTTTTTTTTATTTTTTTAAAATCTTAGTTCAATTTTGTGAAATATATGATGTGCGTGATGCGATATGTTATTTTGGCATACTCCTCTTCCTCCGGTGCCAACCTCGGCGTTTCTGTAAAAGGTAGAGATTATGTACTCTAGTATGTATGCATATATGGGAATATTACTATCATTATTATGGTTGTTTCCCTTTGAATGTTTTAATGACAAATTTGTTATTTTGGAAAATCGGTGGTTCTGTGTTGTCTTCTGCGTACTTTCTTTGGGACATTTGAAGTGGTGATGTATCATTATTGTGTTTAATTAGAATTTGCTAATATCAAAAATATATTTCTTGTTCTTGTTTATTTTCGCGGATATATGTTAAATCCGGTTTTGTGATATATATGTATGTATGTGTGCGGATAATATATATATATATATGTATATATATATATGTATATGTAGTAACTTTATTTACTTTCTAAATTTTAAAACAGAAGTAACATGTCGTTATCTTCTGTTTTCGTTGTTATTCAAATATCGGGAAAGAGATCGATTAAAACTTTATTTTCTTTTAATTCGGAAATTGTGTCTTTGAAGTTTATTTACCACGACGAAAACGAATTTAATTATTAATCTATATGTATATCGTATAATGTACACAGTGTTCAACAATGTTGCTCAATAATAATTTTTTTAATCGAAAAAAAAAAATATAAAATAAATTGATTTTTATATATTTTTATATAACTATAATTTAAGATTAATGTAATTTTTGTAATACATAATTTATCAGTATGCCAAATAGCTTTAAATCGCACAATCAATTTTTGTGGTCATTTATGATTGCGTTTGTATCTCTGTTGTTTGTTTGTATTCGATTAATGAAATTAATTCTTATGTGATTTTTGTGCAGTTACCGCCTTTAATAATATAACCGAGAGTGCGTGTGTTCTCTGTAATCATGCAATAAATACTGCATGGCTCGCTGCTTACAAAAACAAATTCTCCAGACTGCCATATATATCTCCTGAGATATTAAAATAATTACTGTACTATTGATTATATGTACACATTCAATTAATTGGCCTATAAAATTATTTAAATACATTTTCGACAGTGAGATCGGTTTGAGTAACTAATAAAAATATCCATGGTTCGATGCGGTTAAAATATCAGGCGTTAATTTTGTAAAACCGCGATTGGCAGCTAAATGCAAATAAAGAGTCGTCATTAATAGTGCGCGTTTCTTATATAAATGATATTAATGGTTCTCCGTTTAAGATTTGTAATTTTGGCTTTACTCTTAATGAAATCGGTGAAATTGACGCAGTGTTGTTGTAGACGGTAATCGACATAAATGTTTTTTCATTTAAAACTCGATTTAAACTTTGCTCCGGAAATTGTAAAATTACAATTCTAAATAATACGTGCCACGCGTCATATATAGCGTTTTCTTATATCATCGTTAATTACTTTTGTTGTGATAATTACAATACATGCACTCGAGACTTATTTTTATGTGTATATGTATATATTAATACTGATATATATATACGTGTATTTATTTTACATACATTTGAGTGTATGACTTGAACCTAGTTAAATTTTTTGTAATATTTATAATTGTGTTTTATTTATTGACGACACGGCATTAAGTGTTAAAATATTTATGTATAAAGGTTTATATTAAATAAATAATTAACAGGCGATATTTCGTTTCATTATTTAGAATGCTGTTTGGGAGAAATTTTCGATAGAACGGTTGAATTTTTGGTTAAATGTGTTTTGCGATATTCGTAAATTCTAGGAAATGAATTACCTTGCTGTGCAACATATGCCCTATAATCCCTTTTCAACGTACATTTAAGTTTAATATTTTTAAAACTATTAATTGAAAAACGGAATGTTACGCTTCAAGTGAAACGCCGATATATAAATACATTTAAACATTCGGTAATTCAAAGACTTGGGTGTTTAGCAGCAGACATATCAGAAAGTAGCTGCATTTAAACATATTTGTGGTTGAAATTGGTATTTATTTGAAAAAATACGGATAAATGTGTATAGTTTTCTTCACTTTTTTTTTGTTTATCGTCGCTTTTTTAGGTTACTTGTTTCTCTACCTTTCGTACAGAATTACATTCTAACATGGATATGTCTTTCGTCAGGTGTGTAAAGTATAATACGACTACTTCGTTTTAATGAAAACATGAACTCAAACCTTTGAAAGTGAATAAACTGTTTACTATAATAAATGGAAATAGAAATGTAAAATAAAACGTTTACTATGATAAATAGAAATAGAAATGTAAAATTTTTTTGCTAAAATGTCATTAGGGCAACATTTTTGCGTAACATATACATTTCGCGAAACGACCCTGAGCTAAATGACAGACCCGTGTGAAACACATTTTATACGTGTGTTCAATAATTAGTGAAACGGTTTTAAAGAATACTATTTAAAAAATGCAGAAATATTGTACAGAATTTTAGAACGAATTGCACAGACACTGAAAAAAGATTAATGCAGTGGAATTAAAATTGAAAAACGATGGACGAACTCAATTCAGTATATATCACGATGGAACGTCTATTAAATGTTAAAGAACCATTAACATTAAAATGGTAACTGATTTGTCCAATCACATAGAAAAAGAGTAGCTCCAGAAAATCTGTCGAAAATTGAAAGGGCACTTTAATATTGGCAGTTTTAAAACCATTTTCAGAACTAACTGAAAAATTTAGCTATGAGAAATATATTACAGCGTCACAACGGTCGATTATTATTCCCTTAATCCGTAGTTTATAAAAATTTCTAAAAGTTATTCGGGTAAATATACTAATAGAACGGCTAAAGATCAGAAGAAAAATCGATTGAAGCAGTGTATCTTGCAACCACTTTTACCATCGGGGGGAAAGTAAACAATGACTAAAACAACTAAATAGTTAACTCTGAAGAAGAATACGATGAGAAAAATGTTCGATTACAATACCGAGTAACTTACTCTAGAGCTCCTTTTTAATAATAACAATTAGCGACAAGGCAATCATAAAATTATTTTAAACGCGATAATAATGAATGGAAATAATAATTAAATTGATTAAATCGCGTATTAAAATAGTTCCTATAGAAGATTAATACTTATTAGAGTACGCACCAAATGAAAAATTACAATATCTAAAAACAATTTTAATTAATATTTAATGCAGTTTTTAATTATTATTGCAATTTGTGATTTCCGTGCCGACTCTAATGAAGGTGTTAATGTTATATAAGAATTATCATAAGATCACCATCCTAAGGTACATCACAGAAAAATATACATATTATTTCCTTACCGAGAGTGATTATTTTTTTTTTTGTTTTTTGGCGCGTTTTTATTAAATGCGTATAGTAAATATTGAGGTCGGTATTTGAAAAAAAATATCCCACATCATAATTTTTAGCGAAATACTTAAATTTGTTGTCCCGCTAAAAATTAGCTTTTTTAAAACTAGCGGAGCTTTTTAATTTGTGCTATGACGGTTTAGAATTCGTTTTCTTTATTCGAATCTATATTTATCCGTGTTAATTAACGTTAATAATATTTTAATTTTTTAAAATCACGTTTCGATTGATAACGTTTTAAATCAATCGCGTCTGCTGTATTAAAAATAAAAAAAATGATCTAAACGGATCACATTTTTTCAAGGTTTTTTGATGACTATTCAGTTTATGTTTGCCAAGCTCAACGGTATACTCACATGATATCACTGCTAACTGGTACACTTACGAGTGAACCAAGAATCATTAAAATCAGTCCACACGGGTATAAGTTATGCGCGAACAAACATTAAAAAATAATCGATTTCTTTGTTCGAATCTATATTTATCCGTGTTAATTTATTAACATTGATAATACTTTAATTTTTTCGAATTACGTTTCCATGCTTAATATTGATAAAGCCAATCGCGTTTGTTCTATTCAGGGCCGCATTTACACATAGGCTATATAGGCTGCAGCCTATGGGCCCGCACCACAAAAAAAAATTCAAATATTTTAATTTTGAATAGATTAAAATAAAAATGGCTTTCTTTAAATACTGTGGCGGGGCCCCTCTTGTAATCATAAAATACGTCGCCTCAGTTTTATTCTGTGTGGGCTATTTCGGCTGAACTCTTCAGTGGACAGCTGGTATGAGTTGAGTCAGCATTCAGGAATCTCGATCGCTAGGGGCGTGGCGAATGGCGATGGTGCGGAAGGCCGGGAGGCTCTGATGAGTCGAACGCTGTCTAAAAATGGGACGTTCATGGCTCTTGTCTATTGCTATGTATGCAAACTTTTCTCCCGAACACGCTCACAGTTTACACATGGTTGTTATTGTGATTGGAAAAATGCTGTTACACGTCTGGTTGAACACGAAACATCTAAAAACCACCTGAATGCTGTCATTGATTTTTCTGGATGTTCTAAAGAAGTGGAGCGTATTGATGAAGAACTAACACGGCAAGCAGAAGATGTAGCAAAATACTGGCAAAAAGTTCTCAGGAGATTGATAAGTGTGATAGTTTTTATCAGCGAAAGAGGTCTAGCATTCAGAGGGGAAAATCAGACACTTGCGTCACCAAGAAACGGTAACTACCTAGGACTATTGGAGCTTATAGCACAATATGAGGACTTTTTAAACAATCACATAAAGAACCATGGAAACCGTGGAAGTGGTCACACCAACTACCTATCGTCGATAATTTGCGACGAAGTTGTGCAACTAATTGGTAAACGAGTTTTCAATGAAGTTATCCCTCGAGTCAAAAAGTCAAAGTACTATTCGATATCAGTAGACTCAACACCAGATGAAGGTCACGTTGATCAGCTAACTGTTATATTCAGATATTTAGAGGAACACATCCCTGTTGAAAGATTTGTAACATTCATGCCAAACCAGAGGCACAAAGTTAAAGATATGTTTCAAGGTTTGAACAAGTTTTTAAAAGAGAATGACATAGAGACATTAAGAAGTGCCGTGGTCAGTCTTATGATAACGGGCCTTCAAGCGCTGGTACTGAAAGAAAATAATTTAGCAGTATGGGTACTTTGCGCTGGGCACTCACTCAATCTTGTAGTGCAGGCTGCTGCCGAGTACTGTCTCAGTGCTGTAAGATTTTTTGACTTTTTGGAAGAACTTTATGTATATTTTATAGCCTCAACTAATAGATATAAAGTTCTAACCGATTGCTTGAAAAAAGCAGAAACTGACAAAAACGCATTCTCGTACCAAAAAGGACAACAACAACACGTTGGTTATGCCGAACAGATGCTACTAAAGCTCTCTTGCGAGGCTATAAGGAAATAAAAAATACACTTTTTGAAATTTCAGAGGACAAAGAAGATTTAGGAAAATCATGTGTTACTAATCTAAGTTTGCATAACAAAATTTCAATGATGGAAACGAGGCTCTTCACAGTATTTTGGGATAAGTAAACAAAACTAGTGAAACTCTGCAGAACCCTAGATTGAATGTGAACACAGCCGCCTTTACACTTTTATAGGAACAAAACGAGATAACTTTAAAAGTATGAGGTCAAAGCTTCTGAGTTAGCTGATTGCACTACGTATGAGAGTGAAACACAGCGCAAGCGAAAAAGAAACATGCGTTTGGCACGTCTTGACTTGGCCAAGCCCCAGAAGTTGAGCTCACTCCATCAGAAAAATTTCGAACCCATAATTTCCTTCCTGTAATAGATCAATTTGAATCTTCATTGCGGGCAGAGGTTTGAGGCATACAAACTAGTTGATACCCATTTTGGATTTCTCAATAAGTTGGATACGCTTACCGATGAAGAGGTAATTGCAGCAGCTCAAAACTTAGTAGAAACATATAACAATGACTTAGACGATCAATTGGGAAATAAACTGATTCAGTTCAAGGCTTTTTACCAGAAGTTTCAAGAAGAAGATGAGAAAAATGAAAAAGAAATTAGTCAGGAGAGGTGGATGTATACTCTTCCTAGAAAATAAAGTCAAAGATTGTTTTTCTAATATCGAGGTCGCTCTATGAATGTACTTGTCACTTTTATGGTCACAAACAGCAGTGGAGAAAGAACATTTTCAAAATTGAAGTTAATCAAAAACAGGTTTCGAACCTCCATGTTAGAAGACAGGCTCAACCTTTTCAGCATTGAAAGTGATATTTTAAGACAACTAAGTTATGAAGATTTTATAAGTAGCTTCGTTAGTTTCAAGTGTAGGCGCAAACTAATTAGTCACTGAACCATTTCCAAATTATATGTAGTATTTAACAGTAAATGTGTACACACAGCTGTTTTAAAAAAATTTTGGTAAATGAGGTTTGAAATAACGTATAAAGTCTACTGTACTAAATTTTTTATCAATACATTTCTATACATTTTATTTCAGATAATTTTTTAACATTTCACTTTCCTTTTAAGTCTGACTGTTTAGGAAAGTACTATATTTGAATTAAATATAAGTAAAATTTGCTATCTGTTGCATTTCATTTTTATATATTATGCATTTGCCTGACACGTTTACTTCAAATTACAATATGTTATTTTTAAAAATAAAATACTGATTCTGGCATATTTGGCAACACAGACAGACAAACATCGACATTAATGTTTTTTTTCTAATATAATTAGTCATAGCAATGTTAAAAATAAATCGTGTTGAATACCTTAATGATTTTCAATTCTTTTCATTTTTATCTCATCAATTCATTAAATTCTAAATACTGTGTAGTAAAATTTTCTACAATCAACTTTAAATGATTTTTTTTAGGTTTTTAGTTAGAAAATTGCTCTAAAATACGATTTTTGCAGGTAAATTTTCAAAATATTTCCGGGGGAGGACGCCCGGGCCACCCATTTTACTAAGGGGTATTTCATACCCATCGATAGGGCAGCCTAGGGGCCTACAGACCCTAAATTCGGCCCTGGTTCTATTAATAAAAAATCATATAAAGCAGGGGTAGTGTCGCATAACCTCTGTCGACTCCAAAAACAAAAGTACACGGCAAAAGTAATTTATTTCATAAAAGTGCGAACGAAGCGACAACGAATCGAATAGACTGTCATCAAAATGTGCGATACCGAACTACATTATCTAGAATAATCTTGGCCCAGATAAGTCGACACAGGATCACGGCTTGGGGAGAGGAGAGAATTTTGATCAGTGTGGCCAGGAAGGAGTTTGTGGTTCCCACAGCGGTCAACACATCAACCGGTCGACAGCAAAAGTTTTGAAAGTAGCCCGCGAAGATAAAGTTGAACAATTTGGTTTCACTTAAATTAATGTTTGAAAATCTTAATGCGATAATTGATTCTTACCAGAATAGACTGTCTGTACATCGTAGCCATACTGTTTCTATTTATTCCAATGAACAATGCAAATGAATATTAACTTTTAAATTAATTGTAGTCGTAACGCATGCGCATATAAATGGCAATCGCACAAAATGGCGCAAAATCATATGTCAGACAGCAAATAATGAGGTTATTACTCACGGTTCGTTTGAAGACAAATTTATATATAATAAGTTTTAATTTAAAATGATGCAATTTTTTCACAAAAATATGTTTTATACATTCAGTAATAAATATAAAATAAAGTAATATTGTTAATTATTAAATATTTTTTATTCAATTAATTTATATCAACGCACTCAATAGTTTTATTTATGAATTAATCTTTGATAGTTATCATCATCATTGAGTCCATTAAAGTGACAGCCCCTTGACTTCAATCCACTTGTTACTCCGTGTTTGTGCACCTGTATTTATTTGCAACATGGGCGTCGCCAGCGGTGGGCGGGGGGAGCTGCCCCCCCCCTGGAGCCTTGAAACTTTTTAATCAACTGGCCATAATGAGTATTCATAGGCGCGTAATCATGAATAATTTGCCAGAAACTCACGAAAATTATGTTTTAATTAAGATTTTATTCTTGTTTAATAAAATATTAAGCCTTTACAACTTATAAATTTTATTTTTTCTGTAACTCATATCCTTTTTCTATCATCTTGCCCCCCCCCTGGCGGCTGGCGACGCCCTTGACTTGCAATTTTATTTTTTTTTCTATTTATTCATAAGCGAACAGATACAGATATGTTAGTTATTAATTATTGTTTTAAGTGTTATTAATATTTAACCCTATTATTTTAGAATGAATAAACCAAGTACAGGCTGGAAAAAAATAAAAACTAATCATTATCACAGTGAACGGGAAGAAGATTATTTATTTACTATGTTGAAAGATAAATGTGTGTATTTTATTTGCAATGCAACAGTAGCTTTGTCTAAGAAAGCAAACGTTGAAAGACATTTTCTAACAGTTCGTAAAAACTATGAAGATTATATTCAAGTGGTACTGCGTTAAGAAAGGTCAAAATGCAACAACTGAAGGCGCAATTAACTGCGCTACAAACACAAACTCGAAGACTGCTACGATTGCCTCATTCAAAGTTGCTGATACTTTAATTAAACATAATAAACCGTTTCAAGATGGAGAAGTATGGAAAGGGCTTTTATTAAAGCTAGAGAAGTGTTGTTTCAAAATTTTAAAAATAAATCGGAAATAATGGCATCCATCAAAAATATGTCGTTATCCCGAAATACAGTTATGCGTAGAACAGAAGGAATTAGCCAAAATCTTGAAGATATTTTACATGAAAACGTTAATAAATGCATTGTATTATCACTACAGTTTGACTAATCTACGGACTGTATCGGTACTGCAAAATTATGTGCTTTTATTCGAATGGTTTTCGATGATACGTCGGCCACAGAAGAATTATTAACTATTATTCTAATGCAAGAACACACAAGAAGTAAGGATATCTTCGATTTATTTAAAAATTATGTGGCACGTACAAATTTTCCAATTTGCAAGTTTTGGTATCAATAACCACCGATGGGGCTCCGGCAATGATCGGTAATAAAAGTGGCTTCGTTGCTCTATGTAAAGGTGGAAATGACATTCCATATAATACTCAAGTGCTATGTCCTCAAAAGTACTGAACTTCAATCATGTTATGGAAGTTGCATTTAAAATAGTAAATTCCGTAAGATCTAAAAGTTTGTCAAGTCGTCAGTTTCGCGTTTTGCTGAAAGAATGCGGCGATGAACACAGTAAACTGTTACTACATACCGACGTAAGATGGTTAAGTCGTGCTACACTTTTAACGAAATTTAGAGAACTTCTACCACAAATATGCGCTCATATTTGCAAACTAAAGGTAATTCATACCCTCAATTATATGACAAGAATGGCTTCTTGGTTTTGCATTTTTCTGCAATGTTACTGAAAAATTACACAAATTAAATCTGCAACTACAGGGTAAAGATAAAGCAATAATAGATATAATTAGCATTTTGTTGAAGTCATTTAAAAAGAAAATAAATATGTTTGCAATGCAATTAAAACGTCGTGATTTAAAGCATTATCAAAATCTGGCTGATAAGTCTAAAAATAAAAAGAGAATCTTACCTACAACAAATATGCCGATATTATTGCACTGCTTCTAAAAGAATTTGAAAGAAGATTTCAAACATTAAGTGAACTTGAAGATATTGATAATCACCGACATACTCACATGGAACCACCGCTGAATGGCGTACTTTCGAATAATCAAAAGCAATCATTAAAATCAGTCTACACGGGTACAAGTTATGCGCGAACAACCATTAAAAAAAAACGTATTTATAATCTCCTTTTTGGAAGAATTTAATGACATAATAAACTAATTTTTAATGACAATTTAATTTCATTGTCATTTTGCTTTTTCCTGAGTCGCCAAAGAAAGTGTTGTACTACAATGGCTTTATTTACAAAAGATTGATCGTTATTAGAAGCTTAAGTTGAGGAAAAGACAGTAAAATAATTGTGGCAGAATCAAAGTCGTCTTTAAAAATCGACTCAGCTTGTGCAGCAATAGCCTTCTACTTTTATGAAGTCGGTAAAAAGCTGGCTGCAAAGCTAATGATAAATTAAGTCACGTAAGATCAACAAATTTAGATCAGATATTTCTTAATGAAAATGTTATAACATGCAGTTTTATTATTGTTTTACTATTATTTCTTTACAGAGCCCCCCCCCCCCAATAGGTTCGTCAACATGGAGGGACATGGGCCCAAGAACTGGGAAAAGAAGAAGAAAGCGGATCAGATTTTTATGAAACGTGAAATATCCAACACGAATGTTTCAAGTGCCTGGATGACAGAAGGAGAAAGAAGGGAAAGAATAAACGAAACATTATAAGGAGTGGGAACGTTGCTTGACATAAGAATGGAGTAGAAAGAATATCATTCCATTGAAAGCGTAGAGCATTTAAACATTACGCGATCAGGGTTACGTACAAAGTGATTGGAGGAATGTAGAGGATAATATGGAGATGGCGCGAGAGAGAACCGGAAACGCGACGAAGACAGCAAACTGTACCCAAAACGCAGGCAACATATCGCTGAGATATTTTTACGAATAGTTTCACCTATCATCCTTAATAATCGTTCATACATTTATCTATTTCTTTCTCTCTTTTTATCGCAGTATTTTCCCAAAACCTCTGTTTCGAGTGATTCTTTACTTGAACAATTTTAAATCCAGAGTAGAATGCGAACAGTGTATACATACAGATAAAAGTAGTCGTGACTAAGTAATGTAATGATTATATGATCTATTAAAAATTAAAATAAAAAACGCGTATTTTCAAAAATCATAAAAAAATAACCTAATTGAATAAGCGAGATATCCAATGATTGAATTTTCAGTTGCTCCTTTGTTTGCAAAATTATCATTTTTTGTTCTCGACAATGACTGAAATTTTTAAAGACCTTATTTTTTGTCCATATGTGTTCTTTCGCATACGTTATCTTTACCAGTAATGAATTAATATTTATTTGCTAATGTATTCAAGAAACATTAGTAGGCAAATATTTACACTGGAAATTTCTTTACACGCCTCTTCTCAGGTACTAGAACGAGCAGACTGTGTTTAGATTTTTTTTAGATTCAACTAAAACGGCTATTATAGTAGGCGGATGTGTGTGGATTCGTTCTTATAGATATAGTTCACTATTCCGCTGTTTTCAGTGAAATGTATGACGAATGAAATCACAGTCGGCGAATTCTCAAGGATGCTAACAATTGTTTTATTCAGAGGCGGCGTAGCCTCGCGCTTCAAAGGTTTATGCATTAGGTACTTAAAAGCCATGACCGCGACGAAAAAATTTTACTCGTCATAAAACGATAAATATAATTAGCAACTCTCCGAACTGTCAATTTTTTTTTTTAGTTTAATTTTAATAAAGTACAATAGATAGATGTATGTCGAATTTGAGTGTTGCTCTGTCAGTCGTCGATTTACGATCGTTTTGGGCTGTCAGAGTAAACTAATCAAACATATAGATCACAATAGAAGAAAACTTTATCGTATTTCTTGCTGTGTCACTGGAACGACTGGAGAACATTTAACTAATGCAATATTGGGAAAGCTTGAAAAAAATAGCTTAAATATTCAAAACTATCATGGCCCCAAGAATACGACAATGACGCAAATATGGCGGGGCGTAAATGATGGAGTTAAAATTCGAATATTAAATATTAATCTCAGGGAATTTTTTATAACCTGCGGTTGTCATAGCTGGCATCTGCTGCTGTTGGTAGACGTAGCTAATTCTTCTGAGACAGCGAAAACCTTTTGGTTTTATTCAGAAAATTTCTTTGCTATTTTCAAGTTCCAGCAAACGCTGGAAATTAATCAAAAAGGCAAATTAAAGCTTACTATAAAGCCTTTATCAGAAACCAAGTTGGGAAAGTAGAATCGAAGCAGTGAAGGCCGTATTATTGCAATTTCATGATGATGTTGAATCCATCGAAAGCTTAAAAAATCGAATAATCTGGCACACTCAGTTATTGTGATTCGGTTTTAAACGAAATGTTTAATTCACAATTTATATCATATCACAGCCTCCCAAAAGCCGGTATGAAATAGATTTTTTTTGAATACTATGATTGATTCCATAATAAGCAATATGATTTCAAGATTTATTTCTTTTAATCGACATTTTGAAAATTTTGGTTATCTCTATGATCTAAACAAGTTTTTAAGTATATTCCAAAGAGCAATTATTAAAAAACTGTCAAGATTTACACACTGTCCTGCGAGTGGGTCAGAGCAGCGACTTCCAACCTTACGAATTGTATGAAGAATTAATAACAATGTTCTCCCGAATT
This sequence comes from Icerya purchasi, assembly GCA_039619475.1. Classification (NCBI taxonomy): domain Eukaryota; kingdom Metazoa; phylum Arthropoda; class Insecta; order Hemiptera; family Monophlebidae; genus Icerya; species Icerya purchasi. The sequence continues at coordinate 147,663,483 of CM077115.1, forward strand.
TACACCCCACTTCATTAAAGATGTGAAACATTTGCTCCAATACATTACAGAAAATAGCTTGAAAGAAATTTACCCAAATATTTATATAGTCATTTGAATTTTGCTAACAATACTGGGGTAAGTACGAATAAAAATTGGTCAGTAGCAACTGTTTTTTATTTTATAAAATCCGTCTTTTTGCGGCACAGAGGGCCTCGCAAAATGTACCTTGCCCACATAAAATTTAGGTCCTGCCCTGCCACTGGTTTTATTATTTATAAAAGAGGGCCGATGGAGTGAGAGTGCTGGACAATCACAAAGTACGGGAAAAGTAGAAGGGGCAACGCTCTAGTAACGTAAAGGCCAATTTGTTGGGGAGGGGGGGAGCTCTTTGAAAAATAAAAGATAAATAGAATCGGTTTCGGATATGCTGTGTGGTATACGATTTTAAGCTGATAACTGAGTTCGAGCACGATGAACTGTCAATTACAGAGAAGTGAAGAGTCAGAAAATAGAGTTTTATTGTTTGTTGTTCCACGGATTTTTTTTCTTTTCTTGTTTTTTTGTTAGGAAAAGGCAGGCAATAGATGATACGACAGGGCAAACTGGGTATACGAAAAAAATTGAACAGTATAATCTAAAGCAGTGTTGAATCCAGTGCGAGTTTTTTTTGGGGGGGGGGGGGGGCAGAACTCTAAAATTTCCCCCCAAAAATTAATACAGACTGTTTAGGAATGCAGCAATTTAATAGGAAATAAATTTCTTTTTATACCCTTTGTTTAGTTATAATAGGAATGAAAAAAAAATATCCGTTTTTCGTAAACATAATTTCCCCACCCCAACAAAAAAAAAAACACAATTTTTTCCTTAATGTCTACCAAACTTTTTTAACTGAAAAACAATAACAACAGCGGTAATAAATCTCCAAGCACAGATTTCCGATAATTTTACACATTTGAGTAATTTTTATCAAATCATTTAAATTAATCGATAAAACGTTACACATAATATTCAATTAAATAAATACTCGCATATATACATAGATATATATATATATATATATATAAAAAAATGTAATTATGATCGAACAAACAACATAATAGTTTCGCAGTGGTTTGTGTGTGGGAAAAGATCAACCGGTTTTATATTAACTAGTCGGAACGGTTCGGTAGCTTCATCATCTGCACGTATTAAACCAGCGATATTTCGGTTTACATATTGATTACTAACGTCGCACGATATGTACAACAATTTTCGAATATTTGAACTTCTTCGCACTATTCGTATTGCACGATCATCTAAATATCGGAGAAAAACACCCTTGATAATTACCGTCAAAAGATTTTCCTGCATATATATTTTTTTAATTTCTCGCTTTATGTTTTACCTTCAAATTATGTAAGAAATTTGTTACACGCTTTGAAATTTTACAGATTTATCAAGAAAGTCGATGGCGATATTTCGGCGATCCTGAAGCGAAAAGTCTCTCTCCTCCCGCGATCAAATTATTAACAGTTGGCTAATTGGTACATTGAAAATAAGCCATTTTCAAATAGACGAAAAACATCAACGCCTAAAAAAAATGCTGAAAATGCTGAAAATGCTGTTGTAAGACCTTAACGATTTCGCTAATTCGTTAGAGATAATGAGTGCCACCGCCGTATAAATATTTGAAATCGAATTCATTTTTTTTTTTTTTTTAATACGATCATCAACGAATGAACCTTACTCAGAAATAATTAGAAATGAAATGGAAAAGTTATATAATAAGGCGATTAGATATCGCTAATAGGAACAATAGCAGGGATAATAAGCGTAGAAGGAAAAGATAAGATACAACGGGTACAATAAGGAGTAGGGAGCCTAAACCTAAGGAAATGGTAGTACAGAGCCGAACACTCCACCGAAAGAGTTGGACACTCAAAGAACACGTGATCAGCCTCACAAGCAACCACATAATTTGGGGGAAGAGGCTAAGGGAGGAAAGCAGCGAAGAATGATTAAAACACAAACGCATAATGCAGACAACAAAAAAGCGTAGAAGTGAAGAAAACAGAAGGAACCATGCATTTGAAGGAAGACTGTGTTGAAGAGATAAAAGGAATGATTATTAGAAAAAAAGAAAGTGCATACATCCGTACAAAATCTAAAATAGAAATTCCTACACAGCAGCGAGAGATTAGAGGATGGGATTTTTTTAAAGAAGAAGAAGGAAGAAGTAGCAACCCGAGCCAAAGAATCAGCCGCTTCATTGTCAAAGATACCAGAATGGCCAGGAACTCAGAGCAAATCAGTATGAATCGCATGGAAAGAAGAAAGAATCTGAATAAGAGAACGTATACGGAGAATAATAAAGTTACAGGAATGATCACGAACAGGAGAGAAGAGATGATCCGAAGGGCACTCGTGGAGTCGGAAACAATCAGAAATCGGGGAAAAAACGATCAGAGGAGATAAAAATAACGGAACATAGAATAGCCATCAACTCGGCCGTAAATATGAAACAGAAAGAAGGAAGACAAAAGGATTCAGAGAATTTATAATCTAGAAGAATAAAATAAGCACCAACACCAGCAGGCCCTTTAGAACCATCAGTGCAAATGGTTACATGAGAAGGAAAGAGGTAATTAACAGTTCTGTAGAATTTCTATTTAATTACGGCTAGAGAAAGGGATTTCAAAAGTGCAGGTGAATTAAATACTTTGGGAGGATCTGAAGTTAAAGGAAAAATAGGAGAGACTATTAAAGGAAATTACGAACAGCCGAAATAAAATAAGTCGGGAAGAGAAATAAGAGATAAAATAGGAATTTTTCTAGGCACAAAACGCCAATTCCTGGAGATTGATATAAGTAAATGAGAATAGAAGATGTGAGTGGAAGACGTTTAGCAAGAAAGCGATAATTTAAATAAGATTTACGGATAGATACGGGTGGCGTATTAGATTCAGCAAGAAGTGCTGAAATTGGAGAAGATTTAAGAGCACAGAAACAGAGTCGTAGTCAAGAGTTTTAGATTACATGTAGTTTAGAGAACCGGGACGACTTGGAGATGCAGGCAGAAATAAAAGAACAATAGTCAAATTTGGAGCAGATGATGGATTTTGACAGAGAAATAAGAATGCAAGGGTCAACACTTCATTTAGTCGGCGACAGGGCTTTCAGCAAGTTTAGCCTTTTAATAGAAGAGGAGGAAAGATATTTGATATATTTGGGGAAGGGCAGACGACTATGAAGGAAAATACCGAGATAACAAAAGCAATTAACACGAGAAAGAGCTATATTGTTTAAGGATAAACTAACAGAAGCAAGATTATAAGGTTGAAAGGAAAATGCAACATAGGAAGACTTGGAAGGAGAAATCGAAAGGTTAATTGAAGCCAAAGCACGTTCTAACAAATTGAGAGATGAATTAAGTGCTCCATTGACTACAACAATATCGCAGGAAGAGGAAAAAAGCAGAATGTCATTCTTCTTTCTTTTCAGTCGTATCGCTCGATTCAGAGCGTCGTGACTACCTATTTGTACATTCTAGTTGTATAGAATAGGCAGCGCTCATGGCAATTGTTTATATGCAGCACAAATGTCTACACGCAAGACCCGGAACTGATTGGAAATCGTTTGATTTATCGATATACAAGTGCAGTCCTATTTATGTCTGCTGTGTGTACTGAACTAGAGTGCGTATGATGGTATACATGGTGGTTTTCCATTGCCTTCCACGTGATTATTAGCGAGTATTTTAACTTAATTCTTTGTAATAGGTTCTGTCGTCGCTCGGGATCGAACCCGTGACCTCCGTAACGGAAGTTAAGCGCTCTAATAGGCTATCGCGAAAAATGTCATTAGCGAAGAATGAAGGGAAGGAATTTAAAGGAAGGGGAGCAATACCGACAGTATACGATGTTAAAAAGAGTAAGACTGAGGGAGGAACCTTGAGAAAGACCGCGGAAAACTTTTCATTAGAGTAGGAAGGACGTTCATTGGATGGGAATTTAAAAGTTCTAGTCATCTTCCAAATATGTGAAAGAGGAGTGGTCTAGAGAAGTAAGAATAAAAAAATTCTTCTAAGAATCTTACTTTGTAGTTTGAAGTACAAGCCTAGCTGTACCGTTGATCTGTTTATGAGCCAGAAAATTTTGGGTCGTAAGATTAGAGCAGTAGGTTCTGAAGCTAGAGCGGCAATGGTCAAATACGGCGATACACTCCTCATTTCATCAAACAGACGAGACGCATTATACGATAAATGGATTCGGGAAGGCTGCGGGCCGGAGATGAAGAAAGAGCAGACGTGATAGAATGGATAAAGAAATTATAGAGAGATATTGGATCACAATTAGGCCGAGAATCAGGGAGTGACGAATCAACAGAGGAGCGGAATAGAGTCCAATTTGTTTCGGTTAGATTCTACCGAGGAGAATCGAGAGACCTAAGATAATTCGAAGAAAGAAGATAATCAGGAGTTATTAATATGGGGGGAACATGGTCACTATTGTACAAACCCAAAAGAAGGGTTCTCCAAGTATAGGTAAGACCAATGGAAAAAGAAGAAAAGAGTTAAATTAAGAGAGCTGGAAATAAATGCATTCCTAAAGTAGGCTGAGGAAAGATCATTGAGGAGTACTAAATTATCAGAAAGGATAGCATTCTCAAGGATGGAACCACTGGTATTGTAGGATGTACAGCCCTACAGGGGAGAATGGGTACTCCAGTGTCCACCCATAATGAACGGTTGAGGGCCAGAATTGAGAAATGTAGAAAGAAAAAAGTGACGAAGATCATATGTGGGAGGAACATAAATCGAAACAATGTTAATAGGGCTCATGGAAGGAAAATGGATGGAGATGTGAACGATATTAGGTAGATTAGAGCTAGAAGGAAGATTGAGAGAAATGTCGTGAGAGTGGAATGGAATGTCATTTCTAAAGATCGCAGAACCAGCATAACCGTCATCGCGATCTCTGATATTAAAAAGCCACATTCAGAGATGAAAGCAACATTGGAATTATAAAGATCTAATAAACTCTCCAATGAATTTTTTTATTGGCTCTGAGGTTACGACAGTTAAATTTTTGTAAGTTAAACACAGCTGGTATTATAGAGCTAAAGAGGTAAGAAAAGTGGAAACAGGAATCATAGGAAGACATAATAGTTGATACAAGTGAAAAGCATTTATATTAAAAAAAAAAAAAAAAAAAAAAACAACTAAAATAAGTAGATAGAGAAGAAAAGAATAATAAACCGTAATGATTAGAATTCAAAAGAAAGTAAGCCAAGGCTGCTAAATTATAAAGGAATACAGGGAGTAATAGAGAGATGCTAGAGCACATTTGTGTGCAAAAACAGGAAAGGGGTTAAAAAACATCCACATAAATACAATATTATCAGTTGAAGTTAAACTGTAGTGCTCAAAGCTAGAGCTGAGTGTTCCATAGCCATAACTATACGCGCCAGCTAATCTCACAAATTCAGTTTCTTATAATGTCTCATTTTATTTTACTTACAGATGATACTTATTTTAAGGAATCATTAGTCTTCGCAAAAACAAAATTCCTCAATGGACTTTAAAGTAATCGCGAGTACGTTGAATATTTTTTGCAATACAGTAGTGGCCCCGTATCCGCGGTTTATGGTTTCGAGTCATAATGCGGATACGTGCAACCGTGGATAGTAGAGAACATTGAGCTAAATGTGTTAACATACTACACATACAGACATTTACAGTACCCCATATAGATATACCTAAATTACATAAGTATACCATATATAATGTTGAAAATTATTACAGTAAATGATACATATTTACATTATTATGATTAAGTGCATACCATTTGCTCCTGTACTCTATTCTTTTTGTTCATGTTATCCAACCTGATACATATTTAGATGATTGTGAAACGACAACATATTTTTATGATTTTTTTTAAAGTTATTTAATTTAATTTAAAGTTATTTAACTTTTTGTTTGTATGTATTGTATAATACGTTACAATTTACACTTCAGAAAATGAATTATACTACCTGTGAAGAAAAGTATGAAAAGTTAAAAGTTAAACTTAGAACAAGAAAACTTTAGTCAAAACATCTTCATCTGATAGTGAAATAGGCGCAGCGTTTGAAAAAAAAAAGGTCTATTACGTTTGGTGATGGAGATGACGTTAATGAGACAGGATCTTCGACGTCCGACACTTTTTGTTTTACTGAAAAAAACATTGATGTTTTTTTGTTTGTTTTTTTTTTTTTTTTTTTTTTTTAGTCGCGCCATGCTAAACTGCCGATAATTGAAACCACGGATCTTTTTTTCTTTTCGTTTTTTAAAATTTGCGTAAATACGTTACTTCCGTCGCATTTTCATTTTTATTCTTTTTTTTTTTTTTACTATTACTTTTAGCCAATGATGGACTGGGCCGAAACACGTTACTTCAAATACGTATATTGTTATAGATATTTCGGTGTTATTTGCTTCATCGATGACGGAACATTTATTTTTAGTGTTAATTTCATGAATTTTACAATATTTTATTAATAAATAGTTGTAGCATTTTTAAAAATAGTACATTTTATTTAAATACCGACGCGCGTTTTGACATTAAACACTTCATGATCATTAACTTCAAAACGCATACGTATTTAAATAAAAAAGTGTTACAGTTATTATCTAATATATATTAAATTGCGTAAATAAAATGATTAATTTAGGTAGTAATAGTGAAATAATTAAAAAAGAAGACGCAATGAGCATAAGAGGAATGTACTTATTACCGAAGATACGGGAGTACATATCACCAGAAAAGAAAATTGAATTGGAGGAAAGAATAAAAACAAAATACGAGTCGAGGGAAAAACTTTCGTACCAACTGCCGTTAGCAAGAACAAAGATGGGGGAGCAAACGGATAAATATATTATAACTCAGATGTTGAATAAAATACCGAAAGAAATAATAGAGAAGGAAAAAATCGGGGAAAGAAAAAGGAAAATAAAGAAATGGCTTCAGAAAGAAGAAAATATAAAAGAAACAATAAACATAAAATAAAATGAACAAAAAAACAAAAAAAACAACAACATTGAATATAGAAGATAGAAATAGATTATTAAGTATTGATAAGTAAAAAGATAGATTAAGATTAGTAAATATTACACGATTATATATATATATATATATAGTTATAAGTTAATTTAAGATGGTAAAGTGTTCAATAAGATAATTCGTCTACAAATGTTTTAGCTTGACGAAAGTTTTGTATGTAAAAAATAATAAATACATATTTTTCAAAAAAAAAAAAGTAACCAAAATTCTACCGAAAAAAGTTTCATTAGCTTTTTCATAATTCTATTAATTTTTATTGGATAATGTATATTTCTCAGAGTGTCAGAAAATTTAATGATTGCTAAATGAATTCTACTTACGTATGCCAGCACGACCGGGATTTAAAAAAGCCGTCAGATCGGAAATTTCTTGATCTTCAGTAAGCGTTTTTAAGATCTAATAAAACATATCAATTTAGTCCCGTATATTTACGTGTCGATTAAAATTAAATCGTAATCCAGTAATAAAAAAAAAAAAAAATCAAAATAAAGAAATGTTCATTACTTTGATAGTTTGTGAGAATTGATCGGGGTAAACTTTTCATAAAACGGCTGACATCATTATTTATAAATTTGTTTAGAATGGATGTGAAAGATCAAAATAATAATGTCTACTATTTTAAAATAATAACAACAGAATTTACTGCAGCGTCTTTTTTTATTCGAATTGCGTTATTAAATTTTTTATTCAAAGCTGTAAATTTCTTTCGAAGATTTTGTTTAATCCATGGCACGAATAATAGCCGTTCTGCGAGAAATATTACATTACGTCGTTAAAAAACAACTAAAATAAGTTAACACCGAAGTAAGTCGCATTATAAGTACACAACAATCCAGCACTGCGACAACTCTACTAAAACGCCCTTTCCTCAAGCCACAAATTTTCGCTTACTATTACTCGAAATCATAATATGCGGATATAGTTATGGACATAATAACTACCGATTGTTGTACAAATCGCAAGTATATATAAAACACTGTTACGGGGTTTTTTTTTTGGTTTCTTTTGTAGCATACTATAACTATTTCAACAATGACTACATTATATACATATATTACGTAACTCATTACTTGAATTAAAATTTTATTTACTTAAAATGGAATTAAAATTTTTTAACGACTTTGAACCTGCATCCGCCTAAACTATTTATTCTATTTTCACTTTCGAGATTTCTATCCCAAGGCTTAATTGAACAGTAAGTTTGCAGTACCATCAATTCTCTATTTTTCTTCTTCTGATGTAACGTTCAAGCCGCTGGTACGGAGAGAGCTCCTTTATTCTTCTAGATTTTAATTTGTCAGATTTTTTTTTTTTGCCTTTCATTCCATATTCGCAAATTAATTAATAACTATCCTATCTTATTTTCATTTCCTCTAATCACCTTTCTTCCAATTATTTGATTAATTCTTACTCAATAAACGCCTTCTGGCTATTTTTTTTCTTTCTTTTTTTTTTTTTTGACTTTTTGCTTTTTGACTGGTCAACCAAGAACCGTTGCTTAGAAGTAATTAGAAAAGAAAAAAGTAAGTTATATTTTAATCTGATCGGCTATTGTTAATTAGAAGAAACAAGTAGCAAAAATGATGTATGGAAAAGAGAAAGGGAAGATGTAAGAGACGCAAAAAAGAGCAAGAAGCCCAAGTCTCAGCAAATGGAAATACAAAGCAAAACGCTCTACAGAAAGAAATCAACATTAGGGGGTCGTCGTCCGGTGTAATGGGTCAAAAAAATCGAATATTTTTTTTGTTGCAGAAATAGTTTCTTTAATATATCTAGAATATGTATGTGAAAGGATTTTTTTCAAATTGGGCTTATGGACCAGGCGTAGCAGATTGATGGTAAGTCAAGAGTTGCTTTGTGTGACTCGTACCTCAACTTTTAAACGTGTTTTTTTTCGAAACTGCATTTTTCAAAATGGCTGCCACGATATCTCGAAAACTATCCAACCGATTGCGCTCAAATTTTTGCAGTATGCTCAGGACATCAATAGTTACCGTTCGAACTAGAATTATTGTTATAACAATCACGTTTTTTTTTTTTTTTTGTTAAAATATTTTAAACAAAAAATGACAAAAATCGTGCATTTATGTTCAAAAGTTTGCTAACAAAAAAATATTCAATATTTCGAGTTAATTCTAGTTCTGACTATAGTTACAAGACTACCGATTAAAACGCAGGTTGAACTTTTTGTTTCAGATTAGCAGAACAGGTGGAATCGTGGCAGCCATAGGCCTACTTTTTTTTTGACACAGCGGGGTCTTTCAAGATGTCTGCAGTCGATTTGACTGCATATTTTAGTGTGAAAATTTTTTTTTGGAAATACTTCTGATAAGTTGTTAAACATATTGTGTAAATAGCAAAGTATTATGTTTTCATTATTTTTTACAAACAACTACCGAAAAATTGTTGAAAAAACAGCTATCACATAGGACGGCCCCCTTTTAAAAGAACACATGACCAACATTTTAAACAACTGCAGCATTTGAATGGAGCGGACACGATGGGGAGGAGGTTAACGAAAACGAAAAAAGGCAAAGAAGGTGGTAGTAGAGAATGATCAAAATGCAGGTAAAAATATTTACTCCCCTTCTTAATCATTCTTGCGCCTTTATTATTTTTCGAATACATTCACTCATCTTTTGCTATGGGTTTTCAGATCATTTGGGAACATGTCTGATAATGAAGCGGATTATTTTTTTTTAGCTCGGATATTGCTTCTCCTCACTTCCTTTTAAATTTTTTTTTCCTCTAACTTTCTACCATCGTATAAAAGTTTTTATAGTCATTCATTTCATCTTTCTGTTTAACCTATTTTTCCTTCTAATCCATGGTTCCTCCTGTTTCCTTCACTTCGACGTTCCGTTATTATCTCCATTATTCGCCCGTTTTGACCATTCTCCATCACCTTACCCTCGTTTTTACTTTTTCTTAGTTTCTTTTTTTTCCCGTATTACCTTTCCCAAATGTATTCTTTGAGTGACGGAATGATCTGCTGTATACACTCATTTACACTGGTTCTTGAGCGTTCTACTCCCTATTACGTGCCATATAACCTATTTTTTCCTTCTCAAAACATTATTTTTGTTATTTATTCCTTCTTATTAACAATATCTGATCTGATTAAAATAGTCTTTCCTCTTTTAATTATTTTTAGGCAAAGAATCCTGGGTGATGACCCCCCCCCACCCCACCGCAAAAAATAACATATTTACAAATACTAATTAAATAACAAATAAATAGATTTAACTAACTTCAAAAAGTTAGTAAGCGTCCGTACCGTTTAAAGTAGTAATCTCTTCTTCTTCTTCTTTTTCTTTATGAGCCATAACCCACAAGGTCGTAGGTGATCCTAATTGCAGTTACCGCAGAGTAATCTCTTAGGGGAACTAAATTTAATGATTATTGGAGATCGATGCCTAGTTGTACATTTAATTATCTTGAAGATGATTCAGAAACGTTTTATGAAGACATATATATCTTATATGATAACTGCTACTTCACCGAGACCTATTACGCAATGCCTTACTTGAAGCATGGTAGAGGCCTACAATTATATATACATTAAAGATGAGAAAAAATAGCAATAGCTGCTAGAATAGCACTAGCAGTTGCTATTCGTTTATCCAAATAGCTGCTATTGCTAGTTCGTCCTTGACTTTGTGACATTAGCGCGTTTCGGTTGTTTTGTAAACGGACTTATTTCGCTTGACAGACTATACAATTAAAGACAGGCTTTGCTAATTAAGGCTTAATACCAGAAATATATCCGTTTGTGACGTACGACGTTTCTTTATATTGAATCTCATGGTATATAATGCAAAAATAGCTGTTTTTGAAATTGTTCGTCAAAATGAGTAAAAAGTTACTTTAAGAAGGCCACAAATGAATTACATTCATGAGTGAAACACTTTTGTTGTGCTTATCTCCGTTACGTCTATAATTCAGCGAACTATTTCGTCTTTTAAGTTTCATAATACTAGTTTGTACATTTGATCGGCGTATTTGATTATGCGTACAATATTACATAGGTGTGCAATGAAGTCCTTTTAAACATCTTATAGTTTTCTCGAATGTGTAATAATTGTTCCATAATTTAATTAAAATATTATGTCAATATGCACTAACTGGGATTCGACATGGACGTTTGGTATTTTCTCTTTTTTGAAATCAGCTCTTACTCATGGTAAAATCATGTCATTTACTCTATAGATTTAAATTTACTTACAAACTCAACTCGAGCAGGTATAAATTCGCAATTAAAAACACGGTTCACAACGGCGTTATGTTGAGCATCTTCAACGCAACTAAATACTTCGTCAACACCAATCGAATTTCTAACATATTTACTCGATAATAAACTAATTGTACCTAGAATAATAAAATGTAATATTACCGAGCTAATATTGTCTATAAAAGCATGCGAATCTATTTTATTTATTAACATATGTACATATTCGTCAACAAAATATGGCAACTATACCGTTGTGCATGTGTGTAAAATCATGTAAAATTAAAAGAAATAACAAACACGTATAAACTGTCTCCGCTCCACAAAAACAGATAATTTACTAAATTCCGTTTCTGCTTTATTCCTTTAAGGGATAACGCCACTCTAGCGACTGAAAAAAAGGTCTATTTTTGATAATTTATTGTGAAAGTATGGGAAGCAGGATGGAATTTCTTTTTAGACAAGCACATGTAGCATGTGTTGAAACGTGAAAAAACAATTTTTTATTATTATTTTGTTACAAAATGGCGGCGATAAAGCCAATTTTCGAAATTATGTTTTTTTCAAAAGCCTTGGCGGGGGAAACGATTTTTCGCGACCTATGAGACATGGAACAAAAAACCGAAAATTTTCTTAATCTACATACTATTACCTACAGAAGTACGTAGGGATTTTTTTTTAAATCAATTTTTGTAAAAATGGTGCACTTTTGGGGGGAAAAACTCGATTTTTGGCCAAAAAATTCGTCTTAAATTGTTAATAAAAAAAAAAAAAATTACATCAGATCGAAAAACGGCTACGTACTTTCATAGAGAATGTAATTGAGAAGCTACTGTCAAAATTTCAAATAGATCCATGCAATAATATTCGAGTAATCTTTTCTCCCAGTTTGAAAAAAGGGATTTTGAGAAAAACGCTTTTGAAATTTTACAAACATTTAGATTCTTGAAATTTTTTTTTTACCTTTTAATCTGTGATACCTACTCCATACATTTAGACACCTCTGTAAACAAATGACAAATGGCTATACTTTACTATGTATGTATAAAATTCTTTTAGAAAAATCGTTTTCAATTGACTACATCATTTTCCCCGTCTTTTATTAAAAAAATATTAGCAATTGTACAACACAACATTTAACCGTTGTATCTTATATATCGTGATGGACATAATTATGGGACAAAAAATGTAGTGTACCCCAGCGTAAGAATGAAAGTCATTAATGTATATATATATATATATATATATATATGTGTGTGTGTATATATATATGTTTATATATATATATATGTGTGTGTGTATATATGTTTATATATATATATATAAACTCGGTCATTTTGGCCTCGCAAGTGGCTGTGCTCCTTGACCCCTCTGGCTTTCATTTCTGTCTCATTCTCTTCTATGCTCTGTATAAAATGATCAAAATTTACAACGCAATCCTTACCGGGATCAAAACAAAAAAAATAACAATCACAAAAATCCTATCCTAACATTTAACTTTCATTATATAAAATTAAGACATTTTTTCGTTACATAAAAGTGGGACACTTTTCCAATGGGGGATAGTCTAAGAACTACGTTGTAATTAATATATATATATATATATATATATATATATATATATATAAATAAATAAATAAAAGACATGCAGTGTAATCGAACCAAACTACTTAGCACGTCGAAAACGAACTTCTATATTCAGAGAGTTGTAAATGAAAGCCATACACACTAAGTTCTTAAATAATATGCATAAAGTGGCATGAAGAATGTTAACCTCAATAAGGTCGGGACGAAAACTAGTATCACTCCAGTGCAGTTAAAAAGTAATATAATTTCCAAACAAAAATACTGTGAAATAAAATGTTTCGGCAACAACGTTAATTAGAGGTCATAATCTGATTAAATATAATACTAATTTAGAATTTGTATAAACTTTCGGTACGGTACCCCCCTCCAGTTTGTTAGAAAATGCTCATAGAGATCCGCAACTACTTACGTCAGTAAGTTGGTGCAGAACATTACTATGGAAACCATTAGATCACTTTCCGCTGCTTGTTGATGTATACAACAATCAGCAACTACATGACATTAGACTAATGCAGGGTTGTACGAAGAAATTACCCAACATCGTACTTCGTTGTCACTATGAAACTGATCTGACTTATATGTTATGTACAGACAATGAAATTGCTTAGTTAGTAAAATGGGCAATTTTTATGCTTATTTAATGAACTGTGTAACGTCAGTGCATATTTAGGAAATGAGAAAAATTTTAAACAGTTAATGAACTGGCAAATGTTTCTACTCATTTTACGTATCGTACAGTTCGCAAATATTTAGTAAAATTACATTTTATTTACTCGCTTTGTGTTTCTAATTGGTATTTTTCTTGCGTTTTAACATTACATTTGAATTTATTTCGCATATTTAGTAAAATTAGTTTGTAAATAAGGTATATGTATCAGTTATATATTAATATTATACAGAGTAATGTTGGGCAATTGTATTTAGTTTTAATTTTTTTATTGAGGTTAATTTTTTACTATTAGAACTAGTGCTGTAAAATATGAACGTTAAATTTCCATTTTTATACCAACTAAAATAAAAATGTGAATGATGCAATGCTTTAAAAAACTAGTTCAACGAACATTTGTAATATAGTTTGTGTTACAAATTTTACTTAAACTCAATATGCCGCAGGGTGGGGGTGTAACTCATTATGTTTACCTTATAAAAATTATAACTTTCACATTCTGTATAGAATTTCATAAATAAATTAAAATAATCCATCATTTCTTATAATAATATAAAATAATTCCGAAATATATATATTACATTTTTACTTTATAAGCATCTCTGAAAAATGTTAACATATAAATCGGAAATTTGTTGTAAATTATTAAAAACTAGCTGTTACTCCCAGCTTCGCCTGTGTATTAATACTCGTTTAAATCTTTACTTGAAAATGAATAAAAAAATGTTAGTTTTATTTGGAATTTATACGCCAGAACATGATATATATTGTAATTAAAATGGTTCAAAAACTAAAAGAAGTGAATGTTGAAGGCTGTGTAAATGGACTCGTATTGTCTTATGGAAACCTAATTGGAACAGTTTTCGAAAGGGAAGATGAGAAATATTAAAAATTGGGATTAGAGGTAGAATTATTGAAAACTGGCCGGAGAGAAATTGGTCTGGAACAGTTGAGTTTAAAAGATTATCACCTAATGGAGCAACAAACTACTGAATTTGGTATTAGTTTTGGTTCGTCAACTTTTAGTTGGCACTGGATAGGAATTTAAAAAAAAATTCTGTAAAACATATTAAACAAATAAAAAATGTAACCGTTTTAAAAATCGAGTTCTTTGTAACCTTTTTTCGTGTCATTCGAACAAATCATATGATAATCTATATAACTCTAGCGTTTAAAGGTAATATACAATTTTTTGTTAGTTTTTTTATGCGATAAATTATTTTATTGTAAAATTTCATGTACAAATTATTCTACAATAAAATAGGACTTTTACAAAGTCAAAATTTTTCATTTCAAATGATTTCAATACTGTACGGAAAATATACGAGTAGCAGTAGCGGATCCTAGATCACATAACTGGTTGTTGGGAATTTTTTAAACGATATTTTACTTATTTTTTAAATTGCTATCGGATTTTAAAATATCGAACCATTGTCATGAAAAAGGTATACAATGTCAATAGCGATAATTAAAAAATATTTTAAAAAATTGAAAAATTGTAGATAATTTAACAAATCTTCAAAGGTTAAAAAAATCAAGTTACTTGAACATATTTTAAGTAAAAAATAAATTTTAACAAAACAATAATTTATTCAACATCATGTAAACATTATTAGTTTATTCTGAAATGTTAAAGTTTGGTACTACTTAAAAGAAACACCTTTAATAATTAATTAATTCACGATCTTATTGAAGTCAGTTTACAATTTTTAAAAATATGTCCGAAAATTAAGGAAAAACTTTAACAGAGCCGTAGTACAATTTTTTTTTTTTTTTTTTTTTTTTTACAATTTCATATAACCAAAATGTAATTGGAATCGATCGGATTATCGAATATCGAATGTATTAGAATTTTTATAACATTTCATAGAGGAAATATCAAATTCGAAAATATGGCATACTTTTTTGTATAATTATCTCATTATCTGTTTATTTTAAAATGCTAGGTTTTAATTTTTTAAATTTTTGTATTAAAAAAAATATATATTTCCCTTGATAACTAGCACGCCAAGCGGTGCGTCATACAAATATTGCAACACGATTCGGAATACTGTAAAATTCACGAAATGAGCAAAAGTTGTTGTGCACAGTCCATTTTATGAATTGTTCGATTCCATTATCTGTACGTAACATATATAATAGAATAACCATAATCGATCCTGTCAGGTGGATGACTTATGAGACTTTCTGGCTACGGCACGATAAAAAAAAATAATGATTTTAAGCGTAAATTGCACAAAAAATATGTAGCTGAAAGCAATACGATCAAATATCAACATAAGCATGACACTAACGCATAGTAGGGACTCGTTTGTTCTGCATTTTTTCACTGTTAGTGTAATTCAATTTTTTTCTCTAAACACAATATTAATAAAGATTTGATTTGAAGAATAAAAATAATTAAATAAATAAATAAAAAGTAAATTAATGTGTACACATACTTTATTCTTTGCACCTCGCTGTGAGAACACCCTACGGACCCATGGATAATAGTCATTTGTAGTTCTTATTGAAAAGTCAGTTTTAATTGACTACGTAATTTTTTTATTTACGGTTTGCGTAGTAATTTGTAAATTAAAGTTAGTTGATGAAGCTTTATGTCACAAATCACAAATTTCATTATTAGCTTTCGCGAAACACTTCTGTCACATAAAAACATTACATCTAGTCGATACAAAAACTTTACATGGTTTTTCATATTAACCATAACAAAAAATGGTATAATCATTAATAACTAATCGGAATACTTAGATCCTTTATTCAAAATGAGCTAATATTATATTTTTCTGATTTTGGCTTGTAACTGCTATTAGTAATATTTTTCGTGAACAATAAATGCGTTTAACCAAAAAATTATTTAAATCAAATTACTTTTCGATATAGAAATACAATAATACGTTTAATATTGACTGCGCTATATAAATGTGACAAATACAACTTCAGACAATATATATTATTCTATTTTAACAAAACGATGAGAGTGCGCTTGGGTTTCCACCGTTTATACTGGCACTAACCAACACTCTCGAGTACAGCTATTACAACGAACTTGCGTTAAAATATTATGGCAGTATTTAATATAATTGTCCGTCTTTTTTTTTTTTCTTCCAATTTTTGTAATATAAAATAAGCTTTTGAAAATAGAATAAATTATTAAGTTTATTGCTGTTGCCCTTACTAAATAAATTTAGGTAATAAATAGTTTAAAAAAAATATTAACTTCTCGAAGTACTATAAAAATTGAATAAAAGTGCTCTAAAAAGTACAAAATAATTATTTGATAAAAAGTAATATATTTTACACCAGTGGCGGATCCACAGGGGGGGGGGCATCCCCGTCCAAAGAACCAAAGCCTCTATGAAAAAATTTGTTATAACAGAGAAACATAATTTTATTTTAAACCCAATTGTCATCGATCTTTTGCCTTTCTTATTTATTTTTAATTTTTATTTTGTAATGTAAATGAAAATAAATCAAAGATAAATATATATATTTTTTGTACTTGCTCACAAACAAAGAATTAAGATCGGATTAATACTATCTTTCTTACTATTCAATTTCTAAATTACCATTTTAGCTAGAATTCTATAATTTTTTTATTATTTATCTAAAAATAAAATAAAATTTAAATTAAATTGTAATAATTATGTATTTTTAAAACATCTTTAAATTTCTAAAGAGGTCGTTTTTTGATTTTCTTTATGAAACAACGTATTTCTCAAATCTATTGCCTACCACAGAAAATATTACGTAATTATATAACCCCCCCCCAAATTTGCTCTGAAAATATCGAACCATTGGGCTTAAACTACAAATTAACGTTTCTCAAATCAAACAAACGAAACAATATTCCACTTTTCATAAAAAATAACGGCGATTAAATCACCAATGTGACAGAGAATCTAAACTACTCTCTATCCTCTCTTTTTCCGTTAGACAGCAACAAACAGAAAATAGTAAGAGAAAACTTTAAACTTCCCATACAGGAAAACGTTGCTCACTCACAACGGACTCCTCTTGATACTTCCGCACGAAATAGCATTATAAAAAATTTAAAAAACAACCAAGCTGCTGGACCTGACAATATTACAAATGAGACACTAAAATTAATCCAAAAGGTCTATCCAAAATTCCTTTCACTCCTATACAAAAAAAATATTTTCCTTAAACAATTTCCCTAAACTCTGGCGCGAAGCAAATGTAATCCTATTTCATACATCAAACAAAGGTGCAAATCTCATAAGCTTCTATCGTCCAAAATTTCTTTTAAATACTGTAAGCAAAATTTACGAAAAACTATTAAAAAATAATAACTTGCCATCTGAACCCAGCAAACTTTTTAGATACAAGACAATTTGGATTCAGACAAGGTCTGTCCATAGAACATGCTGTGAATTATGCGGTCAGCACGATTAGCAGCAGCCTTAAGAAAAAATCGAACGTTCTCATCATAGGAGTGGATATCAAAGGAGCCTTTGATAACTGCTGGCATCCTACTTTGTTTGACATTTTAAAATCTATTCTGTTCAAAGGCATACCATTGCTAAGTACAATATATTTCTACCTTAAAAACAGACGTATAACTCTTCAAATAGGTAATCATAGTGTAAACACTGAAACCAATAAAGGCTGTCCACAAGGTAGCGTTTTAGGTCCACTTTTCTGAAATATATTATTCAACCAAGCTCTACCATACGACAAGAACATTGATCTATGCGCATATGAGATGACTTACTATTCATAATATCGGACGATACAAAAGTCAATTTCGAAAGAACAGCTAACAAAACGCTTGAGTTACTCGGAGCCTGGCTAAATGAAGTAACGCTTAATCTTTCAGCTGAAAAATGCTTTGTGTCCCTTTTCCCAAACTCCCTGAAACTAAAAAGGAAAAATATTAAAGTACTTTACAGGGGGATCACCCTAAAAGTAGTCAAACATTTTAAATACCCAGGAGTTATATTAGACAATAAACTTTCCTTTAAACAATACATAGACTACATTACATCTAAGTTGGACGCTAAATACTATCAATTAATAAAAGTATGCAGAAATACATGGAGCTTTGATTACAGATACAGAC
Source organism: Icerya purchasi (assembly GCA_039619475.1). Lineage (NCBI taxonomy): Eukaryota > Metazoa > Arthropoda > Insecta > Hemiptera > Monophlebidae > Icerya > Icerya purchasi. The sequence continues at coordinate 147,682,112 of CM077115.1, forward strand.
TTGTACTGCACAAGTCACTTGTTGAGAATACACGGTGTTACTGTAGTTCTGTGTTTTTCCAACAACTAAAAAAGAAAATCCTAAAGCAAAAAGTCTATTCTACACAACGTAAATACTTAATAACACTTGCAGAGCTTATAAAAAAATTTCTCACAGCGCCACTGTTGCTCTTACGGGAGTCCTTCCACTAGACCTATAAATTAACTATAGATCAATCATTTTTACCATAAAAAACCATAAAAATTTTGAACATATTAACGATCATGTTTATCAAATAATGAACTTCCTACCTCCAATAAATCCTCTTCAGAACAGTTCCGACATGCTAATCCACCATGACTTACATATAAAAATGTCACTAGAACAATTCAAAAGACTCATTAAAACTATTTCATGTCCATATGGCAAAACTCCTGGGAAAAAGATACAGCAGGTCGGTATACCTACAGGCTAATACCAAATATTAGAACAGTCTTACAGTTAACATCTGACTTTTACACTACCCAACTCCTCACTGATCACGGACACTTAGGAGCCGACTTAAAAAAATAATACAAAATTACTGAAGACGACAAATGTGACTGCGGGGAAATTGAAAACGCTAATTATGTAAGCTTTCACTGCAGTAAGTATGACATCAGACACTTCAACATAGAAAATCTCAATTTGAGCAATTCCACTTTGGCAACTAAATTTCAAAAATTCGTGTTCTTAGTTTTAAAACCAAAATTTACTGGCAAAAATAACAACCTACAGTGATTTACATTACTCTATTAAATAAAAAACATTACACTTAAAATCTTCTCATTAACACACACATAATTTTCAATATTAATACCCGGACAAGACAATCTAGCTTAAATGGTAAATCAAACCGAAATCAATCACACTTGCGTCTTTCAGAAAAAAAAATTAAAATTAAAAAAAACAATAAAATTATTATTGTCTATTAAATAAGTACACGATGTATAACCCACCGGATCATGTAGCATTAAGTTTCTCAAACCCCGATATAGAAAAAAACAAAAAACAAAAAAAAAAAACTTGGTTTATTATTTAAGTTTTATTGTAGGAAGGTTCTAGGTCAAGATTAAGCTTAACGGCGGTGCTTGGCTTGGCGCCTTTGTACGCAAACTCGTATTTAAAAAAAAAGTGCTATTGAAATACAGTTCTTAATTTTTAAAAAAACTCCCCCCCCCCCGAAAATATCTATCTGGATCCGCCCCTGCCTTAAACAGATATGATAATTTTTAAACAAGATTAATTTTTGCAGTCAGCACGAAATTCAAATTACAACAATATTTGAAAACAATTTAATGAGTATAACAAGACAATCGTTCATTTTTTATAAACCAAGTATTAGAAACATCATCAAAGATATTTAATGCGGTTTTTAATTATCATTACAATTAGAATATAGTGACGACTACAAAAAGTTAATGTTGTCTAAGAATTGTCATAATATCTCCTAAGGAATATTATTACTCGGAGATATATTAATTTTTATCGAATAATTATTTTTTACTTTTTAGTGTATTTTTGTTAAATTTTTGGGGCAAACCTCGAAATCGGTATACTTTTTTTTCTTTTTCTTTTTAATTACTTCATTTTAAAATTTTTAATGAAAATACATATATTTTTGAATGATAATAATGTTTAAATTCTGTCAGTAACGAGCTAGACGTGTTTCGGGAGTTTCAAATTCATTATGCTTTTTTTGAATCTACATTTCCATATGGTAAGTAATATTAATAATACTCTAAGTCATTCTCGTTCATCCTCTATTTAATTTTAAAATTTTTTCATATTTTCCCTAAATTCTAATGATAATATTTTGGCTAATTTTTGTCTGTTTATATTAAGCAAAGAAAGCATATCTTTGAAAAAACTGATGATTATTTCGTTATTAATGGGAACATCACAGACTGATGCAGTTTCTAATAAACAAAGAATCATTCAAATCACTCTGCACAGTCAATAGTTACACGTAGTAATGTAAAGACGAATAAGTGATAAGCTTATAAATGGAGCTGTGGTGGTTTAAAATTCTTTTTTTTTTTTTAAATTCGATTTTACATTTTCAAAGTTTTCAAAGTAATTAATATTGGTAATATTTTAATTTTTTGTCTTTTTTTTTTTTTTTTTTCTAACTAACGTTTTCATAATAGATTAATAATATATTAAATTAATCGCGTTTGTTATATTACTAAAAATTCCTATAGCGAGATCTCGTTTGTTCACGTTATTTGATGATTACTGAGTATCTCTGCTAATTGATATTTATCGGTACTCACATGGTACCACCGCTGACCAATGCACACTTTTGAAAAAACAAAAAATTATTAAAATCGGTCCACATGAGTGTAAGTTATGCGCGAACAAACATAAAACATACGCGACGACATAACTCCTCTTTTTGAAGTCGATAATAAACGCTAATTTTACGAAAAAAATATTGTTCACCTACATTTGTAAATGAGCATATATAACATCGTAATTATTTATCTATATTATATTTTAAAATAATTAAAATCATACCCGTTCCGCAGCATAAATCGAGTATAGTGGATGTACTTTTTAATTCGGCCAATTTAAATAATTCTAAATATAAAACTTCAGCACCCTTCGTATTAGTCTGAAAGAAAGAATCTGGAGATATTCGGAATTTGTATTCAAACAGATTTTCGTAAATATGTGGTTCTCCGTGAACAAGAACATATGGAACTATTTCTTTTGAGCAACGTACGTGAGGACTATTACAAATGTACAAAAATAAATGTTAATTTGTAAATAATTGTTTTACACTAATTTAATTTTATTGCTATACAAATATTGAAAGGATAAATTTGTAACGCAAATCTATATAATTCTTTTAAATTTTTCCACTGGAATACCGTTCCAGAAGAAATGGTTTTATAATTAAGCAGAGTCTAGATCGTTTATTTTGAAAGGAGCCATTCCGGAACAAATTTAAATTTCGCTCAGTGTTTTAATATAATACAGCACAACAGAGTTGTAATTTTTATGTATGTTCTAATATCTTGTAATATACTGGAGTTTTAAAATATTTTATTTTTTAAAAATTTAGTCTTATTTTTAGATGCATTGCGTATCTCCCTCACTGAGCATTTCTGTCTCAGCGAGTTCCTTTCATTGTTCTTTGGTGATTTGCATACTTCCCGAAATCTTTTCCGATGGTCCATTAACTAACAATCTTATATTACTTATTACATATATTCTCGTTCACCCGATCCTAATGACCTATTACAGATAACGCGATCTTCTTTCTAACAGATATCGATATAAATCTGAGTCCACAGGAAGAATGCAAACCGTACGAAGCTAGCTAGTAATACAGAATAGTATCAGCCGATCCATCTTTGGTTAAATTCCGCGAAGCTGGCCACAAGTTTTACTAATGTCTTCAAAGAGCTATGACCGTAGTAGAGAAATATAACTTCATTCAACTGTACACGAACGAAGCTAAGGTGAATCCACAAAGTTAATTCTCTTCTATTTTGTGTGCCTATGAAATCAACGATGAAATTCATGCAATCCATCTGAGAAATTTGTACGGCTCAGTAGGTAGGATGTATAGTGTGTATTCTCTTATGTCTCGAAATTTTAATACCTTGGCATTGAATTCTTTTCAGCTTTTTAATTGTTTAGCTGCAAAAATAGAATACATCAAAAGGAAACTCTCTCGACTAGGTTGTAATTTAAGTTCTTTTGGTCCTTCCTGTGTATGCTGCAGTACCGGGAAATGAACGGAAACAGCTGGCTACTAGAACATTCCTGTTCCGCCCCCTGAACATAAATACCCATTCTCCGTGCTACTATCTAAGTTATGTAAAAAAGTGAGGGCAGCTTTGGTAATTTCAGTCCATACGGCTGAGAGCTTTTAGAGAGTCTTGATGTCCGCCATTTGAAATCGTACGCAGGGAATTTTAAATTCTAAGCAAACTGAGAACCGGACATACTTCCATATCGTATGTCAACGTCTTTGATAAGCTCCTTTTGTTTACATCATCGCGTTCCACCGGTGATAACATAATATTCAGTAACTCTGTCTAACTCCAACGTCCACACTCATACGCATTAATTTAAAAACAAACAAACAGGTTCATATAGAGCATCTGGTAATTATATCGAGATGACCTTATAGTTACAAGTGGTACATGAACTGTATTAATATTTTATAAAAAACAACAACAAAAAAAAACAATGAAAAGACTGACTCTGATGTACACGTAAATTAAAGTATGAATAGATTTTTAAAATTTCTAACAAAATATTATTTTCTCAAATGAGTTGATTAATGAAATGAATTAATAGACGTTTTTTTTTTTTGACTTTTTTTTTTGACTTTTTTAATTTACTCAACACACGTAATTGACAATATGTCTAGTATATGTGCAAAAATTAAAAAAATTAAAATTTATAATTTTTTTTCAACAGAATTTTGCCTAATATTCAGACGAGAAAATAAAAATAATCACCTAGCATGATGGTATAGAGAAGTTAGTGAACAGTTATTTTGTTCGAAATGTTCTTTCAGTTCGTTTCTCTCTTTTTCTAGTTCTAGCTCTGTACGATTTCGTGGATGAACAATTACTGTGGCCATTGTATCACCAGCTTCATTAGTACGAACTACTAAACTTCTCCAATAACCACCGTCGTGTAGATCATGGCACGCTGGTAACGGAGAATTCTTTACAAAGTCTTCAAAAACCTACGGTAACCGTATATTGTATATATATATATATATATATATATATGTAAAATTGATATTAAAAATAATTATGAATTAATACTAAGATTTACTAGTGTACGTCGGACATATAACAAATTGATTCTGTATGCTCGAAATAATATTGGTAAGTTGTTGCAATACCTGAGTTTTTAGAACAATGCAACTATACCAAATCGGGTTCCTACGATCAAGAATCAGCGGCGAGTATAGAAGTTATTAAAGTAAATAATTTCACAGCCCTGTAGAAGGAAATAGCTAACACGCCTCCCATTGTCCTTGCGCGGATGTCGATGCACAGATATGTGCAATTAGACTCTGCATTTATACACGATAAATCAAAGATTTAAAATATTTCAAGTGTAATCTTGTTTAAATCTGCGTTACACATAGAATTGTCTTAAACACTACATGTATTTGTACAACAAGAATACACATACAAGAAGTAGTTGGTACGTTCGAAATTACGACTATAAGATTTAAGTATTTACTAATTCGGGAAATCGTAGTTTGTCTTCTATTATTTTTTATTGCTATTAGTGAAATAATTGTTCACTAATCTTCAGACAAGCTGATCTATTAAAGATATATTGAAAAGTTACAACTTTTTATTTTAGTGAAGAAAAACACGAGAATCCTAAGTGAAGCGTTCTCTTCAAAAGAAAAAACAATATGTCAATAAATTATTGCTGTTTAAAATATTTTGGCATTTTTAGAATGTGCAATAAAAAAAAAAAAAAAAAAAAAAAAAGAAAAAAAAGCCGATTATATCTCTTAAATTATCAGAAATTTGCGTGATCATTATATAAATGAAACGATGTTCGATTTACAAGCGCAGGCCATGATGAAAGATTAAAAATCTGCAAAGAACAGAAATATTACTCACAAAGTCATTATGTTTACGATGACAATGGCAAATGATACAAAACGTTCCTAATTGCTTAATCTGAATTAATTTCAAATGTCAAGTAGATCTAATTAATTGAAAACCATATAAAATTTCGGTTTTAAGAGATTATTTAATTAAATTATTAAATTTATTTAAGAAAAACAGAAGCTGTTAAAGAAGTAGATATTGTTTTTTTCGAATTTTCAACATCCTACTATACCACATTCTGATAGTGGAAGAGAATTTAGAAATCAAGTATCTGAACTTTGAACTACAGGAAAGATATAAAAATCGTGCGTAAAATTCATGAACTATATTTTGGCTGGACAATAATAATATCAATAAATTTCGATAAGCCTAATCTTGTTCGATTTTGATAAAGCCGACAGCATATCATGAACAGATTTGCTATAAAGTCTGTGTGAAGCTATATTTACAGTAAATTAATTACTTTGTGCAGTAAAATCACGATTGTTCGTATGTGTTTTAACCGGTTGGCGGATTAACCGCGCTTCCTGCAGAAAAAGTTCCAAATTGTGACGGGAATGAATTTGAACGTGTTGATGATTAAAATATGAAGGAGTGGATAGAAAGCGATAAAATTGATCCTGGTTAGAGTATTTTTATCGATGAAGAAATGTTAAATAAAATCAATGGGGTTCTGAATCGGAAAATGAAGATCAAGTCGAAACGCTAGAGTACCAGAACAGCGAGTAAGCTGTAAAACTGCGTTGCATTGTACGCAGACTGTGATCACGTATTTCGAACAGCAGGCAGATACAACGTTCACAGACATTCTGCAGTTAGAAAATTTCCAGACGAAGATACGTCAGAGAGAAAGAGATTCCCCACAGAGAGAAGAAACTGACTGACTTTTTTAATAAAAATTAATATCTAGTCTAAGTTAATCTATTCCTATTTATAACACTTTTTTTTCTGTATGTTACGTTCATTGCATTTTTGTTTGTACTCTACTTTGTGTCCTTATTTCTTCGTCTTGTCAGTATACAATATTTAAAATGAATAAAAATTTTGAATTTTATAAATCTTCTGTATGTACAATATTTACTTAATTAAATTAGTCTAAATAAACCAGTTTCCTTCTCGCTAAACGGGGTTTTATATCACAGCTATCATTATACAGTACTATTATACGTATTATGGCGTTATAGCCATAACTGGGAATTATTTCGTAAAGCCGTAAAGTATTGCGTAATTCGGTGGGAATATTTAGAAAGTTAAAAACGGAAAATATGTATATTCATTAAATAAAATTCCAAATACGAGTCGACAGGTAATGAATAAGCCGGGGAATTGCGAGATAAATTAAAATTAACAAAGAAACCAGAAATGTTTATTATTAATAGTATTAAAGTCGGAATTAGCGGTAAAAAGGGAATTTTCAAAGTGTCGCGGACAATGTTTTGTCGGAATGATAAGAGATCGAGGGAAGCCTGCGCTTCGGCCGAGAGCAGTATCGAAATAGATAACGTTTACGCTGGTTCAAAAACGCGTCATCTCGTGAGAGGCGTGATAATTATCGTTAATTTTTATTTACGTATGTGCCGCGGTTCGTGTTCAAATTAAGTTAGTTAAAGCGAAACAAACTAATTAAGAAATAAAAAAAAAAAAATTTTTTAAATAACACCGCGAATAGTCTAGTCAAGTCAAAAATCCTAGTCTTCACGCGACTTACCATTAAAAAAAAAAAAAAAAAAAACGGCTTAAAGATGCCGGAATTAAGGACGTTGATCAAGATCCACCGGAGGAGGCGAATCATCGAAGCAGTACGAGTAGCGGAAACGATTTAAGGACAACATCGTCCGGAGCGGTGAAGATCCTGAAGGCGACGGACTAAACAGGCCAGATTTTATATTTTATTTAATGTTGTGAATATTTCAGTGTAGATGTGTATACGTATGTTTTGATTTATGTGTGAATAGTAATTCTTGTTATTTATTTCGTGCGTTTGTATTTGCTGTTTATTTGTCTTTTGGTGCAGCTGCATTTCCTTTTCGATATTGTGCGGCGATTTTAGAATAAAAAAGAAATAATAATAAAAATAAATAATAATAATCACGAAATAACTTTATTGAATAAGCATGGATGTGAGATGTTCTCGACCGACCAGGCAATCCTATTAAATTTACGTTTATAAAAAAAAAATAAAAATAAATAAATAAAATAAAATAAATAAAAAGAAACAAGATTAACTAGAAAAAATTTATCGTAGTTTTATTGGGACAGTTCCGACGGAGCTGCGATAGTATTTATTATAAAACAAAACAAAATAATACAGAAAATTATACAATTGCAATCGTAGATAGTCAGCTATCATTTCATAATATGAAATGAAGTAAAGAGCCTCCCGACCTACACATTACGTGGGTCGTAAGGCTCGGGATACATAAAAACTCGCGGAACGGCCGGCGGCGGGTTAACCGTGTTTTCCCGCATCCATGCATGACGAATCCCCAATTAACACGGATAATCGGGGTTTTACTGTATTTTCTTTGTAATTAGAAATTAGAAAAAATAATGCAGAAATACAACGCCGGGAAACATGTACAAGTGGAAAGAGGACACAGCAATAAAAGTTTTGCAACAACGTTTAATGTTTAGAAGCAACAATAAAATTAACCGTAACGATAATGAAAAATTAAGTAATATTTCATTATTAAATTTAAAAAAATAGGAATTGATTGTACAAAAAAAAAAAAAAATAGTAAAAGTTAAGCACTGTGAACAACTAAAATACTGTTTATGGCAAACTACAAATTTCCTACTGTTTGAATAGGAAATATGGCTGAGATCCATACCAATGCTCGAAATATCTTAACAGTAGTCACAACTTTTATAAATAACAATTCCTACAAACTAACAAACAAAATAATCTGCCGCAATATTTAAAAATAGCACACAAGGTTCAAATAATATAGTTGGAGTAAAAAAATTTGCAATCAAATATTTTTGTAAAAATTCATGTGTCCATTACAAGTTTAAAAAAGATAACATACACGCCGCAACAAGTTTCGGAAATACCTAACTTTAGAGCAATTCTTTATTCTCTATTTTACAAGAAAATATTGTCACTTACTATTTTACAGTTTTTCTTTTGATTTCAAAAAAAAAGGAAATTGTTTTATATTGATTTATTAAATAATTATAAATATGCGTCCAGTGACTTTAATTTTTTTAAACATCATAATATTCTTTACTTCAACGTATATGTATTTAATTTTCAATATTTAGAAAAACTATTTTGTGTTTGTTGACAATCACAGGGACATGAGAATAAAAATTAATCAAATTTCTGACTTCCCTCAAATCCCGATCGTTTTCTTATAGATTTCTCTCTGTTGTAGGCTGAGTGGACTAGCAGCTCAATGTTCATTCCTGACCATGTTTGCTATCGGAGAATATTGAAAATCCCATGGATAGCAAAGAAAACTAACCAGGAAGTTCTGCAGACGATGAATAAAGAACGTGAACTAATTAGCATCATAAAAGACAGGAAAATGAAATACTACTGTTTTACAAATGTCAATATTTACGAATGAATTGTGAATATACACGTTTTTTGATTGTTCCAAGTAACATACACATACATGTAGATGGAAAACTTTAATGAAAATTTATTTTGTACATAAATATAATTAAACTTCGATAGTTTACATAAAGGTTCATTACTTAATGGGGGATCCTGTTTTACGAGATCAAAAAAAATCGATTTTTTTAAAATTTCCTAAATCGATAGATAAACTATCTAAGCATATATTCACAAAGTTAAAAATGTCAATTTGAAGTACTTTTGGAGATACAAGGCTGAATGAAAAGGAGGGTCGAGCAGGTGTAGTGCATTCAGCCAGGCTCGGGCGCTCTTTCCGACCTTTCCTCCTCTACTCCGTTAAAACAGTTATCCGTGAACGTGTTGCTGCGTTGAACTTCTGTCAGCCAGGCTCAAGAACAGTTGTCTGCGCACATGTTTTTGAAAAGCTCTGTGTTAAGAAGCGGCTAACGGAAGATATAAAAAAGTTAACAATTTATTACGGTTTGCAAATTAGAAAAATCTGTCCAAGAAATGAAAAAAGCTGTGATAGCAACGCTAGATCATTATTACTCAACAGACAAATTCCCTCGACATGAAAATTGTCCAACCGGAATCGATAGTTGGTGTGAATAGCGAAAAGCTGAATGCACCAATCAATTACGGTCTTTCGAGCATCCTGCTCGATTGATTGACAAAAAAAATGAGAAGCACGTTCGCCTGATTTATGAAGAACTATCAAATGACAACCTTTTAACGAGATGTTTAAGCGGTCACATGCAAAATTCAAACGAGTCGTTCAACTCAATGGTCTGGCGCATCAATCCGAAGCACTTGCATTCCGGCAAAAAAGTTATGGAAATAGCCGCCTACTTGACTGCAGGCATGTTTAATAAAGAATATTCGGCGATTTTGAATACTACACGGTTGCTGCATTAGAATAATATTGGCCAGCAATGCAAAATGTTTGATGATACCGCCGACGCGCAACGGATCGAAAGAGAAAATAGGCGCCAGTCACTTAGCACCAATGGGGCTCGTACGGTTTGTAGACTCGAACAAATGCATCAGAATGAGTTATTTGAGGAAGCAGAGGGGCTACTGCATAGGAATAGCTGATTAGCCGATCATTAGCGTAAGAAACACGGATTTATATTTTCTGTTATTGAAAACCTTAAAACTCGTTTTTTCAAGTTTTCATTTTTTTGGTTTTTCCGAATTGGCGGGCGCGATAACAAAAAAACTAAACGACCTATTGACACTTGGACTAAAATGTATTCTCTTTAGTATTGAATTCTTTTCCATGTGAATCAACAAAATTGTTGAAAAAGTATTTTTAGAGAACTTTTACACAACATAAAATAACTTTTTTTTTTTTTTGTTGAAAAAGCACTTTTTTTTTTTCAAGTCTGAAAAAGTCGTAAAATTTCAATTATTTTAACTTTTTTTTTGGTGCACACAGAAAAAAAAAGGTGTAATAATTGGAAATTTATTTAGTTTTTATGTTTCTGACAAGAATTGTGAACTACAGTAAGAAGACGTTCTAGGAAAAGGCTCATTGCTCTGTAGTTAATTATTATATCTACTTAATAAAAGTTATTTACACACTTCAAATACGTAAGAAAATATATCTCAAAGTTCGCTGGGCTAAGTTGTTTTTTTCTCTTTCAAAAAAATTCCCGAAAAAAGAGTTTTTTTAGGTCTTCTAAAGCAGGATCCCCCTTAAACGTTTTCATTATAATAATTAAACACTAAATGCTATTTGTGCAGAAAACATACCGAAAACCCTAGCAACCAAATCAGTAATCCACATCATAACTGATTTGAGTTTAAGTATATTAAATTTAACATAAATGAGTTGCCAGATAAGTTCATTATTATATAGCAGTAAATGTTTGTTCCTTTTAATATTTTTTATATTCGATTAAACTCTGATAATTATAATTTCATACATCATTGGAAACTAGTAATGGGAAAAATTAACATTTATTAAAGAATATTTTAGATAACTCTATATTATTCAATTTCTGTTTATTCCCGATTTTCTGGGTCCAAATCCTCTCAATTTCCTGGTTAACAAGAATTTACACGATCGTTCTTCTGTCTGTTAATAACAAACTCAACAAATTGAGACGAAGGCAAAATAAAATATCAGCAGAAACAAAAAAAAATTGCAAATTCAATTTTCTATTTTCTTTGAAATTGTTTCATTCACATTTTAAATATTTTACCGTTATAATGGCCATTAACCCAAGCAATACATATTCTTAATTTATTATTACATGATTTTATGAAACTTTATAGTAGGCTGAACGCCGTTTAAATAGTTCTGACAAAATTTATTTGACGTCTAATATTTACATTTGTAATCATATGTGCTGACTGAAAAGGGTTTACGGAGGTGAAGTCGCTCTGAAAGTTTTACAAATAGGATTCAACCTTCCCACGGGCAACAAATATAAATATTACTCATCATGAAAATAGACCTGCCTTTATAGAAAGTCTTTTAATCGAAAAATTAGAGGCAAATTATAAAATAAGAATAGAATATTTTTGTTACTATTGATAATGTTTGACCACTGCCACAACATATTTTATACAAATAAAAAAGAACTTCGTAATTTATTATTGATAAAGTACATTAAAAAATGTATTAATTTTTCGCTTTAAATTACTTTTTTTTATCAAAACTATTGTTCGACTATTTTTCCTTTTTATCCGCGTTTTACATCAAAATTTCTGGGTTTCCCGGTTTGGTGGCCATCCTGTTATGTCTAATTTCAATCATACTATATAGTACAAGATAAGCACAATAAATGAAAACGACTAAGGAAAGGTGGTTTTATGTACTGTTAATATTTTACACTACATAATACTTACGTTTATGTAATTCATCCTTGATAAAGAATACATTCAAATATCAAACTGACGCACAAACGTAAGCAGACACTTGTAATAATTAAGTTTAAGATCAATATTGTAAAATTGTGTGAATGAATAAAACTATCTGAAAAAAAAAATAGTCTTAAAATAAAGGAAAAAAAAATATACGTAGAATTCTTACCCTAGCAATATCCTTATGTCTTTGTTTTACACATTTAAGATACGTTGGTCGTACACAAATGGTTTTCTTACCTCGAGGTCTACCAATAAAAAATCCTAATGTTTTGGGATCTCCATCAGGACCCGTACGAAAATTGAACTCATTTTTGTTTCTGTAATATTCGGTTTCCGGCTAAAAAATAAAAACATCATGAATCGTTGTATATTAATTATTAATTATACTTTGTTTCTCTACACTATTATAGAATAATGTAGACTACTTTTGAACAAAAATAACTGAAATAATTAGTATTAAATTAATTAAATTAATATTCAAATAGATACATGAAAACGTAATAGTTTGCGTACGATTAATTCCGTCATTCTGATCAAGATTATAAGTAGAACCATTATAGTTTATCAGTGAAAATGCAATCTTTTATACTGTTATTGGAACAACTATACATTGAATTTTTTATGGTTTATACTTTAAATGTAATTAAATAAGGGGGAGAGACGGAAACTTATATCATGCAGAATGTTCCAAAACGTACATTATGTAGCAATTCTTGTACTCTTATATAAAAATATATGTAATAATAATTAGTTAAAATCAATATTCGAAAAAAAAAATTAAAGAAATTCATATGATCTGATTTAAATAATTTTTTTAAGAACGATTAACTTCACATCAATTTATAAGAAACAGGAAAACGTATTAATAAATATTTTTATCACTCTGAATGCAAAAAAGAAACTTATAAAATGACGTAAGGCATTAAAATATACTTACAGATGGTGCAACAGGATATATAGAGAATTTTGGTATGTTAACACTATATTTGTCACGAACTGTTTGTATAGCTTTCTTAATGTGTTTATATTTCAAGTGTAACTGTTCTTCATATGGAAATTTACTTAAAGGCAAAACTGTTTCTTCAAGTTTGTCAAATTGATTTAATTCTGTAATTGGTTCCTCCGGTTCCGATAATTTACATTCCTGTAAAAAAGTAGTCATTATTGTATACTATGTGCATTACATTTACTTAATAATGAAATTTAATTGTTAAATAATGCACAAAATAACATAAAAATATAGTGAAATATTATTCAGCGTACATTTAATGTTGAAAAGCTTCTAAATACATTTTTCAGGTATTTGTAACTAAATGCACTATTGCAACGCACGCTCATCATTGTAGAAAGTTTTCTAAATAAAGTTTTTGAGTTACATTGAGATAAATATAAAACCACACAGCTTATCATAAATCTAAACTTCAACCGGCACCTAATACATGCAACAAAACTAAATCTGCTTTCAGCGTAAAAAAGAATAAGACAAACGATATCGTTCCAAAATCGGCGTTGCAATTTGAATGAAGAAGTTATTTTGCAATAGTCGTGATGACGAAAAGTATCGAATGGCGATGCTAATTCCCGAACGTTTGTTCACATTTCATGTATTTTAAATAATCGCGTTATTCAAATATACCATAGTTCGTTCAACGAAAATGTGCCGATGGAAATAGTCGATATAAATCGATATTTATAATCCACATACGGGGCCACCGTAAGTGGATAATAAATATCGATTTAAATCGACTTTTTTCATCGACACATTTTCGTTGAACGGACTATAGTAACATCATCTAGATTAAAGTACATTAAATACAGGACCTGTTTTGCGTTCTACGGTTTTTATGTCCTGCTTTAGTTTTTTTCTCTGCTTGTTTTAAAATGGATATTAATAATATTTTGGACGAATTATAAAAAATATGTTGCAATATTTAGCAAATTTCCATCATTTTTGAGGAGGAATATTTTTTTATTCCTGTTCAAAATGTTTATGTTCTACGTATTCCTATTGTTTTCAAACAGCGAATTTAATATTCAAATATTCTATCTTTTTATGATATTTAAAATAATTAGAACAAGATAAATGAGAAATTTCCAAACTTAAGTTTGCGAAACATTTTGAAACAATATAATGTACTCTCTATAAAAACTTATTAAAAAAAGTTTAGGAGAATTAAAAACACTTTCTTAGTTATCAAATTAATTGTTCATTGTAATCTTAAAAAATTTTGAACACTATTCTGATCTTAAAAAGTTTGGGGTGAACCTTAACTTTAAAACATGTTCACGATAAAAACAACAGAAAAAAAATGATAAAAGCCGAACATTCCGAATGATGTGATAGCATTATTTCAAAGAAAAAAGAAAAAATTAAACAAAAACAACGTGTAATGATAATCCACTGTACTGTCAATAAATTATAATGAAATTAATCAAAACGCATTTTAAAATTCTAGTTAAGTCACTGTTACCAATGCATTTAGGCTGATGATTATAACTAACTGTGGAGAATTACTTTAGGATTATCTTTGCAAAGAATAATAGAGGATGCAAAGAAAAAGTCGCGATCAAACTTATTACATTCAGTAGTAATTTGATATTGCATAATGAACTAAAATTACAAACTTACATTTGAATTACAATTTGATAAATAAATTATAAAATAATCCATATAAAGTAAAATGATGTATTTAAAAAACGCCGACTGGTTTCGAAAGTCAACATTGTTTAAGTATATCATTTTACTTTAAATGGATTGTGTTTTACAATTTTTTGTAGGATATATATCTAATTAAAGTGGGAAAAAAGGAAGTATCTCATTCTAACTCTATTCTTTATTAAATCATTAAGTTTATTAACTAAAAATGATTACAAAATTGAGAAAAAATGTACGAGATATATTAATTAAGATTTATGTTTCTCATATTTGATATATAGTTAGAAAGAAATATACACGGAAAAGTCAGTATGAAATGTAATATTAAAATTACACATTAACTCTATTATCTTTTCGCTACCATTATTAAGAAAAATCAAAAGGAAACAAAACTGATCATTTCTATTAATAAATTATTCGGCAGTAGGCTGATACAAAACAGCAAAAAATGAATCCAAAAATTATATAAAAAAGTTATCACAAATTAACTTGTTTTCCACAACCATAAATAATAGTAACGAGTAATAAAAAGTTACAAACGTTATACATAATTACGATTTAAACGAATAAAAGCGAATAAAATGTAAATATTAGATGATTTTGATAATTAATCACTTGACGTGCACAATCATACACAATCGTCTAAACGCTGGAAGTTGGCATCAAAATGGAAGAAATTTATCTACGTCATTGTTTGATGACATTTTAAATTTTATAGGCTTTTAATGTAAATTAAATTATTATTAGCTTTTTTTATTCAAAATTGATGTTAAGGCCGCTGTCCATTTGCAAGTAAAACTGTCGGAAGTCGCTCGCGACAGGGTCTTGCAACTAGACACGCATTAAAAGTCGTTGCAAGTTTTGTCAGACAATCACGAGCCTTTCCAGAACATATATGTGCAAGTACAAAAATACTCATTAAAGTGATAACAAATGAATACTACCAAATAAATATCGATTTTTTAAAGAACTTTTCGATGTTTTCTGAGTATTTTTGTACTTACACATATGTGTTCTCGAAAGGCTCGTCATTTTCACTATGATAAACAACGCTGAAATTTTAAGCTATTATTGTTGTGAGATGCTTGGTTTTCTAGTTGATGGTATATTTTTATTATAGAAGTTAGTGTGATTCGGAAAAAATGGCTACATCAAAAAGTGCTAATACTTATAATCGACAAATGTGGGAAGATGCGGTATGTTAAAAATCTTTTATACGTATGACCATAATATTTTAATATTCAAAAAAATTATGTACATGATTAAACAAAAACTTAATGCTAATTCATTGAATGCTTTGTAGCCTAGCATCATTAATTTCCAACAAAAAATTGTAGATTAAATATTACTTATCGTGTTGATTTGTAATTAAAAATATGTACAATAATAAATTATAAAAACCGGACTTGGTATCTTTAGCTCTACACAGTTAATGTATCTAAAAGCAAAGAATATTTTAATTTAGAGAACAGTTTGATTTTTAAAATTGAACATTAGTATATAAAGTAACTAGAGATAGTGATAGTTATTTATTGTTTAAAATTGTATTCATATTTGGGCAAAACTTTGCTGAATAGTTTCAGTTAGTATACTTCGCGTAATAAATATATATATATATTTTTTTTTTTGACAAACTTAATTTTATGAACAAAACGATCTATGTAAAAAAATTATTTCAATCAATTAAACTATGTCTGGTATCTATGTAATACCTAGACCAGATATGTCCGCCCAAGTTTTAGTAATGGTAGTATTGATTACTAAAAATAATTTCAGTAGGAACTCCTAGTTTATTGAACTAAGTTCAATTGGTTTTAATTATTAGGGTGCTGATGACTTATATTTTTGATATAAATTGGAGGATTTTATTTAAATGGATTAAAAAATACATTCACTGTAATGGTTCTATCAGTTTAACCAGACGTAATTTTTTATTTTTTAGGCATGTGGTAAAGTGGACAATACTTATAACTTTTTTTTAAAACTAAAAATACATTTTGAAATTGGGCATTAATGGATCCGTTTTATTCTTTCGCTTGATGGTTTACTTTAATAAAGGGCGAATATACTCGGTAATACTTAAACATTAATACTTGTCATTTGAATCAAGAAGTCCCGGTAAATATTAAAAGAAATGTTTTTTGATATTAGTATTTTTTTTAAAATTTCGTAGTTTTCTCATGCCCATTTCACTGGACTTTAATGTAAAGGTCTACTGTTAATTTTAAATAGACTCGTTTTTTTTTCTTTTGTGCTATTCAGAATTTGTTTAGGTCTCATTTAAAAGTTTTCATTATTATCTTTTTTTCATTCATTACAATTAAAATAGTGAGCGATGACGAGCGTTACAGGATAAAATAATAAGTTTTGATTCATTGTAAGTTTAGAAAGTTAAAATCAGTATGTTTCGATCTATAAATTTTTAAATTATGTAAAATTTAATTTAACAACTCTAAAATAGTTCAATTATATTAATATAAAAATGTAAAAGGTATTTTTTAAAAAAAGTTTTTTTTATTAAAAATATTAAAATATACATTTTCGATTTATTATCCGTAATATTAAAATGTCGATTATTTAAGTTGTCCTTATGCAGATATAAAGTGGAATATTTGTTAACATCGACTGTAAAACATACAAATTAACATCCGAATACTTATTTTTAACTTTTGTAATGTGTATATTACATAGGTCTAAGAAAAAAACGTAATATGTAAAATATAATAAATAAGTAAAAAAGGTTTAAAAAAAATTAGAACGTAAAGAGAGAGAATGAATGCGTGCGTAAATGGGAACCAGTTGCTGGCTGAGGGTTGTCGTATCCAGTTCGATTTTGTTTTCTGATGGATGCGCGGGGTTGGGAACAGATTGACACTTCACCGGTGAGAGGCGACTGTTCAAAAGAAAACCGGATAGACACAAAAATTATGAAAGTAGATCTTCAGTATTCGTGGAGTATTGGTCAAAGCTTCAAGTATTCATCAACTATTCGTCCAGTCGCGGAACTATACCAACCTTTTTTAGCTAAAGAATCAGTTCGTCTTGTAACCGAAACAAGTTCGATCCAAGAAGGTTTTAGTAACCTGGTCGTTCCAAAACTCGGTTTTGTAATTGATAAAGTTTGTTGTAAAAGTTTTTAATTTCGATTACCGCGTCTCTTCCCCACGTTCAATAGGAGCCCAGACTGAACCACTAACGAACGCCCACCTGCCAACAAGGACCAACTACCACCCTCGGTAGCTGCTGCAAAGTGTTACATATAATTTATATCAATTTAATTAATCGTCGCCATTATTTTCGTTTATATATATACGAATATATTTAATCATTGTGTTTTCAGCGGTCGTCCGTTTATGAAAGATAGGTGTTAGGAATTTAATAAAAATATACCATTACAAAACAAAGGCAATTTAATGATCACAATTTAATAATAATAATAAATTAATAATAGAGTTAAATAAATTCCACGAGTTCTAAAGGATCTCGTTGTTGGCATCTCTGAGGGCTTTCGAATCAAATATAACATTATATTTTAAATAATTTATACCCTCCGGCTATATTTATATATTGTAATGTGTCCATTACAGGAAAAAGGAAAAATAAAATAAAAAAAATAAAAATAATTTGGAAAAAATAGTGCGGGTATAAATGTGCGCGTGCTTGAAATTTTATTGTCGGTTGGGAATAGCCTACCATCGACCACCGCAAAAAGAATCGTGTACCTAATTCGGCCAATTGGCGGCCACGGTGTGGAAAAGAGGGTAGGAGTGGCAAAGGATCTGATGAAGATTTTTAGTTTCGGGCAGTCACGTTTTACCCTTAGTTCAAATAATTACTCATCATTAAGTCAGTTGCTGTTTACTTTTGAAAGAAGTAATTTCTCCGTTTTTAGCAAGTAGCTTGTTTTTACCTCGTTTCTGTATAATTGTCCGTTCTGAAATAAGTCCACCTTTCCACAATTTATAGTTTGGATATAGGAAAGCATATCAGTCGGAGCCCGTGGCTACTCAACTTTTAAATCGCGGTTTCTGGAGTTCCCGTAGCTTTCATCATTGTAATCATCTTTTATTCCTTATTCGTAATTTTGATCAGATCATTCACTTATTTTATAAACGGTCCACTTACTTATCCGCTAGTTGTTTCCCGCAGTTTCACCTATAGATTAATGTAAGTCTTTAATTTTTTCTCTATTTTTATCTGGTGAATTCTGTATTTTTGTTAAAGACTTATTTCTTCTATTCAGTTTTTCTTTCTTTTGTTAATATTATTAATACAATAATTAAAACAGACCTCGGATACATTCTACAGCAGCAAACAGCGATTATAGGTAAGGGTTTAAGTTCTGAAAGTAAATAATATTTCCGGTATAGAAAATATTAAAAGTCCTGTTGCAGAATTCTTTATTAATTTCGCTATAACTTTAACATATTTTTTTGTAGAACATTACTAATACGCTGCATAGTTACTAAATTGTATATCGAAATATTTCAAATAAAATAAAAGACATTATAAAAAATTATTTATAATACTACGTTTTTGCGTAATTAATACTTGTAATCAGGCAGTAATTCAATAATATGTGTTACAAAGCTACTTCCGGTGATTCATTGTCTTTATCGAAATACTTATTAGAGTCAACTCAGATCCATATCTGAAAATCAAATTGCTTTCATTACTACAATCATTTGGTTTTTACTTCTTCTTGACCTCCATTTTCCTTATACCATACTCATTTATTTTATAATCTGTCCATCTATAGTCTGTCAAATGAAGGAAGTCCGTTCAAGTTTCGTTGCTGAGCATGAGTGTTGTTCAAGGTAATGTGAATTAACAAGATTGCTCTTCTAGTAACTCTAATGGGCTGGTCATTGAAGATATACGAGGTGTGACAATTGTAGTCGTAGAATTTTTCTCTGGGGGGCCTAAAAATAGGGAGGGGGGAACTTACTCTAAACACCTTCACAGTAGTCTTTTCCGAGGTCTGCGCATCGCCGCCAACGTTCGACTCATTTTTGGAAGCACCCCGCAAATCCTCTAACCGAAGATAGGTCCATCAGGACCCTCGTCTTGACACTTTGGACTTTGGTAATGCCGTCATATCGGTTTCTTTTCAAGTAACTTTTGAGTTGAGGGAAAAAATGAAAGTCGCACGGAGCCAGGTCCGGGCTGGGGGGCGTGGGGATGCTGTAGAGCGTCAAAAACTAGCATACTGCGAAGAAAGAGTGTGCTGGAGCATTGTCGTGATGCAGCACCGAACCCTTCTTGATCAATTCGGGTCGTGTGCGGTACACGCGGGCTCGTAACTGTTCCAAAACTTCGATGTAGAATGCTGCATTGACTGTCTGGCCTGCGGGAACGTATTCGTGATGAACAACGTCGTTGATGTCGAAGAAAGCGATCAGTAGAGACTTAACTCTTGATTTGAACATGCGAGCTTTTTTCGGACGCTCTCAGCCCTTTTCCATCCACCGCATGCCCTGTCTCTTGGTCTCAGGGTCATATTCAAACACCCAAGACTCGACCCTCGTGTTAATGGACGACATCCACTGGTTTCCTTCAGCGTCAATTCGATCAATCATGTCCTGACAGATGGATCTCCGGAGCTCTTTTTTCTCAGCTGTGAGCAGTTTTAGAACCATCTTGGCGCATAGTTTGCGCATCCCTAGATCGTCATTTAAAATCTGCCGCTGATTGGTCTCGCGGTTGATGTTTAACTCTTCTTCTAACATTCGACAACTCTTGCCGCCGTTTTTGCAGTAGAAGGACCGCCGCAGCGCGGATCGTCCTCGACTGATTCATGGCCGTCTTTAAACTGCTTAGCCCACTTGAAAACAGAGTCGGTTGTTTCATAACGTCTTCCTTAAATACGTCTTGTTATTATACGAGGATTTCCGACGGTTTTACTTCGCATTTGACCAAGAATTTGATCACGATACGTTGCTCAGTATCGCACATTTCACGACATGTATAAAAATCTTACTTTGTTTAAACGACCACAGAACGCGAGATATACGTGCTACTGTTATGAAAACTGAATACACTGACTCAGAAATGTCTCCTCTTTCCAACGAGACCACGAGTACCGTCGCAGTGTTGCCACAAGTCGTGCTATGAAACAATTTTACGAATACACCCTGTCAAGAAAGTATCGGGAATTGTTAAATAAAACGAACAATTTTTAATTTTCATCCAAATTTATTTTGTCACCTTCAAAATAACATCCATTCGAAGCGATGCACATATGCCAACGCTTTTTCCACTCGGCAAAGCACTTCTGATAGGCGGTTTCCGGGATGGCCTTTAGCTCTCGCGTCGCATTCGTCTTGATGTCATCAATCGATTCGAAGCGAATTCCCCGTAGCGGAAATTTGAGTTTTGAGAATAGGAAGAAGTCGCAGGGTGCTAAATCTGGTGAATACGGCGGTTGTTCGATGATATTTACCGAGTGTTTGGCCAAAAACTCATTCACAATTATGGCTTTGTGAGACGGCGCATTATCGTGATGGAGAATCCAAGAATTGTCGACCCACAAATCGTTACGTTTACGACGGATAGCCTCTCTCAAACGTCTCAAAACACTTAAGTAAAACTCTTTGGTGACTGTCTGTCCGGCTGGCACATATTCATAGTGTACCACGCCTCGAATATCGAAGAAAACAATCAACATGATCTTCACTTTCGATCGGCTTTGGCGAGGTTTTTTCGGCTTTGGCGCGCCAATTGGCCGCCATTCGGACGATTGCTGGTTCGTAAGCGTGTCGTACTCGTACACCCATGTCTCGTCACCAGTAATTATCTTTTCCAAGAAGGTAGGATCCAAATTGGCTCGATCCAGCATGTCTGCAGCTACCTGTTCTCGGTACTTTTTTTGAAAGAAATTCAGGTCTTTCGGAACAAGCCGAGCCGCAACGCGTTGCATACCCAATTTTTCGTGCACAATCGTACGTACGCTCTCGTGTGACATGCCCAATCCATGAGCCATCTCTCTCAAGCTCACATGACAATTTTCAGCAACGATTTCCTTGATTTTATCGACGTTATCATCGGTCACACTCGTTGAAGGCCGTCCAGAGCGAGGCATGTCTTCGACCGTCTCCCGACCATCCTTGAACGCTCTGTACCACTCGTAAACCCGCGTTTTTGATAAAGCAGATTCACCAAAAGCCTTCTGTAACATTTTCAGTGTATCGGCACAAGAAATTTCGTTCGAAACACAGAATTTAACACAAGTACGTTGTTCAATATTTTCACTCATTGTAAAACTTCGACAAAACACTTCAAGGTCGACTGATTTTAACAGCTGCTGTAAACACACTGGTTGACAGATCGCGCTAAAAATAGGCATCATAATACAAAACAGTTGTACCAACCTGGAAAAAAAAAATTATCTGCCTAGCTATTACCCGGGAGATTTAAATTGACAATTCCCGATACTTTCTTGACAGGGTGTACAATTGTAACACCTCGTATATGTACAATACGCATTCGGTTTGATAAGGAATAAAAGTTTTTACTACTTTTTTCAACCTTCTGATTTGGTTCGAAAAGGAAAATTTTAATTCTCCTCCCTTTTTAGTTTTTTTCCCCTTGTTTACTTTCTTATCCCAAATACTAAACAAACCGAGATTTATTTAGCTACAACTAAAATAAACGAACGAAAATTTTTCATTTTTATGCTCAGAAATAAGAATTGCATTCGGTATAATACGAAGAAAATTTATTTCTAAGTATGCCTGTAGCTTCAATTTTATTTTGTCACTGTAAAATACACTTTTTATCTTTCTATTCAGCCGTATCTTCCAGTTAATCCTTGGTTTCATAAATTTCCATCTTTGAAGCGCTATATTATTTTCTCTTTATGTCGGTTGCGTTTCGATCATAGCTTGCTAGATCTCGCTATCGAGTTTTACTTTTAGGCACTCATTATTGTTCGCTACATCGTTCCGATGATATCCACGAATGTAATTCTAACCACATCCTTTTCGAATGTTCTGTCGTCTGAACGTTTCCTTCTCTACTCTCAACTTCTGAGACCTAATATTCCTGCTCCCTATTAGTGCTGCATTTGTTTTTTCCTTTCCTTCGCTATTTGTTATCGCTCCCCTTGTTTCCTTCATTGGTGCTATAGCTGACCGTATACGAATCTAAATAATTAATTCAGCGTTACTCATCTTTCTTGTCGAACATGGGTCAATGCTCTTTGTCAGCGAGCCTAGAAGACAAAGAAAGTACTAACCGCAAGGTGCGCATTAACGCTTGACGGGTATTTCACTATTCTCCAAAAATATCATGTTGCCACCCCCTCCTGTTATTCATGCTTGTCGTGGACGCAGTAAGCTCGTATTTGTTTCATCTTTGTACGTTCATCTATTCCTTTTTTCCGACCTGTTCTGATCCAGACAGACCACGTGGTGTTAACACAGCGAGTGTTATATCTGATATGTGATCGTTTGAAGCTTGTTAATCTGAGGTTCCCTGAATTCGTGACGTCAGCGCGTTCCGGTAGTTTTAGGAACGGGCTTTTCTTTCGCTTGACAGACTATATATTCCTCCTTGATCCGTGAACATTATGTGTGAAAAGCGTTTATTTTTAATTTTTTGGTTTTTAATTGATATATTTATGTGAAGATTCTTTCTCTCTTTGGAGAATATGTTTATCATCATCCAACAAAAAGTGGTCTTCATGTTTCATATTCAGCTGAAAATTATCGGTCTTTCTATAAGCTGTCTGTCGTGATCTAACAAAATATTTCGCTCGACTAAACAGCACACACAGACATTATTTTGAAGGGGGCGAGTTATTCACAGGGTGATCACCCGTAATTACACATTTAAGAAAACATCTTCTTCACTCATATCTGTTGACCTTTTCGTCCCAAGCATTTTATTAAAATTAATTTATTACCACAACAACAAACTGCAGCAGTTGATTAAGGATTTCAAATTTTACTATAAATAATATCCCCGGTAGCAACTATCAAAATCTTGTTGCAGGATTTTTTGTTTCTTTGTAAAAACCAATAGAAAACACTTCTGTTTTTTTTTTTGAAATCACCGCGTTGCAGCTGGGCTCGGAGCGCGACTTGTATGTTTGGATTCTGTCAAGGTTTAATAATTTCGGTATCGCAAAAAGTGAAGTCACAGAACGCGGGCTTACGCAAGAAATTAATAAAATGTTATCTAAAGTTTATTATTTACCGTAGTAATCGTTTGATCAAAATTTTACGTTTAATTTATATTTATCATGATAATCGTTTTATTTAAAATTTTATGAAAATTAATGTTTGTTTTTTGTCCCGTATGCATTCCGTATTGTTGGTCGTATCATAATTCATTGTTGAACTATTCAGAACTTTATATATCGTGAAAGACGGGATGGAAAATTCAGCCATATCTTAAAACTTTCGTTAAAACAACACACGAATATACCCTGAAAATTTTATTATGACCCGTTCAGTGGTACAGGAGTGCATACGCGACAAACTATAACGTTCATTTTTATATAAATATTTTTTTTTTAAATTTTGTATCCTGCTATTCGGTACAGAGACAAATCCAACAAATCAAAGATCATGAAAATCGGTCCAGCCGTTCTTAAGTTATGAGTGGTGTAGCTAACCCGACTTTGTTTTTTTATATATATATATATATATATATATATATATATATATATATATATATATATATATATAGATATAGATATAGATATACAGATATAACTGACAATACTTTGAGGAAAGTTGTTACAGCATACTTAAATTTCGTATCACATTGTTAGACAGCAGTCTGCCCATTTTTTTGTTCGTAATAACTATATTGCACGCCATTTGTTTTGCAATTTATCGATAGTAGTGGTTACAGAATATATAACTAATGTACTTTGTATTTTTTTATTGCAGGAATTTCCCATTTTATGTCAAACTTGTCTGGGTGACAATCCGTATATTAGAATGGTATGCATTTTATATTCTTTTTCTACCATTAAAAGCTTAATATTAGCCTATTTAAATTGATTGATAATCGATAAATTTATGTTTCGTTAAATTATAATTTTTAATAATAATGTTATTTTCATTCGTATTACCAAAAAGATTTTAATTAAAAATTCATATGCAGATATAATTTAACGAATATTTTTATCATCGGAAGTGTAATTTTTTTTATGTCATCATCTATATAATTAATTATTTTGAAGAAATAATAAAAATACCTTATAATTTTTATGTAAAACTAGCTGTCATTCTCTTTCATGTTTTAATTTTATTAGACTAAAGAACCGTATGGAAAGGAATGTAAAATATGTGTTCGCCCGTTTACTGTTTTTCGTTGGTGCCCAGGTTCTCGAATGCGTTTTAAAAAGACCGAAGTTTGTCAGACATGCAGTAAACTAAAAAATGTCTGCCAAACATGCCTATTAGATTTAGAATACGGATTACCAATTCAGATACGAGATTTGGCTTTAAAGATTAGAGATGACATTCCGAAGTCGAATGTAAACAAGGAATATTATATTCAAAATGTAGTAAGTATTAAATCCGCAACACTGGAATCTGTTTCTAAATTATTATTCTAATAAATAAATATAGTCGTTTAAATGAAATTTTTCTTCTTTAATTTTTTATTATAATCGCAGTAATTACGAGAGTAGCTAAATTTATTTTACTTAAATTTAGATATAAATAAACTAATAAGTACAACACACTTTCTTCATGACGTGAATGTACATTAAATGTGGAGTGAGTTAGACGTTTAATTCTAATACTTTGTTTATTCTTTCTTTACTCTTGTTAACTGTATTTAAAACTCACTATGCCGAAAGATAGCCTAGTTGCTAGAGCGTTTGGCTTCCGTTACGGAAGTCTCGATCCCGGGCGACAACATACGTTATTACGAAAAACTAAAGATTAAATACTCGCTAATAGAATCAAATTTTAGATAATGGCAAACCACCTTTCCTCTTTGACATCCTTCCTTGTTGAAATTACGTCTCTGTGGGCAGTTTTAGCCTCTTCGGTGAGCGATCGCTCGGAAAGGGAAATGCGCGTCGCATCGGCTTGGGTATAGAAATTGTAGCGATTTAATCTGATTGTTAAGTCCAATAGATCCATAACTTGCATTAATCCGTTGTAACCATCGTTGAAGTATAAAGCATCAATTTAAATAGCTGTATCGGGAACAGATTTGCTACTGGAGGTGTTTTTTGGCGCCATAGACCACACAGGCGAATTCAAGTTTAGCTCGACGCTACCCGACACACAGTATTCTGTGCTTCCGTCGCAGGTGTATGCCACTTCCTTAGCCCTCGACCAGTATCACTCATACACTAACGTGGTCTCTACCCCGACGTAACCGTACAAACGACCCGACTTGCTACCGAACACAGGGATTTTTGGTTTTAGCCGTATAAGCATCCTTGACAAGAGACAGAAGACAAAGCAGCGATGCAACTTAGAACGACGTTCGAGAGATCGTGAATTTAATGATGCGACTGGAGATTAAATTGTAACTCGAACAGCACTGCAAGTACTGAATCCGTCTCAACACTAACAATTTTACCGGAACATTGATATACACGTAGAGAAGCCAAATACTAACTGTTGTACGTTCTAACGAACTTTCTACAAACGGCTGATTTCTCAGCCTCAAAATTGGGGTAGAAGAGGCATCTATTAATCAAAATTGAAAGCTGTAAATTGAGAAGTGTCGGTATAATTCACATAAAGAAGAATAAAGACCTCAAACGCATAAAACCGCTAATTTTGCTTCACGACTATGTTCGAAAAAATGACTTTTTAACCCGCTTACAAGTTTCCTCCCCTCATAATCAACTTTTTATATCACTCTTGGATACTTTAGGGAGTGTTTAAGTCAATAAAAAGAAAAAACGTAAAAAAAAAATCACAAAGTGATATTACCCCTTAACTACATAGTAGTATATTGTTCAAATAGTTACATTAATGAAAATATTATATAAAGCGGTAAAGTTATATGGGTAAAGTGGATCTTTTTGTTGTAATAATTATTGGGTTATGCGCTTAAATTTTATAATAATTGAAAACCACTTTGAATTTTTATAAAATGAAACTTTAATTTTCTTGCCTTGGAAACTCTGATTCTCCTTTTGAATGCGATGCAAACCACGTTTTCTTCGAATGTTCGATTCTTGTTAGCGAACGTACCCTTTTATATTCGAAAAACTTGACTCTTGGCCTTTCAGCTCCTTACAGTGCTTCCTGTATCCTTTCTTTTCCATTTCCATCAATAATTCCTTTACTTCAGTTCTTTATTTTTTCCTTCTCCTGCTGCCTCATAATCTAATTTCCTAGCATAATACATTGAATAGTGGTTGGGTCAAAATCAAGAGCGAGCTAAAAAAAAAAGAAAATAATTTTTTATCGTTATTTTAGAAGATAGGAATGAGAAAAGGTTCATTTAATAACCCGAATAGCTACGTTTCTTGTGTTTTATAATTGCTCAACAAAACGATGTTAGTGTGTCATCATCCGTCTTTCTACACAGTTTTCGGAAAACTTAATTTTTGTAGCAGTAAAAATTAATGAAATTAAAAGATAAACTGAAACAGTTATATTACTTTAAGGTGCAGTATATTAGTTTTGCAGTCACATTACTAAAAGTATATTTAGAGAAATGTGTTTGACAAGAGGATAATGAGGATGATAACTGTAAAATTAATTTTACTTCATACACTAGTAGCAGTTGTGCTAACGAGAGAGAGAGAGAGAGAGAGAGAAAGAAACGTCGCTCGGTACAGTGTGGTGGTGTTTTATTCTTCTGCTGACAAAGGTGATACTGTTTAGCGGATTTTATTCAATAAACTTTACGTTGCCATAAATTTCTTGCTTTGGAGAACATTGTTTACTTTTAGTTATTTTTAATATCCATTACCAAAACAGAATTTGCGCCCACCTCGCTATACTACAAACTTAAAAGGAATTATTGTATAAGATTGTATTATTTTTTCAGTATTTCTAGATTTGAATGAGGATTTATAAATTCAAATTCAAAAGTTACAGAAAACGATTGTAAAAATGATTTCAGTTATAGGAACGGTGATAGGTTTATTCTTTGAAAGCAATAGGAAATATAATCAAAAATATATATATACCCGGAACGGAGGAAACAGTGTTTTGCGAAATGGTTTAAATAAATTAGAAAAGTAATGGAATAAACAACTTATCTAAATAGTACGGAATACTCTCGATTAAAAAAACTCCGCAAGAAGCGTGAATCTTTAAGATAATGAATTTTACGATGGATTTTTCTTTTGCAGTTCTGCTTAAATTTACTCTCTTTGCTTAGTTTCTAGTTAACAAAAAAAAAAAAAAAAAACGGTACGCAACAGCTGAAATTGTAGGCAATTTATCATTGCAATAATATGGACATTCTTTCGAAAAGGGTGAATTTTTCTTACAATTCCATTTTCCACTCCTTTCGAAATCATTCTTCTTCCTAAAATCAGATGGCTAACGCTTGAACCTTTTACATAGTGAACGAATTTTTTAAAAGTTATTCCGTTAAAATGTGCACACAGAAGTTTCTTTTTTATAATATTGTAGTGTATAGATATGTTTATTTCTCTGTTGACGTCAATTAATTTATGTTTAATTTTGCCTGATTTCAGTCTTCAAAATTAGATGTCAGCGTACCGGGAGAAGGTGGTGGTAAGTCCGAAGCTGGTAGTGAATTGTTAATGAAACTTGCACGCACTGCACCGTATTATAAGAGAAATCGACCGCATATATGCTCATTTTGGGTTAAGGGAAAATGTCGACGCGGGGAAGAATGCCCGTATCGTCATGAAAAACCTACCGATCCGGACGATCCGCTCGCTGATCAGAATATTAAAGACAGGCAAGTAGCAGTAGCTTTATGAATTTTTTATTTAAAATTGATTGCTTTCAAGATGCACATTATATAAACACATTATTAATGATTATATTGACATGTTCTATATATTTCTTTTTGTTACTCGTTTTAATAACAGATATTTTGGTGTGAATGATCCGGTAGCAGTTAAGCTAATGAGACGGGTATCTATGATGCCTAAACTTGAAACGCCTGAAGATAAATCAATTACCACATTGTACGTTGGAAATCTCGCATCATTTATAACGGAAACCGATTTAAAGTAATTATTTTGTCCTTTTCTTCATTCTTAATATATATTCAATTTTCTGCAATTTCTGTATAGTTAAGTTTGGAAAAGAAACTGTGAAATGTCAACATTGATAAGTAAATCTTCTTGATAAAAAAAAACCCACTGGAAGTCAACTTTTAATTTATTAATAAATGTCGACGTAAGAACAATAGTATTATTTACTCTTCAAAAGTAAGATTGTAAGGTTTTCAAAAAAAAAAAAAAAGAAAAAAAAGCTGTACGTTGTTTTTTACTTCTCATGTGAAGGTATAAATTTTAATTGACTGATATTGGTCTAATACAAATAAAAAAATTAATGATTCAAATTCGGCGAATGAAATAATATATAAACAAATAACGGCGCATTATCCCCGATCATAAATAAATTACGGATACAACTGACAATGAGTTAGAAAGAAATAATATTTGCTTAACGTTGCGGACAGCTTACACTGACCGCCATCAGAAACGGACTAAACCAACAGAACGAAAATTATGGTCGACAATAGTGAGAAATATGCACCTTAGAGAACCCGTGCCGATATAAAAACCTAAACGCAAAAAAAATACACCAACATTAATTAAAATACCACTAGTGCAGTCTTAATGTTTGAAAACGCATTAAAACATAGACAATAAGAGCTGCAGAAAAAAAACGCATAGATAATGTTAAGGTATGGACGTGGAGAGAGTTACATCGGTACAATAGACAGCAAAAAAAATGAATAAAATATACATTTTAAAGGTTTTTCCTATTTAAAAAACAATTTTAAGCATTTTTTTTTTTTTTTTTTTTTTTATTGGCTTAAATGATGTAAAAAACATTTCAAAAATGATATCCAATAGCAATTATAGTACAAAAAAATTTTTAAATGACTCCCAGAACTAAATTTCTGAATCAATCTCAGATGCTTCGAAACGTCTTTGAACGCTTATAATACTGGTTACATAAATTATATAGGCGACAGAGGTGCTAAAACGTACAGAGGGATCGTTGATGGTAAGCGATATAATGATGTAACAATTTTAAAAAAAGAATGGGTTCTCGATTAAGAAATTTAAAAAAGGAAAATAAAAAAATCGGCGGACGAGGAAAGCTGACTGTAAAATTGATTGACGAGCCGTCAATTTACTATGGGATGGCTATTCACAGACATCCAGATTCAGTTGAGGACGTGCGAGATAAAATTTCTACGGATCAAAATCCGCAGTATGAAAAGTGTCTCGCTAGAGAGGATTCTTAGTGCTTTTGGCAGAGAGCTCGCGCCAACAACAGTCTTACGGAATACTCGCATAAACCAGATTTACCAATTGAAGATTTTAAAGCTGCGAAGAAAATTTATGATGATTTGAATGTTGAAGAATTACACGATGCCTCGGAGCGTACACGCAAAATTAGCAACGAGTCTTTCAACTCAATCGTTTGGACCATACCGCCTAAAACAATATCTAATCGCAAACGTATCTTAGATTTGGGATGCGATACAGCTACAGTTTTATACAACGATAGTTTTCAGGGATTACTCCAAATTATGAAACTGTTGCAGTTATACGAGGGTTGTTCAATAAAGACTGACACTTAAGCTATAAATTGTTTATTATATAAAAATT
Organism: Icerya purchasi; assembly: GCA_039619475.1. Classification (NCBI taxonomy): domain Eukaryota; kingdom Metazoa; phylum Arthropoda; class Insecta; order Hemiptera; family Monophlebidae; genus Icerya; species Icerya purchasi. Next base: position 147,712,621 of record CM077115.1, read on the forward strand.
ATTGATCTTCAGACCGATTACATTCAATATACTCATCCCCTAACGCGATGCACTTTTCCATTCGATGAAAACGTCCTCAACGCCTTTCGCCGAAAGTCTCTTCTAAATCGCCTCTAAAGCCTTTCCGGGACAGCAAAAGTAGTAGGGAAACGTCGGCTTTTTAAACTTTTTTTTTTTGCCGTGGGATAAATATAAAAGTCGTTCGGAGCCAAATTCAGGCTCTAAGGGGAGTGCGGCATTGCTTCGACCTTCTTTTGAGCCAAGAATTCGAACGCTGTATTCGCGATATGTGATCTCGCGTTATCTTGATACATCTTCCAAAGCCCAACGAGATTTGGGCGCTTCTTAAGGATGTGATTTTCATCAGTTGTTTTAAAACCGAGATGTAATAGACTGCAGTAACCGTCTGGCGTCGAGGGACCGTATGAGTGTATACTATACCTCGATAATCGAATTGTGCTCGCGTTTTTTCAGTGCCTCGGACCAGTTTTTTCCACTCATTCCGAACTGTGTTGCTTAGTTTCGGGATCGTAGCAATATATCCAACTTTCGTCGATCGTAGTTATGTTTTTCTACCAGGAATCACCTTGTTTTGCGATGCAATCGAGCCAATATTCGTAAACGGAGACGTGGTTGTGGTTTTGATCTTGCGTCAATAAACGGGGAATCCATCGTGCACAGACACGAGAAATGTGCAGGAGTTCTTTTAATTGTGTGTGTGTGTGTGCTTCCGATTGATATATGCAGGTATGAAGAGAGTTTGCCGATTTGTCAGGCGAGGGTCAGTGCGGATCATTACTACCCCAGTGTTAATGTTCAATTCGGTGAGCGAGGTTACGGGAGCGCCGTCTACGCCTTACAGTTCGGTCTTTTGGATACAAACGATGCCACCGCAAACACGTTCTTCCGGCCATAGTTTCATCACCGAATGCCTTATTCAGCATTTCGTAGGTTTCAACCAGCGTTTTCTTTAAGCGAGCATAAAATTTTATGGCATAACACTGCTCACGATAATCAGTGTCTTGCTTACTTTAGAGGCGAAATCTAACTACACTTCACCCGATTGAACATAAAAACTGATTAAGTCAACGTAGCGACTTCGTTTTTGCACTAAATAAATCAGTAGGAAACTGTGATTCCATAGCCGGGTAATTCGTTTGCGTAGCACACTTTCTTGACCGATAGGAGCGCTAGTGTCAGTCCTCATTGAACAGCCCTTGTAGATCGGCAACGAACTATACAAGTATTGTTCTGAAATCGACGAGTTCCGCATGAAAGCCGCGAACCGCTCATCATCAAAAACGAGAGAAGACATTAGGCAGGACATAAAATCCTCATGGAAAGATGCTTTATGGTCCTGGGATAGCAGAATAAAGGTTAAAAAACCAACAAGCTCCTATTTCAAATTTTTTACGTAGTAAATCGATTTCAAAACTTTGAACGCATTTTTCTCGAAACCATGTTTTTCAAGTCGGCATGCAAAATAACTTTTGCAATTTTCATTCGATCGACTTGAAATTTAAACTATAGCCTATTAGATGTATTTTAAAGAGAGGTACGCACGATATTAATGATTGATTAACAATTACGTTTTTTATAAACATTTAAACGTCAATTTCTTGTTAAAAAAAGGGAAAAACAAGTTCAAATTTATGTCACTTTGCGAAAAGCGATTTTTTTAAAAACTAGTCGTATATACTTCTCTGACAAATTTAGTGTAAATTATGAAGAGAAAAAAAAATGTTGTCCTAGGTACAGATAAAAAAAGTTATTCTGTATACCGAATACCTCCTCCAAAAAAAAACATGCTGCTTCAAACGTCTCTACTGCCGCCATTTTGAAGAAAAAACAAATTTAAAAAATTGTATTCCAAACCTCATTATATGTATAATAGATCCTCAAAATTTCATTTTGATTGTTTTATTAGAAAAAAAAAAAATCCGAAAAAATATTTATTCTTCGAGCATTTAAATAGGTGTAACCCCTTAAGAAAATAAAGTACAAAAAAAAGATTCTCCGATAGTGTGGAAAAATATTCGAATATTTTAATCTTATAATACAAAATAGAAATGCTTTAGAGAAACTTATTGTTTAACGAAAAGCAGCGGAAGTCCTTGTGAGTTATTCTACTAGGAGGGCGTATGTGCGAGGATATGTAAACTAATCAAGGAATCCTTTGTGAAATAAGTGCTTCAAACCGGAGAAAGCCAATGATAATCACTAATCATAAAAATGACTCATGAAAAGTTATCTTGACTGTGTGAAAAAAAAAAGTTAGACTTGAACAAACTGTTGCCAGATATTAGTATTCGTTTTTGATCTGTCTGGTGCAATACTATTCTGACAAAAATCTACCGATTATAAAATTTAAGTGATGTACAATTAACCACACATTATTTCTGTTTTCTTTTTTTTCTCATTAAACATTTACTTATATTAACTTTATCTATTTATCTATTACATATTATAATTTCCAAAAATTAAAAATGTTAGATCTCTAAAAATATTGTTAAAATTGAATTTTAATAATAATAATAATAATAATGATGTAATTACTAATGTTATCGATTTTACATAAAGAATACATCAGTTGAGTTTTTTTTATAGTGTACTTTATAATATGGGAAAGTATTAAAAGTGGAATAAAATGAAACAGGTGCAGTACTATAACAAAACAATAAATTTAACTGATTTATGAAGGTAATTGAAACAAACCTACTCTAATTTGGATAGTTAATTTTTCATCACTAATTATAATGGACTCAAAGACATAGGCACGAAGATCAAAAGAACGTAAAAGATTGGAGGCTTTTGAAATGTGGGCGTGGAACAAGTGTTAAAAATAAAATGAATAGAAACATTTCAACATGGTTGACTAACAGTAGTATTGGTCAGGACTGTGGAAGGATTACGAAAGAAAGGCAAAGGAGGGTTAAAGATACCAAACGACTTGAAGAAAAGAAGACTGTTTATCGAATTAAGGTTGTCGCTGCGGAAAGAGAGCGATGGACAAATTGTCAATAGAGATATCCTTAGAGCTACCTTAAAGCAGAACACAAATGATGGTAATAAAAATAAAAATTACAAATTGAGCAGTTTTTTTTTCAGTATTTAACATCTTACAACACAGATAGACATTTTTGTGCGAGGTAGTGATCACTTAAGTTTGCTGGTGATTTGTTTAATAACTTGAACCTCATAAAGAAGACCTGTATTCTCGTATAATATTTTTTAAAAATCAGGAGGCCAAAGCAATTCAAGTTGTGTGTACCTTGTACTTCGATTTGGAATTGCAATATGAAATTTTCTTTTCTTTGTGAAAATAAAATTTATAAGTTGAATATGAAACTGATTTATTAGTAATGTTTTATTATCATTTGATTTTGTGAGTTGATGACCAGTTGAGCGAAGATCATGATTTTGCAATGTTTATAAGAGCTTTATGGGACAATCTGTTGATTCTCCTTGGTGAAGTATGTCATCATAAACGAGTACAGAGCCAAATACAGGGTGGGGCAGATATAACGGTCGGGTTTTCAAATGCTGTTACTCCGTTGAAAATAAAGATAGGGGAATGATTCACGCATTTCTGGGTAGACCGCCGGTCAAGTTTTGTTCCAGTTGCATTTCATTGCCATGACGGAGTAGTCGGCTGAACACCGCGCGTTCGCGCTAAAAACGTATTTGCAGTGATGTTGCGCGCGATTCAAAAACATTTCAATATTCCACCGAGAAACTCGCTACCTTCCCAAAATATGATACTCCGGCAGGTGAATAACTTTCGAGGAACCGCGTCGACATTAAAAACCTCACCTCCTGGCCTTAAAAAGTATGTTCGTACCAAGGAGAAGGTGGAAGAAGTGAAAGCGATGATCATCAAGAGTCCAGGTCAGTTGGCGCGTAACGTTCTCTCGATATTTCGGCCCGCACAATGAGGAGAATTCTTCACGAGGACCTTAGTTTTCATCCGTATAAAATTTTAATTACTCAGAAGTTGAAAGATACCGATTTTGCAGCTCGAAAATTATTCGCAAACGTGATACTTGAGAAACTGGACTCTGGTGAGATTTCGCTTGATTGCTTGATCATTTCTGTTGAAGCTCATTTTCATCTTTCGGGCATTGTAAGCAAACAAAACTGCCGTTATTGTTCAGATACCAACCAACAGATTATTCACCTAGAACCGCTGCATTCGCCCAAGGTCACAGCGTGGGCAAAGGTCTTCAAATTGAGGATAATCGGATCTCATGTTTTTAATGGAACTATCAACACCGAGCATTATGTTGAAATGATCAAAGGCTTTCTCGTTCCTAAATTGAAAAAAAAAGTGTAAATACAGTCGAGTATGGTTCCAGCAGGATGGCGTCACATGCCGTACATCGAGTATCATGTCGGATATGGTAAAAAAGCATTTCAAGCACAGAATCGTGTCTCGCGATACTCCAATTCTGTAGTGCCACGTTCTCAAGACCTCTCCGCCTGCGACTATTTCCTCTGGGGATACTAAGAAATCAGTGGTCTAGAACGACAAGCCATGCTGTGACCTTGAACATCTCCAAGTAAATATACATTGAGAAATAGCCGCCATACCGCGTGAAATGTTAGACAAAGTATTCGCAAACTTTGCCACACGATTAGAACAGTGTCAGAAACTAGATGGTCGGCATTTAAGCTCGGTCATTTTTTCCACGTGAATTTTTTTATCGACTGTTACTTAGACTTAAATTTGATGAAATATAGAATATCCTGACGTATTCGGTTTTGTATTTAATTGAATTTTGTAACGTACAGCGTTAAAATAAAATCGTCCGTTATATCTGCCCCACCCGGTATAATCTTTGTGCATGTTTTGGTGAGAAAAACTGTGAAAGATAATAAAATAAATTGTTTAATTTTCTGGGATTATTGGCAATATAAATACTGTGTGCTTTCCACGTTAATTTCGTATTTAATAATATGCCAAGATATTACATTTCATAAGCTTCGATTAAAAGAGTTCCGTCATTCTAAAAAGTACTGAAGTACAAATTTCTTTAAACATAAATATTTCGGATTTAATACTAGTTAATAAGAACGAAAACATATTTGTACGTTATATTTATTTATTTGTTCTGATTGTGACTGTTGCAGAAATGTTTTCTATCAGTATGGTGAAATAAGGAGCATAATGTTAATACCGAGGCAACAGTGCGCGTTTATCGAATATGTTCGCCGCGAGGATGCCGAATTGGCAGCGGAAAGGACTTTTAACATGCTGATATTAGGAGGACGAAGAGTGTATATAAAATGGAGACATAAGCAACAGGCGAAGCCAAATACGGAGAAAACTGATGAAACGACAATGCTCAATGATACTGAAACGGAGCTGAAACCATCGAAGAATTTACCAGCTCCATTGCCCCCACTTCCGAAAACCATTGAACAGGACTATTTTAATTTATCCGAAAATATCCCGGTTCCACCTCCTCATCTTCCAGAGATGATTCCAACACCTCCCGTACCTCCGGCATTCCCGCCGCCTATGCCAAATACGCTGTTAACGTCAATGCCACATCTGTTCGTGAACAATTTTAATAATTCGTTGTAGTTCATACGTTAGCGGTAGTAAACACTTTTTTCGCTGTATTTTTTTAAAATTTGCAGTAGTTTATAAGAGAACACTTAAATTAAAACTAATAGATTTATAAATATTACACTTAGTGTTATTTTAAATAGAAAATTATATCTTTGACGTTCTATTTCGATAATATATTATTTTATAACTGAAGTTAATTTTTTTCTACGAGCACAGATGTATTTTTTTAAGTTTCTTCGTTAGTTTTGGATTTTAAATCCACACCGCATTTAAGGAAACGTGTAGACTTCGGAAAATAAAAAATCGCCGATACTAATTTTAAAAATATGTTTATTCGTAAAAACACCATCAGAATGTTCAGATATGTAGCGCGGATACGATTCTTATGATGGTACCAAAATAAGAAACGAAAGAGAGAAAGAAAGAAATGTATACAATACTAACAAAATTATTAGTTAATTCAGTAACATTTAAATCGATAAAAATTATTTATCAACTAGGGACGGATGGGATTAAACCAACCAGAGCATAAGGCACTAAGTATAAGAGAAAAAGGTTTAATTTCAAGTTATTCTGAGGTTTGCTGTTGAATTTTACACAGAAGTTATTGTGATTAATCAATTTTGGAAAGGATGTAAATAAAAATTGCTCTATAGATTAAAATTATTTATATCATCCATTTCTGTACTTGTTGCATATGTATGTATATATATATATATATATATATATATATATATATATATATATATATATTGAAATATAGTGCATAAACAGAAATATACTATATATTAATAGAATAATAAAAAATTAACCGACGTGTTTCGTAGTAATGAACTACACACTCATTGTATACAATGAATACATGAACTATGTATCCATTGTATACCATGAATATATGTAGTTCGTTACAATGAAACACGGTTAATTCATTTTTTACTTTATTAATTTATTCATAATATTTATATTTATTTATTTATTTTAATGACAACGTCATTCTTAGCCCGACTCCCGTCACTTTTATTGTCCCAAAACGTTACATTTATTGTATACATAAGAAAACAAAGCACCGACAAAATAGATTGCTAGAAAATGACAATGTGAATCTTAGCGCAATGCCCTGTCATGAAAATTTGTCCCGAAACGTTACATGTTGTATATATAAGTGTAGACAAAGTACCGGCAAAATTAATTGTTTGACTTCGATTTTCCTCGTTCTATACAAATTATAGAAATGACGGAGCTATGGATCCGGGGGTGTTCCCAGGCGAGGTCAACGGTCGGAGTTTTACAACTCATTGTCAGACATATCATCTGCTGTATAAAAACATGTCAGAAATAAACTAAAAAAATCATTTTTAGTTTTTAAATTATCTTTATTAAAAATATTTAATCTGCTATCGTTGACGACGAATTTCCTCCATCAGCGTCTATATAAGCGTTTTTGATGGACGCTTTAGAAAATTTCTCAACAGTCTTACCTCCCATTGTTAGCAACGTCGATTTTCACAGCTGAAATAGCTCGAAAATTCTGGGGTTTATTAATCAACTTAATTACCGTTTTCTCGAAGGCTTAATACCATTAATTTAAAATTCATCTTTTAGTTAAAAATAAGACAGAAAAAAATTGTTAATGATTAATAAAATGAACCAATATATTTCGGAGCGTGGCCGTGAAATAATTTTATTGTCGGCAACTTGCACATATTAACAACGCTAAATTTTGTCTATGAGTAATTTTAGCTGCAATTAATTATCTTTCCTTGCGGAACTATCATTATTTTTATCTTACGGAAAAAGTCGTATTTAATCATAGCTGTAGCCAGAATTTAAAAAGATCAAGCGCTGAAATTAACCCCTGATTCCCAGAGAGTTTGCTTTGGAATTCCTTAAGAATATAGACAAGAGTACCAGTATAAATCTTTTTTAATTTTGTCTACTGCATTGTATCTGACTTATGTACAAATCCACACAAAGATCATCACGTAATAAGGAATTAAGGCGACTTCAATCGCTCCTCCGGATCCATTCAGCTATTTAAACAGTTCGAATAATGAATTAAAGGTTTTAATTGTTTTCACAAGGTTTTTTTAATAACCGAGTCGACAATATCGTAATTTTTCATTAAACATACGAAAAATAAAATGACTCAGAAGGCATATCTCAACGTATAAACCAACACGTTTGGCTAAAATAGTTGCATCAAATTTTTAATACTTGACAGCAATTAGGTGGTTCTAAATCTATGTGCGTAGATAAACGAGCGCGCATCTGCAACATATTTTTTTGTTAATTTTAATTTTAGTCACCTTTCATACTTTATTTATTTGTGGCCACAGTCGCCGATTCGCTACAGTCATTAATTTTTCTAGTTACAGCGTCGTTAAAATCATATTTTTTCCAATCGTCTCGTTACCGTTTTATTTTTGTTGTGAATTGGTCTAGGTCTGGAACAAAGATTTTTTCCGAAATATATTAAAATTGTACGTATAACGGGAGGGCGCACACAAAAACAACGTTTATGAAATTATGACAAAAAAAAAAAAAAGCTTAAATTTTTCACAAATTCCATAAGAACATCTCTTTTTTTTTTCTTTTTTTTTTTTTTGTATTTCTAGGTCCAGTAAAGGAATACTATAGTTTAATTTTACACCCCCTTCCCGCATTTAATTTAAAACATTCGTTATATTCTGCAGAGATAAGTGTTTTCTTTCGGTAACAAATTGAATGATATGTAGCAAAATAACACCAGCAATGGTTTATTTGCCGGTGCCATTCTTTTAGAATAAATAAAAGCGAAAAAAAATGAAGAAACGCTAACCAGATGATTACCTGCTTTAAATCTGCTGCGCTTTATGAACAGTATTTTGCTGACTAAAAATTCTAAATTATCCACATACTACGCAGAACTACGCTCATGTTTTTCCCGATAGTTTTTTCGTTTTGTTCATAATTGCCATTGACTTTTGCAGTTTAATAAATTCGATTGTGCAAAAGAAAAATTTAACGGAAAAAAAAGTATTTTTTTAAAAATTAACAATTTTTCCCTCCCTCTACTATCTACTCGATTGCCGTGTACAACTGCCAGGGCCATTAAGGCACAGCGAGCTTAAGAATTATTATAGTTTACCTAATAGGTTATTTGTGCTGAGAAAAGTTAGGATTGTTTGAACCTGTTCTGGACGATTTCCCAAGAGAATGTATAGCGGTTCGTCCTTATTTCTACTTAAACGTTTGCATTGTTTCAAGGTGTGTTCAACCGAAGGTAGCACTGCTGCATTGCAAAATGGGCAAGAAATCGGTGGTGGAGGATACGATTGTGGAATACGAATGTATGTCCCAGAGTCTCAACCTATTAAGGACAGAGAATTATTTTTTGGATATTTAAATCGGTGGCCACCAAGGTTCAGTGTTCGGTTTGACATTACTTAGAAAGGTTACTTGCTGTGACCAGGATGAAATCCAATATTCTTTCATACTTCGATGTAGGAAGGAAACTATTTCTGGTGATGGGGCAACAAATGGCATTTCTGGCGAGCTGTATATCGGTTCTCATTAGATGTACGGTAGTTCAAGAGTGATAAGTCTACAATCAACGGAGTGTACTCCCATGGTGGTTCTTTTGGGAACAGGAGAAGATCCCGATTGTATTCGATATTCTTTTCAGCCAAGAAATTTAGGATATTAAGTATTGGATCATTTTGAAAGGATGGAGGAGGAATAGCCGCGACTTAAAAGTAATTAATTGTGCCTTACAATTTTACAATTATTCTAGTTACCTGCCCCATTCCACTTTTTACAATTCATTTTGTAGATTTTAAATTTTGATTAGAATCCAGTGAATCATGAAAATTGGTACGTTTTTTGCTTTTTACCGGCTTTCAAAAAGAAAGAGGTTGTGCGCTCGTCGCCTATGTTGCTTTTTTTAAATGTTTGTTCGCGCATAACTTATGTTTATACTCGTACATAGACCGATTTTACTGATTCTTTGTCTATTAGAAAGTGCACCACACTCAGACCATGTGAGTATGCTGATGAAAATCGGTGAACATAAACTGAGTATTTGTTAAAAAACGTGTAAAAATGTGGCCTCTTTAGATACGTTTTTTTTCCTTATTTTTTTATTAGTATAACTGAGGCGATTGACTTAAAATACCATCAGTTCGCCAAATTACCATGGAAATATAGTTTTTGATGTTTTTATCGTGGAAATGCAGTTCAAAATAAAGAAGTCTTTTTTTTTTTTTTTTTTTTCAAGCACAAAATATGAAAAATAATGTGACAAAAAAGTTGATTGAAAAAAATTCAAGTATAATGCTAAAAATTGTAAAATAAAATGCTTTTTTTTAAAAAAAATAAATAAATATCGATTTCATGATCTATTATAAAAATTTAATGAAAATGAATCAAAAAAAATAAAAAACAATTTTCGGATGAAAAATATGTTTCAGAGTGATATCGTAATTCTTATACAACATTAATTTCTTATTCAATAAAAAATATATTCCAGAGTGTAATTCGTATACAATATTAACTTTTTGGAGTCGGAATCAATTTCATATTACAATATCTAGGAACAATTTGATGAATATTTAATGCAGTTTATAATTATTATTGTAATAAAGATTACAAATCAGGAAGTGCTGCGTAGATTGAATTAAACGAAATTGTTATTGTTTAAGAAAATCATGGCCGGGAAAATGAAATATCTGACGGCTGGGCTACAGAAGGACCGGTTATTCATACTAGCTTCCAGCGGGAAAGTAGTCGGAAAAGGGAGGAGAGGACGCAAGAGATTTAACATGATGACTAGCGTAGAAGTTCTGGGTCGGAGCAATCTTTTTTATAAGAGAAGCTAATAAAATAATAATAATAATAATAATAATGAATTTGATGTCGATTCTAAAAAGTTAATGTATAAACCGTAATAATATCACCTTAAGGTATGTCACTCTGAAGTATATCTTTTTTCCAATAATTATTTTTTACTCTTTAGTGCATTTTTAGGATTCCGTACACATATAATGTAACGACAAAAATATCAAATATAAAGCAATAACCCACGAACGGTTTGACTTACAAACTTCAAAATTAGATCATGAATTCTAATTAAAATTCTCTTTAAAACGATCTCTATAACATCAAGCTAACCGATCACCCTGGACGCTAAAAAACCCCCAAAACTGCCAAGAATATATAATACGGTATTTAAGACCTCAAAAATCATACTTAAAAAACTCATAACTTATCATCAGATACACTTATGAAAGTGAAATTCAAAATATAAAACAAAACGGAGAAGTTCTTTCGTAAAAGCAAAAAATTACGGCAAAAATAATTGTATGGACCTCCCCTTTGGGCCCAAAAACAACAAAAAAAAAATATTATGTTCACATAAACAATTGCTCGAGTAAAAAAGTAGAGGAAACCAAAATGTATCTCAAACTTACGCACAAAGGACCGCTTTATAGGAAAATTATAGCCCAGCTTACAACTTTATATTTAGACTCTCGGGGCGCCGACAGCACGAAAGTTTTCGAAAAACAATATTCCCCCCCCCCCGACTTGTGATATATCGTTGGAAAGTTCGCTATTTGTCGAGAATGAAACCGTATTTCATTTTCTTAACGAAACTTTCGAAGTTTGCAAAAAGTTCAAAAAAGCGTAAAAATGAGTGTAGCCCGCCCTTGCGACGCGAATATTACAATTAAAAATGTTGAACAAGATTAAAAATATTCTTCGCGTCTCCGTATATTTCTTTAGTTTGGAACATCCGGGTTTCTAATCTTAAAATTAGACTCTCGGGGCGCTGAAAGCTCAAAATTTCTGATTTCCTCCCACCTAGGTATGTAATATATCGATAGAACGATTACTGTCAGAAACGAAAAATCAAATTTCATTTCTTTAACGAAATGTTTTTAAAGTTGCTTGAGAGTTCAAAAAAGCGTGCAAAAAATTATGCGTCTAGCGCCGTCAGTATTATAGTTAACAATTTTAAACAACGTTAAATATGTACGCATCCCTGTATATTTCTCTAGTTTGTAGTATCCGGGGATTCAACTTTAAATTTGAATCCTCGGGGCACCAAAAGCTTAACATTTTTTCCCCAGGTATGTATAATATGTTGATGGAAAGATCGCTTTTTGTGAGAACAAAATTGTATTTCATTTCCTTAACAAAACTTAAGTTCAAAAAAGCATGAAAAATGACGTGCCTCTTCCTCTTTGCAGCGCGAAAATCTGATTTCTTTGTTTTAACTTCAGTATTATGTAAATGTAAATTACAGTTATGTTTAACTTAACATACGGAATCTTCAGCGCATGAAACATCATGCTTGACTGAACACTTGTTATTAAATTTTTATAATAAATTTTGAAGTCAGTATTTTTCTTCAGAAAAAAAAAAAAAAAAACAAAAAAAACAACATTTTTGCTAATTTCATTACTACGAAATATTTTTAATGCAATGTATTTAAATCAATAAACTTTTACAAAAATATTAAAAATAAAATTCTATATGTCGTGAAGTAATACGAAAGCAGTTTAAGTGATGAGCGTCCGGCGATTCTGACTTGAATGATTCAACAAATGAGAGATTTAGTTTTAATTTATAAATCGGCAATAATATTTAATTCGGAAACACGAATCGCGAAAATGGTACTTTACACACATGTTGTTCATACAGTTTGGTAATATCAAATGCTAATAAACAAAAATGAGCTAAGGTGCCCGTTTCTCGAGATAATTAATGACATCTTCCTGACTGCAGGTAACAGGTTCAACTAATGAGAGGAAGAAATGTCAACTTGTTCTGAAAATCTAATCGACTTTTTACTAAAGGAGAAAACTAACTGATCCCGTCCGAAGAATGTTCCGACCGCAACTTTTTTTCAATCGTTTGGCGCACAATTTGTTCAGCATCGATCCTGATGGTCCTATCAATTCCAACTGACAACAGGATTTCAGACACACATCCATTTTCTTCTCACTACGTTCTCATTATATAGTTTATTAAATTTATTATTTTTATCATTTTGTAATGTATGTAGTGTACAATATAATATAAATTTTGGTGAACATGATACTAAAAATATATTTCGCAAAAGGTATTTCCACATTTATTGTTTAAATCAATAACTAAATACAAAAAATTCGATTATTTGAGTTAATTTGGATCACGACTAATATTTGAATTTACAAAGTTTTGAAATAGATGAAAAAATTAAAAATTTTGGCGCGTTTTTATTTTTGCTTTTCTGAAAAATATTAGCAAAAATTGGAGTTACGTCCCTTTACTTTTCAGGAATCAAAATGTTCCCGAATTTTGTGATCATTTTTCTGAAGATTTTTTTTTATATCACACATACTACCTTTTTTAGATACACGTATACGTAAAACATTTGAACTCTTAATATTTTAAATGTTGTTGTTTTTTACACGAGTATATTATTCTAGTTGTAATATACCTGACTTCCACGTGAGTGTTTCGGGGTCATTTTTCATGCTTAAATTTTTTTTCGTAATTCGTATTTTAATTTTTATTGTCTAAAACTTAAATTTCCCAATACTACGTAATAGTAAACATTTAATGTTTCACCGAAAAAATACCGTATTATTTGTTAGACGTTAAATTGTTTGTCAAAAATTTAAAAAACATTTGAAAATTTTTTTTTTCCTTCGATTGTGAATGAATATTCATTTTTATCCACTATATTAACCTTTTCGAGAATTTCTTCATATTGAAACATTTTAAAAATAAACAACAAAGAAACAATACTCACCTAATCAAATAGAGCAATAACCAAACTATGGATTACTGTAATTTAAACATAAAAGCGTTCACTGCTGTTAAAAGAACGATCACAATTACTTAAAAGAGAATGGAAAACTTAATTAACTACTGATTCTCTCGTTTAAATATTTCAACTAATCAAATCGGGAAAATACGGACGCCAAAAGTACAGGCATCCCTCCAAATCCGTTTCAATACATAACTTGATCCTTCGAATCTCAGCAAAGAGACATCCCTAGATTATATAATTTTTCTATAATGCTATAGAAAAGTAAACTTCAACTGACTACGCATTCTTAAAAAAATTAATTTAAATTTCTATTACAACCTCCTTAACTGTACTTCCCTAATGCAAAAATGTAACAGGATTCTTATATTATCCTCTACGTAAACGTAACATAGTTAACATATTAATGACTGTAACATTTTTATATCGGAAGTTATATGAAAATCCCGTTACGCTGTGAGTTGTTCAAAAATTGTTCCACTTTTTTTCATTATAAAATTAGATTAAAGAAATTGTAACAAAAACTGCTACGCAAATCATAAATTAATATTTTTCTAATAATGACTTAATCAATTGAAATTTATTCCTTTAGAAGTATTGTAGAAGAACTATCATTTTAGGATCTAGGGGGTATTATCACGGAGAAGTTTTAAGGATCGAATTTTATATATGTACTACATACATACATACATCCAGCGAGTTCCAAAAATATTTGGAAATCATTAAGAAAAATGATTTTTCATTTATAAATGAATAATCGCAATGGGGTTTAATAATAAAAATTTCGTTGTAAGCATGTATAGTACATCTAGAACGACACAAATGTATCAACGTAATAACAAAAAAGAGTACAGTGACGCGGCTGCAGTAATAAGAAAAGGAAAACCTCAAAATTACATGCAATATAAATATTCGGAAACGATGAAACAATACGTGTGAGGGGTGTATAGCTGCGTGCGCAACACACGTGCTAAACACTCTTAATCAACGTTTTTCCCATTCTGAGATACAACGTGACATTTTTGAGCGCGTCAACTGTTTAATTAACGGTGCGGATAATCAAATAGTGACGACTGGCTTGAAAATGGGTAGGAAGTCGTGTAATACTTCGGTTGAAATGCGTCAGTTAGTTATTTTTAATCATTTGGAAGAGGTCTGAACGAACTTGAAATTTCAAAATTATTGAAAATATCAAAAAGTACCGTGTACACGATATTATTCACCGGTTCAAAAAACAAGATAGATTTGAATCTATTCCGGAAACAGAAAGACCACGAAATTGTTTATTCAAGATCAGCGGTTCATCGCACGAACAATAGCAAAATCTCCGAAAATAAGTGCACCAAAAGATAAATACAAGGATTGAGAAAAAATTTTCACCACAAAAGAATGGGTATCATTCAAGGACTATAAGAAAAAAAACTTATATTTTTAAAGTAAATAAGAAAAAGCGATTGGAATTCGCAAAAAAATACGCTTCCGTTAATAAATCGTTTTGGAATGACGTTATTTTTATGGGACAGAAGCGATGGCAAGCAAAGTGTTTGGCTTAGACCTAATAGAGAATTTTTAGAGAAAAGTTTAAATCCAACTGTAAAACATGGTGGCGGTGTCTCATGATTTGGGGGTGTTTTGCGGCAAGTGGAGTAGGCGCGTTGGTTTTTATTGAAGGCAATATGAATGCCGATATGTATATTGATATTTTAAAAAACATTCTTGCTCAAAGTGCGACTACTAAATTAGGTATATCGAAGTCATTTAAATTTTACCAGGATAATGATCCGAAACACAAAGCTCGAAAGACACAAGAATGGTTACTCTATAATTGTCTGAAAGTGTTGGAAATGCCTCCGCAATCACCTGATTGCAACCCAATTGAAACTTTGTGGTATTACTTAGATAGACAAGTGCACGAAGCCCCTATTTCGAATAAAAATCAATTAAAAGAACATCTTAGGGAAACATGGGAACAAATTCCGTCATATTACCTGAATAGGTTAGTTTCGTCGATGCCTGATCGTTTTGAAGCCGTTATCAGAGCTAAAGGTAAACGTATTAACGTGTTTCGGTTTGACTTTAATTTTATTCTATTGATGTAAATTTGAGCGAATTTTAAATTTCCGAATATTTTTGTTGCCCCTTTTTAGGAAGTGATATTTTATTTTCAACAAAGGCCGTGTTAATTTATTTAATTTTTTAATTTCATTATTATTTATGTATTATGTTAGATATTAGACGAGTCTATAGCATTTTTTTTATTAATAAATCATTGTTTGTTTATTTATAAATGAAAAATCATTTTTCTTAATGATTTCCAAATATTTTTGGAACTCACTGTACATACATACATAAATATATTTGTACTTTGTTACTTTTACGTACTGTACATTTAGATTTTGTTTCTCATCTCCATGGCTACTAATATCTTATTTTTGAAACGTTCAGAAAAATTACTAAACATGTATTACGAAGCTTCAAAGGTAGTTTACTTTAGTTACACCTTGCTAATGTCAAACTAGAGCGAAGGAATATATGTAACAAATTGCGCATGTAAGCGTGTAGATAAAACAGCACAGGCGAGCATCAAATCAAAACCAACTGCGCGATCTTGTTTAAAAACATTTTTCATTTGACACAGGAAGATCACATCAGGAAAAAGTTAGTCAGAGAAATTATTGAAATAGAAAAATGAGCAAATTTTAACAGAAAAGATGGTATATTTCTCCCATCTTAAAGTCGGCTGTCGATCAAACAAAATGCAACAGAGCCAAGGCAATTTATTAACATCCCCTTCGATTAGTTTTGCACATTGAAGGCTATTTTATGTTTTTTTGTGACCCTTTTTTTTTTTTTTAAATTTCACCCAGCTTGCTTTTAATTAAGTATGTATAATGGTAACTTATAAGTAATTTTTATATGATTTTTTAACCCCTAAAAAAAGGCGAATGAATTCTGTTGAAATGTTATCTATATCAACCAACATTTTTTTAAACTTGCATATTTTTAGTTATCACTTGTGAAATATTAAAGTAATAATGAGCAGATTTAAAAATATAAGCTTATATCATTCTGATCAATCGTATTTCTCGGTATTAAATGCCAAGACTCTCTATTTGTTTTGTATAGATAATGAGTAGCGTTCGTGGCAATTGCAGGTGTACTCAGAATTATACTTAAAATTGGTTAGAATCATTTGTTCAATCGTTATACAAGTACAATCCAAATTCTTATATATCTAAACATCGACATGGTGACCATTCAAATATAATTTTTAAATTCCTGGTTTTCCTGATCTAAATCTTTCACTAGAATTGTACAAAAAGAAGAATGTAATTTTTTTGTTACTATTAATAATATTTGACCGCCACAGCATATTTTATATACTTAAAACAGAACTTCGCAATTTATTTTGAGTAAAGTTACATTAAAAAATGCATTTATTTATTGTTTCAAATGATTGTTTCTTCTTAAAAATATTGTTTTTGGCTATTTTTACTTTTGTCCCGGTTTTAAACAAAATTCTCGGCTAGATAACCACATCGATATTCATGTGCACGAGATGGTTGACAATTTGTCAGCGACTTTTAACGGCTATTCTTTTTTAATATTTTTTACTCATTTAAAAAAAGAACATCGTAAACGATGCAAGATATAAATACTGGAAAAAGTTTATACTTCCCTCATTTGTTATGTGAAAATAAAATTTGATAAAACAATTTAAACTCATAAATAACGAAATTCGACCAGCAAAATACAAACGTTTTATAACATCTGTTATATTTTTATTCTAGGTTTGCAAAGACTGGCAAGTTAAAAAAATTAGTATCCTAATTTTTAGATAAAATGTAAAGCAATCAGAATTATAAGTAAAAAATATAGATGTTTTAAATTTTCTAAAGCTTAATTTTAAACAAAAATGTAAACTAAAATATACACGATCGTCCCTATATGTTTTAGTGGATATGTTTAATTATTTTAATCTTATTTACAAAATTAATTTTTTTCATTCTTCATTTAACTTAAAAATTATTGGTACAAGTAATTAAAAGTATTATTAAAAATTGAACTACTACTTATGCATTTTGAAACTGTTGCACAAATATTAATAGAAAACGGTACATATAAAATCTTAAACGCATGATTTTTTATAATTATTTTGTTCTTTGTGCATACTTTTTTTAAGCGTATAAAAAAAAATCAAAATTTTAAATCAATAATTTGAATGTTTATTTAACATAATAGAAAAAAAATAAACTGTAAATGGCGCACGCCGATTCAGAACACTTTCATAACTGTTCGAAATTCAAAATATAAAGAATACATTAATCTTACACCATTAACGTATAAAAGTAATATGATAACAATATACATACATATATTTATTTATTTATTATTTATACATTAATATTACGAAGAGATCAGTTAGGAGGAACGAAGATATAAAAAATAGTACAGTTAAAGCTATAATGAACATAAACCTTAAAAAAAAAAAAAAAACGATTAAAATATAAGACAAATCAAGTAGCCGCCTAGAACACTGATCACCGTTCAATTTTGGCTATAATTTTAGTTCGTTTTAGCCGCTTTTCATATTTCATGTTCGTTTATTGCAAGTAATTTAAAATTGTAATTTACTTGTATTTTTACATAATTTCAAACTGTAAACAATGAAAAATCTTTTAATTTCACCGAAAGTTATTTATGCATCGATTGAACTGGAAACGAACTAAAAAATAACGACGTACTATTAATATGAACTATAGCAGCTTACGGAACTGTGGTCAATGTTCTAGAACTGTAACGAAAACCAACTTATATTAATAAATTAACAGAATAGAGGTTCTGTTTTTTGGGGTTACAAGAAAAATAGGTAACATTTTTAAACTACACTAGTTTAAACACGACCAGAGAACATTACGTAACAATAAACTAAACATATGACTATCACAGTTGCAGTTCTAATTACTTACTAAATATTCTAAAATACTTTCGGTACTAAATTCTGCTCTTGTTAATTCATTCATATATGTTTCTGGAATTACCCATTCGAATAATATACAAATATTTTTTTCTAAATTTTCCCTTTCATTTAAATTTTCATCGTGAAACGGTACCCTTCCTGACGATTTAATAAGATGGTTCAAAATATCATCGATCAGTCGTTTTTCGTAACCAAATTTATCTAATCTCTCTTTTGATATAATTTTTTTAAACAAAATCACTAACAATATTCTCATTCTATTAATGTCCATAACTTTTGACTTAATTTGACACACTTTATGAAGCATAAACTGTTGTTTCGTTACAAAATAAACATTACATTTTGGACAATTAAAAGACTTCGATAATTTATGCACACTTAACATATGCTTTTTCCATACCGCTAAACGCGCAAATGTTTTATTCGTACACAAAGAACACCGAATATTACCGTCCCGCATAATTCAATTTAAAGGCGACGTATTAATCAATGCAATTGAAAAAATCAAAAATTAATCGTAATTATCACCCGTTATTCCGTTTTCACTAAACTTCTTTCGTAATATTAATTTTTCGCCTTATTAATGGAGGTACAATAGGTTACCATTATAAGTGTAAACAAACTATAATGCATTGAAATTACTCAAAAAATAAATATAAAACCAAAAATAGAACAAATCTTATTAACAACAATTTGACTAGTCCCGTAACGAAAATAATAAACTTGTTTTCAAATTATTCAATAATGATTTTTGTAAAAATCGATTAATCCTAATCGATATTTAACTGTGTCGCATGTTGTTAATGAGTTTTTTAAAAAAAAAAGTATATTTTTTGAAACAGATCGTGTTTTTTAATATTTCACTCGATAAGAATAAAATGTTAACCGTTTATTTTACATGAATGTTACAACATTTGAATAAAATTCATTTGAGTTCATTTGCGATCAAACCTTGAAAGCTAGGAGAAGACATATCATTTTTTAGATTTCATAAGCTTAATCCAAGAGCCGTATTTAAGTTTTCATAAGCTAAAAACCCAAAGCTTAAGCTATATTTGAAATTTAAACAATCAGAAAACGGAAACTTGAGTTGTATTTTTAAAAAGCCAAATTATGTTTTATATTCAGGTTAAGCTCTTTTTTTTATAATGCACAAAAAATAGAATAAAGCTTATGGCTTGTGATCTACTTTATAAATCAGTTAGAAGTTGAATGATGTTTATTAACGAAATAAAGATTTTTGTTCTTTTATTGCCCACAAATTTATTTTTCTATTGAAGTGCATATACAATTAATAATAAGTTTTAGATTCCATTTTGCGATCTAAAATTTTACAGAGAATTGACAATATTATGGTAACTTTTGCTGTATGAAAAGTATCAGTTAGTTATTTGTATCTTTGTAATTCATTCTTGTTACATCTCCAGAGAAATCTAATTTACCATCCAAATTATGCATATTTTCACATATAAAATTCACCATACGAAGTATGTCCTCCCGGTGACATCTGAAAGGAAAAACGTACTTAAATGAAAAAGATTCTCCAACGTCAAACATTCATCCATTTTCGGTTATTTAACGAGTAAACATTAATTACACACGTGTTCACTCGGACAGAATATTAGGAAAAGGTCCACCAACCATAAATCTTAATTCAGCAGCAAAATCTTTTACAGGTAAAATATAAAAACATCAAGGCCGTGTCCACGGGGTGGGTTTTGGGGGTTAACCCCCCTCCCCATGAGAACTGAAATAATTATTATAAATACCCAAAAATCCGAAAAAAATCAAAAATTTAAAATAAACACTGATGATTTTTTAGGTTGTTTTTACCTACGTTTAAAAGAAAAAAGAAAAAATATGCTTCATATTTTTAGGTACTTCATTAATATTTTATGCAAAATTTTTTATTACGAGTATAATTAATAACATATGTAATTTTTATTAATGTTTTGGTAATTCATTTATGTAAATTATTAATACATATAAATCAAAATGATGGAAATTATTAATAGTACTAATATTAGTGAAAAATGTATTGTTATTTATAAAATAAATATGTAAAGAAAATTTTCAAAACCCCCTCCCTTTCCAGAATTCTGGGCACGGGCCTGAAAGACATGTATAGTGAGTAACGAAAATATTCGGACATTAGGTAATTTTTTCATTTTTTGAGTAAAAACTTGTGCTTATGCAAACTTTTTGAAAAAAATATAAGGGTATGTTGTTAGAACAGAGCATAAGGTAATAAATGAATTCAGAAAAAAAAATCCATCAATAAAACCACCAAAAAAAAAATGAATAACGTAACGTAATACACTTTCAAGCGGCAACAAAAATATTCGGATGCGTACGTACGTTGAGCAGTAATTGGGTTTTTCCATGAGACAACAATGTGCGTTCACCGGGGGTGAATCATTTCATACCAAAGGCAACCTGTTAATGAACCGCTGATCGACATTTGACATTTTACATTCATGTTTACGTTCGGTTTAAAAATTATTGAAAAAAATGCCTCGTAAAGAAAAAACTCGTCTTTTGAGCAACGACAGTTGGTGATTCGTAATTATAGTAAAGGATTTTCTGTTCGTAAAATTTCGACATTTTTAAATAATGAGAAAAAGCTCTGTCGGCGACATCATTAAATGTTTTGAAAAAGAAGATCGGATAGACTCGATTCCACAAACAAGTCGGCCACAGAAATTGTCAACACGTGATCAGCGGTTCATAACGAGGCGGGTAAAGAAAAATCCAGCAATTAGTGCGCTTAAATTATCTACGAAACTACTAGAAAGATTTAATATTAAAGTTCACCCATAAACGATACGTCAAACAATTAAAAAGCGCGCGAAAAAAACCTTTAGTTAGCGAAACAAATTGAAAAAAAACGTTTCAACTTTGTAAAGGGACATGCTAATCGTGACGTAATTTTTTGGAAAACTGCGATTTTTACCGACGAAAGTAAATTCAATGTTTTCGGAAGCGACGGGCGTCTAAAAATTTGGTTAAAAAATACAACCTGAACACGACGGTCAAACATGGTGCAGGAATTCTTACGGTGTGGGGATGTTTCGCTGCGTCTGCGGTCGGTAACTTGGAGGTAATATGAATGCGGATACATACGTCGACCTTCAGAATAGAAATTTGAAATCTAGTGCTGAAAAATTGGGTCTAGAAAATAATTTTAAGTTCTACCAAGATAATGACCCTAAACATAAATCGTACAAAGCGCGGTCGTGGCTATTGTACAACTGTCCGAAGGTCATGGAAACACCACCTCAATCTCATCGAAAATTTGTGGGACCACTTGGATCGAAAAATTCGGGAAACAAATACCAGAAGGAAAACACAGCTAAAAATAATTGTCAAGCTAGAGTGGCGAAAAATTTCACCAGAATTTACAGCAAAATTAGTCGAATCGATGCCCAGGAGGATGAAATTCAACAGAAAGGGTTCCCAACAAAATATTAAAGGTATTTTAAAATTGAATTTTTGAGTTTTTATCGAAGCTGTCCGAATATTTTTGTTGCGTCTTAAATAGACTATTTTTATTTTGTATCTAATTTCCGCTTGTTATTATTATTGTGCATCGAAAGTTTTTACCGTCTCTATTACCTAATGCTCTGTTCTAACATACTTTTGGATTTTTTTTTTAAAAAGTTTGCATAAACACAACTTTTTAATCAAAAAATGAAAAAGTTACCTAGTGTCCGAATATTTTTGTTGCTCACTGTATGTTCATTCGATGCAGCGCTTCATTACGCTACATTTTTAAGCATTTAACGCGATATAATATGAAGACGAGTATAATTTATACGGATCGTATTTTTAAAAAGCGTTTCTGATCTCTGAAATTTCTACGTCATTCCTAGAAGCATTTAATCGTGGGTAAGTTATTAGAGGATTATGATTTTTTATATTTAAAATATTACACTACATTTTCCGTAAAATGTCTATTATTTTATAAAAACGTGAAAAAGTTAAGTTCCATTATTGTATTATTGGACAATTTCAAGTTTTTGAAAATTCCAAAATGTTTTGTATTATAAGCCATTAAGTATGTAACAAAACAAATTGTAAATGTTTCAAACATGTCCCTGGTGTAATATAAACAGAAACTATCAACACTCTTTTATCATTAATTATAGGCTGTACGGCGAAATACTACTAACTTCATCTCATTCTGTTACAAAGCGTTTAATTTGAACATACTCGGGATCAAATTTAAATAATTCGTGTTCAATTGAAGGAAGTTATGTCATCTTTTGTGAAATATTCCAACAGCATTAGCTGTAACTTCATTTCTTTTAAAACGTGATACAATTTATTTCCATAAAAGTGTTTTAAAAATTCTAAATCAGTTGCTATATGCTCGGATATCGATCGTTTAATTATAAGTTTTACAATCAAATCCGATTTGAACGGTTCATGAAGGTGTTCTTGATGTTTAGTTTTGCGTTTCTAAAAGTATTACAGGAATATTCTGTCTGTTTACGTTTACGATTTTCTGTTGCTTCTTCCTTCTATTACTTATTCTCTTTAGAATTAACGTTTTCTTGGTGAGATTTGATTATTAAATATTTTTCTTCATCCCTAGCTGATGAAAGGAATGATGGATTAATTAATAACAATTGGAAATCACGACTCTGAGCTTTATCATGTTATTGTTCACGATATAATTTTTGTTTGTGTGCATTAGAGAGTAACAGTTTTATCAATCCACTATAATTTAACAAATAATGCAAAGAATAGAGTAAATATTACGTAGCTACAGTAAACATTTGCCGATAATTTAACTCAATATTAATAATAACACGTTTTTTATAGAGAAAAATTTTCTGTTAATGCAAATTTAATTTGTTGTACAAAGCAAAAACATATATGTTAAATTTATACAATTTTCATTAAATAACCTTAAAGAGATTTAGGACTATGTCAAGTTAATTTTACAAATGTAAAATTATTTAAACATTTAGTTTTATTTTTAATTAAAAACAAATATTACTATGAACAGAGCAGTACGTAATACTTACTAATTTTTTTTCTATAATTAAAAGTTGATTTTGTTTCTGAAATGTAGCCGCTTAACTCAACTTCCAATTATTTAATACACTATTATATTTACCATTTCTCCACCTTTTTTTCAAAGGAATTATATATGTATAATTAATAACTTATAATTCTTGTAAAAGATTTTTCGTTACAGAAGTTAATAAAAAAAAATCTATTTAGAGAGAGAGAGAGAGAGAGAGAGAGAGAGAGAGAGAAAGATTTTATTTTTATTAACTTCTGTAACAAAAAATCATTCAGATACATATAATGAAAAAAATGAACACTACTAAGTATTTCTAACTTACAACATATATTGGAAATGTCTATTACTTTCCTCTCGGTACCGCGCTGCACGTTTGACAAGGTTGCGGAATACATTTTTCAGTTTTCGGCTCTACTGAGAATTATGAGCGAAAATGATTGATCAGCCGCTTAATTGTGCTTTTATTAGGCACAGGTGAATCGTGAAATTCTTTTTTGAACCGTTCTCGAACGATCGCGTACGAAGCAGAACGAAAGTAATGTTCAATAATGAACGCCCGTTTTTTTGCACACAGCGCCATACTAATATTGACTCATAGTCTCTTATGCTGACGATACTAAACCGTTTCGCTCGTTCTGCAATCGATATTGCTGTGTTTAGCACACTCGTACTGATACAGGTGCAAGCACTAGATATCCTCGTTTGACCTTGTTCCCGTGTACGTACAGAATTTACGTCAGGTTGCAGAATAAATGAGATACCATATATATATATATATATATTTATATATATATTTGAAGTTTATAAAAGGAAACTTCGAAGAATAAATAAAGCTGATATAATAAATTCAGGCGGGAAACTTCAGGGTCTGAAAAACAAGAATTTTTTCCTGAGCGTGATATCGGTAAAAAATTTATTGTTCGGAGGTAGCAAAACCGTACTTTAATTTAATAAAATCATTATCGGAAATGATAATTTTTATGATACAACATTCGATGTTTATTATATATGTTAAATTTCATTGAGTGGCGCGTTATGAATTTTAAGTGATTTTTTAGATTGCTTTAAATTCTATATTCCGCATATTCCTGGCATGCTTTTTGTTATTTTGGTGTTCAAAAATTAGAGCCATGAACCTTACGAATTTTCTGAGAAATCGTTTTAATGCTATTTATGAGCACAATTTCATATTTTAGAATTATTGGCGTATACTTTTTTTTATCATATCATTAGGATTATTCAGTACATTATGTGTACGGTACGTTAAAATAAAGAGAACCAAGCCGATTTTATACTGGAAGCGATTAGTGATAAATTTAAAAATCATTTATAAAACTACTTTTATTAATTTTATATTTTTATTAAGGATTGTACGCAATTAAGGCTATTGAACGGAGAGGGGCTATTTCACGTTTTTACACAATCCGCTGGGCTTTAGATTTTCTGCGATTTTAAATCAAAACCAAATTCAACAGTTTTGAAATTACGCACCAGCATTTATAGGTTTTACACGCTAGATTTTCTGCTTATTTGCTTATGGCATACGCCCGCGCACAATATATGAGTGTAAATTTAAAGACACTACCGCTCCGCTGGATGAAAATGTACAACTACAAAAGTTTTAAGAAATAATCTCGCATCAGTTTTGAGCAATTTGATATGTCTTAGAATTAGATCAGTCGCGTTTTAGTTGTTTTATAACATTTTAAAATGAAAATAGCATTAAAATTTACGTCCAAGCGTGAATATCAAGCTGCGTACTGGTTTTTGTCGACGAAAGTAAAACTGCGGTGGAAATTCATCAAGAACTAAATAGTGTATACGGTGACAAGTGTATGAGTGTTCAAATGGTAACACGAGAATTCGTAAACGGTCGAGACAGCTACATGACGATGAGTGCGAAGAGTGATCAACACAATCAAAACAACGATGAAAATGTTGCACCTCTGAAACAGTTGACTCGATACCCGTAATGTACGCTAGAAGAAATAGCCGTAAAAATTCCAAGTAGAGGTGAGTGTAGCTATTCTTTCATCCGAAATAATCATTCGTAATAATCTTAGGCTGCGCAAAGTGAATGTGTCAAACGTACCACACATCCTTACTTTTCAGAAAGAAGGCAAGACGTATGAAAGCTGCTCGTTTGTTTCTTGCTGCTTACTATGAAGAAGAGAAATCTTACCATAGAGAGCCATAACCGGAGGCGAAAAGTAAGTCTACCATTATACGCCAGGAACAAAACCATCGTCGAATAAGTGAGTAGAGAAAGGCGGACGACCAGTGAAAAAAAACAAGACCACGTTCTCTAACTGCAAAGTTTTGAAAATGTTTTTTGGGATTGTTGCGGTGTTATACTGATCAACTATCTTGAAAATGGAAGAACTATTAACGCGACATACCACTGCAACATCCTTGATCGTTTACGGGTCACAATAAATAATCAAAGACCCCGCGATAACGCGCATTTAGCTCGTGCCACGCAGAAAAAAAAAATTGCATTAATGGTCAAAATAGTACACGGAATGCTCTGAAATAGAAATAACAATAATAATAATAATAAGGAATACAACAAAAAAATAATATAATTTATTCTTTTTCCCAGAATTAGAACTGTATACAATATTTGTACTTTAAGTTTGAAATTATCAAGATGACGGTCTTCCTTCTCTTTCCGCAGAAATATTTCCCAGAAGAAATGCTGGTCTATAACAGGTGGAACCCATTTCAACATCTTTATAAATTAAGGCAGGATTTGGTACGGTATTGTGTATCTCACCAATTGACGTATAGCTAAAGACAAAAAAATAGAAAAAAAAAAAAAAAAAAAATACATATCTTATATTATTAAAAGGGTAATTCTTGTCTGTAAACGTACATACATACGGGCATAGATGTACACACAACAACAAAAAAAAAAACAAGTTCGCGCTCATGTGTATAATTGTTTTTTCGCCACCTGATGAGTAGGTAACTCATCAGGGAGATTCACAACATGAAGCGACCAGGCCCCAAAGAACTCCTCGAGCTCCCCTCCCTTTTAACAAGTGTCAACATTGTACCATATTGGCGAACGAGCATTGAAGTCGCCCATGATTATTATTTTGCGGCCCGGCAGTTCCCACAGGATCCGCTCGTGACCGCTCAGGAACGGTTCAATGTCTTGGCTGAACTAACAGTACACGGACACAGAATAAAATTCCAACGTCCGGTACTGCAATCCCACACATACGATGCGAGGGTCGGCGAAAACGGTTCTCATCACATCGATCTCTGAGTTGGTGATAACAACTGCAGACCAAATGTCGCATGTCTTAGCAGCCAGTATTCTCCCGCCACCAAGATAGGGAAGATTACTCTGCAAAGGACGTACGGCTCCTGCAAGAGAAGCACGTCAATCCCCCGATCAGCGACCAATGCTCGAAGTTCATGGGACACCCGGGACGTTCTCTCTGCATTGAGTTGGCCAATGTACAACAACGGATTACTGTCCATCGCGGGAAGCACCACTTTCCCCGATGTACGCGGTTTTCTCGACTAAGGCCAGTTTGGCCCGGCGTAACGATAGGCAACGGGGACCGTTAACCTTATGGGCGTGATCGTGTCCGGTGGCTCGGCAAAGCGGACACGACGGAGCCGCGGCCTTCTTTCTATAGTCGGTCGTCTTATGCCCATCGCACTCACAGTGCCTGCAAATCACCGAAGCCCGGTCGCACGTCTTCGTTACGTGTCCGAACCTGAAACACTTGTAACACTGTGGCACCTTTAACGAGTCTGCCACATGCATCTGTGCCAGCCAACGTCAACCCGTTTAGCAGCCACTAACTCGGCCCGCGTTCCTGCATCGACGCAGATAGTCCAGTTGACAACCGGATGGCCCCACGGCCCGGATTTGTGTCCGGGCTTCAGCGTCGTACCGGCCGCCAGTCGGTTACCTTCCCTGATGGCCGTGACGAGCTGATCACCCGTGTAATCGGCCCGAACAGCGAAGACACGGAGCTGCGATAGTCGTCCCCCCAACGCTTCAGCACGAAGGCCGATCGCGGAAATCTCCGACAGCGAAATCAGCTTTTAGGCCGATTCCGCATCGCCGACCTCGACCAGAACGCCGCTCCGGATTAGGAACACTCTCTTAACAGTGAAGCCTGCTCCTTTCGGACTCACTTTCATGTTAAGGAGTCCCCTAATCTCTTCCGGCGTCTTATCCTTCGTACTGCTGCGGATGGCCATCAAGTGCCGTGGAGGGTTCGAGTTCTTCGGGACGGTGACCGGCAGCAGTCTACTGGTCTTACCGTCCTTCGACATGGCGGCCCTCTTTTGCGCGTTTCCAGGACGCTTTTGGCCCAGTGCGCCGTTTGCAGTCGCCGCCTTCGCATACGTCAGTACATCCTGCTCCTGTGACTCGACGGCGTACGTACTGCGGCCACCTCCCACCGGCACGACGGCCCAAGTCCTCCTCCGGGACGATACATTACTGCCAACGGCTTTAGAAGAGATTTTTCCTGACAAAGTTAATTTGCTGGAGAATCAATTCTAATGACTTTGCCACTTTTTGGGCTTGTTTTTGGAAGAACCAGTTGTTCTTGTTGCTGTGCTTTCTGGATACTGCAGTTTCCTTTATCTAGGTTCTTCGTTTTGCCCTGGCCTTTTTGTCCACCCGAGGCAGAAGTGGAGGCAACAAGGGTTCCAACTTTTGTGTCGCCGGAGGTCAATGTTTTTACTGGTTGTTTGCCCATAGCACCAGAAGTCGTTTTATTCGCCGTACCCTCGTTAAAGGACCGGTTCGTCGGTTCCAAGGGAATGGCGCCATTCGCGGAACATGTCCAACGTTTAATCCTGTTGGGAGCACAGCAAGTTGAAACGCTGGACGATGTCGCGCATGACGTCCACTTCCTTCTTCATCTCGTCCGAAATTTTTCGCGATATCCGCACATGCCGTCCGGCCCGTTCGATCCAATAGTTGAGATCTCGGAATCCACGTTGACTCCCTATAACAACGAGTCGCTTTTAACGCATCTTTGCACCCACTATTGGTGCCTTCGACGGTTTTTCCTTCAATGTCCAGTGGGACCGTAACCTTAGGCTCTTACCTTTGGTGCTGTGACCTTCGCTCAGGATTAACAGCTTCGGGGCCCCAGCCTTGATCTGCCGACAGGCGCGACGTGCAATGATCGTCGGCTAGGTAGCCTAGGCTGCGCCCATCGACAGCAGAGTGACATTCGTGGACCATAACCTTCAGGTTGCGTAGGCTTGCGGGAGGGGCAATCTCCACGTCAAGTAGCTTAGCTGCACGTTTCCTTAATGGAATTTCGTGAGCCATCAGCACGCCTCTATCAGCCCCACCTCTTGGTGCTTGCTGCGACGTCCCAGTACCCGGGTTTGCGCCGCCCTTAGCCCAAGGCGGTGTTTCATCGTCACAGGGCAGTTGGTTAGTCGCTGAAGCGGCCAACTCCCCGGTCAAAATGGGCCGCCAGCACAAGTATATCGTAATATATTTTCACCGGGAAAACAAGCACCGATCACTCGAGAGCACCCAAACACGGGACACAAACCACTACTAAAAACACAGATACTTAAAATGTTTTAATCACTAGATTACGTCAAAGGATGGAGCAATTACGCATACTGCTAGTAAACCTTATCGTGCATTCTATAGTTATCTTGATTCTGGTTTTTTATTTTGATTTATTTCGCTCTCTTCTTTCAAATTGAGACTCTTCTCCGTGCATACTTCTCAACAAATTGACGACTTTGCCCTCTTTATCTATATTTTACCGCTTCCTATTTTTGAATATCTCAGTATTTTCACTCTGGTTTATACTTTCCAAAAGCTCAGAGTGAATTTTATTGTTTTAACCGCATGAACATTTTTTTTTTTTTTTAAAAAAAAAGAAAGAAATACCAGTTTGCAATTATAAAATGTGCTACTCCCTTTCACAAAAACAACTCGATTAAGAAATTATAAAAACGAATCAAATTATCTAATTAGGCCGAGATTAAGTCCTAATATTTATTTCATCATTTAAATTCTAGTCAAAAATTTAAAATATGCTTACCCGTAGTTGTATAAAGGACAATACGGAACATTCATCGCTCGTAAAAAGTTCCAGATGTCGTCGTACGTCCATTCCAGTAACGGAAAAACTCGTAAAACTTGTGGCCAATCTTTATCAGTCATCTGTTAAAATAAAATAAATAATTGTCTTTATTATCGCTATTGTTATTAGATGTGAGATATTAACTCTTAGCTTACATATTTAATTATCATGAAGCAAATAGTAAAAATAAAATTATTTTACTCTCCCTTTATTCGATCTTAAAGACGATTTTTTAATTTTTTATTTATTTTTTTTTTTAATTCTCCATACTCAGAAACATAACTACATCATAAAATTTTCAATTATTATTTTTGGGGTGATTGCCTTAACTTAAACTTCGGGAAGCTGATGAAAAAAAAAAAAAAAAAACCTGAAATATACGTGTAAAACTGTACGCTATTATAAATTACCTAATTACGATAGGTTAACGTGTAGGCTGGCTGACGCTAAAATTTCAAAAACACATTCCACCTTTACAATGTTTTAAATGTTACGATTTCAGTTTTGCGACCAAAAACTCTTCCGACAAAAATAAAAAAATATAAAACTGCAAAAATATATCAGAAGGAAAAAAATCCATCAATTATAAAACAAAACAGAAATCACAGGCTATACTTAAATAAAAATATTAAACCAATTTAACAGTAAGCGCGTACAATCATTTCGATAAAGCGAGTTCCTGATCAATTAACGTAAGAAATAGCGTACAAGTAATTATTAACTACTTACAAACTTAAAAACTTAAAAACTTCTAAATTTAAACAGCGCGACAGCTTTCCCGAGAGCTCTTATTTATTCGTGAAAGTGTGATGCACGCGTAATTGCTTAAGTTAATCAAATTAATATCTTCATCGTCAAAATTCATCACCATATCATCTTTTTAAATGTATATATTATATTGATAAATAAATTAACGATCGAAGAAATGGTACAATTTTATATTTGGGAGTTCTAGATTCAATGGAAATGTGTAAACATGTACAGATAAACCACTAATGACGACCATTTCGAATAGTTCTATATTACTGTAAATGAGAACACGAATAGGAGACACTTGTATAAGAATTCGTAAGCTCTACATTTGGTTATAGTATTTATTCATTTCTCGAAAATTCTGATAATAATGATCTTATATTCCCAATAAATTCAAATAGCATTTATTTTCCACCATACATTTTAATGTACACTCCTTTTTTGTTTTTAAAGTTCTGATATAATCTTTCAATTTGTGACGGTTTTCCAGTAAATTAAAAATTTCGGTTTTTTTGGGAGATTCGGATCATTTTCATAATAGTATAACTGGTTCCTCCACTGCTCTGCGTCAGGGATGAATCCAGTGAAGGTTCTCTCCCCCCATAATTTAATATGAGCTGTTTAAGAATGCAGCAATTTAATAGGAAATAAAATTTTTTTTATTTGCTTTGTTTACAGTTATGTCAAAAATTGCTGCCAAAACATTTTGAAATGGTTCAATAAGTCCTATATTTTTAAATTTCAAAATTACGAGATTTATTTTTGACGGAAAAATGATACTTCATAAAATAACAATAAAAAAAAAATGATCTTTTAAAATTTGACTTTGACGTTTGCTTGCTATTCTATGAAAAAATTGATATGTTTTTATTGCAAATGTGCGAAAGATGTAAAATACTGACGAGCCGATAAAAATATTAGCTGCGGTTAGTATTTTTTATCAGCGTAAACGGGAACTATTACGGTTCACGTCGATCCATTTATCATTAATAATATCAATAAATTGTTTAAATGTTTCTTTTCGGTTTTCATTTATTATTTTTTTTAAAACAACATGATCTATAGGCAACTTCATTTCGGCGTCTCTGTTGCGTTTCTCTTGCTTTTTATTTCCAAGAAAAATTGTGGAATTTAAAAATGACGGATTGAAGAGCCCGGGTGAAGTTGGGTCCTCATTCTTGTGTCCTCAGTTCAGTCATTCTCAGTCCTTTAGACTTCCATCCTTTTGTTCTATCTTTACTGCTGAATCTGTTGCCATCTTACAAGCCATTATTTATATTTCCTCTTCTGCAAGTACTTCCAAATTTCTTATTGTTTCTAACTCTTTAAGTGTTCTTTCAGCGTTATCTCCACTTTCCCTTTCTTCTTCCACTGATGCTATCATCCTTCCTATTCGTTTTCTTCTCCATGATCTATCCTCATCAACGTCTACCCAGGTTGATTTTCTTTAAATTCCCGGACATTGAGGCATTGATGGAAATGTAGCCGTCGACTTCTTTGCTAGAACTGCAGCTTTCAATGGAAATTTTATTAGTAGAGTTCCAGCACATAATATTCTTATTTCAACTAAATCCTGCCAATTTAGACTTTGGCACTCTGTTTATGTTTCTCTTTTCGCTAATCCTAATTCCTTTTATCTCTTGATTAACCTTGTTCCTTCTTCTTGTCCTTGGTTCTATGATTTCCCCAGTTTGCGTCGGTCCATAATTACTAAACTATCTCGCCTTCGTTTCTCACATAGTCTCCTTCCTTCTTCTCTAAATTGCTTTTCCTTGGCTGCATCTCCCTTTTGTCCACTGGACCCTGAAGGTTCCCAGTATGTTTGTGATACGAATCACGTGTTCTACGAGTGTTCTGGTTTATCTCGCGAGCGTAAATTACTTTATTTTTAAATTTTGAAAGCTTGGTCTTCTTGCTACTTCCAACGCTTTCAATGTTCCTTCTTTGCCTATTCTCTCAGTTGTTCCTGTTCTAGAAGTATTCCTTGATTCCATTGTCGATAAAATAAAAATATAGTTTCTATTCTGTTTCATGTATCTCTTCCATTTTTCAAGGCTAATACTCTCTGGTAGCAACCCAAGGGGGTAAAAAAAAAAAGGGAAAAGAAAAAGAAAAATCCATTTAAAATAGCTGAACCCACGACGTATTCGTTTATTATAAAAAGGTAATGAACCCGTTAGAATGTTTTTACAATATGTTTTTTAATGCTACAATTGGAATTAATAATTTTAAAACCAATTGAGAAAACATTGTTGTTTATAATCGGTTATTTTACTTGAAATTTATTGTTCACACTTGCTTTTTCATTATTTTAAATTACATAATAAATCACTTTTTACATATTTGGTTTTATTCAAGTAAAAATATAAAAAAAATCTCTGCCCCCCAAAAACATAAATTGTCCCCCGGAAACAGATTCCTGAATTCATCCCTGGCTCTGCTTGTAGCACGGCAATGACATGATTTCAATATTTTGCATAAAATTTTTATTTAACATTAACAAAAAAAAATATTATTCCGCTTAAATTATTAGTTCCCAACATCCCCGCAGATACTTTACAATTAACTACGCTTTTAGAAAAATTTTTCTTAAGTCTGTCCTCTTTTTTAAATCGTCCAACTTAAAATAATATAAATGTATATATATATATATGTGTATCTTTTTATTAAAACTATAGATTCATTATAAATCTTAAAAATGTCATTTGCGTGTAAATTTTACTTTGCTGAAATAATTTTTTAAATATAATCTAATGTTACTTAGATTTAATCTTTAATTCGTCCAATTTCTCTTTATTGGATAATCATGTATATTTAATTTTAGTTCAGATTACTTGCAGTACAACTTAATGTTATATAATTTGAAAACCTATAGCTAAACAAAAATTTTATTTTTAATTAATAGTCTAGTTCTCATCTCTCAAAATAACACGATTTTTAGCAGAAAGTATGTTTACTTTTACTTTAGGTTTCTTATTTTTCTTTTTTTTTTTAAAATAATAATAACATTTGTAACCGATAAGTTTAAACTTAAAGTAAAAATGTAATTGCATCATAAATGCGTAAAAAATATTTATGAAGATTCAAAGGAACTCTAATTTTTATTTGTACAAAAAATTAATAATATTAAAAAAAATTATTTTTTATTCGGGAACAACATAGTCATCTGGCATATGTTCGTAGTTTGAAATAGATTTAAAAATATTAGCTGATGGATAAAATTCTATATATATATATATTCATAGTTTGTACGGAAATCTACAATTATTATTTCAATTATACCGCAGTTTGCTCAAAAATTTTCATGATTCACGTTTTTACTTTAATTTTTAATTTTAAAAAAAAGTATGCGAATATTAAATGAAAATTATGGAAAAATACACGCTTTTACTACTACATAATTTAAGAAAGAAAAACTTGGAGATTACGAAAAAGATAAAGGTAACTGTTGTTACAGAAATTATAAAAACGGTAAAATAAAAGTAGACATGATATATTTTCGAGAAAACGAGCGATAGATGTACTATTGATTAGAATACCAAGAAAAATATCAAAACGCTAATAAGAAAGCAGTACGGGAAGAATAATGGATGTAACCCGTTTCAAAGTTACCTGAAATTGACAAAATTAGGAGAAAATTGTATAAAGGTTATTATTAAAATAACGTGTGAAATTAAAAAACTAGGCCCTATTATGGATTAAAAATGTCAATAAGAATAATGGTGATAACGTGATCAACGTTTATTTATATCGTGAGAATAACTTAATCAAAAACCAATTCCCGAAGAAACATTTAAAAAACGAATCCGATTATTCGATTCTTATAATAACTCTGACAGTGTATAAACTATATCTGATTTCAGTATTCGTTGGCTTTTGCTTTCAGTTAAAAGAAAGATGTAAAATATTTCAGCGTTTATGAATCTTCAATAAGATTATTAAAAATAAAAGAAGATGGCGCAAGATATTTTGCAAAAACTGCAAAATAAAATACGATAGATGGTAACAATGAAATCATTTTTTACTTTCAATGCGTCTTTAATTAGTTGTATAGAACGATTTCTTATTCTACAAAAATTCTCCAATACTACATCTTATGTTCAAAACCGGGGTAGTTGTGAAAATGATTTTTAAAAATGTAACGGTAAGAATTATAAGCTTTTAAAAAAATGTTGAACATGAAAAAAAATAACGAAACGTAAAAAGCGTATTAGTAAATAAAATAATTTCCTCAAAAATAGGGAACAACGAAATAATCTCAATCCCATCTAAATTCGTTTGTACGAATCCATCACATTGACCTTAGTGTCAGATTTTTCTCAAGTAAATACGTTATTTGTTAATGCGAGGAGAAAAAAAAGAGGAAGAAAAAATCCAACATAAACAGATAATAAACACTTTCGTCAAAATATACCTGTATCGGCTTCACATTTTTACCACCCGGATCTGAACCGCGAATACCGAGAAAGGCTACTTTTATATCCGGATACTTATTTAGATATGAACTTAGTGACTCTTTAACTGAACCTTTGATAACTGTTAAATCTAAGCCATACCTGAGAACAATAATAACAAAAAAAAAAATATATTCTTATGTAAATTATTCGGTATGTTTTGCGTACTTTTCTACGCGAAAACGGGAAAATGTTATTATTATTATTATACATTACATATACTGTATAAATGATGATTTTACTATTTTTAAAAATTCATTATTTATCCTAAATGATCCTTATCACTTTTTTTCAATATCTGTGTAACCAATATTTAAAGGTAAATATATTACATTTTCCATTCTCCAATCATTTCCACTAAATAAGGATTTTTTGCGCCTTCTCTTTTATCTCACCAATTTTAAGCAAAATATGCTGAAAAAGTTAAAAAAACAAATACATGAACTCTTCTTTTTTTTCCAGACTTACCATTCACCAAAATTAAAAAAAACCGAAATTATATTTATTGAACACATTTTTTTATAATCAATGATTAAATGGAAACTTCTCCAGTAAATATTGCAGAGACCTAAAAATAGTGAATCGCACAGTAAATCCTTGTTTACAATATATTAGTAATTTAGGAATTACACGTATCATTTAGAAATACATATTTCCAGAAACGTAACACTGCTCGAAATAAGTGCATTCCTAAAATCTGTCTTTTATAACATCATTTTGCTATCTCTTGTTTTGGTCGCGCATATATTTAATATGCATCTTAAGAGTAAAGTTCTATCACATACGCTTGCAATATATGTCATTTATTTTCATTTTGTTAGATAGTTGTTACCTTGATTTTACAAAAAAAATTATAAAGTTATAATAGTTTCTTCGATCGTTAATTTTGTGTTTTTCACCACAGCTTACTCATTTTTAGAAGTTACTGTATTCTCCGTCTAAATCAACTGTTTTCATTCGAAATCAATTGTTTATTTCTTGAAAAAACAGATTTTCATTTATACGGTAGTACAAACGTAAGATTTATTTTTTATCCATATTTATCCTCTGATCTAAGCTATCAATCTTTGAAAAAAGTGTATGGGCATCTTTATACAAGTTGTAGAGTACTCTTGGAATAAATTTTTAACGACGGGTATAAAAATTGTAAAACATGATCTTCAAAAGAAAAAAGTTAACAAATTGATATTTAAGATCTTTTATTTAATCATGAATCGTGATTAAACCGAACTATCAGAGCAAAATTTAAATTAACTCTGGTAATTTCAGCGGGACATGGTTACATTCAGCAGCTCTTCCTTTTCAGCTGCGCCTTTCAGCTACTCAATATTGTTTCGCGTCTCACAAAATCTGTCACTTAAATTGGGAACAACATTGTATCTCCTGTTTTTATTAATCCATCCATTACGAAACATTTCGGTTCCTCCTCGCAAATAAATATTTCAATGAAAAAAAAAATTTAATTTTAATTTTTTTTTGAGAACTGAGTCAATTTTACATAAACAAGTTTCCCTTTACGTATGTTAAGTTATATATTACTGTAAGTCACGTTGTATAACTTTTTTCTGTTTCAAGTAAATACGAAAGTCGATAAATGAAGGCTTCTTACTTACTGCAGTTGATGGAAAATCAATTTTTACCCTACCACAGATAAGGGCAGTTTTAAAGCAACGACAGGAGTTTCATCAATGTAACTTATAATCTACAGTTCCACGATAAATTAATAATGGGAAAAAATAAACATCTTCCAGCACTTTTTGAATTTTCTTTATATTTTCTCTTATTTCTCTTTTTACTCATTACTTTTTCTATTCTTCCTCCTTACGCTTTTATGCTAGAAAATACTGAAATGATCCCTTTTCTTATTCAGTGGTAAATCTAATCGGAAAAGAATTTCAAATGGTTCGTAATAATACAACATGAAAACTCGTTAATCCAGCTGTTCTATAATTATCTAACGATATACAAAATGTAAACAATTTTAAACATTAAAAAAGAATAAATTTGTACATAGAAAACAACTTTATTAATGTCCCTTTTATATTATTTATATGAATGTATAATATTACTAGCCTACCGCAGATAAAATGTGAAAATTTTATGCCGATTATGTATAACGTTTTTATGTAACGGAAATTAGAAGTTATCCACGCGTTTATTTTCGAAATTAAAAAATGGTACAGTTAATTAAAACCGACTTGTAAAAATTAAAGAACATTACCTTTATATAGAGGTCCGGGAAGTACTCTCATGGCGAGATTTGAAGGATCAAAAGTGTGAAAGTGTTATGTAAGAAGGAAAGTAAAGAAAAATAGAGAAAAATCAAAGATTTCAAAAAAATACTTTATCTAAAAAAAAAACAAACGTTATTTAGTAAACTTGCTACTAATAAGATAATTATGCTATTAAATCAGTTAATGACAACTTTTGATTAATACTGAATTAAACAATTTTTCTTTAAAACCGTGTAAAAATATAAATAAAAATCGTAATGTAAACGTGTGTAAACCATTAATGTATTGTAGTAACGATCAGTCAATTTGCAATTTTTAATAATAACACTTTCAACTTTTTTTACAATTAGAACTAGAAAATTACCCATATATATATATATATATATATATATATATATATATATATATATATATGTGTGTGTATATTTATGTATTTAGATTTATTTTAACTTTTTGAAAATAAAAAATGCTATACTATACCTGTCACAACATTTATAAACAAAATCTTTTTCCTCACTAAATGTACCAATATGGCATGAATATAGCGCTTTTAAAGAGTGACAGCTATTCATTCCATTCTGTTTCCGCAAGCAATAATACAAAAGATATAATAAAACAGTGCAATCTTTGCCACCATTGAACGAGAGGAACGTCGAAGGTACATCATATTTACTTAAACATTCTTCAATAAGCTGCAAACATTTTTGTAAAAGTATGCTTTCAGTAAGTTAAGAAATCATCAACGGAATATATTAACATTATCGAATAGATTTAAAATTACATTGTTTATCGAAATAATGTTTTGCCTATTTCTTCTTTGAAAGTTAAACAAAAAGATTCTTCGTTCGCTGTTTACAAAGTGTTACCTGAACTTACAAACTATATTTCGAATTCGATTCTCAGCAGACAATGTACGATCCGGTGCATTGTTCTTATACACATATACTTACAGGCACTTATCACGTACATATGGATATAAAATATATGCACGTACATCCATCCGCGACTTTCTTCTTTAAATACGTATCCGAAATTCCAAAAATAAAAACCATTTATAATATTCTCGTAAATGAATCTTTTAAAAATATGTCGCATTTAATTAAATATTATACAAAGAAACTGTATCGATGAAATCGTTGATTAATTTTTAAAACAATATTATTTTTGACATTTTTAGTGAAAAAATTGCTTTTACTTTCAGTAAATTTCAAATAAATCAAAATGGTTAGAAGTTTCAAAAAAAGAAAAAGAAAAAACTACGTAACTTAATGAAAAAGTTAATCTTCAAGAACGGTGTAACAAACATCTTTCCTTTTCCATAAAAATCACGACATAATACTGATGATTCCAAAGCAATCATAATTATAAGGTAAAAAATTGAATTCTAATGGTAGAATGGTATATATTTTAAGTTAAGAAGAGCGAACTTTATTGAAGGCGCTCATTTTTAACCCTTAAGCGGGCGCGCCTTTTGCAGTCACACTAGTGGGTGCGCAGCGGTATAAATACCGCATTCTTAAAATTGCTTATACTTCATGGTGTTTTCTTTAATAATATGGGACACATGTTTTTAAAATAAAGGGAATACATCCGTTAAACACTTATAAACATTATTATTAAAAAAGATGATAAGAATAATAGTCCTATCATGGATATCACCAGCGGGGGGCAGGGGCAGCTGCCCTCCCGGAGCCTTGAAACTTTTTAATCAACTGGCCATGATGAGTATCCATAGGCGCGTAATCATGGACAATTTGCCAGAAACCCACAGAAATGATGTTTCAATTAAGATTTTATTCTTGTTTAATAAAATATTAAGCCTTTACAATTTATAAATTTTATTTTTCCTATAACTCATATCCTCTTTCTATCATCTTGCCCCCCCCCCCCGGCTCATCGGCCATATAAAGAAAAATAAAGACTGTGTTTAAAAAGTAATAAATGAAGGGGAGAAATAAAAAGAATTATTTCAATAAACTTAAAAATAGGTATGAAGAATAATTATTAACAATTTTGAAAATGTACCTACATACTTTGAGCATTTATAAACACTATTTGTAACAAAAATAAAAACAAAAAATCGCAAAATGCAGAATATGTAGGTTAAATAAATGACTAAGAAAAACAATATTTTTTCAACAAATTAAAAAGTGGATATAATGAATAATTAAAAATGAGAAAAGTAAAAAACAGAGATATTTAAAAGAAATTGTAACTATTGCCGAGCTGTGTTTCTTTCACACAAAATTTCTGCAATCGGAACAGCGCGAGTTTTACATTTATTATTCCTTTGTGACCTACACATTTTACAAGGTCCTATGTAGAACTGTGTTTCTGAAGCGAGTGATGCAGTAGGTGGAGCGTATTTTTTCAAAAATAAAACTATGTGTATATCTTTTGGTGGAAATCCAATCTGCATTCTTATTTTGACACGATCTTCCATTAGAGAGAAAGATAAACTATTTAAGAAATTTTGACGAGATATTTGAGTTTGTAAATTATTCTAGACAAAAATAATGTGGCCACTGATACCATCGATGTCCAAAATTCGGAAAAACAGTGCCTTTGGCCATCTATTGGTTCTTCTATTCGTTGAAACCAATGAACACTTCCGGTCAACTGTATCAAATGCTGCTTAGTAGTAGCACGATCTTGTTTAATGCATAATCATTTTGAAACCCAAATAAACATGAGCCCCCCTCACGGTTCTTAGTTATTGTGAATTGTTCAGGAATTTCTATTTTATTTTTTTTCAGTGTCCCTAACGTGGTCATTCCTTTTCCAATCAGATATTCAGCGAGAGGATAATTTGTGTAATAGTTATCTGTAGTCAAGTTTCAGTTTGAATGCTCTATTGGCTTTACCAATCACTTGACAATATCAGAAGGTTTGTTGGATGTCTGATATTGTCCTGCACGTTGTTTGCCAAAGTTCAAAATTGAAAGTATAAAAATTTCTACTATCACACAGAGCGTATAATTTTAGACCATACTTGGCGGGTTTCTTTGGCGTATACCGAACAAAACTTACTTACATTCGTGGTCGTGTAGCAGTACTGGTGCCGCAAACCTGACTTGATTCACTTCGTGCTGTCATAACTATAAACTTATTGCACATACACACATGAATTAAATGACGACTTGCGAGATACACTTTAGACGCAGCATACCTAGCAGTTCCGAATGTTTCATTGATCGGTTTCATAAATGTCACTAATTGAATGTTTGCGGTATGCATACCATAGCGCGCCCGCTTCAGGGTTAACGAATATTATGTAAATATTAAATACGTGTAAACAGTCGAATTGCTTTGAAATTCCTAAAGAAACCACTGTTTAGTGTTTAAATATTTAGCGGTTGTTGCCTGTAATTTCAGAAATAATTTTTTGTTTATTAAAAAATTTGATTAATTTATATCACCATCATCGAGTATTAAATCTCTCGTGGAGATTACATCGTGATTATGAGCTGTCCATCTAATGTATAAGATGTCGCTATTAATCTCTGTCGTGAGTCAGTCGAATACATTCGTCGAAACTTTTTGCTTGGAACGCGTCCACGTCTTCTTTTTTCTTCTACTTTTCCTTCAAGAATTCTCGTCTCAAATCCATTTGCTCCTATCACATGACTAAAGAGTATTTCAGTATTCTTCTAATTACTCCCGACGCCAAACTTTTTTTCGTTACGTCTAGTTCTTGCAATACCGAGCTGTTCATTCTTTTGTCTGTCCACCGGATCGTAGCATACGTGTCTCCAACAGTAGTACATTTCTAACGCATCTATCTTTTGTCGATCAAATTTACGTGTATAGTCCATGTTTCTGCGCCATAGAGAAATATTGAAAAGACCAAAGGAAAAATGACAAACAGAAAAAGTAAAATATCCGAAGACGAGAAAAATGCCTCTAATAGTTAATAGAGTTACCAAGGGTGTAATAAAAAAGGAAAAAACCGTTTTATACAACCGCCCATTATCACCTAACCTTACACGGCCCTCGACTACCGCTGAAAGAGGCAATAGTCATTTCCCCTCGAAGCACTGATTGAATGGCGTAGCTTCTATTAAAGTGAAATGAGCCGAAAAGAGAAATTAAAATAATAAATAAATATTAATCGAACTGATGAACGCTACAACGGAAATTTTATTCACGAGGGTTCATTCCTACCAGATTTTCGTCCGGTAAACTTTCTTTTTTTTCCCCGT
The DNA here is from genome assembly GCA_039619475.1 of Icerya purchasi. Taxonomy (NCBI): domain Eukaryota; kingdom Metazoa; phylum Arthropoda; class Insecta; order Hemiptera; family Monophlebidae; genus Icerya; species Icerya purchasi. Next base: position 147,753,745 of record CM077115.1, read on the forward strand.
AAAAAAAGAATCAAAAAAAACAATTTTTGTTAAAAAATCATCTATAAAAAAAACTTTAGAAGTTAAATGTCACGCTGAACAATTTTTGCTACGAGCAATAATTTTTTACCAGCTTACAAAATTTTTTGTCCTAATAACTAAATTGTCCTTGTAACTGTTAAAAATTAGTTTTATGTAATTCCGTCAGTTTCATTCACCGCTATACTTGGTAAATATCCGGTTTTCACTGTACTTATATAAACACGATCAAAGGCGAGTTATCCGAAACATAATAAGTGCTTACCTGGAGTGATTTTTGTACCACTGATACTAAATCACCGTTCGATCTTAAAAAGCAACTAAACTGAGAATAATCAACGGTTTTATTAAAGTCGGGTTCCATATAAACAATCCACGATGCCGGTATATCCAATAATAAAGCGGATTCTGCTGAAAGGCAATCATCCACGATAGAAGATTCGATAATTATTTTCGTTTTAAACTTCGATTTTACGTCAAATTCAGGATAAGAACCGATCTTGACGGAGTCAATATCCTTAAACCGATTTACCACGTTGTAAAGTTTCGGGGCGATTATTTCTTCATCCTTTTTTAAAAATACTGTCCGCACGTAAAACATTTTATTAGCGCTATTTTTGAAAAACATTTCCTCCAGCTGACAGAACAGATAGCGTACATATTTCGGAACGCCAGGAAGTACGAACACATTACGTACACGAACTAACGGAAATATATTAAGGATACTTAAATCGGACGGTACATTTAAATAAAGTACTTCAGAACTCGCCGGAATCGTGACCAACCTTAAAATACACTTATCGATGTTTTCCTGCAAACCGAAAGATTTCAGCATTTCTTCGTTTCTATACAACGACTCATTAAAGGCATTCGCAACACCTTCGTAAGTAACATCGTCGTGAGTAGGACCGACGCCTCCAGTTGTAATTACCAAATCATATAATGCAGAGAACTTTCTCGTTTCTTCACTGATTTCATCAACATCGTCTGCAATTATGGATATTCGACGCACTCGAATACCCCACAGAAAACATCGTTGACATAAGAAGTCACAATTTTCATCTTTAACGTGTCCTTTCAAAATTTCATCGCCAATAATTATAATTCCGGCAGTGTTATACGACATCGCTACAACGAAATTTTACGTAAAATGTAAATAATTATATAATTATACTCGTACATTAGAGAAATTATCAATAGTTTCTGCGCAAAGTTGTTCTACGGCTGCATATTTTTTAATTTCATCGTTTTCACATTTTTTCGCAGTTTGATCAATAATCGTTTCACAAGATAATTCTTTCTTATCGTTAGATTTTTTCTTTGCCGGATCTTGACGAATAAGTAATTCCAATGTTTCTAGTTGAGTATCGATATTTTGTAATAAATTTTGTCTTTTACCTAACTGTAAACATATAAATATATTTAAGAATATTTAAAGATAAATTTGGAAAAATAAAAGTTTATAATTATAACTATTTTATAGTATACTATAGAAATGGAACTATTTAAAATTGATATTAATCATCCACGCAACACAACTTTGTAAGCAATCATTAAACAATATAGAATTAAAAAACAAATTAACAATATAACTTACACACTGTTTAATTAAATAATAACAACGTTTACAAAACTGTATAAACTAATTTATAATTTCTATAAGATTAATTTTAAAAGCCAAACAATTTTCGAAATACGCTGTCCTTCGTGCATACATATATAATTTTCGCTTCCGTATACGAATACGATTTCCGCGACTTCACTGGAAATAATTACCAAATTTTCTTGCGATATATGAGGGTAGCTCACGTTGGCTAGCTAAAGCACACTCAGAGGGAAAAGAAATCTTAAATTTTTTTCAGGCACATTTTACATACTAACATATTTAATTTACTTCTACTTCTAATAAGCGGCGGTATAATACATACTAGACATGGGTAACTCCGGACACAGTTATATCCTCAGAAATACATCCGCGTTCGAACACAGCTGGATAGATCCGTATTGTTCATGCATGACAACGCTAGACCACACACAAGCTGCCCTTACTCAAGCAGAACTCGATTAAATGCACCGGACAATCGTTGAACATCCGTCGTATAGTCCAGATTTAAGTCCATGCGATTATCATTTGTTTGGGCCATTGAAAGAGGTATTGGTGGACAGCGATTTGAAGATGATGAAGGTTGTATGCAATTCGCGCGCAATTGGCTCTCTGACTTATCGCATTTGTTCTTTGATAAAGGCACTAAAAAATTACCAAAACTCTGAGAAAAATGCATTAATAAAGGTGGTAATTATGTAGAAAAATAGTGCTGGTGTTAATTTTTCGAAACGTTTCAATAAATTTTAATTTTTAAAAAATTCTCATTCATATTTGACTGATCTTCGTATATGAATTTATGTCACCATTACCTGTCACATTGTTGCCAACAAAATAAGACAAACATGAGTCATTCATATATTAGAGTTGATAAGGGGCTATATATATATATATATGTATATATGTACATGTATATATACATTTTGTCCTGATCCATCCCCAAATGTTATATCAATACGCAAAATGCGACTCTATTTTAACGTATTCGCCTCCGAATGCGGAAGTGAAAAGTTTTCTCATAAAATTTTTTTTCAATGAATTAAAATGCTACAAATGGCTTTCTGGGTAGAATTTTACTCGGAGGTAAAAATTACCACTACACACATACAATACACTTCTTGTAGGATATACGTTTTAACTCTATTTAAATATATTCATACAAATACACATTATATATAGTTTCCGTTGAATTTCCTACCGAGAAATTTCATGGTGAATAAAATGATTTCTACAAACAAGAAGCCGCAAATCTTAAATACACGGAAAAATAGCGCTTTGTAACACATTTTTCGAAATCATATAAAAACGACCAATCTTGTTAAGCAAGTTTTAAATCAACATTATAGAATATTAAATACTGCGTATTGCTTGAATAATTACAACTGGAATGATAATGTAGATATTAATTATAAAAGAGAAATAAAACCAATTAGTGTCGAGTTAGACGGTGCACTTATTCATAAGATCTTATACTCATCTATATTTAACAATTTTTTTATTTTGAATAACGGCAGGTGTTTTGTTTTAATTTTTAAAACTAATGACTCAAATATCAAGTTTATACTTACAGATTTAATTTTTTCCGCTAAGTCGCGTTTCTTCTTTTTCAAGCTAAATGTCGGTACTATTCTTGGAAATTTTGACGTGTTATTCTTTTTGCCCATTTTTAATTATTAATTCCATAATTACCTTTATGCAAAATAAAATAATATTTCAACATGACAATTGAATTAAAATACTTTTTTTTTAGTTCTTAAATTTTCCCAGTAATACATGAAATAATAAAACGAAAATCAGTATTATTTATGTTCTAAACACATAAAGTAACCTAACAAATAAGATAAGAGTACTTTTGAAGGTATATTTCTTATCATACTGTATGCGCCTTAAGGATACAAATTCGGCCAATCAAAGTTCAGAAAATGTACTGAGTTAATGAATCAATTAAAATTTTTGGAATCAAAAGAAACAGCGGTAGAGATTGAACCAATCAGAAAATTATGTGCATTTGCGAATAATCTGAATTCATTTATTCTCTCAAAAAAAATTCAATATATTCGGTTTAGAAATTAAATTAAAATCTCAATATGAAATTAAACTATAACTTTTATTTTAAAAATTTTAAATAATACACTTTCGTAACAACTAAAAAATATGCATCGTTATTCTTTAAAAATTGATATATTTCATATGAAACATTTTATACCGCATTATTATTTAACATATATATGTGGATGTTGCTATCAGGGTTTAAAAAGCTAAATAGAAATTGTGTTCACCTGACAATACTGTACACTTATTTTACAAATGATAAACTAGATAAGCGCTTAAAAGAACAAAACTACAAACACAAACACACTGCTGTCACGTTACGTGCGCTCACGTAACAAAAAATCCAGAATGATGTTTCAAAACAAGCGTCTAAGTAGTAAAACAGAGAAATGTCATGTTTCTGGTGCGCATGCGCTAAATTATTGCTTTTATAACAAGTCCGCGTCCATAGAATAAAATCATATAAAGTGGAAAAAGTAATTTCTGCACATATGCTACATTTTTAATTCTTTACGCTACACCAACGATGAATAACGTTAGTAAATAATAAGCGAAATACTAAAAATTGTGTTATTGCTAGTGATGGGTTGTACAGTTCTTTTTGTAGATCAGTTCTTTCGGATCAGTTCACTATAAAGAACTGATTCAAAGACCCAGTTCCCAAAGAACTGATTGTTTTCGAAAATCTTTTAGATCTACAGGTAAACAAATCTTACTATACTAAGCGACTGTGTAATCGTTTTTATTTTATCTGTCCGGACTGTATCTTTCGAATCGAATGAGATAAAAGCGTGATTTTTGTAATCATTTTTATTTTGTCTGTACGGGCTATTCGCTCCGGCTCATTCTGTTCATTCGCGTTTCATACGAAACAGTTCATACAGAACCAGTTCTTTTAAGTTTTGTGAATCAGTCCTTTCAATCAGTTCGTTCACGAACTACACATCACTAGTTATTGCACGTTTTGTTATTTTATGGTGTAAGTTTTGATTTTTTTTTAATATTAAATTATATGTCACGAAATAATGTCTGAAGAAAATAAGTTAAATTGTCCATTTTGTTTTAAAGATTACTCAGAATCATTTTTGAGGCACCACATTCGAAACGTTTATGAAGATGAGAAGAATAAGGAGCGTATTAAATATTCATTTTGTTCGTAATATTATACGAAAGCCATAAAAAATTTTAATAAGCGGGATTTTAATTACTTGATATTAATGTGTGCGCATACACTACAGATTATGCAAATAATATGAGAACAACTGAAAACTGATAATTTTTATTTTGAATATTAAATATGAACAGGTTTGTCATAAAATTAACAACAAAACAAAAATAAGCAAAAGAATGTGTTTTTGTCTTTTTAAAAAAATATATTGCTGCGCTTTATAATGACCATTTTGACAATCAATCTAATGCTTAAAAATTATTTTCTTGAAACTAAATTTGTTAGACTTAGTTTTTCACATCAAATGTTTTGGATTGGAAGTCGGGAGAAATTTTAGGTCGCGTTTTTTTTTTTTTTTGTGCCTTTTTCTTTGATAGTAAAAGAAATGATGTAGAAAATTATGAAATTTTAATGAATTTTATATAAACATATTTGAATACTTTGAAATTCGATTTTATCACAGTTTGTAATATGTAAAATACATGTAATTTTATCCACCCGTTGCAAATTCTTTGTAATAGTAATTTTCCATTTTGACGAAGAAACAATAAAATTTGAATGTCTAGAGCGGATGAAACATTTACATCAAAGTTGAAAAAATGAAAAAGATCTAAAATAGGAAATGTAATAAATTACATTCTTTATCAGCCTTTAAAATTATTCACAATGTTAAAATCATTAACATATTTTGTAAGTCTATGTTAAAAAGAATGGAATATATAATATTCAAATTGATGGCCTGTAATGTACAGCGAGTCTCATAAATATTCGTACACCGACGAAAAAAATGGAAAAGCGTCTATAAAACAACGAAAAAAAAACTTTAATGCCGAAAAAAGTGAATATGAACTGGATAGGTATAACTTTCCATGTAATATAATGAAAGACAAAAAGTAAAAAAAAATCATACATCATACTTGTATACAGATCAAAAAGAAAAGAGATGAAAATAACACGTCACAAATATATTCGTACAACGGAACGCAGTGCGCAATGCTGCACTTGGGGTTTTCCAAAAACGGATGATGAACATCCGGCTGTGTCCGGATAGGGTACAGAGCGCCGAGTCGTAATTTCACGACAGGCGATCATGCCGTGTGCGAGTTACGAGTGCAGTGCATCAAGTGCGAGTAAAAATGCCGCGAAAGTGTTGAAATACGTCTTTGGAGATGCGAAAACTGGTCATTCATCACTCATTAAATGCAATAGCTCAGCTACTCGAACTACTTCGCAATACTTGCCAATACATTATCCGTCGGTATATACAGGAGAATCGAATTGAGCTAATTCCACAAAAGAACAGACCAAGGAAGCTTTCCGCGCGTAACGAACGGTATATTGTCGGTAAGGTTGGCCGGAATCCACAACTGAGTGCGTCAAAACTCGCGACGGAAGTAAATGCTATATGGAATAAAACAGTTTCTGCCGAAACAATTTGTAGATCGCTAAGGAAATATGGGTATCACGGGGGAACCGTCAGAAGGAAACCGTTCATAAGTGAACAGAATAAGAAAAAGCGATATCAGTTTGCGATGAAGTATCAGACAGTCCCCGACAGTTTTTGGAAAAACGTTTATATTCAGCGATGAGTCTAACTTTAACCTTTTTGGTGGAGGTGGACGACAGAAAGTATGGCGCAAATCGAAGATGGAATTAAATCCGAAGAACCTTATAGCAACTGTGAAACATGGAGGCGGAAGAGTAATGGTTTGGGGCTGTTTCTAATCGTATGGGGTAGGTTCACTCGTCTTTATTGATGGTCGGATGAATAAGGAAATGTATGTAGACATTTTATGTAATAATTTACGCCCAAGTGCCGAAAAATTTGGAATTGCGAATTCATTTTATTTTCACCAGGATAACGATCCAATGCATACCGCATTTTATAGCCGTGAATGGATGCTTTATAATTGCTCCCATGTGATGCCTACCCCTGGTCAGTCCTCAGACTGCAAGTCCATCGAACATGTGTGGGATTACCTTGACAAGAAACTTCGTGAAGAACGTCTCTTAGCCGAATGGAAGAAAATTCCCGTGGAATATTGCCAAAAATTGGTGTCGTTCATGCCACGTCGGTCGGAAGCAGTGGTTAAGGCTCGAGGTCTTCAAACGAAATGTAAGTGCAGCAGTGAGTATCGGTCCGGCGTTGTAATGGCGTTTAGTTGGCGGTAGTCACTGCAGATACACCAACTATCGGATTTCTTCGGCACCAGCATAATTGACGATGCCCATGGTGAAGCGGACGGACGGCAGATACCTTGATGAATCCACTTTGTGAACATATGTTCAGCATACATCAGTTTTTCCAGCGCTAAACGGCGTGGACACGCAAAAACGGGCGGTCCGGCGGTGATCATATGGTGTTCCATCAAAATCTGCACTTGGTTATAGTTGATCTTACCGGATTGTAATTTCGGGAACCGGTTGAAAACAGAACGAACGGTCACAAGCTCTATAGTGATATTCACAACTATGACAGGGTGGCGGCGGTCTGTAGGGCAGATCGGACAGGCGGCGTCGTCGGTCGGCAGGAATTGTGAATGTACTAAATCTGGAGTGAATCAAAAATATTATAAGAAATCAGCGCCTAACAATGGTCGGCAAATATCAGCAATGACGAAGGTCCAGATATATTTACCGTGTTCACCAAAATCGAGGAATAGGCGGACCACACTGGGATCTGAAACCATCAGCGTTCACCAGAGTGACGTCTTGCTGACCGATCACTGGACGGTCTTGCAGCTGTTTCACATATTTGGCCAGTATCTGCATTAAAACCTAAACTGGCGTTGCGGTCCTGGAACACCATTTGATTATGGTCAATCGTAGCACTGTTAACTTCACAGTGTGATTCAAGTCGGTTGGTTGAAGACGTCGGGTGTTGCCATGTGTACGGTTGGCGGCAGTTAAACGCTCAGTCGCTGCAATGCTGATGGTAATAGCATAAACCATTGCGTTTGGTCCAAATCTGTGCGCTGGTGCCGGCAGAACGATGTGCTGATAGAACAGACAGGGCGTTGGGCGCTGGAAATAGATCGTTAAGGCGAGTGATCGGCCATACAGAAAGTTATCGAACGTGCATTTATGGTTAAGCAAATCGATTTCTTCAACTTGTTGCAGACTCGACCGAAACGGTCGGACAGGAACCGGATTTGATGAATAAGATTGTCGCCAGACTCCACCAGAGGGACAAAGGATCAGCCGGTGGGACTGGTATTCGGTTCACAGCGGGAAAGAGTTCCACACGATACTAAACCTTCTGTAGGCAGTGAAGCTTCTAAACAGTGGTCGGCTAGGTCAACTAATTTGTTCCGTGTAGTGGTACAAAGCAAGGTTGATAAAATGACGGGTATTTGGTGTTCGCGGAAACGCCTCGCTGGCAATACACTCAAGTCACTGCCTGAATCCACTAAAAATGTCAACTTACCTAAACGATCACGTACGAACAATAGGCGCGAGCTAAGAAATGTGTCGACCGCGATTATACTTTTCTGGGATTTGCGTTTCTTGACAGTGTGGTGTCAGTTTATGAATAGTTCCATCCAGGGTGGTATTTGCGAGCGCTCAGCTCAAATCGGCTGTGGTACCAACAGAGGCCGTTGCGAGTAAACAAACCAGCGTGATCAAAAGATTCAGAACGTGAGCGACATACGGAGCAATAATTTCTTTCTAGCGCGTCGATTTTCAAAGTGAGACTAGCGATCGGTTTTGTTAATATTGTGTGGTCCACGTTACTGTAGCCGGGGATATCTGTTCTTGTGTTTAATTCGGAAACCTGTGGGACACTGTTGACTTTGAAAATTTGGTCAGCTATGTTAGCGAGTGTGTCAAGGTCTCCGGTGCTTATACCGAACAGGGTTTGTACATGAATTGGCAGTCGTTTGATCCAGAGTCGGCGTAATTCCGATCTCTTATTTCCTGCAATAACCAAGACGGTCTCCGGTCACCGAGTGTCAACCTGTCCAATACGCGGTCTCTCAGCTTATTATACTTTTCTTCAGCTGTATTTGCAGGGTTCGTTAAGATATCAGACGCGTACAAAAATGTGTCTGGGACCTATTCCATTCCATAATTTCCGGATATATTCTCTCACATCCTGTGCTTCAAAATGGTTATTGATTAAGGCGAACCGTAGCTTCGGGTCTTGCATGATGAATTTCGGTATTTTGACGTGACTGTAAAATGGCTGCGCGTCAGTTGCCGCGGCCGTGATTGGTTTGTTGGGGCGTTTCCTTTCGAGCTGTTGACGCAACTTGTTGAGGTTTCCGTCGCATCGAACATGGCGAATAAGTGTTGTATTAAAAAAATAAAGAGACACGAAAATGGACTCGGACGAATACGTGAGATTTTGTTTTCTTTTACCGAATGATATGGACGTTTTTGAATCACGATACAAAAAAGGACAAAACAAAATATATTGCTCTCAACCCATTATAAAAAAAACGCAGGTTTAAGTTTTTCCGGTTCGTCACAACGTACTATATTGCGGATATATAATACGTGAAAACAAAAAAAAAAGCGATAAAAAAAGATAGATCACATCGGAGTCACCACTTGTGGATAATAACGTTTTTATCATCTACACAGAACAGTGAATTACCAGGTAAGAAAACAGCGATATTTACCTGCGATCCTCTTTGCAAGAATAACGTGTTCTTTTCGCAACGATTGTTGCTCTCTGAACATAAATAAAACTCGGATGTGCTCGCTGTGAACAAATAAAAGCTAACTTTCAGCATAGTAGTTGCTTCGCAGTATGAAAAAAGTCAAACGGTTGTAAAATGCGAGTCAGTGCTGCCACAGTTTACATTATAATTATTAATGTTGTTAATATTTCAACTGAAGTATTAATAGGTTTAGCGTTAAAAGGCAAACATAAAAAATTGCTCATTTAAATTATTTAGCACATATTTCCCAACTAGCAAATGCAATTTAAATATGTATTAATCGATTTTAACGATCAATCAGCCGATTTAAATAATTCCCTAATCGATACATATGAAGTCACGGGTCAGAAGAAGAACCGGGTAGATTTGTGATCACACTTGCCTTGGAGGTTCACTGGGGACGTATGTGACTATGGTTGTTTGCGTTCATTTTCGAAGCAATATTTTGAAAAGCAAAGCATTTGGACGTGTCTATAGTAATGGAGATGGAAAGTTCTCCTATGCAACGGATATGTAGTGAAACCATCATCATCACTAGGAGAAAGAAGGAAGACGGTAAATGTAATGAGTATCCTAGAATATGTAATACATGCAATTAAATGTATATGAACTTTCGTAGCTTTCATAACCACAAGCCGTGTATTGCCGTACATTAAATGTATGTATTGTTTGTAATTATAAATTTTTGATTAAGACTGAATTTCTAGCTCACAAAAAACAAAAAATATTTAACAAATATCAATTGTCTATCGGAAAATTTGTGATTTATGTAAGAAAACGTTTACAAATAGCTTCTCGTTCTGTAGACATATAGGTATAATAATTGTACTAGTAATTAGCAGTATTAGTAATGCTGAAAATTGTAAGCATAATAATGATAAGCCGATGTTAAATGAAAATATTGATAAAAATTTTGTATTTATGGATCATAATTATGTACATAAAAGAAGACGTTATTATATTGGCACATTTAAGAGACCATGATTATTGTAAAGTTAACGTAAACGAAATTAAATGCAATGATTGCGATGTAATATTTTTTTCCAGAAAAAGATTATATCACACATGTAAAAAATATGAAGTCCTGGAATGTAGAATAATTTGCCTTCAACCACATTGTTAATTAAGATTTTTTAGACTTAGCACATGTGGTTTCTCATATTATGGAAAAGCGATATATGGTGTCATCGAAAAACATTACTAGAAATTTCCAATCCTATTCGGAATTTTTACAGTGGAAAGATTTACTGCAAGCATATGATTATGCTTATTTTACTAAAGTGAGTAAAAAAAAAGTTAAAATGCAAACAATATAAATATTTTGTAAGTCAGTTTGACGCAACCTATCGTAATTTAACAGAAAACTTAATTAATAAAACTTAACATCGACGTAAATTTGGAAAGGTCCGTATGTTATGTGTCCAGCGAGAATATTTGTCTTCATCGAAAATGGTTTAGTTAGGTCTAAAGTTATACTCAAACATTTCCATAAATTATCATTCAAAAATACACAGTGGCATCGCTTTTCTTTATTTATCGGTAAGCAATTTTGTTTTCCATTCCTTAAGACGCGAAGTATCTTCTGCAGCCATTTAAAAATTATTCCAGGAAACAAAGGGATGAATGAGGAAAATTACGAAGGTAAGCTAAAACAGGCCCATTTTATAAGTTTGTGAGAAATTAATCAGTTATACCGAAATATTAAAATTTTAGATAGATACCATAGAGAGACGATGTCACTTCCACCGCAATCGTGATCCAGAAATGCCATAAACTACTTGATTGTATTCTAGTTTATAAGATCTGAGGTTTGCCAGAACCTATCTTCGGTAATATCGATGGAGTTGAAAATCGTGATGAGCTCTATTTAGGCTTGCAATGAAAGCGGCAACTAAAGGAAATGGTGAACGGGTGTAAACGCATTGTACGCGTTGATTCAACTTTTAATATTGTTGCAGATAGGAAACTTTATTTAGTAAACTTTCTTGTTTCCGAAACAAATTTGGCCATGGGTATCCCGTAGCCCATTTTCTAGCCAGTAGCCTCGAAGAAAAAGTTTTAATCGCTTTATATGGCTAATAGGTTCCTAGATCTTCAGATAAATGCGTTTATAACTGATAATGATCCTGCATAATTTAATTCCGTTATAAATACATTAACTTCTCCAGACACGAAACATTTACTATGTAAGTGGCATATTGTTCGTGCCCGGAAGAATAATCTGAGATCTAAAGTTAAATTAACGGAGCTACGGGAAAAAATGGACCAAGAATTTTTTAAACTCTTAAATATTGGAGAGGTAGATCAATTTTTTCAGGCTGGAAGGTGACATACTGAATAAATATACAGTAATACCGCTAAAGATTTTACTATTTATTATTTAACTTATCGCGGTGATAGTCCGCGAGAAATGGACAATGGCTTTTAGGAATTTCTTTCACGCCAAACACTGATACAAATATGTACGTGAAATCGTTTCACAACCAGCTGAAAAACGTAATTTTTTGACGAAGGCTGAATAGAAGGGTCGACGATCTAATAATCAGTTTACTGAATATAGAGCGTCGTCTTTTCTTGAGTAATCTGAAAAATTCAAAATAGCGCATACATCATATATCTATTAGAGCGCGTCGCATGTGAGGCCTACTAATTAGGAATTGTTCTATCATCCAAGTGGGTAAATACCAATGGAGGGTTAGGTCGAGACAACGTTTGGATACGTATTTCCAGGATCATTGTTTCGTTGGGTGCCCTGAGATCGAGTGCATAGGTCTTTGCGCGCATTTGTATCGGTGTAACTAAAATTCATTGTTCTATGAACAAGGATTTACAAATAGCATTAGATAATGGCCCACCTGTTGTCAAGTTATATCAATAAACCTATAAATAATCCGGTAAATATTAACCTAAATTCTAATGATACAGTAATTAATAAAGATAACGGAAACATTGATAACTGTGATGAAACTGATAAGGGAAGTAATTCGATTGATAAATTATTAATTTTAAACTATATGGACGAACTGAAAACCCCGTCATTAACAATAACGAATTTAATGTATTAATATCTTATATTAAGAGAATCATGTGGGGCGTAATCAGTACTTGTAGAGGTTTTGGCTCAATTAAAAATATAGAAATAAGTCTTTCCACAAAGAAATTACCGTTTAACGTAAAAGCAAAGTATCGTTATCGATCAACAAATAGTGTAAAAAACTTAATTTTAACGCACACACACATAACGGTCAGTTTAACGTAAAAATAAGTAATGATGAACACAATATAAAGGCTGCTCCGACTTATTGTAATTTAAGTTTTACGAATTCAATTACTGACCCCAATTAAGTTTTAAAAACGTTATTTACATTTAATAAAGAATCGGTTAATTTAATTCATTTAAAACCATCGGATTCATATATTAAAGATAACGATTTTAAAATACTAAAAAGTAAAACTGGAGAAAGGTTTACTCGGAGCTGGTTGTATGATGTTATTATCGATTATTTCATTTATATTTACTCTCTTCCTTTTTCTTCCGTGCTTTCAGTACCTTCATTGGCTACGCGGTTGATACTTTCAGGTACATACAAACGTTGTTATTTCGAGGTTGAAGAGTTTCTTCCGAAAATAATAAGCTCAGATTTAACTTTTATTTCATGCAACCTAAATAGTGTTCATTGTGGATTTTGTTAAGCGTGAAAGTAACAAATGCAGTTATTGAAGTATACGATCCGTTTGATCCTAATTTTTCTGATGGTAATAACAGAGTTGCGACCAGTTGAGCTAACGTAATTAATAAAAGCTTAAATTGGAAAATTTTTTCGCTTGTGGTGTATTTGTTTGTTATTTTGCCGGGTGCCTTTTAAAACAGCAACCATTAACGCACACATTTTTAATTTCGATGATTATAGAAAATATATTTTTAATATTATTATAAATAGTAAGAAGAAAGACGGCTAATACTTAATGTGCTGGTTACACTTTCGAATAAATAATTCGTTAACTTTTTTAGTTCATATTCTTACGTATATTGTTGTCATTGCTTATTTCAATTGTTATTCGAAGAACTATTGATGAATTTATTTGATGTATTACTGAAAATTTAAAAAAAAAAACACATTTGTAATTTTTGGATTTTATGAATGTAGAGTTCGAATTTACTGTAAATAATTTAGTAAGAAAAATAATAAAATTTCATTAAATCTGTATATTTTTAAAAAATAATTGTAAAAATTCCGAATCAACTTTAAAATATGACACAATTTTAGAATAATTATAGTTGGTTCAACGACAATGTGCCGATGAAAAAAAGTTGATATAAATCGATATTTATTATCCACTTATCCCCCGCTGTTGAATGTTCGTTTATATCGTAGGAAGTTAATTTTTCATGGTTTAGTTCGTTTGCTTCTCATTTTTAATAATAGAATTACAATTAAATTGCGACTTTAATGTTTATTTTTATTTAAATAGTTTTCGCTTAGAATTATTATAAATAATAATAAAAAAACCTTTTAGCCGGATTATTACTGGCAGATACATTATTGTAATCAGAATGAAAATCGCCTTTTTTTCACAAAACGCCCATAACAAAAAAGAAAAGTTCAAAATAAAACGATAAATGCATAGATAAAAAATAATGTATTGAATATAAAACACGTTTCTAAATTATATGCAATATTTATAATATCCTTAAAGAAGTTACATATATAAATTATAATAGTTTTAGGTCCGATGTACATGTTGTCGGGTAAGGTTGTGAGTTTTTCTTTCTCTATTTATTATTATATCCTATGGTGATTCTTTTATATTGTCAATTTCTAATAGAATCAAAATTTACTGGCTTATTCTGCTTTTAATTGTTCTTAGATGGAAATTCTTAATTGACAAAAAAAAAAAAGATAAAAAGGTTGCAGCAGGCAATATTTAATTAGCTCAATAAAGAAGTCATTGACGCACTCAAGGGGGGTGCCACGGGGCCATTGCTCCCCCCAAAAAATCTTCGAAATCTTAATTTCGTTTTGTAATGTTTTGTTTTACTTATTTTTTTTAAAAAAAACATACACATTTACTTTTTGCTTATATTACAAATATAATGTTACGTTTCTATTGTTATTATTACTTTTTTTAAAATAAAATTCGTCAGTTTTGTAACTTTTTTTAAAAACAATATTCGTTAATTTTGTATTTTTTTTTTTTTTTAATTTTAATTTACAGACAACGGAAATAGATAGGTACTTAGTCGAGGTACCGAGTTACCACCCCCTAACTCATCTTCTAAATTCTAGCCCCGACCAAAAAAAACTCCTCAGTGCGCCTTTAAAAGAAGTTGTGTAGCATTGCAAGAAACAATGATGTACAAAATCATCAGATGATTACCTTAAAATCGTTTCTTTATCACGCGTAATTATATTTTGATAATATTTTTTATTTCAAATTTGACATACAACGTAATAACCAGACTGTTTAAGTACAACAATCGTCGGTTGCAATATGAATTTAAAGTTGTTTTCTCTCATAAAAATCAAAAAGACGGACATATATTTGTTATCGAGATTGAAAAAATGAAATGTAAATTTAGGAAGTTGTGACTTGTCTGAATCGCCAACCGCTCGAAATCTAGGACTCTGAAGAAGAAATGCTCTAGATTTTTGTTCATTCAGACCAAACAATATTTTGATAATGAAATAAAATATTTAAAATGTTATAATTTAAACAATGTATACATATATTATATTATTATTATAATTACGCTTAAAGTCTACGTGTCATTAAATTAGTAAAAATATTTATGACCAAACATTATTTCTTGCAATGTATATTTATTTTAGTTTTTTTTTTTTTTTTTTTTTGTCTACGGTAGTTGAATTTTAAATATTCGCAGTAACCGATGTTTAGCAGAATATATATGTGATCTGGTCTATGAAAACTGGGCTAATATATCAAAAAATCAATTTTCACTTTTTTGGATATTCTTATGGAAAAAAGCACACTCTTTTCAATGAAACAATCCCCCCCCCCATTTCTATCTTTATTACATTCTTCACACATTGTGTTTTAAAAGAAAACAAGAACTTCAAAAAAACATACAAGAAGTGAAAAAATACAATAGAAAAAAAATTTTTGTTTTTTTTTAAAAAAAAATTAGTACAAACTACTTCTTGCGAATTCTTTTCTTCGATGTTGAGGTTTCTGGACAGGGTTTCTTCCTTGGCTTTTCCACGGCCACTTCAGTCTTTTTTTTTTTTTTTCGATTTTGCCAAATTGTTATCTTGTTTTGAATGTTTTGGTTTTATTTTTTCATCTTCGATTCTGATTTCGGAAAATTTTCATATACTTTCCGTTTCGGTTCTTTAATTAAGGGTTTTTCAGATAATGACGCTACAATATCAGCTTCAGCGATATCAGAAATTAAACTTCTTATGTTATTGTAAAGGTACCATTGGCGTTCTAAATCTAAACCTTTTGGAGTGATTCTTATCATCAATAGGTTGTAGCAGTAATTGAACTTTGTTTATATCGTCACTGTTCGCATACATTTTTGCTGCCACGCCATCTGAGGAAATTTTGAAGTGATGGAAACTTGTGATTCCTATTAAAGGTTTATAAAACCACTTCAGGTAAGTGGTCCAATCATAGCAGGTTTCGACCTCTTTTCTTTTTCCATATTTTTTTCGTCCGCAGATCTCCTCATAAACGTTATCTAAAACATTACTTGTTCTACCTGATTCAATTTGACACAATATGACTAAATCTTGCTGTTCTTTATCTAATTCTGAAAAATTATTTCTCGATTTTTCGATCATATCTCGTAGTATTGAAACACTACATTTTCAATTAAACAAAAAGGTTCTTCAAAAAATTTTGAAACTATTTTTTCTTCCTCTGCATCTAGGAGAGATAATTCCAAATTATTCGAAGAGTTGAGAATACGAATTTCATCTGGATTTTCTTCATCACTGTTATGAGCAAGTTGATGTTGATTATCCAAGTTGTCAGAGTTTCTCTGCATTACTAAGCTCTTCTTCAACCTCTTCCGAACACATTTTTCACTTTATCGAAATTAAAACAGCTATATCAGGACAGTTAATTAATATTCACGATACAAAACCATTTCTCGTAATTAAAAACATCGCGATTCCAAAATGATTTGATAACGAAGTACAAACAATATCACTATACCTCTTTCATGGATAAAGAAACTAGCAACTAGAGGGAAATTTGTTCGATTTAGCTGTGGTAATATTTCTTATAAAAGCATCACTGCATGCAGAAGGTCATAAAACATCTGGCAGATGTGCTGAAAAACAAACAGCCGAAAAATAGTGCTGTCGTAGCAGCATGTAACACCGCGCTACCACCCTCAACTTTAAACGCGTTTATCTCGAAAATTTTTTTTCGCACACCAGCCCGGTTTTCGTAGACCAGGCCACATATATATTTTCTAGTATTTCATGCGTAACAGATATAATTTGAATGGAAAAAAAGGATATTACTGTACGCAAGAAAAAAATAGATAATAATGTATTTCAGAAATAATTTTGAGATATTTTTCAACTCCTTTAATAATAATGAAAAAAAATGTATCAATAAGGAACTAAGTCTTATATGTCGAACAATTCTCAAGTTGTAAAACAGTGTAGTTGATTGTAAAACTCGTCAGACAATAGGTCGTCATTTAAATATGGTTTTTAAACCTTTTCGTTAAAATTCTATTATCGTGTAATAAAAGATCGTAACGTGTACATCGGGCCTTACGTGGTAACAATATTATCATTTAGTAATATTAAGGTCGGCACGACATTGTAAAAAAAAGAACAAAACAAGAAAAAAACGAAAAAAATTAAATACTTATACCAAATCACAAATATATATTGGTAATTTTACATATATGAGTAATAGTGAAATGTTTTCTTCTTTAATTAAAATAATAACGTAGGAGATTTATAAAGAGAATAGAGATCTGTAAGTGTTTATGAACAAAATTGTAACTTAGTGTATCATGACCAATAATCTTCTTCATGGATCATCACACCATGTTATGGTAAAGGACTTGCGCGCTTCATCAAGTCAGAAGCTGTGCTGGTGGTAACATTGCTCACCCAAGTCAAGAGCCAGACAAAACGTCTCCTGGGAGAATTTCCTTACATTTAATACTCCCATTATTATTATTCCGATACATTGTCCTTAATATATTTTCCCATATATATATATATATATATATATATATATTACTTTTATTACTCTTTTTCTTAACATTTCAAATTCTTTACTGCTCTCAATTTTTCCCTCCTAAGGACAATAATGATCACGATGATGTTATAGCGGTTTTAAAAAATTTTAATCAACCGGAATTTTGATCTATAACAAAAAGTGACAGAATTGTAGCGATACACTTAAACTCAGTATTAGTTCCCATTAAAATTATACATGCAAAAAATCAAATATGAAGAGATTAAAATGTTTTATGTTGAAATCAAGTATCAATTATGAACAGAAGTTCTAGCAGGAAATTACGATTACAATAATCGTAGATATGAATGAAAAAAATCGAGAAGACTTCTGGTAACAATTTAATAAAAATTATAATAGTACCTTTGAAAATGGGAACCGGAACGGCCTGAAATATTACCGAAATTTGTAATAAACAAAAAATAGAGTGTTACCATATTGGGAGACTAACCGGATGAGGAAATCTCCTCGTAATTAATTTAGGAATGAAATGGATTTTATGCTACTAAATCAGCATATCTGTTTGTATTTCAATTTTTTGAGGCTTGGGCTTTCTACTCCTTATTGTGCCTCTTATATTCTGCCTTTCACTTCTGCATTAATTATTCTTGCTATCTGTTCCTTTTTATCAAAGGTTTTTGATCGGATTAAAATATAACCGATTTCTTTCATTTTTCAGTTAAAAAGATTTTTTTTCCTCGGGTGCGCCATCTGTCACTACGACGGGACAAACTAAATTAGAAAATTAAATAGCCTGGCGGCCAGAAATGGAAGACACAAAGGACAATAGCAAGGAAACAACAAAAGGCAATGGGAAGGAAAGGATGTAGGTTGAGTTATAGGGAGTAGGAAGACGTAAAGCTAATAGTTAGACGTACAAAAGGGAGCGGTTCTTTAAGAGGGCAGAACATTAAAAAAAGATGTGATTAGAAGCACATAAACAAGGAGGATCGGAATCGTGAAAAGAGCATTAAGGGGAAGGCGACAGAACAAATTGAAAACGAAAAAATGGGAATACAGAGAATGATTAATCCTGAGTCGAATTAAAGCAAACAACAATGGAGCGACGACAGAAAGGAATAAAATGGAACTAAGGCAGGGTACGAGGGACCGGTTGAATAAGGCGATAACGAAAATAACGATCAGAGACAAGAAACGGATAGAAAAATGTCCAGCCAAAGTCTCGAATGATTGGAACTCGATAAGAAAAGGATGTGTGAAGGAGGGAAATTGTCGAGCAATAAGCCATTGCGGGTGGCTAGGCGAGCTAAAAAGTCAGCTGAGTCATTTCCCTCTATATCAGAATGGCTCGGAACCCGTAGAAAGTCCTATAAGGATAGAGCGGAATGAAAGCAAAGTGGAGATGAAAGATCGAATTGAAAGAATGATACCGTAAAAAGAATGGGAAAGAGAAGAGGAGATGGCGCGAAGGACGCCTTCGAATTTCGGAAATGATGAATTTGAAAAAACCCACTTGTAGAGGTAATAAAAGAGATAAAATAGAAATTGATTCGACTGAAAATCTAGTACAAAAGAAAAACGAATTCTGAAGGTTTTTGAGTTTAGAAAATAAGTATATTATGAGTTGTAACGTACGAAATTTTTAAAAACTTAAAATTAAAAACACAGCCTCGCGGAACAAAAAAAAAAAAGTTGGAACTATAATCTGAACAAACTTTTAAAATAAATACAAGTTTTGAAATATTCCTCCCGAAATGAAACGGACTGAATAATAAAATCCACATATTTATAGAAAAAAAAAAAAAACGAAATTCAACTTTTATCACGTCGCAATATTTATTTAGTCTGCGACTCCGGCAAGTAAGTCTAATTAGCGTGTTAAGTGTTTCGGATATTCGTATTTTTTATGCTGCAAAATTATCAGAAAATAAATAAATATTACAACTAAGGCTGGATTTTTTCCTGTTCATAAGAATATATCTCTTAGAAGTTCATGCACGAAAACTTGTTGCGGTAATTTTGCTGAATTCTGAAGGTCGAATGAAAAAAATTGTTTGCCTGAAAAATAATCCAGGCTTTATTAATGATAGAAATACCACTTATAGCGTAACACGATCACATTGTACGGGTTTTCTCTCTTTTTTAAAAGTATATTTATCTTTCTATAAGAAAATTAATTAATAATCGCAGTCTTTTTCGCATTTATACCACTGATCGGGAACGGAAAGGAAATACTTGTGCATAGCCGCTATAAATCGATTTTTATATTCTTCCGGCGAAACAATAGTCGGTAGCTTACCTTGACCGCCAAGAATACCAGATTTCTTTACCATTGTTTCCAGTTTCTTATCCCACGTGAATGTTCGAATGTAATCTATAAAATTAGACCACATCTTTATTATTATAGCTATTTTGCTTTACGCTAATTCCTTTTCGTGTGTGTTACGATGAATGTTAAATTTGTATCTACCACTGCGGCGCCTATTGTTAGAAATGGTGAAAATTATTTTTTTAAATTTCTATTTGGCTGCATCAGTGGCGCAATGTGACACTGTTTCGAATGCTTTACTGCGGGGTGCCATTGAAATAAACGATAAATGCGCGGGTGCTATGAAAGAAAAGTTACAACCGTTTTATCCCTCGATGAGTATTAGGATCTTTGGTATTCTGCAAAAACAGCGTGAGAAGAGGGGGGAAAAAAAAGTATGCGAATTAAAAACCAAACAAAAAATAAACAATAGAGGTGGTGTCTAGGGACACCCGGCAGGATCCTTCCGCTTTTTGATAGATATTAGCTATAAAGTCACTCGTAAAGTATACGCGATAAAATAAAACAGGTTAAAAGATAAAAACACACTATACACACTTCGCGAAGTTAAAAAGAGGCAAAATTTTAACATAATTTTACTCTAATCGAGAATACATCAAATTTTTAATTACGTGCTTGATGTTAGAACGTATAATTTGTCGACGAGCGTTTAGCGTGATGAAAGAAATCGGTGTAATTAAATTATTAAAAAAACCGCGCAAATTTTCAAATTCAATAAAATGTATACGTGTTAGAATTGAGCTTATACAGTTGACCGCGCACAATGCTTGCTGCTCGAATCTCGATACTCGTACGCACGCACGCACACACACACACACACTACTATATAATAGAAAGAGGCAGAGTGAAAGAATAAAGAGAGTGAAGGTCGCCTGGAGAACGACGCATAACGCTTTTTTCACTAGTACTCCATTTCTGCCAGTTTCGACGAGCCGCGTAAAAGAACTTCGTTCCGAAAAAGATGTAGAGACTATAGCGCGACTAGCTTTTCGACGGTGAATATTGAACCGACCAGATTTTTGATATACGATAATGGCGGACTATGTGCTTATGTTCATACGGTCTCTAATTTCGATTATTACCTGGGGGACATCCATTAATTTACGTGAGCTCTAAATACGGGGGCGGGTCTAACAACATCTCATCAAATTTCATTTAAATTGCGGCGGTGTGGGGGGGGTGTTGAAAATATCACGTCAACTTTTAAAGAACATATGATAATAGAAAAAGTACATGAATGCCCATTAGGGGTGAGTGGAAAATTAGGGAAGATGATGTTGTCTGTTTTTAACATGCTTTTATTACTTTTAATTTTACTAAATTTAAATAAATTCGTAATAGTGCACCTTAACGTTATATTATTTTTCTCCTTTATACAAATAAATTTAGTTCTTTAGGTTTTGTCGATGTGTAGCGCAATGTATAATATTTACTTTAATTTCCCGTAGGTTTTGTCTTATTTGCGTAGTTATTATTATTTCGTAGTAAACGTATCTTTTTCAGTATGCTATCCGGTAGTAGTAGTGGAGTTAAAACGAAGAGTGTGGGTGCGAAAAAGAAAGATGATAAGTCTGCATCTCCTCCTAGAGAGATAACTGAGTCTATAGAAAATACGTTAGGGAATATTGATTTTCAAATGAATGAAAAATTCCGTACTGAATTGACAAACAATATCATGCAGGCTGTAAAGAATGCTCTGTATAATTTATTTGTTCAATTGAACAGAAAGCTGGCTGGCATTAATGCTGAGGTAAATATTGGATCGGACAAACTGGAGCAATATAGCCGACGAAATTCGTTAATGATATATGGAATTGCTGAAGTAGAGAAAGAAGACACTGATGAATGCGTCATTAGAAAAATGGCGAAGGAGAAGTTATCTTTAAATGTTCCGCTCGAGGCTATTTGCAGGTCGCACCGTCTTGAAAAGTGGCAAACCGATAAGACAAATATCAATAGTATGCCTAGGCCGATACTCGCGAAGTTCACATGCTATAGGCATCGCAAGTTACTGTTCGATAATAAGAGACAGTCAAAAAGGAACGAACGTAGTAGTGCGGGAACATCTTACAAAGGAATGGATGAATATGGTCCAGCAGTTGTCGGCGAAGTACGAGGAGACACGGAACGTTTGGACAGTAGATGGTAAAATAAATTGCATCGTTGATAACGTGACTAAGCAGCGAATTGTAATCCGAACGTTGACTGATTATGGCAACCGGTTGCTGGGAGTTACAGAGAAAGCATCATGGACTTCCTCTATTTCTGCGTTATGTCTTTCAGTTTAGATGTTAAACTGAGCTTATGTATATATGTTCATATGTGTCATCTTGCGGTACAACTCAGCCAAGCGTGTTTACGTTCTGTATTCTCTTGCATACTCCCAGTCCATTTTACCTTACTATTTTATTATTATTGTTATTGTTGTTATTATTATTATTATTATTATTATTATTATTATTATTATTATTGCTACTATTATTATTATTGCTTTATTTTTATTAGTTATCCCCGTTCTAACTGTTAATTTATATATTTGTTAATTCGTAATGAATCGGTTTTTGAAGGATTTAAATTTAGTTTGTTTTTATCAAAACGTGCGGGGACTTGGAATGAGAGTTAATGAGCTGACTGTAGTAGGATGCTTTTCTATGAACTGGCACAGTGGACGAGGGGGTGAAGGGGGGAACAGCCAGTGCGGGGGGAACTAGTTCGATCCCACATCGACTACGTCACAAAACAACAACAACAACAACTAGGTCAAGGTTAACGACAACGTTAAGAACGTTGACGATGACGTCAAGGTTAACCACAACGACGGTGATCTAGCAGAATGTTCACCTTAATCCAGCATCACTTTCCCTCCACCCCCCACCCCCCCACTCATCGTCACACTTTGTAACTAGTTCGAGCGACGTCATCGTCGACGTTGACGACGATAGAACATTCTAGAAAATGCTACCGCGATCTGTGTGCGCGCGCACGCCGCACAACCATCACCACCCCCCCTCATCGTAACACTTTGTTACTAGTTCGAACAGCGTTGACGATAGAACATTCTAGAAAATGCTACCGCGATCTGTGTGCGCGCGCACACAATTGACTAAATAATAATAATAATCTACTAATAAATCGATTTTTCGTTATTATTATATTTATTACAAATAATTAAATATTCGCGATGTACCGCGCTTTTCCTGTACACAATCTTCTATACATATTAGCTATTATTACCTAGTTTGTGTTAAAATTTGAATATTCTCTATTCTGAGGGGAAGGAAGGGGGTAAAATCTTCGGGAACACTTAAAAACGTTCGAATTTCGATACTTAGAACCCAAATTTTAAAGGAATTTTTTCTAGCATGTCCCCTTCTTACACTTTATTTTTAAAAAAAATTTGTAAAAATCGCATAATATTACGAAAGTATTAATAGAGAAAGACGTGCGCGAGTGTACTATGTGTTGTAATATACAACGATAGGAGTACGGTGACGATGAGGTTATCAATGAAACCCGTACGAATACTACCGATATTATTATTATTATACCTTGTTTTTACCTTACGCAACATTGTACGCATGCACAGCCGAGGTTGTGATAAATAGATGACTGGCGGCGAACGAGAATGAATACTGCCGATATTATTATTATTATACCTTGCTTTTACCTTACGCATCATTGTACGCATGCATATTCGAGATCGTGGTGAGCAGGAGGCTAGCAATTAACTTATGCGAATACTACCGACTATTATTATTATTATTATAACTGGTTTTTTTCCGTACGCAATCATCAATGCATATAATAGCTAAGATCGTGATGAATAGATAACTAGCTATCATCTACGGAAAATTGTAATATTCCGCTAATTGAATTAATAATTTACGAATAAATCGAATTATTCTTATTTTTCTACTAAAAAATAAATAATTAAATATACTATAAAGTAAAAATTTTTAGGATACCCTTCATAACCTAGTGAATAGTAACATGAGATCCGTTAATTACCTAACGTAACGAGTTCGAAACCACCGTACTGAGATGCAGTTGGAAATACTGCCGATATATCACAAGCTATATCTTAGTATACATATAACGCTAACACCTTATCCACTGTGCTGAGGGTACACATACATTAATTTTACATAAATTCCTATTTAAAAATTAATTTTTTTATAAAAAATCTACGATATATATTAATTTCCTAATGAATATGAATATGATGATGATGAAGATGGATGAGAGAGGGGGGAGAGAATTATTTATAAAGTATCCGCATAAAATTAGTATAAAAAGCTGCGTTTTATAGGATAATTTTCAGTCTCTATGTAACAATTTTCTAAGTTGCATATGTTGTTGTTGTGTTAACACTCGCGTTAAAACTCTTTGATTCTGAAATAATAATAATAAAATGGAACCAACGCAATCTACTTCGAAAACCGACGTTGATGGTGCTCAATCTACCAATGTCGATGGTGGTAATAATATTACATTAAAATTTTACAACGATCTATTCGGGGAAGATGAAACAATCAATTTTTCCGTTAATTCCTCCGATGTCAACTCTGAAAACACTACATCAGAAAAGAAGGAGGAGGAGGAGAAAAATATTGAAACCAAGGTAATTGGAATACAAGGAGAATTACCTGAGAAGATTAAACATCGCAATGCTGTAGTATATGTACATGATCCATTCGATATAGCCGATGTAAAAAGTTTCGCTTTCGCAATATTAGCAAAATTCACCTACCCGCGACACTCGATAACGAAGCTTCGAATATTAGAAAGAATTTACGATTTTCGAAATATCACAGAATCCGGAATTAAAACTGTTCGCGATATTATCGATTTCGAAGACAGAAACGGTGTTAGCGTTAATTTGTATAAACTATTAATTCCTGATTACGTAACGCAGTTTGAATATAATATCGATCCTGTGAAGGTTACCGTAAAATATGTAAATAACTCTAACTGGAGAAAACATACAAATATTATTTATTGGCGCGGGGAGGATGATGGATTGTATCATTTCGCATGGATAAAGAATTTTTCCCGATTAATGCGATTACATAGAAAAGGAAGATTTTTTTGTTTAAAATGTCTCGATTCGATTCCATCGGAAACAGCACATGAAAATATAAACTGCGGAAATTCCGACTACAGATGGATATCAAAGTTGTAATACACGTGTAAATTTTTCGAAATTAATAACTTTTACACAGTATATTATTTTAATTAGTTTGTAATTAACTTATAAATTATCCTCATTATATATAAGATATAATGTTGTTTAATACATCGTATATGATTTTGAATAATTGTAAAAATATTTCACGCATTATATTTATCTTATGAGAATATACGTTGTTTTAAAAAATGTTTTTTTCATCTCTTTCTTTACTATATGCTATGTAAAACGAAGTGAAGATTTTAAAAAAGGAACATTAAAGATCATTTTAAAATGCGTATTTAAAATAAGTGATTACGTAAGAAATCGTTCACAATAAATATCTATTCTAAATCTACGCATTTTGCGCGTGTCCTCTATTCACTTCTAAATTATTTAAAACACTCGTTAAAATAATCGCTTACGAAGGAAATATTACGCAATAAATATCTATTCTAAATCTACGCATTTTACGCATGTCCTCTAGTCATTTCTAAATTATTTAAAACACTCGTTAAAATAATCGCTTACGAAGGAAATATTACGCAATAAATATCTATTCTAAATCTACGCATTTTACGCATGTCCTCTAGTCATTTCTAAATTATTTAAAATAAGTGATTACTAAAGAAATAATATCTATAGAAGATGGATTCAAATCATTCAAGAAACTTAAAAAGAGAAACCATAATAAAATTCAACGTTGATCCTTTGAAGGATCCTAAACTGGAAATAACAATTGAAGATCTCCAAGTAAATAACAAATTAATATATTTATTCAAAAACAATTATTTTAATGAAATAATTAACGAATATTTTCAAAAAATGATTTTATTAAATAATTAACCAATATGATAAAAAAATTTTTATAGACCATCATTCGTCACATACTGAAATATGCAACTATAGTGAAAACAGATATGAGAGATAGATCTGTTGTTATCAAAATACGATATTGGATCAGGAAGTCGATCTTAGCAGAAAGGTTGCGTGAATGTCCATATTACGAAGCCATCAATTTTCAATATGTGAATGTGGGAGAGGAGAATGGATTAATTTTTCAATGGGAAACGATTCGAAAAGAGTACCAAGAATTACAACAAAAATATCAACGCGGAAAAAAGCACTCGTTGTAAGTAATATTGCTTAATAAAAAATAAATAATAATGCTCTCTTTCCTTTTCCCTCTATATTTACCAGTTTCTAAAATTAAAATAATCGTTTTTTTTATTTTTCATATATATAGAAAAGAATTGGAACAACCTATCATAGGGAATAGAGAAGATGACGATAATGATAAAGAACGGTAGATTTATATCGATTTTATTTTTCATTTAATTCTTTAACATATATAATTTAATTTTTGAAAAAATAAATTGTATTATATATTTTAAAAAATTGTTGTTACTGATTTCCATAAATAAGGAATAATATATATGTAGTAGAACAACTTGTTATTCACTCCCTTTTAAAGATAATAATTGCATCATTCTTATAATTTTAAGCAAAATATAAACATTTTACCTCTAAATTTTCACATATTACACGCTATTGTTAGTAAAAACCAATGCGTTTGCTAAATTCTTATCTATTGCACGCTAAAATACCTATTTTATCATTTTTTATCGATTTATTTAAATAATTAGCCTACCTAAATTTTATGTAAAAGAAAAAAATATAACAAAACAATAAATAAATTAAATACGTATATATTTACAATCTATTACAGGAATGAATCTAATACAGAATAAATCTAATTAATAAAAATAAATAAATTTACGAAAAACAATTACGCATTTTTACAAAATCAATCAACATCATAAATCGTTAATAAACTAAATATGATTTAAATTATTTAAAAATTATAAAAAAAACGTTAAATTTAACTTATTCCACCACTGTTTTTATTGTTTATCATATTCAATAAAGTAAGGTTGGATGATTCTGAAGTTCGCATCCGATCTTCTAATCGAGCTATTTGTAATTCTAATTTTTCCAATTGTGTAACTCGTGTTTCCAAAGCTTGCGATCTTTTAATGAATTGTTGCCAGTTAACAGCGTGTCCATCATCATGTCCATCAGGAATATTAACTAAACGTTTGTTACGAATATCGATGTATTCAGATGTAATATCGAGATAGTCAGATAAAGCTGATCTTACAGCTAGTTTAAATGTATTTGAGGATAGTGCTAATAGGAGACATTGTTGAATAAATCGAAACGGTAATTCTCGAAAATCCTCGAAATTTTTATCCATTAAACTAGATATCATTATTCGCTCCTTATGAACTGCTTCTTTATTGTAAGCAGGTGCTGCATTAGCAGTATTACCAGCTGACTGCTGCTTCTGCTCAGAATCCATTTTTCCCCGATATAGTTTATAAAAATTATATTTTCAATATTTTTTTAAAATTATTTAACGCGGGAAATATACGTACGTATCTGTATAGAATATATGTAAGAATGCGAAAATTTTTTATGCACACACTCCTTATATACTTTTAAAAAGTTAGTATTAAAGCTTATAACAAGCGATATCTACAATTGCATACGCGATTAAAATTTTTACGTTCACATTTACAAAAACATTCGATAGTAGGTTTATTACACGATCTACAAATTATATGAGTTAAAATGTTATCATAATCACTTTCTAAATTTAAAAAACATATTTTAAAACAATAAATCTTCTTATTTCTACGTAATTGCGTACAATAACAACCGTTCGATAAAATAGAATCTCCGCATGATCGACATAAATTACAATTGATATCGCACGAGCAATTATTCTTTTTTCGCATAAAAGTTTTACATTTACAACAACAATATCCGTAACTACCGCATTTATTGCACGCTAATCCATCCACTTGTGTATTAGGAGTAATAAAACATTGATTAGAACAACAATAATTCACGTTTTTTATCATATTTCTAAACAAAAAATACTAATTTAACGAGATAATAATCAATCGAAGTACTACATGAAATATATTAAACTAACGAAAAATCGATGTACACGGTGTATTTATATATAAAAATTTTTTTAATTACTCGAGGGAATCTTCACATTCAGACGTATATTCAATTTCCCCATTTACATATTTATAAGATGGTCCTTGATAATGATCACGTAAACAACAACAATAGTCTTTTTCGTTTTCCGTTCTCCAAAATCGTACGCAATAACAGTGTTCGCAATCATCATCGCATAAACATTTTCGTTTCCGAAACGAACATTTTCCACACCCGCTACAATTGCTTTCACATTCCCTTTCGGCTATTTCCGTCATTCGTGATACGCATCGACAAAAACAAAAATCACTACAAATGCATTTTATGCAACCTTTAGTACGACTTTTGTAAATACTCGTAGAGTAAGTGGAACATTGATCTAGACAGCAATATAGTAATTTTCCTTCGGATTCCTTACAGATACAACTGTTATCTGAATTGGTATAAACGCAATAACATTTACGACAGGAAACTTCACAAGAACAATTTTTCCTATTTTTTATATACGTTTTACATTTGCATCGACAAATAACGTAATTGTTGCAATCTACGCAAACAATTCCATCCGTTTCGGATTTATGCGTACATTGAGAGAAACATTTTTCAGGACAACAGTACACCCATCGTGATTTTTTTATTTTCTCTTTTAATTTACATAAACACGAAGGTGTAGTGTATAAATCATCTTCGCAATAACAATTTTTACAACCGATTTCGCAATCGCAATTATTAGTATTTTTAATATAAGTCTTACATCGACATCGACAAATATTCGAACTTTTACATTTTACACAAAATGAATCATCCGATCGTTTTTCAGGTAAAATAAAACATAAGTTTGAACAACAGTATATAGAGTTTTCACTCATATTTTACGAATATATCAGCAATAATTAACGCGAAAATATACGAACGTACTATATGATTAATCCTAGTAGACTATAAAAAAATCTTCTCCCACTCTCCTTTTATAATACACAACGTAGAGAATTTTTTTAGCTTGTTATAGGCAGTCTTCAATGTTTTCTCGATTTAAAAAATTATATATATATATTCACTTCGCATCGACGTGATTGCTCATTTGTAGATTTGTCTTTCTTCGATACGGTTTATAGTTTTCTCTGTTTTATACGCAGCATAATGGATATCGCGGTACCATCATCATCATCCACAGTGCAATTCCACTTGGAAACGGTAACTCGTCGATATAAGAATCGATTGGCTACCTTGCGATTAGTGAACGATGAAGATAGTGCATACGATATCGATGGATTCTTGATGGGTGTAAAGTGTGAAGTTATCTCCCTTCTATCGAATCACATTCGAACTGGAGTAAAGTGTACTTTAGTACTGCATTGTTATTTTAAGCGTACGATGCAGTTAGAGGGGAGAGATCACACTATTCCAGCATATTTTCCATCGGAGATGCGGATGTTGGTTATTGGAAACGATTTAAACGAGTGGTTTGATCAAGCGACGCGGGAAATCAAACAGTTGATGGATATGTTCGAAAATATAGAAGGCTCCGGGTGGACTATAAGCAGTATTAAATACCTAGAAATTAAAATTAATAGGTGTAACGCTCTAGGACGAATTTCTTCACATGTACGGTTACCTGAGAAGATCGCTGTACGAAAAGCTGTCATCAACGTTCAAAACAACGATGAATTTTGCTTCAAGTACGCGATGTTATCGAAATTCGTAAAAAGGAATCCACAACGTGTTAGCAACTATTTATCCGATCCGTCTCTAAGTGGGAAGTATAACTGGACTGGTATCTCGTTTCCTTCATCATTGAAAGATATCGAAACATTTGAAAAGATAAATCCACAGTGTTCGATCAACGTTTACGCGCTGGAGAAAGATGAAATCGTTTATCCCGTACGTATTACGAAAGAAGAACGGAACGATCATACCGACCTTCTTCTACTGAAATGTAACACTACGGAACATTTTTGCTGGATTCGAGACTTGGGACGTTTAGTTCGAGCGCAGATTACAAAAGATTGTCGATCTATCCTAATCTGCAGACGTTGTCTTTGGCATGTTCATGATGAGAGGAAATTTCAAGAACATCGACGGTTATGTACTGGGAAGACTCCAGTTGCTGTTGAGATGCCGCAACCGGGAAAAAATATATTGAAATTTGAGCAGCACAAATTCAAACAACCCCTCCCCTTCGTAGTATATGCTGATTTTGAGACGTATTTAGAGAAGGTGGAGACGCAGTCTGGCAATAACAACAACATCGAGGAAGAAGAAGAAGAAGAATTACCCGAAGATCAACCGGGTCAACAGGAGCAAAGCGTATCATCTCGTCGCGTGCATCGAGAAGCTGAGTCTGTCGAGGAGGAGAAGATTGCTAACACCGTTAAAGTTCATCGACACGTTCCGATGAGTTTCTGCTATTACTTCGTAAGTCAAATCGGAGATGAGTATCTACCCAGCTCGTTACGCACACCGCGCTTATACAGAGGATCTGGAGAGGAAAATACGAATGTAGCGAAAGAATTTTGCATGAGACTGCAGGAAGATGCTAAGGTTATCGCGAGCATTTATCAACACAAACAACCGCCTCGAGTAAGCGAAGAAGAACGACAGATTTTTAACGAGGCTACCGTTTGTCACATTTGCGAAAACCCGCTAAATCCTGCAGAAAAGGTACTCGAACACTGTCACATTACAGGCAAGTTCCGTGGTGCAGCTCACAACTCATGCAATCTTCTATATCGTCTACCAAAGTTTCTTCCAGTTTTCGTACACAATTTAAGCGGGTACGATGCTCATCTTATAATTCGGGAATTGGTATATGACAAATCTGACATACACGTCTTAGCAACATCATCGGAACATTATAAAGGATTCATGAAACAGTTAATACCTAGAGTTATGCAACTCCGATTTGTTGATTCGATGCAGTTCATGTCAGGTAGTTTAGAGAAGTTGGCATCTTTCCTCCCAGACACAGCTTTTCATCACACGCTTAAACATATAGATGATGCATCGTGGTTACCCCTGTTCCGTCGTAAAGGTTACTTCCCATACGAATTTTGCTCCGATGCATCAAAATTGGAAGTAACCTCGCTTCCTCCACGTTCCGCGTTTTATAGTTCGTTAACGAAATCTACCATTTCGGAAGATGCGTACAAACATGCGAAACAGGTATGGGATACACTTTGCATTGAGAACCTTGGACAGTACAGCGATATATACTTGCGGACGGATGTGTTATTGCTCGCTGACGTATTTGAGAACTTCCGCAAAGTTTGCTACAGCATATATAAACTGGACCCGGCTTGGATGTTTACAGCTCCAGCACTCACATGGCAAGCGATGTTAAAAAGCACCAAGGTGGAGTTGGAGCTATTAACCGATTATGATATGCTGTTGTTTTTCGAAAATGGTATTCGCGGAGGTCTCAGTCAGTGTGTTCACCGTTACTCAACTGCAAATAACCCATACCTGTCATCATCATCATCATCATCATCTCCTCAACCATCCACATCATCAACGGTAGCATCGGTTAGTAATAATAATAATAATTATATAATATATTTAGATGCCAACAATCTATATGGGGAAGCAATGAGCAAGTCTTTACCACAAGGAGGCTTCCGATGGTTAACATCGGAGGAGATTTCTCATATAGATGTGGCTAATCTAGATGAAAATGGTCCGGAGGGTTTTATTTTAGAAGTAGATATAATTTATCCAAAACACTTACATAATTTACACGATAATTATCCGTTTTTACCTGAAAGTAAACAGGTATCTTCAAGTAGTAAAGTAAAAAAGTTGGTAGCTACATTAGAAAATAAATATAAGTATATTGTACATTTTTCTTATTTAAAATTAGCTTTAAAACATGGATTAGTAATTAGTAAAATTTATAGGGTAATTAAGTTTAAACAATCTAACTGGTTAAAATCATATATAGATTTAAATACTTCTCTCCGCCAACAGGCTACCAACGAATTTGAAAAAAATTATTACAAATTAATGATTAATTCCCTTTTTGGAAAGACTTTGCAAAACATTCGAAAACAGTTAAATATTAAATTAATCACCGATAAAGTAAGATTTAGTAAATTAGTAAATAAACCCTCTTTTAAGGACCGCACTATATTTATGGAAAAACCCTTTTTATGCGCCATACATCAAAATCCCACTAAACTATTATTTGATAAGCCGTTATATGTAGGTATGTCTATTTTAGATTTAAGTAAAACAACTATGTATAAGTTCCATTACGATGTTATGCTACCGATGTATGGTGTAGATAGATTAAAATTACTATATACGGATACAGATAGTTTAGTGTATAATATTAAAACAGTGGATGTGTACGAAGATATAAAGAATAATATCGACTACTTCGACACATCAGATTACCCAGCTTCACATAAATGTTTTTCCACTAAAAATCGTAAAGTTTATGGGAAATTTAAAGATGAATTGTCAGGAATTCCCATTCAAGCGTTTGTAGGTTTACGGTCGAAAGTCTACAGCGTTAAAATAAACGAAGATAATATTATAACTAAATGTAAAGGAATTCCTTACAATGTCACCAAAAACGAAATTACTTTTGATAATTATAAACATTGTATTTTTAATAATAACGAAATTAGTAACGTAAATTATAGAACTGGGTATTCTATTCGTAGTGAAAACCACGAATTATACACTATGAAACAGAAAAAACTAGCTATATCCGGACTAGATGATAAGCGTGTAGTATTAGCAAATAATATAGATACGTTAGCTTTAGGTCATGTAGATTTAGAAAATGCTACCAATGATGATGTAAACGATGATGATATTGCGGAGGAAGAGGAACGACCACCTCCGAAACGTGCGCGATTAGATTAAGATTTTTCATTGTTTTTTTACTTTTTTTCGCTTTTTTTCGTTGTTTTTTACTTTTTTCACATTTTTCATTGTTTTTTTACTTTTTTCACATTTTTTCATTGTTTTTTTTACTTTTTTTCGCATTTTTTTCATCGTTTTTTACTTTTTCCCTTATTTTTTCGTTATTTATGTTATTAAGTCTGTATATATTTGTAAATTATTTCATAGTATAATACGAGATATATTGTGAGAATGTAAAGAAAAAAATACATATATTATATTCGTAAATAATTTCATTTATTTAAAATTTACAATGATAAAAATAAATTTAAAACTTAAACTAAAAACATTAACAATTACAAAAACCTTTTCTAAAATAATAATAAAACTATAAAAATCTTTCTATTACATAAACTTTATACAATAATGTTAGTTTAGATTACGATGTTGTAGGTAAACTTATTGTAAGTGCGATTTTAGATTCTCCATCGTTAACCTTTTTCACTGTTACATTTTTATTTGCGTCATATAACGATTTGAAAGGAGAAGGTTGACCTTCATTTAAATCATACCATTTCGATAGTACAAAGACGTTCCTTAACGAACATGCACTATTATTTGAGCTGTTCTTATGATGATTACACTTTATTAAATTCGATACACCTCGGTATGTGATAATATGTAATTTTCGCAAGTTTGGTGTACCACATGTTTTTTCCATATCGAATATTTCATACGATTGGTGATTGGAAGTGCATTGATCTATTAGTTTCGATAACGTTTTAATTTTTTCTTCTCCTTTAACATATATTTCTACCGGCTGCAATGTTTCTAACATTTCCATCAAATCGTGATATAAATAATGATATTGACGCGTTCCATACTCCCACGGAATATTATGATAATGCGAGATCAACCATCTATTTGTTTTCTGTATATGTGAAGGTAAAATATTCCAATCATAAGGAGGAGTATACACTTCGTGTAAATAATATTTCCCATTTACACTTAGTATTACCATTTCTTTAATAATATCTTCGCACTCGCTATTTCTAAAACATTGAATATCTAAAATAACTTTATTCCTGTCTTTTTCCATTTTTTTTCCGATACAACTAATTACGTTGGTTCTATTTAACGAGAACAAAACAGGAAAAAAGACCGAGTTTACCGTTAGCAGAAGTGAAACTGATTGAAAAATTGTTGTACAAGGGTTTTTATATGTTTTTCACATTTGTAAAATATCATAACCAGTACTCTTATCGTGTATAATTAATGCGTACGCGGTTGTATTAGCAGGTATATTTTTAGATGAACGAAAATCTACACGAATCTGTAGCGGACTATTATCCATCAATATCTCATTTTGAAATACACACGGTATAACGAATAGCGTGTAACGGGTTAGAAAATCTTCTACGTTGATAGCTGGGTGGGGAGTTTCTCGCGCATAATACATTGTTTGAAATTTTACATAGGATAGATAGAGAGCGGCAACTTTTTTCTTTTCAAAATCTAACATCAACGGTTCGTACGGGTAGCGAACGGAATTTATGTACGCGCTTAATTCTATAATATCAACGTGATCGAATGTAGACGCGTTTTTCGTTAGATTATTCTGTTTATCAATCTGAAATGCTAGCACGATGTAACGAGGGCGTTCTATCGCTGATGTAGTTTTGATTAGCCAACTGTGATCTGATGTAGTTGGTAAACTCGGTTGCTGATATAGTGACCAGGTGCGAAATTGAATTGGAGCGTATTTCGTTCGCTTGATTCGAGTTAATAGTGCAACCTTCGCTCTATCGCTAATCTTAATAAACGGTACGTTCCAGGCAACCGTATGCAAAGTTAAATGAACGGGTTCATCTTTAGCGGCTATAAAAGCGTTCTTATCCGTGCTGGCTCTAACCAGAATAAGCTCTTGAGTGCTGTGTACTATACTCTTTGTATAGTCTTCCATGAATCCGAATAGGAAACGTAACGGAATAACGAATGAGAATTCAGTTGTTGTTGTTGATGTTGTTGCTGTTGATGTTGTTGCTGTTGTAGTAGTAGATGCATCAGTGGTGGTGACGTCTCTGGTGAAAGATTTCAAATCGTTCAAATTCAATCCGCTAGTGCTGTATGTACAGTCTGAACGAATATTTTCCGAACTTAATAAAGTTTTAATAACGCATGTAATGCCTGGCAATCTGGTTATATCCATTACATTCCCGTTTACTTCATAGCGTAACTCGGAAAATAGAAAAAGCGGTCCACCTAGACAAAATTCGAGTGCAGGTGATACGCGCCCCTCGATCGTTAGGTAACTCTCCGATGGTAAGGTAATTACATCTTTTTGCTGTATCGGAATACGTATTTCATCGTTCGATCCGAATTTCGAACTGGAATATGGTTTATGCGTGTGATAATCCAAACCAGCGATTGAATCATCCATGTATGCGTTACTTCCATCGATTCTTAGAATATTTTCCATTTTTTATATATTTTCTTTTTTTCTTCGTTTTATCAATTTACTTTATCACTTTGTATCCTAAAGATTTTAAAATACGTATACTTTTCTTCGATAATTGTTTCTTTCCTTCGCTATTTATACTTTTTTCTTTAGAATATGATGATGGTGGTGTTGATAATGATGATGAATAGTGCGAGGAGTGAGGTAGAGATGAAACTTCTTTATATACGTTGATTATGCTTTTATCGTATATTACAGGCATAATATAATACTATAAAAAACGTATGAAATAATGATGATGATGATCACACACCTAGCGGTAAAGTTGTTAAATGTAAGTTTATTATAACTTCTTCGTTATCGAAATCAATTAATCGACCGGTTTGATCGGTTATATATATATTTATATCTGAGAGATAAACGGTAGATACCGGTAAATATATGATCGATCTAGGATATTCAACAATTTTATAACCCGCCGGTACATTCAAAGGAAATGAATATATAATATGCGTAGGTGATCCGTTTATATATCCTCCGGCAGCTATATTACAGTTTACATTAAGTACGTTAATAGATGATATCTGAATAGTGTTAGGACTGGTGTGAATTTTATTCGCTTCTAAAACGAGGTGTTGTTTTCCATCTCCGCTAAATCCGAGTAACGATCCGATACTTTGTGTATAAGCGTTCGAAAAAACTATGTAATATTTACTCTTCAACAAGCATCGTAATGTACGTTCATCCGCTTTTAATACAATAGTATCGTCCAAGTTCTGTTTTAAATAGTCTTCTATATCGGTAATTTCGTAACATCCTTCCGGTAGTTGAATAGATTTCACTTCTCCTTTTCTCAAAGATGATGTTCCCTCGTAGTAGTATAACTTGTTACATTCCTTCGTTATATTACGAATTGAATTATAACTAGTAAATGAAACCATTCCGATAGTCCATCTGTAAGCTTCGTTTAATACTAGCGGAGGAAATATCGTATTGGTTATATTTCCATTTTTTCCGCACAATTGAAATAAATACGAAGACATATCGTTCGATTAGTAAATAATGAAATTTTTTTATTTTTTTTACACTATATATAAATCGTAATTACGTTATTATCGAGGTTATTTATATTATTTCATTATTTTTCTTCTTCTTCTTTTATCTAGTTCCGATATCGATGCTGGTAATGCGTTGCATAGAAAACGTAAACATAAAGCTCCGCAATTTACCGTATTATACTTTTGATACGCGTTTCGATTGTATAGAATCTCTATATTAGGATCGTATCGATGAAAGTATTTAATCATCTCCGAAGGTGGTGATAGGTTTCCAAAACTATTAAAATATTCTACGCGATGCCCTCGCTTTCTGTATGCTACCCAATGGGTTCCAGATCCAGTTTTCGAGTCGAGGTTAACTATAGCTGATTCATTATAGTGCGGTTTGGTGTGTGGTAGTCCATTTCGATCGTATACATTTCTAAAGTAGGGTATACGTAATTTACGAGCGTACTTTAATATATCTATATTACGTAACGGGTAGTTGTTTGGTATGGAATTAACGTCGAAAAAAAAATTTTTTTTTTCTTCTCCCTTCACGATTTACGTACAGTCCTAATCCGCTTCGGTAAGGACGTAAATATAGACCATTTCCGATCGATCTATCGATAGTTGAGAGTCCGCTTCCTGATTTGAAACTACGTCTGGCTTCGTTTACATCTTTTACCGCCTTCGATATAGTTGATACTGTAGCTGATATACCTCCGAGAGCGGCTAGTATAGGAATTAACGGTAGCGCACCTCCAGTCTTGTTAATTGGAATTATTCGCGGTGTATTCATTCCCGATACGATGTTATTCGGATTCTGATAGAGGTTTCGAACTGCATCGACAGCTTTTGCACTTCTACCGAGTATAGACTTTTCTTTACGAACGGCTTTACGCGCTGTTTTTAATACGTCTCGAAACGATAATTTTTTCTTCGATATCATCTTCCTCCGCTTTTGTACACCGCGACCAATGATTTTTCGTTCTCGTTGTCCTTGTCCTCGTTGTCGTTTTTTCTTCAATCCACTACCACTAGCGCAGCATCCGCTTCCAAGTGTTCGTTTAAGTTTCATCGCGTTCGTAGTTAACCAAGCAGCGGTTTTTTCTCCGAAACTACTATCTCCAGCTGTAACGCGTTCCCAAGCTTTATTTTCTAATACTTTATCAGCTTCTGCTCTCTGCTCGTCGTTCCCTTTATATATATTATACGCTATATCGTGTTCGCGACAAGCGCTATCTAACGGATTTTTACCAGGATCTCCGCGTTCTAATCGTTCCTTTAAACGTGTACCTGGACCGCAATATTGATATCCTCCGGGAATATGAAGTTCGAACGGTAATTTATCGATAATTTTATTAACTATAGATCCAAAACCAGCTCCACTACGTATACGTCTTTTAGTTTGAAAATTTCTTCTTCTTCTTATTCTTCTAGTACTATCGTTTTTTATTCGTTTATTCATAACACTAGCATAAACACCATCATCTTCACGTTACTTTATATATAAATACCTTTACACTCCTCAACTCTTTGTATTTATATAGTTTTTTTTCTGATTGTTCGCTCGCATGTGTACAATGAAAGTGATAGCTCAATCAACTCGTTTACCGTTAAATAATGACGCGTTATCATTATTTGAAGCAGCAACAAATGGAGAAGGTACTCATTTTAAGCATAACGTTCTATTTCCGAACAATATACGTTGTTTAGTGGTAGGACCGAGCGGGTGTGGAAAGACTAATATCATGTTTACCTTATTAACTCATTCGAACGGTCTTCGTTTCGATAACGTATACATATACAGTAAATCGTTGTATCAACCGAAATATGTGCTACTAAAACAACTATTTTCTCAACTACCGGAAATTGGTTATCACACCTTCTCCGATGAAAGTGAAATAGTCTCACCGAATGATATTAAACCACACTCTGTACTAATATTCGACGATGTTTCCTTGGATAGTGATCAAGCGATTATACAAAAATATTTTTCGATGGGACGACATAAAAACATCGATTGTTTCTATCTTTGTCAAACGTATGTAAAAATTCCGAAACATATGATTCGCGATAATGCAAATTTCCTAGTGCTATTTGCACAGGATGATGTAAACCTACAACACGTTTATAAAGAACATGTGAATGGGGATTGTACGTATAAAACGTTTAAAAGTATGTGCGTACAATGTTGGCGCGAGAAATATGGATTTCTATCGATGGATAAGGAAAAACCTATAAATAGTGGAAGGTATCGATGTGGATTCGATCAGTATATACTAGTTAATCAGATTGATAACGACGATACTAAGAAGAAAAACGATAATGATGACAACATCATCTAAGTTAAATGATAATCATCGTTTCGATACATTGGCTCAAATTAACGATGAGATACGTGTTAAAAATGAACTAGATAAATTACGTGAAAACATCGCTAACAAGTATAGAGTATTTAAAGATGAACGGGAAGCAATTGCTAAAACTTCGAGTCTTCTATTAGATCCGATTAGCAAACCGTTAACGGACATTCGCGATGTTGTTTTACAGCGGAGAACGGAAAAGCAGCGACAACGAGATCAAACACGTCAACAGCAACAACAACATCACCACCCGTTTACAAAAGAAATTCCCGAAACATCAAAGATAACGATTAGTAAAGATGATAAGAAAAATTATCCGGAAGATGAGGGGGAGCAGGAGGAGGAGGAGGAGGCAGTTTCTGCAGAACAACAGCTTCTGTTGGATAGTATTACGTTCGATGATCCGGTCTTCGGAATGCGGGTAAATCGTCAAACTGGAGAAATAACTTTAGGAAAAGTACCAATTTCGTGGACGAATAAAGAATTATATTTGGATAATGGTTTGAATAGAAGAATGTACCCGTTAACATCGGGTTTACTTCATTTGTTAACGGTGAAAAAGGTGAATAAATCGCGTTATACCGATGCGGACTTGCAAGTATATAAACAGTTACTGGAACGTAGCGGAGCGCATTTAAAATCAAACGGATCGTTAAAAGGAAATCGAACAAATTCGAAATATCGCGATATTATACAACCGTTATTTCGTACGGGTAATTACAAAAAGTCAGCTAGTAGTGCCTCTGCTAGATCTTTCATCAGTAGTGAAGAAGAAGAAGAAGAAGAAGATAAAGATATCGTGAAAAAAGGTGCTGGTGACAGTAGCTTGAATAGACAACGACGTATGGTATTATCAGCACCGCGCTACGAATATTGGGACGATCCAAACGAATTGGTAGAACGGTTGCAACTATTACGTGCAAGTAGAGCGAGCGGAAACACCGGATTGGATAATGAAATATTTTCCGTAGAAGAAGAATTAGTCGAAGGCGGATACATTCGTTCACTCGATGTCTAAATTAAACACTCCGAGTGTTAGCTTACAACGCGGTCTCGTTAACGAATTACATAGAGCCGCTCGTAAACACTATCAGACACGTTGCGTACAACTATTAGGATTAAATGACCTTTGGCAAGGCGATCTAGTCGATCTTCGTCAATACGCACGTTTTAATCGCGGCTATAAATTCGTGTTAACGATCGTGAACGCGTTTTCGAAATTCGCTTGGACAGTTCCGTTGAAAACAAAAACCGGTATTGAGGTTTCGAAAGCTCTTGAACGAATACTCGCTACAAAGAACATCGTTCCACCGCGAAATTTACAAACCGATCGTGGTAGCGAATTTTACAATCCACACGTACGCGCGCTCTTAAATCGATACAATATTAATCTGTACAGCACTTACTCGCCGCTTAAAGCTAGCATCGTTGAACGATTTAATAGAACGCTAAAGGGTTGGATGTGGAAAGAGTTTACCGTCAATAGTAATAAACGATGGTTACCGATGCTGAAAGAGTTGACGCGAAAATATAATACGAAAAAACATCGATCGATAGGATTCGCTCCTGTAGATGTCACATCGAGTATGCAGGAGACGGTTGCGAGAAATTTAGCAAAAGCGTGTGCAACAGCTACACTACCACCTTCCGCTAAACGTTCGAGGAGGTTTACGATTGGTGATGTGGTACGAATTAGTAAAGTTAAAACGTTACTGGAAAAAGGTTACACACCAAACTGGACCGGAGAACTATTTACTATAAATAGCGTGCGATCTACTTTTCCGATAACATATACGTTAACAGATACTAGTGGTAAACCTATTGCCGGTACTTTTTACACGGAAGAATTACAGAAAACTGCTTACCCGGACGTATACCTAATCGAACGAGTTATTCAACGTAAAGGTGGAAAATCGTTAGTGAAGTGGCTCGGATTTCCTAATTCGGAAAATTCGTGGGTAGATAACGCGAATTTAGCGAATATTTAATAATAATAATAAATAGCGAATACATCAAGCAGAACAACTAGACGGAAACAATGCCTCTGCATAAGAGCGGAAAATATATGCCGGAAGGTGGTAGTGTAGCACCAGCTACTATCGAATTAGACGCCGGTGGAAATTATAATTTCAAAGGAAAACGTTTGTTAAATATTAATAACGTTCTACATCGAGATCAATTAAACGATAACGAAGTTGTAACTAAAAAACATTTACAGGAATCGCTCTCGTTAGCTAGTTTAAAAGATCGTGTTAAAGACGCTCTTGCAGATAGCGTTTACATACAATCGAATTATGTAAGTTTTCTATCTAAACGATTGGTGAACCTTAGTGATGGAAAAGATTCGAAAGATGCTGTTACGAAACGTCAAGTTAACAATATGGTGGATGATGCGAAAAAGGAAATGGAAAATCGAGTTGGAGCGGTAAAAACAACACTGGAAGATGTTGATAAACGGATTGGTGCGGAGAAGGTGAATCACGAGATGCGTGTAAAGTCGATAGATGATAAAATACAGAAAATTATCGCGAGTGAACAGGCACACTATAACGAACACGGTGTCGTCCTTCACACTATTCTACAGCAAAGTCTACCTACGTTAGAACAAACCATCAATGGTAAACTGGAGTTGATAAATAAAAAGTTATCTAATATATCGGATAACATGGATACGTACGGTGCACGATTCGTTAAAATCGAAGATGATGCTCATCGGCAACAGGGAATATTAAATACACATTACACGTGGAGTAAGGCTGCAATCAAAGAACTTACCGATAAAACAATGCCGTTGGAAATTATAAACACGCTTGTTACCGAACATATCAGTTCGATCGCTAAATTAGATAAAAAAATAACCGAAGAATGGGAACTTAAATGGATGACGATGCAGAAAACGGTAGATTCGCTACGAGAAAATTATACAACGCTTACGGATACGGTTAAAGAGGTGCAAGATATGATTTCGAAACAAACGCACAAGCAGGAAGCTGCTAGTTGAAGGAAGAAAAGCAAGTGCGGTGTGTGCGCGCACAGTAGCATTTTCTAGAATGTTCTATCGTCGTCAACGTCGACGATGACGTTGCTCGAACTAGTTACAAAGTGTGACGATGAGTGGGGGGTGGGGGGTGGAGAGAAAGTGATGCTGGATTAAGGTGAACATTCTGCTAGATCACCGTCGTTGTGGTTAACCTTGACGTCATCGTCAACGTTCTTAACGTTGTCGTTAACCTTGACCTAGTTGTTGTTGTTGTTGTTTTGTGACGTAGTCGATGTGGGATCGAACTAGTTCCCCCCGCACTGGCTGTTCCCCCCTTCACCCCCTCGTCCACTGTGCCAGTTCATAGAAAAGCATCCTACTGAC
The DNA here is from genome assembly GCA_039619475.1 of Icerya purchasi. NCBI lineage: Eukaryota > Metazoa > Arthropoda > Insecta > Hemiptera > Monophlebidae > Icerya > Icerya purchasi. Next base: position 147,796,030 of record CM077115.1, read on the forward strand.
TGTTGCTGGTCTTAGTAACAACTACGATATTATCGGGTTAACTGAAACCTAGCTGAATGCGGATTTTAGTGATTCCGAGTTATTAGACGATGGATATGTTATTTATAAGAAGGATAGGCATTATGAGTTCACTAAAACTAAGCGGGCGGGGGTTCTGTTAGCTGTTAAAAAATCGTTTTCCTTCGGAAAAAGTCGGGGATCTCGTAGTGACTGTGTAATGTGACCATTACATGACTCGATAAAATTAAAATAAATAAAAATAGAAAGGTAAAATAAATAATGAAAAAAATAAAATATAAAAATAAATTAAATAATTATCGAAAACGTGGTGCGAATGAGAATGTGTGATTAAAATCCTGTTTGTCGGTCAGTGGGAGGATACACGATCACGCGATAAGTCTGGAGAAAGGCCCACCCCAATAAATGATGGTGATTGGTCACGGGGAGAACAAGAGAAAGTAACGAAACGGCTAGGACATCGAAACTGAAAAAAGGAGAAGTCAGTCACAGCAGAGATCGATCAGAGGTAATTGCTCCGTTAGCAAGCGTCTGTTTAAAAAAGTCGGAAACCGTTTCCTAGAGAAGAGAAATATAGCCTTTTTTTTCGTGAACCTGTCGCGCGAAAAGGTCATTAGTATTAAGACCATTTTCACAGTCGAAGTCGAAATCGAAGTAAAAAGGTTATTCGGAAGTCCGGTTTGTTTCGGTATTAAAGTAACAAATATTCGGTTGACGAAACCCGTGACCAAGCGGATACCTGTAATTCATCGCCGCATCCTGGATCATTGCCGACTAATAGGATATGTACAAATTATATTATTATTAATTCCATTATTATTTGCGTAATTTTCGTGTCTATGATAATTGTGTCTTTTTAGCGGTCGGCCGTCAAAGAAATATCGGTGTAGGACATTGTTAATATATCTCCATTTATAATTTGGACAAATAATTTTAAATTTATAAAACAGAAAAAGGAATAACAAGGAAAAAGAAATTATAAATAAAAAGATAAAATATATGTCCGCGGAAGTTAAGTCTGCGGTAGCATCCCTTAGGGCATAGAAAAAACAACTAAAACGGTAATAACCGTTTCAACTGATACGTTGTGTGATCATGTCTGGATCAAAGAGCACAGTACAGCAGGTGAACCACACGTGTTAATAGGAATTCTTTATTTTCCACCCAACACTTGCAGAGCGGAGTATTCAGTTATTTACGATAAGATTTACGAGTACACTTCACGAACGAAGTATAAGTTGCTGATGTTTGGCGACTTTAATATTCCTGCTCTTTCCTTCGATTGCTTTTCACCTACAATATGGGCTTCAATAGTAATGTTTATGCCAATGATTTAATAGAGATGATGGATACCTGTAATTTAGCGTCGTGCAATATCGTGCACAACTCTCTCGGTAGGACTCTAGATTTAGTGATAGGTACAAGAGAAAACATTACAATTGATGACGAGGAGTCCTCGCTTCACTTAAATGATCGGTATCATCCTCCCTTACGTATTTATACCGAATTAGCAGTTCCGAGGTAGACGAAGAACGCGGGCAAAACCTCGAGTCAGAAAGGTTTCCGTGTGAGAAATTTTCAAAAAGCTGACTTTTTAACGATGTACAATATGTTTAGAGCTATAGATTGGCATCCACTGAATGCATCTACCGATAGTAATGCGGCTGCATCTTACTTTGATATGTGTGTTCCGACTATTTTGGATAAAACTGTGCCGTGGAAGAAGAAAAGTATCAGTAAATATCCCCGTTGGTTCGATAAACAAATAATAAATTTGATAAAGGAGAAAAATAAATGTCGGCTGAAGTATAAAAGGATTCAGAACTTGTATTTTAAAACTATATTCAGTAATCTCCGTAGAGAGCTGAAACTGAAAATAGCCGTCGCAAAAACAAACTACGATTGCGTGCAAGAAAAGAGACTGAAGACAGATCCGAAGCAATTTTGGCAATATTATAATGAGCGTTAGGGGTGGAATGTGCATGCGAAAAACAGTACTTCAGTGTACCAAGGACAAATACTACGTACTCCTCGGTATATTTCTTCCTTTTTTGCGATTCATTTTTCGTCTATTTACTCCTGCCCAAATAAATCAAGTTCTCATTTGAACTATTCTAGTTCCACCGGCCAAACTAATCGTATAACTGTACAACTTTTTACGGAAGCAGAGGTTTATGTGGCGTTGAGGAAACCTAAACCTAAACGTACTGTAGGTCCAGACAAAATACCTCCATATATATTTAAAACTTGTCGAGATTTATTCGTTAAATCTCTTACATACATCCTTAATTGTGTGATGGGTACTGGGACGTTTCCCAAATTTGGAAGGTGTCCAGAATAACACCCATTCCTAAAAATCATTATGCTTATGATATTACTGATTACAAACCAATATCTCTTCTCCCCCAAATCGCTAAAATTTTTGAATTACTTCTCTATAAAAGAATCTATGAACCACTAAAGAATTACATTTCATTTGATCAACATAGCTTCGTCGAAAGTAAATCAGTAACGACTAACCTGATGGCGTTTACTGAGGACGTTTCTGCTGCGCTTGATAAGTCCTCCCAGGTGGATGTTATATATACAGACTTTTAAAAAGCCTTCGATAAAGTTGATCACTCAATTCTATTACGAAAAATGAATAATTTCGGGTTCTCTGGCAGATTATTAACACTATGTGGCGATAGCTACCTGCAGGATCGGAGGCAATATGTTCAAATTTATAACCGCAGATCTCCTTCTTTTCCTTGCCCCTCAGGTGTGCTTCAGGGTTCCGTTTTAGAGTCTTTTCTTTTTTTATTATATATAAATGACTTACCGAATTCAATACAGAATTCGAAAATATTATTATACGTAGATGATGCGAAATTATTCAAAGAAATAAAAAGTATCGAAGATATGAGAAGTAGATTACTTTACAGCTTGGAGTGCGGCTAATAATTTACCACCCGCGAATATATCTAAATGTAGGCTTATTTCATTTACACGGAAACGTCTCCCTATTACAGCGTTCTATCACATAGAAGGTGTTGTTCCCTTGATGTGTGTGAGAGATCTTGGTGTTTTACTAGATGATGCAAAATTTACATTTAAAACTCATGTAATGTGTATAATTCGTACAGCGAACAAAATGTTAGGTTTAGTTTTTCGGAGTAGTGCAAACTTCAGAAAACTTGAGACACATTTAATTTTATTCACCCTATAGAACTGACCCCCCTACTTTCATTGGTGTTGTTGTGCTTAGTACACTAGGAACCTTAACCTCACAATCCCCGACGCTCTACTAAGGGTATGGGACTTGCTTTACACTTTTACTTACTTTATTAGTCCGCTCATAGTTAGAATTTGGTGCGCTAATTTGGAACCTTGCATCTAATGACTTGGTAAATACGGTTGAAAATGTGCAGAAAAAGAGTTTCTAAAGTACTCGCATTATAAATTTATTGGCTCTGGTGATGTGCGTTTTAAATACAAAGAAATACTTCGACCGTTAAATGGGAACAGCTTAGATGGGCGAAGAAAGGAATTAACACTTATGGTAAGATTAATTGTCCTACTCTTTTAGAGAAAATTCGTATTAGAGTTCCGATTTTGCCTGCTCAACTCATACACTGGCAGTTCCGTTTCCGAACACTTAGCAGTATGTACGATTCCCTCTACGTTCTTTATTCATACTGTACAATAACTTAGAGAAAGATCATCGCGAGCTAGACACTTTTAATGGTCACGATGGTAAGTTCTTAAAAGCTGTTCGGAATTGAATGATGTGAGGCTATGTTGTAATGTCTTCCCAAAGTGTGTTTCTGCGTGAGCATGGCGTTTATGTATGAGAGTATATGTACGCGTGTATGTTATAGGTATGAGATGCGTTGGCGTGGGTGTGTAAATGGGATAGAACTGAAATAAGTAATGTTAGATTACATCGTTGTGTACGTACGGGTATGATTCGCACACACTGCGTAATTTCGTAATTCTTCTTTTCTATTGCTTGAATGTACATGTACTCGTATATTTTACTGAATTGTTTTATTATATTGTGCTGTGCAATAATTGGCGTAAGCTGTTGCATTGGCAGATTGTACAAATAAATAAATAGAATTTCACTTCCATTTCCTATCGCAGTGCGCTTATATTCAGATAAATGGCGCTAAAGTACAAACGTTATAAGTGTATGCACATTCGTGATGCCCTTTTTTTTTGTATTTTATTACAATTTCGTTTTTTTACAATTACGTTTATTATTACTGTTTTTAAGATTTTTTGCACCATTCGTTTCGCGTATTATATTTATATTTGGGAGAAGCTATCTGTCTAATGAGTTTGTTACTGAAAATAAAATATAAAAAGAAATAGCCACAGTAAAATACACGAATAAAAAAAAAAAAACTATTTAGCGTGCTTACAAATTATTTATGAGGACGCATAACTTTTATTATTTAATTTAGAAACTATTGAACGGTATCTTCTTAGTTACTATGAAATAATTATGTATTCGTAACGACCAAAAATAATATAAAATGATCGACGTATATGAAAAGCAAGAAAATTTTTTTGTTAAAATTGTGGGGAAAAAAAGTGTGCAGAATGGTATTCGTTGAAACTTATGCAGGAATTCTGATTTAATTGTAGCTCCATCAAATTGTTCAAATTGTTCATTTTTTTATTTTGCACAATTCAAAAATTTCGATTATCTCTAAATAAAATAAATCCGTTTAAAAGTAATGATATACCGAAATTCATTTTACACTTACCGATAATACCGACTACCAATTCTAATTTACTTTCATCAAGACCGACCAATAAAGAATAATCCATAACCGATTGCGAAGCTAAAAATGTAACATCGTTATTTATTGCTTGAATTAAAACGGTCTTGAAGTGCGGGTAAATATAAAGGGGCGATTCACACGTCACTGTTGAAACAAAACAAATTCATATATAATTTATTGTTTAAGATACATACATACATATATATATATATATAACAAAGAAAATTTATAGTAGCCTTTATATTTAATTTTAAAATATTGCGGGTAATTCAAAACACCTTTAACAGCAGAAATAATACGTACTAGTAATGAAGCCGAATTGAAATAGTAAATTTCAACAGTTTTAACGATTAAAGTATAATGGCTGGTAATCGTGAAGATTTTTCTTACAGTAATTAAAGATAATAACTTATTCTGATCATATAAAAAAAAAGAAGCATTGCTTTCATTTGTGGCGCGCATAATAATCACAGTGGAAGGTAAAGCTTCAAAAAAAATATAGCGTAGAGAGAGAAATAAACTGTTTGCCAGGGTTTGTAAGAAACCTATCTAAACAATGTGACGTTTATGTTCATTCTTTGTTTAAAAGTGAGCTAAAACAAGAAGAAACTTTTGATTTGGATTATAAAATTTTATACACTTTTAATTTAAAAAATGGGAAATAGTTATATAAATATTTCGCTGGAAATCGTAGTGATGCTTATTTAGCGGAATAAAAAGTGAAAATTATTATGAAATTTATTCTGCACCGGTTTTTTAAAAACTACTTAGATATTTAAAAAATATGCGGATTCTTTCAAATGAAAGTGTTGCTATAGACTGCTATTATACAACTTTTTTAATCTAAAAAAAGAAAAAAATAATTTAATACATTATAAAAAAAATATTTACTGCACTTGAATTTGAAATAATATTGAAATATTATGGTAAACTGAAACATAGCACTCCGATTAATCAGACTTTTTTTGCAAGAAATTCACAATTAAACAGAAACGAATGAATAAAAAATGCATTATTTTGGTTTTTATAATTTTTGTTCACAATTAAAGGAACGTAAAAATGAGTATTTAGGCTTTTAAATACGGAAAAAGTCATAATCTCTTATTATTCTTTTTCTTACTGCAGACGCGGTTACGCTATATATTTTTCTGAAATTCGGTTCACTGATAAATTGCTCACAGTACGCGTCAATGATCCAAGACTTCACTCGTATTTTTTTTATTGTTGTTCCGCGGCAGATAACAAAATACCATATCTGTACGGTACTCCGCCAAGAGGAGTCTTTTGAGGTACGAAAAAATTTGATCGTGTGTTTTTTTTATTATTTTTTTCTCATCCGCATACATTTTATTAAATAAGAAAGCCCCTGAAAGAAAAGAAAGTTTAATTTCTTGGGCATCCCAAAAATCTGGAATTTCAGGTTTTTCCTTGCTTCGTGTAACTTTTTATTTGCAATCGTAAGTTCCAGACGAAATGAGGCAAAGTGTTGTATCTGTAATATATTTATAAAAAAGACAAAAAGTACTTTCAAGTTTATCTTGCCGAATGAGGATGTAGCGACTTTTTCTCCCGCAGTAGCCATAATTTATTATTTAGCATATGGCCGTTACTGGTCCAAAATGGCGAGACCGGCTGAAATTCTTAATCGGCTATTCAACACCGATGAGACTGAGGTGCGAATCGAAGAAGATAGCGACGAGGATTGATGTTTTCAATTTTATTTTTACTGGATATTGAAATAAATAAATTCCTTTCCATTGTTAGACTTCTTTCATTTTTACTTGAGAGTCCGGCTAAGTATAGTATTCTCAATTTTAGGGGGTTGGGGTGCTACAACGGTCCATAAGAGGGCCCAGGAGAGTCGAGCAGCATATAGGTGAAATATGAATATTGTATCTTAAACAACTTCATTTTCAATAAAATTTGCATTTGCTCTACGTTGTTGCTAATTTTGACCAGGACCCGCCAAAATTTTTTTTTTGACCAAAATATATGTTATTTGGGGGTCTAGTAAACGTCTGAGGCCATTATGACCTGGCGAGGGGCTGTGCTCCTTGACCCCCTTGCTTACATTTCTGTCTCTTTCTCTTCTATTCATGGTATTATTAAATTAGAAATATAGTCTACATGTTTCTCCCTATGGTGGGGTTATGTTTCCAAAAACGAAAACTGCCACAGAACGCAAACGTGAATTGCGGAAACGAAAACGGGACGACGAACTGTGCAATAGCGAAGAATTTTTCAAATTTACACGTGATATGGCTTTGGTTCGAAAACAACAGATGTAGAAAAGTTTGAAGCGTTTGATAGCACTTTAAGCCAACCGCCTGTTATACTAATAATAAATAATAAGAAAAAAAAATTATCCAAAGGGGCCACATTTTTTCATCTTTTTTTGACGAATGCTCAATTTATGTTCACCGATTTTCATCATTAGTCATTGAATGGTACTCTTTCTAATGGGTAAAGAATCAGTAAAATCGTATGAGTTATGCGTGAACAAAAAAAAAAAAAAAAAAAGAAAGAAAAAAAAAGAACGCGACGAACGTATAACCTCCTTCTTTTTTGAAGTCGGTAAAAATTAAAATATAACAAACATTACATAAAAATGGAACATTTTTTCATTACATAAAATTGGGCCCTTTTTTCTAATGGGGGCCGGCCTAAGAATTACGATGTAATTAATATATATATATATATATATACACATAAAATTTTGCCCTTCGGATCTCAATCTTTTTTCTTCCAAAATTATTTCAGAAAAATCGTTTTCAATCGACTATGCTATTTTTCCATGTCTTTTATTAAAAAAGAATCTTAACAATTGTACAGCACAGTATTCAACTTTTGTTATCTGAAATTAACGGGACAAAAACTATCGTGCAGCCTGGGCTAAGACTGACGTAATTATTAATATATAATTTTAATATGATCTAGCAATATTAAATATAATTTTTTGTCTATTTTCTCTGCGTACAATTATACGAGGTGTACCAAAAGTTAATTCACCATTTTGCATAACGTAAAGTTGAAAGGAAAAGGTAAAATTTTACCGCAAAAAAAGGCTAAAACAGTCCGTAAACGATCGGAAGTGAAAGACTACGTCCTAATAATTTGTTAGGTGTATGAAGAGGCTGGAGACACATGGAGATAGCATGCGGAACAGCGCATGCCGTTCAAACAATTTTGTTTCTCCTTGCGTAACTACAATTATGCGGATAAATTTACAAAATCATTCAGAAATTCAAGAACACAGGAAATGGAACTGATACTTCTTGATCAGGCAGATCCGTGACTTATATAGCACCAGCGGATCATGATGAACCACTTCTTTTGGAATTTTTTGACTTTATTTTTTTTAATAGTGTCATGTGTACATTACATATATAATAAATATAATAAATAAATTAGTAATTAACATAGAATTTAAGGCGAGTGTGAGTGTAAATGTGTATGGTTAAGCGAATGATTGGGGATGATGATGCCTGGAGTGATGTTACGTCACGTTTGACGTAACGGAAATAGTGCTGGAGGAAACGCCGTCGGACAGTTGAGGGGACCTCGATTTGGTTTGAGGATCGGAAATACGTTCACGAGAAATCAGTCAGATTTTTGAGTCGGAAAAAGACAGTTAAAAAAAAGTCTGAGTGGGAGTCCGCGCCGGTGGCCCACTATATTGGCCAGACGATTTCTGTTGTTGTATTCGGCCGTATAAAATCATAATCATTTTATCGTGTTTATTCAAAAAAGTATCAATGAATTAATTTGGTTACATAAAACGAAAGAAAAGATTCGAATACCAGAAGTCCTACGTGAGGAAAATAGATAAACAGGATCAACGAAGAGGAACAACGAATCAGCATCACTATATCATCAGCATCGACCCCCCCCCCGGAATTCGAGATATGTATATAATTTATTTAAGTTTATATTAATCACCATTCGGTGTAAATTTTATCATTTAAATTACAGTGTTTTTTATTATTTTGATTTTAAATAAGAATATTCAAATTTTCTTACGGTCGACCGTCCCCGAAAGATCTATGTACGAGTTGGTAATAAATAACTAAATCATAATTAACATTCTTGTGTGCGTGAATTAAAAAAAAAATAAAATAAAATAAAATAAATAAAAAAATATATAAAAAAAATTAATTGATTAATTAAAAATAATAATATTAATATTATCAATTATTTTTATTATTAGAAATTATAATAATTAATAAAAATAATAATAATAAATATCATATTAAAAGCGATAATCATCATAATAACAGTGTAATAAAATAGGTCCGCGGGAATAAAACTCGCGGTGCATCCCTGATATAAGAATAAAAAGCCAAATAAGATATACACGCTCCAATAGGAACGTGTCTGATGCTTCACATCTACACATGTTACAAGACTGCCTTGCTGCTGGCTTAAAATTTGCCTTTAGTTTCAACGGTACGGAGCATCCGCGAATTATACTACACGGCACTGGATTGATCTCGAATTGCAAGATCGATGTTTTAGGAAGCTACGGTGCTTCATTAAATAGCCGCATAGAGCAGACTTCACTTTACTCGAATTCTTTATTTGGTGATGTGGTGCAATTAAAGGCCCGCATTAAAGAGATTCGCTCGAAGATTTCGAAATCAGTACTGCAATACAGCAAACATTATTCCTGATTGTCCATAGGTCTGCATTAATGTAGACGGACAAACTTTTGAATATTTCAAATATAATTTCCAAAAATGAAACGTGTTGAATGTGCGCGTGAAATTTTCCTTCAGCACATATGAATCAATTTTTTGGTACACCCTACAATTACTGTAAGTAGTCTTTTTTATTGTTTTTTAATTCATAATAAGTTTAAATGTCGGATATAATAACGTATCGAATTTCATTATCGACATTAACTTTAATTATACGTTATTTTAGTAATTCTATGTTTACATTGTACACTATATCGCGATTAAAGATGCAGCAAAAACGAAAAAGCTAGACGGCTTTAGTTCTTTTATAATTAAAAGAGACTTGTGTTTTGTGTGCATAAAAGATCGGGTGAGTTTAGCCGTATTTTATTTAATTTTTTTATGTTAACGTTTTCAACTGCTGGAGTCAACAGTGTGCGTTTACGTCGACAAAGTAAACAACCCCTTTTTATTGGCAATCACTGGGAGGATAAAATTAGAGATTATATTTGTTCATGGATTTATTTGGATCAGCATAAGGCATAATAAGGCTAATTTTAAAAAAAAAGTAAATTTAGTCAAGTATCTAAAAAACGTAAGCAAAGTTAGCAACGACTTTTACAGCCCGACGCACTGATTTGTTTAATCTGTTGCTAGGTGAGTTGTTCACATTTGGATCAAATCATTAATGCACCGTTATTTGAAAGTGGAAGCCATTATTATGGAGTATGCAGTATTGTCCGATTGTTGAATTTCATTTTTGTCACAATGGCTTTTCTGATTAGAATGCAAAGAGGACTAGACCATTTGTGTAGATTGTACCGTAGATTATGCAACTGTTCATTAACTTCACAACTAACTGGATTAATAGTTGAAAATATTCCATTCTCGTAATATCTTTCACTATACCAGGATGGCTTGGTTTTGATGGTTCAATTAATCGATGATACGCATGATGTTTACGGTTGCTTTTTCTGATTTGCATGATTCCGTATATATTCGAAAGTAGCACTATTTGTTACGGTAATTTTTTCCCGTACAGCTATTAGGTTATTGAATATATTTTAAGCTTTAAATTAGAGTTATAACAATTCGTACTTACTGTTTATTAAATTTTCATCTAACAATACTAGTTCTCCTTCGTGACTTACGTCGGTATCGGCCAATCTATTTCTAACGGATCCTTTTAGATCAAATTTACGGACGATATTACGTCGATAAAATAAATTTTCAATAACCAGCAAATTCGATTGCGAAGTTGTGTTTGCTGAAGCAGGACGGCACTTTACTCTATAGACGCCAACTATCTTTCCTAGTAAGGTTGGTTTATTGGAAGTGTAACAAGAATTGATGAAATTAAAATAATGCGGCGCGAATTCTACGAAGGACTGAATTTCTAATCGTGACATCTGCTTTAGTACGAATCGATCGTCTATAAAAATTGAATTAGGTATTTAGCGGTTAATTTTATAAAGCAGACATAAGGCGTAAATCCGACTAAAATAAGAAAAAAAAACCAAAAACACGCGTAATTACAAAAATAAAATGGCTTCTGTCTATTAATCTGTATTATAAATGGATCGCGGGTAAAATTAACACAAATAATTAATTTTAAAAGTTTAATTTGCTTTATATTTATCGTGTAAAATCGAACGTTTTATACAAATAAAACCGACAGACTTTATGACTGACGAATTAAATAACCATCGTCAATTTTACCGATTACAATGTTTAAAAATCATACACACACTTCATAATGCATTAAGTGAACCTTTTTCATTTTCTTCTTCCGTTAAGGATTTTATAAAAAGGTCACATAGCATTCACATAGCCACAACAATTTTCAATCGTAGCCGACCAGAACAATTCTACTGACGGGGGGGCTTAACATTTATTTTTTCCAACAATTTTGTCAACGTATTTTACTTCTATCCTTTGTTCGCAATAGATGTTTCAGCGATTATTGCTAGAAAGCTTCATGCCTTTATATGTACTAGTGTTCGCCCATTGGTCAAAATTCGACCATGATTATTATTAAAAATTTGAGGAAAACATGAATTTACATATTTCCAAAATTTTGTTTTCTACTCTTATAAATGTGTTCATTATAATATATTTGAGAGAACATACATTTCTATATGTACTTGTAATACAAAACAGTTCAGTACCGTTATAATTGAATAAAAAGTAAATTCAATAAAATAACAGTAAATCACAATTTTTAAGAAACGCTCATTTATTGATATTAAAGGACACCTTAAGATTTATATTACATTGTAAAAAAGCCAATAATGATAATTATTAACAAAAAATTAAAACATTTTAATAAGAACAGATTTACTGGCCAAAGCGATTTCATTTTTCATTTTTTGAATTAATTTTTTATTTAAATAAGAAAAAAAGAAAAACTGTTTCCACAATGTCCAAAAAAAAAATAATAAATAAATAAATAAAGTCGATTAATAAACCAGAGGAGAAAAAGCAGTACCTTTTTTTTTTTTTTGTCTTTCCCTATTCATATATAGATATTTGCAGAGATAGAATTAAAAATAGCTAAATAATTTTTGTGACTGCATTAATAACAATTGGAACAACATAACGCTTATTTTATAAATTGTACGTGAATTTGATTTTAAGCGGCATTATTGAAAAATGTGACGATAAAAGCTATTTTTAGCCGAAAAATATTTCGGAATTAAAAATAGGCAGAGCTTTTAAAAAATGATTTCTGTAATCATTTTTATTTATGATTTAGCTGCCGCCACCATTCGGCCAGTTATCCATTTTTTCCCCTTTTAATTCTGCATCAAAACCATCTCTGGTCATTGTACTTTATTGCTATAAATGTTGTTTCATTTATTACTATTTAATTGTTTTCCATGCATTTATATAGTAAATAAACTAATTATTAATTTGGTTTTTGTGGCACCTTTTCTACTGCTATTCATGAAGTTGAGAGCTGTAACAGTTGTTTTCTTTATAAATTATATTCGTACTATAATGTTTAGTTATAATGTTAAATTTATGCAGTACTGCAAGTATCTTAACAAACACGGTGCAATCACTTCAATGCAGTATATACTCATACACCTATAAACTTTTATTTTTTCCTTGGCCCAGCTTGCGTATTTTGACCATTTTTATTCTAATTATATTATAATTTTCGTCAATTTAAAAAAAATAAATATATATGAATATTAACGTTCATATAATAATCACTGATTAACTATTTAAAATAATATTGTTAAAGGTAAATGTAACTTTGGTAATCTGCGCTTAATGAATTCTCTTTGTTCATTTTCACATTTATTGTACTCACAATGAAGACACCCTCCCTTAGATCCACATATAACACCTTTCTATACATATAATTAATATAAAAACGTTACATCAAAAAAGTTACAATTTGTTATATTCCACCCAGCGCAAAAATTACAAGTTATATATATGTATGTAAATGTATACGTATATACATATACACGTTCGGAGAAGTAATCTTCAAACTGGAAGTTTTATTTTCGTTTGTTATCAATCATTCAACAAGCAGCATTTAACGCTTTGCGACTACCTAAAGTTTTTTCTTAACACGATTAGTCAATTGTCTATTATGTTGAAAAAGGCGTTACAAAACGTTTTTTTAACCCTAGCTCTGTAGCGAAGCATTTGCGGTCTCCTGTTTATAGGAATTTTTTTGTTCAACATAAAATTTCATATTAGAATCTCCGGTTGAGGCATAATCTGCGAGGGTACTTTGTACATAAGTGCATATATATATACGTCCACACAAACGGACATACATATATGTATTGCGAGACAAGTTTTATTAAATCGATTAAAAAATAAGAAGATGCTTAAAATTAAGTACAATTTGCGGTCCTATGTTTATTTTTAATTTTCTATAAATAAACTAATTTTATAAAATTTTAAGGTTCACTTGAACTGTGTTAAACATAGCTTTCTTTAATTAAAACAATTTCATCTTTGATTATAAGTGAAAAGCAAAACTATACAACTCGCGGGCAATATTATGCTCAGTATTGTGAAATATATTATCATTTCTTTAAAATTACCTTTTGTTTTGCAAAATGCCGATCCAGATTTACCGCCATGAGCAGCCCATTGAATACATCTGCACAATGATCTAATATATGCCTCTTCACCAGCCGGAAAAACTAACGTTCGCAAATAGGCAAATTGTTGAGCGAAATATACTCTTACCGAAAAATAAGCCGTCGAATCTGAAAACGTTACCTGCAATTGCAACCAAAATTGCATAATGTCGCATTTTCGAAATACCGCGAATAAAATTTAATTAAGTACACGCAAAGTTACGCTACTATATAAATACTTCCGTTAAGTTAAAGAGAACCGTCATCTTTTATAAAGTATGGGACGTATGTGAAATAAAGAGTATATAAGATTCATTTAATGACCTAATGATGAACGTAAAGTTCATTGAAAATTACAAAAGCATAAATTACACAAGAGATCCAGTAGTTTTTAACAGATTCGTGAAACTGGAATAGCAGAGATTAAAAGTAAAAAGTTATTTTGCAGAAAATCCGAGAAAATCGCACAAGATAAATATATTTTTTTTTTACGGATACGCTAAATACGAGTACTGACTCAATTCCTATTGGGTATTATTATAAAGTGGAAACTTTAAATTCTAAATTTTAATGTCGCATCTAATATCGACAGCAAGAAAGAACACCAAATAAAAAGAAAAAGTAAGAAATATAGCCAACTTCGTATAAATAGCCTTTTATTTCTGATATTAATTGTGCATACGTTGGTAGCATTGATATATTGTCTTTCTTTTGTTCAGTACCTTTTTGTTATTCGCTTTATTTCATTTTTATTGCGCAATAAATTATTTTTATTTCAAAACATAGAAATGTTAATATTTTAAATATTTATGTTCGTTGTTGCACATTGTATTTCTCTAAAATGTTAATTTCTTTTATTTTTTTTTCTTTTCTTTAACACTAACTGCAATCTAATTAGCATCGACACAATAAATGCGTAGATATACTGCTTCACTATTAAGGTCATTGTATGCAAAATATGGTACTGTACACACAGTATGTTATTTACATTCTGTATAGCGTGTACGAATTATTTGAAATTATTTATACTATATACAATTACCTTCAATTCAAATTTCAAAATAAAATACTACATGACTAGAAGCACCGGAAGATTTGTGACTAAAACACACGCACATATACATATATATATATATATATATATATATATACACATAAATATTCTAGGATACTCAAATTATAATCAATATAGAGATACTAAGCGTTGAGTTAAAATTACATTCAATGTCAAACATAAAAATAATAATATCAACTGGTAACTTGCTTTGAAATTGAACATAAATACACCTTTATTTGCTAGTTTATAAAATAATAAAATATTATTTTTAACACATATCTAAAGTAAATATAATCGATAAATATGCATTTGCACCTTTTAACTATCAACGAATTTCAGAATAAAATTAACATTATTAAATGCTATATATGTTAATTTTCAATATATATATATCACGAGATTCAAAATATTATCATAAAGCTTTTGCGACGTTTGAGTACTACGAGTAAGGGAGCAATATAAGTCGAGAATTTCTGATAAGAAAAATTACCTGTAACGTTTCATTTGTTCTATTTCTTTTTTTGAATAGAACTAAACAATAACATTTAAAAGTTTGAATTTATAAAAATTAAAATGGTTATAATATTTTAATTTGCATAGTTTCATTTTTTGTTCGCTTCGCGGAATAAAAATTAAATAGGAAAAAAAGAGCATATGCTGTTTTTCTAATAAAGGAAATTATATACTAGCTTAGCTGGCTACCGCGGCGTTGATTAGGCTGCTAGGTTTCCGGCAACTCTAGCTCGATGTGAATTTCGTCGTTAGACACTGAGAGAAAATCAAAACTAAAAACAGCCGGCTGAGTTAATGTTTAATGTTTACGAGACCAAAATTAAAATAATAATAAAATTAAAAAATAGTACGATAGTTTGATAATAAGAAACTTGTTTTTAATATTTTCAATAAAGATCAGAAAAAAAAATTTGGAAAAAATCTGGCTACCACACATTTTTATTAATTTCTTACCGTATACGGTATAAATCATTTAGCAACGTAGCGTTGTGAAAATCAAGAGAAACACGCCGGAACGTTTTTAGAAAAATTTATGATTCAAGTTTCATCATATTTGCTAAATAAAAATTAATCACGTACATCTATGTGCATGTGGTCTTGTAATTTTCCGCTGCGAGACTTATCTTCGATCATGTCGGGTTTTCCAGTTTCTTCGCCTTCTGAACTTAAAACTGATTCGTTATTGCGAACAAGAACCGGAGCAATGTTGTCCGTGTTTTCTTTTTTAGAACTGCTTCCAGAAATAGTTCTGAAACAAATGAACTCTTTTTATTTAATTCGTTTTTTTACATTTCGCACTTTTAAATAGAACACATATCAGCCAGATTAATGTGGACATTTTTACTGACTCTTATATTCTGTACAAAACAAAGAAGTTTACCGAATGTATAACTGTTGCAGTGTGCGTACCGGAAATATCGTCTTACTACAAAACACTAACACTAAGTAAAGTGTAATGAAATACGTTAAATATAATGAAGGACGCGTTACCGAAATTTCACACCTGGCAAATCAATTTTCTCCTCTAAAGAAACTTTTAAAATTAAATATTTAAATTTAGTATACTTTTCTTTTTCTCTCGAACTCATAAGTAAACGCGAGTATGGTTTTTTGCCTTTTTTTTTAACGAAAAGTTGATTCCGATTTTCGTCATTCGGTCAGTTTACCCAAATTTGAATTATTTGAATAAACTCGTTTTTATTCAATATTAAACCATTTTTTTACAGCGACTGGCTTCAAAAGTGAGAAATTTGCGTCAGAAAAAGTGAATTATGTTATCATTCGGAGACACCACATCGGATAAATCGGAGCATCTTAAATACAGAGGAGTGTACTCTTAGAGGAATACGTTACAAAAGATTACATAGTTTAACAATACGAACTGAGAGTCATTCGTCCGTCAAGTTCCGTGTATGCAGTACAAAACAGGTATTTAACAGTGATGCGTATATTTTAGTAGAATTAGAGCTTGCACAATCTGGTTCAATAATACGGGATCTGAACATTCGTAATCGGTTGAAAAATTAAGAGGCCACTTACAATGTCGGTATGAACCGTGCTGTACAAAACGCAACTACATGTATTTAAGTTAAACCTTTCTCGTTTGGTACAAAAACACTAGGAATTAGGAACTGTTATTTCGCAGATAGGTACTACGTTTTGTAAAAATGTGAGCAACTGAAGAATGGGGTCAGTAGTAATCAAACGGAGGATTATCAACTGTAGTGCCAGAGTGAGCTGAAACGGTATTGACGACGAAAATTCTCGTTTCAATTTCTGAAAATCAGGAATACGGGTAATTATAATAAAATGCACACTATCCAATAAAATGTTGGGTTATTCATTTTATTGTTTTTTTTAAATACATAGTTAAATGATAATTCAAAATAATTTTAAATTATTATATTTTTTTCTAATTTTCTATTAAGTATAAAATAAATTTAAAGCGTAGTATTATGTAAATAGAAATTTCTCTCTGAAATAGAAAACAGAGCAAAAAAGTACTAAAATTTATAATAATTTAACTAACGTAAGAGGGAATAGAAAGTGACGCTGATTAAATATGCAAATATAAACACATTGTTATTTTTTATTTAGTCAAAAAGCCGAAATTGATATTATGCACAATCCGCCTTGTGCTAGTTAATTTCCATATCGCTCTGACATTTTGCGTAATATTACAATCATTATACAAGTGGGAATTTTTATAAATATGCGCTGTTCAACGCATTATTAATACTAGCCTACGAGGTGCGACATTTGTAATCGTAGAATTGTTCCATGGCGCGACTTGTGGCAACATTGTGATGATGCTCATGATCTCGTTGGAAAGAGGGGACATTTCTGAGTCAGTATATCTAATTTTCATAACGGTAGCACGCATATCTCGCGTTTTGTGGTCGTTTAAACAAAGTAAGATTTTTACACGTGTCGTGAAAATGTGCGATGTAAATACTGAGCAACGTATCGCAATCAAATTCTTGGTCAAACGCGGAGTAAAACCGCCGTCGGAAATCCTCGTACAATTACAAGACGTGTTTAAGGAAGACGCTATGAAAAAACCGACTGTTTTCAAGTGAGCTAAGCAGTTTAAAGACGGTCGTGAATCAGTTGAGGACGATCCGCGCTGCGGTGGTACTTCTACCGCAAAAACGGAGGCAAATGTTAAACGTGTGCACATGCGCGTGCTCCAAGACCGTCGAGTGAGTTGCCAAATGTTAGACGAAGAGTTAAACATCAACCGAGAGACCATTCGGCAGATTTTAAATGCCGATGTAGGGATGCGCAAACTGTGCGCCAAGATGGTTCCAAAACTGCTCACAGCTGAGCAAAAAGAGCCTAGTAGATCCATCCGTCAGGGCATGATTGATCGAATTGACGCTGAAGGAAACTAGTGGATGTTGTCCATTATCACGGGGGGCGAGTCTTGGGTGTTCTAATATGACCCTGAGACCAAGAGACAGAACATGCAGTGGGTGGAGAAGGGTGGGGTACGTTCGAAAAAACCTCGCATGTCCAAATCAAGAGTCAAGTCTCTACTGATCGCTTTCTTCGACATCAACGGCGTTGTTCATCACGAATACGTACCCGCAGACCAGACAGTCAATGCAGCATTCTACATCGAAATTTTGAAACGGTTACGAGCCCACGTGTACCGCGCACGACCCGAATTGTCCGAGAAGGGTTGGGTGCTGCATCACGGCAATGCTCAAGCACACTCGTTCTTCGCAGTACGTCAGTTTTTGACGCTCTACAGCATCCCCCCCCAGTCCGTACCTAGCTCCGTGCGACTTTCATTTGTTCCCTCAACTCAAAAGTTACTTGAAAGGAAACCGATACGACGGCATTACCAAAATCCAAAGTGTCAAAATGAGGGTCCTGATGAACCTATCTGAAGGTAGGGGGTTTTCGGAGTGCTTCCAAAAATGGGTCGAACGTTGGCGGCGGTGCGCTAACCTCGGAAGAGACCACTGTGAAGGTGTTAAGAGTAAGTTTCCCCCTCGCCCTATTTTTAGGCCCTCCCGGGTAAAATTCTACTAATACAATTGTCACACCTCGTATACGTAACAAAATTGGTCTTTTTTTATTTTTATTTTCTTAAAACTGTTTCTCTTCTATTCTTTTGCATACCTTGAATACGCGCAATAAATGGACGTGCCAGAGCTGTTATTTGTTCTTACTGTAAACAGGAGAATTATTCTCGTTGTAAAAATTTGCCCATTTTTGGCTGCACCCGTTTGTAGTCGTAATTATTTTTTTGAAATATTTTTTTACGAACGTTTTAGATTTTGACGGTAGTACAATAAAAATGTATCCGTGTGAATGTAAACATTTCCATTATATTAATGTACAAAATATCTTTCGAACCATTTATTTTTATTAAAATATCTAAAAAAAAAGACGTAATTGTCCATCTGTTTCTGCTCCATTATAAAATTATACCAGGTGACCCGTGCCAACACTTCGCACTGTTAATGGTCAGTTACGTAATATATAATAAAGTGAAAATAAGTAAATGTAAATATTTATCAATTTAAAATATTCTATTATAAAAAAAAATGTAACAAAATCAGTCTTCTTATTGCAAATGATATTAACATTTTTTATTTTTTTTTACATTAATTTCACAAAACTCCTTTAAAAACAATGTTAGAAGTTATGACGTGATCATCATTCACTTTTTGCCCGTATGAATCTTCAACACAAACAAAGATATCTTTAAACATACGGGGAATCGTGAAAAAGCCACGTGTAACTCTCAGGTTCTGGTAAATACAATCCTGCCCTTTGAAGCGTCTGATTGTTAATGGTCATAAGCAACTTTTATCGGGAATTGTTTACTTACCATTTGGAAAGGCACAGTAGGATCAGAAGGTGTAATCCGGGGTATGAGCACAGTTTTATTGGAGTGAATAATTTCAGCAGTGATGATGTACTCACCTAAGTGAGTTACCACTAAACTTTTATCATTAAAATTAATCCTTGTTTAACGTGAAGATTTCTAATTGACATTATGATAGCATTTTTCTTCAAAATCAATTTATGAAACGGTAAACCGGGGATGGATTCAAAGAGTTTATGAATTCTATGGAGTACAATTGAGCATTGTCCGTTTCTTCATGTTGGACACAATCAGAACTGGAGTAAACCTTTTCCTTTCCAATTAACAAACTGGAAATTATATATTCATTAATTTTTGTACAATCATCGTTTTTTGGACATAACATCGTCGTTGAATAAAAATGCGAAATATTTTGTTCATTGATTTTTCTGGCATTGAATATGGTAGTAATAATACTATCATAATTTGAAGCTTTGTTTTGATTTATTTATACGTTTAATTTATTCTATTCTATTCTATTCAGACTTTAGAATCTTCAAAATACCATATCAAACATTGATTTTGATACAAATATCCCCCATGCGAATATTTCGCTCAAACTTTCTGACTGTACGTGTCTTTAACCCAAACATAAATATCACAGAATTTACGAAATTTTTTAAATGTTTACTTTTTAGATGTTTTACAATTATAAACATATATTGATCTATTATTTTTTCATTGTAGCCATTATTTAATGTTTTTATTTCAGTTTATTTTTATTTGACATTATTTGTAAAACTCATAATAGATAAAAAGTAACCATTAAGAGCAGTACTTAATTATGATCCCTTCGCTGGCAGCAATTTTTACGAAAATATATAAATAAAACTGTCTTTTGCAGTTACTTTATGTTACAATTTGTTACACGAACATTTTCACTATTCAGAAAGAAATAACATTTTAAACACATATCCATGAATATATATATGTATCTTGAAATAGACGAAACTGGTAGGATATTTTTTATATATATATATTACGAAATATGTATGTATGTATATGTGTGTGTGTGTGTTCTCGTGAATATATTTTTAAATCCTTATTTTATTTTTTGTTCTAATTTTTACTATTTGCATGTTGCTTGCCACAATATTCATTAGAACCAACTGAGTGCTATTTCTGGTGGTCCATAGCTTTCATCATTGTCTTTTTCTGTTTTTCATTGTTTACTCACTGTTTTCATCATATTAATCACTTATTTTATAAATGGTCTATTTATTAGCCGTCGTCCGCATCTTCATCCGCACATTAATACCTATTTAAATCTTTAAATTTTTTCTCTTTTTTATAAAGTGAACTCTATATTCTTACGAAAGGCTTATATTCACTTTTCTTTTCGTTTGGGAACATTACTAATACAATAGTTAAAGCATGCATTATGTACATTCCGTGACAGCAAATCTTAAGATTTAAATTTAAATAATATTCGCATTAGCACCTAATAAAACAACTGTTGTAGGCCTGTTTATTAATTCCTCTGTAATTATAGAGTACATTATTGTAGAACATCACTAATAAATTGTATAGTTACTAAATTGTGTATTCATATATCTTAAAAAATTGAAATATATTACTATAAAGGATTATTTGTGTTATTAATATTTACGATTATTCAACAATTTAGTTGTCTATGCTACAAAGCAGTTGTCCGTGATTTCATCTTTTTTGCTAAAAAACTTATTAGCGTCAAATGAGCTTCATTTCTGAAAATAAAATTGCTTCATCACTCAATCATCCGTTTTTTAATCCTTCTTGACCATCCAATTGATTCCGTTGCTCTATAAACCGTCCATTTACTTTTCCGTTTGCTTTCTTGGGCTTTAAATGTGAATAGTATTTATTTTTTTAAAGGAGTTTTCAATTAATATACGTATTTATGCATAAATTCTTTCTCTTTAAGAAACATATATATATCGCCGTACAACAAGAAATAGTTTATGATCAGCTAAAGATTTTCTAGGTTTGTACAATTCGTGTCTTCCGCGATCTATAATAAAATGTTTCGCTCAACCACAGATCACACATAGCCATTATTTTAGAAATATATAAAATCAACAACTGGCACATACTCTTCTCTTTATCTTAGGTGGATAACAGTAATTTCGCAGAATTATATATTTAAAAGAACCTGCAAACCAGTTTTGTTTTGCGCCTTTCAACCTTTCTGCTTATATATTCATATCCTGTCATAGGGATTTATTAATTTGGATAACGCTGGAAAGAAAGAGAAGGCACGTTGTGCCAGAAATTAATAAAACGTTGGCTTATATTTTACCATAGTAATTATTTTATTCAAATTTTTACGTTTCACTTATATTTATTAATTATATCCAAAAGTTTCATTATTGGTAATCTAATAACCAATCTACACCCCAAATGTAAAGACGTATATTATATTAAATATTTCATCTACTTTTTTTATTTTATGAAATATATTTAGCCTTTCTTTTTCCCACACGTCGTTGACGAAAACCCCCCTAGCTCGGTCTTTTAAATTATGCACTCAAACCTTTTCCATGAAAAAACACTCACATGTATCAACTTTTATGGTGATCGGTCAAACGGTGTCAAAGTCAATCAATCTCATATATATCAACATCTATTTTTATTTATATATCTATCTATCTATACTGTAACGCATTCGATACCTACAGCGCTATCTTTTAGCGGTGTTCGAATTATAAAGACATATTTCTCGTTGATCAAAATCATTTATTTCATGAGTTATCGAACACCGCGTTTTATTCGACGTAATCGCGGATCGTAGTGGGTATCGGAGATGCTTATCGGCTAAAATCGAAATTCTCGGACACGGTCGAATGGACGGCTGCGTCAGGTGAGACTGTGTGCGTTTGTATTGTTGGTAGCGGCCGATAGCGGAGAGTACTCTACGAGTCCGGGGAGAGTGCGTGTCGAGTAGCAGCTGAGCCGAGAACATTGAGCTGAGGGAAGTTTATAAAATCCGTCGTGGCCGCTTTAAAATACGTGTTATATAGAAATGTTCTAGAAAAATCGGCGTTTATAATATTAATTGATAAGGTATGGGGTAATTTCAGCGATTCGACTATGTCGTTCGGAAAAAGCCCATCGTGTATCGAAATCTTCGTTCGTGCATCTTGCACTATAATCCGATAGAGAATTAATTCGTTGTTCACTCGATATAGTCAATAATGGTCGTTCGTTTTATTTTGTCGTGAGATCAGGTAGTCGCGTGCATCAGTTTTACCCTAGTCATTATTAATTTCTACGTGTATTCGTCATAATTGATCGAAATTTTGCTTTTTTTGTGTAATTTTTTACTAGTCTATACCGCATATTTTTTTCTCTTACGTATTTTTTACGCGGTCTCGTCGCTTTGTTTGTGATTTTTTTTTGAATATATACGTTTTTATAAAAGGTTTCATTTGGACACGTGGTGGGCCCGTGACATCTCCATCGGGGAGACACTACCGCCTTCGAATGGCGGATTTCGCGACAAAAAAAAATTTTATCGGCAGAAATTTTTTTGTATATTTTTTTTTATCTCGTTAAAAGCCTGGAACTCTGCTCGGCAGAGTGTATATCCGGTGGTGGCAAGCCGTTCTCTTGCCACTGGCGCCCGTTTTTTTTTTTGTTAATATTTTTTTAGTTTTTATTATTATTTTTTTGTAAAATTCAATTAATATTGAAAAATTCAGAAGGAAAACCGAAGAAAGTCGAATTTATAACAAATGGCCCCCTAAACAGGGACTCGAAGTCGTAATTCACATAACTGGATTTACATCAAATGGCACTCCGAAAGAGGGACCAATAGTCCAAATTCACATCAATACATATATACATACACATTAACATTTATATATATATTATTACCTGCCTACAACAAAATGATCGGATGAAATTGTAATTTGTTTCTGTAAATTCTCTAATGAATGTTGATAATGATATGTACTGAGGGTATATGCTATAATCGATCCCGGTTCATTTTCGTATACTACAATCGGCAGTGAACAGCTAACGTTTAATAGGTAATGTTCATTTGGATTAATTGGGTTCTAAAACAAAATTTAGTACATTTTAAATTTGCAGTAAAAATACGTAAAACTACTTTCAGTGTTTACATCTATCCATCTAACTTTCACATCTTATAATATCGGTTTTCTCTGTTCGTAGGAAACACTTAATAACAACTTTGGCAGTGATCATATTCTTATTGTTATAAACAACCTTTCTATTATATACCATTTTCCTCCTCTCATGCTTCTTCGTGGTTTCTTCCTAAAACAAATTGGTCAAAATTCTGCTCAATCGTTGATTCTTCTCTTTCACATACTCAATCCGATCCTAATCCAATCTCTCAGTACAATTCTTTCATTAATTCAATTTATTCATTTCTTTCCCTATTGGCGTCTCCTTAACTTCCCTTCACGAAGAAGAAACAAACTTCTGGATTTTCTATGGTGAAACGCTGATTATAAAATTGTTTTTTGACTACAGCATTATTATACCTTTAAGGCTTTTCGTTCGTTTTCTTCTCTCTTAAACTTCCTTTCTTATAAAAAAATCAAATGCTAACGCCAAATATGTACTTAAGGGTTCTAAGAAAAACTCCTCGAAAGATTATTGTATACATCTTTCTCAACTTTCTTGCGTTATACTCTGTATCAGGGAAGTGTCAGGGGCCCTTAGGGATTCTTCTTGCATTCGTCCTAACTTTAATCTTCCTGTCGAAAGTCTCGTTCCGTTTATTAACTCTATTGCTCCTGAGTACATTCTTTCTCTTAAAAAAACTTATTCATTTTATCTTTCTCTTCCTCTACTTCTCATGTTTTGACATTGCCCTTTAATATCAACGAGTTTAGCATTTACATTCTTAACGCCGCTCTTCTCTCTTTAAGGATCCCCTTCTATTTTCTTTTATAGATGATATTTTTTTATATTCCACTCCTGAAACATTACTAAGCTTTGAGGCTAATGACGAGCTTAGGCTTCTTTCTCGAATTTGAGAACAGTCCTCTTCAACATTCATTTTTCAATTTTTTCTTCAAAATGTTTGCTCCCATATAACGCTTCTTTCTTTAATCAATTATTCCATTATTCAAGCAAATTTCCTCTTTCCGATACGTTGTGGTGTCTCGTTCAATAGCCAGCTTTCCTTTCATGAACATGTAAATGATTTTTGTACTTTTTCTTTAAAAGATTAAACCTCCTCATAGCACTCTCCGTAAACAAGTAGCGCGGAGAGGAATACTTTAGTCCTTATTATTTTGTATAAATCTATTATCTTATCGAAACTATACTATTGTTCTTTCTTGTAAGCTGATGCCTTGAAATTTGTTCTCTCTAAACTCAACCGGATCCAAAGTTTGTGTCTTTGCCTACATCCTGAAACTCTAAGGTCTACTGTTTGCCAAGCAGAAATTCCTTCAGAAGCTAATTTTGCTCCGTTGTTTATCCGCAGATCGTAGTTAAGATATCGATTTTTAAGTAAATATCTTCCACTCTCCTCCTTTTCCAAATTTATCCATTCCGATATATATTCCTTTTCCACCACTAGCCCTCTTCTTGCTCATATATTTCTTTTCCTATGTCAGTTTTTCCTTACATTGTTTGCTTTAATAAAACTCCATATTTTATCCTAAACTTTCAAATATTTTTCTCCCCTCTAAATTAGTTTTCCTTCTTGTGTCTCATAATCATCTCCCGATTCGACTGTTAGTAGTGAATTCAATTGCACCCTCAATTCTACATTTCCCTTTCACTCTCTTATTTTCATCAACGTTCAAACATATCGGAAGGAGTGCGGATCACCTTTACGATCCCGTCTCTTGTTCATTCGGAATCCATTGAATTATCTTCCTTTTGCTTCACCAACACTGCCGAATTCTTAGCTGTTTTGTGTGCTAATCTTAATATCTCTTTTTCTAGTTTTCTGGTGCTAAAAGTGTACTACTAGCCATTATTTCGTCTTTTCTACCTTCCACCTCCCTCGATAGATCCAATTATCCTTTTTATTTGATCTTTAATCTTCAAGTTGTCCACTCGTCGTTCTATCCATACTGATGTCCATGGACATGTAGAAATTGAGAACAGTGAGTAGGCCGATTTATTAGCCTAATCTCTTGCACATACTGGTCGATTTATCAAACTGTTCCTCCAAATTTTAGTGATACATCTATCCTTCTTCTTTTTATAATGCTCAATATTTTTACCTCTCAATTCAGCCTTTCTTATTTTTCCGATCACGATACTACGATTATTATCGTTTCCACATTAGCTATAATTTTCTTCCTTCATCTCTCTTTCGTTTTTCTCTATTAACTCTCCTTTTCGCAAATCCCGTCCTGACGACGGCAGTTTAATTTGCAATACCAATCACAATTTTTCTTTGAATGTTCTGGTACCTCCGCTGAATGATCGGTTTTTTATCTTCAACTTTTAGACCTGTCTCTTCTTAACCTTATCAAACGTATCCTTCATTCGTATGTCTCCTACAGTTCTCTGTCTCTTTCCTTTTTTAATTGTTGTAACTGTATTAAAATTTAATTTGTTTTTTTTTTATTCTAATATCTTTACCCGTAGTGTTGGGGGAAAAAAAACTGTTGCATGTCATAAGAGATTTTCTAGCCGAGGCCAGCAACGGCGATTAATCAATTTATTACCTAAATTTACATTTTTTTATTATTAAACATTACAAATGAATTACGCAATTAAAAAACAGAATTATTACCGAAAGAACATTTGTGCTTGAATTGAATGAATTTAATAAGAATTGCGGCAACAATGCTTTAATTTTATCCGATGGTTGGGAAACTTGGTTTACAATAGATTCATTTGCGTGCGACGACATTAAAGGCGGCTGAGCAGCTTGGTCACTAATATTTGCTTTCTCAACTAGATAAGGAAAATAACAGACACATAGTATATTATTTTGTTTTCAGTAAACGCATAAAAAAACTTCTTTTATATGATTAAAAAATGTTCTCTACTTATTGATAGTAGTTGATTATATACTATTATAAGGAACTGTATTTTAAATCAAACGCACAAAATAAAGAAAAAATAAAAAACACGTATAAACCAAAACCGGTTATGGAATTTAATAATTACTTCGAATTAAAGCTGGAGTTTTTTCATTATTTATCAAATTAATTTGGAATATTTAAAATTTGTTAAAATAGATTTTTCAATGAAGTAGATTAAATAAAACTTATTTCTACACATTTTTAAAAACTTTTTTTCGACATTTAAAAAAAAAAACTTCTAAAAAATTTCCAAAAACAGAATAGAAAACGAAATTTTTTCACAAAAAACGTAAAAATATCAAAAAATATGGGTTTTATTTAAATTTAACATCTTTAAAAAAGGAAAAACATAAGAAAAGTTTACAAAAATTATTATTTTTTTTAAAACCCGAAATTAATTAAAATTTAAAAAACAACTATATATTTTAAAAGCAATTTAATTTATTCGAAAAAACGAATTTTAATGGAGAGAATTATTGTTTTTTTTTTTTTTTTTAAATTAGTTCTCTGTAGTACGTTAAAAAACGATGATGTGATTAGAGAATTATAAATAAGGAGAAAGGATACAGTAAACATATATAAGAATGGTCGCTGGAACAAATAATCCACTAAAGTTATTTCTTGAATGAGTAAGATCTTAAAAATAACTACGTGATTATAATTTTATTATCGCTACATCAGAAAATAAAATAATGAAAGATTAAGAAGAAGAAAAAAAAGAAAAGAAAAAAACCTAGTCTAATTGTGATCTTTCTTTCATTGTAGCCGAAATATTAAGGTAAAAACATCCTAGGGGGCTCCTAAAAAGTATGAAAATCCAATAACCACGAAAGAGAAATTTTAATATCTTTAGAGTGTTACAAATTGAAAACAAACTCTTTTATAAAATAAAAGTAAAATTAGAACAAAATGCAAACGATATACTAAACTCGAGAAAAATAATATCGAGGAACTAACCTCGCAGTTCCGATGTATTTTCGTCCGAATTACTATCATTGCTATAGAAAATCGATCGACAATCTTTTTCTTCATCTAATTTTTGAGTTTTATCCGAAGCTGGATCATCAGATGTAATTTCGTTTGTAGCAAAAAAGGGCATTTGAGAAAATCGTTTCCAAAATTTTTCCGTATCTTCGAAGCAATCATCGGTACTTACCTCCGACTGTAATTGTGCACATAGCATACGCGTAAAAAATTAAAAATATTTGAATCATATATACGAGGCAAAGTTTCTTAACTATCGATCAAGATTAATAATAAAGATGGGAGGAGTACATTTAAACTAATTAACTTGCGTGATTTAAGTGTTCATTATGATGGTAAAAATTTATCCACATCCATTTGGCTTGCAATCGAAATTATTTACTATATTTCAAATGTAAATTGCGCCACTGATAAAATTTCATAGTCTAAATAAACGAACAAGCTTATTTCGAAGGAAACTCAAAATAGGAACAATTGATACCAATTTTTTTGAATAGGATTAGGATGATTTAATTGCGAATAATTGAAAAAATTGCAGCAAATATTAGGTCAGTTAGACAAGATACAGACATCATTATTACATTCCCACGATTTTAATCAAACGGTTAAGAATGGTCATCATCATTTGTCAAAGATTGAAGCGAGCAATAAGCGTGCATTTTATTAATAAAAAAAAAAAAATTCTCCTGACCAGGTATCGGGGGGATTTTGAAGTTAAGGTTTGCAATATACTAAGCCTAACGGCACTGATAAGAGCAAAGGAACTACTAGTTTCTTTCTCTTGATACTTTCTCAGATTCCTCTGATACCCAATTGTTTCAAGCTGGATAAATCTTAGAGTGACCTGAATCCGAAGCAGAACAAGACTCAAACTCGTAACCTTTGTATACCACTGCGATACCAAATTTTATTAATAGAGGAATTGAATAGAAAAAAAAAAACCAGAAAAAACTTATGCAATTAGCAGAATCAAAGATAAAATCACGATTCATTTACAAAGCCTTGTACTGCATTTCGAGAAGCAAAAAAATTGGAATTATATTTAAATATGAAAATTAGTAATCGTGCAAAATTAAAAATAACAAAACTTTTCTTATCGATACAATACCAATTGTACAAATAAACAAGAGGAATAATATTAAAGAGTCAATAAACGAACTAAAGTTTTAAAAAAAAATGGCAACACCGATGAGAGCTACTTTACACTCTAAACTAATACTATGTTTATTATCAGGGATGAATCCAGTGGGGGTTTTAGCTTGATACAAGCTACTTAAGAATGCGGCAATTTCATGGGAAATAAAATTCTTTTTATTGGCTTTGTTTACAGTTATGTCAAAAGTTGCTGCCAAAACATTTTGAAATGGTTCAATTTGTCGTATATTTTTAAATTTCAAAATTACGAGATTTATTTTTGACGAAAAAATGAAACTTCATAAAATAACAATAAAAAAAAAAAAAATGATCTCTTAAAATTTTACTTTGACGTTTGCTTGCTATTCTATGAAAAATCTGATATTCTTTCATTGCAAATGTGCGAAAGACGTAAAATACTCGTGAGCTGAAAAAATTAATCGCTGCGTTTGGTATTTTTTGTCTGCGTAAACGGGAACTCTCACGTTTCACGTCGATCCATTTATTATTAATATCAATAAATTGTTTAAACGTTTCTTTTCGGTTTTCATTTATTCTTTTCTTTTAAAGCGACATGATCTATAGATAACTTCATTTCCGTTTCTGTTGTTTTTTTCTTTTTTTTCATTTCCAAGAAAAGTCCATTTAAAACAGCTGAAACATCACGGCGTATTCGTTTATTATAAAAAGATAATGAACCCATTAGAATTTTTTAACAATATGTTCTTTAATGCTACAATTAGATTTAATCATTTTAAAACCAATTGAGAAAACATTGTTGTTTACAATCGGTTATTTTACTTGAAATTTATTGTTCACACTTGCTTTTTCATTATTTTAAATTACGTAATAAATCACATCTCACATATTTGGTATTACTCAGGAATATCCTAAAAAAATGTTCTCAGTAAAAATATAAAAAAAATCTCTGCCCCCCAAGAACATAAATTACCCCCCCCCCCCCCCCCCCCCGAAACAAATTCCTGAATTCATCACTGTTTATTATTATGATTTTTGTTTGGTATAACTCGCATATGTTTAGTCGTTTTATTGTGTATTGCGTCTTTACATTTTTGTTTTTGCGGAAGAAAAGGTGTATCCGCAAGAAACAGATATAGCAAAAATGATCGAAATAGATTTTATATACTGAATTATGTTGACATTTATTATGTAAAATTCAAATGCCACGTTGAAATTCTATAAAAACTGAAATTTCTTGTTAATATTTTTATTTTACTTTCCCTTCTACGGAGTTGTGGTTTAGTTAAATATCAAATTTTTAAACATTCCGCGTGTTAATCTACAAATTAGTAAACATATTACAGCGCAATTATAAATAACTAAGATACAGCAAATATTTTAGTTCAGAAACGTTTTCAACAATACCTCATCATCAGTTAAAGAAAAATTTCACTGTGGCGCTGGTGCGCTCTTTGTTGATGATATTTTAATTGTCGAATAGCTTATGTGAAAAGTATAGAACAATTAGAATTATCTTACCTCATCAATAATTTTCGATTTTTGTGGTTGCTGTTCGTCCAGAATAGCCGTTCCATTATTATCATCTGTTACCTGAGAACTAGATAAAGAAGAGGATTTTGTTTTCGGTTTTTTAACATCCAATTTATGAAACAGCGCATTCCAGTTATACAAAATTTCAGCTACAGACCTTTTCAGCAGTACAATCGAATCTTCTAGCTTACATAATTCCGCATAGATCTGTTTGTCTAACATGAACAATTTGAAAAAACAAATAAACAGAAAAGCAATTTTTAATGTAGCATAAAAAATCCTGCCCCACTGTAGAGCAGTATTATGCGATTTCGTCAGCGAAGGCTCAAGCACAATTAAGGTTCGCGAGAAAAAATGTATAGATTCATAAGTCTTTACGTAGGCATTTATATAAAAAATCCAACCAACATTAATATCAGCATGGTACATACCTTTGTAATGACCCAAATCGCGTCACTCTTTGTCCGGGTAGAAAAGTCAATATGAAAATCAATAAAAAAGTGGTCGTTGCACTTTTTCAGTCATATCAATGAACGTAACAGCTTGCTAGCAACCATATATTCTATAACTAGGTAACCGAATAACACAAGGGAACGTGCATCATGTTTTATACTTTCAAATGTAGTCTTTTGTAAATTACCTGGCAAAGCACTGCGTCTTTTTTTTTTTTAATTTATTTCAACGGCGCATAACACAAATTTAGTTTTACGAGTAGTAGCAAAAGTATACTTAAATACAGCTTTACAAATATATTCACTAAGAACAGAAAATAATTTTTTAAGCGTTTAAAATAAAGAGTGTGAGGTGCTCATGATTACAATTAAAGCTTGAA
Source organism: Icerya purchasi (assembly GCA_039619475.1). NCBI lineage: Eukaryota > Metazoa > Arthropoda > Insecta > Hemiptera > Monophlebidae > Icerya > Icerya purchasi. The sequence continues at coordinate 147,827,025 of CM077115.1, forward strand.
TTGCGTAACAGATAGTAAAAAAATTTGCTAAACAAGTAAGTTCTTGAGAGAAAATAAAAATAAAATAATGATCCGATTTCATTGATACCGTAATCAAAAATAATAACCAACTCAAAAACCAACAATGAACTCACCAAAAAACTTATTTTAAGATAAAATTATTAAATTCCTTTAGCTAACATAAATGATGGGAACAGTGTAAAAAATGCTGCTTATTAAAAAGAAATTCTATATTCTTTACAAATTCCGGAAATTAATTTCAGTTAAATAATTATTTAACAAAAGACCAGCGGGGGATTTTTTTCGATAATATTTATAATTAGACACACACGCTATATATTATGGCAAAAAAATTATGATTAATACACTTTTACCTGTAGCACTGAAGATTTAGACAAAAAGAAATTACCGTATATTAAATCAAACAAAAGAGAAATGTATTCCAATGACTGTAGTGTTAACCCAGATAAAAATGTCTTTGGTCAGCGAAAAATCCGAAGATAAACTGAGTGATCGTATCTAAATGTTGAACTAAAGCCGAATCCAGTAACAGTGGCAGAACGTCGAGAATTGTGCAATTAAGCTTTTTACAATGTACCAAGAATAATGCCGAGAATAATATTGGGAAATAGTTTCTTATTCTCTTAGATCATTTTTCTGATGTACCCAGTTCAATTTCAGATTAGGTAAGTGACTTGAGCTGAAACGAGGCAATTGATAAAAACCCGTGCCTCCGGTTCAATAGCAGAGTACCTTAACTACTAGGTTATGGCGTAGAAAACCGTGTAGGTTTAGTGATACTGTATTTTTCTAAAAAAGTCGTTCCGGCGTTTTTACATGTTATGGAAAAAATACTAAAAAACTGCAGTACCTGATGGTTCGCTAGTATCGTCCAAATCGAACGAACTTAATGAAACTTGAATAGCTTCTACGTTTTGTTTGAAAGCAGCTTGTTGTTTCGTCAGATGGAATTTCATTCCTTGCATTGTCGATGACGCTGCATTAAAACAAACGACGGACGGCATAAGAAGAATTTATACATTATAATAAATCTAAGTAAATGGTAAAACAATTTAGCATTTTAAATATTGTTTTATTACATTGTATTATAATTTATAAATATTAAAACGCATGAAAAGTAATTCACGCAATTAATTTTCTTACAAGCGTTTAAATAGTTCATAAAAGAAAATAGTAGTGTAATTCTCAACTGCTTGCTAGAATTATTATTTCAATTAATGTATATCCTCAGAAACGTTTTCGGGCAGAGCCCATATTGAGCCGGAAAAATACACGAATACAGAAGGGAATAAATGTTACGAACCAATTATAAAAAGTTTTACAGCGCGAACATAAAATCGATGTGTGTTGCGAAGGAAAAGTAAAATCATACTAAAAATTATTAGACGGACTATATCATATTTATAAAGGAAACTTTAAAAGAAAAGCGGGTTACACGTTATGTTTATATAAAAAACAAGGAAAATCAAAGAAATCAAAGTGAAACCGGAGAAATAAATTAAAGGTGCCTGATCGATTCGCTATATTTTTAAACGTTATAAATGTTCATTTAATGTTTATTTTAATTTTCACTTTTTTTTAAAAATATTTCCATAATGGTTGATTAATATAACCCATTCAATTACGCATTAATCCCATTTTACAATATCCTATTCATTTATTATTATACTCATCTATTTAAAATATATACTTAACGCTTGGATTTTTTAATATAAATGCACACTACTGTTTGCGCGATACTCGATTTCATTAACTGTAAATTTATTAAATTCATAAAAAAGTTTGTTTGTGAGTTCATCTACATATTACCATTACACATTATGTTATTACCATTAAATCCTTGTAAAACGTGTCCTGTATTATCCTGTAAATTACATCTAATACATCTATCTGAATATGAAATTTTAAATCTTTTTAGATAATCTTTAAACATTCCACGACCTGATATGAAGTGTACGTTAAAATAATTTGGTACATAAACATTACTGTTAATTCTTTCAATTAGGCTTGGAAAAAACTTAAATGTGTTACCCCATTATACTTTTCTCACATTTTCTGGAACTTATCAATATAATATTTATTTATTATCTTTTTAAATTTCTTTAATTTAAATAATTTATTTCTTTTACTAAAACATGAGTTTTCATATACTACGTTAATAAAATAATGTATTATGTTGATTTTGTTTTTAATTAAAAATAGACTTATATGTTTCTTATCTCCATTTATAATGGCATGATATTTGACTAATGATGAGTAATAACTAATTATTCTATATGATGTAATTAATTTTAATGCCAATGTTCTTGGATAATTTTTCAAAATTTTATGAAATCCTTTAATTTTATGCGCGTCAATATAAATTGTTAGGTAACATCACTGATTTATATAATATAATTCCCTTCTTATAATTTAATTTACTATCGTTGTTGTAAAGTTTATTAAAAACACATATAAATTTTGTTAATCTACTTTTAATATAATTAATGCAGTTATAGAATTTTAATTTATTAGTAATTCGAAATACTTAATCAGCTATACGCATTTAATTTTCAATATATATTGATTTAAATTAAAAGGGCTAATTATATTTATTTTGTTAAATGCTATGTAATCTGATTTCTTTTTTTACATTGATATACAGGCTAAATTTATTCAAAAACTCTTCTGTATATTTATAAAAATGAATGTTTGTTTGTCCTGTATGCATTCCTGTACCGCTAGACAGATCATACTAAAATTTTCAGAGTATATTCGTGTTGTCCAAATGAAGGTTTTTAAGGTATAATTGAGTTTTCTACCCCTTCTCTATCACGAAATATGTTTTAAGTAGTTGAGATGTGACCGGCGGTACCGAAATGTGTACGGGACGAATAAAAAAAAAATTAATTTTTATGAAATTTTAAATCAAATGATTACCATGTTAAATATAAATTAAACGTAAAAATTTAAATAAAATAATTACTACGGTAAATAATTGAAATCATCAAACCTTCATGACATGATATAAACATACAAGTCGTGCTCCTAGCCTAGCTGTTGTACTCGTTGCGGAGTTAAAAAAAAAAGTAGCGTTTTCTATTATTTTTTACAAAGAAATAAAAAATCCTGCAACGGAATTTTCAATATTTGCACCCAGGAATGTTATTTATACTCGAGTTTAAAATCTTTTCTCAATTACTGCAGTTTACTGTTGTGGTAATAAATTAATTTTAATAAATTGAAAGATATGAGTGAAGAAGATGCTCTTTTAAATGTGTATTTATGAGAGATCACCGTGTGAATAACTCGGTCCTTTCAAAATAATGGCTATGTATGCTGTTTAGTTGAACGAAATTTTTTGTTAGATCATGACAGATAGATTATAGAAAGATCGATAATCTTCAGCTAAACATGAAGACTATTTTTTGTTGGACAGTGATAAGTATGTTTTCCAAAGAGAGGAAGAATTAAGCAGTATTGATGGGCGAACTGAAAATTAAAATTATAAAAAAATTTAAAAACTTCAAAAAAATTGTAACAAATCCGTGAGATTTGTAATAATATTTAACTTACAGGCCGTCGATGTACTATCATTCTCTAACGAATAGAGTTTTTCTAAAATCGAACTAAATACTTCATGACCCATAAGCGACCATTGTTTAATTTGATCTAATACCGACGCCATATCGAACTTTATCGTAGGAACCCTAAGTACTAACGGTGGAAATGAAATCTCCCATAACGAAATCGTACTATTTCTAACGGAATAACAGAAAATTCTAAATTAATATACGGGGAACAGTATACAATGAAAATGGTTTCCATTACGGAACAAAACAGTATATCAGCTTCGATAAAAAAAACAAAAAGAAAAAAAAAATTCGTCACTAAAACGATTAACAAAAATTGGTATAAACTTATCTTTATTATGTCTGTTTATTTTGAATAGCGAACGAATCCGAAATTTTCGTTAATAATTCAATCAGTTATTCGGAAAAAAACGCTTGTTGATTTGTTTTTAAATAAATATATTTATAAAATATTTATTATTAAAGAATTTAGCTCGTTTTATTTTGATTTTTTCTTCTTCTTTTTTTTTTTTTTTGTATATTTAACGATATACCAATAAAAAGTGAGAAGTACAACGCGGTTTAATTAGTAAAATCCGAAATCGAAAGAAGAAAAACTGAAAAAATAAAAGTTACAGAAAATTTAGGGGAAAAAATTAAAATGTTTGGCGCAAAGAAGGCTAACACCACTATCTTTATTAGGGGCTTTGCTCTTATCTCGCATCACTAATAGTATCTAGAAGTCCAGCAGCAAGTTTGTTTGGATGACTTTTTGGTCTCCTTGCGTGTTTTCGGGCATGAGCTTTAACAGCATCAGCCAAATATTCTATAGATAAATCTTGATGCCAGGTTAAGTTTGTTGCATACCATGGCGCCTTGGTTAGGAGTCTAAGGATTTTATCCCGCGTAACCTGTATCATCCTTAGATTTGTAGGTTTAGCACAGCCCCAAAAACTCTGAAAATCCAAAGAGGTTTATACATTAAACGTTTATTATCAATATTTAAAACGCTATTTCTTGCTATGAACCGGTACATTTCTTTAATACGAATATCTAATTCTCTTTTTTTGCGTGTTTTCACCTTCTGAGGTAACGCTGACACTTGATTGGTGAAAAAAACTAGCTAGAACTTTTTAAAAAGTCATCGACTTCTACGCCCGCAGCAGCCGTTAAGACGAACAAAATCTTAAATCGAAAAATGTAATTTTTACTTTTTATCAACACAGCATGAAATTTGTCACTGCTTTAATCTCGTATTTCATTCTTTTGATTACTAGAAAAATCTGAAGTGATTTTCTATTAACTATATGGAGTAAATGAACACATTAGTTTCGCAATCGTTTGTAGTACTTATAAGTTCCATACATTAAACATCATCATCATTATCTCCTCAACCGTTCGGTTATTCGTATATTTTTTTTAGCTACATCACGCCAGTACTTTTTTCAAATTCTCTGACTTTCAATAAATTTCCCTGTGATCTTTTTCAGTTTTCCAGAAAGTGACAACACCCTGACTATCTCTGAAAATTATTTTACATTTTAAATTCGATGTACAGCGCATTAGTACCTATTACAAAAACCAAAAAAAAATTAATCTATGAAAAAAAATAATGAACGCGGTAAAAGTTCATCGGAGGAATACTGATTTATAGTGTGTTAAAGATCTATAATAGAAAAATTGGAAAAAAAAAACATCGATATTTGATTACGTAATAGGGACAGATGAAACTAACGGAAAAAACTGAAAATTTAAATAATGCTATATCGATATAAATTTCTGACTTCTTTAAATAGATCAAATATGCAAATTTTAAAACCGCTAAGGCGTCAAAGAGAAAAAAGTCATAATTTGCGCGCAAATAGTCTGTGATATATCGAAGGATATCCGCTTTATAATAAATATTGTACATTACGTTTAATGTTAATAATATGCTCTTCCGACATAATGTTTTTTATTTCACATAGAAAATTTAAAATAAGAAAGCGTCAATGACGTTCTCTGTTTGTTAGTGTTTTGCCACTATTTTATCTTTCTTATCAATGTTTCAGAATCAGAAAAAAAAACAAACAAATACAAGTTCTTTGTTTTGCTGAAATTTTGGACCAAATGTAAATTTCGAATATCAACACGTTTAAAATTAGGAAAAAATTCTTAATTTTTTTTTGAAAAATTACGCTTATTATGATTTTTTTCCATGTCATGCATAAAAAAAAATCGATTTCAAGTTTTTGTTTTTTATCGTTTAAAATTAGGAAAATGTTAGATTCTGCATCCAGCACACAAACTGGTTAGTGTATATTTCGTTTGAATTTTACTCGTAACTGTAAGAAGTATATAAGTTAATATGCGTAATATTTTACACGTGATAATAGTTCTTTCTTTTCCAAATTCGTTTCAAATAAAATAGTGGATTTGTATTGATCGATAAAGTATACTATGATGTATTATTAAATTTAGACAACTTTAATGATTGCATCATGTCGGCAAGTGTGTATTTGAGAATCTATAATTTACCAATAATTGAAATATTTACTTTGGTTCTTTAAAAAGTCACGAAACTAATAATTTTCTCGAGCACAACTCAAAATTGCTAAAAATTCAAGAAGTCGATAAACAAATTTTCGAAATTTTGACGCTAAAACTTCGAGAAAAAAACCAAAACCTTTAAAAAATCCAGACTACCAAGTCTCCCGTGAATAAACTTCTACATTATCAATATAAAAACAAATCTACTTAAGCTGCTATCAAATTGTAAGTATTGTTTTATCGCCGGTCAAGTAAACATAAAGCAATCGTTTTCGGTCAGAAAATTAATTTTAAATGATAACCATTGTAGATTTCAAACCGAAAATTACGTAAATAAATTTAATCAATAATACACGGCTTTTAAAAAACTACTGTAAGAATTAAAGGAGAGCTAGTACCTCTTTAAATAAATTACTTACGTTTTTTTTTAATACTTTTTTGTAATATTTCACTGCTGCAGCTGTAAATAGGTGTTACTGCTAGACAGCATCTGTTATGAGCAATAAAATCCGAGAAGAAAAAAGTATTCAACAACGCTCAATCGTGTGCAGTTTACTGGCTCAACGAGTACAATAATAAATACTCGATACATTAAATTTCAAATTACTTTATCCGATCCATACTTGTCATTTTGGCGTTTTGTTATAACCACTAATAAAAATATGTTTCTCTCAGCGTTGAAGTTAATAGGTGTGTTCGCCAAAAAAAAAAAAAAACAAAAAAAAACAAAAAAAAAAACAAATCAAGACAGAGTCGTTTTTTCCATTTTAAAGCAAAAGTATTTTATGCACATTTCGGAAGGTGTATTTTGGCTTTTTTTAGACAGTTCATATAATACCGGAATAATTACATGAAATTATTTGAAAATTAGGCAAAAATTAAAATTTTTTTATAGTTTTTTTTTTTTTTAAATTAAAAATCAAAAATGCATTAACTATTTTTATGTTATATAGTTGCCGTGAAATGTAAAACGGAAAATTACTTATTATATTTCAAATAAATTTAGGTAACTGTTAATTTCTTTCAACTACATTTCAGAATTTGCGAGCACTTAGTTATTTTATAAGTTAAAATTATGTACCTAAATATAGCTACGATATTATTGTAGAAGAAGTACTGATAAAAATTATGATGGAGTAGGTGCTGACATTCATCTTCATTTACAGTGCGGCATACGTATTTCGTACCATAAAATCGCAGCTCGAGATATTTAGCGAATGATAGACCCCAAGTATCATTTGACATAGCTGTTACCGGCGTGCTCTGAAAATAGAATTATTCGGTAACTAAAAGTAAGCTGTAAAGGGAGTCTCGTATTATTTACAAGCGTCACGAATCGCGAATTTAAGGTTCATATGTACCTTATCGAATAAGATTTAAATAATATATGTAACAGACGAAACAACGCTATTTATTTATTTTTTATATTCAAATCCTATTGTGGTCACCGTTTACTTATAATTTCCTAGTTATCAATTTCCATCGGTTTTCAGGAGTCAAAACAAATTGGATATTAATATATGAAAATACCATTGATTTTATAAATGAGTTAAGTAACTCTCTTTTCTATTACAATCAACGGTTTCACCTTACTCGGGCCCAATATAACAGACTAAACTCGTCAAAATATCATTATATAGATAATGAAAATCGACTACACATATAAAACGAAAATAACAAATAATTCTTTAATGTGTAATTTAAAATTCTATAACGCATAATTTACGTAAGAACAATTCTATGCATTTTTATTATAATTAAGTAATAAATAACGTATGTGCACTTATCGTTATATCTGAATAATCGCTTGATATTATGATTTCAATTTCCACTCCCTGATTTATTTTTTGGTCGATTTCTTCAGATTTATTTAGAAATTGTCTCATTTCGCACGATTTCTAACGTAATTTTGTTTCTTAAAATTTCCTTCTTTATTTAGTTTCTTTTTTAAATCGCTACTTAAACCTTATTCTTAATATGCTTACTTTTATAAATAACACGATTTAAAATTTTTTTAAATATTTTTATTTAATTTCATTATTAAATCAAAGAATAACGTATCTTCTTCTTGACGTATAATCGTCGGTTATATAAGAAATGTGGTAAATAATAATACATAATTCTTAATTATAATTTTAGTTTCAATTTTGTTAACCGTCTTTTAGTTCATTTACATCCTCTAACGTTAAATGTGAGGGTGAAAATTCATTACAGTCATCCAGTATATGTTGCATTGTCTGTTTGGAATTTCCGCACTGGCATGCAGCTGTCGTCACCATACCCCATTTCTGCATTAAATAACCGCATCTTCCCTGTCCGATTCTAATTATGTTAAGAGTCTTCCACTCTTTTCTAGGTAAATCCATTCCTGCAACTTCTTTCCTTGGGTCGATTACTAAGGAAACGTCTACCGCAAGTGTTAGACGGTTAACTACTCCACTTCAACCGTTGGTTAAGCAAAGACTTAAAAAGAAAAGAATAACGTATGAACAATATGAACAACATGAAACTTGACTAAAACTGATAAGAGAGCTAATCTCCTTTTACTACCAATCGAAATGTCGTTTTTCATTGCCTTATCGTTGCCAGATTCCCTGATTTTCCTAGTATTATAATTATTATTATTATATCGTATCCAGTCGGCTTTTATAGTCCATTCTTTGTCCAATACTTCAGAAAAGTTAATGTTTCTTCGTCAATATCTTTATATGGTTTGACGCAGTCAAACTTCCCAATTACACCATAGTTAAATAGAACCGTTAATTTATTACGGTATTTCTACCTGTGATCTATTAATTAGTAAATATTCTCAATCTTATTTACTTGTAACTTTGGAACCATAACCAATATATATGTACTATAGGGATGGATTGAAGCTAGTTAAATTATAAAGCGACAATTTTGGTTTTTTTTTTTTTTAAACTGAAACAGTCGTAGGTTTTAATTTGGCTTTAAGCTGGAAAAATTTTACTATTTCAGTAGTTTCGGTTGTGTCGCATATCAGTAGTGACTTAGTGTTACTGCGCGTCGCAATTCTAACTCAGTTGCCTCTTTTGAGATTGCATCGGTGAAACCAACATTCTTTCCTAGAAATACAGCAAATAAACCAAGTGCCCTTGATATAGTTATTGCAAAAAATTTTAATAATCATACAACCCCGAAATCGATAGGAAACTTGTCCTCCGATCACAATCCAATCACTTTTACAATAAATGATCAAGTGCACTTTATGCCAGAATTTAACTATAGTAAAGCAAAATGGAAGGACTACAAAAAGCAGGTACAAACGCAAATAAAAATACCTTTGACACTAAACACTGCAATGGAAATAGATAAATATATTAAATATTTCAATTACATAATACTGTCCGTGGAAAAAAATCACATACCGTTAAAATCTCCGAATAAAGTAACAAGAGAAATATCGAGCAATACAGCAACCTTAATTAAAATTAAAAACTTTATTAGAAAGAAAAGTCAAAAAAGAAATAACATCTCAGTAATATATAAAGCAATATATAATCATTTATGTAAACTAGTTCGAAATAAATTAATCATAGAGAGAAATAACCAGTGGAATAGACTTTTAAAAAGACTGACGCCGAAGGATAACTCTTTGTGGAAACTGAATAAATATTTTCGTAGAAATCATGCGGAACTGCCGCCGATCAAAATACCAAATACAAACAATGAATATGCATATGATCTCGAAAGTAAGGCAAAAATTTTAGTAGAACACTTTAGCGAAATACAAAAACAAAATCAAGGTTTATCTACTCATAATCATTTAATGAACATCAGAAGAACTAGAAATAAATACTTCGTGACAAAAGCAAATAACGCAACAAATAATTACATAACTAGCCCCAGGGAAGTAAATACACTTATAAAAAGCCTAAAAAACAAAAATTCTGTAGGACACGATAAAATTAGCATTAAAATGATAAAGAACTTACCAACAAAAGCAAAAATGTGTGCTTATTCAACTCATGTTTTAGATTACGCTATTTTCCGTTACAATGGAGTCTCGCAGACAGTACCTATACCTAAGCCCGGTAAGGATGCTTCCCTGGCCGAAAACATACATCCCATCAGCTTACTAACTAACATAAGTAAATTATTTGAAAAAATTATACTTACAAGATTAAGAAAGCAAAGTGATGAAAATAATATAATATGCGATAATCAATTTGGTTTCCGACCTAAACTTAGTACAACCATACAATTAACTAAAATCTGTGATAAAATTACCGACAATTTCAATCTGAACAAACATACAGGAGTATTACTAATAGATATCAAAAAAGCTTTTGACACCACACGGATAGAAGGTACAATTTTTAAACTAATTCAACTTCAGTATCCTTATTCTTTAATATCTATAGTGAAATCATATCTTTTAAACAGAAAATTTTATGTTAAACTGAATAGTTATGAGTCACCTGAATAGCACATAACTGCTGGGATACCACAAGGGAGCATTTTAGGACAGTATTTATTTATAATATTTTTAAACGACATTCCAAAAATCAAAGAGTCTGAAATATACCTATATGCAGATGATACTACAATAGTAGCATCATCCTATAGAACAGACACAATAGCAAATAGACACTGCAAAAAGCAGCTGACACGTTAATAAAATATTTTAAAAAGTGGCAGATTAAAATAAACAACAATAAAACGGAAGCCATTTTATTTACTAGAAGACGACCATGTATACGAAAAGAAGTAATCATCCAAGACAGGTAGGTGAAATGGAAGAATGAAATCCAGTACCTAGGCCTAACACTTGATAAAAGATTAACTTTCACGAAACTAATCAAAAATAAAGTTATAAAAACTTAGAAAGAGATTTTTAACACCTGAAAACAAACTTATTATCTATAAACAAATCATTCTTCCCAAAATATTATATGCAGTAATAATTTCGTCGTCTACCAGTTAAATTATTTTTCAAGAACTCGAAAGAATTCAAAATCATTGTCTACGAATAGTACTAAATAAACCACGGTACACTAACATCAATACTATGCACAAATATGTAAAAATACCGTACATTCAGGAAATAATTACAGAGAACACGCGGAAATTTTTTGGAACGTGCAGTGCATCTGACTTAATATTAATAAATAATATAGGCTCTTATGATTATCAAACCCTAAAGCTCAGATACAAAAAATATAAACATAAAAGGATAAAGCACATACTATTAACTTAAAGGAATAACTCTACGAAACTCTTGTGCCTGGCGATTGCATAATGTTTAAATTATTTGTATTTCGTATTAATGTTAAGCAAGTTGCAAATTTCGACTTCTCGTAGCGTACGTAATATCTCGTTATCGAGTAAATTAGTATAGATCTTTCTTTATGAAACAGACATATTCTTTTACATTCTACCTGAAATAATATTTTAAAGGCCGACGTTGATTTAAGTGGCTCGGTTTCTTTTTTTTTTTTATTATTATTTACCTTTATATACCCCCTAAGAATAATCCTCATGCTTTATCTTCACTTAAAAATCCCTTATAAATCAACTTTAATAAATTTGTCTTTAAATAACTGTTATTTCCCTTTATTCTTTTTCTTTTATTATTGTGGCATGTCATTTTCAATAATCACTTTTCTTTCGCGAACATAAAAAAAATTAATATAATTCTCCTTCTTCAAAAAAATCAAAACTGCTCAAATATCTTTAGTCATACCACTGAGGTGGAGATTCTCCATTACTTTCCGACTCAAAGGGTGCGTTTTACAATCAATTATTTTCATACTTATAACTGCCATCTAGTTCATTCTTATTACCTCCAGATTGCTTAATTCCGATTCTATCCAAACTGATTTTCTTTGGATTACTAATCATACCGGTATATAAACTAACGAAAAAACAGATTCGTCGGTGCAATCTATTGTTCAAACTGGTTACTGTTTTTCCTTTCAAAATTTTCTTCCTTTAATATTAACTGTCTGTCCATGAATTTCCATTTTAGGTTACGACAACTGTCCTTTCTCTTTTTGCTTTATTCTTAATCCTTCTACTTATCTATTCATCTGAATCTACCTTTTCAGCTCTGGTACTACAGCTTTTCACGGCTTTATCATTTTGATGTTATTTGTTTCATCTGCCGTTTTATTTCGATCACAGACTGCTTTTAGCATCTCTTCTTTTTATTTCAATTTAACTTGTTTACCACCTTGTTTGCTTTACCTAGATAATTTAGGTATAATAGTCTGCGATGCTTGTTATATAATTTTCTTCCAATATTTAGCTATCGTTCATTTCTTCTATCAACGTCTATTACTTTTCCCTGTATTGTTAATATGATATTAAGTCCTTCCCCATTGGCAATCCCCTAACTCAAATAAAAAAAAATTAATATTCTACATTAACCGCTAAAATATATCAACCGTATAAATGCTTTAATGGTTGTTTTTTTTCTTCGGAATATCTGTTCCATAGTACGTTTTTATCAAGAATTTGTTTTATATTCTTCTTAAGTAATTCTTCAACAGTCGCATAATTTATTTCGATATTAGCTCGTAATATTTTTGTTTTCTGTAATTTCGCTATGTTTAACTAGACATGCGGTTTGCTGATTTCAATCGTTCAAAAATGTAATAATGATTTCCCAGACGTCATATTGTGTGACGAATATTGACCGGTAAAATAAGACATACCTCTTTATCATGTTGCAATACAAAAACATTAATAAAAATAAAAGTAACTTATTTGTCTAAACTAATACATACAATTTTACATATTGAACAATAGCTCCACGAAAGAATCGACTGACTAGGTTTTTCAGAAAATCCAACCATTTCATGCAGTGTAACGTGAATACAACCGTTTCCATGAACAAAGCGTCTTTCGTGATCCATAATCGGTGTATCACAACTGTTTGATGGGCAAACGTACGATTCACGAAAGCAGTATTTCGCCAAAAAACTACCGAGTGGTATATCATTTTGCCCGTAAAAATCCATGTTGACGACCCTATAACAGTAACGTTAAAGTGAATTTCCTATATTCCGTTTTTGCAATAAATACTAAGTTTATGTTTACACATATAATTCGAAAAATATGGAAACGTACTATGAATATTCATATTTATATATTTTTTTTTTAAAGTAAATATTAATCGCGGACAGTTTTTTAACTTTAGAGATTAACTTTGTACCGTTATTTATGGTAAAAAAAAAACTTTGCTATTAATAATATATTTGAGTGAATTAAATAGTGATAATACTAAATTTTATTTGCTCTTAAATAAACCTTTAACCTTTTATGCCGAAGGAAGTCAATTAATTTAATACGAAGTAATTTAAAATTTTCATATATATCTATATTTACACTTAAATCTATCTGTTTGCATATATATATATATATATATATATATATATATATATATATATATATTATATAATAAAGCGAACAAAGTTATCAAAACTACTGAAATCACAAAATACGTATAAACTTCAAATTTTGTATGTAGATTCCTATAGACTATTAATTGTGTCACAAATGCGAAAAATCAAAAGAAACAGAGAAGACGAAAAATCACTAAAACTCTTAGAATCATTATACGTACAAATATGAAATTCATTGCGTATGTTCTCATTGGCTATTGCACGCTCATAAAAAAGGAATTTTGGCAAATCCATGTCAAACATGAAAAATCACGAAAGATCCCGGATAAAAACGACAAGTTAAAAATACGAAATCCCTAAATCCAAAATTTACATTTTCGAATTGTATTTTTGATAATAATATGCGGCTATTGAAATACTATAACATAGCACTATTAAATAAAAAAAGCTGTTGATTTGATTATCAACAAGTTAATGTTTACTCTTGTTGCGCATTAATTTTTTGGGATCGTCAGATACCAATCTGAGCAATAGAGGTATATCCGCTACGTTCCTGTATAAAAATAACTATATAAAAGGATTACTGGTATATACATAGGTAAAGAAAAAAATTGATAATTTGTTAATAAATAAGAAAATTAAAATGAAATGTCTACTATGGTAAATATAAATTCCAGACGAAAAAATATTAAAGTAAAGTGCTAACGCGTTTGTTTCTTGATATAATAACAAAAATTTAGAAGATTTTTAATTACTCCTAGCTTAACTAAAATACATTTTTTTTTTTTTGTTTACTAAACAAGTTGCGGATCCCACAAGACATATGCCTGCTTGTATTTCTACTTAAAGTAATTTTTTTTAATTTCAGTATATTTAAAATTAACGTTGTATAAAGTGAAATTGTAGATAAAATGGAGTTTGAAATTATCTATTGATAGAGCGTATGCCTGTTCTTTTTCATATCTCATTCGGTACACAGTGACCTCTCAACGACTGTTCAAATTCGAACTAACATTATGTGTCGTGTGGTGAAGATTTAAATAACTTACTCAAACAAAAATCTTAAATTGACGCCAACTATTGAGATTATCTATCGTGGACTGTATTTAGAGTTTGCTTTAATTGTTATATTAATAATATGTTCAAAATAAAGAAAAACTAAACAGAGGAAATAATGAAGACACACAATGATCAAAGAAAAACCTTACATATTACATAAAAAAATAAAGAGAAAAGGGAAGGCAAAGAAAAAAAACAGTCATGTTTTGATTTGTACTTATATTAATGGCCAAATGGTTCGTCGTCAGACAAAATCGGTGAATAGGTAAAGATTTAAATAGATCTTCCGCGAGCAACAGCTAATATATATGTATATATATATCTATATACATTATGGCGTTATATCCCGATGATGGCAAGCTAGAAATTATTTAATTTTCGATCTCTCGGCATTCTCGTGTTGTTTTCTGTCGTCAGAGAAACTGATCAGGTACACTAACATAGCTAAAGGTGAGTATTTCGCATTTTGTCGAAGTTTTGGCAAGTGCAACGTTCGGTTGATGTAAGTGTATTTGTATAATGCTAAGTGACAACAGGGCAACGTACATCCGCAGCGTGTGCGCATCGGTCGTTACTGCCAGCAGCATGAGCTGAGACTTGTAAAATCCTGCGGTAATGTGTAATTATCAGAATATTTGATCATCTTCTAGGCACGTAGCCCTTTATTTTTAAAGTGAAATTTCGATATTTCAACTTTGAAAAAATTCGATAAAAAGACGGAATAAAATTAAATAGCTGAAGAAAAATACGCGCGTTTGCGATGAAAAATCAAAGAAAATTAAAAAAAAAAATATATGGAATTAACAGATTTTTTAAAATAAGAACTTTCATTTTATCACAAAAATATCATCACGGAACAAACCAGTGAAAGATTTTTTGGGCTAAAGTGTAACTAGTACATTTTAATTACCATGGGTTAACGCAAAATCCCGGACTATTATTAGAACAGGTGGAAAAACTGCAGAATAGCACGTAAATGTGTTGACGATTCCTCGGATCGAGAACATCAACAAATTCATTGTGATTTTTTTGCCCGTTTAATTTCAACTCTTTGCACGACGAAGGCATATTTTTGGAAATAATACGACGTCGGCCACCACTCGCGCGGAACATAGCAATCAACTCTTGAACATTTTCTTTTTCGGAACTATCCTTTAATTTTTCACTTACAAATGGATGAACGTCCGTTACCTAATACCATAATAAACAGAAAAATAAATAGCTTACATTTTTTATATTTTGAAGAAAGAAAAAAAATATCACTTAGCAAATAAAAAAGTTATTCACACCAATTTTTTACAATGCAAATTTGACCCGCGTTAAAGAGCAATAGCTAAAAACATACGACCGAGTAAATTTAACATTATGAACCTTTAATGTGCATATGTTATTAATTATACCGTTTCTAGAATACATTATTCTCCGAACAGCTTAAAGTAGCAAATCTCCTTTTTTTAAACTCACTATTTCAGTGCACATATAAAAATCGGCGGACTTTCATGTATTTAGAAACTTGCCTTAATAATGTTTTATTAATTTTTATGTTGCTTAAAAAAACAAAAAAAGTAAGTTGCTATTTATATTTCTGACCTTGACAAGACTGAATGTTTTAGGCGCCATTTGGCGTTTGCGTTAGAAAATTTGACTCTCTTTAACGTAACTTTCATAATAACATTTTTTTATTTGAAAAGATAATTTCAGCAAAAAAATACAATTAACCTGTGAACATTTTCGTACGATTATTTTTCATAATTTTCGACGTGGATTATCACGACAAGAATGTATCGATGAACTTAATTCTTTATACGCCCAAAAAGCACCATCCTACAGCACTATAAAAAATTGGTATAACGAATTTAATCGCGGCCGACGTTCACTGAAGGACGATTTTCGCGAAGGTCGTTCAAAATCGGTTGTTGTGCCAAAAAACATCGATGCTGTGCGTGAACCGATAAAGCAAGATCATCATGTGACAAATCGTGAGATTGAGGCATCTTTGGGAAGATATTGCATGATCATTTGGCTGTAAAAAAGCTTTGTTCGCGTTAGATCTCCCATAATCTGGCAAACGCTCAAAAGAAGGTTCGATTCGCTTGGTGCAAGGAAATGTTGAAAAAATACGTCCAAGGTGCATCAAAGGCTGTGTACAACATCTACATAGGTGACGAATCATGGATCTATGCACATGAGCCTGAAATAAAATAGCAATCGACTGTATGGGTCTTCCAAGACGAGCGAAAATCCAACAAAAGTTGTTCGCGGAAGAGGCACATCAAAACAAATGGTTGCCTATTTCTTCGACATTACTAGTCACATAGCGACAATGCCGTCAAAGCAACGTAGGACGATCAATTCTGAATGGTATACAACCATTTGTTTGCCAGAAGTCTTCGATGAAATAAGGAAAATAGCAAGCGCCATCGGATGATTCTTCATCATGACAATGCGAGCTCTCAAACAAAGGAATATTTGTCCGGTCAAAACGTCGAATTGATAGATCAGCCGCCATACAGTCCTGATTTGCTCTCCAATGACTTTTTTTTATTCGCGTACATCAAAAACAAATTACGTGGTGAACGATTTTCGAATAGACAGTTGATGCTTTCAAAATGCATTTTTTGAAGTCACCTCAATCGGAATGGGAAAAGTGCTTCGAAAATTGGTTCAAACGCATGAAAAAGTATATTAATCTTCATGGAGAATATTTTGGAAAACAATAAACAGATTTCGATTATCAATATTTGTTTTTTTCATTATTAGGCCAGAAATATAAATAGCAACTCGCGTACTTTCGCATTTATCTATATAAAATTTTCTCTTATTACTTAATGATTTTGTTGAATGGTTTTTACGTAATCGAATTAAATTTGTTTATTTCTAAATTCATTTATGGTATGTTAAAGAAAGGAAAAAAATTGCACATATAAATTCTTCGAAATCGGCACAACATCGTTACATCGATGGGTTTATTCCGATGTTTTACCAATATTAAGCTCATTTCTGGCTAGTAAACGTTATGAAAAATAAATTTAACGGACGAATACAGCATAGAAGGATGATTCTGGAAATCAAATTGCTCTACGCGTGCAAGAAAATATAAAGCGTTACCACGATTTTTTTCTCCTTCTAAAAACAATATAACTTATATAACTTCCTTTTACCATTACTACAGAATATTAATAATAATAATTTTTGTTTTATTATGGTAAAAATTGCGTACGATTTAAAGAATAATTAAGTGTTAACTCTCATCAATTAAAAACGAAGTAATATTTGCACAACAATAATTAAAATACTTCAATAGAGTCTTATTTTTTCAAATAAATTATTAATAAATACTTCAGAACTTACTGAAATTGCTTTGTTGGTAGATTTGGTCACGTCGAAATTTGAACTTTTAATAGAATTTTTCATATTTCCCAATTGAATAGAATAGTACAGTTCGGACGGAAATAATTTACGTAGTTCACAATTTCTGCCAACCTCAGTTTCCAAATAAGGTACATCGAACTACAAGTTAATCGGATACAACAAAAATTTACAAATTAACTGACGTTATTCGAGATGTTCAAGTAAACCGTTTTAAATAGTCTTAAAATACTCGAATATTTCAAAATTCATCAGTTTTAAAAAATTTATATTTTTATATTACAACATAATATAAAAGAAAACTTGAAAACTTTTACGCTTCCATATACATACGAAAATATATGTAATTGTGCTTAAATAACAATCGAAAAAAAAAATTAAAAATAAAATTTAGCGGCCTCCATAGTGTATTTTTAAAAATTCGTATTTTTGAACGGCACAAGCAGAGGAAAATTTAGGATTTTTTTTTTCTTTCTTGTTTTTTCCCTGGGATTGCCAACAACGAACGATTACCCATCAACATGTACAAATAGTAGCAATTAGGAGTCACAAGGAATGGAACCTGACTAAGAACACTATACCAAGCATGGAGAAACAATGACAATCAACGTCAATAAATGCAAAACATATGCATCCTGAAGAGAGAAGGAATGACACTGCCGAAGGGAAGAGCAAAAGGAGTTTACTATCCAATGCCATGACCATATCTGCAATTACAGAGTCCACAATACCGATGGACAAAGCAATCAGCTTACAATTAAGGAAAGTAGAGAAACACGGGATGTTTGAAAAGTAGTTAAAACCGGCAAGCACCAAAGCTGTATAGAACACAGTGCTTAGCGCGCTTTAAAAGGTGATTTAAAAATTCAATGACTTTCTAAACCACTATAAAAAAAGGTTTATAATCCTTTAATTATGAAGAATAATTACAGCGACAACTACGAAAAAACAGCGCTCGCCATCCTGTCAAGATAAAACGAATAAAATTTGCCTCCAACACTACAGCTACACTGCAACAGCAGTGCCTACGGTGCTGGCTGACAAAGAGTTCACTACCCAACGTTCTGGCAGCAAATGCAACAGCAGGCGTGCAATATTAACTACAAACTGTGTAGCTACAACATTCGTGCATGCTCTTCGTTTAAAAAGGAGTTCATCAGAAATAACAGGACACGATAAGACAGGAATGCCAAAACTGAAAGGAACTACTGAAGGGATTTAATATGATGAAGTATGGAAGATAGGAATTTTGCTACAATTGGGATGATCAACGTTGAATGTAGAGAGAGAAAATAAAGGGCACACAATATGGAGTTGAAATATCATGTGAGAGCAACACCAAGTATAGAGCTGTCCTTTCAGATGACAGAGAAGAACACTCAAAGAAGACATAATCAGAGTCACATACGACTGTGTTATCGAGACACAGCGGACAAACAGGAGAGGAAACATCGGGGAAACGATACAATGAAACAGGAAGCCAACTGTGACCAGATCGAAGACGACAGAGAGCAGACATGATGGAACGGGGGAGGTGCGGAAAATCTAAGTACTATGGTTGAGCAGCCGGATTGGGATGAATGGAAAAATATTGTGAACAAGGATTGGAGAAGGATGATCTATAAAAGGATTTCCAATTGGTATTTTGGATACTTTTTATGATATGTATTAATTCGTGACAAGGAAATCGTCCAGCTGGGCATCCAGAAGAAATAGCCGAACGAGCAAGATAATCCGCCTTTTCATTACCCGCAATCCCGGCATGACCAGGGATCCAAAGGAAATCGATGATTAATGAGTGTGAACTGCAAAGGCTAAAGATTACAGATCGGATGCGCAGAATGATAGGATCGGCTGAAAAGGGAACATGTGAAGAGGAGATACACTGAAGGACACTTTTACAATCAGAAATTAAAAGGAACCTTTTACGATGAGCAACAGATGGTATAAGTTCAACGGTACTAGTAATTAGCAATTTATCCGCATAATAAACGGAATAAAATGAAGAAATTTTGAATAGGCTGAAATGATTAAGAGCGGGAATATAGATAGATGCATCCACTCTGTGTTCTATTTTAATCCTATATTGGTAACGGGAGGTCTTGGTTTCCACAAGTCATGGCCTATTCGAGACTACAGCCATCAGGAAGAGGTCCAACGTCCTTATTATTTTTATCCCTCTCCTTCGGAAGGCGCGGCATTATCGAAAACTCGATGAGCCGAGGTTTTCAAAAGGTATTATTATTTCTTCAGAAACCAAAAGTAAGAAAAAAGGAGTGAAAAAAAAAAGAAAGAAAATTACCAATAATAAAGTAAATAAATAAATATTCTAATTTGCCAGTGGTACACTGAAGAAAGAAATTATTGATAACGTAAGTTTAATAAAAAATCAATTGAGGATAATGTAACCGAAAACTCGCACTTCCCGCTTTCTTATTTCAATTTGGTAATCCTAATGGACCTAATCCAGGGACAAAAAAATCCCTTTACTATCGTTAACAGTTTTTTCACCAGCGACATAGATGGCTTGATAAACATGCTCTCCGACAATTACCTCATACTGGAAAACCGCGCAATGAAAACACGTCTCTCCCAGGGGATTTTTTGTGGACACTACTCAGCAGTAGCAGTTACGGATGGAGACAGTTTTTCTTTTTATGCTGACTACATCGCATACAGTTTTATATGGATGTAGTTTATCATAAACACGTAAAACTGCTATTATAAATTTTCTCCTATTTCTCCCATTTCTCCTTTTGCATTCCTAATTGTACAATATCAACCTCTTTGAACTCTTTTGTTATTTGCTGTCAGTAGTTGTGACCATGTCCTTTTTCTCTGAATAACCCCCTGGCGACTTCCTTTTCCTTTTGTTTTGTGTTTTTTCGTTTTGGTGGGTAATCATCCGCTGCTGACAAGCACAATAAAGAAAGATAAAAGGGGAAAAAATAACTTTTTCTACAGACTACTGTATTTAGAATTTCATTTTGTGTAAGATGTATTGTAAATTCTTTTTGAAATCTTACTTTTATTCAAAATTCAATAAATCTCATATTCTATCAAGAATTTCTCATTTAGAGTCGAAAATAAATATTTCTTTTTTTCCTTTTTTTCATGAAATTGTCAATAAAAGAGTAAATGAAAATGAGAAAAGACGAGCATGCAGAAAGAAAATCTTGAAGCATTCAATCGGAAGAGTATATTTAAAATAGGCGTATTATTTCGGCGTCACCGATAAAGTTATACTTACCATGATCAACGGAGAAATACAAAGCACCGTATCTCGCAATGCTTCTCGAAATTTGTTTTTGTTAAGGGAAACTTCCGATAGTGCTAAATCGGTATTCACCTCAACAGCGGTATCCTCTTCATTGAGGGGGTCATCATCACGTTGTTGATGGTGATCCTGTTGTTCGTGGTAGTCTTCTTTCTTCAAATGAACATGCAGAGGATCATCATCGTCGTCCGAAATCAGTTTACTGGTTACTTTCTTTTCTTCTATGATCTCACTTTTACTGCATTTTACCGTCTTATCTTCAGTCTGCTTACGATGCTGTTTGTTATCCGTATCGAAAGAACTACTATTGTCCGCTAAAAAGGTGCACTGCGACGATTTCATTGGTTTTGCAAATTCGTCTAGCAGAAAAGATCTTTCTAATTTCGAATTATAAATCAGTAAAGTGGTAAAGTTAACGACTGATTTTAATTTTGACAATTCGGTTATCGAACCGCCTCTTAGCAGTATCGTGCAGCCCAACTGTGGAAATGCGCATCCTTCAAAAAACATCAGTGTTTTTGATTCACCTGTAATAAGGAAAAAAATAACTCTGTGTACACTGATTTCCGATGAACACCGCGAGAAACCCATCACCGTAATTTGAATATATTTTTTGTAATAATACAATATAATTTTTGTTTAGTTTTTCATTTTTTTTTTTTTTTTTTTTTTTTTTAATTTCGGCAAAGTGGCAGATACAAAACAAATTAAAGCCATTACGTACAATTGACAAATATGGATCATTTCATGAAAAAAAAAAAAAAAAAATATATATATACACATAAATATTACGTCAGTCTTTCCACGTACAACAAAAATTCTTAGCAAAAGAGAAACATGTACAAATATACCGTGTTTAAATTTAAAGAATATTTTTCTTGCATGGTACATCTAATCGAATCATTTCGATGGAAGTCAAAAGTATTGTTTTCGTATAGCAGTATCGAAACTTTTTTACTTAAATTCCATTTTCAAAGTTAACACTTTGATCATACGTTACATAACTATTATTAATTTTATTATCAAAGTTATTACGTATTTTTTTTGTAATTGTATAGATTGTTTTCTTATTCTTTTCATATATCTACAATGAATATTTAAAATAAATACGCGTATACATATATATATATATATGTGCATGTAGTAAATTGGAGGATAAAAATGAATCAATGTAAGTTGATATAAAATAAATAAAAAACATAAATACTCAAAGAAATATAATTAAAATTTTAAATAACGGGTTGTCAATTAACGGGATAATATTATTATTCAAGGTGTTATCTTTAAATTTGTTAGTATAAAATGCTTCGACGTTGCTCAGTGAATTAAATGTGACTCCTTGTGAAGCCTTCCGTTACCGAACACAGTATTTAAACAAAGACTGACGTACGATATGCATACAGATATGACTATTAAAGTATATATATATAAGTAACATGAATTTACCGAAAATATCGTCGAAGCATTTCATATTAAAATGATAATGTTATTTAAAAATCATATTCTAATTATTTCTTTATGTATTTAAGTTTTTCTTCCTTTTAATTGATTCTTATTAGCTTGCACTGATGATCAACTTTTAACATTAAATTATGAATTAAGCGGTCAGATGGTGAAAGCTAGACACTAATAAAAATGAGGAAAAAAACATTAAATTTATCATTTATATGTACTGATATTTTTCAGATTTGCAACACTTAATTTCAGTTCTACCACGAATGTGCGCAGTACGCTATTCCGGAACATCCTCGCATTAATTTGTCCTTTAACATGAAAATAAGCACGTCACAATTATCATAATGAACAATTTTATCCGCTGAAATTTTTGACTGCGCACGAACTTAAAAATAAAATCAAAAAAAAAAAAAAGGAGACAAATAAAATGTCACGTACCATTTTTAAATGTATAATTTTCCGTGCGAAATGACCGGCACGCTCCAAGCTGCGGTTTACCAACGTACACATCAAGTGATGTCACAATATCCGCATTTGTGCACCTAGCGATTCTTTCTAAAACAGTATATTTAACGTTCAGTACCAACGTTATCCCGAGCGCGGTTAATGACTCTTGCGCGATACGCGAAACATTTTTCTGTACCAACACTAAATCAGGATTTAAAGAAGCAATTCTAGCCACCGCGTGCCGCAAATATTCGTGTTCCTATTATCAATTAATTTAATTTAATCACTCTGAATTATTCCTAACTTCAATCGCAACGTAGAATGTTTAAAAATTCGTCAACGCTAATGAACTTACGCATTAACAACATTTACCTAAAACACGCTGAAGAATCACAAGGAATAGTTCCCCGTTCTCAGCGAAATGTAAATTACAAAGTTTATCCTTTTCCGGATGATTTTAATATATCCCGTTAGTAATTACAGTTTCACAATGTCATCGTCAATAGCGTAACACGTAAAATGTTTAAAATAATGACTGGGGTGTATAGCTAAGGATTTTTTCGGGATATCAGTCCCCCTTCCAGTTGAAATTTAAAAAAAAAGTACCCTGAGAATAAATAAGGTTTCCAAAATTTTTCGGAGCTTTTTTTTTTCATTATTGTTTAATTAACACATATTTCATAATAACCTGTTAAGTGAAAGGATAGAACAAATTTATTACTGATTAATAACAATGTTTTTTTTTTTTTTTTTTTCTTTCGAGAGGTTCGTCAGAGTAAAAAGGCGTAATCGAGTAAATGTTACCAGGCTTTTTCAATATACAGTAGCGGAATTCAGATCTTCACCGTTTGGATAAAACGTCGTTCGTCTGTGAACACCAGTGCATTTGTTTGTTACTGATGATGACTTTGCATAAAATTTCAGAAATTCTCGCTATCACATTTTCTCACGAATTCCGATGTAACTTAATTGGGTGCCTAACCCCCAATTACATGTTAACCAATTACGTAAAATATACTGGAAGCGGAAAATGATAGGAATAGCGAATTAAGAACGTCACATGGGAATATATTCGAAATATGATATACATTTAACACTCGGAGCATATAGATTATTGTCATAATTGTTGATACCCCCGGTGAATATTTCTTTCGATAAAAAATAGACATGGATAAGAGAATAATTGAAAAATAAAAAGCTTCAATTAATGATCTAACAGATTATCAAATCAAAATGTATTTGTAAAATTGTATAAAGGAAATATTATGATAATTAAATCTGAATCACTAAAGCGCTAGGATAGCATGAGCAGCGGAAACATAACGAGAGATATACATGATGAGCCGAATATACGTATTTTTCCTTCTCCCCTCTTTTCTCTTCTTTTCCTCTTTCCCTTACTCTTTTTCATCTTTTCTTTCCATCTTTCCTATTCTTTTTTTTTTTTTTGTCTTTTTTGAAGTAAATAGAATAAAATAAGGAGTAACAACTATAATAATAATAAACAAAAAAACTTTAATTTTACAACGACATTTAACCCATGTTTACAATTTTAATTAAATTCATAAAGGTATGTAAGAGTCACCTACATATTAAAAATAATATTAAATACAAAAAATATTTATGCTCAATAGATAATTCCAACTTCGATTAAAACATGTATGAAGTAAAATATAAACTAAACTAAAATTAAATTAAATTAAAATTAAAATAAAAACTAACATTAAGAATTAAAATCATTTATAAAATGGAAATATGATTAATCAGAGTAACAATAAATCAAAGTAAAATAAAAACAATCAGTAATTAAAGTATAATGCAAATTATGTTATTAATGTTTAAAAAAAATAATAATAATAATAATTTTGTAATAATACTAAATTAATTACGGCACAACTCATTTTTAAAATATGATTATTACAAATTAGCTATCGTTTTTAATAAAAAAATAATGGTTTTATCAACCATAATTGTTTTCCAAAAGAAAAAATTTAATAAAGTAAAAGTAGGTCTCACAGTATATATGTTTGTAATCAATATGTGAAATTTATAAAAATGTTAAGAGAAATATAATGGATATATAACATTTTTATCACATGAACCGTATTTCATACTTTTATTTAAATAAAATCAAAATTGTAATATATTTGAATTTTTTATCGGAATAGATCGTAAAATATTAACTAACTGGTCTATAATAATTATGTAAAATAATATCGCAACATTCAAATTAATGTAATATTCTGTTGTATTTTTTTTTTTTTTTTATAAGACTAAAGTTGTTTATTCGTATATTTTTCATTAAATTTATCGTTTTGTTGAAGTATTTTATGCTATTATTGTTTACTCGCAACATTTAGGAATTTCAAAAATACTAATAATTATTTATTCAAGATTGAAATATGTATACTTGCAAGTTATTTACATGTAACGCGCAACAATATAAGAAAAAGGGAATATATAGTAGGATATTGTGTAGAGTGCACTTTATTTAAAATACAAATTTGATTGCAAATTATTTACACGTGCTGTTGTGTAGTAGTGATGAGTAGGTCCAGAAGGATATGTATCCGGGGATCCGTATCCCACAGCAGAGTTAACGATGTAACTCTGACTACAGTTCCGGATACATATTTTCAACTCCGACAAGATTCAAGTTTACAATATGATTTAGACAAGGAGAGTTAGAATCCTTTCCCCTATGGGAAGTAGGCTGGTTTTGCACCATTCTTGAAAATCTATTCGCTCTGAGTAAATTTAAGTTTTTTACACCATCCAATAATAAATTTATGTTTATGTCACCTGTAATTAAAGCAACGTCTTTTAAAGCATCTTTAGCAGCATTTAGGTCAAGCAAAGATTCTATATATTGCGAATCACAGAATGGTATATACCCACAGTTGGCGAGTAGCGACAGTTATCTAGTTTAATATTTAAATATACAACAATTTCAGTACGGATGTTTATATTAATATCTAATATCATAATATTCTCTTTCATATAAATTAATACTCTGCCTGATCTTTTAATTCTACAAAAAGAAAATCCTGAAATTTCACATCATAGTCTAACTCGTCCTTGATTAACTAAGTTTCAATTAGCGCTAGAACATCATAGTCTAACTCATACTGGTTCACTAATAATAATAGTTCATTAAAGTGAGCTCTTAAACTACTTGCATTTAGGATAAATATTTATATTTGTTATGCTGTACTTAAATACTTAAAGCTATAATTAATTAAAAAGAAACTCTAAACGTTTACGTTAATCACATTACTGTTATTAACGAAATTACTGCAATCAAAATAAGTTGTAAATTATTAACTACCTTCATTTATTATAAACCAAAATTGATACTTCCTGATGCGTATCACGTAAACGGTTGAAGATTCAAATTAACTAAGAGGAATACATTAGATGTATTTAGCCAAGCGATATTGTAAATAAATAACACATGTACGTAATTGTTTGCATGACCCAGATTATTATCTAAATTTAAAAATAGTTATAATTCGGCAAACAAAAATATATGTGGGGTAAACAAAAACTAAAAATGTTTTCTCATAATAAAAATTGCAACGAAACGATTACATACGGTTTTTAAAGATAAAATTTCCAATTATTCCCCATTTGAATTGAAATAATTATACTTTTAAACTAATATTAAATACTGTAGATTATCGTTAAGTATAACTGAAAAACTTATATAAATGACAAAATTAATAACACAATAAATTTAATATATAACGGATGCCTAAAACTAAGGAGTATAAGGTTCTAGCGAAGTAAATAAGGGAATGGGATTGGAAAAAAAAGGGTAAGCAATGGAAATTTATCACAATAAAAGGCTTGCAAATAAATTACCTAATTTTGGAAACAGGATACCACCACCGATAAAATTTATGATAAAAATAATTATTACCATTGAAGTTCGCATAAGCTGAAATATAAAAAAAAATAAAGATACAGTTTATAATGATAACGGTTGTTATCATAAATAAATACTCAAGCGATATAATGCTATAAATAATTGAATATTTAGAATTACAAATAAAATTAAGATAATGTGGTATCGGAGCTGCATTAGTAGTTATCCCGATGATTTATTTTAAGCCGCAAATATGCTCATACTGTACAATCCTTAAGACCGGTGCTTCTTACCCTTTATGGCAAAGGTTTTTTCATCTTTAATCCAAACGAATCACCAATTTTATGAAAAACTTCCTTATTTTTCTTTCAGTTTTTCCAGTTCCCTTCGTACTTTTAAATATCTTTCTTTACCATTCTGTTCTAAATTCGTCCCTCAACATGTCGCCCTTTTTCCTACACACACTACTATGCTATTCAGACGATTCCAGCGGGCCAAATGGAGTTGGTTCTGTTTTTTTTGTTTTTTGTCTTGCCTCAAAGTACTTTGAATCTTTTAAACTTCCTTCAATTAATTCAATTTTCTATGCGGGATCTATTGCTATTTTACGTGCTGTCCTCTTTGTTTCCTCATCATTGGTTTTCCATAAAGTGGTCATAATCTCGGATTTTAAAAGTGTTCTGCAAGTTATCACATTTCTTCTTCTTGCTCCCTCTTCCGATTATGTAATACTTCTCATACGTTTCCTCATTCATGATCTTTTCCTTCTTCGCTCGATTGAGGTCGATCTTTTGTGGATTTCTGGTGATTTGGGCATTGAGGGTAATGAATTAGTAGATATTCGTTAGACCGTTCTTCCATTTCCAGTGGCAAATTTTTAGGCACCTTTTCTGCTCATAATATTGTTCTTCTTTCCTCAGTCGTTCATTCTAAACTACAGCTTGGCTCTTATTCTTCTTCATTTTCCAATCCTGACTCTTTTTATCTCTCTATTAAGTCATCTCTTCCTCCGCGCCCATGATTCCTTGACTTCCCTTCTCTTAAACGCTCTACAATCTCTGCAATTTGTCGCCTTCGCTTTAACCACAGTCTTCTTCCCGCATCATTTTCACGGTTTTCTTTTACTTCTACTCCAATTTGTTCTTTTCACCCCCTTCTAATTACTTTCCTTGTGATCCTGATATTATGTTTCCTTTGAATATGCGGTCTTCTCTGCTGAACAATCGTCCTTCTACTCTTTTCTATTGAAACTCGGTATTCCTACTCCTTATAGTGCTTCTTACATTCTCTCATTGCCTTGTGCATCTGTTATTCTTACCCTTGACTTATTTTTATCCTCTATCCTCAAATGTTTAAGAATATAATGTTATTTTCTCTTTCTTCCCATTTCTTGAGCTAATGTCCTTGTTGAAAAACCCATTGGGGAGGATTTAAAAAAAAAAAACTTAATTTACGAAGTGAAATTTAATCAAAATAGAAAACCACTGCAAAAAGTAGATGTAAAAAATATATAAGCTGTGCATACTAGAACAAAAATAGGCAAACATACCGGGAATTTACACAACATCTGGTCACAGAACGAATGAAGAAGGTTTGAATCAAATTTAAAAAAACGCTAGGAAAAACTTAGGTAATCGCAGGAGACATTAAATGCAAACATCTATATTATGAACGACAACAATTATTGCAGTTTATTAAGGAAAACAACATTTATGTTATAAATGATAAAATTCGAACCTATTTGAGTCGACCAGGACAACAAAGAAGTAACATAGATTTAGCAATTAATATAAAATGTGAAGGAGCGACCATTTATCTATCTATCATTATAAAAATAAATTATCCGTCAAATGATAAGAATAGCAATACTCATTACAGAAAGCTGCAACAAAATAAAATATAACAAAACAAGTTCAGTCAAGCATGAGGTTTCATGCACTGAGGATTCCGTATGAAAGTTAACAATAACTATAATTATTTAGTAAGAAAATTTGTTTGAATATACTTCTATTTTTATTTTACTATTTTAATTTAATATCTTAATAAATTTCAGAGATCTTTTCTAATAATAATTTAAAACAGTAAAGCAAAATACTAATTTGAATCGAAGACTTAGACTAATTTGAAGTGCAATGTAATGGTTATGAAGAAAAATCAATTAAATCCTTTTTTTATTTATTTATTTAAATTATTGGTTTAGATTTAGTAATACTAATATTAAGGTTTTATGATTTTTTAAAATGTGTAATTTTGTTAATCCCTACACCTATCTTTCTTGGATAGCCGATCGTTAAAGACATTTAATAAATATATAAACGAAAACACACAAAAAATATTAATTAGAAATAATATTAATGCTACGTATCACTCTGCTGCGGCTGCTAGAATGCTGGTGCTGCCTGCTGGCAGTTTGGTGTACGTTGCTGATTGCGTCCTGGATTCTCGGTGAATGGAAGGGAGAGACACGGTAATCAAAATTATAGTTTACGAATTTTGTAAATGTCACTAATTTGAAAACCGAATTTCGAGGCGATTTGGTTACTTTGTTATCACGCTTCTTTCGGTTGTAAGACGAACTGGTTACTTTACTAAAAAAGGTCGATATAGTTCCGCGATGTGACAAAGACTGTCGTTCTACTGAGATGATTTTTTAACAATCCGGTTTTTTCTTTCGACTCTCTCAATACGTTAGACCATTATTAAATATTTTTTTTTTATTTATTTACTAGCATAGTGCGTTAAATTGTTTAACAAATCGAAATACTATTCGCATCTGTTTTTCATCAGGCGGACGTACCACCTAAACAATGATGCGATGAGTCCGTTCCTTTCATTACAGTTCATAACAACACTAACACAAGCCGTAATGAAAATAACCAAACCGAAACCTGTGATCCCGTTCCGTTTCTTAGCTCTCGTACTAACACTACTAATGCAAATTATAACAGTCCGAACCAAATTCTAAAAACCGCTGCAGTCTCGTATTCCGATAAAGCCAAAAGAA
The DNA here is from genome assembly GCA_039619475.1 of Icerya purchasi. Classification (NCBI taxonomy): domain Eukaryota; kingdom Metazoa; phylum Arthropoda; class Insecta; order Hemiptera; family Monophlebidae; genus Icerya; species Icerya purchasi. The sequence goes on from CM077115.1 coordinate 147,856,975, forward strand.
AAATAACACCGATTAACAAACTCGTTTGTTCCATGCATTCAAGAAACCCACTTAAAACAAAACCAACATTTAAAACTAAAAAACTATAAAGTTCTCGAATCAAATCCGGTGCTTGCTAGTCGTGCGCATGGGGAAATAATATTAGCCGTTGGTGCGGATATTAACTTTCACCAGATAATGTTACCGTCCGATATTCAACCAGTAACAGTCGAAATTCGTATGCCAGTTCCACGGGTGTCTCTAAACATAATTCCGAACCGTATTTAGAAACTTTTAAAGTTGCCAAAAAATTAAAACAGTTCTTCTCCTCTAGCGGTGCGAGTATTACAGTTAAAAATTTTGAACAGGGTTAAACATATGCGCTTCGACATATATTTCTCAAGTTTGGAACATCAAGGGTTGAAAGTTTCGTTAAGGAAATAACTTATGTTTTCGTTCTTGACAAATATCGATCTTTTCATCGATCATAACCGAAAAAAAAAATATTATTTTTGAAACTTTTGAGCTTTCGGCGTTTAAGGTTCCGATTTTTAAGACGGAAACCTAGATGTTTCAAAGTAAATAAATAAACAGGGACGCACATTTTTTTAACCTTGTTCAAAATCTTGAACTACAATATATAAATTACAAGCGGGGCTACACGTCATTTTTCAGAATTTTATGAATTTTTAGTAAATTTCAAACAGTTTCGTTAAAACAATGAAATACGGGTCTGTTCCCAAAAAATAGCGCTCTTTCCTATAATAATACACCTGACAAAAATTTTTTTTTTACAAAATTTCGAGCTTTCAGAGCTCCAAGCCCCTAATTTTAAAGTTGGAAACTTAGATGTTCCAAACCAGAGAAATATACATGGATGCCCATATTTTCTACTTTCCGCAAAATTTTTAGCTATAATACTCGCGTCACAAATCAATTCTCGCACATTTTCGAACTTTCCGGCAAACTTTGAAAGTTCCATTAAGAAAATGAAATACGGTTTCTTTCCCGACAGATAGCGATCCTTCCAACGGTATATAACATGCCTTAGAAAGAAAAAAAATTTTCTTCAAAATTTCGAACTTTCGGCGCCTTAAGGGTCCAATTTTAAAACTGGAAATCCAGATGTTATAAACTAGAGAAATATAAAGGGATGCGCACGTTTTTAGCCGCGTTCAAAATTTTTAGTTGTAATATTCGTGGAGCTAGGGGAAAGACACGTAATTTTTTTTGTTTTTTTGATCTTTTCGGAACTTTGAAAGTTTCGTTAAGAAAATGAAATACGGTTCCGTTCCCGACAAATAGCGATCTTTCTAATAATATATTATAAGCTCGGGCAAAAAAATATTTTTTTCCAAAATCTCGAGCTTTCGGCGCCCCGAGGGTGCAATTTTAAAGCTGGAAACTCGGATGTTCCAAACTAGAGAAATATACGTGGAAGCGCATATTTTTAACCGTGTTCAAAATTTTTATCGGTAATATTCGCGGCGTAAGAGGGGCTACCACGTCATTTTTCGCGCTTTTTTGAACTTTTCGGCAACTTTGAAAGTTCCGTTAAGGAAATTAAATACGGTTTCGTTCCCGACAAATAGCGATCTTTCCATCGATATATCGCATGCCTGTAAAAAAAAATATTTTTTTACAAAATTTCGAGCTTTCGTCGCCCCTGGGGTCGTTTTAAAGTTGGAAATCCGGATGTTTCAAACTAGAGAAATATACGGAGATGCGCGTATTTTTAGCCTCGTTCAAAATTTTTAACTACAATACTCGCGGCGCTAGGGGGGGGACACGTCATTTTTTGCGGTTTTTTGAACTTTTGGGCAACTTTACATAACTTTTGTAACGTAATTTTTTTATTTTATGAAAGTACTCCTGCATTGTAGTTTATATTTTGAATTTCAGCGTTATAAGTTTATCTAGTGACGAGTTATGATTTTTTAAGTGATTTTTGAGGTCGTTTTATGTACCATATTATATATTCTTGACGGTTTTTTGGTTTTTTTGCCGCCCAGGGTAATCGGTCATCTTCAAGTTATAGATCGTTTTAAAGAGAATTTTAATTGTAATTTATGTTCCAAACTTGAAGTTTATAAGTCAAGCGGTTCGTGAATTATTGATTTTTATTTGATATTTTTGTCATTTGTGTACCATCTTATTAGGATTCCGTACATTATATGTATACGGAATCCTAAAAATTGGAGAAAAATTGACTGGCAAATATTCAAGGAAAAAGGCATACAAATAAACAATGACAATAGATAAAAATAAGTTAATGCTTCAAGATAAATATGCCGTTATTACAGATAACATAAATACAGTTTTAAACCGAGTAACACTAATACCAGAAAAAACCCCAACGGGTGCAGAAACATATGTATCAATGTGGGACAAATAATGTCGAGAAATGGTGGCAAAGAGGAGGTTAGCCTTGCATATATTTAATAAACAACCTTGCTATGGAAGATTACAACCGATTTAAACAAAAACAAGCAGAGAATAAAAATTATGTTAGAATAAAGAAGTCAACTGAATGAGGAAAATTTTGTATGGAGTTTAAACGGAAGAGAAAACTGTACAAAGGAGTGAGATCACATAAAATATATAACCAGTTCGATAAACACCGATTCACACAGAACAAACTTAAATATAGAGTGGATACCTAATTTCATGCAGTAATATATTTTAACAAATGAAAATTATGATCTTAATTTTGAAAATTCCACAGAAAAAGAGTCTCTGCCAAAAAAACACATTGCGATAATTAAATGAAGCATTAAATCAAAACAAGGATACAAATATAAGAGTAGATGGTGTACCATATAAAGGAAAACGAAATACGTCCAGGAAATTCAAAAAACTCATAGTTGATTTTATGAACGATATAATAATTAATAATATATTCATGCCAGTGTTGTAGAAGCATCACTATATGACTAATTATCAAAATAGGAAAAGTCCCAAAGAATCACAAAAATGGATAATCCAATATTACAATGGTAAAAGAATAACGATAAAATATAATAACGGAATAATAAACAAATACAAAATATCTTCAAGTAAAGGAGTGCCGTAAGGATCTATACTAAGTTTTCTGTTATATGCAATGTCTATAGGAGAATTAGACCGCTTAGAAAATAAATCGGTAACATTATAATACATACAACAGCAGCTACGACGAATACGACGTCAAAAAAATTACAATGTGGCATAAGCAATAAGATAAATATAACAAATCAATTGGAACTTCAGATAAATAACAAAAAAACAAAGAAAATTATATTTACAAGGCACTAGATGAATCAATGTCCTCTAATAAAAGTAAATCACTGAACGATACAGTTAGAAAAAGAGATTAAGTATTTAGGGATTATACTGGACGAAAAATTAAGCTGAAAGAAGTCGAAAAAATAATATAAAAAAGCAATCGGAGATTCAATATATTAAAAACTATTTCAGGACATAAAGGAATAAGTCACCCTAAAACAAATATATTTTATAAACCCATTTCGATTACTCAGGTATATTTATGAATCTAAACAAAATTAAATAGAAAGCATAAAATAAATTCGCAAAAAAAAAAAAATAAATAAATTGATAAGAACGCGATATTGGGTAAACGAAATCGTAACGCCTTTATTATCCAGCAATGTAACATTACGACATATTCATCCAATATAAAACTATAAAATGACAACGTATAATGGAGCAAACGAAAAATACCTTCAGATAATTTCAGTATACGACACAGCTTTTTAAAATGTAAATTGAGGCTAAAAAAAAATAATAAAATACTACAACAAATACTACTACAGAAGTTCCCACAATCTGAGAAAATATATACCGATGGATCTGTAGATATTAATAATTATTTAAATAAAATTTAAAAAAAACTACAAAAAAACACATTTTTAAAATGATTTAAAAAGTATAAAATAATTATTCCTAGCCCCATTCAGATTTATAACACCATACAGAGATTGTCTTGAAAATTTGTGATTGTAAAATTTAATAGCTACAAAAAAAACTTGTAAGATTTATAAAACGAAAAACGTGGAGCGCATGCAATCGATAATTGATGCATGAATAGAGTTCTTCACCTGAATCACTTATAATTTTTTTATACCGCAAATGATATGAACTGTTGTGTGATTTTTCTCAACGACAGCTACTCTCTACACTTTTTATTATTGTATGCGCTCCACGTTTTTCATTTTATAAATCTTACAAGTTTTTTTTTGTAGCTTTTAAATTTTACAATCACAAATTTTCAAAACAATTTGTCTGGTGTTATAAATCTGAATGGAGGTAGGAAAAATTATTTTATACTTTCTAATCCATTTTAAAAACGTTTTTTTTTTTTTTTAAATTTATTTGAATAATTATTTTTTGATTTTAAGTCTTACGTGTGTAAAATTTCGCATCTCGTCGACTATGGCGATAGCCGGCGCTCAGCGAGAGCATGCATGTGCCCCGTCGCAAGCATTCCATTCAGAAAAATGACGTAAGCAGAAGCACAAACAGGTAGACCATGTCGGTGTGGCAAATACATTCATTGCAAGCACATGCGTGTCGCTTACCGCATACGTCTATCCTGAAGAGAGTCTAGCAGACAGAGAGAGAGCAAGAGAAAGAGAACGAGAAAGCAAGTGTAAGGAGGGCAAAACTGTTAAAGTAAGGGAGATCGTACTCTTGTATACGAAGATCCGCACAAAAGAGAATTCAAGCATAGACATTCTTTAGTAAACCAGTGGTGACGTCACTTCGATTAATATCAATATATTATTAATAAATATTAATATATAAATATAGCATTTATATAATAATGCATTATCATCCAGTTCTGAGCTATGTTCAAAGTTTCAAGTTTATAGCTCACCGGGAAATTATATTAAAATCGATTGTACAATTCCACCGGAACAGAAAAAATGTGTCAAAAAAAGATCTTATCAAATGGGTATGTACCGTGAAGATATTAATATAAGAAGAACTTATAAAATACTATACGCTGGATCATCCATCACCATGGAAATGTGTAGTATTATTCTAACATAAAACAACTCGGAGCCAAATGAATGAACAATATATTAAAGAAAAAAGAATAGGAAGGCATTAGCACGAGATACAAAAAAGAAATTACCGACCAAGCCATGATTTAATGAAGCACAATATTATACAGCGAAGTATGTATTCCAGTTCCCAAATATTTATATCAGGAGTTAAGTTTGCTTATTCCCATATAATATTTATATTAAATAATAACATTTTTTGAAGCAGTAAACTGAATTCACTTTTCTGAGATAGTATAAAAAATTGGAAATAAAAGTTTAATTTTCAAAATAATCATATTCATTACATTTTCAAATACCCGAATTTTACTTCTTAATTATTATAATATATATATATATATATATATATATATATATATGTATATTTATATATATACTAGCTGTTAACCACAGCATCGCCCGTGTATTAATACCTGTTTAAATCGGTACTTGGAAATTAATAAAAAAATTTCTGTTTTACCTGAAATTATATTTATGTAAAGATAATTTTTCTCTTCTTAAGAAATATATTAATCACCATCCAACAAAAAATGGTTTTCACCTTTCACGTTTTAGCGGAAGATTATCGATCTTCCTATAATTTATAATAAAATAAACTTTAATAACAAACAATATAGATCAATAAATTAGATAAATACCTATTTAGAAACGTTTTCGGGCATAACCCATCATCAGCTAACACTAACTTAAAGGAAACTTAAAACAGTATGTTTTAAGTTTCCTTTAAGTTAGTGTTAGCTGATGATGGGTTATGCCCGAAAACGTTTCTAAATAGGTATTTATCTAATTTATTGATCTATATTGTTTGTTATTAAAGTTTATTTTATTATACCATTTTAACAAACAGGATGTATTCACCTACACTTCCTATAATTTGTCTATTTGATCTAACAAAAACTTTCGCTCAACCAAACAGTACACACAGCCATAATTTTGAAGAGGCTGAGTTATTTACATGGTGATCTCCTATAATTACACATTTAAGAGATCACTCATATCTTTCAACTTCTCCGTCTTGAATACTTTATTAAAATTAATTTATTACCACAGTAGCAAACTACAGTAGTTGAGTAAGGATTTCAAATTTGAGTATAAATACCATTCCCCCGGTAGCAAATATTAAAAATTCCGTTACAGGATTCTTTGTTCCTATGTAAAAAATAATAGAAAACACTACTTTTTTAAAACTTTTCACAATGGATACAGTTAGGCTAGGAGTACAACTTGTATATTAAATCCTGTCATGGACGCTTAATGATTTCAGTAACGCAAAAAGAGAAGTAACAGAACGATGTGTATTTACTTACGTCAGAAATTAATAAAATATTATCTAAAGTTTATTATTTACCATGGTAATCATTTTATTTAAAATTTTATAAAAATTATTATTATTTTTTTATTCGTCCCGTTTGTATTTCTGTACCGCTCATCGATCTTAACCACTTAAAATCTCACATCTCACGAAGGAGAGGGAGTAGAAAACTCAGTCTTACTTGAAATCCTTTGTTAGAACAACAAATATACACCCAGGAATGCATGCGGGACTAACAAACATATAAACATATAAACAAACATTCATTTTTATATATATATGCATATATATATACATAAATAAACATATATATATATATATATATATATATATATATATATACGTATATAAAATATCGCATGCACTCCTACATACACAACTGATAATGATTAGTGTAATGTATGCTTTTTTTTTTTTTTTTTGGTCCGGCATCTAAACCATCTGGCCATTTTCAATACAAATTGACTCTAAACAGAAATTAACCTTCTTATTTCAAATATATAAATCAAATACAAAAAAAAATATATAAATAAATAAATAAATAAAATAAAATAAAACAAAAATGAATAAATGGATAAAAAATAGAATAAAAATGAATAAATAGACGAAATAGAAAATTAATAACTCTAAACAACTGCCTCTAAACTACGATATTACAATCGATTATGAACCTGAATAAGGCAACCAAAGCTTGGTCCCCACAACAAAGGATATTATAAGGAGGAAAAACCGGAAAGAAAATTAAGTGCTTGAAAAATATATCTCTGCAACTGGCAAATAATTTGCAAGAAAATAACAGATGATTGATTTCCTCCGAGCTCCAAGTAACTAATCATCTCGTGATCGCTGCAAATCAAATTTGACGCTTGACTTTGAAAATTCTGTGAAACTCGTGTATGTCTCATGCGAAGACGACAGATCAAGGTAACAAATTTCCTAATAAGCCTTTCAGGGATAGTTAACGGCACATGAAAATATTACGGTCTTGACGAGATAGTTGGTTGGACTGTTCTATGTATGCTTTTACGTAAACCGATCACTGACAGGTGTACTCCTATAATTACAAAAAAAGTGCGAACTTGCTGACTTCGTTACATTAAAATTAAAGGAGAACCCGAGAAAGTAAAAAAAAATATATATATCTATATTTTCACTTTTTTTTGCCGTTTCAGAACATTATTAATGACTTTTTTCTCATGGATTCGCTTATCATTTACTCGGGCTAGAAATTTTAAAAAACTTACTCTTTTCGAAAACGGAAATAGCCACTAAGCGGGTTAGAAAAAAATAACGATTTTTATATAATGGAGCAAGCAGAAATAAGTATCGAAAAATCAGAACTACCGAAGGTGGCTCACGAAAAAGAGAATGTGATAAACAAAATCCATTACTATTATCAAAAATGAAAAATAAAACATGTATAAAGATGAATCAGAAGAGGAAGATGGGAGTACTTGAGGTTTTTCTGTTGCCCAATTTTAAATGAAAAAAAAAAAACACGCAAGACCATCTTTCTTCTTATTTTTTGATAGCTATTGACGTAACGAATTTTGTTATATCAAAAAAAAAAAAAAAATGTTTAAAAATTACTTCTTCTTCTAGTGCCATCTCCGGTAACGAAGGTTGGCCACAATTTGTGAAAGACTGGATCTGTTCCTAACCGAATGAAGTAATTTGTTGGCTGACCAACCCGTCCATTCTTCTAGATTCTTTATCCATGACAGTCTTGTGCGTCGTTTTCGTCTACGGCCTTCCAGTTTGCCTTGTATAATTAACTGCACCAGTTCATATCTATCGTGTCTCATACTGTGTCCTAAGTACGCTAGCTTCCTTTTTTTGATGATAGTAGCTCTCTGCTTTGCTCCATTCTTTCAAGAACCTTTTTATTTGATATGCGGTCAATCCACGATATTTTCAACATTCTTCTGAAGACCCACATTTCGAACGCTTCTAGGCTTTTTATGCTTGCACTTTTTAAAGTACATGCCTCTACCCCATATAGTAAAATTGAATACACATAGCATTTGACCATCCTATATCTTAATTTGAGGCTAAGATTTTTATTGCTGAACAGGGATCTCATTTTAGTAAAGACATCTTGCTTATTTGATTCTCGATCTGATTTCTTTATCCGGATTCATCTCGTTATTTAACAGATATCCAAAGTATTTAAACGATTTGACGCTTCAATGGTTTCTCCACTTATAGTTATCCTTGGCCGTGCTATCTTGTTCTTACCGAATGCCATCACATTTGTTTTCTGCGCGTTTAGGCGTAATCCTGAGTTTTCCTATTGTTTATTATCCGTCCATTTACTTTAATGCCCTCTTCAGATTCCTTTAGTATTTGCCCTATACAATTCTCTGCATACAGATTGAACAATAGCGGCGACATACGCACCCTTGTCGTACACCTTTATTATTTGGTATGTAATCTGTAAAGCCATAATCCGGTTTTAAGGCTGTGCTGTCTATCTCCAATATATTTGTTTTATTATATTTATATCTTGTTGGTCTACTTCAGCTTTTTCCAAACAACTTATTAATCTATCATGCTTTACTGTATCAAATGCCTTCTGTAGATCCAGGAAACACACTATTACGTCATTGTTGTATTCCGAACATCTTTGTATCAATGTCGTCATGCACACTAGTGCTTCTCTTGTTCCTAGTGATTTCCGGAATCCGAACAGTGTCTTTGATATTCCTTCCTCGCATTTCTTGCTAATTCGACTGTGTATTATCTTTATGAATATCTTTAATATGTGGTTTGTAAGCTGATTAGTCTGTAGTTTTAACATTTGGTGACGTTTCCCTTTTTTGGTATAGGGACAAAGGTCGATTGCAGCCATTCTTGCGGTATTTCTCCTGTTTCATAAACATTGTTGAGTAGCCCAGCTACTATATCCAAGTTTTCTTCCTCAATCATTTTTATCATTTTCGCGCATATATTGTCGAGACCGGGTGCTTTCCTGTGGTGTATCGATTTTATTGCTTGTACGGTTTCTGATGTTAGTATTGGTAATGTGGGATCTGTGTGGTTACCGAGATCTGAACGGCTTTTGTTTTTGAAGAGTTCCTTTATGAATTCTGTCCATTATTTTTTCACTTCTTCCTCTTTTACTATCAATTCGCCGTTTTCATTCCTCAGCGGTTGTTTGTTAATCGTTTTGTATATTCCTCCTACTTCTTTAACTTTTTTATGTATGTTGAAGTTATCAAATTTTTGCAGTAGCTCTTCAATTTCTTCACATTTATTAAAAATTACTAGTGAAGATGATCCTCATAATTCACAGAATGCCACAATTTAAGTTTTCATCTGAGGCATAATAATTAAGTTTGAGTGGATTCGATATTACTAATTAATGCTGATTAAGAATTGTTCAGAGGTTTAAAAGAAAAAATTTTCAAAAGTAATCTATGATTTTACTTTTTTTTTTTTTTATTTGAAATTGGTGTCAATTTTCTCGAAGCCTTATAGTCTGCTAAAATATTACGATAATTTTCAGTAAACTTACGATTATATCGGCGGTTAATACATTCGCAGTTATATACCGCGAGACTATTCTACAGTAACATTTTGAAAAATAATAATTATTACCTGTAGCATAACCGGCTCCAAAGACATTAGACGGCCTTCAACACGCTGATATACTATTGCACACTGTAACAACAGTATTCGAGGATTTTCTAGACGATTAAACATTTCTCGATGCGCGATATTTTTGGTGCATACTACACCCCCAATTACGTCGCAACATTCACGATCTCCTTCAGGTACTTTCTTAATTTGTATGTATCTGAAATGTAAAAGTAACATTAAAACTCGCCACTAGTACCGTGACTTGGCATACGAATTTTACGATACGAACTGATCCGATTTATAAAAAATACACTTACTGCCTTATATCGAAGATATCCGTTTTCGTATAGTCTAGTTGTATTTCTTTGACGGCGCATTCGGTTAATGGAATAATGATATCCGCCCACGACAATGATAAACCCTCGTACGACAGTAGTTGACGAACTGCACTTTGAATATGTTGCGAAAATAAATCTCTGTAAAAAATACCACAAATATACTAATCAGTAATAATCATCAACGCCATACGATAACTTTATTTCATTCCTTCGGCTCTCTTTCTCGCCAATAAGGCGGTAATTCGAAAAATAAAAGCACTCAAGAGATCAATATTCATATTTCCCACCGCATGGTGTACGGCAACACGAAACGAAATATTCTGTAGAGTGCGGCTTTTGTTTACATCTGCGCACATTAACCAAACGCAAAATAAGTAACGGCAAAAGCATTCGTTAAGATTTCAACTTTTTGAAAAAGAATATTTCTCCAACCCGCATTTATCTGCGAATTAGTCAACAACGCATCATATTCTAGTTGTAAACAAATGGCGAATGATAGCAGTATTTAATCATAAAAATTATCAGAAACAATAGCTTTGGCGCGTATTACAGTTCCAATCGAAACAATCTCTAACTTTAATCCATCTTACTTTTTTTAAATCATTTACTTCAGCTAAATAATTGTTTTAATATTTTCAGAGTTACTACTACCCGTAAAATAATTTAAAGATAAACTCTAAAACAGGGATTTCTGGTAAGTTACGACGCATTAGTGGCCGAATCATGCATTACAGTTATAATGGCAGTCTAATCGGGTTTTTTTCGTCTATATTTTTTTGTGGTTTTGTTAAAGTTTTGATTTTTATAGGCGTTAATTAGTCAAAGAAGCTAATCATTTCGGCGCGGAAGAAAATCAGATCATAAAATTGTGCTTTTATTAAATAGTTACAAGTTTGTTTATTAAAAATTACAAATATATTTTAAATTTCTCAGCATATTCAGTGGTTGATGATGGAAATTTTTTTTTCTACTTAAAATTCAATATTAATTTTTGCTTTTTTTCCTTTCTTTCTGTTCCCTTTATGTTGGATTTAGAATTTTAAATGGAACTGATAGTAAAAAATCAGGTCCTTTGTGGTCACTGCGATAGACCATTTCGGTTCGTCTTACCCCGTATAAAGGCATTCTTTTAAATATTAAGAAATCGCACAGTAAACATTTCCGATATATTAAATCAAATCAGATAATTTATAATTATTATTATTGACATAAAAATAGACAAATACGCTGCTTAGCGCGAATAGTGGAGCCAAAGTATACCGCAACACTTACGTAATCGATACTGTCGCTTGTACACGTATTATACAAATACCCAAATTAATCGGAAATTATTTGTAAAAAATAACGTTAGTGAGAAAGCATCCATCGTTTCCACTACGAAAGAGAAGTTCAAACTAAATAACTCTATTGCAGATCAGTAATACGTACGAAAAAATTGTAAGATAAAGATAAGAAGTGTTATATTATATTTAAAATTGAAATATATAAAATAATATTAGGAAAAATGTAACGTAACGAAAAAGAAATCTAATTATAAAAATAAACGTGAATTAAACTACATATTTCAGACTCAAAAATTTAAAAATAGTTTAATGTTAAAAAAATTTAAGAAAAATCGGGAAGAAATACGTTATTATTAAAGCTCTTTTGAAAAATAACTGAATGACCGAAATTTTAGATGATGCAGAATTTAAAGTAAATAAATTTAACACAGTCTATTATTAATTTTAAAGTTATTACAACTTATTTACAAAATATAAGGTGTACAAAAAAAGTTTCCGCCGTTTGACAAAAAAATGGCGCCACCAGTAAATTATGGTGAAATTGTCAGATGTAAAACGTCTTGTCGTAAGTTTAGACATCTGGCAACACCGTCGCTTAAAAATATTTACCGATTTTGCATCAGTTAATTATTCGTGTTGGTATGAACATGTCGTGTTTTGAGCCGAACAACAAGCGTCATTTGCGGGAGATTTTGATTTACTTTTTTAATTTGAAGAAATCTGCAACTGAGGTGCATCGATTGCTTGTAGTACGGTGAGGCTGCTTTAAGTGAGAGAAGTTGTCGTGAGTGGATTCAGAAGTTTAAAAACGGTGAGTTTGACGTGGAAGACAAAGAACGCAGTGGAAGGCTGAAATTGTACGAAGACACAGAATTGGAAGCATTATTGGAGGAAGATTCGTGCCAAACGCAAGAAGAATTAGCAATTACATTAGAAGTAACCCAACAAGCAATTTCACACCGTCTAAAATCGTTAGGAATGATTCAAAAACAAGGAAACTGGATTCCATATGAACTGAAGCCGAGAGACATTGAACACCGACCTTGCACGTGTGAAATTCTGCTTGCCAGGCAAAAAAGCAAGGGTTTTTTGCATAACCCAAAGAAAAAAAAATCATGGGGACCATCTGGCCATGCTTCAACATCGACAGCCAAACCGAATATTCATAGAAAAAAACTCACGCTGTGTATTTGGTGGGATCAGCTTGGTGTCGTGTAATAAGAGTTGCTTAAACCGAGCGAAAAAATTACCGGAATTCTCTGACGAACACAATTTATGAGATTGAACCGAGCACTTAAGGAAAAACGCGCCCATTATGACTCCAGACACGAAAAAATTATTCTCCTACATGATAATGCTCGTCCGCATGTTGCGGCGCCGGTCAAAACCTACTTGTGGAAACACTTATTTGGGAAGTCCTAACAGACGCGCCGTATTCACTAGACATTGCCTCTTCCGATTATCACTTGTTCCGGTCGATGGCACAGGGTTCTGTCTACGCAGCGGTTTAAATCTTATGAAAATACTAAAAATTTGACCGATTCGTGGATAGCTTTAAAAGATGAAGAGTTCTTCCGACGTAGTATCCGAATGCTGCCAGAAAAATGGGAAAAGTAGCTAATGATGGATAATAAATTGAATAAAAGGTAATGGACCGTTCTCTTTCATAATAAATTCTTAATTTTTGATAAAAAACGGCGGAAACTTATTTGTATACCTTATAAATATATATGAAAAATACATTTTTATTAAATGATTTTTAAAAGTATACAGTACATTTGGTAATTGCATTACAATGTTCTTTACAAACGGTTTTCTTTAAACCCGTGTACGATTTTCGTGTTTTTGTTCGGTTTTAGAGCCCATTTCCACAACATATATCAGAGGTCGCTGACTATTGAAAAAAAATAATAGAAAAACGCGAAAGCCTTAAAATTTTTCATTCATTTGAATATTTTAGTGATATAGATGCCAGCGCTAGTAATTAGAATATTTACTGGTTTGCAATAAATACTTCCAATGGCAAGTTGTATTACAAAATGTCTCATTATCTGAATATTTTGAGATTGGTCTTCGACAGTCGGTACATATAACTCTCAAACTGTTGTAGAAACATTCGTTGGCAATTTGTTTGTTTGTTTGTCATTATTTATTATTTTCATGTATGCTGCTAAAGAAACAATATCTAAAATATTATAAAATAATGTAAGCGTCTATCGTTTAATATATCCATAAGAAGTGTATCGCTCTACGAGGGTCACTCCAAAAGTAACTACACACGTTACCGTTCTCTGCTTACACTATCGCTTCAAAAATATGAGAATATGTGTATGAAGGTGTTAGGTACTTGTTGTAAAAAGTTCAAGACAATCGGTTGTGTTGCGCGTGTGCTGTTGTGCTTTTGGTATGTTTGCGGTGAGTACTCCGCCGTCCAATTCCGGTCTCCACTCTACCAGCCTTAAACATGGCAACCCATTGTTACACAGCACGTTTCGACATTACATTGCCTTCACCATACGCCGCGCACAAACATCAGTAAACTTCGGCACCACTCGTATTTTCAATTATTAAAAACCAAATAACGGCTCGCACATCAGAATTGGACGACGGAGTACTCACCGCAAACATACTGCAAGCACAACAGCACACGCGCAACATAACCGATTGTCTTGAAATTTTTACAACAAGTGGCTAACACCTTCTTACACATATTCTCATATTTTTGAAGGGATAGTGTAAGTAGACACAGAGAACGGTAACGTGTGTAATTACTTTTGGAGTGTCCCTCGTAATAATTGGTCCATTAGGTTAACACCAATTTTTATTTTAGTACATTTTATAATGTCGTTTGTTTTTTTTTTTTGTTTCTTTTTGTACTGTCATCAGAGACCGTTACATCTAAATGCATTGAGGATAGAGATGCGACTGCTTTATTTTTCTTTTCGAAACGTAAGAATAAAATTATTTCCCTTCAATTATAATTATTTCTTTATAGAATTTAGCGATTATATTTTTATTAGAATAAGGTTCAACAAAGTAATTGTTGACAGCTTGTCGAAATTTACAGTATTTTTTCTTTTTTCGCTGTATTATCTAACTAGAAAAACAATTTACAAGCAGAATATGCGAGTAATTTAGGTGGAAAAACCGAAAGAGATAAAATTTATTTTCATTTTTTGAAAAATCAAAAGCGCGTTACTTCTTTGTGACTACTGAAATTTGAAAAAAATTTAATTTTAGCTAAAAAATTCGACGTTCGACGACTATTGTCGGTAAACGCGATTTTCAGAAACGCACCGATAATTGTTTGTATAAAAATTTCAAGGACATAACCTAAAAATATTGCTTTTTTTTCTTTAAAAAAAAAAATATAGAAAAATTGCTTCGAATCCATTTTTTGAATTATAAATAAATTAATAAACGGAGACCTTCCCTATTGCTAACCTACACTAACATTGATCTTGCAACACGCATGCTGCTTGAAATAATAGCAAGCAATTCTGTTTTGATAGGAGTTTATCTCTGACACGTTTGCTTCGTATACGATCTTTTTAAAAATACACTAGGTAGAAAGTAAAGAGTGAACGTGTCTCGCTGAAGGTAACCTACACGTATTTCATCAGAAATGTTCATCGCCAATATCAGCAGAAGGAGAACCGCATTGTTTTATATTTTTACGCATTTACTTACGATAATAACTGATAAACGAGGCGAGTGTCATTATTTGTAATCGAATCGCAATCGATAGTACTCCAATTTACCGGAAATATCTGTGACAGTTTTACACTCTGCTGCTGTAAGAAATTATACAAAACACCGTCAACTTTAAATTCGTCACTGTTCAGAAATGATGATCGTTTTTTATCTGAAAAATTAAAAAAAAAATTACCGTTTCTATCCTCACAAATTTCAAAAAAAATACTAAACTGACAATTTTTCAGACAGCCGTTGCATGTGCGTTTTTTTTTTTAAATCGTTGCGTGCTTTGCAGTGAAATATTTTTTAACGATTTTTTATTTTGAGAAAAAAAAACAGAATAAGCGGTTAGCAAACACTGTGTGTGTAACACGTACATAATTATGTTTTTTTTTTTTTTTATATGCTAAAAGTAATACCTGATTTTGTATTGCCTTTATACGTCCGAGAAATATAGGCGGTATTTGTATGAATATTAAGATCTAAGTGAAATACAGACTGTGAGAATGGCCCGTTATTATCCGAAGCGATTATATTTCTTTTATTATCTGTATAAATAAAGCAGAAAGAGACATAAACTGTTGCTGAAGTATATGAGAAAACAATATTAGTATTTCAACGGTAATGTTTTGCCAGGATACTGATTGGCTGTGAATTTCAAAAAATTTGAATAATTAAAATTTAACCAAAATATAAAACTATCAGCGATATTATATCATTTTTTAAAAACTTGAAATTCTGAACACATAATATCGGCATAAATGTATAAACAATATTTTTTTCTAATATTTCTGATGCAACGTACTAAAACTGAAATTTTCTCACTCTCCTACTACATAATGAAAATGTTACACCATATTTCAGAGTAACAATTTCCTTTGCGCTCCATTATTTCAAACAATTAATTAATTGCGTAGAATTAAAATAATTTTTGTATCGTTTAAATTAAATGTAAAATGCCCCATGCTAATTTTACTAAATAAATGGTAAAATCTGGTACCAAAAAAAAATTAATAAAAAAACACTAAATTTGAACACGTTAAAAGGAAATATTTAAATGTATAAAAAAAGGGGTAGATAATCAATCAAACAATACAAATACTGAATTTTCAATGCGAATTATTAAATTCTCAAAGTAAATAGTATACTTTAAATTTTTTTTAATATTTATTGTAACTGCTGATTTTTCAATATTATTGTTTATTTTATATAAATATCTAATAATTTACGCCAAAGGTAATATAACAGATAACGTGAAACGTTTTTGCATCGATTAAATATATAACATTTTATGTTAGGCAAGTGGAAAAACAACAATTAAAAATCGCTATACAATTCGTAAATTTAAAAATTCATAATCAATTAAAACTAACTTTTTCATAGGAATTACAAGAGACTATCATTTGGAGGTCCAGCAGGTGTCTTCATGGCGAGGCCCAAAATATCGAGTTATAACTTTCCGATCCCGTTATGGATATTAGCTTTTTATAATTTTTACAGAAATTCCAGTTTCAACTGGCCACGTCATTTTTTGAAAGATAAAATAAATATCTTATAATTCTTTGCAGAATTTTTTTATTACTCCTAACGTAAGAATGATATGTAGTATATTACAAAAACTTTATTCCCAAATCCTTGCGGGTAAAAGAAATCGGCTGAAGTTTTTATCAAATAGAGGGATCATACTATTCCACGATAATGGAGCACGGCCACATGTAAGGGTGGTGTGTGCGGCAAGTTCCAGATTCCTACAGCTGGAAAGTGCTCCCCCCTCACTTTTCATCAGACTTTGACCTTTTTCCCAAACTGAAATTTCCGACAGGAACAGTTCGTTATCGCATTTTAGAAGAGCTGTTAGATATCACGACCTCAAGAATACGGAATTTCAACCGGAGGAACATTCAGGTGGCACTGCGAATATTTCGGACTGCTAAAAAAATGTTTTTCTAATGGAGGAGATTATTTTATTAATATTGATTTGTATCAACTGTGCATTTCTTTCGGGACAATTCTTGTACTATTCAACGATCTACCGAATCTTTTCATCTTTTATTGCACATTTTATGCCACAACCGCGTTCCTTGTAACCAACATAAATTGTTCCCCACATTTATGGTTTCAGCTGGGGGTGAATGAAAAATTAAAAATGAAACATTCTACGTAGTAAATTTATTTATTCTCTATTAGTTTCAACGCAGATTTGCAAAAAAAATATATTGCGCTTTATTCATATTTTTTATTTTATTGAAAATGGTTCTAAAAAGAAATTACTTTACGGAATTCGAATTATTGTTTCTATTCATTTTCTAGAATTTGGTATAAACTCATTTTTCTTCAAATTTCTCAATAAATTTGTTTAAAAAAATGTATCTTTTTTATTATTCACTTCGTTTTTTGTTATTTTTTCATTTTAACAGTAGGTATCTTTATAAAACAAAATGAAGTTCATATTTTTTTTATTTGTTACGTACTAAGTCAATGCGTAATCAATTTTTTGTTTTAATTTCTACCAATAAAACAACGTGTACCATGTCCCGTGAATTTTTTTAAAAATTTATTTATATTTTACTATAATTTTCAAATGTCTATACATTGGAAAAACTACTGTGTTTCTTATTTTTATATTACAAGATCTATTTCTGAAATATTTTGTCTTAAATTATCATACTAAAAATTGGTCAATTTTCTAAAGCTAAAATAAAGTTGAATTGTTTGAAAACGATTAGAAAAGAATAGAAAAGATAATTGTCAAAATATGCTTCAGAGATAACTCTGAACACCGATTAAAACTTATATCATTTAAATTATAATTAAAGCAATTTAACAAACTGTTTTTCCGCATACTCCACTTTTAGACGCGAGTCTTTTAGATGTGAAGAAAATGTTTTTATTCAGAAATTTTAATGGAAAACGAAGTGAAGTACACAAAAGGAATCCCAGAGTAACCGGATAACTAGATTAAACAAAGGTAAAGGGAGCGATTGTTAGAAAAAAAAGAAGCATAAATATATTTAACCATAATGTGTGAATATTTTTACACGGTGGAAGGAAATTAGAAGAAAGATTTTTTTTAGAAAACAAATGAAAGAAGCAGCAACCTGAGTCAAAAAATCATCCGGTTCGTTACTAAAGATGTCCGAATGGCTTACGGCACAAGTCATATGAATGGAATGAGGAGAAGAAAAAGTGCCGAAGTGTAATAAAATTGATCAGGTATGGGAGAGCAAATGGTTTAAAAGGCATTCACGGAATCAGAAATAAAGGTCATTAGAGGAAATGGAAATAACGAAATACAAGATGACCATCATCTAGGCTGTAAGACAAAAAGATTCTAAGAAGTTAAAATCTGGAAAGCTAAAAGAGGCAACAGTACCAGCTAACCTTTTCGAACTATCAATAGTAAACATAGTTACATGAGAAGGGGTTAGAAAATTAATAATGCTGTGGAATTCCTGTCTAATTAGGGTTTATGATAGAAATTTTGAATGGGAAGGGAGAATAAAGTTTTAAAGATGACAAAGTTCAGCGAAATTAAATGAAAAATAAGAGAGATTACTATAGAAGATCGTGCAAGGGCAAAATGAACTAAGATGAAAAGAAGTAGGCGATTAGGATTTTTTTTACGTGTAAAACGCTAATCTTTAAAAATGGAAAGGTGGAAATGAATAAGAGTAAACTCGTGAGTGTAAGACATTTTTTAAAGGAAACGATAGTTTAAGGTATGCGAATAGACAGAGGCATCGTATTACATTCTACGAGAACTGCTGGAATTGTAGAGGATTTAAGAGCGTCAATATATAGTCGAAGGCGAGAACCGTGTAATTATATCTAATTTAAGCGAACCAGACTTCGAAGCACAGCCATACAAGAACAGTAATGAAATTTGTAGCGGACGATGGATTTATACCAAAAAATAAGGGTATAAGGATCAGCAGTATATTCAGTTAGCGACAGGAGCAAGTTTAACTTCGATTAATCAAGAGGAAAGATATTTGATCGGTTTGAAAGAAGACAACCGACTGTCCAGGAAGATATCGATATAACAGAAACAATTAACACGAGAAAGAGAAATATTGTTTAAAGTTAAAATTGTTACTAGCAATACATGAAAATAGACGAAAGAAATGTTTAAAAGCGTTTCATATAAACAATCTGTCTGTTTTCTTGAAATTATTTACACAGCCATTCAAAATTGTTTATCGATTAAGCCTCATTTTGTTTGTATTTCCCTTCGTTACCTTAGGTAAGTTCTTAATGGTGATTACTTGGATTTCAAAAATAAACCCCGTTTCAATTTGTCACATCTAAATAATAATTTCCTTTTGACCGTCTGTCATACAGGCGAACTACTAAAAAAGGATCTCAACAAATCTTGGTGTCATCAACTGTTGTTCATGAACTTAAACAGTACGGTCGTCGGGAAAATGTTGAGCTACATGGTACATGAGAAAGGCAGAGCGAGAACTTGCCGTAACTAATTACTCAGGTTTACCAAGAAATAGGCGTTGATGTAAGTGAAAAATGTATTATGGCTACGCGTAGATTACTCTCAAGGAATGCTAGATTACCGAAACCAATAATATTTAAGATCTCTGTGTGATTAACGGATAAAATATTGGCGAGGAAGAAGAAACATCATATATTAGACAAAAATATTAGCAACAACCTAAACAGTATCAGGAGTATATAAATGAAAATTTGTCAAGATATTATAAAGATCGTGAAGCAAAATTACTAAATTTCCAATTTGTCTGGTCAAAAAGAAGGGAAGTTTATATTAGGAAAAATAAGCAAGATTGTATATTGCATGTTCCAACTGATATGGATTTAAATAAACTATTATAAATGTTTCACGCTATCCTTAATTCTGCATTTCTGTAATAGGTATAAGCGTATCATTATTTACCGATGTATACATTTTTCTGCACGGCGTTATTCTCTACATTATATAGATATTTATATAACGTCTATTTAAAAGTGCATCTATTTATGTTTGTGTGGTTGCACATACGTATTAGAATTGTGAAATATCGTCATGTCGATAAATATGTTACCGTTCGCCGATGAATTACCCTACTTGTCAATTGGTCGATTGTGTATGTATAGTGAAACGAGTGTGTTGTATACGCCGTCGTTATACGTACCAGCTAGGCAGGGACGAAGGTTCAGAAATGGATATGGTTACTGGAAGGAATAAAGTACTTTTAATTGTAGCGAAGTAAAGAGGGAAATTAACGTACAAAACAGACTATCAAACGGATACTAAAATATTTTGGCCACGTCACTAGAGCAGGAACGATGGAAACAGTCATTATACAAGGTCATATGAAAGGAACTAGAGGAAGGGGCCGGCCTTCTATGAGATGGACTGATGCTAT
This sequence comes from Icerya purchasi, assembly GCA_039619475.1. Lineage (NCBI taxonomy): Eukaryota > Metazoa > Arthropoda > Insecta > Hemiptera > Monophlebidae > Icerya > Icerya purchasi. The sequence continues at coordinate 147,877,609 of CM077115.1, forward strand.
TTGTAAAGCAATGAGCCGCATCTTCTTTAAATGCGTTCTGATGCGCTCAAAACAGAGATCACTAGCGCAGTTTGGCGTTTCAGGTGACGGATAATAATCCCCCTGAGAGATGAAGCGATTGATCGATTGATACGTACAATATTAGAAGAGGGGAAAATACGTCAGGGAACATTCTGTAAATAAAACAATATTACAAAAATCGATGAAAAAAATTTAATATTTAAAATTTTTTATTGTATCACACTCTTTAATTTCATACATGATAATGCTGAGAGAAGAAAATGTATTCTCAAGACGAAGCACTTATCAAAAATTCAAAGGCAAAATATAAAATCAATATGGTAACCACAATTTCCCTGAAAGTTTCCTTTTGTAAACCTATGTCTAATATATACAATAGTTTTTCAAAAACCGCAGCTATTTTCCAACGAAGGTTTATAGCTATTTACAATTTTTTGAAAAACTAGAGGTCTCTTGTCTCTTAGAAAAAACCATGCGATGTTTGTTCTATATCGCGTAATGCAGAATTGTAAGCGATTTATTTTCTATAATTTACAGAATTACTCAAAAAATACCCCCCAAAATCATTTATCCTTTGAAATTAATTAAAAGCTGAATTTTCGAATACGATCAATTAATAAATTATTTTGCATAAAAAATTATAATCGGCAAGGTTTTAGCGAGAACTGTTATTAATTTAACAGCTTTCTGCTAATTTCTTTTCTGCAAAATAACCGGTTGCAAGTACAGCGTAGTTGGTTCGACAATTAACCTTCAACCGAATAAATGGAGCTTTCAAAAGCTCTGCTCTTCTTGTATTCATTGTAATATTTACAAAAATAAATTAAAAACATTTCAGGGAAATATAAAATAATTGATAACGTTGAAAAGATGCTTTATAATGATGCAAAAATAATTTTCAGAATCCATGTTTGTAAGCAAAAACTGTTTAGCTGATGAAGTTTGAAAGAAAACAGCCTCGTGTTTTTTCATCCGTATTCCTATCTATTAGTCTTAAATTAAAAACTTTAATACATCGTAAAAACAGATTCATTTCGAAGCCCCTCACTTTAATATATTTTTTTTAATATATATATATATAGCGCAATCGTTAGTGCAGAAATGTGCACAAACTTTCTTCGTTTGTGTACCATTCCTACCCCTCAATATTAAAGAAAAACGGTGGGGGGATTGTTAACATTTTATCTAACAAAATTAACAAAAAGTGGCTAATAAAGTTGCTGGCGTATTAATTCATTGCTAAATTATCGTTTAATACAAAAATCGAAACAGACATCATTTGGAAAGCTGTTTATTATTACATTTTTATTTATCAGGAAATTAATAGGTTTTTACTTTTTTTATTATCTAAAATTAATATTTAAAATGTATACGTTGTAGTTTATTAATTTATAATTTTGTAATATGGGACCGTGTTCCCGAAACATGTCGATGATTAATTTTTAATAAATATTTTCCGATAAAGTTTAATTGTATGTTTGTTTAAATTAATATTTTCTTTTAATTTATCGTAATTTCAGTATATAAAAAAAAATATAAACATCGAGAATCACAAATTCTTCCAGTACATTGTTTTTCAAAAAATAACAGATGCACTAAAATACATATATAAATCATTTTGTAAAATCAGATAAAAATAAAGAAAGAATATGATACAAGAGATAGAAAAAAAAGGTATATTAGTAAAACGTTTAATCTGCAACAGATAGGTAGATAAATGTCGAAAAAAACATGAAACGATCCATGATCATTGTGACGTCATCAGTTGTAGAAACTGTATTCTGCTTGCACGCTAGCTGCTAATATTTTTTTTTATGCTGGAAGTAATTAAATGACGAATTTTTTGATGCAACTTTATTATTTGAGTATAAAAGTAATGAGCATCGTAAGTATAACTTTTCAAAATTATTTGTTTTACACTTAAGTAGTTTATTTTTAGATGTACAGGTAAGTTATACGTTACAATAAAAAGTTAAGTTCATTTAAAAAATTATTTATTAACTAAACACAAAGGAAATTGTAAAAGTAACGTATAGCCGACAGTGTAGAATAATATCTTCAAATTAGAATTTCTATCGCCATCATCTAAAAGATCGCAACATTGTTGTTACAAATGGCTTAATGTTTTCTAGTTTTATAGTAACATAATAATTAGTAATATTAATTTAGTAAAATTTTCCTACTTCCTATATTTTTAAAACTGTTTCTTAATATTTATACCGAATACCCGAAACATAGCACTTTTCTAAGCACCGTTTCCAAGCAAAGAAATCCCTTATAATAATACAAACCATGTAAATTTTATTAAATTACCATAACAGCTATTTGAAAAACAAAATACGGCAAATAAATTGTAAGAACGCAACGCATTTAACGCTATGAACACTCCCACTAGCACGCACTGAAGAAAATTTTTAAAATACTAACTATATGACGTCACAATGAAATGGATCGTTTCGTGTTTTTTACATTTATCCGCCTGTCTGCAACTGTTATTTATTTTTATACAGGTATAAGAAAAATAAAATGTTTCAATTAAAGAAGTATTACAAAAAATTAAATTGAAGGAATACAAATAGTGTACAACCAAATGTAATCGTAACACTAATTATTTAAAAAGCTTAATAAATTATATAATTCAACAATATTATACCAAGCAATAGTTATTTAAAAATAATCTTGCATATAAATTGAAAACATATAGTTATAAAGAGAATGTATAAAATAAATCAAAATAATTAGCACGGGTGAAATTGCTCATTACTATAATAAGAAAAAAATAGAAAATTCGAAGTATAACAAAAATTTTTATAAATGACATAAAAATTTACTAATCGCATAAAAGTCTATTTTTGAAAGCAATACTGTTGTGTGCACTATTTTGAATATATATACTACAATCTGAATATTAACACGCTCTGTATTATTTACATTTATCACTGTTTCTTTTGTGTCATCATAGATCTGCCATGCATTTAGTGGCTCCCGATAACAGTGGGCATGATCATTATTTGAAATTCTTGAGCGAAGGTATATACGAGCTTTTTCATTGAAATTTTCCTTTCCATTGCATAAAAAAACATCAGTTTTACTATGAATAACCCAAAAAAGACAACGCAATAAATATTTTAAATCCAGAAAATCAACTGATAAAATAATCTGAGCTATAACTGCGTATTTTTTTATCAACTGAGCAAAATGGTAACCATGTTGTAACAATTTTAATGACATGGGCTACATCAGTTCGAATAAAACAATTTGGTATTTCATATTTGTTTGATTTTTCTAAAATATGAAAACAAGCTTCAAAGTAATGTACTATATTATTACTGTATTGTGTAAATGCCCGAATTGTAGCTGACATTAATGCTAATGGCATATCTGTTATAACTGGATTTGGTGACGAAGCTCCATCTCTTTGCCATTCAACAAGCCAGTTATATATCGAATTACTATCATGTTTTTTAGATAGCATATGGCATATAAAGTCCTATAATTTTAATTTTTTGTCCCTCAAAGCAATTTCATACAAAAGGATATGTTGAGTTTTCCTTCCTGATAGTAGGATAGGTTTTTTCACCAAACTACCGGTAGCATCAATAGCTATAGTGGAACATTTATCATTTTGAATATATTTTCTGTATAAATTCATTTCCGCATTTGCCCAGTAATGCACACAAAAACGATCATATCCTATATTTTTAATTATATTTTTAAATGGATGCATACCTTTCATTTTGCTAATAGCTAGTATGACATTATTATCCGCTCTGGTGGTAGCATTCGAAGTTCTAAATTTTGCAATTCTCAGTGCATTGCTAGTTAGTAAATGATTAGGTTCAGGATCGTCAAAATTCATAATACTGTCTGCTTGAATTCTTCGAAGCATATTACAGGATGGATATTTTTTCATTAATAAGTTTATCCATTCATTTTTTTTTTTTAAATCTCTTGTCGATCTTCTTTTCTTTATGGGCTTATAGTTATTAAAATTTCCTTCTGAATACAGCTACAGAATTCAATACTGGTTTTGTTGGAAGAATATCTTTTAATTTGCTTTTACATGAAGTGTAAACAGCAATGAAAACACAATCATTTAACTCGTCCTCGTGTATTTTTGTTGCTCTTTTATACATTAGGAAAGAAGGAAGTTCTGTTTCTTGCCAAAAATATTTATCGAATAAATTAGCCCAGGAATGAGACTTTAAAATACTGTAACGTTTCCGCCTAGCGATCATTGTAAATAATATCATGATATTGTATGCTACTCCACTCTTCAGCAGTTATTTTGAATGTAAATTTTAATGTATCCATATATCTTTCCTCATTTTCTAAATCATCACTACATTTTTCATATTTCTTGCCATCTACAGTTTCTTCTATCTGTTGTATATATTCAGAAATACTGATACCTAATTTAGTTAATATATTATTTCTATTACATTTAACCATACAGTGATTTCGGTGAAATTTCATAATTCAATTCTTTAGATATGACATTCCAAACAGGGTTTGATGGTCCAATGCAGACTTTTTCTTCGTTAAATATAATCTGTAGATGCTTTTTAATTTCATCAGCAATTTTATCCAAAGATTCCTTTAAGTGACGTGGCATAATTACTTTAATACCGGAAATATCCTGTAAAAATATATTTATAACTTCTTTTGAATTTTGAGATGCAAATAATTTTATAACCTTCTGTATAACATAAACTATCTGAACAACTTTAACGAGGATGAATCTATTGAGGGTTATAACAATCCTTCGGTTTTCAATTTGAGCGAATTTATTAAAAAATTTTTCGCCTTTGAAAACTACGCCAGTGCAGATAGTTACAGGCTATGTTCCATTTATAAAATAATTCGAGTTTCGTAAGAATATTTTATTTCAGACTTAATTTTTATGATCAACGTATTCATATCTCCTTTTAAAAAATAAACACTATGTGGGTACTGCAATTACTTTAAAAATTCACAAAGTAAAACAATTAAAAATCCAAAGAGCCGCGAAACGTCTAGAACGCTTAATTTCCTAATACGTGAATATTTAAAAATATACGCACAACTTACTACGGTTATTATTACGACGCACAGTCGATTCGCATTTTATATTTAAATTATGAATGAGGTTAATTGGAGAAATGTTACGCATCAATGTTCTGTACCGGTGACTCAGAAAATAATTTTATATTTCATTTATTTTCTTCCGGTTTTACTACGTCATTAAAACGTTTATTTGTGAATTCGAGCAAAAAGCAACATAATTTAAATTAAATTGTTCGATAAGTTGAAAGTTTTCTACACCTGATGAAATATTCTTAGATTCATACGAGCGCGCGCCAATACAGTATGGAAATTAGAAATAAAATGAAAGCTAAACTTTAAGTGAATACTTGAAGATATTGCCTAATAGAAATACCATAATACATCAAAGCAAGCTACAAGTCGTAAATTTAAACGAAATAAATGTATATAATAAATAACTAATTGAGTACGTATAATGATTATTTCTGTGCGTAAGTAATACATCTAAGTATACCATCTGTCAAGTTACCCTTTTAACGATGAAAATATTTTACTTTATCTTATTTTTTAGAAAAACTGCGTCATTAAAAAAGGACAAGCGTCTGGAAACTACATAGAAGTCAAAACTTTGTAAGACTGTGTACAAATTTATCTTTTTTTTTTTATGTTCGTAAATGACTGACAGTAGCAAGCAATTATAGTATCGCCAACTACATCGAGATTTTGAAACAGTGCAAAGAATATTTTCACAGTGATATTTCAAAAGGTCAAAAAAATTAAAATTTGTGATTATTTTTGTTTTTTTTCGGACATTAATCAAGGGCAATGATAATTAGTTTTTAATGTTTGGCAGTAAGGTTCGAACTAGTTCCTACTCAGACAAAACGCCACATCCCAACCAACGCTATGGCAGTTTGCTGTTAAGCACAAAATACAAATCCAAAAGTTTGGAATTTTATAGATAAATATTGCATCAAAAATCATTTAGGTTTGAAACTTTTTATTAATATTCATAATGCAAGTAAATAAATAACTGTACTGAGCCCAAATAGGACTGCCTCGAAAAATTACAGTTAATGCATCCGTCCTTTCTGTTTCCTCATGTTGATTATATTTAATGGTAAATATAAAAATAAAAAACAAATTTTATATAAAAAAATGAATGGTTACAAATTTTTTGGAAAGGAAGTTAACTTTAAAATCGCAAAGTAATAATTTATGTGAGAGAAAAAAAATTCATTATGCCCAGTTTTAGAAACTATAAAATCACTCAAATATTTTGTAAAAACATTAAATTTCAATATTAAACCTATTAAATGATAAAAAATATAAAAAAACGATTATTAAAATCCACGAATAAAATATGTAGGTAAATATATGTATCGGTTTATTGAAAATACGTTTCATTATATAGAAATAAATTTACTGAAATAAAAATAAAAGTGCGACAACAAAAAATCTAAATATACTGTGAAGAAGAAAAAGAGAATACTCGCAAGTATTAATGTAAATTCCTTTTAAATAAAACACAACGAAAATAGAAAATTTTCAACAAAGTTTATGAAAAGTCAAATACATTCAAATTAACCTATGAAATCACAAGAAAATTTATTCAAAAAATATATAATTAAAGATAATAATTTTTTCGAACATAATACGCAGAATAGTACAAAGTATTATATTGCGATACAAATATTTTAGTTTACACACTATTTGTTATGAAGAATATTTAATCCACTGATAGTTAGGAAATTAATAAAAAAAAAAACAAAACAGAATCAACTAAACTTCTCACGAACAGACGCCAATTTTGTATAGAAGATGTTAAAACTTTAAACTAAAAGTGAGCTAACACTACACACAAGTGGTTAAGACTTTTTAGAATACCCAGTCAACATGCGACAGCTATTTTGAACTCGCAAAACACTTTAACATTTAAACCATTCTTAGAATGGAAAAAAAAAGATAAAAAGAACGGAGATCTTTAAAATCATAAAAAAAGATATGTGCAACAAACACTGACTATATTTTATATGGAATTCCGCCTGTAGCGCAAACAACCCAAACACGTCAATAAATAAAAACGATCTTTGCTGACAGAGCAAAAACACGCTCGATTAAACAGTAAATAACCAGCGGTAGCGTTTTTTTACTAGTTCTAAGAAACCCGGGGTAAAGAAATAAAAAAAGAAACGAAATGTACACAACAATTTTACAGGGCTGAATTAAAAACTGTTTTTGGCTGTCCCATTAAAGCAACCACGCTACATGCACAATTTATGTATATTGTTAAAGAAATAAGTCAAGCGTAATTGAATTTGATCCCTTTTAACACGCATCACCCATGTATTAACAACAAACAGTATTTATTACTCATCGTAAAAATTTACTCGCTCTACAGAAGAAGCAATTTAGCAAAAAAATAGGTTACCAGTTTTGTGGTCTAGTTCGTTTGTATTTTTGTAATAGATCTTATTTGTCTCCTTAAAATCCAAATGGTCCAAGTGAATTTTTTTTCGGGTTGCTAAAAATGAAAGAAAGAAAGAAAGAAAAAAAAACTCGATACTGTTTTTCAAAAATTGAAGTAATTCCAACTAAATGAATTCCTTAACAAAATAAAACTACCAACAGTGTTTCCATTTTTTACTTTGTAAAATTTAATTTAATATTTACAATACGTCTTATTGAAATTCTACAAAATCAAAAAATTATACTTAAAAAATGTAAATAATCAGCAGCTTTTCAAATAATATTTGTTTCGATTTTTTTATTAGACGATTATTGAGCAATGAACTAATACGCCAGCAACTTCATTAGTTACTTTTTATTAATTTTATTACATAAAATTTTAACAACCCTCCAACTACAATATTTTTCTTCAAAATTATGGGATAGAAATAAACGATGAAACTTTGTGCACATTTGTGCGCAAACGATTGCGCTATATATGAAAATATATATATTAAAGTGGGAGGAGGGGCTGTTGAAATGGACCTCGTTATAACATGTAACCAAACGAAACGCCACGAAAAGGAGAACGTCAACACTTATTAAATGCCGAAAATGAATTTTATAAGAGAAAACACAAGTAAATGCCATTCATATAGGTAACCTTTTTTTCGATATATATATTATCACATTGCTATCAGAATTAATCATGTTCATTCGTGATTTTTGATAAAATATGTGAAATGTAATTAATAAACGTACTTTTCTCCGATTATCCGTAAAATCAGAATTATTATTTTTGTTGCATCTTATAACATATTACACGTAAACATGAATGCGTACATACCCTGTAAAGATAACTCATCATTTCCATTTTTCCGCGTTAACTGTGAATTTAACCTATCAGCTGTCTTAGAGAAACGGTAAACGGTGGGGCCATCAATAAAAGAATTTGACTTTTTTTGTATATCTTCAATGTAATTAGCATCGAGAAGAACTTGACATATTGCTAAACTGTGAGTCCTGTAAAGTAAAAATTGAAATAAATAGATTTTTAATGACATATTTATAAAAATAATGAATTTTACGAATCCTTCACCTCAAAAGAATATAGACAATCAAATTAAACGGATTTTTCTTCATCGTTTCTAGCCCAACCTTAATTAAGCTAGTCTCCGGTTTATAAACTTGGGTTTTGAAAGTTATGAATAGTTTTCCAAAGTGAATAATCAAACTTAAGGCCATAATTTTTCCATTAAGTTACTGAATTTTTCGATTTTAATGTCTCCTATTAATCTTGATAATTGACGACTAATATACAATTACGTATAAATTTTTGTCGATAACGTTACAGAATTATGCCATCGTTTTCGAGCAATTCTTTCCGTAACTATATATTCGCGACTTTAAAGTAAAGTAGGTCCCATACCCTTGACAGGGCGTTGGGATTGTGAAGTTAAGGTTCACAATGTACTAAGCCTAATGGATCTGATGAGAATATTAAGGCCAATTCCTTTCTCTCGGCCGCCTTTACTTTCCCAGATTTCTCTGGTACCCAATTATTTCAGGCTGGGTAAACTTGGGAACCACTTGGATCCGGGACGAGACAAGTCTCGAACCCGTGACCTCCGACTTGGTAGCCAAGCACCTTAACCACTAGGCTACCAATTCGCGACTTTAGTTGTACCGAATTATCTAATAATACCCCTATGAAAATAGGAGTAGTTTTTTTAGCGCAATTTATGATATCGTTAAAAAAGTTATTTAATACTAAATCGATATCCGAATTATTTTCCAGCAAGTGCCTAGACTTAATAAATTTTTCAATGTCTTTTCAAAGACACACCGATTCGTTTCTTTAACTTGTTAAACTAAGAGATAGTTTTTTCTTTATTATCGTACAACTAATTGTCAGCCAGACAGGAATGTGATCTGATGATATAGATATAATTTTTAATTTCCTATAGTCATTAGACAAAACTATATTCCGTAATGTAAAATGCGAGGTATTTTTTAAAAAAAGAATTTAGATATGTTTTTTAAATTTGTATAGACAAGAAAGGGATCTCAAAAATTATTTAAAACGTTTTAAAACTATATTCTCAAATATAAAACGCGATGTATTAGTTACTAATGAACGTAATGGAATAATCCAAACTAGGAAAGAGTAAGTATAATTTCTGTCGGGTGATTATAGAAATAAGAAAATACTGTATTTATTTCAACCTAAAACGCACATGCTTCTAAACATAACTATCATAAACGTAAAAATGAAAATATATTGATCATTAGAATTAAACAATACCATCCCATATATATAAATATTTCTCTCACAGTCAATTGTACATAGCATATAGTACACATGTCGGCAAACCATCCGCTTTGTTTGCTCTCGCACCTAACAGCAAAACGAAAAATATTCTATATCACAAAGTGCTTTGATTAAAGGAATCAACCCGAATGCAAATAGTTTAATAGAAAGTAGTGCAACAATGCTACGCGAATCATTTCGATTCGCTTCAATAAAGCAAATGCCTTGCTGCCACGTGAATTATGTTCATTTCAATGTAATTAAAATACTTTTCATTTTGATTTTTGTTCATTTATTGAACTTAATTCATTTTGAGTATTAATTTTATCTTAATAAAAAACTGAACTTAATTCAGCTAATAAGTTAACACAACATTTATTGATTCTGAGGCGGTACGAAGTTAGCCGGCTCAACTAGTATATATATATATATATATATATATATATATATATACATACATACATACATACATACATACATACATACATATACATATATATATGTATATTAATTACAACGTAATTCTTAGGCTATCCCCCATTAGAAAAAATGTCCCAATTTTATGTAACGTTTGTTATATTTTATAGGATTTCGGTGATTATGTTATTATATTCATATGGATCAATATAGAATTACGTTGTAAATTTTAATAATTTTATACAAAGTATACAAGAGTAAGATATAGAAATGTAACCAAGAGGGGTCAAGGAGCACAAGCCCCTGGCAAGACCAAAATGGCCGAGTTATATATATATATATATATATCAGTGGCGAATCTTCCTTTACTTCTAGTCATGCGGCGACAAGAAAATTAAAAAAGAAAGAAATCTGCCTTACTTTTCTGGCAGAAAAAATTAACTTGGCTAAAAGTTTTTAGTTTTCAGTAGAAATTCGAGAAGTCTATGCGAAGAAAAATGCTTAACGTGCAAAACGTCAGTCACCCATCAGTGTTGAACCCGATACGGTAGTTTGCTCGCTTTTCATGTTTTGTTCACCAAACTCTATGAGCATTTCTCCGAATTTAAAGAGTTACTAAGAGCGCATTGAAAAGCGCGCGCACACACACACACACATACACCAATAACAAACACAGAAAAATCAGATTGAAACGTTTAACGAACTAGGTACTTCGCTACTTCTAGCGAACTATATGAGCGTTGTACACTTCACATTTTTCACTGCGAAACTGTGACTACGTTACCGTTATTTTATCACAGAGAAACAATGTTCACACACCTAATTTATAAATATCATGGTGGCAGTGAAATATAATTTTTAAATTACCGATTTATTCTCGGTCCCGGCCATATCTGTAATATTTAAGTTGCTCCTGAGAATTTTAATTCGGTAGTTTTCCGTTGCCTTCCGCATGTTTTCTGTTAAGGTAGACTCCTTTAGTCGAAAATACACGGTTTTAAGGCGCCGGATACTCTCGCCTGTTCGCTCCAGATTAATATGCATCAATCTGACTGGAACACATATCACGACTTGCAGTTGTTAACGCAGTAAAAAGGTTAACGGTATTTATTGGAAGGAACAACTTCGGCAAGTGAACCCTCCTTCGTTTTCCTGTTAGCTGTGTATTTTGTGAGTCATGCACTAAAATATTCCAGATTAAATCTGCAACTTAAGAAAAGAATAATGCGCTGCTATGTTTGGTCAATACTACAATATGCATGTGAAACATGGATCGTAAGTGCAAACAGCAAAAAGTGAAATAAATTCTTTTGAAATGCGGTGTTATCGAAGATTGTTAAAAAATCTCTGAACAAACTTTGTTAGTAATAACATTGTTCTAACTAGAGTAGACGAAGGAAAACCTGTAATAACCGACAGTATTCAGAGAACAAAATCGAAATACATGGCTTGTGAGATACGAAAAAACAGAATCTTCATATTAGGAGCATAGGGGAAAGTACAAGGAAAACTCTGCAGAGAGAAAAGAAGACTGTAAATGATAACATCGAATATAATCAGCAAAACATTCCAGAAAACAGTGACGAATGCCAAAAATCGGATCACATGAGTTACACGCTATCTCTTGTTCCAAGGAATTGGCTTAGACACTGTTTTGCCGTCTTATGTTTTATACTTACGAGCAGGATAATATTCTTTCTAATTAGTTCATTTTCATAATAAATAAATTGCGGATACAACTGTGTCAAAAATAATTTTACTTGCTTAACATTTCGGCCAGCTTACACTGACCGTCATCAGAAGCGAAGTATTTTTTGTTCAAATCAATATAATTTTTTACAAAATTTGAATACTGATAAATCAATTTTTGAACCCATTTCATATACATCTGAATACCTGGAAAAAGATAGATCAGTGGTAGGAGTTTATTTTGATATTTAAACAGCATTTGATATTGGTAAGAAACTACTATTGTGGATTCTGAAGTAACATTCACACTTGGTTTAAAACATACTTATCTAATAAGAAAAATATAACGAAAATTAACGACATCATTAGTGATAGTATTATACAAGTCTGCATTCCCCAGGAGAGTATACTCGGCCCAGCCACATTTATTTTTAAAATATATAAATGACCTATATAACATGTCTGTAAATGGCATACTGTACTGATTGTTGACTCCCGTTTTTCAGAAAAGTTAAAAATATCTAGATGTAGAACTTCAGACTGAATGTGAACATTTGGGTAAAAAATATGTTTTAATCAGATTATTACAGCTATGATCACAGCGGCCATTATTATCCTTAGTAGCATTATTATTACAATCATTAAATTTATAATAAATATTATTATTATTATTTAAGCTCTTACTATAAATTTCAATTCTTGAACCACATATTATAACTAGTATTATTGTAACTATTATTGTCATTATTTTTATTACTATTTCTATTTTTTTCTATGTACCTTATTCGTTAATTTTGAGATGTATTAGTTAAACCAGCACACAATAGTGGCTCATGTACAATTAATTCCAACATGTATGTATAAGTTTAGCTTTTTTAAATCTTCATGTCAAACACAAATTGTATTTCTTTTACATTCGCCACTCGCGCTAAATGAGCGCATTTGCGACTTCAATTAATTACTTAGTATATATAATTACCATTGTACATACTCCAAATATATGATTTGATATGATTTAATTATTTTTATTATTATTATTAATATTTTATCATTAGTATTATTATACTTTTACCATAGGTAGGTTGTTATATCTAATATTAGAAGCAAAGAAATTAGTGTTTAAGTATAATAACACTGCATCATAATGAGGCTATTATGTTAATGTATGTACAAGCACACATGTGAAAGAATTGTAAACATGGGCTGATTGAAAGGAAAAAGTAATATATTAATCTTTGGGCATAAATAAATTTAAAAAAAAAAAAAAAAACCTATTAGATTAGCGCATGTAAATAACTTTTTTAAACTAATATTTTTGCTTCTATCTTAAAGCATTATTATACTCATAAACGAAATTAATTTTAAGTTGATAATTTTGTCTTCTATTATTTCGTTTATTACGTTTTAATTTATTATCGCGAAGTACAATATTTCAGTTATTTTAATTGTTTCTTTAAAAATATAATTGACTTTGATTATGCTTTTAGGTTGTTTTGTTATTCATTCACACAATGTTTTTGCTTTATTTTCGATTAACCTTTTTTAATTTTTCATATATTCATAATAGTATTTTTTTGTTCCGTTTACTTATTTAATCTTTTTTTGTTTTATAAATCAATAGATGATTTTACTTTATATTCTTAGCACCGCTATTCGCACTATAAAACGCTTTTATAAATTCCTATGTAAATAATAACAATAATAAATGATTTGACGTACTTTAATTTGATTATTATGTAATACCAAAATATAATAAATACCGCTTCAGAATACAGTCATTGTATACGCGCCTACATACAAAAAAGTTAAAATCGATCTGGTTAATTCAAAAAGAGAGGGGAAAAAATTGTAAAACGTTTCAAAAAACAACAACTTTCGAATATATGCATAATGAGGAAAAAGAGAAGAGAAAAGAAGAAAAAAATTAAAATTTGGACATAAAAACCTAAGAAAGAAACCAAAAAAGTGAATAATATTGATGAAAAGTAAGTAAAAATAAGGAAAAAATAAGAAAAAGAGAGAGAGAAATACGAGTATATTAAATGAAAATTCGCACATAAAACAGGAGTAGCAAGATAAATTATTACAAAGAGAAAAAAAGGAAATATAGATACAGTGGGATATAAAAACGTGCAAAAATATGAGCTGAATGATAAAGAGATAAAATAACAAAAAATTATGGATGAAAGAACACAATAAGAGGGAAATTTGAGAAATAATTTTTTTTTCTTTGTTTGGCAAAAAAACAACTCCTTAACACACACTAACTCGATACCCAGATAATTTACACAAGCAACACTCCACCACAAACACAATCATCGATACATACTATATACAAACAATATTAACAAACATTACACACACACAAACACAAATAAAATATAAACACTGCATGCACCCACCTATTACACAGCCACTGCACACACATACACAGGTCTCGTACAACTGTAATGACATCCATCCCACCAACCAATTACACAGTTGTTAACTGTAATTCCAATCTCTGTCTTTAAGTACCCATATATGTAAATATTGCAAACATATGGACACACAATGACTACTATAAATTATTTATAAAGCAAATGGGAGAATATATGAGAGGCATAATAATGTATTAAGGAATGTAAGAGTGTATAAAATAGATATAAGCTAATGTAATTTATGTACATCTAAAACGATGCAAAAATTGAATTATTATGTATACTACAGAAGAATGTGTAGAAAAACACAAATTATCCACACTACCTATTCGAAGCTTTTTACGTGCGCAATAATGTGCATTTGATGGTTTTTTTGACATTGTTTTTGCACCCTTTATATGCAACAAACTGAACTGAATTGAAATCGAATTATTATTTGTATACCTGAATCGTGTATTTGATACATAAAATTTGCAATTCTATATTGAAGATCAGTTTCATTATACTTTATCGACCACGCTGTTATAAAATTAGAACACTTTGCTGACTACCAATAAAGTTTAAACAAGGAGCCAAATTTCTTTTGATATAAAATTATTAAAAGCAATTTTCTACGGAAATTAAATGCTATTTCTCCGCTTTTACGTTCATTCATAAATATTAATCAAAACTAAAGGATAGAAACAAACCTGGAAGATGTTTTTTTCTGTGAAATTAACCAGTCGATTAATTGAGATCCAAAAAAACATAAATCGTAAGTCTTTTCCCGGTACACGTACAATTGTAACTGTAAGCCATCTTGCGGATGCATTATCTGTTCGACTAAATTATTTAAAGTGGAAACTTGGGCAGAATTATCGGATTCATTATCATTACAAGACGCTTCGTTATTTCTAAGTTTGAACAGAATAAATAATAAAAATTTACACAAAATTCTAAACTCTGACGCCAGAAAAGGAGATATAGGATAGAACTGAAATAAATCAACATTCAAAGTATCGTAAAATAAAATCAAATTTAAAAAATACAATATACGAAATTTGGAGGGGGAAATTTTTCATGAAAAAATACGCTCATTTTTTCAAATTACAAGTACCTTTCAGATATGAATCGTTCTTCCTGGTAACTGCAAGATATTTTTCTTCTTTTTACTAGGTTATTATCAGACTGCGTATTATAAGAATTAGATGATACAACCGCCGGTTTCATTTCATCTAACGCCGGAAGGTATTCGTTTCCGAATCGCGATTGTAAATCATCTTGTAAAGCGCGCAAATCAGCGGACAATTCTGCTTCTATGTCGGACGATTGGAGATATGATAAAACAACCTTACAACAGTATGTACAGACCCTAAGATCACCTAGAATGAAAAGAATGTCATAATTGTTAGATTATAAACGACTCTTTTGAAAACCTTAAATCATTTAAAATTTTTTTAAATTTAGGAATTGCAACAAATTGGTACTTCATAAACTTGTATTAACAGTACCTATCGTGAATTTAAAACATATATAATACAATGAGTCGTCTATACGAGCCAGTAAACCGGTTTTTATATTAAACAAAAGCTACAACACCACTCTTTCCAAAAAGTATACGTCAAACCTGAAGCATTTAGTAGTTTTCAAACTATAACCAATTAAATGCAAACACATTAAAGTAGTTTTTCGACGCGTTTAGAAATAATTACC
Organism: Icerya purchasi; assembly: GCA_039619475.1. Lineage (NCBI taxonomy): Eukaryota > Metazoa > Arthropoda > Insecta > Hemiptera > Monophlebidae > Icerya > Icerya purchasi. The sequence goes on from CM077115.1 coordinate 147,893,632, forward strand.
TTCTCATTTGTTAGAAGAGAGTGTTAGCATTCATTTAAGATAAAAACCAGTTTGCTAGCTCGCACAAATGACTCAATTACAAAAAGTTGTAATTCTTTTTTATCGCTCCTGGCAAATCAAAATATTTAAAATTCAAATGAAATTCGAAAAATAAAAAAATTAAAAAATATCGGAAGAAGTACTTAATAACGTGAACAGGGACGCCGAATTAGAAAATCTGTTGCGGAAGAAATGAATATAAATAATTATAAATAAAACCTGAAATTCAATTACATAATAATAAAATACCTGTCTAGTAAAAAAAAAAAAAAAAAGAAGGTAAACGAAGTCAAATTTTAATACTGTCCGTGACTTGGCCAATAAACGAAGAAACTTGAAGAATAATATTTATAACTTTTGATCTAAATACAATCAGTTCTGTCAGTTTCTTTAAACAATATCATTTTGCACCGTCGTATAATACAAGTCAGAAAAAAAAACAATGTAGTATCCAATTCAGTGTTCGCACCCAAAAGTATAATTTTTAAATTCCCACTTTTTCCGATCCCAAAATTCCAGATTTCCTACTCGATAGAATTGTACATAAGCTTATGCGAACCCTGTTCAGCTTATGTAATAATAAGTCCAACCAACTGAAGCAAAGACAAATAAAATATCAGCAAAGCAAAATCAAATTACAATTCATTTTTTTGGTTATATAAAGTTGTTTTATTCATATTTTAAATATTGTTACAGTAACAGTTAACTGAAGCTTGCTTTATTATTACAAAGTTAATAATAAAGTTTATAATACACTGATCACATATATTAAAGTAATAATTATAAATATTTGATAAAAAAGATGAAACAATCAAAGTTTACATTAACTTATAAGCTGTTATATGATATTAATGTATTCTATTTCTTTCCTCAAGTAACCATTCCAGACTATGAGTGGACATCTCCATTTCTCTTTTCTCCAACCGATCTTCCCATTACTTCCTTCCACAGCCCCTTCCAAATTCTCAGCCTTGGTTTCAAGCTTTTCTTTCTCCTCGTCGTTCTGCTATTGTCTTTTTAACTATATTAAGACTTGCTCATTCCCTCCTGCCTTCTTCACGCTTCCAATTTTCTCTTTCTCCTTCACCCTTTTGTCCTCTTCACGTTTCAGATCCTCCTCTTATTGGCGACTCCAATCACGTCCTGTTTGAATGTTGTGCTCCTTCTTCAGAATGCTCTCACCTGAACTCTCAACTTCTGACGCTGGGCCTTCCTGCTCCTTTAAGTGTTCTCTTTCTCCTTCCCTCCCCAACTCCTGCTGTTATTCCCCTGTTACTTTCCTTTGTGCTTTCCATTTCTGATCGCATAGCATTTTAACCTTTTAGGTAGTTGTTCTTGCTTCTTTCCTTTCTATTTGTTTCTGGGTTAAGGTCCTTGGTTGACGAGCCCAAGGGAAAAAAAATACTTAAACTAAAGAAACTATTAAGTAAACTTTTATATTAGTTAAGCAATAATCTCATGGTAGTTCCACTATATACTTGGAGCATTTTAAAATTATTTCATCGAACATCTATGAATTCTGTGAACTTGGCATTCCCTATACAATCTATCATTTTGTGTGTAACTGTCTTTATACTAAGAGGGAACGTCGAAAAATTATTTAAAAGGTTTTAGCAGTAACGATGGAATTATTATTAATAATACAAACCGTTAAAAAGTATCTAATTACAAGATTTTTGTTGATTATATTAATCATGCTATGAAAAAGCGTCTTTTTAAATATAACAATATATATATATAAAAACAGAACACATTAATCACAGTACTTTCCCATTAAAGGTTCTGATTTAATCCAATATTTACATTTATAATCATAAGCGTCGATTTCATGAGGTTTACAGAGTTTAAACCCTCAAAAGTTTTACTAAGAAGTGACAAAAAACTTTATAATTTATTATAGAGTGAAATATATTAAAAAGCGCTTTTATTTTTCAATTCAAATAATATTCTCTTATCGAAAATATCTTTTAGTTATTTTTACTTTTTTCCTAATATCAAAACAAACTTTCCAGCTTCGCTATCAAAAATCCGCACACAGGTTTAGTAAACATGATGAGATGAATATTTTCATTCGCATATTTCCGCAACTATTGATAATATTATACATGGCCCACCATGGATTTACCCACTTTAATTCTACCTTACTGTAACATCCAGAAAAAAAGCGAAAGTTGAGCAGTTGTCAGTGTTGCTCCGTATTCCTAAGTGACTATGGTTGTCCGGGAGCGTGTATTCGAAATTTTATACACAACTAACACTGTACAGTTTCATATTTTATCTTCGTTGTCTTTTCATTTTATATCAAAATGATAAGCTCAAAACAAATTCAACTAACTAAATCTGTCGACTTAGTGCTAGCAATTAAAACGATAATCTAAGAAGCAACTATGCATTTTTTATGCGAGATCTTAATTCATACACACACACACACACACACACACACACACAGACGGTGTTTCAGTTTGATGTTACCATTCCTATGGGGATTTTCACTAAATCTCCTCTAGCACAGAAACGAGGCATCGTACACCCCTGGTTTAAGTCTACGAATTATTTCCTCATCTTTTAGCTACAAAATGACGTAAACTGCATTTCAATACATATTTTTGTATTGCAAATATGATTTTTTTAGCACACTGAAATCATCATTAAAAAAACACGTTTTACAAAAGGAAAACCTTATTCTTCAATTCGAATACAAAGTCAAAACAGAAACGAAATATTTAATCAAAAAAAGTAGAGAATTCATGAAAATAATTATTAATGAATGTAACATTCGACCTGACCTCCATCTAACTGCATACATAAATTAAATCTTTCGATCGCAGACGCAATAGCTTTTCAACACATTTCAGGAGTAATTGTACCGGCTACTCGTGCAATAACTTGGCGTAGATGACGCAAATCTTTGATTTTTTCGGCGTACACACGTTCTTTCAACAATCCCCACAGCCAGAAGTCACATGCTGTGAGATCAGGACTGTACCATGGCCAAGATTTAGGACTCGCACGACCGATCCAACGTTTACCAAAATGTTTATCGAAGAATCTTTGTACCACTAAAGTGAAATGACATGGAACCCCATCCTGTTGGAAATAAACGATTCATCGAAACGTAATGGTAAATTGTCGAAGAAAAAAATCTTATAGCATGTTCAGATATCGTTCTTTGTTAACAGTAACAGCACGGTGAAAATACAGACCAACCAGCCCATCTGAAGTTATGGCGAACCAAACGTTTACTCTGGATTAATCTCTAACATGTTTTTAAATTACGTTTGATTTCCTTGCCTTCCAAATGATATAGTTTCAATGATTAACATACCCGCTGACGTGAAACGTAGCCTCATCGTCAAGTATCAGCTTGTTCTTGACTTTAGGGTTGAGCAACGACGGCATACAAAACACTGGCGTCGATTTTATGGCGTTCTTTATTCTGACGAAATAACGCTTGATGACGTTAAATTCTATACGGTTTTAGACCAAGGTTTTTTAAAATGATACGCTGACATGTTAATATGGAAATGTTCAACTGATTTTTCAAACGTCTAATGGAATTTTCATTGTTTTCAGTTAATGCATTTCTTACCACGACAGTAATACGACCTTGAATGTATAAATTTCCAATTCATAAATTAAACGAAGATGTCGAGTAAAACATTCAAAGAATACTCAAAACAACTAAATAGTGAATTGAAAATTATCAGTTTGCAGATGGTATAGACGTATCACAATAAAAACGTACTAGTTACGGCCGTCACAGACAGAAAACGGAAAGTTAAAATAGCAGTGTAATCAAAAACTATTTGAATAGAAATGTGTAGTTCAACCTTGAATGGCGTGAAGGAAAAACCAATTCCACTTTACCACAGAAAACTGGTTCTACCATTACCACTCCCGCGCTCTTTCCATTACCCGTACTCAAACTACACGAAATCGTTCGAGATGTGGTTTGCGTAATTTTGAAGCTAAAAAATGAGGGTACACTTCGTAAATTTAAACATAGAGCGTACGTTGTCTCGCTTCTTCGCTAGAGGAGATTTAGTGAAAATTCCCATAAGAATGATAACATCAAAGTGAAACACCCTATATATATATATATAAATGATAGTACTATTTATCTACCGGGAATAATGTGAAAAGAACAGTAACAAAATCACTGTAGTTCTTTTGTAACGTTATTATGTGACATTGTTATCTGACATGTTAGATCACCGTCATAATAGTGTATTTATTAATCAGCTTTCATTTTAGCGATAATCGCAAAAAAGTAATTACTAACTATTGCTAGTTTAAAAAAATTAAGAACGGCGTAATTAATGGAAATAACTCATCTATAAGCATTATAGATTAGCCAGCAAAGGGAAGTACTGATATATATATATATATATATATATATATATATATATATATATATATATATTTGAGTGTGTGTGTATGTGTAGGTTTGCGTGTGCACGTATATATTTGCATGTATGTGTATATTTCCTTTAGTGACGCGAATAACCGTAATAAATCTAATTTTATTTATATCTGTTTTTATGAGTTTAATATAGACTACATACGTTTATTTGTCTCCATCCGTTTACAGTCTCTCTAAATGCAACAATTTTAATTTTTTTCGTTATATGCAAAAAACGTACTTACATATTCAAATTTATAAATTTACACAAATAAAATTTATTTTTACGCACGTTCATTTATATTTACAGATCGATTCTAGTCAAATTTATTATTTTTCAATAACCAGTTTTGAATTGTAATCATTAATATTACACAATACTCCTTATTGCAATCACGTTTGAAAACGGAACAATAGAAAAAAATAGGGCTTCTGTAATTTGTTAAGGAATCTACGTAATATCTTATACGTTTTACGATATTGATAACTACTATAGTTTCATTATGTATTATTTCTTCCTGTAAACGTTTGTTTCACTGATATTATAAGTTATGTATTTTTAAACCTTAAATTACGTTACAAAGTTATAGTTTTAAATATTACTCGGACACAAAGTACCTTTTAATTCGTTAAAACGTACAACATTTATTTATATTAAATTATTACTTAAAATAAAAGTTACAGACATTATTATTCACAAAAAATATATATAAAAATCCGTCCTACCGGTTTCGTCTACTTGACATATTCATGCCATGAATATGTCAAGTAGACGAAACCGGTAGGACGGATTTTTATATATATTTTTTGTGAATAATAATGTCTGTAACTTTTATTTTAAGTAATAATTTAATATAAATAAATGTTGTACGTTTTAACGAATTAAAAGGTACTTTGTGTCCGAGTAATATTTAAAACTATAACTTTGTAACGTAATTTAAGGTTTAAAAATACATAACTTATAATATCAGTACTATAGTTTCAATTAATACGAAATTTAAATAAAAATTATTATTTGTGAAAATAAAACTATCTAAAAACTAAAATACACGCGTGTAAGTATTTTATTTTTATATTACCGGAACAACCTAAAATTTTCCCAGGCACTCCTTGGTTGCAACATCGGGAGCAAAATATTTGTCCGCAAACTCTGCAATGGTGCTTTCGCCGAAATGTGGTAAATTTTTCGCTGCAGTCGTAACATTCTTTACTAATTGAATCTGGCATCCAATATTGCTTTAAATTTGTATCTTTATAAGCCGGTGAATTCTATATAGAAGTTACCGTCATATAAATGTATAATTTATTTATAGAAAAAATTAATATATTTAAAAATACTTCACATTGAAAAAAACAAATTGTGACCGCATAAAATGTAAACTTTCAGAATGAATTGTAATTCCATCCCCCCCCCCCCAGAAAATTATAATGCAAAAACTACAAAGCAGATTGGTAATGACTTTCGAAAATACACCAACCTTTACTTTATAAGTCAAAATCTAAAAGTTAAAAATTTAATTTTAGATAATTTCAATAAGTTTAAAATTAAAACCTGAATATGTAAACCGTTTAAATTTACTTGTTATGTTACATTATAAATATGATAAAACTTGCATGAGATTCAATAAATATGACATTACGTTATTTTTAATAAAATATTTCAAGATTTCATAATTAAATGTTTTAATAAAATCATTTATTTAATAATCGCAAGTAATAAAATTCGCTTTGAGTTAACCCGGTATAGTATTATTAATTTCATTTTAAATTTGCGAATTGCTACAAGTTGCGCATTTAAATGATACGAAAAGTAAAAAACTATAACAAACGAAAACAAAAAAAATCAATAATATCATATTGAATTTTCTCTATATATAAACAACTTCAAGGTTTGGACAAACTAACAGGTAGCTCGAATGAGCCTACAGTGTTAGATTATTACATACTGGCCGCTTTTGTACGACTTACGACCATTTATAAGCTGGAAAGATCTTCCACTTCGCACTACGTACAATCCCAACTTAAAAAATTTTTTACGTCTTTTAGAACTGTCTGTGTATCCTTCACTGTGCACTACGCTATCAGATTTACTTCCAGATGTACCGAATGCTACTCATAAAAACAGTGTATTGCATTTTCTGTTCTGTATAAAACTCTTCCGTTTCGTATGAAACTAAGGCAATATTAAATTTATCCAAGATGTGATACGGTGCATTATTCTATGGTATAACATAAGTAACATTGCAGGAGTTCTGTGCCTTCAAAAATGTTATAAAAACCATTGCATATCGATGTACATCGCATCATTTACAAAAAAGTTACTACCATTTATCGCACTATAAATCGATATATTGGTAGAACGATATTGAATTAAAATAATTAGGATACAAATAAGCGCTGATGATGGCCAGTGTAAGCTCACCGAAACGCTGAGCGTTGTAAATAAACGCATTTTCGTACAACATGGTGTCTACTGTAAATCATTTTTTTAACCAAATCCACCATGAAAGTCTAAGATGTTTAATAAACTACAGTTATTAGACTAATTATAATTTTTAAGATTACGCCCATTATTAATAAAAGAGCAGTTATAACAATTTTTCACATAACTGTAGCGTTAAGTTGTAATGCAATAATTATAAATTTTAACCATGCATAAAAGAAATATAGTCGAAAAAATAAAACAAACTTTATTGCGAAGTGCTAATAAATTGCTGACTCTGCGTAGCACATTAGGAAGAGTACGAGTCTCTGCGAGATTGAAAGCATACTGATCGAATGAAGGCATCGTTTGCATTATTCCTGTTTCTTTGTTCGTCTAAATAATTAATAAATATCTGTGAGAAATTATATTTTTAATAATTCATGAATAAAATTGAATAAAAACGGCGTGCCCTAAACATTTTACATATATTAATTACAACGTAATTCTTAGGCTACCCCCCATTCGAAAAAATGTCCCAATTTTATGTAACGCTAAATGTCCCAGAAAAATGTCCCAATTTTATGTAACGCTAAATGTCCCAGAAAAATGTCCCAATTTTATGTAACGCTAAATGTCCCAGAAAAATGTCCCAATTTTATGTAACGTTTGTTATATTTTGTAGGATTTTTGTTATTGTTATTTAAAAAATGTCACAATTCTATGTAACGAAAAATGTAACGAAAAAATGTCTTAATTTTATATAACGGAAGGTAAATGTTAGAATAGGATTTTTGTGGTTATGTTATTTTTTGTGTGTGTTGATGCCAGTAAGAATTACGTTGTAAATTTTGATCATTTTATACAAAGTATAGAAGAGAAAGAGACAGGAATGAAGGTAGGAGGGGTCAAGGGGCACAGCCCCTTGCGAGGCCAAAGTGGCCGAGTTTATATATATATATACACATATATACGAGGGTGGTTCAAATATAAACCGGAATTTTTAAATAAACGCGCGAAAAATTTATTGTGGAAAAAGTGGTTGCACTGGCAGTTAGACCGGTTTGTTACGAAGCGTGTACAGCAATTAGAACCGCGTAACCTCACTTTTTAGTGTAGTTAGAGCCATGAGTGAAAAAGAAGTACCAGTGTCTGTTGCGCAACGCATCATTATTCGTTTACGTAGTCAAAGACGACGTAAAATCCGTGGAAATTTACCGAAAATTACGCCAACAGTTCGGGGATGAGTGTCTCTCCAAAACTCAAGTGTACGAGTGGTGTTCCGCGTTTCGAAAAGGACGTGAAGTGGTGTCAAACATACCACATGCGCGGCGCCCAAAAACCAGCATTACAGATGAACACGTCAAAGCCATCGAACAATTCATTTTGGCTGACCGACGCGTCCGTGTACGCGATATGACCGACGAATTGGGCATCAGCATAGGTAGTATTGAGACAATAATTCATGATCGGCTAGGTTATCGCAAAATTGCAGCCAGATGGGTGCCAAGACTTCTGAATTTTGAACAGAAATTCACTCGTTGGGAAGTTTGTACGCTCACGATGGAGACACTGGCTGAATTGGGCTGGGAAACACTTGAACATCCTCCTTACAGTCCAGATTTGTCGCCTTGTGATTATTATTTCTTTGGCCCGTTGAAAGAAGCACTTGGTGGACAACGTTTCGACAGCAACGATGAGGTGGAATCGTTCGTGCGCAAATGGCTATGTGACAAGCCGCGAGATTTTTACGAAAAAGGAATAAAAAAATTGCCGGAGAGGTGGAAAAAGTGCGTAGCGTGCGAGGGGGGTTATCTCGAAAAATTGTAAAAAATATGAGCACTGCAAGTATAAAATAAAAATTTTTATGACGAAATTCCGGTTTATATTTGAACCACCCTCGTACAAGGGCCGTTCAATAAAGATTGACACTTAAGCTATAAATTGTTTATTATATAAAAATTATTGATCTTCAGACCGATTACATTCAATATATTCATCCTCTAACGCGATGCACTTTTCCATTCGCCACAGCTATTCGATGAAAACGTCCTCAAAGACGTTCGCCGAAAGTCTCTTCAAAATCTCCCCTAAAGCCTTTACGGCAGCAAAAGTAGTAGGAAAACGCCAGCCTTTTAAACTTCATTTTTCTGTGGGATAAAGATAAAAGACGCCCGTAGCCAAATTCAAGCTGTAAAGGGGGTGCAGCACTGTTTCGACCTTTTTTGGACTAAGAATTCGAGCGCTGCATTCCCGATATGCGATCTCGCATTATCTCGATATGCAGCTTCCAAAGCCCAATGAGATCTGGGCGCTTCTTAGGAATGTGACTTTCATCAGTTGTTTTAAAACTGATATGTAACAGACTGCAGTAACCGGCTGGCGTTGAGGGACCGCATGAGTTGCAAATTTTTGTGCTCGCGTTTTTTCAGTGGAGGACCAGCTTTTTCCACCTATTCCGAACTTTGCTGCTTAGTTTCGGGATCGTAGCGATATATCCAGCTTTCGTCGACCGTAATTGTTTTTCCACCAAAAATCACCTTGTTTTGCAATGCAATGGAGCCAATATTCGCAAACGGAGATGCGGTTGTGGTTTTGATCTCATTCATCATTCATTATCTCCTCAACCTTTCGGTTGGTGAGCAACCTATTCGTACCTTTTTAGCTGTGCCGATATAGGTTGTGTACCAGGCAATTATTATATGCAACGCAGGTGTACACACGCAAGACTACATTCGGAACTGATTGTAGCCGCTTGTTATCGCGCTACAAGTGCAGTCCGTCCGGTGTGGGTCTGCTGTGTACTGACCTAGCGCGCATATGATGTTGAACGTGGTGGTTTGCCATTGCCTTCCACGTGATTATTAGCAATTATTTATTTATTTATTTAATTCTTGTAGTAAGTTCGTCGTCGCTCGGGATCGAACCCGTGACCTCCATATCGTAAGTCAAGCACTCTAGCAACTAGGCTATCGCGACGGATCTGGCGTCAATAAATGGAAAATCCATCGTGCACTGACACGAGACATGTGCAGGTGTTCCTTTAATAGAGTGTGTGCTTCAGATTGATATATGGAGGTGTGAAAAGAGTTCCCTGATTGTCAGGCGAAAGTTACTGTGGATCATTACTGCTCCAGGGCTAATGTTCTCTTCGGTGAGCGAGGTGATAGGAGCGCCGTCCCCGCCGTGCAGTTCGACCTTTTCAATGTGAACGATGCCACCGCAAACATGTTCTTCGACCCACGGTTTCATCACCGAATACCTTATTCAGCATTTAGTAGGTTTCAACCGGCGTTTTCTTTAAGCGAACATAAAATTTTATGGCATAACGCTGCTCACGATAATCAGTGTCATGCTTACTTTAGAGGCAAAATCTAACTACACTTCACTCAATTGAACATAAAAACTGATGAACGTAGCGACTTCGGTTTTGCACTAAATAAATCAGTAGGAAACTGCGATTCCATAGCCGGGCGATTCGTTTTCATAGCACTTTTTTGACCGACAGGAGCGCTAGTTTCAATCTTTTATTGAACAACCATTGTACATATAATATATTAATTACAACGTAATTCTTAGGCCGGCCCCCATTAGAAAAAATGTTTCAATTTTATGTAAATAAAAAATGTCTCAATTTTATGTAAAGTTTGTATATTATAATTTTTACCGACTTCCAAAAAAAAGGAGATTATGTCGTGTATGTTGTTTTTTTTTATGTTTGTTTGCGCATAACTCACATTTATATAGACCGATTTGACTGATTCTTTGTCCGCAATTCACGTTTGGGTTCGGTGGTGATTTTTGTTTTTGGGAAACATAATGAATACACTTCTTATTACTGTGCAGGTTGATGAATAAGAAGTCCATCATATTGAGAAGCATGTAAAGACTATATTGCTAATTTAATAATACCATGAAAACGCGAAAAAAGTATTATTTATATGTGTTGTAGTATGTTAAGTTATTTCGGTAGTTTAATACATTTTTTTTTTTATTATATAAAATTAGGACATTTTTTCGTTATAAAATGTAATGGAAGCCGGCCTAAAAATTACGTTGTAAATTTTGATAATTTCATACAAAATACAGAAGAGAAAGACAGAAATGTAAGCAACAGGATTCAAGGAACACAGCCCCTCGCGAGGCCAAAATAGCCGAGTTTATATATATATGTACATATATATATATATATATATATATGTACATATATATATAAAAATATATATATCTACCTTATAAAGCTGCAAGAAAAAAAATCATACAGCCGGTTCTATAGTAGCTAGTCATTTTTTTTTTTTCGATCAACTTATTTTCTTCGTTGGATCATAATAAAATTGTAAAACCCACAAAATTTTAAAATTAAAGGGTCCGAATTTTAAAAAACGTAAAAATTAAGTTTTACGAAAAATGTTTTTAATAAATTCCACAGCCGGTTCTATATGAGTTATGGCATTTCTTTTCAATCGCTAGAATATAGGAAAAATACGAGACCCCAAAAATTTTAAAATTAAAAGGTCCACATTTTGAAAAATGAGAAAATCAAGTTTTAAGAAAATTTTTTTTACAAAATTCTACGGCCGGTTCCATATGAGTTACGGTACTGAATTTCCTTTCAACCTGCATACTGAAGTCTCCAGAATGCAGAAAAAATATAAAATTCGAAAAATTCTGATATTTGGGTAAGAAAATTTGGGAAAATACACGCTTAAAGCGGAAAAACTTGAAACTAAAATAAAGTCCACAGGCCTTTCTATGGTAGCCAGAAGGTCGCCTTTTTTTTTAAATAATATATTTCAATCGCTAGAATATAGGAAAAATACGAGACCCCCAAAATTTTAAAATTAAAGGTCCCAAATTTTGAAAACTAATTTAAGCGTTCAAATTCTGGAATGACTGGAATGATGGTCAACAATGACTTAATACATTACTTCTTAGATTCCAATAAAGAAAACAAATTTTATTATGGAATTTAAAAAAATAAATACTGTTAATGTTTTACTTTAAAAATAATTAAATTTAACATATTCCTCTCACATATATTACCCCGCTAGCGGTTTGTTTTTCAAATATTTTAATCTAAATTTCACTTTTTTAATTGACGTATTCGTGTACTTCTTTTCTTAATAAAAAAAAATAAGTAACACTGCAGTCTTTATGAAAATTTACGAAGGAAAATAATTTAAAGTCCGAAGGAACGGACCGCGAAGCGGCTAGCAAGACCAATCTCCTAGTATATATATATATATATAAAATTTCAGACTAGTCTTGCACTTATAAAATAACATAATAATTCTTAAAATATATAATTTAAAATTTCTAATTTCGCTAATGAAATTATTTTTAAATAAAAAACTTAAAATGAAATTTTTAAAGTAACGTTTTTTTAATAATACGGCAATATAATTTATTTCATTTTTTATTAATTTATAATTAACCTAAGAAAAAAGGAAAAAATGCACATAGAATGTAAAATCTGAAGGTAAAAAAATGCGCTACTACTATTTACCGCATTTTTCGGATCTATTGTATTTGATATAGAGGAAAGTTGATTTTCAACATTTTGAGTATTTTCATTCGCCTCATTTTCTGGAATGCTATCTGAAACACAATAAAATGACAAAACTTTGTGCATTTTTGTTTTATATTATTTTATTTTTCATAGTATAATTATAATTTTTTATTATTCGAAATGGTCATTTAGTTATACTGTTAATTGATACTTTATTCTATACTTTCGGTTTGAATTATAAAAAAAAAAATCATTGACCGAAAAGAGTTAATTATAATTACATCAAACAAAAGTGATTTCATAAGTGAAATTTAAAAAAAAACATTAAAACAGTTTTAGCCGTAGTTCTGCATCTTTACGAAGTTGTGTAATTTTTTTCTGATACATACTTTTTTTAAATTTAATGATTATTAAATTAATCTACTTATTTCATTTATTTTTGCCTGAAGTTGATCTATTTGACCGATCTCCTTACTGAAATGTCATAAATCGAAATATGTAGATTATAAACTGAAGTGCTTAATATAACATCAAATTCCACCACAGCGTCAAAAATGCTCCGATAATGCTTATTTTTGTACTTGAGAATTTTCATGAACTTGAATTACATCATTCGCCACTTCAAATTCAATTTTACATATATGAAGTAAAATAAATGATAAAGATTAGTTAAATCTCTTTAGTCGGTTTGGAGACCTTATATTACAAGGAGTAAAAATATATTGTTAATTTTAATTTTCAGTAATGCCCTATATTATAATCCATCTGATTAATTTTTGAAATTACGAATTATTCTTTTCCTCTCTAGTTTTCAATAGTTTTCTTTCATAAACTCATTAATCAATTAAATGCACTGATTCTGGCTTAAAAATATGTTTGTTGCAAACATTGTTAGTACATTAAATTACATGAAAATTTTTTAAGAGTAATGATAAAATACAATTAAAAACTTCTTGTATTTAACAATTTGCTACTGATAAAAATGGCTGCTAACAAATAAATTTGAACAAAAGGTACTTAAACGAATAAACGTTACACGTTATATAACAAATAAGTGAATAATAATATTGTCAGATTTATGTTGTATAATAAAACATATGCTTATACGCAGAAAAAAAAAAAAATTCTTTTTTTATCGCTTTCAGTTGTTAATTTATAGTATATGAAACACAAAAGTTTACACTGTAGTTAGAAATGTTATTTAGAGAAAGTTTAAGCACACTTCGGAGAAGGAAAAGTTTAATTTTATATAGTAGCTAAATAACAGTGGAACTACCAATCGATCTGAATTTCATCGGATTTGTACTAATTTAATTGGTGTTCAAGAAGTATGTGGGCGGGATTTTAGACGTAGTTTTGAAATTTTGGAAAACAAAATACATAAATAGTTTTACCTTCAATTAAAACAAATTATATAATTTCCAAGATTTTAATTGTACTGATTTTTAAAAATTCTTAGTTTACAAAAAAAAATCATTCCACAAGCCACAATCAAGACTTAAACGATGAATTTAGAAAATGCAATCCGATTTAAAAAAATAATTTACAGCATTTAATATATATTTTGCTTTGAAACTTTTACATCATAAAGTATAATGCGTTTTTTTAATTTTTAATTTATCAGTAGGTGTAATACTTTTCGTCATAAAAACTAAATTTTTTGTATTTCCGAGTTACAACAAAAGCATTTCAATAATTTCTGAATAAATACGCAAATTTCGCAAAAAATCAACTTTTTTGAGTTCTTTACCCTAAGTATTATATCCAGCCATTTTATGATTTGCTTTTTCTCTTAAGAAATTTTTAATAAACAGCCATTTTAGTTGGTTTTTTTTTCATTTCTTTTTCTTTTTGAAGCTATTCATGTTTTTATGCATCATCTCTCACTTATAGGAAAAAAGCTCACTCCGCCTGACACAAAGTTCAACTATGGCTTCAAAAATTTTATTCTTATTGAAATATTTTAAAAACTTACTGATAATTCATGAAATAAAAAACACAAATATACTATTCACGAACAATTAATAAGAATAATATATTTGTCTTTTTGTGTGTTTTTATTTTACATACTTATAAAACCAACACAAAAATATAACTTACCAAGATAATTTCAAATTAACTATTTGAAATTTAAAAATACAACAGATGTGATATCTTAGCTGGTTACATGTTGATTTTATAATTAAATAAAATAAATACACACAAAACGACAAATATATTATTATTATTATTAATTGACCGTGAATAGTATGCGTTTGTATCTTATAAATAATATTTGCAACTCTATAAACGCTTGAGCTACAAATTTAATATTCGCATATTGTTAAATTTTCACTCATATGCGGGGGGTCTAATATAATAATACCCCTAAACAGATATACGACACTCTCTAACTTAACAAACAAATAACATAGAAAAAAATTATAATTGAAATCATGCACAATATATAACGAATATGACATATTTCCTTACAATCCAGCTCTAGAAAACGGACGAGGTTCCAAAAATTATTTTTGAAAGCAGTCATTTTTAAAAATTCAACCATCTCTTTAAAAAAACGTGACAATTGCTTACATTTATTGGTTATTTTTTATAAGCAGCATTTAATAACCGTATAAAGTGAACCTAAGAATATTTTTATTTAAAAAAAAAGGATACATATGTATAAACATAAATAAGAACATATACCTTGAGAAAATCTGAAAAACTTATTAAATAAAGACGATACAGTGGATTGTTTTACTTCTGAATTTAATGGAGCGAATTCTGTAAGTTCTGTAATCGAATCTAAATTTGTCATTTCAATTTATTCTGAAATAATTTAGAGAAAGAATGTATAAACAAAAATTTATTTAAACTATTCATAGTAAATTGCATAATTAAAATTAAAATTAGAGAAATGGGCATTGAAGATTACTAGCACATTTTTGAATACAACAAATCGGCGGATAATAATGACTATAATGTAATACATGAATGTTTTTTTTTTTTAATCGAATGTTTACGACAATAATTATTTTTTTTACAAAATGCTAAATCGAAATATAATTATCTTTCATAATTTTTCTTTCGTATACATCGTACCGAAGCCACCTTTAGAAATATTGGTTCATTTTAATAAGTTTTGTGGTTACATGTTTCTTAAAGTTACAGCAACTATACTCCTTGCTTTCATTACCCGCAGTATAACGTAGGCTTCCTCCAGATAATACCGAAGAGCATACAACACTTACCCATGACACTAACAGCATTAGAGTCGCGAGCACCTAATTATTCAGCTGAAAATTATTTATTTATGAAGATTTAATTTAACAAGACCATACATGTATATATATATATATATAAATGAATGACTAGAAAAGTTATATACACCGTAATAGTAATAATGATTAAGAATTTCTTCCTTATTTTTCAAAACTATTATAAACATTATAAAATAATTTGTCACTAAATTTATTAGGATAAACAACTAAAACGAACGAATTTCTATAGACATCATTAAAAAAGCATTTTTTCGAAATCAAAATCCTATAGAATTTTATACCTTAAACGAAATTTTGCGAAAATAAATTAACAAAATTATAAATTCAATTACAAATTTTTCATTCGCATAAGTTATTTTGAAAATAAAAAAATATTGCTGTGTAAATTTTATGATTAAATTTTCGCAAAAAATGTCAAACATATCAGTTTTTTATTTTTTTTGCTTATTTTTCAAGGTATACGTCAGACTTCTATCATAATTAATCCATAAGGCATATAAAATGCAACGTTGTTTTTTTCAAAATTATAACCAATATTTTCTATTCTGAAACTTAAAAACACACATATTTCTAAAATCATCAAAATACCTCAAAGGAATATTGATTACTGGTTGGGGATTAAAATCAAAAAATACGAAAAATTATTCAATTTTATTTCTAATAAAAATTTCAAGCAAAAAGGAATAAATATTTTGAACAATAATATTAACAATTTGAACACCTCCTTAAAAATAATGCATAAAATTATATAAAATACATTCCAAATAAAAGCTGAAATTTTTGTCCATTGCATTCTGAACAGAATTCAGTTTTAAAAGGAGAGTTCACCCAATGTCTTCACAATAAGTTCTTGAGAAATTATCTAAGGAGACCTCATTAGTCCTCTCACACAAAACCACTTTTTCAAATCCATCGATTAGGAAAAATAGTATTAAAAAAATACACTAACTGTACTAATGTAGCTGTGCTCTGACTTGATAATCAGCGATGTAAATATGTGCCCTATTCCATTTTTGAGGTTTGTTTAAACGTTTCATGATTACTAAAATTTATAAATACATAAAGAAAAAGATTACAATAGTTTAATAAGAAAGAAAGTGATGAACGAAATGTTTTTTCAGTTAAAGAACGTTACAACATAATACTAATGATAAATAATAGTAGCATGAAATTCCTAATTTCGACCTAAGTTTATTTTTCTACAAAATATTAAACACAATGATGTCCTTAATTCTAATGAAAATGTGCTTCAAGACAAAATTAATAAGCAAATGATAAACAGAAATTTTGACTTTCAAATCAAAGTAAGTTTATTCGCAAAACATTATGTCACTTATATATTTTCAGAAAATAAAAATTATTTTAAATACGCTAATTTAAATTCTCAACAAATAATATTTAGTTCCCTTCACGGGGTCTTATTAAACTTAAAAAATTATGTATATTTCAGTTGCACTTTAAAAAGTCCCCCTCCCTCAATTTGATCTATATTTCAACAATTAAAGCAAAAATTAACATATTTTTGTGAAAACTTCATTATAAAATTTATACAATAAATTTCCACAATTTAAGAGAACTCTGTGTATAGAAATCACAGTACATTCATCCAATTATGTATAAAAAATTGAATCCCCGGACTACGCCGCATGGTTATCCCCTGAACCCGCGATTGTTCTACAATACTTGTCTTATAGAAGAATAAATTTCAATTTACTAAAAAAAAATAATTTACGGTCTGTGTAGCACTATATTTTAAAATGTAGTTGAAAAACGCTACACATCTGGTAATATTTTTTTAAGTTACCCCCGGCACAAGAATAATGTTAAAATTTTGTTGCGCAATATTTTCCTTTTTTTCCCCGTAGCTGAACTTAATATACTACCTAACTCTTTGATAATTTTGACTTAGTTGTTTTTGTTTACAACTGCGCTTATGAAAATTCTGGTGTTTTGAAAATATTAAAATTAATTTTAATATATACTACAAAATACATATACATGTACATTAAATTTTATTTTAAAAAAATTATAACAATAAACTTTTTAAACTGACCGCGAATATCTGCGTTCTCAAGAAACAAAACCAATTACATTGTACCATTTTAAAAAGTAAAACTCGAAAGGAAAGATTTAATGTAACTACTTATATAACTAAAAAAAAAAAAAATTGTTCTCAAACTTTTTAAAACAAATTATAAATGCCAGAATTGTCTTATATAAATGTTTTAAAAAATTGAAACATTTCTTAAGACTATCGCTATTGTAGCATTAATTACATATTTTTTTTTTCAAAAGGTGAAAATCTATGAATTAAAATCAGACACTATATATATATATATATATAACTCGGCCATTTTGGCCTCGCAAGGGGCTGTGCCCCTTGACCCCTCTTGCTTTCATTTTTGTCTTTTTCTCTTCTATACTTTGTATAAAATGATCAAAATTTACAACGTAATTTTTACTGGCACCAACACAAAAAAAATAACATAATCACAAAAATCCTACTAACATTTAACTTTCATTATATAAAATTAAGATATTGTTTCGTTGCATTTTTCATTACATAAAATTGAGACATTCTGCGTTACATAAAATTCGGACATTTTTTCGAATGGGGGGTAGCCTAAGAATTACGTTGTAATTAATATATATTTATATGAATTTATTAACGAATATATAAAATAACAAAACATAATTAATTAATTTATAAAACTTGCTGACCAGTTTCGGTTAACAAAGAACTATAATCTTAGCGTAGTGTTTTGTAATCTTCTGTATTTATTAATAAAACTATGTACAGTGATAATTACTCAGTTTGTTTAAATACAAAACAACTATAGGCACAATATTAACTTATATATTTGTGTTATCGGTGGGATGGGAACAATAGGAACAGGAAATAAATATTATATACCATCAACGTTAACAAACTGCGTAACGTTTAAAAAATTATTTTCTTTTGATATTTTGATTAAATTTAAATTTAAATGAGTTAAATAAATTATTTTCATATAAAAACAAAAATAAACAAGCAACTGGAAATCATAAATTTTCATTGAAATTTTAACTAAAACGATTTTAATTAACGTGAACATTTTAATACATTATATTACCATAAGCTGTAAATTATATGAATGCGGATGTTAAAAATGTGGTTGTTCTCAAAAACATTAGAAAGGAATGTAAATGCGATAAAATGTAAAATGAAACAATAAAACCAATTAGGTATTTCTCTTTGCAAATCCTTAAAGACGTATTGATGCAAAAAAAAAAACTCCCTTTTAATACGGATATTCTCGGCAAGTCCTCATTCCGAAATAACGTATTCTACAGGATCTAGAAAGCCATGACTCATTAGATAGATCCACTAAATATCTACTCAATACGCATATGTTATGTGAACAGAAAAATGTCATTATATTATTATAACCGTAAAAATACAACATAATGCGGAGGATGATATTTTAAACAATTTCCAAAAGACGACATTACGATCTATAATTAGTTTAGATTATAATATGAATATCAAATTAAATATGTTTATTTCCTATCCGAAAATATGTGTTTTACAGTTAGATATAATTTTTGTAAGGCAATAGTGGTAAATACAATATAATAACATTACTGCATAGATATGAATAATAAGCGTGGAACTGTTAACTCGACTTAGTTCTTTTTTTCGATTTCAAGAGAAAATATTTTGTTTTCTGTTTTGGTATAGTACACTAGGAACTAGAAACTAAAAGTTATACACATAACAAACTGAATGTAAAAGAATAAAAATTAATTATTAAAAAAAACATGAAATAATAAAAAAAATTTTAATTTATTTAATAATATTGACTGATATTACATTAGTAGAATTTTTTTTAGTATTAGATAACGCTAGCAAATCGCAGAGTATTAGGTGACATTAAGCTTGCACTAGGCCGATCACTTCATCTACTTTATACCTTATCTTATACTTTGACATGAAGGACAACGTAGTAATATCAGTTATTTTGTTAGAGTGACCTTTTTATTCCAAAATAGATAAAGATTTCTTGGCTCTACAATAAATAGTAACGAGTATACACTGACTTTATTTAAAAAATATATAAATAGGTTAACTTAGGGTTTTTATAATGTTAATCGGCTTCAATAATGTCTTAAACTTAACAGTGGACCCCAGACGGTTTATAATCTACATTTTTTTTTTAAATTAATATTAGACAAACCATGGGTGTATAAAAAAAAAAAAAGCTTTACGCAGTGAAACTTATTCTTGTATTATGCAACAGAATAAACTATCAACGCCACTTAATTTAAAGGATAAAACACAGTGACTAAAAAAGGAGGTTCTAAATTCCATTTGTTTTTATTTTTTTCCTTAGCTGTGCGCTTCTATAAGTTGTTATTATTGTGTAGAATCATATTTGTAACACTAACACCGTAATTTTAATTTTACCAATTATATATTCATAATGAATTACCAAATAGTTCTGTGTATATCATCACATGTACTTATATAATCTAAATTCAGTCGCGTTAAAGTTTCAAAAAAAAAACTTTGAGCACCATTAAAAAATATGTAAATGTTGAAGAGAAGATTGTTAAATTCTCATTAGTCGAAGGCAATTTACATTTTAAATATATTTAGACACGTATAAAAACGCGTTTATCACTAATTTTGTGAAAATTATATAAATAATAAAACTGTAAACGTTTTAATATATTACACAATAATAATACAAGTGCAAAGTTAGTTATAAATTCTACATGTACATTTCGTAATCACGATTTTGTTATTTACTTACGTAATTGTAGCTCAAAGTTGAAGTTTTCATCCATTACTTTTTATCGTGAAATTTACTGGTCGGATGATAAAAAAAATACATTTCTGATTTTTTTTTAGGGAGCCGTTAATTTTTTTTTATCCTTAAAAAAGTACTGCATTTTGAAAAAAAAATTCTCCCTCTTCTTGAATTGCATACAAAGATGAACTTACCGAATATCTTTAAGAACTATAAAAAATACTAGCTCGTAGTAAAAATCAATCAAACAAAATTATTACTTTTTTTTTCATTTTATTTGTTTTTAAATTAAAACAGTAACCAATAAATAAATGTTTAACACCAACGACTAGAAACGATATATGTAAAATTAAAACATCTCAACAAGAGAAATACAATAATCATTTTAGAAATAACTTTTAAATTACAATATAAAGCACGGTAACGAACCTCAGTTGTTGTAATTGCTATTGACGGAAATGAAAAATTTAACACTTAACAAGTTAAAAGAGCAGAAATGCGCACTAATAAGAATCTTTGTTTTTCCATACCACTAATTATCATATAATTTTAAACTACGCATACGAAAAAAATATAACACTTATTATTAACACTTTTACATTACATATCATACAAAGAAATATAATTAAGATTACTGTTATATTACTTAACTAACTTTTTTAAACTTTGAACATAACAAGGCATTTTAAACTATTAGAAAATATTTGAACTTTATTGTTTCAATGTAAATTTAAAATTTAAATACACATAAAACAAAATTGATTTTTCTCTTTCGGTATTAAGAAGAAAAAAAAAAATTAAATTAAATTCTAATTTTATTTGTTTTGGAAGACATTGTAAGTGCGGAAAATTACAATCGGTAATTACAAAACAAAAAACAAATATATTCACAGTAATTTACTTTAAAAAAAATTAAATTAGAAGCGAATACGATATGTATTATATGAAAAAAAAAAAAAAACATTAAATGAAATACATTCCCACGACGAACACATATTGTAATCCGTTTAATCTCAATATAAATGAATAACAAAATATTTAAGATTTCTTTTTCATTAATTTAAAAGAGATGGAATCAATCAAAGCAAAAAACTTACCAATAATGGAAGACTGAAAGAAACGAAATATTATACGTTATTTCTTTTTTTAAATACTGAAAATTAAGACTTTTGCGGCACACTCCCTTTTAAATGCATGTAAGAAAAAACAAAACATGATTCGGTTCGTAAAGAAAAGTTGGTACAATTTAAATCGAAGAAAAATATTTCATATTTCTAAATTACCGAAACAAACATATTTTATGTTTGTATACTCCTCTAATCCGTGGCGAGATCCTTCCCTACCAATTCCGCTTTCTTTGACACCGCCAAAAGGAGTTTCCGCATGAGATATAAGTCCCTCATTTACTCCCACCATTCCAACTTCCAATTTTTTAGCAACTCGAAATGCTTGAGATATGTTATTCGTATAGAAATAGCCGGCTAAGCCGCGTTCCGTATCGTTGGCAATTTTAACGGCTTCTTCCTCAGTCTTAAATTTTATGCAGACAGCAACCGGGCCAAAAATTTCTTCTTTCGAACACCTCATTTCTGGTTTAATATCGGTTAGAATAGTTGGTTCGTAAAATTGCTTTCCGACATTAGTAGCCGGTTTTCCACCTAAGATTACTTTTGCTCCTTTCTTTATCGCGTCTTCGACAATATCGCTAACTTTATTTAATTGACTCGCGTTAATCAATGGACCCAAATTACAATTCGGATTTTTGCCGTCACCGATAACTATGCCAGCTTTAATTTTCTCGCTTAAAGTTTCCACGAATTCGTTAAAAACACCTTCTTCGATAATAAATCTGTTCGAACTGATGCATGTTTGACCACAATTTCTAAACTTCGAACCAATCGCTCCGTCAGTCGCTTTATTAATATCGGCACCGTTAAAGACTATAAATGGAGCGTTACCTCCCAATTCTAACGAGATTCGTTTTACACCGAGCGCGCACTGTTGATATAGTAATTTTCCAACCTGGGTAGATCCTGTAAACGAAATTCCGGCAATTAAAGGACTTTCGCATAAATATTTACCAACCGAGGCAGCGTTTGCTCGAGAACTGGTTACAACGTTAATAACACCCTTCGGTATACCGGCAGATTCGGCTAATTTTGCTAAAGCCAAAGCAACAAACGGCGTATCTTCAGCCGGTTTTATTACGCATGTACAGCCAGCCGCTAAAGCGGCACCGGCTTTACGCGTAATCATAGCGTGTGGGAAATTCCAAGGTGTTATCAAACCAACCGGACCGATTGGTTGTCGAATGACCAATAATTCTCTAGTCTTCAGAGGTGACGGTATGATTTCTCCGTAGATTCGACGGGCTTCTTCAGCGAACCATTCGATAAATGCATTACCGTACGTAACTTCGGCAGCAGATTCATTTAACGGTTTCCCCGCTTCTAATGTTATAAGTTTAGCTAATTCGTCCCGATGTTCAACAAGTAAATTGTACCATTTCTTCAGTAGATCGCTTCTTTCTTTACTAGTGGTAGTTTTCCAACTTTGAAACGATTCGTGCGCACTCGAAATTGCCGCATCTACATCACTAACATCCATATCCGGAACATTCGCAATAAGTTTTCCATCGGCTGGATTGAAAACATCGAAAACTTTATTTGAGTTCGCCGAAACCCACGAACCATTTATAAACGCTTTATCGATAACTAAACTGTGAAATTCCGAAGACATCTTACAACACAGACTGATGCGACTTACAAGTAAACTGTTTAACGAACTGCTTTTTGTTAAAATAGAAATCATTCTTTAAAAAATAAAAGAAAACAACTTCGAACTCAATAACCTTTGCTGTAAAATTTATTGCCGCAGAAATGAATAATGAACAAGTATTACGAAACTACATGTAATTTATACGACATTCAAAGGGAGAGAGAAGTAACGCGTGATAAGAAAAATCAATAGAGTGCTTCGAAATATAATATATCTAATATACCGTGCGCATTAGGTAATGTTTTTGAAAAAGATGATTACTTACTGTGTAGCAAAACTTGAACATCAGTTGGTTTATAACACATAAAGTGCTTTGTGAAATAAATTAATTATCTACTCATTAATGAAATATATCCGGTTAACGCGTAATGTAAACAAATTAGATACACACCCACACATACACTGTTACAAGGCAAGTGTTATACAAATAGGGAGAATTTACAATGTGACACGATCTCACAGCTTTTTTCTCATTTTCTTGCGTTGTATGTAACATTAACCGTTTTAACTGCAACCCGCAACGTTTTTCATTTTTAAATAAGATTCTGATTGTATCATCCGATATGATTAAATTTAAAACATAAAAAAATCGAAGGAAAACAAATATTCTTATTTGTATATCGCTCGTAAAATTTAGTACAAAGTTGGAAAATACTGTTTTCATAAGTTATTTAATCCATAAAGTCCGTAACATTCATTTAAAACGGTAAAATTAAAAATTTTACTCACAGTCGGATTTGAGCCAACATATCTGACAATAACGAAGTACATTAAACTTATATAATTAATTGATTTTATATATTTCTTTGCTTGTTTAACTTATGTATATAAAATATTATACAACAAAAATAATAATGTTGAAATTGTGCCACTTTGAACATTTATTCTATTTGTATAACGTTTGCCTTTTAGCGCACATAATGTTGATGGAATTTTTCATTCGTGAAATTTACACTCCCGCGAAATAAAGAAAAGTATTTTACTTGTTAAGAACGATGTAAAATAAAATGATAATTGTTTGCAATAATCCACATTTCAATTTGATTACACCTTGAAATAATAACTACGACAATTATAGCATGGTATACCATAAATAACGATAGGCATTAATTAGTTAATCAAAAATTGTACAAAATGTACAAATTCAATGCAGAATTTTATAAATTGAGATATTTAAGGTTGTAACATTTTTAATTATGAAATGTAATATTTTTTACGGAAAACAGCCACTGATACATTTTTTAAAAATTTTCAATCAAAACTTCAAATAAAACAAATCGTAAATTGTTTTTTATTGTTAAAATATGTATAGTATAAATTCAATTATTGAAAATTTAAAAATTTTATATAACAATTAAAATAAAATCCTTGCCGAATTCATCGTTTGTAAAAAAATTTTTTACATAACCGCTACATTTTAATCTGTGATTCTATTTTAGGGTGATAGGGTAGCTTTTCTTAAATACACTGTGTGTAACTATATAAGGGGGTTTGTGTACTTTTTATTGTCCAGGAAACCTTTAATATTTAAATTGCGTAAATTAAAAAATATTTTTTTGTAACATAAAGCGGTATACTTTTTTAATTTGATACGGTAAATTTATAACTTACGTTAAATGTTTTTTTCAATTTAGTATTTGTTTTTTAGGGGGAATTATAAATACTAATATTTTTAAGATCCATTGAAAAATAATAATTCTTAATGGACGTTTAGTTTTTTGGTATTTGTGTGTAGTGTACTTAAAATTTATCATGAATATTGAAGAAGAAAAAATTTCGGAAACTAATTACTGTAAGCTGGAAAAAATATCCTACGAACACAAAGCGATACAATCAAATAACGAAGGTGAACGATATAACACATTAAAGCAAAATGGTGTACGTAAGCTTGACAAATCTACTAATGTGAACTGGTTATCTGATATATTTTTTTGCGATATTGACATTGAAAACGCATACTCTGTAACTATTCAGGTAAAAAATATTTATTTTCAATTAATATTTTATTAATATTATCCTTTAATTATATTACAACGTTCAACTGCTGCAAGAATTTTTTGTTTTAGAACAGAATTATATCAAAGAGGCTGGTAACGTCAAATCAAAAATCTGAATAAATGTATGCACGTATCAAATCACAAAATATATGATGATAATAAGAAGAAAATTTTTCGACTTATTTTAGTAGGATTATGTCTTTTCAAGTTCCTACTAATGTAATATTTTTCACGGTTTGAATTTTTTTAAATTTGTCACCCGAAATTAATTTTATTCTTGAACTGTATGGCAGAATTCATTTCTAACTGATATTAATGATAGATATGAATTTTTTACAGGAAGTAAGCATTTCATCGGATCCGATAACAATAGAAAATTATATTGCTTTGAATCAACCAGATATAAGTGATAACAAAAATGAAGTATATATTGATAATAAGTTTGTAATTTTACAAGATCAAGCTTCGTCGAGTAGTGATCAAACTTGCTTTAGCAATGATATCTTAAGTAAGGTAATTCACATTTATTTTCATCGAAAGCTAAATTGGTGTTTCTTTCCTTGTAGTTCATCAAATAGGATTTTTACTACAAAAATGATCACTGAAAAGTATGCGACTTACTTTAAAAATTTATTTACCATGTAGAAATTATTATTTGCGGTAGAAAAATCTCAAATGTTCCTAAATGATAAAGTTACAGTAATTTAGATTGAAACTTTAAGAGGAAATATATATTCCTAATTTAAATTAATGCGTCGAATGCACCAAAGCATATTCCTGTAATTATTGTTATTAAATAAACCGTTTAGAAATATAAAGGGAAAGAACGTCAGCCCTTTTCTATTATTAAATTTCGACTGCTTTAGATTAATAAACAAAAATTTACATTTAAATAATTCACACGACCTACATTTCTGTGTTAAAGTGCAACAGGGCCGTATCTGAGGGAGGTTTTCCAAGTTTAACCCCCCACCCCCGGAAATGTCTGCGAAATAATAGCTGTTTGAATTAAATGGACCGAAATTCGGAATACATTTATTTCTTTTCAATTTTTGACAAAAGAAAAGAAAATTGAAATTTTTATGAATTCTATAAAAACGATTGTTTTTTTTTTTTTTTTTTATTGTAGTGTTCAAATATTGTATATACAATAATTGACTACAAGGCTTTAGTGTATTATTTATAAATAAATATATTTCACGATAACACACACACATATATATACATATATATGTGTATTTATAAAAATATTTTCGTAACCCCTCCCGAAATTTTGGTCTAGATACGGCCCTGAAATGTAAAGAAAACATATATTCAAAAAAATATATGTTTGTCTTTATTTTTCAAAATAAATATCGAGGGCTTTCCGTTACATTTTAGTGGTGATATTTTATAAACATATAGGAATCTCGAGAGAATGAAGTTATCGTTTTTAGATTAGACAAAATTGAATTTAAAAAACTGTAATCGAGAGATTAAAAAGAAGATGGAAACATATCAAATTTATTCAAATATATCAACATTTTTGAGTTAAAACTGGGCATTTGACAAAATAATTTAATTACTAACAAAGAGTTTGTTGATTTATAACTTTGAAAAAAGTAGCAACAACTTTTGTTTTATAATTGCTACGATTAAACTAAATTTCCTTTCTACGAATGCATAATTACCAGAGGAAAGTTAAAAATGAATCGTCATATGAGCAAATATAAGGAACTATTAAAACTTGAATATACTTGATTAAGCCCAAGGAATAAATACATAAAACTAAGTTTAAAATTTTTAAACTGAGAATGTTGTACTACTATTGAGTTTTTATATTATATATTTATTTATTGTTTAGGATCATATAAATAAATAAATAATCATATACAATTTTGGGAAGTGCATAGGGAAGTAGTTGCTTAATGCATTGAGCCACATCAAATATAACGATACACCGATTGTCTAAATAATCCGTACTTTACGAAGCAGAAGTCACTGTTCCCGCAGCAAAATCTGTCATGTTGAACTTTTATTGATTTTCTTCATAATTATCATTTTAAACAGTACTTATATTCCAAATTTCAAAGCTCTAGCTGGATTAGATTTATCATAATTTATTGGTGAATCAGTGAATGCCATTTCTGGACACTTGTATCTTAAAAACTATGCCATCTAAATGTGTTGCTTCTTTCTGGTAACTTTAACTTCACCCGAAAAAAAAATTCAGTCCTGTAATATATCGAGCTTCTTAAAGATAGAAAAGGGTCGAAAAAAGCTCGAAATGGTTTCTTAAAATATTGCACGACGATTTGTGAGAACTTGTCCCAGTGCATTCTGTGAGCTTAGATATAAAATTATTTACGAGTGGAGTGGAGTTTGCGAAGGTGGTAGATGAGAGAATGTATGCGGAGGATGATAAAGTCTCAGAAATAAGTGGGCATATAAGAAGAAATAGCTTGAAGGCGATGGGGAAGTCAAAAATAATCAAATAGTTAAAAAACGAATGTTAAAAAGAGATATACGCAATAGAACGTAAGATGATAGTCATTAGTTCAGTAAAGATGGTACCGGAAAAGGGGGAAGATGGAAAGATATTTGATGACCAGGAACATTAAAGAATCTCCAACTCCATTACACCTCCTCGAAATATTTGTAAAAATGATCCTATGAAAAGGAAATAGGCACCTAATATTATTATGGAAATCTTACATGACTATTGTAGTAGGAAAAGATTTGGAAGAGTGAGGAAAGTTGAAAATTTTGGGAGGGTGGAAAAATTCGAAGTAAAAGGAAAATGAAGAAAATTGTAAGAAGAAATAATATGCAGTGGAAAAAACTCAGACACGAAGAAGTGTGTGAAAAAATAGAAATTTTCTTAAGAATAAAGCACTAGTTTTGCAAAACAGGGAGGTACGGAGGGATAAACACAGAGGTTTTTAATATCACAATAGGATCTGCGAATAAAAAAAATAGATGCGTTTTTGACTCAGGAAGAACTATCGCTGACGGGGAAAATTTAAGAGCACCAGAAGACAGGAATTTTAAATAATACAATTTTGAAGAGAAACGAATTAGAAGCACAACCATCAATAAAGGTGCACTAGTCGGATTTAGAACAAATTGTGGATGTGTATAAGGAGATAAGAAGAAAAAGATCACCTCCCCACTTTGTGCGAGAAAGGACTTTCAGCAGATTAAGTCTTTTAAAGTTAGACGTGGAAAGGAAATTAATATGTTCGTAGAAGGACAAATAATAATTAAGAAAGACGCACAGATAGCAGAAGCAATCTTTGTGCGAGATTAATGTAGAATTTAAAGATACGCGGACTATTGCTAAATTATATAGTTGAACGGGAAAAAAACAAAAAAAAACAGGAAGATTATAAAGAGGAAATAGAAAGATGTGATGAAGAAAGAGATCGTTCTAACATAGCTAAAGACAGATTGACTAAAAAAAAAAATGGTGAGCAAGAATAATGAAAAGAGAAGGGTTAAAGTGGAAACCTTGAGCAAGACCGTGGGAGACATTGGAACAACGGAGAGGAGAAATAAAACAATTTAGCATAAGATTAATTATGAGTGAAGTTAATTGCATTGCAATACCAATTGCTGTATTTCTATCTCGAAGAGTGGGAAGATGTACACTGTTGAAGGCGCCGGAAAAATCAATAAAAGTGATCCAGATTTACCATTTATTGATAAATGATTTGTATATACGGAAGACGAAAAGATTAACACAGTCAGCAAGATCCAAAGCTGAACGGAAACCAAACATATTGGAAGAAAATACGTTGTAATGCTCGTTACTAAATAAGATGCTTGTTAAGCATATTTTTAAATAATTTTCTGAAGCATAATGCTATGGAAATAGAGAGGATTTTTTTATAAATAAGAATAATAGTAGAGGAGTTCGAAAAAAGAGGAGTGACTTCTCTGAAAAGAAATGAATATATTAAAAGGGGCACCAAAAGATTGCTTTGACAGGTTTTTAGAGACTAGGAAGTGTATGCGACCAAGAACCGGATTGGGGCTGGAAGTCTTCATAAGAATGAACTTTAATTTATTAATATTGAAGAAGGAAGTTAGGTAACGCGAAGTAAGGTCTTCTAGAAATAGAAAACGATATAACTCGTCCACATTGGGAACATAAGTAGGAGCGATAGCATCAACAAAAGATAACAGGCTATCATTAGATTGAGAGCGGTTAAGTAAATACAAATTTAAATGCACTAATTAATTTCTAAAACATTAGTAATAGCATTTAGGAGAATAAGTTGTACGTTATAATACAAAGAGATATATCTTGCGCGGACCAGCTACAATCATAAATCAAATTTTAAAAATAATAAAAACTCGCAGTTTCGGTGACTAAAAAAGGAACGCAGATGATTATGAACATTCGCGCTTTGAATAATCGTATGAATTGCATAATAGTCCCTTACAGTTGAGGAAATAAAGAAGAGGAAATCGTCTTAGAAACGATTACTTAGGTCGAAGTTATCAAGACTCTCTCAGAATTGAAATTAAGAAATATTGTCGTTCGTAGATAATTAAATAATATTTCTCGACCTAAAATTGATTTAGAATGTCGTCCGATTCTGGTGATAAAGAGTAAAAGCAAATCGAAAACGGAGTTAGGTAAAAATATGATTAATTTAGACTATATAATTTTAACGGAAAAATGTGTTTAAACGATGATGAAAATACGTTAGAGATCATCCTCTTTAAAATTTCGAATAAATTAAGTGTTTTTTTACGTTCATCAACCAATACAGAGAGCAAAGAGCATTATTTTTGTAGTTCTGATATCATTCTAAATCCACAGCTATGTTATAGATTATATTTTAATACTTTTTTACAATTTCTGCCGGAAAATAATAAAACAAATAACTGAAACAATAATATATTTTTTAAATATTATTTCAAAGTAGAAAAATTTTAAATCACAACAAATCAAAAAATCGTTTTTAGGAAAAATTCTTAAATCTGATGATACTTGCTTTAAATAAAACATACTAATTAGATTAAAACTCATTGTTACTTTATAGGCAATCCGCGCCGCAGAATCGGGCGATAATATTATTAGCGAACAAATAGTAGATTCGGGTAGTAATGCGATCGTTCTTCAACAAGGAATATCCTGCAGCAAGAAATCGAAAGCTGAGTTCAAGTGCGACAGTTGCGAAAAACGGTTTTATCGAAAGGAATATCTCGTTCGACACGAAAAAAATCATCATCAAACTCAAATTTTCTCTTGCGAATCCTGTCAAAAACAGTTTCGTAATAAAACTCATTTAAAACGACATCAAATTGTTCACACCAGCGAAAAACCGTACACGTGTGAGTTCTGTTTGCGAAATTTTAATCGGAAAGATAATCTTCACACTCATATGAAGAAAAGGCACACAAACAAGCAAAATTAATCACTGCGCGCTCGCCCTTCTCCGAAATTACTATTATACTAATACACGCGACAGTAATCTAGGATTATTTCGAATGAACAATATCGATTTCACTCTCAAGTTTATTATTAGTATTATTATTGTTAATAAGAATATTATTATTATTATTATTATTATTATTATTATTTTACAACTTTTTTCGAAATAAGTGTGTTCAGAATTTTTTCAGTAATTTTAATTCGAGTATACTTTTTCGCACGAAAACTCTAGTCTCTAGTAAACAGTCTTAGTTTTATGAGTTAGTCAATTTTTGAACGAAACAATAAAAATATAATTTTTACTCTAGTCGTAGGTATCACGGATTTTTTTTTGTTTTTTTTCGTTTTCGTCGTGTAACGCGTTGTTTTATAATTAAATATTTAGTTTTTAATAATTTTATATTAAGTTGTTCCAGGATATATATCATATCTCTGAAAATGGCTTACAATTTAGAATTAGTATTCGCTTAATAACGCAAACTTTATTAATGTGCTTATTCGTGTACAAAATATATATATGAGTTTTGTCTCACAAATTTTATAATCTTTTTGCGTAATGTAACGGAAAATTAGAGTTAATTCGAAAGTTTAATTCCCCTCCCGGTATAAAGTATGATGACAGACTTGGTTAAATCGAATTGAAAAAGGAAGCCCACCGAAATTTTAAGATAAAGTTGATTTGCTAGATTAAAAACATTTAAACCGGGTTTAAATTTTATATATATATATATATATATTTGATTTTAAGTATTAAGAAATTGATTTAAATTTTAGTAAAGTTTCATACTGTAAATTAAAGAGAACAATAAAATATGTTTATTTAAATTTCAGTGGCTATTTCTCGTTTAAATAAAAATATCATTATCGTTTTATACAGTGCTTGTTCAAAAAATATTGAGAATTTGTTTTGATACAGCGGACAAAGCTCTCTACTAGTTTGCCAACAAAAATGATTTATTTAACGGTCAGGACACTATATATACGTATTTAGGCTGAACAATAGCATCGGATGCAAAACTTTATGAAATTGAATACTACCTCCATTAACTTTTTATGACCGTCGGTAATTTTTTTTTTTTTTTTTTTTATTAGGTTCGTCAAAATAGGCATTGTCCCAGAAGAGAAAAACGGATGAGAGGTGGAATAAGATGTTTACGTAATCAAATATAGAGGATAGAAAAATTTCAAGTGCCGGAATAACCGAAAGAGATGGCAGGGAGAGAACAGAAGATTTACGATAAGGAGCTAGAAGACCAATTAACAGAAGTGAAGAGTAAAAAGAGGAACGTTCGAAAGCGATACAGGTGCACTCAAATAAAATGTGATCAGCATTACCTAAGAAGTTTTGCGACCAAGGATGAATAGGACAGAGCGAAGAGGGGGGCTAGAGAGGAGCGAAAAAGAGATGCAGGAAAAAAACTGTGTCTAAAGCGCGGACGACTGATTGTAGAGAGAGTTGAACGCCGTATGAAGGAAGAATTGAAGAACCAGGGATAAGACGGTAGATTAGGCTGGATAAAGAGATAAAAGGAATTCGAATTTAAGAATAAGAAGGAATACGAATTCAACCAAAGTTTGGATTGAGAAACTGTGGAGAAGAGATTAATATTATGGGATGAAAATTTGCTGAGAAATCTGTCGGTAGAAGAGAAGGAACGAGCTAGTATAACGGCTGAGTCGTTACCTTCGATTCCGGAATGTCCAGGAATCCACCGTAGGTCAATTTGGACGGAATAAGAAAGGAAAATGTTAAGGATGAGAAAGCAAATGAGAAGGATTACATAATCAACATAGGGAAAAGGAAAATAAGACGAAATGGCTTGTGAAACACTGTGGGAATCTGATATAATAAGGACTTTATGAGAAACTAGGGAAGAAGTAATAAAAAGGTCGGCATGCAGGATAACAGTAGACTCGGTATCGAAAATTCAGCACAAGGAAGGAAGAGTTTAAAGGCTTCTGAATAATTTAAGGAAAGACAAAATCCCTTGGAATCATCAGTGAAGATCGCAAAGTGGTTAGGGAAAAGAGAGTCCAAAGTACTTAAAAACTCTGATTTAACACCGTTTTGAAGGATAGATTTGGTAGGGCAAATTGAGAAAAGGCAATTAATAAAAAGTAGGAGGGCGAAAAAACTTAAAGAAAAGTATGGCGGCTTACCGTAATAATAAATATATGGTGAAAACTGAGAGAGGAGAGTAGAAATGAAAGATAGTATTGGAGTTTTGTTGATGGAAAAACGCCGGTTGTGACGGATAGAAGAGTAAGAATTATCAAGAGTAAAAGAAAAGAATAGGTAGACGTTTGATTAGAAATGGGTAGGCTAGATAAGACCATCGAACGAAAAGAGGAGAGATGAGTGATTTGACGCGGTCGAGTTTGGGAGCAAGGACCTGGCGGCATATTAGTAGAATGCAAGAATCTCCCCCTCCCCCCAATTAGTATGGAAGAGATACTTTATCAGATTGAGCCTTTCGAGAGGGGACAGGTAAAGATGGTTGATGTGATTATGAAACGAAAGACGACTAACCAGAAAAATGCCTAAATACCGGAAAGAGGAAGAAAAAGAGATCGCATCAAGGAAGAGTAGGTGAAAATGTCGTCGGCGTAGAAAAGGGAAGGCGAACTTAGAAGCGTGGAAGCAGTATTGATGAAGTAGTTGTTGAACAGAATTCGACTAAGGCAAGAATCTTGTGATAATCCGCGAAATTATAATCTAGTGGTGATGTGGAAAGGAGAGGAAAGAATGACCGTTCTATACTTGGAAAGATTACTAATAACGGAAAAAAGTGAGCCGGTATATCAAAAGAAAGCATTACATCAGACAAACTAGGGGGAGGTGGATATTGTCGAAAGCCGCGGTGATGTCAATAATAAAAGCAACAAGAAATTCTTGACGGATAAATGTCGAGTAAACGTCTGCCAAAAACGAATTGAACTCTGCAGGGAATTTTACGAAAAATCTTATTTTACAAGAAAATCATTACCACTTGTAACACAGCGGTTTCGGTTTTTTCAGAGTGTCCACCATTGTACCACACAAAGCATCGGCGCACGCACCCTTTTTTT
This sequence comes from Icerya purchasi, assembly GCA_039619475.1. Lineage (NCBI taxonomy): Eukaryota > Metazoa > Arthropoda > Insecta > Hemiptera > Monophlebidae > Icerya > Icerya purchasi. Next base: position 147,927,329 of record CM077115.1, read on the forward strand.
TTATTTCATCATTATTGTATTTTCAAACTCGTTTTATGGTCTTCTTTATAGTGCCACACTTAATTACTGAGCGTCGGCGACTACCTATTCGTACATCTCAGCTGTACAGACACAGGCATAGTATACTAGGCAATTATTATATGCAACGCAGGTGTACACAAGCAAGAAGACTACATTCGGAACTGATCGTAATCGTTTGATTTACATCGTTTTACAAAAGTGCAGTCCTATTTATGTCTGCTGTGTACTGACCTAGCGCGCATATTATACGTGCTGGTTTGCCATTGCCTTCCACGTGATTAAGACGAATATTTATTTAATTCTTGTAATAAGTTTTGTCGTCGCTCGGGATCGAATCCGTGACCTCCGTAACGGAAGTCAAGCGCTCTAGCAATTAGGCTATCGCGCGTTTTATGGTACGCTCTAAAAATCTTGTGCACACGGTGTTCAGAACTGAGTCCAACTTGGAAAATTTCTTTGGCTTCGACCCAACCACTTGAATGTACTATGTTAGAAATTCAGATTCCGAAGTGATAGGAGATGGAAAGAACAAAGGGTTGAGCAATAATTATTGCTGGAGACGGAAAGGAAAGGATAAAGAGGCACTGTAAAGAACCAAACGACCTAGAGCAGAGATTTTCGAATACAAAAATAAGAGCCGAACATTCGAGGAAAATATTGTTTGTATCGCATTCAAAAGGAGAATCGTTAATGTGAGAAGGAGATAGGGAAAAACGAAAACGAGAAGCAAGGAGAAGGGAATAATTAATTCTTAATCTAATTAATAGGACAATAGTAGAACGACGATTGAAAGAAACCAAAGTTGAGGAACGGGTGCTGGATATATGAAAAGATGGTGCGAAGCATGATTAGAGAATAAGGAAGGGTAACTATCTCCGACCAAAGTCTAAAGTGATTGATTCTGGAAAATAGCTAGAGAAAGAACGTGAAGACGGTCGAGCGAGCTAGATAATCTGCCGTGTCATTACCCTCAATGTTAGAGTAACTGAGAGTCCATAAAAGGCCTATAAGAATATAACGCGCAGTAACGGAAAGAGGCAATAATCGTACAGCGCCAGGTCCGGTCTGTAAGAGAGATGCGGCGTTACCGGAATGTTGAATTTCTTCAACAATTAGTAAATGATTTCTGCCATGTATGGGGCCATGCGTTGTCCCTGGTGAAGCACTCGATTCTTCTTTTTTTTTAAATCAAGTTTTTCTTATCTTAATGTGTTCCGACGCTGTTCGGAAAATGTAGAACGAGCATTTACAATCATTTCGGTGGGGTATCAAATGTTGATAGACCGAAACCGCGATAACGTGATGATTTTGAATGATTTTTGTAAAATAAAATTTCTCATAAAACCCCTTTTAGTAAGGTTCGATGGTTCCACTTTTATCCAGAAACATCTGTGGTGAAACTAAAAATCTTCACACCGAATATGGTCAGCTATCTATCGTAAGGTGATAGATTGTTTTATAAACTTACTTTGTCGGCCGATCAGTAGGCAGTTTTGTTCCCGGTATCGAAACGAACTCTCAGTATTTCTGCGAGACGGGTATTGTGTAATACGCTAAAAATAATCACTGATTAGAAATTAATTAATTTCAGATGAAAAATAAGAATATATTACTAGAAAACTGGTCGACTAGCCGTTTTGTGGCTCGATACTTCGGATTTTTAGTTGGTTTAATTTGTGAATTTTTAAAATAAAAAAGTACCCCATATAGTGTTCGTTTTTTGTTTTTTTTTTTAAAGCGATATGAATATATTGATTAAAAAAAGTTTTGATTAAAATATTTGAAAAACTAAAACAATTAGCAGATAAAAATATTCAATTCCGCTTAAAATGACGTATTCCACGCTTATTTTTTTTAAATTTACGTTGTTTTAATAGTAATTAATAATGTTTCAGATTCGTTCCCCCTACATGAGAATAAAACAGGTAATAAATTATTTTATCATTACCGCTTTCTGCTTCAAACACTCAGTTGATTGTAAAAAGGATGTCGTGATTTGTAGACTCGTAATTTTAATGGAAATTAACAGTAGTACATTTATACATAACGAACAGACACAGTAGTAAAGGCGAACTTAAACCTTATACGAATTAGAAGTTAATAAAAAGAAATTCAGTAAACGCTGAAATTAAAGTGAAATAGTTGTTACATGGCCAGGTATTTAAAACAGTTATATCAAACAGGTGCTTTTAACCATCAAAAACTAAAATAAAAATCGAACGGAACGTACCACATTTAAACGAAATGAAAGGATTATTATGTATATCTGAATGATTACGAAAGTAACGAATACAAAAAAGGAATAAAAATGAGATTTTTTAAAAGATGGCTTATTAATTAAGGAAAGAAAAAAAAGTGTTATAAATAGGCGCGCTAGTTGAGTTAAAAATACCGATTGAAATTATATACTTTTTGCCCCGTTTGCATGAAAATATTTGAAATAACCATATCGTTCGGGCTGTTTAATTTCTGGGCAAGTGGACAAAAATTACTGTAAATACCACGACTTAATTTTCAAACCGCTGACAGCGATTATTTCATCCTATTCATAATACATTAAATCTGCAATGTTGATCAACACTGAACCGGCCAAAACATTAGAAGCCAATTCAGGAACAAAACACACTTGTCAAATCACTGAAGAAACCACAGAAATAGAAAAATCCAATTATCGCATTTTTCTTCATATAAACAAAAAAAAATGATTGCTAGCTAAATGATGTAAGCGAGAGAAATATTTAAAACGTAACTAAACTGGTTTCTTTTAACTTCCATTTCAACGGTAACTAACATCGATAATCATTCAAGTCAAATTCTTTTATTTAATTTTAATCGTTTCTCTTTTTTCTTGGTTTTGTTTTCTGTATCATTCATTCCCCACGCTTTGAGTTATTTTTTAATGTGTTATGTAATATTTGTTTGTTAGAAATGGAGTTTAAATCTTTAAATGTATTTTTTTTTATTGCTTATTAATAAGCAGAGATATAAATTCTAAGATTATTTATTTATCTGGTTAGGAATACAGTCGTATTTTGGATTGAATTTATAAGTTTATTTTGATTATGCCGTTGAAGTCTACGAAGTTTTTTTTTTTTTTTTGTATCCGATCTCGCTAATTCAGTTTAATATTTAATCTTCTAGCTGCGTTGTTAATTTTGAGCGTTAAACATCAGTGTGGTAAAATCTAAATAATTGTTCGGAAAACCACATTTTTTTCTTTTTTTTTTCCCCTGAAGATTCTTATAGCGTAATAATTTTTAATCATTTATTTTTTAACGCTGTTCATTTGTGTGTAACTTGTGTGGTTGATATCTCTAGCATTTGCAAAGTGATCGATGTCTATTATTTATGATTTCATTTGAAGTATTTTCCCTGGTAATGTTTATTATTATTTACAGTTTTAACTTCTTTTTTATAAAATTATTTTTTCAGTATTTAAATATATTTTTCATTTATTATGCATTTACATAATCGGCATTTTTCTTGTCGGTGTTGTTTAATTAGTATTCTGGTATAGAATTTTGAAAAAATATTTTTTTTTTTGCATATTCTCAAAGTTTAGATCTTTAAAAATATACACTCGAGAGAAAATTGTAAAATTCCAATAATTTACGGAGTAATAGCTATTTTAGTGGCACGGCAACTAAGCATATCACGCCAGAGCTCACCATTTGCGGTACGATAAAATTAAATAAATGTATAAATATAGGTAACCCCAAACACTTAAAAATCAATTAACCGAAGTTCGCAGTAACTTTTTTTTTTTTTGGAAAACCTTTTCATGTTCAGCATTCCGGTTAGCTCAATTGAGCTTCAATCTTTAAGAAACGTAGATGTACGTGTACGTTGCTCACAGTCTGATAATAAATCATTTCGAGGGTTAATTTCTTCTTTTTTTGTCTTGTAACGGATTCTGTACTTCCAGCGTTATCTTTTAGCGGTGTTCGAGTTTGAAAATATTCCCTGATATTTCATTAATTCGCGATCTCTCAGACATCGTTCTAATTTGCCGTTGCTATATGGTTCCGTCAAGGTTGCTTACTCGGCCAAAACCAAAAATCCCCACGCACGATCGTAAAAATAATCGCAACGGGTAGAGCCTGCGTTGGTGTCTGAGTAACAGTAATCATCGAAAGGTAAGACAGTAATATGTGCCTGAGCGCATACGTACCGTGTGTCGAGTAACATAGAATCGAAGGAAGAATGTGTAAACATCTCGCTAAAATCAGATATACATGCAGGAACACAGACAATTAAAATTGCAAATTATATACCTGTTCGAATTTTCAGTAAAGGCTTTTTACCAATTTTAAAAATTATCAATGCCATTTACTATTGGTCCCGAAGCTTATAGGTTCTCTACTAAACGGGACAATAGTCGAATTGAGTGCTTCGAGTAACGCGAGCTTCTGTTTTCCAAGAAAGCTAGAACTGCTCGTAAATCAGAACGAGCTTTCGGAAACATCTAGTTTGAAGTCGAAGAAGGTACATTTTATGGAATCGCCGATTAACAAAGTGTAAGTATAACGTGCCATTCTATGACTTGGACTGCCGCGGCTACCTGAAACTAGCTCAAAACTTTAAAAACCTTCAATATATAACCCTCTATCACCCCTACACTGCTCTTGTACTACAATTGTGTTTTTTATTATTTTAAAAAAATTAAAAATTATTTAAGAAAAAGTCGAAAAATACATTTTTTTCTACAAACAGCCGCCATTATGCGGGAAAACCCGTTTTAGGTAGGGGTTATAACGACATTCTTACTAATTAAGAATCTTTTTTTACATTTTTTTTCAGGTGATCAGAAGGGCTGTAATCGTGTAAACTAGAACAACCATATTTTTTTTACTCCTAACTATGCCAACGTATAACTTCTTTAATTTAAATTTTATTTTTCATATTTTTAAAATATCAATAAATATCTTCAAAAAAAATTAATAGTGAAAGTATTTTTTGCTTTTTTTCTTATCGAGCTCAATAAAACGCCCAAAATTTATGCCTCTACACTAGAATACCTCCTTAAGCCTACCCAAAATTCTAATTTTCAGAATCAAATAATGGTGTGTACCAACATTATTTGCTGCATGCTTTGAATTTTCTTCTTAAAGCGCGCTGGTTCTCTTTATTAATGCATTATTTTTTATTTTATCATATATTTTGTAGTTATATATTTATATATTTGTGAAACTAAATATTCGAATTTTTAATTCTGTTCTCCATCTCCACTTTTGTTTGTTCATGTAAAAATATATTACTACTCAGTCTGAGGATATGAAATGTTTACTCATAGCAAACTGTATTTTTCCGATACCTCATTATTGTGGAATTAATTATTGCTATATTAAATCATTTGTTGTAATTATTTTTGTCTTTAATAGTATTCAAATAGAGCATGTTTATTGTAAAGACGAAAGCATACGACTCCGTAATAAATTTTTTTAGCAAAAATTAACTTTGACACTATATCACTATCAGTATCTACAATTTAAGTCAGTCGTATAGTTACTCATTCGAATAAATTTTTTTATTGTATGTTTAATTAATTTTGCATTCTAATAAGGATTTTAATTTTTTTTTTCTTACTGAGTCATAGCGAGTTAATTGTCTGCGTAAATTTATATGAGTCTCTGTATAATTCTAATAGCTTTATCATTTCACTACAAATTGTTCTCTTATGACCTCCAGTTTGTAGTCAAAACTTACGTTAGTTGCGCAATCATCTCGTAATAAAGTACATTTTTCTTTTCCTACAGCTGACACTATTCTTGCTCACATATCTTTTCGCTTGTATCAGTTTTTCTCTACATTATTTTAATAAATCTCCATACTTAATCCTAAATTTTTCAAACATACCCCTCTCTCCAGTTATTTTTTCTTCGGGCGTCTCTTTGTTATTAATGAATTCAATTACACCCTCAATTCTACATTTTTCTTTTACTCTCGTATTTTTACTAATGGTTCGAAAAGACCGGACAGAGTAGGCGCTGCCTTGACTGCCCTGCCCCTTGATCATTCTAAATTTATTAAATTATTCTCTTTCTGCTCCACTGCATGCTACCCTTTACGTCTCTTCTTCGAATTATTCCAATAATGTTTTTATTGTTTCTGATTCCGAAAGTATGCTTCTAGCCACAACTTGGTCTCTTCAACCTCCCTCGCTAGATTCAATTATCATTTTTATTTAATCCTGAATTTTTAAATTGTCCACTCACCGTTTTATCCATACTGATTTCCCACGGGTCCTTGACCATGCAGGGATTGAGGGCAATAAGCAAACTGATTTGTTAGCCCGATCTGCTGCACATAACGATCGATTTATTATCAAATTTCCTGTTTCTAATATTAATTTTTTTTCTAATAACTGGCGCTCTAATTTGCCTTTCCCGCCTTCCCGACCGCGGTATCATGTGATTATCCTCACCTCGGTCGTTCTTTCATTTGTTGTCTTCACTTTTGCCTAATTTGCTCTACCTTCATCCTTTTTGGAACGAAGTTCCTATACGCGGCTTGTCGGTAGGAGTAAACCGGCAGAAAAGGCGAGGTAACGAAAATCGCGTTATACGTCGTCCAAGCGACCTTCACTCTGTCCCTTCCTATTATATACGGGTTTGTGTGTGCGCATGCGAACGAGCGAGTATCGATATTCGAGCAGCAAGTATCGTATGCGGTCAGCTGTATCATTAAATTTGAAAATTGACGCGGTTTTTTTTGTGCGACGTTAGCATACTTCAACAAGTCTGATGATTTATTTATTGTTTTTGTTTTAATTCATAAGGGATTTATATTGTGTCAGTTTTTATCGTATGTACTTTATGAATGACTTTATACTTCTATATCTACCAAAAAGTGAAAGGAACTTCGTTCCTACCGATCTCTAGACACCACTTTTCTATTTTTTTTTCTTTCTCTAATTTTTTTCAATCCTAAAATGATGACAGCGGTTTAATTTGTGGCGCCAATCACATTTTCTTTAAATATTTCACTCTCTACACTGAACGTTCGTGTTTCTACCTTCAGCTCTTATGCTTGTCTCTTCCTACAGCCCATAATACATTCTTCATTCTTACGCTTTCTCCACCCTCCTTCTTTTCCATAATTTATAAGCGCATTAAGATCTAGTTCATTTTCTTCCTTCTAATACCTTGTAAGAGATTAATAATAAAAAGTTAGATTTTGATTTGGATAAAAATAGAGGAATGAAGAGAATAGTTAGCGCATTATCAAACGCAATTGTTTTTCTTTTTGCTTTTATAGATAAAAACGTAACATACGTAAAAATAAAAGTGTACACATTTTTTGCCCTATCCCTCTTAACAAATTTCTGCCTCCGCCACTGCTAAGATAGTATTTTTTTTTTAAATAAATTATTTTAGTTATTTATTTTTAAATGCAAATTAAAATTACTATACGTTACATAAGTTGTATACATTTAGTGCAAATACGGTAGCTAATGAATTATTATTTGATTACTCTATACACTTTGAACTGATTAGACATAAGTTTTTACACTTTTTTCAATTTTGTAATGGAGTAAATATTGTTTGGAAAATGTGTGAGGCAACATCTATGCGGTGTAATAATTTTGTTTGAAATGTGACTAAACGATAATTGTAAGCGTTTAGAAACATAGCGTATTGCGAACAGCACTCATCAGCTAGACATCGCGATACTTGGCAATGTTACTTCTACAGTGATCGCAGTGATCAGAAAATGAATACGTATTGGGTTAAAAGTAAATTTATCATTGTTACTTCTTTATCAATGCATAACTACGCACGACAAGTGATGATACTGAAAAATGGAACAAAGAGGCTTATAGCATGATTATTGTTTAACATCATCCAGAACAAATTAATTATACTCCACTTTAGTCAGATAAGGAAAATTCTCTATTTCTAAATAACACAAATCATACCTACACAAATGAAGTTAATAATAATAACAAAAATAATATCTCAAAAATGTTAACGGCGTTTTTAACTGAACTCAAATGTTTAATTAATGCACTAATATCTCTACTTACCAAAGTTATTTGGTCGTCTTGTACCGTAGATGTCAAAAAATATAAATTTAGACACTCAGCACTCATTTGTAATATAATGCTGTAGAATACAAATGGCATTATACACAAAAAAGGGGAGATTGAAATGTTTCTTAATTTAAACGTTGTTAAAGTTGTTTTAATCAGTGAGAGACCCATCTGGTCCACAGTAACAGCTTTATGGGTGAATTACATATATACGGCAAATCATCCAGATGATATAGCACACGAGGGTTCAATGTTGATGGTGAAGCGTTCACTCACACAGCATTTACTTTTGTCTTATAGTTCATACTCTTACCAGTTAGTTGCGCAGTTAATATTAGGTACCTAAGGCTGGCAGTCATTTGTTACCATCCAGGCTTCTACATTCCAGAGAGCGAATTCGGTATCACGCTTAGAAATATTAGTATCAAGGATTAAAAATACAGCAGGACATATATAATAGTTAATGTAATACATAATAATTCGTTGTCCATTCTCTCTCCGATGTTTCCTACTTACTGGTCGACACACATCTAAACCGAACACTGGATATCTTAGACTTACAAAAAATGTGAGGCAGTAATTGATCTTTCCTCTGGCCACGTACCAGTTATTTTAGTCCTGGACAAGCCCATATAGCACAAGTTACACAATCATTCAAAAAAGGAAAAGGGAAAACTAATCAGAGGAAATAAAATTTTAGGGAAAACATAGAGTTAATTATATAAAAAGGTGAAAAACTAAAAATGTGTAAACAACTATTAACATGCGGGTGAAGCCGCGGGAAATAGCTTATAAAAATGAAAATCGAATAATAATCTTAAAACCTACTAAACGCATTATAATTCCGTTTTCGCAGTTAATTTAGATTTTTATACGTTTTAGTCTATAATTCATTTCGTTGCAATAGAAAAGAGGCGAACAACAACAGTATTTGTTTTAGTGATCACTGTTTTAGAAAAGTTATTTTGGGTTCATTAAAAAGTAAGTAGAAGTTATTTTTCCAGAATGAAAAGAAAAGAAGTTTGAGAAGGCGTAACGAAGATAAAACATTGTACATAATCTACAATCTTCGGGTTGAAAATTATAATTTCCTAGTCATTTTTTTTTAATAATAACAAAAAAAAAAACTTTTAAAACTTTGAATACAAAATTCATTTATTGTAAACAAATTTTAGGATTCGTTGCGGACAATACAAGTTTACGGTATGAAAAGTTCAATATATGATTTTGAGTTTGTAGATGTTGTGACAAACTTCTTTATCAACGTCTTCATTTTATACGGGCAACGGGGTGGCGGGTGTATTGGTAAAGAAAGATTCTGATTAGTATTATAACTTATATACTGTATACAAGTTCGTATTCATCAAATAACTTAGTTGAATTTCCTTGGTAACATTTTTCGTGAAGTAAAATATGTTCACATGTTGGTTCAAGTGTTGCAAGTCTGTTACACTTATGTAACCGCAATTAGAAGATTATTTGAATAAATCACGCTCCATTTTTACATTGGCGATAAACTTTTGCTTTTTCAGTGCGACCGGTGCAATCATATTTATAACATGTTAAAACCGGTTGTCAATATTAATACCGCGACAATAGAAAAAAAGTGCGTTTATCACTGAAATGTTTGATTAAAATCCGCAAAACTTCTTTTGAGAACGCATTCTGATGGTGATTTTGAAGATTTTTTTCCAGGAAAATAATTCTCGAGAGCTCAAATGAAGCCAATATTAATGAATCGCAGACACGCCATTAAAGTGTCCATTAATTTTAAGTCCATTTTGCGATGCAAATGATTAAGATGGTTGCCGAAGGGGTGAGTAAATCCCGTAAAAAGTCGTTAATAACAAGTTCCAAGATTCAAACTTATTCAAAATGGTTTTGAATTTTAAAATAATTTTTTAAAAAATTGCTCATTTTCAAATTCTATCAGAAACTAAAAAACCAAATTTGTTCTGGTTTTCACCAGTGTATAAATTAATTTTCAAGGGAGAGGAGTTCTAGTATATACAATAATTCGTAAGTTTTTGATAGAATTAAGTAATTTGTACTCGAGAAAATTTAAAAAAAAAAAGTCAACCAAATATAGTAAAGTAAATACACCGGATAAAATAAAAAACGTCTATTAATTTTTAGGTACAGATTTAAACACGTATTAATATACGGTAAATAACGTAGGCAATAGCTGGTCTTTAAAAAATTAATCAAGTTAAAGCACAAAAAATGCTACCGGTGCACTTTTTTTTTCTATATAATGGAACAATGTAACTAATCAAAGAAACGACAAAAATTTTATAAATTATTTTTATTAACAACAATTACACAAAAAGCAAATGTTTAAAAATATTTCATTAGAAAATAATTGCGAATATTTATAAGTATCTAATTAAATGACTTTTATTTTTTACTGTCGACAAATTTATTCTTAATATGTATACATTTTAAAACAATTGGAATTAATATCCCACGAATTTCTGGGTTTTTTTTCTATTAAATCAATTAATTTTTTTTTTTTATATAAAGTGAAAGCACAAAATAACGAACATAAACTAGGAAAACAATTGCATAAAACACAAATAATATCGAATATCGATATAAAATCGAGCTAACTATCCGAAAAAAACTGCTTTAAATCGTCCGACGTCGGATGAAATAGAATCAATTTTCCGAAGTCGGTTGATGCCAGTGTGACAGCACATTTAAAAAATCGTTAAACTAATTATTTAGCCAAATGCGGCTGCACGGTCATCATAAGGGAGTCTCTTAAGGAAGAGCTCTTAAGAATGAAATGTACAAAAAGTGCGGATAACATATTTTATAGTTCGGTGATTAGATGTAATACTTTTATATACAAAAAAAATCGATAGAAAAAGCTTTAAACTTGCTTATTTCAAAATCACTTTTTAAATTTAGCGGGGGCATAGTTACAAAAAAAATAAATAAATAAATAAATAAATAAAAACAATCAATTGATCCGAAATTTTAACATGTTATTCTACTTTTCAGTACTTATTTCATGAAAAGGGGAAGTGACAATTAACGAATATAGTCTTATCTTTTAGCATGAATATGCTTTAGCCGTGACCTAACTACTAAAACACGTCACACGAGTTTGGAACGCGGGAACCGCTACAAAATAATAGCCGACTTCTTTCGGCAAAACAACATGAAAGACGAGGAACATTATTTGAATATCATCCTGGCAGGAATTTCTCGGCCTATGGTAATGTTGAAAAGAAGATTTATTTACAGAAAAAAAGAAAATAAAATATATCTGTTTGCACTTTTTTTTACTTTGGTATTCCTCACAGCGTAGCAATTTTCTAAATTTTGTAAGTAAATGAACAGCATTTTTAACCGGGCCTCATTAGTATTTCTTAGTGATACAGTCGTTCACGGACCGTGCATCTATAATGTTCGTCTGTCCTGGCCCTGATTGTCCTCCTTCAACATCCGCAGGTAAATGTACTCTCCATTGTAATGAGGCATCTACTTCTGCCTATAGTTGGGCAACAACCGAAACCTGTTGCTGAACGAAAGAAAGAATGGAAATTGCGTAAAACTCTCGAAAAAGCTGCTTCCAGTGAAAACAACGACGTGCCTCAACCGGAACCCTCGAAAACTGCCGCTGAACGAAAGAAAGAGAGCCATCAACGCCGCCAAAAACTCGAAAAATTATCTTCAAAAAGACCTCTCGACACTGACGGAAATAATGTACCTAATAAACTACTGAAAACTAATTACTCTCTCGCTGATTTTGAATTTGACCAGCGTTTCCGAAATAACCCATTGCGTCCCATTTGCGATGTTTGTGATCGCATTTGGTTCAAAAGGGATCTGAGTAAAATCGGTCCTACATGTTGCCGATGTATTATGCGATGAATTCCCGGACGAAGATGTTACGAAGTTCAAACTGTGTGCTACTTGCAAGCAGTCTATTTATCAGTCGAAGAAAATCCCCCAGTTATGACGAAGTAACGGTTTCGTTTACCCCGACTTCCCAACAGATTTACCGGCACTCGATCCTATTGCTAAGCGTTTGATTTCTCCGAGACTCCCCTTCATGCAAATTAGACGTCTCAGATACGAACACAGCAGTAAAAGCATCATCGGCCAAGTTGTGAACGTGCCTGTCGATGTGAGAAACATGGTTTCACAACTACCCAGACAGCTGGATGACGATTACGCTTTCAATGTCCACATAAAACGTTTGTTAGTGCATAAATCTTCGTATTTGAAAGGACATGTTAAAAAAAACAACAGTGAAACGATGGTTGGCGTATTTATTAACGACTTCTTTGTACAGGCTATACAAAATTACAGTCGACGAGTCTTTCTTCAATACAAAATACGCGCGTGAAAAAGACGCCATCAAATTAATAACAAAACAACACGATTACGACAGCGAGTTACTTCTCGCTCAGCAGCAAACGTTGATGTGGAGTGAAGACAAATATCTGTGTGCATTGCTCCTGGAGAAAATAAAATTCCTTACAGTGTAATTTTCGACGAACATGCTGAAGAGTTGTCATTCCCTGGGATCTACTTGGGACATCCACGGACGTTCAAAGATGGAACGAAAATAACTCCGTTCAATATGTAAACACGAAAAAGTGCAAGCCGGGGGGGTCGCCACGTACGAAAAAGAAGACTGTATGTTATTTTCGACTCCGCACATTCTGATGAAGTTCGACAAAAATATGCTACAACTCGATAGAAGCATGGCAGTTCGCGAAGAATGCGGAGATATCTGCGCTATTGAAAGCACGATAAACGGGCAGCGCGCGTTAATTGTGATGGTTTACGTATCACCCAACAGCAATATGAAAGATATTCAGTGTTTCTTCTTGACCGACTTGTTGATGTACACACCAAAAGCATCGGAAGTGTTCGAAATTATTCGAGAGAAAGGTTACGGACAAATACCAATCATTCTGTCTGGTGATATCAACTTGGATCTGCGGAAAAAAGAAAATCAACATTTCATCACATTCATGGATGAAACGTTTGGACTTCAACTCAAAACGAATCCAGCTCTATCGACTAGTCGTGGGGGATCGTGCATCGATTTGATCTTCACTCGCCACATCGAAAAAATAGATTGTAAAAATTACGTAAGTTATTTCAGCTACCATAAACCACCTGCACTGTCTATTGCCCCTACCGAATCTACAAAATAAAACCATTTTACACTTTGTGTCGTATTTTTTTATTGATTCAAAAATTGGTGCCTGAACAGCATTTGCATAACGCTTCCCCATCGATGTTTCAATGTCATCGATCGTTATTTATTAACGTTCCTGGATCGATGGCTGAACGTTCGCTGATCGATAATCGATCGATAATTGACGTTCTCGGATCGATTGCAGAACGATAGCTATCGATGACCGATCGATTATTAACGTTCCTGGATCGATGGCTGATCGATACTTGACGTTATAGTCTAATAGGGTAAAGCATATTCATGTATTGTAATTTTGGCCAAAGGCTCTAAGTAGAACTCAGGCGAGGCGCGCAGCGCCAAGTTATTTTGATTATAAATATACATAAAAAGTGCGTTTTTTTTCAAATTCCGTGTTTAAAAGTGTGCCCCATTTTGAAATATTTTATGTAAACTTTTTTTCCATGATTTACGCAATATAGTACTTTATACGCAAATTAATTTTTTTTGATTGCGGCAGATCACAATATTAATGGAAATATGTAGTTTCTAAAGGCGATTTGGTAATTAAAAGGCTATTTTCATAAACTCTTAGAAGCACTTTTTTTTTTTTTTTTTTGGCATAGTCGAAGGATAAATGTTTTAAATTTTTACGCTATTATTTTCTTATATATAACAATAGTGGAGAAAAAGAAATCACCGATAAAGTAAAATGTTTTGCTAACAAGTCGAAATTCAACAGTATTTACAAAAAATTTCCTGTAAAAAGGCATTTGTTATTTAATCGTCAGATTAATCGTAATAAATAAATGAACAATTATTGTTTTAACAAGTAATACTGTATTTTTACTTAATAATAATATAATACAACAACCATTTTAATTGGCAAAACAACGACTAGATTACATAATTAACGGAACACAAGAGGAGTTCCCTGAAATACGAAGGATATTATCACTGTGATTACAACGAAAAAAAAAAAAAAGAAAATCAGTGAACCATCAACTAATTGCTAAAAGTTTCAGTTTACAATGTTTATTTACCATTTAAGCCTTCCCATTCTGAACTGTGAGTGAAGATATCGCTTTTCTGATTTCATCCTTCCCACAATATTTACACTTAATCGCAGCCTTCAATGTCAGTTCAATTTCTTTACTTTCTGTGGTCCTATTATTATTACCAATTATCGTCTTCGCGAAGTTTGTTCTCTTTTTGTGCAAAACTGTTTCTACAATAATTAAGTTTTGTAATGTTAATCAAATGTCTCTTTAAAATTTTATTTTTCTTCTTTTTTAATGTTTAATGTTTTATCGCCGCTAACCAGTACAACCACATTATTCTTTCATCTTTAGCGTTTTCTTTTTGTTCATTATCATTGCAATTAAGGAAACTTAAATTATAACGTTTCTTTCAATTTTTAAAAAGTCTTTTGCTCATCATCTCCCCTCGATCATATCGTTAATTTAATTTCAAATTTAAATGGGTATTTTACAATATGTTTTTATTTACCGATAATCCAAACATAAAAAATAATAATTATTATGAAAAAATAATTATCGTTTCGAACACAGGTAACAAATTTACATTTGAATTACAATTTAAGGATAAAGCACCATTGACGAATCTCTCTCTCGCTCTTTCTTCGGTACATCTCGATCACAATTAACAAACAAGTTTACAAACATATAATTACGGTGTAAGAAAACAAATTCTCAAAATAATAATATCTAAGTTCTTTACATTCGTCATCGACGATAAATTTCATTATAAGCAAAAATTTTTTTGCTAATCCGAAGATTCGTAGTATGCGCAAGCTGGTAAGCGGGAAGGAAAGACGAAAAATAATAACGGCTAAACAACGCAGATTAACGTTTGTAAATTCCAAAAATCTGATAAATTTTAAGTTGATCAGCAAAACGCATAATTTTGTGCCGAAAAAATGAAAAATAGTAATAATTAAAACAAAATTAATGAAAAAAAACTTTTCTTAAATAACGCGCTCAGTATTATAGAAACGTTTTCGGCATAATATTTGAAACTCGTTTTATATAAAGAATAATCGATTTAAATTTTTAAAGGCGCTATTACTACATATAATACGTAACGGAATAATAATTTCATCTTTAAATAGACTATTACCTACAGCTTAAGAATTAAAACGCTACAGTAATTTCAAATAATATAACACATTCGTTGAAAATACAGTTTTACGCGTAATAGTTTTTAATGAACCAATTACGACGAATTTCGCTTTTCATCGACTTCATTACGAACCCATCGGCATACTCACACATTTGTTAGAAATACATTTCAGGCGATAAACGAAAAACTATTATTTCTTTAATTTTTTAAAGAATTTTATCATCATATCCCACTTTTAATCTTACGTACTAATAAAGAATACAAAAAATCTGGATCTTATTTTAACTTTTTAAAAAGGTGACTAAAATAAAAATATAAAAATGTTATAAACTTCCCTTTCATTCGCATACATCAGTTACAGCATTTGCACAGAGTATATGCCCCCATCCTTTGAAGAAAAGTGGAATCTTTTTTAATGATTCCAGCCATCACACTAAAATGAGCTGTGAAATCTGAATGAATCGTGTAAAATCGACACATTCTTTAATCTGAAGTTAACCGAGACATTTAGTGGCATTTAATAATCTCCTAATGTGTTGTGTTTCCTCATTATTTTTTTGTCATACTAAAATTAATTATTCGTGCATTCGATTTTATTATATCTAGTCTATACACTTATCAGCCACGATTATGATCTGCGATTGGCGATTTTATTAATTGTAGCGATGTTTATGCGTCTGTTTTAAAATTATCATTCGCGTTTGACTACTATAAAATTATGTACACCGAATTACCGCAAAATTATTATTACAAAACACAGTGTCATGAAATTAGTCTTTTACTAAAGTATGCGTGAATTATAATGATTACGTTGTTACGGGCAATCGTTATTTTTTACTTAAGAGTTTAAATACATTATTAGAACGTTTCAATTACCATATCATACAAAGAAAATAATTTGGCGATGAGAAATCGGGTGTGGCAATTACAATTATATCATAATTCGTAATAAAAATTACGACACTAAACATTTACTATTTACATGGACTACTATTACAAAATAATATTCCGCATTAATCTTACTAATTCAAATTTATTTTACGGATGTTTTTACCGAAATGTTTAGAATAAGGTACTTTCACAATAATCAATGTCTTATTGATATTTTATTTTACTACTTCGCACGTATACATAAAGAAATATAAAGTTCGTTTTAAATTATCGGGTACATTATGACAACGGGAAAAGGGGTTTCAACAAAGGTGTGCGGTTCTTTCAACTTTACAAATAGAAAATATCGATAAAAACAAATATACAGGAAAAAGGTGCATTATTAAGATTTTTTTAGAATTTTTTTTGGAATAAAAGGGGAATCATAAAAAGAATACTCATTATATTACAGGTAGATCCCTAAAAGCACATAACATATTTTGCGATAAAATTTTTCCTAAAAAACGAAAAGGGAAGACACATATAAAGAGATTTTGACTATATTTCAAAATTTTCTTGCCTCGGAACCACTAGAAATAAGTGAAAATTACAGATTCCAAAACTTTTTACAAAAAGAAGGCAAGTCACTACAACAATTTTTGACACTTCAAAAGTTAGCTATCGTACGTAAATTTGGTGACTACCAAAATAGAGCGATTTGAAACCACACAGTTTATTTTTGATATAAATAATAAAATCATTCAGTCACGTCTTCCTGAAATGGCCAGGTTTTACTTTAAAGTTTGTAATAGGAAAATGTACGAGTCTTGAAATTTCCATTATAGATGCTTAACAATTAAGAGTACCGATTGCCACTACAGCTGCTGATCTTTTATAAGTAAATTTAAAAATTACGGACAAGCAAAATAGAATGTACAATACTCAGCCCCTTTTTTTTTTTTTTTTACAAAGGAGAGAAAATCTGTTATGTTTATTCATTATTTTTTTCCATACTAAAATTACTTATTTTAAATTAATTATTCGTGGATATAATGTCCGGACTGTTACATCTAGTTCACATTTACCAATCGGAATTGGGATCTGTGATTGACGATTTTATGATTTTATTATTGCGACGTTAAAATTATTATTCGAGTTTGACTACTACGGAAATATGTATATGGAATTATTATAAAACTTTGGTTATTACGAAACTGGTGTATTTACTAACGTACGTGAACTATGATAATTACATTGTTACGCGGCTTTTTATTTCTTTACATAAAGTTTAAATACATTTTTAATTATCATACCGTACAAAAAACACATTACATTAAACCAAAATTATAGCTTCTGAAATTACCGAAGTTTATAATCATTTAAAACAAATATGCAATAAGCGACAAAACAAGCGCAGGTGGTTAAAAGAGAAAATCCGAAATATTTGTTATGCTTTTTGATTAATGTAAATTTCTTAGCGATCTTTTTTAAACTTTATTACTTAAACAATTTAACACCACTTTTTTTTATATCATTATGATAAAGATTTTATTTTTTCTACGATTTTTGATAAATTTCGTTAACATTCCATCACTCGAGTTATTTTAGGCGAGAATGAGGAACGAACTTTCATCGACTAACAGAATTTGTTAATGACTCCATTTACAGTAAAATAGTACTGTTATAAAAATGTGTGCTTACGTTGACAAATATAAAAATACTAGCAAACACATTCATGAATAAAAGTAAATAGTAAAACGTATCCACCGTCATCAACAATATTTCTGTAAATGTTAACCTTTCTACTAAATTCACAATTTTTCTTCCATATGATGCTTATCGGAAATTTAATTAATAACTAAATAAGTAGTAATGTGTTCTGAAGTTCGAAGCAAGAAAAACGATCTCTTAAAACTATAATTAATACTATACCGAGATGAACATCATTACTAGGCACAAAACTAAAATGTTCGACTAGAAATTTTTGATTCATCCGACAAACATCAGTTTACTCATTTTTTTCATGGACTGGATCTGAAAGAAATTATACGCGTTTATTACTATAATTCCAACACATACATTAACAGATTTTGAAAAAAAAAAAATAAGGAGAAAAAAATGTTTACAAATGTGGAAGCAAATTAAGTGGACTAATCGAATCTAAATGTACATCGAGAGCACCACCGTTAAAGTGTCATAGAAACACAAATAATGACGAAAGATGAAAAATTAAATAATTAAACATTGCCACTATTCCATTCCTCAGTCATATTGCTCAATTCCGAGCGTTGTGATTACCTATTTATACATTCCAGCTGTATAGAATGGGTAGCGCTCACGGCAATTGTTTATATGCAGTACGAATACATGTCTACACACGGCAAGACTACATTCGGAACTGATTATGGCCGCTTGTTATCTCGCTACAAGTGCAGTCCCGTGCGTGTCTACTGCTGTGTATTACCCCTAGCGCGCATATGATGGTATACGCGGTGGATTGCCATTGCCTCTTCCACGTGACTATTAGCGAGTATTTAATTTAACTTTTCGTAATAATTTCTGTCGTCACTCGGGATCGAACCCGAGACTTCCGTAATGAAAGCCAAGGGCTCAAGCAACTAGGTTATCGCGACGATCACTATTCTCCATGTTTAGCAATAAATATATTTCGACCTTTATGACGATAATGTTCGAAAAAAATTCATCAAATATTGGTTTTTTAATGAAATAAACTAACTCGTTTTCTAAATAGATTAAAGACGCGTATAGTGCTGAATTATTTTTAAATTCAATTCGGATAAGTGAATAGGAAAAGAAACGGACAGATAAACTTTCCAAACCCATAACAGTGAAACAAACAGTAGACAAAGATAGGTAGGTGTCATGCTGGATTAACTATATATATGACAACAGCATTATAAATTCATTGTGTAATGTGTTTAAAAAGCAATCTGTGACAACAAGAGAAAAAAGTAACGAACAGAAGAACAAGAAGAAACCAAATAGGAAAACTGAAAGAAAGAGTATGATAGCCTGAGAAAAACGAAACTTAAAAGAGAAAAAAGTTAGGGAACAACAGATGGAACAAATTCAGCCAGCATGGTAGGTCAGAACTTTGTCAGGTACCACGGCTATTCCTTCATTTCACTGATATGTGCTTACAGAAAAATGATTATAAATTACGTCGCAATTTGTTAAAAAAAATATATCATTCATAATTATTGGAGAAAAAAGCATCATGGTTTCAGAACGAGAAAATGTTAATTCGATCACGCAGAATCGGAAAAATTCATTTGTTTCGTTTATTTGAAGAGGACGAGTAATTTTAGACGATGATCTAAAAAAGATTTTAAAAGAACTGATAAACGCGAAGAATAAAATGGAATAATGTGTGAAATATTAAAGATTAATAGACGACGTTATCAACATAATATTAAACCATCTGGCACACGATTTTGCATTCCACTCCAAACTGAAGTTTGTTTTTATCTATTTCTGTACGTAAAAAAATAACTACCTAAGCACAACTGAATGAGCTAATTAAACGAATTATGCCAGAAGTGAAAAAAGACGAGCATAAATTCTAAACTTAAGATAAAGATTTAAGATTAAAGCTTTTAAATTTATAAGAAAACAAAAGAAAAAAAAGGTTTTTTTTAAAATATGAAAATATAATATTATTATGCTATTACTTGCTTTAATTTATTGTTTAGAAAACAGGTTATTATTACAAAAACCGAAACGTTTATTTTCACAATAACAATTAAAATTACAGGCTAATTCATTTTACCATAAATTTCAAACATTTCAGAGATTATATAAAATAACTGCCCCTTGTGTTAAAAGGTTTTTAATTAACAAAGCTCTCGTTTGTTAATTATCGATTTCGTACAGTTTTGTGACCGGGGAACCATTGACTTTTTTTTTTTTTTTTTTATATATTTCTGTTGAAAATCTTTTAACAAATTCAATATTCGTATTAAACGTTTATTACTTTTATCAATGCTACTGCTAATTTCATTTTAAAAAAATGAAATATAAAATAAAATAAAATTTACGTCAAGTAAAAAGAGCACAGTATTAAGTTTAATGTAAAATTAACAGAGGACATTTAAAAAAAAAGCAAATATTTGCGATCAATTACTGAGTTCCAATGAGGAATTAAATATTCGCAAAACTATAGAAATTACCCTATAATAGAAACACACCACAATTTTAATATGAAGAAAAGAAAAAGGAAAGAAAAATTAAGTTACACCATCAAAACAGGATAGAATTGAAATAAAAATAAATTTTATACTGCCCGATAAATCTGTCATATTATGATATTATTGCATAAAAATATAAATTAAATACAAGCATAAAGTTAACGTATGTTCTTATCTAAACAAAGTTGTTACCTTCATCCGCTTCGTCGTCTTTTGCATCTAAAATATCGGCGCAGCAAATTGAATAACAAATAAGAGACAAAAAGCCGCAAGGTAAGCCGAATATCAGTGTAGTTAAAACGGGATTTCCTCGCCACATCTGCGCTAAAGACGTAGTAACTTCGAAATATTTGCTATATATTCGATAGAGTAGCGTATTCCCACCATACACCTAAACGGCACAAATCATAATTTAAAATAAAACTGCACCGTACAGCACGTAGTTCATAATGTATCTTTCGATTAAATGTTTAAATAATTTAAAAGACATCTCTATATTTATGCTCTAGTAAGAAGTATCCGAAACCAAACTTAATAATTCAATTCTGTCAAAACACCATAAATGAAAACTGATTAAAACTAAAAATCAGGATGCATCACAAAAAAATTCTAACGTGATTTTGCTGCGCTTCATTTGAATTTATCATTTCTAGGCCGCAATTTAAACCAGAGAATATCCAAAAAATGAAAACAAACTAATCCTACTACATGATGGGCCATGCAAATATAATTTTTAAATAACTGGTTTATTCCCAGTTCAAATCGTCCCGATTTTTTGATTACTAACACTGTATACTCAAATAATGTGAAAGCACCAGCAATAACCCAAATAAATTAAATAATATTAAAAAACCACCGACATGTTTCGGAGCAAAATTTCCATATTCATGGTGTGATTTTCGAATATTTATTATTTAATATATTTGTATTATTACTGGTGCTTTCGCGTTATTTTAGTATGTAAAATAGCACAAAGATTATACGATACTAATATGAACCTACTAAAATTGCGCAAGATATTCCATGAATGTTTTTCCACTTCTATAATAACGAACGGAATCGAAGTGAAGGCAAATAAAATATCAGTAGTAGAAACCAAAACATTGCAAATAAAATTTTTTAGTTTTTTGTAGTTATTTCATTCGCATTTTAAATATTTTACCGTTAATAATAAAGTTTATAACAGATTGATTTACTTCTTCACCATTATAAGTTTTAAAATTTATTTGACGTCTAATACTTACATTTCTAATCATACGCGCTGACTTCAAGGGGTTTACGGAGCTTAAGCCCCCCCGAATGTTTTACAAAGAGGGTTCAGGTTTCCCAATAAACTAAATTGCATAATAAAACATTTTTTATGCGTTCCGTTAAAATGTTAACTAAAATGTACTGGTAATAAATATAAATATTACTCATCATAAAATAATAGTCGTACCGTTATAGGAAAAGTCCTTTAATCGAAAAATTAGAGACAAATTGTAAAAGAAGAATGGGATTCTTTTGTTACTGCTGATAAAATGTTTGCTGCCGGCGCACCATATCTTATACAAATAACAAAGAACTTCGTAATTTATTATCGAGTACAGTACATTCAAAAAAAGACATTCATTTTTCGCTCCGAATGATTGTTTTTTTTTTTTTATTTATTTAACTATCGTTTGGCTACTTTTACTTTTTACCCCAGTTTTACAAGAAAATTCCCGACTTATTTCCGGTTGGGTGACGACCAGGTGTATTATTATTACTTCAATTTTGGGAATTAGGCTCTTTAGTTTTCTTTTTTGAAATCTTCTGACGTACCGCTTTTACATTTACATTCGCATCATAATGAACTATTTAAAATAAATGTCTTAGAAACGACAAAGTTTAATTCCGTTCGAAATTTATTTTAAACACAAAAGTTAAATTACTTTCGCCGACTGATTCTGAATGCTATCTAGAAACAGCGTAATTGCTTCAGGCGTTAACTGATGCGGTTCATCTTCGGGAATATGATGGTGATGTGTTGATGAATTTACAACTAAGAGAAAAGGTACCGGTAATTGCTTCATGGCTATCGAATTCGCTAAATTAGGTTCACCAGTCCAGCCGAATTGGAAATTTCTGGAAACGTTTTGAAAATAATTAACGATTTATATGATAATTTAAAAAAACAACTGTACATTTTTTTCCTTCATGGAAAAAACATCGGATCACGGATATTTCTTGTGGATTCATATACTTTGTACGAATCCTCTTCACAATCTAACCACAAAGTATTCCTATAATTCAAAT
The DNA here is from genome assembly GCA_039619475.1 of Icerya purchasi. NCBI lineage: Eukaryota > Metazoa > Arthropoda > Insecta > Hemiptera > Monophlebidae > Icerya > Icerya purchasi. The sequence goes on from CM077115.1 coordinate 147,950,040, forward strand.
TGTTAATTTCCATACAGTATTTATTTTTTTCCATAAATAAAAAAATGTAAACTTATTCGAGCTACGCCAATGAATTTATTGCATCATTTGGGTACTATTTTTTTTTTTTTTTTTTTTTTACTATGCAACTTACTAACTTATTGCACCATTTTATTTCAATTGTTGAGCCAATTTACTAATTTACCAAATTCTGTAGCGTTGTTTTTCTTGTTCTTTTTTTTTTTTTTTTTTTTTTTTTTTGTACAAAGAATATGACCGCAAATTTTTTACATTAAAACAGAAAGCCTGTCTGTTATTTTCAAATTCAAATGAAGTACACTAATGTATCACGATTTAGATTCAAACAAGTAGTTAAATAGTGTATCGTATTTCTATGGCTATGCGTGCGAAAAGAAATATCGATATAAATGACGTAGGCAAGACGTAAAGCATGTTAGCTTGACAATTGTATCCAAAATAGAAGAAAGAAGATAAGGCGGGAACATCACGAAACACATTCACGACAAAAAATTATTTTTGGATTAAAAATTACGCAGAAGCCAAATATCTAATCCCAATAATAGATTGTCGCGGAGATTTATTACAGGATTAAATTAGTCGAACAACAGAATAGCACAGATAATTAAATATTATTTAAAAAATTGCGTTTATCTGTTTACTTATTATTTTCTCCTTTAAGCGAAATACTATCAAAACGATCATTATTTAGATTATAAGGCTTTCTGCAGTCCGTAAAGGATTCAAGTTAATTTTTATATTTCAATTTTTTTCAGACAGCTCGAAAAGGGAAAGGTTTAGATTTTTTATTGTATTTTTATTGTAATAGTCATTATATCGCACAAATTGCTGCTGGTGTACACATAAAAACTGATATTTAGAACTTTCTCCAGCAAGTGTTAAACATGTACAGTTCTGTCAAAGATTTCAGTTAAATAAGCGTTCTTTTCTTATTAAAACGTATATTTAATATTATAGGTAAAAACGTTTATAGTATTAAGGACACTCGTTACGATAATATCTATTCCAACAATAATTGCTTGCTTTTTCACTGAAATAGTTTTTGTCTATTTTATTACATAAAAACAGCACTAAAATATGTTAATAATTATAATTAGAATGGAGGTCAAGGGGGAATGAAGTTCCCCAAACACAAACGAATGTTTTTACATATTTCAAAAAATAAAATATAATGTATCTGTGTTAACACTGACCTGTGAAACCTGTCTCTATACGTTTTAATAACTGATTCAACCATGTCTCGAAACCTGTAAATATACAACAATAATAATAACAATACTTAAAAAAGGAATATTATATAGTCTAATAATTTCATTGCAAAATTTATTTAATCTGTAAATCATTTTATACGAAATTCAAAAAAATGAATAAATATTTTAATGGAGAAAAAAGCGGGCTGGTGTAAGACAGAAAATTAAAAGATGGAGAAAAAAGAGAAAAGATTAGAAATTGATAATACTTTAATCCTACGCTGATAGGTTACACTATCTATCCGTACAACGCTAGCGGCAATAATTTTGGAGCATCCCGTGTACGAAACGTAGATCTAAATAATAGTGAAAAAAAACGTTCCACTATTTCGTAATAATCCGGCTAATAATCAAGATATAACGTGAACTAAAAATTAGCCGTTTTTGTCATCAAGAGTTTATTTTAAATAATAAAATAGGAAAAAAGAAAACTTTATTCTGCTAAGAGCGCTTAAGAAATGAAATAATTTAACCGCATCTAAATTGTTTCCATGTCGTCGCGATAGTCTAGTTGCTAGAGCGCTTGACTTCCGACATGGAGGTTACGGGTTTGATCCCGAACGACGACGAACTTATTACAAGAATTAAATAAATAAATAATCGCTAATAATCACGTGGAAGGCAGTGGCATCCCACCACGTACACCATCATATGCGCGCTAGGTCAGTACACAGCAGACACACACGACGGGCTGCATTTGTAGCGCGATAACAAACGACTGCAATCAGTTCCGAGTGTAATCTTGCGCGTATACACTAGCGTTACACATTAGCAATTGCCAAGAACGCTACCTGTTCTGTACAGCTAGATTGTACAGATAGGTAGTCTCGACGCTCGTAATCGAGCTAATGAACGAATAGAATAGAATAAAATAGAAATTGTTTCCATTTTTTTCAATATTAATGTCTAAAAAAAATTTAACTATTAAAAAATAATTTTCATTTATTTATTTATTTTTTTGCTTAGACAAGAAAATTCATATGATCAGTTTATACGGCTTACGTAAAAATTAAAACGAAACTTACTCTAACATATGATCCGGTACTTGCTGAATCTTGTTTTCTTCGACGACAACCAAAACAAGGAATTTGTTACTCTCCAAAATTATGTTCATATTCATATAAGTTACTTTTAAAAACGTAGGGAAACGTTCTGCATTTACCCACTGTGATAGGCTGATATTTAGATCTCCGTCCCATTCATTTTCTAAAACATTTCACAAATACGTAATAGCGTAAAATTTACTATTTATTTTAAAAGAAATAGAATTATAAAAAACAAATTAAAATTTTTTTTCATTTTTAAGGTGTTTTTTGGTTTATCACAAAAAAAAAAAACAATTAAAAAAATAAGCGCTTGAAATGGAATGAAATTTTTAACATAATGAATCCAAATTTTTTATTGCAACAATTCCATTGAACGAGAATTTCTTTCATAATAATTTTTATAAACGCAAAAACATTTAGACTAAAATATGTAAATATAATAAAGTCTTATTTTAGTCCAAAATACAAATTAATTTACCATTAAAAGAATAATGCTGGTTTTCTTTTCTGACGAATACAGTAGATGGTTTCACTTCTTTAAAATACTGAAAACAAATATTTTAAATATATATTACTGATTGATTCTGTTAAAATAGCAGAGTTTTGTATTAATGTAAAATACACTTGTATTTGGTTAAAATTATCTTGGTAACAATTTACAAACATTAATGTAACCTTAAAACTTTCTAAAGCAACATTCAAGATTTTTCTGAATTTAATTTAAAAATTCAGTGGCAAAATAAAATAAATATTAGTAAATTCGCTAAAAAATCGACACGCATGATTTTTTAAATTTTAGAATAAGCATACAATTTTTTAGCTCCTAAAACCTAGTTGACATAAAAATTATACATTTATAAAAAGAAAATGTAAAGTAAAATGATTAATTTTAAAATTCATCTCGATCACTGCTAATGCACGCTGAAAGAAATTTTACCGAAATTACTTTTGTATAATTGATTTAATTTTAACAAACATTCCCTTCTCTTAATTGACCAATTTCCACGAACTTTTACTATTATTATTACTGCGGTATACTAATGTAATAATTTTTTTACATTTTCAGCAATCAGTACAAATGTACTTAAACTATCTCACAAGTTCATGTTAATTTGTTTAACATAGAAAAGACAAAATGTAGCAAATGATAAAAACACTGCATAGTAAAATGCAGTAAATGTTAGTAGGTTTTATTTCACTGATAACTATCCATAATGAAATTTAAAAAAATCGATTTTTAGTAAAATATACTATTTATAAATCTTAAATTTATTAAGAAGGATGTAATTTAGTAATACAACATATTTTTATAAACAATTAAAAATAATGATTAACGAAAAGAATTTTGGAATCTTAACTTGCATTTTTCTTTTTATACAAACAACATTCTGCAACAGTTTCAGGATGAATTGTTTTGACCAAACTAATGTTCGATATATAACAACCGAAAATGAAAGCCTGTGACTAATTCTCTACACTGCTATCAAAAATGATATTTTCTTATTTAGTAGTTTATAATATGGAAATACGTGGAAGGCAATGGCAAACCACCACGTTCAACATCATATGCGCGCTAAGTCAGTACACAGCAGACCCACACAGGACTGCACTGGTAGCGCGATAACAAGCGGCTACTATCAGTTCTCAATGTAGTCTTGCGTGTGTACACCTGCGTTGCATATAACAATTGCCTAGTACACTACCTATGTCTGTACTGCTGGGATGTACAAATAGGTAGTCGCCGACGCTCAGAAGCTGAGTATGGCACTATAAAAATATGGAAATAAACTGCACAAACAGATATAAAATTCCCGAAAAATTAGTAGTTATTTTAAAAAAAGTCGAATAAACAGATATAAACAAGCAATATTGGAAATATATCTTTTTTTGCTTTCCAATTTGAAAGTTTTTTTTCATAATAAACTACTTACCAATTTCTATGATGTTTGAAAGTTTAGAGAAATGTTTCATTTCGAGTTTATAAAATATAATACGCAATTATCGATACAATAAAAAAAGTACTAGTTCGTTCAACTTATTTTTGTATCAAGCTTCAATTACCTCTTTTCAGATACTAAATTTTGTAACTAAAATATTAATATAAAAAAGTATAGAAAATTGCAAATTATCAGCCCTTACAAAAATATAGTATTTTTATATTATCACTAAAAGTAATTCTAATTTAAACAGTACAGTAATAACTGGAACATTTGTACAACACATTATGGATAATTATCGGCAGTTTTTAAACGTTTTTCTTTCTTTGTGGCAAATAAATTTGCTAAAGACTAGTAATAAAAAATATAGCAGTAAATTAAAAATTTAAAGAGAATAAAATATGCTGTACTTTCTCTGCAATTGCCGAAGGAGCATAAAAGAAGTATGAAAACGGCTGATATTTAACTGCAGCATACTCGTACGCGTCCTGCGAATTAAAAAGAAACAATATTTGCAATCAAAAAATATAAAAATACCATTATAATTTCTCAAGAAAGTAAAAAAAGGTAATAATTATCATACAACGCAAATTGTATAATTTACTTTAACAATTCAAATAGTGCGTATGTGCTGAACAAGATTATAAACTATTACATAAATCTTCAGAGATTACCAATCTTTCAACAAATTTCATTTAATTGCCCTTCTTTCTTATACATTACGTATATTTTTTAAGATAACTGATCAAAACTTATATAATGAAATAATTACGTAAGAACGTATTATGTTGGTGCAGCATTTTTGAAAATAGCCACATGTAATAAAATTTAATAAACAACAGCGTTTTTCTTGAAAAATAAATGTTTGTCACATAATAAAATAAAATGAAAATGATTTTATAAAACCTAATAAAGGTCGTTAAAAATTTAATTTAAATGTAGATTTTAACTAATAAACTGAGGACGGATTTAAAGAATACCAAGAGCGCACATAGCACGCAGATGCGAGACAAGTAACTGTAATTTTACAACAGTATAAAGTATAAAATATCTTTACCCATAAACGTCCAGAAGTTTCACCAACGTAAACAAAAAATATCAGATCGTCGTCTTTAATGTTTTTGTCGCTATCTTCTCTTAGGTGTTTAACAGGTGGAGATGCAACACGTAAAGCAAAATGTACGATTTCATTTCTAGTTCTCTCTCCTTTAAACGTAAAAATTGCTTCGTCGGCTTTTATACTGAAATAAATTCAAGAAATTACAAAATTTTAAAATTGTATTTTAAAAATTCAAACTTAGCTTAAAAAAAACTTAACAATTGATTGCGTAAATAAAAATTTTTAAGAAAAAAATGATTAAATCACCTATCAAATAAATAAACTAGAAACCCGGTTTTTATATATTTCGAAAACAGCTCTTAAACAAATTTAATATTGATTTGAAGAGTCTAAAGAGTAATTCATAGAGAAATCTAAAGCTGAGTTGCAGTAGTAATTGAGTTATGAAAAAAAAAAAAAACAAAAAAAACTGAAGAATAATAAACTATGGAAGAAATTGTTACAAAAAATAAAGATGTTTTCTTAAAAGACAATATTTATTGCTGTCAGAAAATAACATATATATACTGAAGTCGCTTAATGGAAGTTTAATTTAATTTTTTCTTCTGACAGAATTTTTTTTCACTAAAAAACTTTATTTATCTTTAATACTCAACTATTCAAATTTAATATATTACTAAAATGTTGCCAGCATTTTAGCGCTGTAAAATTTGAACCACCAATGCTCAGCCGTTTTTGAAAAAAATCATTTAAATTTTAGAAAACATTACATGCAATTAAATGGTTACGAATAATGCAGTATTTATTACACGTTAAATATTACAAAAGCACATTTTCAAAATCAATTTCTGCGGCATAGTTTGTAACATATAGTTTTTCAAATAGCATATGACCGTGAGGTCTGAGTTCTATCCCATTTTGCTATGAATTTTTTTTTCAACAATAATATTTTTATTGTAAATTTTGAGCTAAACATTGTTTTAACGAATCGTTTTACGATATTGAATTTTAAGTACTCGAAGCGCTTAGAGAAACCTCAGAATTTATTTTCAAATTTATTTATTTAATATATTTTTTTATTTGAAGCAATTTTTTTTATTAATTATAATTATACGAGAACTGTTCAAAAAGTAATGATAATAGTGACCCTGACGGGAAATGAATTACAAAGGGTAGCAACGCTGCATATCATTGTGCAGCCTATTCTTTTAGTCATCTATAATGGCTAGTTTCAAGTCGATCGCCGCAGTGAGTGCACGTTCGCGTAACACGTGTTAAATATTCGCTTACCATGTCCAGCACAGATAAAAGGTTAGCGTAACGTTGTAACGTAAAATTTTTAGTAAAATTCGGGAAGAATCGAAAGGACGCGTATGAATTAACTACGGTGTATGGTGAAAATATTATGAACCAGGTGACTTTTTGTAAGTGGTATAAAGTATTCGAGGAGGGTAGAGAGAATATTGCTGACGAACGGCGCGTGGGTCACCCGTCAATGTTTTGCACCAAGGTTTTAAAGAATACAGCTGCCGTTAGGAAGCTCGCCGCATGTCTAAACATATTAGTTGGTAGCACATTTTAAATTTTGCACGATAATTTGGCCATGCGACGTATGTCTTGCAGATAGGTGCCACGCCTGCTCACACCGAAGCAAATGCAGCATCGTGTCTGCGTGTGTCATGACTGTTATCGCGGTTTGGTGGGGAAGCAAGCGAACGAAAAAATGAATCGAATCATAACCGTAGATGAATCTGGGATGTATCATTACGATCCGAACTGAAACGACAAAGTTCTCAACGGAAGAGGGCGCTATTGCCATCTCTGAAAAAAAATCAAAGATGAGTTGTAGCGCTAGTAAGGTTATGATGATAATCTTCTTCGATTCGGAAGGTTTTTTAACCAACATAATGTCCCTCAACGCCAGTCGGTCATGGCAGATTATTACAAATCGGTTTTGATTCCGTTGTTTCATTTTAAGAAAAAACGGCCGCACAGGAGCATTAACGAAATTTTACTGCATCGCGGCTAAACGTGAATTCACGTCGCTCAAACTGTAGTGGATTTCCTTACTTTGAAAAAGAGCATGCAGATTTGGAAGACTGAACTTAAAAATGAATGAAACGTTTTATTTTGTATAATTAACTTTCACAAGAACAATAAACGCAAATACATATAATATAAATTCAAAATAAAGAAATAAAATACGTGTTTTAAAATTATTATTATTACAAAAAAATGCATAATAAATTAAAGTATTTTTTTAAAACAAGTATATATTTTTGTGATTTCTAGTAATTATATATTTTTAAGTATGTAACTTTACACGCGATTACAATAATATTTTAATGTTATACAAACTTTCACATTAATATAGTAAAATTAGAGAAATGGAAAATAGGATCATTTGCATCCTCAGTATTAAGACCTGGCAAAAGGTAAAATACTAAAAAAAGAAAAAAAGCTGAGGTGAAGAACATACATTTCATAAAATAATAGGTTCTTTGTGAAGTTTCTTGTATTATTTTAATATGATAATCAAAGAAGTCGTCAGTAGCTTGCAATTTAAATTCTATTTGATGTAGAATTATCATAATTTATCTTTAAATTACGTTAATAAAGTATATTAGAACTACTATTTTAAAAATTGTACATTCATACTTTCAAGGTAATATTATTTTTATTACCGTTCTATATATTAGAATAAAAAGATCTAAATATTAAAATACTACATCAAATTATATCGCTGAATGGGACGGAATTACAATAATATTATATATACATATATCTGTATGTGTAAAAATTTATGAGAAAAAAACATTTGTTCTCTCAAAATCAATAGCTAAGAACTAGCGCAATATAAAATTTAATTATTTATCTCTAGAACTCTTCAGAGTAATGGAACCTAAGATTGAAACTACTGAAAATCATCAATGAAGAATTGTATTTATATATAATTCATAACATATATTAAAAATAATACATATTTCACCAATTTAAAAGAAAATAGTGACATTATTAAAAAAATATATATATATATATATCATTTATGAAGCGGAATGCGGTAAATTTAAACAGAAATACGTACAACATTACCGTCGGATAACCGTTAACACCAAAATGCCGGCATGCTTTAGAAAAAGTTGTACAATCGATCCGGCATACACGAATTCCGGTATCGTGAAGTGTTTGTTGAACGTGCGACCATATTGGATCTAAACGTTTACAGTATACACACCAAGGAGCATAAAACTATACAACGTTAAATGTTAATAATTAATAATAGAATGTTTCGTTTTAATCGAAATACATTAAAACTGATATGTTGAAATTTCAAATATGCACAATCTTCTATTCTTATAATACTACTATTTTTAGTAATATTTAATTACAAAATTACAAATTTATTCAAAACTGATCGAAGTATAGATTTTTAATACAGTTAAACCGATACAATTACTTACCATAACAAGCCAATAGCCATCTTTTTTGTAATCAATAAATCTAAATCAAATTTTTAAACATCGGGAATTAATTTAAATGTGAAATAATTCGTGTAACCTTAATATTACATTAGCATTTTTAAAAACCTACAAAAGCTGTTATGAAGCATTCGTTATAGTTAAATTTTTATCTTTTGGAAGTACTCGAAACTAAAAGTGATAAATAACAAAGTAAAATTACGGTATTATTAGGACAAAAACTATAGACGAGGCAACAACCACATCGAATAACGTAAAACACAAGTAAAATAGAAGGTAAAGACACTACATTATAAAAGTAACTTATAAGTAAATGTTCAATATATTACTAAATTTGATACATAATTAAAACCACTAAATCTACATATTTATTCACAAATACCGTAACATGTTTAGAAACTTCATGATATTACTTAAAAAGCGGATTAAATATAAGTTTCCCTTCTATTTTATCGAATCATGTAATAGGACAAGGGAGAATTAAGTGAATTTAAATGTGATCAAAGTAATATTTTAAGGTACAATTAAATACTGCACCGTGTTTAATGTTCGTCTCATATTTAGTACACTGCAAATGTATTTGAATTTTAACAATTCCACATATCAGTTCTTCAAAAAAACTAATGCTAAATAAAACTTACTTATTGTTTAGCTCAATTATTCTGGTATTCATGTTTCCCGTAACACTTGAAATAATACCTGCACATAAGTAATTTATACATTACTTTCTAATATACTGATTGTAAATTAATAGAATAGTTTACACTAAAAACTGTTCTATATGAAATATTATCGAAAAAAAACGTTAACTTTCATTTATTTATTTTATATTTCGTACTTCGCTCTTTTAATATTTATTTCTAATACTGTTATAAATAATTAAGGTAATTACTATACCTATAAAATATACCAAGCTAACACCAATCAAAAATGTTGAAATTTTAATCTTCATTATTCTATTAAAGTGAACAAAATAAAATGAAAAAAATTAATAGGGGCAAACTAGAAGTGCCGTGACAATAAAAACATTGTATACAGATTTATAAAAAACGCATATACAATTTGAATTTTTTGTTTAATTTTAATTTTATTGACTTATTCGGTATACTGTTTCAATTTTTTGGTGCATATTATCAAACCATTCTTTCAGATTCTGTCGCTTAACCTTTCATTTTTAATTACTGTTAAATTTAATGTGAACAAAATACGAAATTTTCACAGCATTTCTTCACATTTACGGTAATATTTTAATTTAATTTTATTAATTTTTTTTTGTATTTTATATGTTATTTTTTCACCTTTTGAATTCGCACCAAAATGTTTCTTTACCGTTACCTGTTATTTTTATCGGCGTCGGTCAAAGCCAAAAAAATTGATTATACAATTTTGTAGTTGATTCAATTTGAAATAATGAATACCAGCCTGTAAGTAGTGTAATTGTAAGTAATCGTATTAAATATGTATTATCACAAGTATTACGATGCATGTCAGTTTAAATTAGACTCGTTAGAATTTAATGTATTGTCGTCGGAAACCATTAAAAAATTAAGCGTTGTAAAAGTTCACACTAGTATTACATTCGATGCCTTGGGACATGCGTTACCAAACGGTTTATACGATGGTAAACTGGGTCCGACAAAACTTTATGACGATCTTTGTTTAACGTGCGGTAATGGTTTATTGAAATGCACCGGCCATTACGGGCACATAGAATTACCAGTACCGATTATTAATCCATTATTCACAGCAATTGTAGTAAATATATTGAAAATATCTTGTCTCCAATGTAATACTATACAAATACCAGCGGCGGACAAATACGTCCTAGGTGCACAGTTGCGATTAATCGACGGTGGCTACATTAATGAAGCGCAAGAATTGGAATACTACTTGGAGGAAAATCAAAAAAGTTCTTTAACAGCCGATGAAATCAAAGAGCAAATGAATAAATATTGTGACGGCATTTTGAATGGTTCCGTAAGAAATAAGCAATGTAAAAGTACCGATAGTTTAAGAAAATACTATATAAATGTTTTATTTCGGAAAGGTTCAGCTCATAAATCTTGTATTAATTGCAATAGTTTAATAGGTAAGATTACTTTTCAACAACAAAAAGTAATCATCGCTAGACGTACGAGTTCGCAACGTAAAGCTCATATTGAAAGAACCAAACTAACACCGTTAACTATAAAGGAACATATGCGTGAACTTTGGAATAACGATAAAGATACTTTAAACGTTCTGATACCGGCTCTGAATCGGTCCGACGACTACACTAACCCTACTGACTTATGTTTCATGACCGACGTACTGGTTACACCGTCGAATACGCGCCCGGTAAATGTTATCAATAATCGATCGGTGGAACATCCAAAAAACACTATTTACAAAATGATTTTACAAGACTGTTTACAAATTCGCAGCATTGTGTCTGTGACAAATTTGGAGGACAATAAATCAGCACTATCTAAAGAATTATTGGACGTAGTTGCAAACTGCAAAGGTAATACGAATAACGAAAAATTGTACACAGCTTGGAATTCGTTGCAGACCAGTGTCAATGGTTTACTGGATGCGAACTTGTTACGTTATTCGACGAATTATAGCGCGCAAGCGGTTGAACGGGCGGGTCTTAAACAACTTATAGAAAAGAAAGCAGGTATTTTACGACAAAATATGATGGGTAAACGAGTTAATTATTTCGCCCGTACCGTTATTACTCCGGATCCATTACTGGATATCGACGAAATCGGTGTACCGGAAGTATTTGCAAAAAAATTAACTTATCCGGTTCCGGTGACGTATTGGAACGTGACGGAACTTCGTAAGATAGTCTTTAACGGGCCAAAAGTACATCCGGGTGCTAATATCGTCGAAAACGAGGATGGAATTGTAACGTGGATATCAAATTCTAACGAAAATACTCGCAAAGGCTTAGCTAAAACGTTATTAACTCCTGATCAACAAGATTCGCAACATCCTAAAGTGGTTCACAGGCACTTGATGAACGGCGACCTGTTGTTATTAAATCGGCAACCGACGCTGCACAAACCATCTGTTATGGCGCATCGTGCTCGTATTTTAAAAAACGAAAAAACCTTTCGTTTACACTATGCAAACTGCAAAGCTTACAATGCCGATTTCGATGGAGACGAAATGAATGCACATTTTGTTCAGAGTGAATTGTCCCGAACGGAGGCTGCAACGCTCGCCAATGTTTCCAATCAATACTTGGTTCCGAGAGACGGTACACCGTTGAGCGGTTTAATTCAAGATCACGTTATAGCCGGATTTCGACTAACGGTTAGGGGCAAATTCTTCATACGTTCGGAATATCATCAGCTTGTAAATCAAGCGCTGAGCGCGCTTCTAGATGATATCGTGTTGTTACCACCGGCTATCAGGAAGCCGGTTGCATTGTGGTCCGGTAAACAGGTGATTTCGACTATAATAGTTAATTTAACTCCGGAAAATAAGTATCCGTTGAATCTCGAATCGCAGTCGAAAATTTCTCTGAAAGCGTGGAGTAGTGCTGGTAATAAAGATACCATCGATAAAAATTTATCGGAAACTAACGTTATCATCAGAGGCGGTGAACTGTTATGCGGTGTACTAGATAAAAATCACGTCGGGGCGACGCATTATGGTCTGATTCATTCTTTTTACGAACTTTACGGACCTAAATATTCCATCGAATTATTGGGAACTTTTTCAAAATTATTCACGTATTATTTGCAAAAGGACGCGTTTACTTTAGGTGTTCGCGATATATTAATCAGACGTCGTGCGGACTCTAAACGAGCCAAAATTATTCAGAATACCAAAACAGCTGGTCATACGGTAGCCAGCAAAGCTCTCGGTTTAGAGTACGAGAACGAAAATCTCAATACCAATCAGTTGAAAAATGCTCTCGAAGTTGCTTATAAAAAATGTCCGAATTTCCGAACATTTATCGATCGACAGTACAAATTAATCTTGGATAAGTATACGGACGAAATCAATTCAGTTTGCCTGCCGAATGGTTTACAAGAAAAATTTCCTCGCAACAATCTACAGCTGATGGTACAGTCAGGTGCTAAAGGTTCTACCGTGAATACTATGCAAATATCGTGTCTTCTAGGACAGATAGAACTAGAAGGTAAGCGACCTCCACTTATGATTTCTGGTCGTTCCTTGCCAAGCTTTCCACCATACGATACGTCTCCGGAAGCGGGTGGTTTTATAACTAGTCGCTTTATGACCGGTCTTGATCCTCGTGAATTTTTCTTTCACTGTATGGCCGGTCGAGAAGGACTTATTGATACAGCGGTGAAAACTAGTCGTAGCGGGTATCTACAGCGATGTTTGATTAAACATCTGGAAGGTTTGGTGGTCAACTATGATCTAACAGTACGTGACAGCGATAAGAGTGTAATTCAGTTCTTATACGGTGAAGACGGACAAGATATAACGAAATCGCAACTACTAAAGACTAGTCAATTTCCATTCATTGTTAACAATATTGAATCTGTGCACGATCGCGAACAAATTAAACGGTTAACTAACGCCGAGGAAGATAACGAACGAATATTGGAGCGGAAATCAGCGATTAAAAATAGCCGGCGTTCTAGTAAGAACAATAAAAATAGCGATAAGAAAAATAGTAACAAAGCTTTTATTCAATTTTGCAATGACGTTACGAGTGATCAGCCGGAAAAAACCGCGTCCGAATTACGGGATTTGTGGTTATCTTTAGATGAAGAAACAAAAGCTGGGTTAGTTTATTAGCATTATCTACCATTGTTTGTTTGTTTTGTTTTTTTTAATATTCAATTTTGATTAGAACATTAATTTATTATTCGCAGTAGAGTCAACTGGTTGTAAAAAAAAAAAAAAAAAAAAAAAAAGTATCAGAAAAATTTGAAATTACCAAAACCCACTAAAAGATGAATTTTAAATTCCTTTATCTTAATTAAATTTAGTAAACATATCTGATGATGGTTGTAACATTTTCGACTTAAATATTTGTTAAAAAAGAAAAAGGAAAAAAAGTTTAATAGCATAAAATAGATTCTAAAAAGAAATTATAGCGGAAACAGTGCGGTTTAGTATGCGAAATATAACCTGAACTGCATATGATTTTATTTGTGTAATATATATATATATATATGAACTAGTTTCTCTGTGTAAATATTTAAGTATTACTACTTGGTATTAATACCGTTAGAATTATATATTATAGCGGTTCAGGCGGGCGCGAACCCAACCAGCCCTCTACAAATAAGTTACTTTTATTAAAGTTCGATGGTCACCAATTTATCACTTACCTAGTCAGACGGGGTGGGGCTAAATATGCAATAAATAATTTATTTATTACCTTATTTTATTTTCTATGTATGTTTCTTTTTATTTATCTTCTTTTTTTTTTTTATTCTATTTCCTATTCCGTATCGTAATCGAGCCGAGGGTGTAGCCAAGATTCTCCCGGGATCACACTTAACAATCTGGCCACTGCACACTTGCTGTGCATACAACAACGATTCTATCCATGATTAAATTGTAATATTATTTTATTTTAAAGTAATTCAATTTTTCTATAACCGAGCGACTAAAAAATGCAGCTGCACAAAACGAGTTACGACAATAACAACAAAAATACAAAACACGCAATACACAAATCACAATCAACGACCCAATAATATTGCACACTTGTACAAAATGTATATATAAAATTCAAAAACATTTGGGTATATCTGACCTGTTCAGTTTCCAGTTAACGAAGTACAGATAGCTGTGTCCGCTAATGTTGATTCCGGTCACTTCCTCTGTAAATATTCGGCCAACGCTGGTACTCGAGGTGATCGTTTCCTTTTCCATGTTCTTTTACCATTGATTTACGAAAGCTTGTTAAATTTCTTTTTCGTTTTTTTTTTTTTTTGATATTATTTTTTTTTATATTTTTTGCGTCCTTAGGATTACACCGTGACTAACTAGACAAACGAAGACTAGATTCCGATTAAAGTTTTATCAACTTATATTTAACGTCTAACCCCACTGACTAACAAAAGAGAATTCTCCGACGTGTTACACGTACACGACTTTCATTAACTACATAAGAAAAGGTAAACATTACTACTAGCCCGGACGAATTCTAGCCTCTCTCGGTCTCTTATCATGCCTACCGGACATTGTCTTATCCACATACACCGAGAATTTCCTTTAGCTTCTGAGATAGTGATCGGTGCCTTTCCCTTATACATGTTCTATCAGAGTAAAGACACAACCTAAATTAGATCGACTATTGCACTTTGCTATTCTATAATATCGTACCTTTTCCCAACTTTCCTCATCTGCCTTATTATTGGTCAAAATGCCATAATATAAACGAAGATACAATAAAGTATCGTCAGATTTAATTTTTGTATTTGTATTGTATGTCATATTTAGACTCGTATAAAACAATTTCATTTGGTCGCTGTAGTTAATTTTTTTCGCCTTCATGATATGAAAATTTATATATTTTGCGAATTTTGATATATACACAGGGTGGCTGGAAATTTGATTCAAATGAAATCCTATCAATTAAGGGCCAAAAATGAATGGTTACTTAGTTATAACGATTTTACGAATTTTTAGAAAATTTCAGACTTTGCATAAAAAAAAAAAAAAAACTTAATTCTGAACAATCAATTGATATTTTTCTAAAAGCTAATTAGCTATTTATTACATTGGAAAAAAATACATGTTCAGAATTATCATAATCTCAGAAATAAAACTATTTTAAATGGCAATGATAAATTTATTTTTTAATTTTTGTTCATAATTAAACTATTATTATTTGAAAAAAATGTATGACACTTGACATACAAACTACAGAAATTTGTTCCCTGTTTCATTGGCTTTCTAAAGAGGTATAAATGTTATCGGTTTGTACTACACGTGCACACAAAGAAAATCACATTAGACCGAGGAAATCCGTAAATTCCAAGAAACATGCCCTTATCAATACCGTCGCACTTTTGTTTCTTTTGTCGCACTCGGAACGGGGGTACAAGTCGGTAGACTTCGAAAACTTTCGGGGCTGTTTGTGAACACGATGAACGGTGCTTGTCCCAGTCAGTAACTTCCGTTCATTCAGCTGGTTTAATCTAATTACTACAAAGGGCGGACGTTAATTGAAATACCTCAAAAATAAATTGTTTTTTTTTAATTTTGAAAATGAAGAATACGCAGATATTTTGTTCTGCTATGGGTTCTGTGATGGTGATGCCGCTGCAGCGCGAAGGGAATATCGAAAACGTTTCCCTTACCACTGTTTACTTGACATGAGTGCAGTTTGGCACAACATACGGACGGATTCGGGAAACAGGATGTGTTCAACGACAACACAGTGACGCCGGCAGACCTCGGTTTTCCGATCTTGCTGACAAAGAAGAAATTTTATAGCAATATGAAACAGATCCCACAGTTTTAACGAGAGTTGTGGCTGAGGTATTTCAATTAACGTCCGATCTTCGTAATAATTAGATTAAACCAGCTGAATGAACGGAAGTTACTGACTGAGACAAGTACCGTTCATCGCGTTCACGAACATCCCCGAAAGTTTTCGAAATCTACCGACTTGTACTCCCGTTCTGAGTGCGACAAAAGAAACAAAAGTGCGACGGTATTGATAAGGGCATGTTTCTTGGAATTTACGGATTTCCTCGGTCTAATGTGATTTTCTTTGTGTGCACGTGTAGTACAAACCGATAACATTTATACCTCTTTAGAAAGCCAATGAAACAGGGAACAAATTTCTGTAGTTTGTATGTCAAGTGTCATACATTTTTTTCAAATAATAATAGTTTAATTGTGAACAAAAATTAAAAAATAAATTTATCGTTGCTACTTAAATAGTTTTATTTCTGAAATTATGATAATTTTGGACATGTATTTTTTTTCAATGTAATAAATAGCTAATTAGCTTTTAGAAAAATATCAATTGATTGTTCAGAATTGAGTTTTTTTTTTACCGCTATTTTTTTTTTTTTATGCAAAATCTGAAATTTTCTAAAAATTCTACTCAGTAACCATTCGTTTTTAAACCCAAGTTGGTAGGACTTAATTTGCTATAAATGATCTCTAGAATACCCCTTTCAAGAAATGCATCGGGAATTTCCAGTCACCCTGTGTATATAGCTGCCGAAATTTGCAGTTTGTTTTAGTACCATCTATTTTGCTCGCGTCAATTGATTCATTTATTGTTGATTTACCCGTTTTCAAATTTTCCGTATGAAGCACATACTAATTGAAATTTGATTTCGATGTTATCATTTTTAACATTTTAACTGGACATTGAAAGTATACTCCGCGCGTTATATTTAAATATATATGATTTTATAAATTTTAGTAATGAAGGTGATTTGTTAATTTCTGTATAATTTTAATTTTAGATATAAGATCTTTCGTTTAAAAAATATTTCAGTATTAGAAACTGAGATTTAGGATCTCGTAATATGTTAAACTTTGATAGGGGAAAAAAATAAGAGTTTTAAAGATCTTATTTTAATAAATAAAGTAAAATTTAAAGTGTAATCGTTACAGATATAATGCTTTGGTTGAAAAATGTCCAGATCCTGTTGTTGCTGACTTCTACCCGACTACTTATTTCGGTTCTATTTCTGAGAAAATGGAAGATGAAATTAGCCGATATTTAAAAGAGTAAGTAAAACAATATTTTCTTACTTTTTGGAAACTATTGCAATCTTCATTTTTATTACATTAATTTTGCTCTTAGGAAAACATCTCACCAATTGATTTTAATCCTACTTGATAGTACGGCTTTTGCCTTCTTTTATAAATCGCTTTTAGAAAACAAGGCTTTAGCTAAATACTTCACTTTTCCTAACGATCTTTAAGAATGGATTCAACCATTACTAATATATTTTTAATTCGAGTGAAGTATTAATTGATATTTTGTAGTATTTTATTTGTTTCATTCTTCATTTTTAATTTCCGACTTCGGTGAAATTAATCGGCTTGCGTTAAGTTGCAACTAAACCGTAAGTTAATAGCGCAGTTTAGAATATATCTGTATAGGCGTAAATATACATCGGCATTCGGCAGGACCATCTCACTCTAAAAACAGCCGGTTGTTTTTCCAAAGTAGGATTTTTCAACTGTAGAAGCTGATTTGAAATTTAGAGTACATTTTCCGTGGACTGATAATGTACATACAAATTGCTGAATGATGGGAGTTCTAAATGAGTCGAATGGGCCAAGAAGTTAAATTTTTTACTAAATTTTTATTTAAGAAAAAAAATGAACCTACTTGAGTGTTATTATTTATAAATGTATGAGATATTGTTTGTTTTACCTAGATGTGAATGAAAATTTACGAAATTGTTTTTTAAAGTAATTATTCTTGTATTAGAGCGAGACAGATATGCAGATAAAAACGAATGCATAATTCATGGCAGTGCTGTTTTACAGTTAAAACCTAATAATAAAATTTATTCGAACATTTTACGGGGATGGTATTTATTAAACAGTCACTCGCAGAAAATCATAGACAATTCAATTTGAATGCGATCATTTTTCGCGTGATTTCTTTCCGGAGATGTTTTTAAAACTTTTTGATTTTTAATAGATTATCAAAGAATCGTACGCGTATCATCGATAGATGTAAAAAAAAGTAGTTGGATCAGAGATGGCTTTTATAAAATAAAACGAAATAGATAAATCAATGTACGAAAAAATTTGCATTAAAGTGGTAGCTCTTACGGCGCAAATTCGATAATTATTAAAAAAATTGGAATCGCTTTCTCGCTACCCGGATTAACGTATTCTTTGTGTTTTTTAAATTTACAATTTATTTTATTTAGAAAATATATTTTGGTCGGTAATTTTTTGTTTAGAAATAAAATTCCGATTAAAAAATCGAAATTTCGAGACGCTATTTATTTTAAATCGATGTTATCGTTGTGTCATCCCGGAGAAGCGGTAGGAATATTAGCGGCTCAATCAGTTGGTGAGCCATCTACCCAAATGACACTGAATACGTTCCATTTTGCTGGTCGAGGAGAAATGAACGTTACTTTAGGTATTCCACGATTAAGAGAAATACTAATGGTCGCTGCTAAACAAATAAAAACGCCCAGTATGGAAATTCCATTTAAAGAAAACGTACCGAAGTTAGTACTTTTTTAATATTTTTCTTCTAAATTTATTCGTATATTATGAATCGAAGACTTCTTTTTTTTAGATTATATAGCCTCATTCAATTTCAATCTGCAACGAAGACGATTAAATGGGCCAAAAAATTAATTACACGCAATGCAAGCGGTAAAGAAAATATTTGTTTGTAGCAATTATTTTCGTAATTATCGATGCTTCATAAATTTATCGGTTATTTTAACAGTATTAAGTGTGATTTGTCGTTTTTGGTGAAGCATTAAGTAGCTTCAGAAGCAGAAATAGTAAAATTTCATTTGTAAATAAATTTTAGGGGTAGAAGATACGCACGCAGTGTGTTGCATGTAGAGATATCAAATTCTCAAAATAGGCAATAGAACAAGTATTGGGCGCCGCAGGCTTGATTTGTATAGTGAAGATATATTATAGCACTGATGTAGGTGAAATAATGTAACATTCATATTGATAGAGTTAAGTGTCAAGAAGCTTTTACCAAACAGATACAGACAATACATCAAAATAGAAAAAAAAATCGGAGAAAAACATTGCTTATGCAGATTTACTGATTAAAACAAAATATATAATGACGATTTGATCACACCAATATTTACAAAAAGAATTAATTTTTCATTATGGCAAATGACTCAGATGGCTCTCTAGCATTTATCACTGTTGCACGCACTCTGTTTAAAACAAAACTGCGTGTAATCACTGAAAGTTTCTTAATCTGATCGCGAGTATTGTCCAGCGTGTACATGTCGATCTTAAACATTACTCTAAGCTTTGCAAATCTATGAAGCCGCTGATAACTGATTTTACTAAATTTAAAACTACTTGCCTGCACTCTATGGCCACTCTAGAACGTGATTTTCATATACTGCTGCATGTGCGAGGGTGCTTTAACACGAAAGAAGTGACATAAAAATCGTAAACATTCATGTATTTAAAAAAAAAAAAAAAAACGAAACAATACATCTTACTTTTGAACATAATAAGTAAAGATAAATACTGTAGAACAACTACAGAAAATGCTATGGAGACACAAAGAAAACATGGAAAAAAATAAATGAGCTAATAGATAAATATAAAAACAACTCAACTGATGGACAATACTAAAACATTCTAAAAATCATAACCTAGAAGTATTAACTAATAATTTTATAAATTATTTTAATAATACAGTATATAATAACTTATTCTTCTTCGTTAACCATATTTCATGGACTCCATGATTTGACAAAATGCCTCTCGACTTCTTGCGACCTGGAATAATTCTTCTAATTGTGTAACTCCAGTCCATGTCTTAATATTTTGGAGTGAAGAAATTCATCTTTTTCCTCGTCCCCTTCGATCGCTCCCATCATTATCGTTTGCAGAAGGTGATATATGGGTCCTCTCATAAAATGTCCAAAGAAATTTGTCTTTCGTTTTCTAATAACATCGCTTTTCGAACGATAAAATACACTTTTCCACATATCCGTTTATTGTCCACGTCTCGCACCCATATAGGAGTACCGTCTGTACTCCTATCCGACCATACATAACATATCTTAACACCTTCTTCTTGATTTACAGATTTAATTTTCTGTCATAAAATACATTCTTCAGCTTCACAAATACATTCCGGGCTATCTCGATGCGCGTTCTTATTTTTACGTCAGAGTCATTATCTTCCGTTATCCTACACATATATGATAATGAATTATTATTTTAAGAAAACATCGAGAACATAAATAAACCGACAGAAAACTTCAATCTTCTCAAAATTATAATAACAATCAAGTAATAGATGTAGTAGATAAATTAAATCTAAAGCAAGGGCTGGGTTTAGATAAAATAAGAATAAAAGACAAAAAACTTATAAAACATAAAATAGCTCCGTACATATTGCTAAAATAATCAATGACACCGTTCACACGACAGCCATACCAGATGAACTTAAAAGATTTGAAATAAGACCCATAGCTAAACAAGCAATAGCAGAAAAAATCATGGAATACAAAAATACATTGAAACAAATAATATTATACTCGCTCTTCAGTACGGTTTATAAAAAGTAAAAAACGTCTCTAGACTATTAAGCGATTTTTCTGTTTTCATGTATTCCAACTCATCTACTCGGAAACATTGTCTAGTCTTATTCATTTTAACTATTAAAAACTTTTGATTCGGTTAAGCACCATATACTAATAAATTACCTTAAAAGTATAAGTAGCGAAGGAAAACCTCTAAACTGATTCGCAGACTGCCTATATAACAAAAGTGGTACACAGTTAGAATATAAAACACGTGTAGTCAAGTTCTTAGCCTGAAATGTAACGTAAAATTCTGGCTCCAATACTATTTTCAATATATGTGAGAAATATAAAAACACAGTAAAATTTTTGCACGTGTAAATGACATAAATGAGAATAAAAATATCGCTAATGCTGAACTTCAATTTCAAGACGATTTAAACAACCTAAATTTGTAGTTACATAACAAAGGCCTCCAAATAAACCCAACAAAAACCAAATTATTATGCATTAAACCAAGTAACCACTACCAATGATACAAAATTAATATAAAATGCCATACAACAAAAAATCTTAACCTTTGTCAGTGCAATATCGTTGAAACGGTAAACAACTATAAACGTTTAGATACAAAAGTAGATAACTATGTTAAATGAAGGGACCACACTTAAATGACTCGACTATAAAAATCTGCAAAAAAATTCCAGCGTCATATAAACTAAAAGAAAAAGATATAACATCCAAAAAAACTAAACTATCGATATACCATACACTATGCCAATATTTATTTAAACTACACAGCAATAGCTTGGGGAGAAGCAAACAGAACTAATATGAAACATATCAACTGTCTTCAAAAAAAGACGCTTAACAATTATGAAAAATAGTATTGAATATATGCAGATGGGAATATATTAAAAATTGCGATATTCTGAACCCCAAATCATATTTTTACTATTTAGTTATAATGGAATGATTAAATAAGAAAATAAAAATATAAAAAATAAATCCACCATATTATCAGCAAAATACGTCATTGTAAAATCTACAAATTCGGAAACTTAAACAAACATGAAGATAATATTAAAATAAATTTACTACGCAAAGTGCAAACTATTAAACATAGTATTACCAGAATATATTAAAAAACTATCACCGGACAAAAGAACATCTAAAATAGAAATAAAAAAAATGGATTATGAATAAAAATATTAGAACACAATGAAATAATCATGTTACCTCTATCGAATATATATATATAAAGTATAGTTAGTAATGGGTATGTGTCAGATATAAATGAAGACATATGAATATGCATAGGGTGCGGCAGAGAAACCTACATTTCAAAAAATTATATAGCGCCTGTTCTGTTAAAGATAGCGAAATGATTTTTTTTTTTTTTTTATTGAAAGGAGGAAGAATGCCAGTTTTTTTTTAATATAAAAATTTATTTTGACAGCTTCTTTGTTTTAAAAATAATGTCACTTAAATGACGACCTTGATTTTCGATACAATTACGCATACGTAAAACAAAATTATCGTAAATTTTTTTCAACATAGTCGTCGGAATAGCCACAACATGATGTTGAATCTCTGCTTTCAACTCTTCCAAGTCTCGAGGTTTGCGTTCATAAACTTTTGACTTTAAATACCCCTACAAAAAAAAATCGCAAACAGAAAGGTCGGGTGAGCGCGCTGGCCTCACAAAACGCTTAATTTGCTGGCAAAATCGGCGGCTAAAAGCTGTTGGCTATAGAGTATCTCTTGTAGGGATGGAAATTCGGATTTTCGTGAAGAATTCTTCTTACAGTTCGATCAGACACATTCAAGTTTTTTGCGTGCATACGGGCGGAGCGACTTGGACTCGACTGAATGGCTTCACGAACACGCGCGATCATCGGCGAGGTTCTTACCGTCTTAGGAACTCCAGGAGGTTTTTTTTTACGCACAGAGCCGGTCTCACGAAACGTTTTTAATCCACAAATGTAAAGTTTTGTTAGAAAACACAGGTTTCTCCCCCATCTAACCCGAAACGTTTTCGAAATTCGCGAACTGTAGTAGTGTAAGAATCTTGATTGCGAAAAAACTGCTCTACAACAAATGCGCGCTCAACCGCAGACCAGTCACCCATGGTGGTTCGTAATAGTACTGAAAAAATTCGGCACTTTTTCTCTTTCGAATGCGACTAGTTTTATTTCGCTACCTTGCCTACAGAGGGCACTATAATTTTTTGAAATGTGGTAGGTTTCTCTGCCGCAGCCTGTATAAGATAATATATTATATTTATATAGGCATCTACATTGTGTACAGATATATGTATATTTCTAGCCAGTATGTAAGTTATTGTGTATGTACATTAACCATGTTAGAAATTTCTTTTATGAAAGAATGTTCTGGTTAACAATCAGTAACGGTTTATATCATAATAATAATAATAATAATAATAATAATAATAATAATAATATGAAAATAATCGTAATTTTAGGAAATATTTTAGAATACATAGAATTATTCAAATAAATATTACTGATAACTAGTAACTTGTTTCCGAATTTGCTATAAGTAACAATTGTATTAGTAAAATAAAGAATGGAAGCATGTGTTCATTTCTAGCACCCGGTCGACCAGCTACAGAACTTGTCAGAATCCTTAAACGTAATGCACGTGTATCTAAAAATAAAAAAAATCACAATATTTGATTTTTTTATAATTCTTGTTTTACATGGGATCCTATAGTTTTAGTAAAACACAATTTTTGAGTAACACGATGCTTACTAATAAGTAATATGTAATCTCGATAGTTTTAACAATTATATTTTAATTTAATTTACAAATTAATATTAATTATTTTTCAGTCTAGAAAAAAAAGCTGAGAAATTGAGGAAAAACTTGAACATATTGCTGCTGAAAGATGTCTTAGAAACCATTACGGTGAAGGAATCGGTTAAATTGAAATCTTTTCAACGAGTATATACGCTGAATATGAAGTTTTTACCACGTTCGCTGTACAAAAATACAACGAATTTAAAGCCGACTAATATAATCGAATACGTGAAGAGTAAATTTTTAAATAAATTAAAACTAATGTTTAAGAAACACGCCAAACAAAACTACGGCGTTGATCTTGTTGTTCAGAAAAACAAGGAAAAGAAAAAGAAATCTACCAGTGATGATGAAGAAAATGAGGTGAGATTATATTATTATTCGTCTTTTTGTTGCTTTTTTTTGTTGCTTTTTTTTTGTTGTTTTTTAACTATTGAGGGAAAATTATTTTATTGTTAACTAAGATACGAGTTTTTGGTGAAAGAATTTTATTATCTTTTCTAGTTTGTATTTTACTGTCATTTTCATTAAAAATTATACGAACAACTTTACGAACATATTTAAGTAGTACCGAAGTTCATAATACTAATTAATACAATTCTTCACGCTCCTATCTTTTAGAGAAAGTGTATTTGGTGAAATTATATAGAAGATATAAGTGATTTTAACGGATATGCAGCGTTTTATTTACTTTAAATTAAGAATTATGAGGGAATTTCAGAGGTAATAATTTGAAAAAATACATAAAATGTACGAAGCAAATAGAAAGTTTACGAAAATAAAATAAATAGGGGAATTCCAAGAGAATAACTGAACGTAATTAAAATAATTTTAACAAAAGAAGAAATGGCGGGTCCCTTAGGTCTTTTATTTGTGCATTTCATTCTTATTATTATTATTTTTTTTTTAATTTTTCACGCGCTGTTGAGGCCAAAATTTTTCCATCAAACTCGAATCGGGTTTACATTTATAGTTCCCCGTATAAATATGCTCATCGCAACAGATGTGGTAGTGAACGACATAATTTCCTTCATCAGTGTTGAAATCTGGTTCATTCAATGTACGATTCAAATTTAAACATAAAAATTATTGTTTTGCCCAAATATTTTCAATTATTGCTACCTTTTTTTTTTTTTTTTTTTTTTTTTTTTTTTAATGTTTTAGTACATTAAATCTTAAGTGTAATTTTTTTGTCTTATTTTTGTGTGCATTGGTCAGAACGGCTTTGTGCGCTACGATAAATTTAACTTTTGAGTATTTGAAAAAAAGTCTATTACATTTTTCAATTGTTAATGTATACACCATTCAGTTTTGTTTAATATCTATAAAATTTTTATTCAAAAAAAAAAAAAAAAAAAAAAAATGATAAATTGAAATACTTTTGAAAAATACCTTCTTTATCGCTGATTTACTGTAATTCTTATTTTATACTAATAAATTTCAAGTTTTCCAAGTTCCATTAATGCCTGCGATACATGAGAGCCCCGGTTTAAAAGATTTTCTTTATCATTCTTTCTCTTCAATTGTGTTAGAGTTGCGATATTCTCGTATTTATTTTCCGTTTATTCATTCATCGATGTATTTTTCATATATATATATATATATATGTGTGTGTGTGTGTGTGTGTGTGTGTGTGTGTGTGTGTGTATATATATATATATACTAGCTGTGTCCCACGGCTTCGCCCGTGTATGAATGCCTGTTTAAATCTGTACTTGGAAATTCATAAAAAAATATTTGTTTTATTTGGAATTGTATTTATAAAAAGATTCTTTCTCTCTTAGGGAAACATGTTTATCACAGTCCAACAGAAAATGGTCTTCACGTTTCAAGTTTAGCTGAAAATTATCGATCTTTCTATAACCTGTTCGTCGTGATCTAACAAAAAGTTTTGCTCAACTAAACAGTACACACAGCCATCGTTTTGAAAAGGCCGAGTTATTCACACGAGTTACATATTTAAGAGGACATCTTTTTCAATCATATCTTTCAACCACTACTCTGTCTCGAGCTTTTTATTAAAATTAATTTATTAACGCAACAGTAAACTGCAGTAATTGAGTAAGGATTTTAATATTCCTGGTAGGAAATTATTAAAAAAAAGTTATAGGCTAGGAGTGGCTTCTAAAAAAAAAAAAAAAAAAACCACTGTTGGTTAAAAAAATAATGGTTTCAGCTGTAGCGTGATTTTTGGTTTTTTAAAAAGCGATTTTTTGACTTTTACCCCCTTTTCACCCTTAAAAAATTCGAATTTTTTAATGCGTTTTTAGATAGTGTTAGTACATAGTATGGTTGTATTAGGTGCCAATGTTACAACGATATGTTAATAATTGCTGAGTCTTTCAAATATTTCCCAATTTTCGCTTTCTTGTATATATTACTTATTTATCGATAATACTTCCTAATTTTTTAAGTTTGAGTGGTATAATTTCATCGCGTGGGCGTCGCCAAGGGGGGACAGGGGAGGACCGTTGCCCCTCCCCCTGGAGATTTGGAAACTTTTTAAGCAACTGGCCGTGATGAGTATTCATAGGCGCGTAATCACGGACAATTTGGAAGACTTTTATAATAAAGTAGTAGAACAATTTGTCAGAAACCCCCGAAATTTTAATTAAGATTTTATTCTTGTTTAATAAAATATTAAGCCTTTACACAACTTATAAATTTTATTTTTCCTATAACTCATATCCTCTTTCCATTATCTTGCCTCTTCCCTGGCTCATCGGCTGGCGACGCCTTGGTTCACAAGTATCATGTATATATTTTATGTTCAACAATCTGTAACCAGCAAATGCATACTTATATACTTTTTTCAAACTGAAGTTTCTGCGATTTTCCTTGCGCAATTATCTCTCTCATCTAAATAAATATAACAAAAATCATCCCATAAATCCTCCCTATATTGAAACAAAGTATAAAATTCAATGATTTCAAATTCCATAGTAATTATTTCGTTTGTATTTGCCATCACATCGTTAATATGTTCAAAAAAAACCCAGAAATTGAAGTGAACTTCCCCTGCCTCATTATTTATTATCAATTTCGTGTCTATTTACTGAAAGTAAAATTAGATTTGTACTAAGTACTGTTTTTTTGTGAGCCGGTATATTTTTATCTTTCATAGTTGTGTCATTGTCATATTTGGCATATATTGTAGCTCAGAAATTTATAGTTCTTTTTATGTTTTTTTTTTTTTATTTCAAGAAAATATCGGCATCTTTTAGTGTGGATGGTAGGAAAAAATTCTCCAAAAATATGTTCTTTTACCTCAGATCTTTTTACTATACGAAATTTAGGTGAGTAGATTTAACAACTATGAAGTCGTTGTTTTTCGTGAAATTCGTGAAGTTTAGAAATGTATTTTAACTGTTTTAAGTTACAATTACTATTTTTATTTCTTCGCTCGACATTTAAATGAAGTCGTTCCGAATATTATGGCACCAAGGTTATATTTTTTAGATTCGATCTGTGTATGATGATCCGTTCGTATATATTATCAAGTTAAAAACCCACACTTGAGAAACTTCAAAAGTAATTTACATTATCGTCCGACTTAAATAATTTTTCAGCGGCTACTTTCTAAAGAAATGTTAGATAACATTTCCGGTGTAACTTGTTTTTCTAAGCTCAGTTTTGGACCTGATTTACGCAACCTTTTGAAAAATTTCCCTTTAAATAATCCGTGCATTTGGTAACACTTCGGTGGTTTAATTAACAATTTAAAATTTAACATGTAAAAAAATCGATTATTTTCGTAACTAAATTTATTGAAAGTAATATTTTTATTCGTACCTGTTTTTGTTAGAAATAATTATTTGATATCATGTATTTACCAAATAGCAAACAAACAAAAGCGATAAATAAAAATATATTTATCCTTAGAAACGTTTTCGGGCAAAGCCTATCTATAAACGGGCTATTTATAATGCTCGTAAATTCCAAAGTAACAGATAGACGGTAAAATTTTATTTATATGTATAAATTTATTGATTAACAATTTCTTTTTGACTTCATTTTAATTTTTTAACAATTTCATATTTTTCATCTTCTAAAATATTACACTTTCGAAGTATAAACATTCCATTATTATTTTTAAAATTAGTTGATATTTATTTAGTTTAATTTATATACGACTAACGACGATAATTTTTTTTCTATTTTTTTTTTTTTTTTTTTTTTTCCTGTTCATATCAAGTAAAACACATTATATTAACGGTAATTGACAAATAAGTTAGAATTTATAGTTTCCCCTCCAAAGTAAGAAATATATGACGATATAAGTTTCATATTTTTTTTCTATTACACCTCTATCATTCCTATTCCAAGTCCTCTTTATTCACTATCCCTGAACACGCAAAACTTTAATCTTCTTTCTTGCAATTGCCGATTTACTCGCTATTAAAAATTAAATGAGGTGTAAATAAATATTAATAAAACTATTAAAGTTGTGATAAATTGAAAGATGTATTTTTCATTGAAATGTAGTGACGCATGAAATCTTTTTATGATCAATTTAATCGCAATAAAATAACTTAAAAACGCCATTATAATTATACCGCAGAAATAGGATAACTTCGTTATTTAGAAGTGAAATTATATAGTTATACATCTTCATTTTACAATTCCTTCATCTTCTGTTAAGATTGGTAAATATCTAATTCATTCATCCCACATTAGAATTCTCGGTGCCACTTTCTTCGTACTTCTACATTCTTTCGCCGATTGCAGTCTTGTATATATTTAATATAATTCCGCCGCAATCTTCCTCAGTCTTTTCCCTTCCATGACACCTTCAATTATTTACACTTGAAAAATCATCCGGCCTCACTTTGGACCTTGATGGCACACCCTATCTCGTCCTTAAAAATCTGTCTGAACATTTTCT
This sequence comes from Icerya purchasi, assembly GCA_039619475.1. NCBI lineage: Eukaryota > Metazoa > Arthropoda > Insecta > Hemiptera > Monophlebidae > Icerya > Icerya purchasi. Next base: position 147,978,708 of record CM077115.1, read on the forward strand.
TCGTACACTGCTTAGTATATTCAACTTTTCTCTTTCCGCAGGAGATAAACCATCTTCCTGGAACTCCTTTATTATCATCTCTATTCCTAAAAAAAACTTTTGCCTACGTCCTATCTCTCTGGTATCGTGCTTCAGAAAATTATTTGAGGGTATGCTCAATAAGCGTCTTTTTTGGTGACTTGAGCACAATAACCTATTTCCTTCCAATATATGTTTAGCTTTCGTCCTGGTATAGGGCCTGCTGATTGTGTCGAGTCTTTTTGTTTCTCATACATATAATTCCTTTATCAACAAAACATACACGCTAGCTACTTTTGTCAATGTTACTGCTTTTTTTTGATAATGTTCGCCTTCCGATTCTTCGAAATAAAATGATAGCAGTCAACATTCCATTGCATTTCTCTTCTCTCATTTGCAATCTCATGTCGAATCGCTACATTCATTTCTCCTCTCCACTTATCGAGACTAAGAGAACCGTTTTTCGTAGTCTTCCTCAAGGTTCTTTTCTAAGTCCTGTCCTTTTCAATATTTACGCTGTCTCTGTTGCTTCCTCCTCCGTGAACTCCCATTCTTCGTTCTCTGTGGACGATATACTATTCTTCTCCTCATCCGATGATATTCCAGACGCGAATGAGAAAGTCAGTTCGTCTTTGATTATCTTAGAACAATCTCTTTCCTCATTACACCTATCTATCTCGCCTCTAAAATCTTCTTCTATTTCGTTTCCCTTTCGACGATATAATCCCGCATTAGTCTACACACCTTTAAACTCTATACACGTATCTCTCGGAAATATTGCTTCTGCTATCTCGGTGTTTTCCTTAACAGTCGTTTGCTCTTCTACGAATATATTAAGTTTCTCTTCACCTCGGCTCTTAGACGACTGCATCTGTTAAAAGCCCTTTCTTCCAAAAAATGGGGAGGCGGCCCTCTCATTCTTATTTCTCTTTACAAATCCGTTATCCGTTCCAAATTTGATTAATGCTCCTTTGTCTATGGTTCTATCTCCAAATTCCTTTTTTCTAAATTAAATATAATTCGGAATTCTTGCCTTCGTCACTGCCTCGGTGCTCTAAAATCTTCTCCGATACCAGCAATTCTTATTGAATCGAACACGCCTCCCCTTTTCATCCGCAGGTCCTACTTGGGCTACTGTTTTCTTACCAAGTACCTACAGTTGGTTTCTTCTAATTTTATCCTTTCCTACCTCACTATTTTGAAAAAATTGGCGTTTTAATCCTAAGAAAATCCCTGTCCTGGCTTATGTCTCGTCATGTTTAAGCTCTTTCACACCTTACGTAACTTCTTCTAATAACCTTTATTTCTCATTCAATTTTGCTGAGCTTTCTCATCCTCCTATTATATCCTATCTCTCTGCTGCCTCTAAGTCCCTTTAAAATTCACCACTTTTTCAAAGAATTTCGTAGCGTCATTAATTCCCTTTTCCCCTCTCATAGGACTATCTTTATGGACGGTTCAAAGGGGTCGAATGGAGTTGGAGCCTCCTATATTCTACCGAACATCAGTATCTCTGAATCCTTTCGTCTTCCTTCCTTCTGTACTATCCTTACCACTGAACTAATGACCATCCTACGTTTCATTATTTATATTTCCGCACCACACTCTGTTCCCAATTACTTGATCATCTTCGACTCCATGTGTGCGCTCAACTCATTCCTTAAAATATTTTCCTGCTCATTCCTGTAACTTTGTCACTCTTCGTATACGTTCCCTTATCTATAATCTTCTTGCAAATCATTCCATTCGTATCGATCTGTCCTGGGTCCTTAATCACAAAGGAATAAAAGGTAACGAATTGGCAGACTCCTTAGCTCGGATTACTGCATCCTCCCGCCTCTTTCGTGCTAAAATTCCTGTTTCCAACCTGCTTCCTCTATGTAAAATTTTCCATTCTGGACTGTGGTCAGATATTTATGTTCCCTCCTTCTCCGACAAATAGTCACATTACCTGTCCATCTAGCCGAATCGTCTTGCTCACCCTTGGTTTTACGATTTCCCTTTACTTCGTCGTTCTGCTGTTGTGTCTATTGTTCGTTTGTGCCTTAACCGCAGTATTCTGCCTTTATTACATTTTCATTTTCTTTTGACTCCCTCCCCAAACTGTTCTCTTCATCCTACTTACCGAGGCTATTTGTGATTCTAATCATATCTTTTATGAATGGCCATCCCGCTTGGCGGAACGTGTTATCCTTTATTCTAATTTATTATCTCTCGGGCTTTCTACTCCTTATTGCGCCTCTTATATCCTGTTATTTCCTTCGTTTTTCACTGTTTTAGTTCTTCTTACATTCATTCTATCAATCTCTGATCATATCCGTGTTTAATTAACCATTCCTCTTTCATATTGTTTCTAAGCGGAGGTTCTTTGTCGACGCGCTCAAAAAAATTTAAAAAAAAAAAAATAAATAAATAAAAATAAGTTAGATATTCATTGGCTTGCATATGTGACCAATTCACTTGCTTCTTCTTTTTTAAACATTTTTAGTGGGTTTCTTTGTTGTACATTAAACACTTGTTAGTTTTTAATTTTTTTATTTTTCTGTCTATGATGTTTTGCCCGTTCTTCTTGAGCACCAGGTTTGAAATTTGTTTATTATTTAGGTTTCTGAACCATTTTAATAAACTTTTTTTTTTTTATTTCTTTATTAATGTTTTTTTGTTTGTAATCCTTTTTTTTACTAAATGCTAATTTCTCCCGTTCTCTTTTTTCTTTTAATCTTGAGTACATTTTCTATCTTTCGTCATTATTTTTTTGTTTTTTTACTTGTTTTATTATCTCTTCATTTACTTTTATATTTATTTTCTTATCTCCCTTTTAACCGTTGTCTTCTTATTTATTTTCATGTTACATAGGCCTTTAAAACTTGATGACATCTGAAAATAGTACCAAAAAGCCAAAGCGGTTTAGAATACATGCTCTTTCCCTACTTACTCTTGTAACATTATAGCTGCGTCTTGTTCTTTTCCATTCTTTTATATGTTTTGTCTTATCTTTAATTTATCGAACTTGTTTCTTTCGGTGTTTAATCTGGTCAGATTTTTTCGATCTTTCGCGTATTCTTCTTATCTGGTTACATTTTCTTATGTTATTACTATAAGAAAGGTATCGTGGCTCTCCATTCTCCTATTTTGTTTTTGTATTGAAATAATTAGCGTAGGTATACAAATATTACGAACTAATAAAAATCACTTAAAATGTAAACTTGTAATATTTTTAAAAGCGTGCCAAAAGCGGCTTATATTTGTAGTTTATTAATAATAACGTAAATTCGCAATCAGATTTTATTTATCTTAATACATTTAGAGATATTTTTAATGAAGTCGTTAGAAAACTTACACGCAGATTCCTTAATATTATCACGAAAATGAATAGTTTATGAATTTAAATATTTTCTGTAAACTGCTAAGTTACAAAAAATATTTTCAATCGCGAATTATTTTTCAAAACACCTTTTTATATAATTTCTAATGTTAAAAAAAAAAAAAAAAGTTTTATCTACATTTGAAAATTTTTATTCGCAGGAATCTTACCAAAAAAACGACGAAGCTCCCAATATCAATTCTGATGATGATTCGGATACAGAGACAGATGGGGACGCAACGGAAAGTAAATTCAAGTATGATGTATCCTGTTACTTCATAGTATTTACCGTAACACTTTAATTAATCTAAAATCGCCCCTAAGAGAAAAAGTAGTGAAAAATGAATTTAAAACTATATTTAAAAAATAAGATCATCTCTCGAGTAATTCAGTTGGGAGAAAATTTATTTTATACCGAATTTTAATACAAAAAATAAATTCTGTTTTATTGAGCTGATCTAATGAATGATTTTAAAGTTGATATTTTAAAAATTAATGTAGTAAAATTATTGGTCTATGTTTTTAATATTTCGTGTCGTATCAGTATTGTGAAAAAAATTCAGGTAAGTTTGTTTTGAACTTGAATTTACATATTAACACGAATTCCTGCTTAAATCAGGCGAAAAGAACATTTATACTATAAAATAATGAAGCATTCTTTATTTCTTAAAAGATTTTTACATCCTAAATTCCTGCGAAGGTTTTTTAATAGCACAGCGCGTGTTCCATGTGATTGTTTAATATTAGTCAAATTAGTAATTTAAACTATCTTTCGATACTTTTTAACATTGAACCTCGTAGCTATGTATTATTCTAAATGTATTGCATTTCTACAGGGATCTTAGTAATAATTTCGGTGGTTCTATATTTTTTCAATAATGTCCTAAAATTTATGAAACTTGAATGTTTTGAGATTTGAATTTGTTTAAAAAAAGAACTACACTGTAATTTATTATATTATCTTTATGCTCATAATTAAGAGAAATAATTAGAATCAAATGATTTAAATTCGTTTTTATTTAAAAATAACAAAAAAAAATCAAATGAAATTTTGGAACCTAACTCTCTTTCTCTTCTTTCACTAATGAATTATTATACTTTTCTACTTAATCCTTTCTTTGGTTCCTTAATCGCTTTCTATTTCGTTACGACATTATAGCAATATTCATATGTCGATTTCATTTCAATCGTGTACTTCATGTTCTGAATATTAAATTTCTTTGCATTGATCATATTAACTTCTTCTTTCCCAATCGATATTTTAAATTATATTAAATTTGATGTAACATGTAACCTTTTAGTGTGTTAATACTTCTTTCTTTGTGAAATAATTTTATATTATGACTACGAAGCAAAATAAGGGGCAACGAATACAATTAATGCGCGTCACTACGTTTTATCATCAGAGCTTCGAATCATTACGTTTTGTGTATGGAAAGAAAAAAAAAAACGAAAAAGAAGTTGATTCAGTTGCATTTTTTTGGTTTTTCAACGACCCAGCTTTCGCCCTTTGACCAGATTTATTCATAAATTCGGTTATTAAAATTAAAGCCACAATAAAAAAATATGTTGAATATTTTTCATTAATAATACGAGTATACTTAATCAGATATTCAAAATGAATACAGTATTCGTTTAAAAATATTAATATTCTTTAATAAAAATAATAAATTTTAAATTACATATTTACACGGCAGTAGGAACTTTTTCGAGTAATTTTAAATTTAAAAATCGAAAATTTTGGTTTCCTCGCGCAGAGCAATTTTCCACTTGCCTAGCCGGCTTTATTCTAAAATAAAATTACTCTACCGAATGATAGTTTGTATAATTGATGTTTCTTTTTAAAAGTATAAATTTTTGTTTTTGACTTTTTAATAATTAAAGTTTATAATTTAGTATATTTAACATAAAAATTTAAGTATTATGTATAATTATAAAAGAACGCGGTAACAGAATCGTTCAGAAAGCGATTGTGTTGGAAACGAATCTTCTTTTTCTTCGAGTCCCGACCGTTCTCGATCGTAGGTGACCTTATTAAAAAAATTCTTCGTATGCAAGGTGGACTAATTGTTCGGTATTCATCCCCGACCATGCCTTGATGTCGCACATCCATGAGCGCCCCCTTTGTCTGACCTTCCTCTTGCCCGATATTTTTCCTAATAATATTATTTGCAACAGTAAATATTTGGATCCACGTATAAAATGGCTAAAGTATTTCCTCTTCCTGTTTTTTATGATGTCTATTAGTTCCATATCCTTATTTCCCATCATCTGCAGCACTTCCTGATTCGTCTTCTTTGCTGTCCATGGGATTCTTAGGATCCTTCGATAGCACCACATTTCGAAAGCCGCCAAGCGATTCATATTGCTCTTCTTTAAGGTCCAACATTCGCATCCATATAACAATGTACTCCACTCGTAGCATTTAAGAATTCTTATACGCAGTTCTAAATTTAAATCGTGTGTTGTGAGTGTTCTTCTCATCTTGCTGAAGATCTTTCTTCCTTGTTCAATTCTACACCTAAGGTCGACATCAGTGTTACCTTTATTATTCACTTGGGTACCGAGGTACCTAAATTTTTGTACACTTTTTATTACTCCGTCGCGAATAGCAACATTTGGAACTGTTTCTTCTGTCTGAGAAACAACCATTATATTAGTCTTTCTTGCGTTCAATGAGAATTAATTATATTTTCGATGAATAAAAAAAAAAAAAAAAAAAAAAAAAACGCTGGGTAAAATTGGTTGCGAACGTAATAGCGTAAAGAGCCATATTAGTACATAAGGGTAAATAAAAATGTGCTGTATTTAAATTTAATATAATTTTTTCTAATTTTTTTCAATGTTTAAACGACGAAAAAGAAAACTTTGCGGATTAATTCTGATTCGAAGCCCCCTAGTGTTTTAGATGTGTTTCACGTAATGAGAGGAACCACTGCTACGCCGCTAATAGTTATCAATTCGAAATTCGTAATTAATTTAAATGAAATAAAGAAAAATAAATAAAAAGATCAAAGTGAAGATTAAAATGTATTTAAAGTATTAAATAAAACCCCAATTGCGGGATGTGTCCCGTAAATACTCGGACTGAAACTTCTGAAATTATTACCAGTAAAGCTGCCCGCATGAACTTTTGAGAACATGTACTAGTAACTTTTCACTACGCGCATGCCAATTTATTAGTGTACGAGTTGCCGTTATAATTTACGAACGTTGTACGCGAATTATTATTGGTTTCCGATGTTAGACTGGTAAGTTACCAAACCTACGAAAATCTGCTTCATATGATAAGAAGAGACAAAAAAATTTTAGAAAAAATTGTCACAAGCTAATTCTTCGTCTATAATCCTAAGACGAAACGTTTAAGTGCACCGTGGTGTAACTCCCTCCACTTCACCAAATTGAAGTACCAATAGTTGTACATTAAAACGATACTAATCGTTTTTTCCACAGTGAAGAACTTGCGTGCACAAGAAGCAGTACGTCTAGGCCAAACAGTAAAGCAATGTCGAACTATTTTCTAAAGAAAATAGGACGTACCCGCTGAAAATGATTCGCCAAATGTGATTTTGTGTAGTTGCACGGCGATGCTCTACCACACATCTCTGCTAGTTTAGCAATTATTTGCCCGTGGATCCATTCTTGTTTTTTAAATCACCCACCATACTTTCCAAATTTTAGTCCGTCAAACTAAAAGTTGGAATTCAAAAAGGATTACTTTGACGCCATTAAGGATATCTAAGCTGTAGTAACCGTGAAGCTAAATACGATTCCAAAAAATATCTCCGCATATACTATATAAGACCTAAAAACTCGCGCCAACCATTTTAATTAGTTGACATGGAGTAAATTTTAGTAGTTTATTTTTGTGAGCTTCAGTCTATGTATGTATTTATGGGACGCATTTTGTACAGTAAATAAACAACTTATAAATGTAATTATTAATTAAAAAAACTATTATCTGTAAAATATCTTTCTATTTCCAGATTTAATACATTCATTTTTGTAACTTTAAAAGATTAAGCTGTAGTTTGTTTAATAAATTGCGTTTTTAATAACGTTTTAATTTATCTTGTTAATTAAAATTTGTTTTGGATGACTTTTTTTTTTCAGAAATTACACTCTTTTTCACTTATTTTACCTTTACTTTTTTTTACATAAATACTAAATACATGTTTTTATGAACTTAATTTTTAGCGTTTAACTGAGTATAGTACATTTTCAGTTTTACATTAATTTTTGTACAATTCTTGGAAACAAATTTTTACAGAAGTAGAAAATCCGCTGGGAACGATTACGATGAAGAGGATGACGATATCGGTAATCCTGACACTAAATTGGAAAGTGATGATGAATTTGAAAATTTTTTGAGTTGCGGAAGCGACAGCGGAATAGGCGCAGATAACGTAAAAAATAGCGATGAAGATAACATCGAAAAGGAACTGATATACCGGAAGGAAAATGTAGACGAAGATGGCGATGATTGTTCAGAGATTGTAGAAATTAAAAGTTTCAAGTATGTTTATAATTTTATATCTATATATATAAAAATTCCGTGTCTTTATGTTTGTGCAGGGTAAACTCGGAATTTACTTAACCGATTTTTATAAAATTTTGAAAGTACATGCAATTTGGTCCAACTTAACAGATAGGATACTTTTTTGTTTTAATTATTTACATAAATATTTGTTATATTAAATAATTTAATCAATCAATTAAAAAAAAACAAATTTGACAATTTTATTATTTTTTGAGCACCAACTACTTTTCGTGGCGACTTTTGTGTATCGTGCGATGTTAATCGAAATGCAACCATGTTTATCGCTGGCGCACGGCGTTATTATCGATGAATGATAAAATAAATTTTTTCGCTGTTATTTATAAAAAAGTTCGTGTTATATGCAATTATGAATGTAGAATTAATATGTGTTGATGATGCAATAGTGCCCCATTATGTAAAATACATAGATAGGGATGATGCATCTTTGTTTTCGTCTCTATCTTATTTATTATATAATAATGAATTATTAGAAGTAGAAGAACATGTATTGTACAAAATGTTTGTAAAAACTGGAAGAGATTTAAGCAATATACTATTGGACTTAATGGGGAACATATAAAAATAAAATAGAGTATTTAACTGATATGTCAAATATTCGAACTTTTTGGCCAAAACCGTCGTATAAATTTTTTAAATTAACCGTTTAACTTTTTTTTTAATAATTTGCTACCAGAAATATTAAAATCTTTATTCAACCACTGTTATTTTGATTTTGTGATAATAAATTAATTTTAATAAAACGCTCGAGATAGAGTGGTTGAAAGATATGAGTGAAGATGTTCTCTTAAATTCTTAAACGTGTAATTATGGGAGATTACCGTGTGAATAACTCGGCCTCTTCAAAACGAGGGTTGTGTATGTTGTTTAGTTGAGCAAAACTTTTTGTTAGATTACAACGGACAGGTTATAGAAAAATCAACAATCTTCAGCTAAACGTGAAACATGAAGACTATTTTTTGTTAGACGGTGATAAACATGTTTCCCAAAGAAAGAAAGAATCTTTACGTAAATACAATTCCAGATAAAACAAAAATTTTTAATGAATTTCCAAGTACAGATCTAAACGGACATTAATACACGGGCGAAGCCGTGGGGCACAGCTAGTACATATATATATGTGCGTTGGTGTGTATATTGTGTATAGTCGTTTTCAAGTTCTAATAGCCGTGTTTGGGAATTTAATTTGAAGAATTCAAGAAAAAACCTTACAATGAAATTTCGGAATCAGTTTTTTATGCGAACATTAATTCAGATTAAAAAAATAATAATAATGAAGGGATACATTAAATTTTTAAAAAACGGAAATAAAAATTTTAATGGATTAAACTTCTACATGCAATATGGATCGCATTTCCATTTATGCAGATTATGTTTAACCCATGTTTACAATTTATTTGGAGCTAATTAAACTTAATATTATATACAAAATGAATAATAATAATAATAATAATAATAACACTAATAATAACACTAATAAAAATCTAATATTAATGACGATCGTAACAATGACGTCGTGTTCCTTACGAATAATAAGGAAAGCAAGTGTTAAAAGGCAATATTATAACCTATTTCGCTTGATATTCATCTCAGTTCGTACACTGTTACTATCCAACCAAAAAATAAAAATTATCAAATTTTTATTCATCAGCAATCTGCAAAAATTTTTGTCAAATTTCAACCGTTATTTTCAGAGGAATGTCATAAAAATAATATAAACGGCCTTTTTGGTGGTGCAAAAAATGCGAATAATCTAGTCACTACCCTAAAAAATAGAGAATATTATGATCAGTTATTTATGCCGAACAGCTTTCTTTACCGTTATGGCGTTATTCGTGACGCTCCTACGGATTACTCAAATGAAAAAATTGTAAATTCTATTCAAAATGATAAACAGATTGATGGTACTTGACGTATGGTTTCAAAATTTCTCCCATCAACTGTAGCAGAACTGTAATTTATTGATAATATGCTAACTAATCATACATACATCTGGAAACTCGAGGCATTCTCAAATGCTGAAGTAGTTAATTCGGTTAACAACGCACTTTCTTTAAAAAGATGTGCTTCATATATATCTTACTATTCGAATTTATATTCTAGATCTAAATCTGTAAAAAAATAATTTCCTGATTATTCACGTTTTCTTTCTTTCCCTTCGGGCAAACCAGGTCCTTAAACTAAGTAGCCACGTCTCTGAAATAAGAGCATCACTGATGTTCTAGGTATCCAACAGACTTCCTAGAAAAAGGATGTAAGAAGTGACTAAAGGAGTACTGTAAGATAAAGAGATGGATAACTAAAACATGAGATAAGCAGATTAGAGAAGGAATAGGAAAAAAAATTGATGGTAAGATAAAGAGACTTTAGTGTTCGCAATCTGGTGTCCATTACAGTTGAATTATAAATAATAAAAAAAAAAAAAAAAAACAATTGCGTGAACATTACAATTCGCGGTAGCAGTCCTGCCATTGCGAGGGTAATACATATATTATAATACCACACAGAATAGTAGAGTATCTGAGCCTTAAGAACATTACGAATCATTACATTGATGAAAAACATCATTAGGGTACATAGATCGGAGTTCGAAAGTGGTAATGGCCACTGCAGCATCAGTAGATTCGATAGTTAAGATAAAATTTGCTGTGATTTCGCATTTAGGAAAATCATCCAGATATCCAAAAATCCAGTACACAGGAGAAATTAAACTAAAAAACAGGAGAGAAAAGAGAGAAATATTAATGAAGGAGAAGAGAAACAAAATAAATAAATAAGTAAAAAATAAAACAGAAACGAAGAAAAAAAGGAGAAAAGAAACAGGGCAGGGTGAAGGAAGCAAATACTATGCCCCGAATTTCCTTTCTCTTACTTTTTAATATAAGTAATGAGAGTAACTATTTAAAATGAATGAAATTAGGTAAAATGTAGGGTAAGAAGTTATCAAAGGGAGAAAAAGTTGCAATGTTGTTGCTACAAGAAATTCCACAATAGCCTTGGTTTTTACTCATGGAACAATAGGGGAAGGAGAGGATTTGAGATTGGTCAAGGGAATAGGCTTAGAGGTATTAAGTACTGGGGAACTATTGCTATAGATGTGGAATTGTCGAAGGAGAAACAGAAATTTTTAAAAGTCCTTCCATTAGAGGAAAGTAGCGACAATGAAATGAGGGGTAGAAAATTGTGGAGACGGATTGAAATGAGTTTTAGGATTAGAATATTTGTGGAAAGTCGGCGATTGAGAACGGGAAGCAGATTTAAGGAACAGAAGAGCCGAAGATAGAGAGGATTTAAGGTGAAATTAGCAGAAGAAATGGATGCTAAAGTGTGGTCGGCATACGAAAACGCCTGAGAGACTAAACTATTTTTTGTTGAATTTGGACGCCTTATGAAACGAAATAGTTTCGGAACGCCGTTATACACTTACTGTCTTTTTGGGTAATCCATTCGGGACAAAACCGGTCGTAGGCGCAGAAAGACCTTTTCAAATATGGCAGTGAGAGGTTCATGAAGATTGCTACAATTAGAGATAAAATGTTTAGAAGAACAATGAGAACACATATTACAAGTACTAGGACAGTCTCTGGCAATATGTTTAAAAAGAAAGCATTTCGGGTACTACTGCATAGGTGTAAAAATTATAGGAGAGACAGGGAAGCAGAGTTTAAAAATGAATATAAAATCAGGAAGAACGTTTTATGGAATTTTATTTCTATCGATCATGTAGGTATTTTAACACCCTCGGAGTCGGGATATATACAATGAATAGATGTTATGGAAACTAGAAGCTCAATCCTTTCCGAAATGTTGTCTTCTGAAAATACAGGATACACACCTAAAATGATTTCCATTCTGTAAAGGCACTATTAGGGATATAAGCTGGAATTTCCTTTTCAAAAAATAAATCTGATTCAATAAAAACGAATTAGCAGAGAGAGTAAACGGAAAAGTTTCAGAAAATCGGCCTTTGCTTTTGAGATGAAACACTGATAAAGGAGGGGAAAATAGAATTTATTAGTTTCGCAAGGAGTAAAGCATGATTTTTGTCTATATTCTTATTCGTGGAGGTATTTCCAACGTGAACATTGGGTGGTCATTAGAGAATAAAGTATTACCATTATAATCGGTGGTTATTATTAATATTATTATTATCGTTATTATTGCTATTGTTGTTGCTGTCATTGTTATATATTGTTAATATTATCGTGCGAAAAATTCACCGAGATGTATATATAAGGGATATTTAACAAACCCCTGTCATATAAAAAATAAATAAAAAATCACATTAAATGATATAGGAAAAACAAGTTGCGTGCAAAGGTTGTCTCTTTGAAAAAGATAAATGAAACCCAATTTCGAATAATTACGAAAAAGATTACTCTTTTTAATATCTTTTTTTACTCGAAATGGACATTTTTTAGTTCATAATATGGAATATTTTTTTGGGGGGGGGGCGCATCAATTATGGACCATTGCCCAGACACAATGGGAAGGAGAGACAACTAACTAGAACCTAATTCGATTGGAGACAGCTGAAATAAAGGAACCAAGGACAAGAACAACAGACTGGGAAGGAAGGGACAAGATGTAAGACGCACAGTAAGGAGTGGGAAGTCCCAGCTTTATAAGGTGAAGATAGAAAAGAGAACGCTCCGCAGAAAGAGCAGAGCACTCGAAGAAAATGTGATCAGCATCACAGACAACTGCTTCATCTGGATGCAACGGACAATGAGGAGAGGGAAGCAAAGAGAAACGATAGCGTGAAGAGGGCAGCAGTGTGTGATTAAAGCGCAGGCGGACAATAGAGGAAATTATAAATCGTGGAAGAGAGGGAAACTCCGAGAACCATGGATGAGAAGGAAGTGTAGGTTGGATTGAAAGGTAGAAGGAACGATTGTTGGTAAAAGAAGAAGGGTACATATCCGACCAAAATCTGAAGTGAAGCTTCTTAATTAGGGGTAATAGATTAACAGCCGGGATTTTTTTAAAATAGAAGCGAGAACGAACAGCAACCTGAGCCAAAGCATCCGCCATTTCATTACCCTCGATGCTTCTGTGACCAGGAACCCACAGTAAGTCAATGTGTACAGAGTGATGGAAAGAAAGATTATAAATGAGAGATCGTATACGAAGAATGAAAAAGTCAGAAGAGGGAGGAGGACGCGGTGAACTGATAGCCTGGAGAGCACCCATGGAGTCAGAAATGATTAGATAGTCGGAGGACGAACGATTGGACGAGATATGTATGATCGCACGGAGGATAGCCATCAATTCGGCCGTAAAAATAGAACAGAAAGATGGGAGGCGAAAGGATTCGGAGAAGTTGGAGTCGGGAAGAATAAAAGACGATCCGACCCCACCGGGTCCTCTAAAGCCATCAGTAAAAACAAGTGCATGAGAAGGAAAAAGACAACTGACCGTACTGCGAAATTCCTGTTTAATGACGGTCCGAGGCATAAACTTAGAAAATTTAGGGAGAAAATGTACTTTGGGAGGGTGTAAGAGGTCGAAATAATTGAGTGAGAAGTACGGAAGATTATTGCTGGATATAATATGGGAGGAGAAATGGCTAAGACGTTGAGAAATAGGGGCTAAGATAGGGATTTTATTAGAAACAAAACGCCAGTTCTTGGCAATGTAAATGTAGGAAGGAATAAGTTGAGACGAAGTGAAAGGTAAACGTTTGGAAAGGAATCGATAGCCCAAATAAGACCTTCGAACTGAGAGGGGAGGTATGTTAGATTCCGCGAGCATTGCTGAAATGGGAGAGGATTTGAGAGCACCGAGGCAAAGACGGAGACAGGAGTTTTGTATTATATCTAATTTGGAAAGAAGGGATCTGGAGGCACAACCATAGATAAAAAAGCAGTAATCAAACTTGGAGCGAATAATGGATGTATACAGGGAAATGAGCAGATGAGGATCACCTCTCCATTTGGTTGGAGACAAGGATTTTAGCAAGTTCAGTCTTTTAACGGCAGAACAATAAAGGTGGTCAATATGCTCAGAGAAGGTCAGACGACTATTAAGGTAAATACCGAGATAGCAGAAGCAAATAACACGGGGACGAGAAACTTGATTCAGGGATAGGTTGACTAATGTGGAATTGTAGGGGGGGAGAGTAAAAACCATAGAAGAGGATTTAGAAGGAGAAACAGAAAGGTGAATAGAAGATAGGGACTGTTCAAGTGCAAACAAAGACGAATTAAGAGTTTCGCTGGCGTTTACCAAGTCATAGGAAGAGGAAAAAAGAAGAATATCATCCGCAAAGAATAAAGAGCGGGAGTTTAAAGGAAGAGATGCTACAGCAATGGTATATATATTGAAGAGGGTAGGGCTGAGGGGGGAACCTTGCGGAAGACCGCGGAAAACACTTCTTGTAGCTCGAAGCCACGGAGAAGAAATGTAGATAATGCGGTTTATCATAAGATTAATAGTCAGCGAAATGAGTTTGACTGGGAGATTAATTGCGGCCATTGCGTCTTTTAGACTAGGTAGATGAACGTTATCAAAGGCTGAGGATAAGTCGATAAAAGAAGCCAGCGTGAAATGCTTAAGTATGAAGGATTTATAAACGTGGGAAACAAAGGAGCTAATACAATCGGCAGGACCAATGCCTGGTCGAAAGCCAAACATGTTTGAAGGAAGTAAGTTGTTATGTTCCAGCCACCAAACAAGACGTTTATTCAGCGTGCCTTCAAAGAGTTTCCTGAAACATGATGCCAAAGAGATAGGACGTAAGGAAGCATTTTTTTTCGGGATGGGAATAACGATAAAGGAGTTCCAGGAAGACGGAGTAATGCCTCTGGATAAAAAGGAATTGAAGAGTTCAAGGAGAAACGCAAGTGACTGCTCAGACAGATTTTTAAGGACTATGTATGGAATACCATCTATACCCGGTGTAGGACTGGTACAGTTTAGAAGAACAGACTTCAATTCATTGATATTGAATGCAGATGTTAAAGGGTGCGGGGGAGAGCTCTGTACGGAAGGAAAAGAGTAAAGTTCATCAAAGTTAGGAACGTACGCGGGAGCAGTGGAGTCGACAAAAGATAATAAGCTATCACGAGTGAGATTAAGGTTAGACGGGTGTTCTGAAAACGGGGATTTGAACGCCTTAGCCATTTTCCAAATATGAGAAAGTGGGATGGACTGCTTTATTTTGGTTAATTTTTAACGTATAAGAACGGAAGGTATATTGATATAATAATGAATCACCTTGCACGCCTCTATTGGCTCGATATTGATAGAGGACAATGTATGTGCGCACAAAAAAACGTTAATAGCTAGCAGCGTGCTTTCAGAACGTATTATTTTTTCGTTGATTTTTTTAAAGAAATTTTTCAGATACATTCCTTGCAAATGTTAAAAATGTAACGCGCTGCTTATTGGAAATTTTAACTTAAACGTCGTCTTCTTATATTTTCTGAAATTAGATCGAAAACTTATTAAATGCTACTTAAAAGACGATACCGTTAATAATTCATCACCGCGTGATTTTCAGGTACGACAGTAAGAACTTCTCTTATTGCACAATAGTAGTCTGTATATCACTAGAATACAAACGGTTAGATTTATCATCGTTACTTCCATCGTTAGCGGCTAATTCAGTTATACATGAAGTACCAGGAATCAAACGTGCGATAACTTACGAGAATAATGGCCGATTAATATTAAAAACGGAAGGAACCTATGGTATATCGAAACTGTACCGCTACGAAAATCTGCTAGATTTAAATAAACTTTATTCAAACGACATACATGCGATAGCTTCAACGTATGGTATTGAGGCCGCGAATCGAGTTATTTCGAAAGAAGTCCAAGATGTCTTTCAGGTAAAAATATTTATGCGATGTAAAATTTATTTTAAAATTTCCTTAACGCGCGAGCATTCTAATTCATAAGAATACATAAATAGTGAATAAAACAATTTGCATTTGTTTTGAGAAGAACTTGAAACCCTTGTTCGTGTAGGCCAATAGAACGATTTCTTTTTATTGCGGTATCTACTTCGTATAGTCAACTATATATAAGTGTTGGTTGGTGATCATCTTTCCAGAGAGAGAGAGATGTCAGGTTTACCAAATTTATGAAAATATCTTTAATTTACTAAACTATTTTTGGCATCGTAAGGCGACTGTTTCAGCGTTGACAAACTCACACACGAACATGAGGAAACAATAATTTCTGGATGATCTAATCGGGGAATAATGAATTTTTACTGTTGTCCGATGATCGTTTATATTGATATTACTTATATTTAAACCAGTGCGATATTCGGCACGTGTACTTATCAGTTTTCTCTTGATATGCCGAAAGATAGCGGTGCTGCTAATCACGGAAAAATATAACTTTGAATTCTGAAGTAGTTGACCGTTCCACCTCATATTAGCGGAGAAAATAAATTTATCAAAATATATAAAAATGTAGATAGATTTTCAGTAAAACCACCTTTCGTTTCCTTGTTCGTTTATTTTTTTTTATATACAAATATTATTTTTGTATGTTTCGAGTAAAATTCTTAGCATAAAAAACGGTTGTCAAGAGGACGTTTTAAACTACATTAAAATATTAACGCGAAAGAAAAGAAAAAAATAACCCCGTGCAGCGGTTAACCTGCCTTTACGGACGCACACGTACACACCAAAGTGAAACCTAACGAAATGTGTAGTGTCCCTTAGTGTCCCTTTGGATAATTTTTTATTAGTATAACAAAGGCGATCGACTTAAAATACTATCAGTTTACCAAATTACCATAGAAATGTAATTTTGAATATGAAAAGCGATTACATGTTTTGATGTTTTTACCGCAGAAGTGGCAGCTTAAAATAAACAAATCGATTTTTTTTTTTTTTAAGCATAGAATATGGAGAATAATGTGATAAAAAAGTTGATTTTTAGCAAGAAAAAAAATTTAAGTATTAAAAATTGTAAATTAAAATGTTTTTTTTTTTTTAGAAAAATAAAAATACTGACTTCTAGATTTATTGTAAAAATTTAATAAAAATGCACTAAAAATTTAAAAAGTAATTATTCGATAAAAAATACATTTCAGAGTGATATAAAATGTGATACTATTGTAATTCTTATAGAAAATGAATACGTATTATTCGATAAAAAATATATTTCAGAGCGATATACCTTAATGTAATATTATTATTATTCTTATACAACATTAATACCTTAATTAGAGTAGGCACCGAATTCATATCACAATAATAATTAAAAACTGCAATAAAATAATCATTAAATTGTTTTTATATATTGTAATTTTAATTTGGTGCCAACTATAGTAAGTATTAATGTTGTATAAGAAGAATAATAATATCACATTAAGGTATATCACTCTGAAATATATTTTTTATCGAATAATTATTTTTCATTTTTTAGTGCATTTTTATTAAATTTTCATAGTAAATCTTGAAGTAGGTGCTTTTTTTTTTTTTTTTTTTTTGTTTTGAACACTCTAACATAAGATTTTTTTTTCTTCTTGTGTTGCCGTACTCCCTGAACGTTGATGGTTACCATAACGCGAACGTTACGCGGCGAAGCGGAGAGAACGCGTTTTTGCCGCTTGACACAGCTTGCTTTCCAAAATTGGACATCCCTGTCCCATTCGAGATGTTTCGGTACCATGACATGTAAAACCAACCGATTTGTCTAAACCCCTGAAAACCCATAATTCGTGAATTTCATCAAAGTCGCCGGACACGTTTCCG
Source organism: Icerya purchasi (assembly GCA_039619475.1). NCBI lineage: Eukaryota > Metazoa > Arthropoda > Insecta > Hemiptera > Monophlebidae > Icerya > Icerya purchasi. The sequence goes on from CM077115.1 coordinate 147,996,367, forward strand.
ATAATATACAATCGCAAATGTTATTAATTTTAGCTCATATTATAATATAAAGTGGTAAATATTTTGAATTCTAAATAATAATTTCTTTATTTTTAAATGTTAACGCGATCAAAATTTTATAATTTTATAATACTAAAACGGATGATAATATTTTATCATTTTAATGTTACACACACAGGTATATGGAATTAACGTAGATCCCCGACATTTAAGTCTAATTGCTGACTATATGACATTTGACGGAACGTATAAACCGCTAAACAGAACTGGAATGGATGGTTGTCCGTCGCCGCTGCAACAGATGACATTTGAGTCAACGTTAAAGTATCTTAGAAATGCAACAATCTCAAATTTAACTGATAGCATACAATCACCATCCAGTTGTTTGATGGTCGGTCAAGAGCCTAAAGTCGGAAGTGGTTTAACTAGATTATATTTCGAATGAACGCTCTCGTAATCAGTGAAATTTTGCTATCCGAATTAATGTGATAAAAATTACAATTCCGAACGTAAATTTAAAAATAAGTTACTTTCGTTAAATGTTTACCATTAATTTTATCTTAGAATTAGCTAATTAATTTTTATTGAAAGTTTTTTCTTTCGTTTTTTTTTTATAAAAGGTATTCTGTGTACTTGGAACTCCCCATAGTTTTTATTTGTTAAAAAAAAAATTAAAAATATACCATATGTGCATTATTGATGAGCAGTGTTTCAACATAAAATATAATACCCGGTTGAAAAGTGAAAAAATCGTCAGAGGAGTCGATTTTTAAAAAATTATGAAACTACATGGTAAGGAACGCGATAAAGAATAAAATTAACCACACGAAATGCGTGAAAAAATACGAAAAATCTACTAAAATTTGTTCCATATTCTATATAAGCTTGTTTCAGAAGAAAATAAATTTGGATCAGAACACATTTAATCACCTTATACCAATGGCGGATACAGGGGGGAAGGGGTGGAATAGGGGATATTTCCCCTTCCAAAGAACCAAAGCCTCTATGAAAAAATTTGTTATAACAGAGAAACTTAATTTATACTACTCGTATAAAGGATTTGTATGAATTTTACCTACGGATTTAATTATAACTAATATTTAATACTATTTTCTGGTAAAACTATTTATGTTCCTTTTTTATTCTATTTTAAACGCAACTATCGTTAATCTTTTGCCACTTTTATCTATTTCTAATTTTTATTTTGCAATTTTAATTAAAAATAGTTCAATGAGAAATATATATTATATTTAAACTTGCTCACGAACAAAGAATTCGGATCGGATTACTAACAAAAATAAAAAAGAGTTAAAGTCTAATAAAAATACTATCTTTCTTACTATTTCTAAACTATCATATTTAAGGTATAATTTTATAATTTCGTTTCATTTTTTATCCCTAAAAGTAAAACAGAAGTTAAATTAAAAATTGGGTAAGCATTCAGATAGACGACACCAGTTCATTTTCATAACTTGTGTTAGTTCACCCAATGTGAATAACGGCGAAAATGAGCGAATTAAAATTACGAATACGACGTGAAAAGAAGCGAAGTAACGTAACGATCATACAAGAAATAGAGCGAAAAATGAAATACCGATAAGAGAATATTTTAAAAATAACGAACCTACTCTAAATTATTACATTTAACCGTGAGTAGCCTATGACATGCCAGGAAATAATACTTTGTAAAGAAATAAAAAAGAAAAAAGAAATAAAGTGTAAAAACCTGAAAAACGAAAGAACCCGATGTTTGATGTAAAATTTGATGGCATCTTCTTCCGTATATGCCATCAAATCGAAATAGACGGGCTTACGTGCCACGTCGCACAATTCAATTTCCATGACCCAAATCAAGTGCAAAGTGGCAGCTAGAACGGACGGAAATTCAAATGAGAGAATATGAAAACAGTAATACCGAAAAGAAAAATAGTTTAATAAAATAGAGTAATGATGAAAAATTACATACCTTAATATAGTGAATCCGCTGGTACTGGAACGTAAATTCAAATGAGAGAATATAAAAGCAGTCAGACGAGAGTAGTAGAAAGTGGCAGCCAGTAAATAGAAATATAATTAAAAAGAAAATAAACGAGCCACCAAACCAAGTAATTAAAAATAAATTAAAAAGAAAATAAACCAGCCACCAAACTTGTAAATCAAAATATAACAAAAGAAAATAATCAAGCCACCAAACCTGTAAATCAAAATATAACTAAAAAGAAAATAATCAAGCCACCTAACCAAACTAATAATAAAAAGAGTAAATTTGAAATATTTTAAAAACAGTAAATTATTAAGATGAACTAAATGTAGCGCTATGAACTGTTAAGACGGAAAACAAACTGGTACCGCGTAAATGAAAATTTACCAAAAATTGTAATAATTAGGTATTTTTAAAACATTTTTAAATTTCTGTAGAGGTCACTATTTGATTTTCTTTATGAAACAAGGAGTATTTCTCAAATCTACTGCCTACTGTAGAAGATTTTGCGTAATTATATAATTCCCCCCCCCCCAAATTTTCCTTTTGGATCCACCCCTGCTTATACATATTTTCGATAAGATTATATTAACTTCGCACCATCTTTATATCAAGAGCTACCCTGAATTAGCTTAAAAATTATGTAAAATCGGTAACGCCTTTTATAATGATAATAAGAAAATAATTTTCAATTATTTTCAGCTGTTACGAAACATGATTTATTTGCTAACTGACTTAAAATTTGCGTTAAACGGCCAACTCTTTTTTTATAAAAAGTTCACCTGTGTGTGTAAGGCATAGTCTCTTCAAATGAAATAGAGTTTCCTTAGAGAAAAAAGTCATTCCCTCCGTCGCCAAGAAGCCGTTATAAACTAGGTTGACAATGACACAATACGATTTTTTTTGGAATAAAATTTTAAAAAAGAACCACCCCTATTATAATCGAAAATGATCGGCAAAAAACTTCCAAAAAATTTCCTTTTTCGTTAAATTTGTCCTTTTAGAAAAAGTGATCAATTTTTCAAAATAAGGAGGCATGTTCTTTGAATTTTAAGCTATTTCTACATCGAGTACCGGTGAAATTGGTTCACGACAATTTTGCCGAAAAGAAACAGTAATCAAATAAACGTATTTTTGGATTTATAATGTTAGTTCGAAAGTTTAAATAAGCAAAATGTTTATTCTAAAGTTCTTTAATAAAGAGTTATTGACTCAAAGAGGAACAGAAAAATTCACGATTATCTTCGGACGATAGCCCAGCACCATAGGACAAATCCATCGAATAGTCAACATCGTAAACGGTAGTTTCGAGAACAAGAAATATTGTGCTGCAGCGTTCCTTGATATAGAGAAAGCATTCGATGAAGTATGGCACGTAAGTTTTTATTGTATAAACTGAAAAAAAAATTTGCCTCATCCGTATTACGTGTCGTTAAAATCATATCTGACTGATAGATACTTTCTGGACAAATGGCGCTTATTTTTAGATTTAAAAATTCTAGTGCACTGCAGGGTAGTACACTAGTCTCAGTATTATATCAGATATACCCAGCCGATTTTACAGCCGACAACGATAACGCAACAGCAATGTTTGCTAACGATACAGCAATAATATCGACCAATAATGGCCATGCCGATGCGACAGGACTCCTTCAGAATTATCTTGATTTAAATTATGGAAAGTTAAAGTAAATGAATCAAAATCTTTGAAAATATACCGATAAAACTGAATGAAAAAATAATTTTCACAACAGAATCAGTAAAATACTTAGGCTTTCACTTGAATCAACGACTAGCTTGGAAAAATTATATCCTCCCGAAAAAAAAAAAAACAATTGGATCTGAAATACCGCAACTTGACTCCGTTAATGAAGAAATATTGTTCTTTATCAATCGAAAATAAAGTCCTATTATACAAAACTATTCTACAAACCAAATATGGGCATGCAGTATTGAAATCTGGGAAGTAGCCAGCAATTCAAATATAAAAATCATCCAGCGATTTCAGGCAAAAGTTCTGTTAAGTATAGTTGGAACACTGTGATACGTTCGAAACGATAATCTACATACTGTTCTTCATATGTCTACTGTAAATGAATCCATAAAAAATCACAATTTTAGATATATCCAACGATTACAACACCATGCCAATATCCATCAGAAGCCGATCTTACCGATAACAGCGTGCACTTCAGATGCCTTAAAAAACACGTACTCCGATGGAATTGAAAAGTCGATCTTAAATTATAGTTTTGACCTATTTTATGCATTACTCAAAAAGAGAATAGCCACCATTGGGTAGTGTTCTGTATATCGTAAAAACGTAAATAATATGTCAATGCCGCTTATTGTCTACTTAGGACAGATCGCATGCGTGAAAAAAAAAAAAAAATCTCTAATTATGCCGCGTTTACAAAAATTTGATTGCTATAAAAGAAAAAACACTTCATACAACTTTGAAAACCAAAAAGGGAATAGTAATGTACGCAACTAACCTTCGACTTTCAAGATAAAACAAGGTCAGTTGAGCGTGATGTTTCATGCGCGGAGGACTCCCCGTATGTTGTTAAAGACAATCATAATTTACATTTACATAATACTAAATTCAAAACAAAGATATTAAATTTTTTAAATTTGTAATATCGCTTATATTTTTCATTCAGTACTCCTATGAACGTGTACTTTTATGTGTTTAAAAATTGTTGTGACTTTTTAATTCTTTTTCAAAATTTTTTAAACCTAAGAAGCTTCGTTCATGATTTCATAATCTCCAAGTTTGATTATTTTATTACATTATATTATACCCGATACTGTACTATGATGAGTTGACTTCTTTAAACAACAAAATTTAAAAAAAACAAATATATATATATATATATATATAAATACAAACAACAAATGCGATCACTACATATTATAATCAAAACCGTAAATAATAAAAGAAACTTCAAAGAATATATATCACTAAATAAACTTGTTAAATATGAATGAAAAAAAAAAAAAAAAAGATAAAAAACGAATAATTTTTAAGTGACGGAGAACTACTGGTGTATAACATTTTAAATATGGTTGGCTATATATTAAATCAAAATAATAAAAAAAAAAACATTCAATAAAAAACTCGGCCAATTTGTAATATTAATCATCTTCATCTCCTTTTTACTCCTTACGGAACTCATAAATATACCTAAAGAGCACTCATGGAGTACAAAAGGAAATAAGAAACAGATGACAGCAATATTTAAAGTTGAATCAATGGCCAACTAACTTGGATCTATCATAGTGTATACAAGGAAATTAAGCAAGAAAAAGGGGGAGAAAGGAAAAAAAAAATAAAAAATTCTGCCCCGAATCTTCTCACTTTCCTTCCTTTTTATTAGGAAAATAATTAATTAATATGTATATTATTAGAGAGGAGGCAGCGTAGTAGCCTAGTGATTAAGGTGGTTGGCTACTAAGTCAGAGGTCACGGGTTCGAGACTTGTCTCGTCCCGGATCCAAATCGCTCCCAAGCCTACCCAGCTTGAAATAATTGGGTACCAGAGAAATCTGGGAAAGTAAAGGCGGCCGAGAGAAAGGAACTGGCCCCCCTACTCTCATTAGTGCCGTTGGGCTTAGTACATTGTGAACCTTAACTTCACAATCCCAACGCCCTGTCAAGGGTATGGAACTCACTTTACTTTTTACTTTTATTAGAGAGGAAACAAGAAAGAGAATCAGCAAAGGATGTAGAGGAAGCAATGTTGTTTAAAGAGAGGAACTCTAAGACTGCTATTGAAATATTTTCAATTAAGGGAGAAGGAGCCAAAGAGGGAGAGTTTGGAAAAGCTGAGGATACAAGATTGATATCAGTAAGATTTGCGGGAGCACAACTTTCTGAAGTAGAGTTAGGCAAAGGAGGGATGGATTTGTTGAGAGCTCATACATTAGAGGGAGATGGGATACGGTTAGATGGAAGAGGATGGAATTGGGGAGAGGAATAATAGACAGGTTTAGAGTACTGTTTTTTGTGGAACGTAGGCGATTTAGGACGAAGGGGAGAATTAGAAAGAGAGAGAAATGATGATGGAAACTTGATAAGATTATAGTGGGAAGAGATTGGCAAAGAGGCTTGGTCGGCAAACGAAAAGGCATGAGTGACTAAACTGTTATTTTTGGCAAGTAAAGCCTCTTGGAAAAAGATATTTTCGAAAATCGTTATGCGCTCGATCTCTTTTTGCCTAATCAACTCAGGGCAAGATCGATCATAGGCACAGTGAGGGTCTTTGCAATTATGGCAGATGGGAGGATCCTGTAGGCATTTACATTCTGAGGCTGAATGCTTGAAAGCGCAGTGAGGACAGATATATACGAGAAACTACGGCAGTGTTTTGCAATGTGTCCAAAAAGAAAACATTTTGAACACTGCGTAGGAGAACGGACGCTAGGGGAAACAAAAACGTAATTTGTAAATTGAAACAAATTCAGGAAGGGTAGTATTACGGAATTTAAGCTCGACAAAGCGGATAGGAACTTTAGAACCTTCAGAAGAACGGTAAATTCGGCGAACTGAGGCAATAGGGATTGATGAGTCAATTCCTTCAGTAATTTCATCCTCGGAGAAGGACGGATGGACGGCTGAAATGATGCCCATTCTAAAAAGAACACCGTTATTTAACGTAAGCTTTAATATTATGAGACGCAAAAAAATTCGGATGAGCTAGAAAAGAATTTGCGGAAGAGACAGAAGGAAATTTAATTGAGACACGGCCCCTACTTTGAGGGACAATGCTATTACAGGAAGAGGATGCAGTGTTAATTAGCCCGGCAAGGGTATGAAGATTTCCGAGGTTTTTCTCTGAGGAACAACTTTCTACGTAAACGGTGTAAGGTCATGAATGGTCGGAGGCAGACATCAAATTCTCTTTAATGTTGCTATTATTATAATTATTATTATCATCGTTTCATTTTATTCCCAGAATGATCTTTCCGGTATTTATTACAGTTATCGTAATCATAATCGAGTCACTGCTGCTTACTTTTATTATTCTAATCTATATTATCTTATTATTTTTACTGTTTTATTGGTTTAGGAATTTTCGGACTATGTTACATGTGTTTAGAATAACCGATTTTTGTTCTTTTGTGCGCATATATATTTTGGAATCTAAAGAATGTTTAATCTTTCTATGAAGGAGCTCACAGTTATTCCTGTAACTGATAGTATTAATGGTACACTACCATAACTTTTTGTTGTTTCCAAATCTGGCTTGATTTCTGTTGCTAATGGTGTACATTTCATTAGTTTGTCATTATTTTTCTTCTCTACGTTGTTATCATTAGGTACCGCGATATCTATTAAGTATTTCTTGTTTGTTAACTAATATTATACCTGGCCTATTTACATTTACTGTATGATCCCTTAATATTGCAAAACTCTTTTTGGATTTTATTTGTAATATGGCTGATTATCGGTTATTAAACTGTATGTTTTTGATATTACACTCGATGAATTATTATTTTTGTTACATTATTGTGTCTTTCTGTATATATTCTGTTGCTAGTAGTAGGTAACAACCTCCTGTTATATGCTTTTAGGTTTCCCCCTTGTTTGGTGGCATTTTCTACACTGATCGTTTTGGATATTTTTATCTTTAATTATACATTTTTGGATATTACTTGATCCTGTATAGTGAGTACAAAGTCTTCCCGTTTCTACGTACAATTTTCCCTTTTTGAACTAGGTGTACGTTAAATCTTTTCTAATTCCTTTGGTATTTATGATGTTTGGATGTTTGCCGTGTATTACTTTACTAATCCATTTTTCTTTCTTTTCCTCTATTGTATTAATACTGTTTATTTTTTCTTCTTTATTCGCGAGATTAAGTGATGTTAAATTTCTATCTGCTTCGACTATTTCTTTGTGTAGTGGGTGTTCTTTGGAGTGAAAGTATTTTATAATACTTTTTATTTGGCTCTGATGAAGTGCTAAGACGTCTATTAGACCTCTGCCTCCTTTTCTTGGTAAATTTATTTGTTCTATACACGAATTGGGGTGTAATCTTCTTTAATTTGTTAGTATTGTTCGTATCAATCTATTATCAAGATACATAATAGACTGTCCAAAAAATACTGAGACTTTATTTAACGTGGTGGTCACTCAAATATAATTTTTAAATTTCCGGTTTTCCTGGTCTAAATTCTCCCGATTTACTGATTACTAGAACAGTACAAAAAGATTTTTTTTTTTTTTTTTTTGTTACTATAGTTAATGGTTGTCGTGATAACCTAGTTGCTCGAGCGCTTGACTTCCGTTACGGAGGTCACGGGCTCGATCCCGAGCGACGACGATCTTGTTACAAGAATTAAATAAATAAATAAATAATTGCTAATAATCACGTGGTGGGCAACGGCAAACCACCACGTATACCATCATATGCGCGCTAGTTCAGTACACACAGCAGACACACGCGGGACTGCACAAACGATTTCCAATCAGTTCCGGGTGTGGTCTTGCGTGTAGACATTTGTGCTGCATATAAACAATTGCCATAAGCGCTGCCTATTCAGTACAACTAGAATGTACAAATAGGTAGTCACGACGCTCGGAGTCGAGCGATACGACTCAGATGATGACTATAGTTAATATTTGACCGCCGTAGCGTATGTTATACGAATAAAACAGAACTTTGTAATTTTCATTTAAAATAAAGTACATTAAGAAATGCATTAATTTTTCGCTTCAAATGATTTTTTCTTATTAAAAATATTCGTTTTGGCTATTTTTACTTTTTTCCCTGGTTTTATAGCAAAATTCCAGGTTTTTCCCGGTTGGGTATCCCACCCTGTTTAAATACAGCAAACAAAGCTTTGCGAAGCAAGTAAAGCAAACTATTAGCTAATGATAGAGCGCTCTCCAAGCTCGATCCAACAATTTCCCGCCGTGCTACAGGCGTTTAAATAAAAGCATAACCGTACATCTTATGAAAAATTTTATTTTATAAAAAAAAAACATTCCAAAATCACTAACGAGCAGCGCGCATTAGTAGACTGGCATCCATGTACACGTATGGTTTATTCTGTCCTTTGCGAACAAAGCTGATTCGGTTATACGTTATCACTTCGCAGTAGCCATTTAACTAAATGTTGTCGCGAAAGCTGTAGGTTTTTCGAGTTCAGGTTTTTTGTAAAAATGGACAACAAAGAGCAACGCTGTGTAATAAAATTTTGTGCGCAGCTGAAAAAACGGCTACAGAGATTATGACGATGTTAAGCAAAAAACCTACAGCACGGAAGTTCATGTCGGTCGTCAAGTTTTTACCGGTACAGTGCGTTCAATATGGGTCGAGAATCTACGATACTTTTAACGTAGAACGAACTTTGTTCAACAGCTTTTTCTAAGAAAAATGTCACCATGATACCGGCTATCATTCATGAAGATCAGCATTTACAACGCAGAAAATTCACAAATGGCTCAAAATACTTGAAAAAAAAAAAGAATTTTCTTAAAAGTGCGGTAATCATCAACGAAATTAGCTGTACCATTTGGACTATCCCTTCATTCGTGATGAAAGTGCAACGTGAAAAATCTCCAATTTCCAAAGATCAAAAAAGGTTGAACAAACCGCTGCTACAGGAAAAATGATTGTTATTTCATTTTTCGATTATCACGATGTAACTTATCAGCATTTTGTATCCAAAACGACTGTGAACGTTCTTTATTACTGCAATATTCTTCGAACATTGCAGAAACACATTACGAAAAAACAGACAACTATGAAAAAGGACTTTATTTTACACAAATAATAATATACTAGCTGTTGCCCACATATTAATAACTGTGTAAATCTTTCATTTTTTCTCTTTTTAAGTGAATGTATATTTTCACTAAAAATTTATTTTCTTTATTAAGTCTTCCGGGAGGGGAGAGCATATTACAAAAAAAAAATCTAAGTCCATTTTACAAAAACAAACCACAATAGTTAGAGAGGACCTAAGATTTTTAAAAGTAAGTAATATTTCTAGTATTAAAAATATTGAGCGGTAATCGTTATGCAGCATTTTCACGCTGCCCGAAATGAAGAACGGCTAATAGAGATGATCCGTACGCCGCAAAATAAAAAACGGCGACCAAGTAATGCGCGCTGATTAGTGGAGCGTATAAAATGTGTTGAACTGCAGCACTGCGATACTCACGTGAACCAACTCTGCTGGAATCAGAACATTGAATAACCGCTGACTGGTGTCGCTCTGAAGACATGAATGATGTGTGCAAAATGTTGGTTGTGCCGGAACAGCCAGTATGAGAAACAAATTTGATTTTCTGCCATTCGCATCGCATTCCAGGTTAAAAATGATTTACTTAGAACAATTGAAATAATCGAAATTAATATCGATAAGCTCGACATACGAACCAGGGCGACGTGAAATTGCGTTCGGGTTGTGCTAAAAAGCCGAGCTGAGATGCCGAAACAAATGTAAATTACCCGAATGAAATAGCTCAATGCCGCGGTAGAAAATTAATCGAGAGCGGTAAAGGCGGAATTAAACAAAATACCAATTTATATAATGAAATTATACAATATACTTAGTTCACCAAGAAATTAATAAACGTTAACTTACCATAGTAAACATCTTATTTTTATATTTAATTTGTATTTTTATCATGGCAATCATTTTATTTAATTCAATTTTTTTTTTTATTTCATCGAATGCATTTTACCTTTTAATTTTCCACGCGGCATTGACAAAAACCTCCATAGCTCGACTAAATCACTCCAGAAACTTAAAAACCTGCCGTAAGGATCAGTCAATCCGTCGGTGGAAAGCTGAACAAAATCGATTCGGGAATTCTTAAGATTAGCTCTCATAATACAAGCAGAAAAATTTTCTGGCTTTCATTTTTATAGACTCCCCATATTAGTTCATATGCGAAGTTTACAGATGAATAGCTTCCACTGACTGCACCATTTTTTTACTTCTTTAAACTAGTAATAATCAGTAATTATATTTTTGTTAAAATCGCTAGACTGAAAACTACAAATACACAATTATGACAATGACTTACATGGCAGATAATAACGTTACATAAGAATGTTTCAAAAAAAACAAAAAAAAAAAAAAAAGACAGAACAGCAGTAATTTTGCAACTGTTATTTAGAACTTTATTTTATTATTTAATCATTTGATTTTTCTTTGAGCACTACTGAGTAAGTACTCCGCTAATTTAAAAATAATATTAACCACGTTTTTCTGAGTAAATGAAGTTTAGGTATATTTCTAGTTCCGGTGATACAAACAACAATAAAGAAAAAAAAAGACAATGAAAATGAATTTTCCTAGATAAAGAACACGAAAAGATTGCAAACAAAAACATAATAAAAAAATCCGCGGTGAATTTATCAATTTCGATGTACCTCTATGGTTCGTTAAATTTCATTTATTCACGCGTATACGCAGCAATACTGCAAAATATATAAAAGGCAAATGCACAAAATGATTAATAAAATAATGTCAAATATAAAATGCAGAAACTGACACGTATTTCACACAAAACTTTTATTTTCTGTTATTGAAGTTGGATTTTACATGAAAAAGTAGCGGTAGTAAAAAATAATAGCACGTCTTAATTTTGAACAATTTTAAGGAACGAGAATTTATATATATATATATATATATGTGTGTGTGTGTGTGTGTGTGTATGCGTGCGCGTGTCACTTTAATTGGAAATAATCATAAATCAGTATTATTGAAATATCATAGAAAAAATAGTTTTAAAACTGCCACTTATAGCTTTGACAATTTTTAGTATTTCGTTTACGTATAATACACGGCATCAAAAAATAAAATAATTTATATAGAAAAAACAAACGTTGATAAGCAGTGCGATTTGTATATTGAAAGCTATTGTAACACTAAATATCAAATATTCAAAATTTGTAAACCTTATATGATTATATCTAATATATATATATATATATATATATATATATATATATATATATATATACACACGCACATAATAGCTTTTTTTAAATATTTTCTATTCAATTTTAGAAGCGAATAATACAATTTATATATTTACGTTCTTAATATTTAACCCTATTTTTCCTATTTTCACATCAAAAAACAATGTTTTAGATTCTATATCGCAAATTTTATCATTAGTTTGCTATAATAAATTTAATATAATTACTCTTAATGAGTATGGTATTATTTATGTCACAACAAATTTAATTTCGTTGTATTCGTTTCTCAAATCGATTCAAAGATAATAATAAGTAAAGCCTTTAAATTATATCATAATTATTTATTTATTTTTAACAATTCAATCTCAGTATAAACATGAATGACTTGACTATTTTCATATAAAATTGCAAGAAAGAAAAATATTGAGAGTTATTTTACTGAATACAGGAGTTCGTCTCTAAAGCTACCTATTTTTAAACATAAAATCTGAATGAGTTTAACTGAAAGCGTATCAAATAATTAGAATACCAGGATCGAAGTTTCTCATTTCTTAACAATAACAGAATGAGTGAAAAACGAGTATTATAAAACTATTATTTAACAGTTACAAATGATTGTATTTATAAATATTAGTTTAAGAGTGAAGAGAATTTTTTAACTGCAAGAAATATTTCTTAACAATATCAAAATATTTTAAAGCAAAAACTACTAATAAATAATTCAATGACCATATCACTTTGATCTTAATATTATCAATATTCTTGAAACATTTGTAAAAAGTAGTAGTACACTGAAATGCTGTTAGTGTGATTAATTTTCTTTAAAGATTTTACAAACCTGCTATTGTACTGTGATGTAACATATTAGAAAAAATATGGTGTAATTTTAACAATAAACAGTTAATACTCCATTAATTGTACTATATCAAGGCGGTGTTCACGGGGGGAATTTGGGGGGTTAAACCCTCCCCATGAGAACTGAAATAGTTATTATAAATACACAGAAATCTGAAAAAATTCAAAAATTTAAAATAAATATTAATCTTTTAGGGCGTCCCTACCTTAAAAAGAGAAAACAAAAAATATGCTCCATATTTTTAGGTACTTCATTAATGTTTTTTTAAGGCAAAATTTTTTATTACAAAATCAATAACATATGTAATTTTTATTAATGTTTATACGGTAATTCAATTATATAAATTATTAATATATAAATCAAAATGATGAAAATGATTAATAGTATGCATATTAGGGAAAAATATATTGTTATAAAATATGCAAAAAAAAATTTCAACCCCCCCTCCCTTAAAATTCTGGGCACGAGCTTGTACCATATATATGTATAATATATACTTAAGCTCTATTAATGCTAAAAAAAAGCAACTTCAATTTTTTTTTTTTTTTTTTTTTTGTAACCAACAAGAAAAAAAGTAGAGATTAAACCGATCAAAAAGTAATTTACATTTATGAATTACGGTTCATTTAACTAGATCTTTCAAGAATTCAATATTGTATTTGCCAATAAAATTTAACTAACTTTTATTGCAGAAATTTAAAATAATGTTTTCACAACTATTGAAAAATGTATATTATTTTTTAAAAATTGATATATTTCACATGAAAGGTTTTATACCACATTCTGATTTGATATTTCTGTGTATATTACTGACAATATGTAAAATTAACAATTTCATATGATACATAGATTTTTTAATAATAATGGAAAAACTTAGTTATTGCAGATTGTGAAGAATTTCAATACATTACCCAGTAATTTCATATAATCTCAAAAAGTAATGGAATTCTCTACACATAAATTTAAAAGTACAACAATATTGAAATAGTTCAATTGCAAAATATTTAAAATTTAAAAATTATCACTGCACATTTTGAAAAAAGTATTCTAAATATATGCTACAATATAACCTCCTGTTCTATTTAAGCCAAAATATATAAAACAGTTCAATTGTAAAAAGAATAGATGCAAGCCGAGTTCAATTTTATCTGTTCAAGCGATCATTTATATAGTTATACATATGTGTAAGGTCCTTGTTAACAATATCGAATTAAGTAGCCTAGCAGCTTTAAATTATAAAATGAAATACATTTTTAGATGTATTTTAAAATAATATTAATGTTGAAATGTTTCATTTTCTCTGTATCAATACAAATAAGAATAAAAACACAAAACAAAAATTATATTATTATGTATATGCCTTCTAGTATACAAAAGGAAGACTAAAAACAGTAAAAAAAATGGCATTATGTAAAATGAATTAAATAACTAAATACAAGTAAATAGTTGTAAATAAATAATGGTATATAAATGAATCACATTACAAATTTAAATAATTAAAAAATATATAATAATTCACAAATATACATTATGAAATTACTGAATTTACAAAAACCGACATTTTTTTTGTCAGTTAGATCGTAATTGTGATATGTAACCACAATCATTGGCTAATTAATTGTAAGTATAGTAATTTCATAACCTATATGTGAAGAATTATTGTATATTTTCTGTTTTGTGTTTTTATAATCATTTGTGTAAATATACAATTCAGTTCGATATTTTACTACTACATATGTATACATAACTTCTCATGTAAATAATTCTTTGATCACTTTTTGAGTATACATGTTTGAAGAAATATCGAAGGATGTGAAATCAAAGTATTTTATAATGTTTTGGCATTTGATATAATACTGAATAATTTTAGACGATATATTAAAAAAGTCAATATTTTTCCTCATTACATGTTATTTTGGCAATATGTGAAATTTGTGGATCCATATATTGCATAGAATAATACACAATGGGTAAAAAAAAATACATGGCAAGTATATTGTGCAATAATTTAATACTAAAAGAGACCAGTAAATTCCTAGGAAAGTATATCATTTCTGGTATTTCCAATGACCAGTTTATTTCAAATGTGCTCCAGCCATTGTTCAATGATTTCTGCTTTATATTATACTTAGTTGTAGAATTTGAATTTCAATATTATTACTTCTAACTGTGTAGAAACAAACTTGGTGATTTTTTTTTTAGTTAAAAGTAAATTTAAACTAACACAGCTTTGTATAGCTACAACAGAAATAACTTGAATAAAGCATGTAAGTTTATCTATATGTTAAATCAAAATGATATATTAAAAATGTCTTTTAAAGTGTTACATACATACAATAAAGGTTGATTGTAAATGTTAATTTTTCAAAGATATCTTTATTTCATGGCAACATGCTTTAAGTAAATCCCCCGAAAATTTCCATTGCTAGGTTCTAAAAAAATAACAAAATCGTGCCTAATTTGTATAAGTAGCATAATAGTTACAAGCAAAACAATGTGCGCTCTATGAAAATGTTGTAGGGATTATTAAGAGTAAAAGAACATACACTACACATGTTCAGAAATGTATAGAAACTTGACCCTGCGGTAAATATGTTAAAGTTAATAAAAGACTGAAGTTCAAAATGATTATAAATTATTAGTTTATTACGATCTAACAACTCGCAGTAATTAAAAATATAAAAAACACTAATATCACTTTAGTTCAATTTAACGACAAAAATGGAGAAATTCATAGAGTACTCGATAAAATGCAAAATCGGTACCCTTTAAAAACACTTTCGGTGATGAACATAATCCTCTTAACCCCCTTAATGTTCTGATATATAAGACAGTACATGAAGATTTTTCCAATGATACTAAATTAAAACAATAAAAAGGGAAAGTACATCGAAAGCCCAAGAATTTTTTCCTGAAAACAACATAGTGACAAAATAGTAATGGAAATTTCTGTCAATATTTTCATATTAGCAATATAAGCACTAAAAATAATATAATCCATGGAAATTTTTAATGACGTAAAGAAAGATCATCGTTGATCATTAAAGGAAAAAAACAGACGATGTAGCTTAAGTCTGTGACAATGAGCAAAGAAGGTGCAATGGTCTATGTGAAAGTTATGACGTCAAAGGAAAGTTCGGAAACAAACGATTTTATATCAATTTAACAACAAATTTATTTTTCATTTTAATTTCCAATTTTACATTTAAATTGAGTCTTTTCTAAAAATTACACTTTTTAAATGTCATTGCCAATAATAGCTGAAAAATTATTATGTATTCATTTCAATGAAACTTACAAGGTTGTTCCTTTCAGTCTTTATAAAAACTCTATTTTTATTATTATAAAAGTGTGAAATTTTTATTAAAAAATTACATTTCGAACAGGTTTATTTTCCCTATTTTTTTTATTTAATAAAAATGTTAAAAATCGGCTACTAAAAGTTTTCCTTAATAGGCTGTTTAAATTTTTACTCAGTTAATATGGAAGTCTTGATATCATTACTAGCACCATAAACGCTCAACCTTATTGTACTGTTTGTCAAAAATAATTCAAAATATTTAAACAGTTTTTTTGTAAATTTTCTTTGGAGCACGTATTGTTTTCTTTACTTTAAATTTTTTGATTAATAATTAATTACATAAAAAACAATAAGGAAAATGCTTTTTTTTCTCTCTTTAAAAGTGTATGTAAACCGTTAAAATACTATCTTTTTTTGTTTTGTTTTTTTTAAATAAACAATACTGAAACACGGCACAAAATATTAATTGCGACATAAATCTTAAAAATAGTTTTCTAATCTAAAGATTCATCTTATAAAATACAACTACTATATTATTTTTAAGCGTGTAAATAGGAATCTCTGATGATGTAAATACCATATCTATGTACCTTAAAATTTTAGTGTTTTTCTTTAAAATTCCCAACATGTCTTTAAATTTGCATATAACATCTGCTTTTGGAAAGAACATTCAATACCAACATTATGTTTACGTCGTTGGAGAAAACATTGATAAAAATAACATCGCGTAGTTGAGTAATAATTGTAAAATTTTATGATTTACATTATTATCTGCTAAGACTGAGTACAATTTTCTCAATTCGTACACTATAAAATAAAATTTAAAAACAAATTAAGATAATTTTTTCGTCAGCGCTTATCTATAAAATAATTATGAATATTCAAAATGATGATTAACAAATTAAAACAAATGCAAAAAAGATCACACATATAAATTGCAACTATGTGGCAACGGGGCATATTTTTTCATACGACGAATAACATATATTATTTCTAAACACATTTACCGTTACTTTGTTGACATATATTTTTTAGCAAGAATAGTATCTTTTTCACAGAATTTAGCGAGATTTTTATAGGTACAACTACAATAAAAAAAAAAAAAAAACAGATTTAGTACAGAAAAGATATAGTAATAAATTAAATAATACATGGCAAGAAATAATAGTTAATATAAAAAAATTCACCATCTTGTTTTATTTCTTTTCAACGCCCTCATTTCAAAAATATGCCTCGTTTATAAACGAATAAATATTAAATATCAAACACATTAACTTTTCAGGGAGAAAACAAAAACAAACAAACCAAAAAATCGAAGTCTAAACTGTATCTAGTGTATCAGTCAAATATGCGATTCCAATAGCCTCGGAATAATATGTTTTTTCTATTTCCAAATTTACTACGGATGCGATCACTCGAATTCCCTTGTTTTCCCATCGTTCTACTATACTCCTAAATATAATAATAATAATAATAATTGTATATAACAATATATAAAATTAATTTCGAAAATCCAGAAACACCTGTGAACGCGAAGGAAACCTACAAATTTTAAAAAATCCATCGCGTTGTTTAATTTGATTGATAATGACTACACTAATAAATAGGTGGTTTACAATCTTGATTAAGTACAACGAGACTTAAAATCTTGCAGTTCTCAATCTGCGTCACATTTCAGGAGAGCAAAAAAATGTGTCTAGTATCCATAACAATCACCACATCAAATTAATAAGTTATGTTTTGGATAAATTATTTTCACCTTTTAAAATTTTTTTACTTAGATGTTGTTCATTTTACGAGAGTGTAATATTTTTCAGTTACCTTACGTTGCGATTAACAGCTTCAGTTTGAATAATCACCTCGATCACTCACATCATAAAAAATTTAAAAAAATAAAATAAATAAATTTTAACTCTCAAAGTTATCTTGAACTTCTGAAAATCGTTTCAAAATAAACTAAAACAAATCACTTCGCAAAGTAGAAAAAATGTCATTTGGTAAAATAAGAAAAATAACATATTTTACTATTTGGTAATATTTTCAGAACATAAAATTATAAAAATGAACAGTTCACAGACGGAAAAAGTGACATGCACATAAAAATAGTAACAATTTTTTTTTCTGCAGAACGACTTTTAGTTGAAATATAATCACAAAAAATCAAAAACGAGTTAACGTAGCTGAATATGTTGTATCTGATGACAAAAACAAACGAAAATCACAAAAACGATTTTAAATCCTTTCCAAAAACTACAAATAATTTAATGTTAAAAAACAAAACTAAGAAAAAAGTTAGAAAATGCGCTAACAGAGCTTCTAGTTATAATACTGTCCGATTGAAAGTGTCGAAAATAGGAATTTTCCATATATGTCGTTTGTAAGCGAGCTGCACAGAAAATCACTCATTTCTATAGTAGATTCAGCACTAAAAATAGCATGAAAAGACGATTTAATAAATCAAAGTAAATTACGAATAAGTAAAAGCAGTTCAGTTACGACCGTCACTAATCATAGAAAATAACAGTAATTGCCTTCCTAAGAAAATAAAGGGTTAAAAATATATAAAACATCACGTTCACATACATAATCACAAAAAAAAAAAAATTATTCATTATGGAATTTTACATTTTCTCACTTCTGTTTTCAAAAATAAATCAGTTTTACAAAAGAATTACTTGCATTGTCGGTATTAAAGAGATTGCAGATCTCACTCCGAATTTACAAGATGAAGATGAATTTAAAAATTCCTGAAAATTAGTGAAGAACTAATTCCAATAAGTTAGTTTACTTCGGTTTTTGAAGGGTTAAATTTTAGAAAAAGTTAAGAAATATAAGAAGATATGAAAGATAATCGGGAGGAATGTAGCAAAAAATTTACTTTTGAACATTTGATCATATTTATGGAAAGTTAAAGGCTGATTTTAAAGTGCTGCGTTTTAAAACTAGTCACGTTCGCCGATGATTTAAAAATGAAAATAAAAATATTTCAGAAATGTATCATTGGTGTTGATTATCATGGAAAATATTAATTTAAAAACAACGTTACTTCTGTAAATTTGAAATTATTACTAATAATTTAATGATTATTTAAGTAATACGAACTACAAAAGGGAATGTTTCTATGATCCGAATACGCTTAAAAATAGCTCAAGATCATTAAGCATATTAAATTTTTATTTGGATAATTTAAATAATTTATGTGAAAGCTATATATATATATATATATATCTATATTGTATATTAATAATTGAAAAAATTGAAATATAATAATTTACAAAAAGAATATTTCTAAGCAGAAATACTCTGTAAATTTTACAAAATAATGAAAACACAAAGAATTATAATTTTGTTATTTTAATATAACTTTTATTAAATAAGAAAATAAAAAGGAAATTTAATTATGCGGCGCGAACTATCACATATTATTCTCCTTTTTTCACGTTAAAGATAAAGGCTGATTTTTTAAAAGAACTTTTACGTATGGTTTAAGATTAAATTCATTTAAAGTTTAGATTATAATTAAAACAGTTATTAGTTTCACATATTTTTTTAATCAATTAAAATAAAATATTTGTTATTTACTTATTATTTTTATTAAACTAACCTATAATCGACAGAAAACTATCGCATAAAATCCCCCCTCTGAAACAAAATTTTAAATGCGCCACTGAGCATAAGATTTAATAAAGAGGATAGAAAAGTAAATAAATACTGCGATTTAGCAAGGTCACAAAAAAACACGTAGCAAATCACACTTCAATAACTTCTAACGGAAATTACGCGTTTTGTAATTTCTGTTAAATCTACGGAAGAAAAAAAAAAGAAGATCAAGACAAATCGCAATTTATGTCTATGATTCTCGGTAATTTAATTTCCGATAAAATTAATAAATTTCAATAATAATATAATGCAAAGATATATGTATATATATATATATATATATATATATATATATACAGAACTGAAACAATTCACAAGAATTAATAAAACACCATTATGGTTTTATTCATTTTCGTGAATTGTTTCAATTTAAATATATACATATACACATAATTTACTATATTATAAAATATATTAAAAATGCTGAACAATACTGTCACACATAAAGTAAATTGTTAATCAAATATTTCTTATAAATTAAAATTAAGCCGGTAAATTTCTTGATCACACTTACGGCGTTATTATATCTTTATGTAAGATAATTGCAGCAATATTGAGTACTTTATAAAGCACGTTGTCAATTGACCATAAGGTAAAAATGTCAAACGTTTCAAACACCAACTTTTGAATTCTTCCGGAGTATTGTATTTTATTTAGCCAACTAACTGTACAGTTGTGTGGATGAAAAAAATATAATGTCGGCTGCCAAGACAACGCAATAATAATTTCCGGTTTTCTTTTTCGAATCTAAAACAAAATAATACCGCAGCAAACTTAGTTGAATAAAATTTAAACACAGTAGATAGTAATTTCAATATTTGGGAAGTTTTTATTAGTGTACCATATTATATGAATAATAGTTGCCCGCTTTATTCTGTTTTAAAGATTAAGAATCATTAAATAAGTTTATAATTTATTTTATGAAACCTTCTTTATGACTAAATGCACAGGCCATATTTCGTCTCTCCTCTTATTTCTTTTATTTCTCTTCGGTTCTAACAAACGCTATGCAGTTGTTAGCCTACACATAAAAATGAAAACAGAATTATATAAATATTACTTTCAAATTTAGAAATAAAAATCAAGTTTTTGCAACTATTTCATATCCACTAAGAGAAGCACAATCTAGCATTGTTACAATTATAGTCTGTCATTTGTAAATTTGTTGCTTTTTCATAAGAAACCGATATGAACCAAATTTGAGTTCTATGAAAGCTTCTAGCCCAAAGATTACAGTTTAATTTTTATATATTTCTATATCTTTTTGAAACAGCGCATCGTTTTTAACATAAAATAATGAATAATTATGAACATTATAAACATTAAAACTGTTTGCGGGGATAGTTCACCTTTAGCTGGAAAAGAAAAGAAATATCTGCTTTGAAAACGCATAGTTTCATCACTGTTTATGTTAAACAAACAATATTTCTCACTCAATAGCCCCAGTAATTATCTCTGAATCGACCCTTTTTAAAAAATTAAAACTTTGACATTCCACCGTCTTCTTATAGATGAAAACAAAATTTCTCTCTTTTCTTATAGACAGGACAAAACCGACTATCGCATTATTTTTAAACATAAAAATAGACAGGGATGAGAACACAGTACGGGAAATCACATGCCTTCGAAAATGACCTTCCAGGCATCTAAAAATTCTAAGAAAAAATCAAAGAAACAAGAAGAAATATTTTAACTAAAAATCGAAAAGCGCCACGTCAGGGAAATACAAGTAGAGTCTATATGGAAATTTGTCCCAATTCTGATTTTTAATCAAAGCGCCAACAAGAACAGCAATGTGCAGTTGCGCATTGTCGTACAAAAGCACTCCTCCTCGAGACTATAGATCACGCCTGCACCAATCTCAGAAAACGTTTTTGAGGACCTCCCCGGCAGAACGTTCAGTTTTGAATTTCGGTGGACCTGGTTGCCTTTCATTACACAAACCTTACATGCTTACTTCGACTTTGAGATCTCCGGTAATGCATTCAACTCTCGTTGTCAGTCATAATACGAATTACCGTATTACTCGTAACGCCACAGAAATACGATCACAGACACCATACGGTTCATTCAAAGTCAGAAAACGAGATACTCACTGCGCACCAAGTTCTCACAGATTCAACACTTGGATTAGAATTGTACGGATATATGTGCGACTGCAATCGTCTA
Source organism: Icerya purchasi (assembly GCA_039619475.1). Taxonomy (NCBI): domain Eukaryota; kingdom Metazoa; phylum Arthropoda; class Insecta; order Hemiptera; family Monophlebidae; genus Icerya; species Icerya purchasi. The sequence continues at coordinate 148,018,281 of CM077115.1, forward strand.
TTAGGTAAGGTCCGAATATTAAATGATGCAAATTATTGAACGTGTATCATTCTTTTCCAAAAGTTTGTGTACATAAGCAATTGTATCGATCGCAGTACTGTGTGCCGCTGACCGCTTCGTTCATCAACATGAGTACTTGTCTTTCATTCTTTAAACTTCATGATCCAACCGTACACACGCTTACGCGTCGTAATCTTGTTTACATCCTATATTGCGCACAGCCTGTGATACACTTCTGCACCTGCAACTTTTTCATGCATCAAAAATTTAATTATTACGCAAATCTCGCAACTCGACGAGTTAAAAACGTTCGCTGACATGTTTCACAGGTGCGTACAGACGTTCTACTGATCAGATCAAAAGGGGCAAATGGCATTGAGTTCAGATTTCCCTCTTTTACCCACCATATAAATTTCGCATAATTTAATTTTTTTTTGCTTATTGTTGCTGTTTTTTGCAGCAATTTTAAATTTAATAAAACATATTAGTAAAAGTTATGTTAATTACTTATAAAAAATACGTTTATTGTTTTTTAAATAATATATAAGTTCAGCTTAATTAGTTTTATTATAATTTTTGATCACCATTACCTCTATCCTATTAAACAAGTTTTTTCAGCAAATAAATAATTTTAGTTTTTAACTATTATCGAACTCTCTCGCTTTTTTAAATTCTTAATTAAGCGATTTCTTTCAATTTATAATAAATGTTTCGTTGTTTGTTTTTTTTTAAATTTTTAACCGATCATTTCTTTTTTGTTATTGATTATTAACCAAACATTCGCGGTTTTTAATCGAGGAATTTTTATATTCAATTTTAACCAATTTTTATTCCAATAACCTTTTACGAAGAGGTTAGATTTGAGTAAAAACCTTTACGGACTGTTCATGTTTTTAAACAGTTCCACAAAGGTCGGCATTATTAAGGTTATAAAAAACTTCTGGCAACTGATATTTTTAGTTGTTTTTTTCTATCGCTGCATACTTTCCTAGCGTTTAGAATATATATTTTACACTCTTCACAAATGGTACTCTTAATCACCTAAGAAAACGATTACTAAAATTTCGAAGTATTGTAATATCCCTTTATATGGAGTCCAAGCTTCTAAACCATATAAAAGTGTGCTGATAGCACAACTATTTCAGACAATTCTAGTCTTGACGACAAAAGAGCTGTTGGTAAGCGAGCATATATATGGGTGTCCCCAGTTAATTTTTGGTTGAACTTTTCGGCGTTCATTTTACAGAATATTCTCAAATTATTGAATGATAATTTAGGCTTCATTTTCGTTTACAGAAAAATCGAATGTTTCATAAGTTTCCCCCAAATTATTTTTTCTTAGATATTTATTCACAGAAATATACACAAACATGCATATATATTATATATTATATATTTTATATATATATATATATATATTGTCCCGGCTTTCACCAATTAATCAGTTCAACAAGTATAATATTAATGACGGTGTTGAAATTGAAAGGTTTTTTTTTAACAATTACTAAAATCAAAAATAAATATGAAATTAGACGAAATCTTAGGGACCATAAATATCATCGGTTTCTTACACCGTGAGAATAAAAGGAATTTTAAAACGTTTAAACAAAACAGTAAAGAATATTAAAAAATGATATACGCACCAACAATACAGCACAACAACATATGAGAACAAAGTAATTAATTTCCTGTACCAGTGGATATATTTTGTATTTAATGCTACAAATACAAACTGTGTGAGCACTCATCGTTAATTAATGCGCATACTTTAGTCTGTACAGTTTTGTTATTAATATGTTTTTAAACGAAATTAAACTAGAATAAAAGCCATTAATAATCAAACATTTCAAACAACACCTTAGGGGGCATCTTTAACATCAACAACATAAATATAAAATAACCGATCGGAGATCTTACACTTAATAATTTTCGCAGATCAAGCTACAATAAACTTTTTTATTAATATATAAACCGACAAACTGACATCACAAGCCATAGAATGATACATTAAATCATATCTAGAAAATAAGTAATTATTTAGTTTCAATATTAAACAAATAAAACAAGAACTTACTAAATATAATATAATAGGATTAAAAGAAGACAGTATGGCTTTCCTATATAAATTAGGATACTTGTCATATAAATTGGTAATAACATCCGTCATCTAAAAAACAAATAAAAAAATCACAATGAAACATTTTACTACTTTTTTTTACTTATTCTTATTATACCTTGCACAGTACAAAAAAACGTTTTTAAATTCCTTACCGCATTAAACTGAGCGATGTAATTTAAATGAACCAAGTTAATAATTAATTTCATATCTAGCTCCATACATAAAGAAACTGCATCATCCAGAGCAGATAAATTTTCACCGGCAAATTTCTCTCTATCGTGAAAAGGAAAAATTGAAAAATTACCATATAAATAGCCTAAATGATTATAATAGATTTGATTAAACGTTCCTCTTAAAATGAGTTTGCATAAATTTTACCTGTGTACAAAATTTAATACATGGACTACTAAAAAGGATTCCATTATTACTTAATAAAAAAATTATAAAACGAAATGAAATTATAACGAAATAAACATATAATAAATAATCAATAAGAAAATTTTGCATAATGTGAAAAAATGCGTGTTAAAATGTAAAACAAGAGAATAATGCAGTGTAATTCCTATTTTTCTACAGAGGATAACAAAAACCACAATTATATTTAATAGATATAAAACAGCCTTTATATATTTATTTATAAAAATGACGAAATTAACGATTTCCTTGTTCTTCTACAGTTTTAAAAGTTCATATAGGCAAAAACAAATGTATATTTTAATACATTATTATGGTTAACTGTAGTGCACTTACTCAAACGCATATTGTGACGAAACATCTGCGTTTTTGATATCTTGCCAATTAACATCTTCAACGCTGTTTTCTAAGTAAATGATGCCCTCCATCCATTTTTGCCTCGCATATTCATTACTATATAAAATAGGAACATTATCTGCTGTTAACTTCACGTCCAAATGAACAAATTTACAGCCTCTATTAAAACACTGAAGTAGGAAATGTAATATTCAGCAAAATTTCACATAGATATACACAGTAATTAAAAAGACAAAACTGTAATAATATAATTTTTAAACATTAATGATCCCAATACACATTACTATTATTAACACATATGTAAAATGAAATACCATTTTTATAGCAGCTAATGAATTTTTTGGAGCGTCTAATCCGGCAGCTTGGTGTGCAATTGTTTGGCATACAAAATCAGCCATAAGCAGTTTATTATCGGGTTTTCTTCTATTACATTTATCTACAGAATTATCGGATGCTAAAGCATCACTAAGCAGTCTTAAACGATCTCTCGGGTTAACACCTAATATTTCATTAACTGTTATATCATCAGCGCGTGGTAATGATAGGCAGTGAAAAATTAAGTAAATGAATAAACTTCCCAATATAACTAAATAATTACATTCTAACAGTAATAACAAAACTGCATAAAAACAAGCCCAAAATGTAAAGCAATTAGTTAGCAAGCTATAATCTACGTTACTTTTAACAAAGTTCATTATATCAATGTCCATTGTTATATACCATCACCGTTATCAGTATATAAATAACTGAAGTACCGTCAACGATATCGCATATTTCTTATCAAATTAAACAATACAGACATAAACTTGAACATATTTAATTGAAATAAGCCTATTTTCAGCTGACTAGGTTAGCGGTTAACTATCAACTAAAACTTCAAAAATAAAAACAATCAAGATATACATTCGATAATAAAACGTATCGATATCTTTCCAAGTGCACTGATAATTATTACACATATATTGATCAACTAATTAAAAATCTGAATTCAATTTTGAATAATTATAAAATAATATCTTTATTATTGTATTATTTGAAAGAGAATTTTGATTAATTGAAATTATTAATGCATAATTCAATATATATCGTTTTTACATACCGCTGGAAATACAATTGTCTTGGAATCACTTTTCATTTTTTTTTTTTTCTTTGCTTTCTATTTAAAATTACTATGCGAAATAGGTGATACAGCGATATGTTTGAACCCATTACAATTTGTTACTCTTGTTTACATTCAATCTTTGGTACCATTTTTATTCTATTGTTTATTATGAACGGGATTGTTTTTATTAACAATTTTTGAAGGTGTATTATTCTTGTGAGTCTTCAACAATATTGTGTTATGTTTCCTAATGCTACACAAATATTTATTAGTAAGTATAATAATAGTGCAATTAGAAAAGTACATGTTTTTTTTTTTTATGACTTTCTTCAATAAATTACCAATTTTTCATGAGCTGCTATAATTGACATTTATGTAACCTAATTAAGTTCAATTTCTTCAGTTGGTTTTGAATATTTCATAATGATAATCTCATTATATATTTGTATGTTTTTAATTTATTTCAGAAATGGGAACAGTAATAATTTGTACAGTTCTAAATAAACAAATTTTCGATTCATAAAACTAACGATGAAAAATTATCAAAAAAATTTTGCTAAGAATTAAAACGTAGTATAACCAACTAGTAGTGAGAGGCTGTATTACATTACTGATAGTCTAAGCTGGCTTAGTATACACAAATGCATGGTACAACAGTTATTAGTAAATATAAAAGTTGGTTCTGAATATTTCATGATATCCTAAGTATATATGGGGCAGTGACATACTTCTGCAGTTCTGAGTAAATAACAGATTTTGATTCTGAAATGATATATATTAGTTTCTGGAGTTTTCAGGGATGCCACCAGTCAGAAATTTACTATAGATGTATAATTTTTATTATCTTTTAATTTTTTTATTATTATTAGTTTATTATTATCAAGCGTCTCTCAAATTTTTTTAAAATGTGAAACAGTTTACATTAGAAGATGAATATCAAATTACTGAACTCATCATGAGTAATTTCAGTGGTGCACGAAATCTTCACGCATTGTACAAACTGTCTCAACATGTATTAGATGAACTTAAACCTTACTTCCAAGTAGATAAACTGAAGACTCATTGATATCATCAACATAATCGTTGGAAATATAAAGTTCAAGATATTACTCATCTTGGAAATGATTTACAAATTATAAATATAAAGAATAAAAAAACACATTTACATGCACTGTGATGGAGAAGACAAAAATATATGATGGTCATCTAATTTAATCAGCCAGCAAAATATACCTTTATGAAATTATCAACTTTATTGTACTCAGAATTTCTGTTTATGTTCATAATGTTAAATATTGTTTATAATTTCACCCAAGTGGTGTATACTAGGCAGAGTAAATCCAGAGAGTTATATCCTCGAAACCATATGCCTAGTTGAACACAGTTGGATATATCTCTGACATATCTTAACTCTGAAAAATGTTATACAACAAACAAATATTATCATTCCAGACACAGTTGAATTTACCTCTGGCAGAATAATTTGATATATCTCCACTCTGAAAGGCAACAGCTACGCATGCAACTGTCAAAATTTGCCTTATCATTACTGTTTCACAGAATTACATTGTGTTCACAGACTGCAGCAGCGATGGTGATTTAAAATGTTCAACTCAAAATGAGTAATATGATACACAAATTTAATGCTTGGTGTTATTTGACACAATGTGAACTAGTTATTTTATCAAAAAAAGTGCTAGTAAAACAGAATTGCAGGATGAAAATGTGCACCATGTTCAAGGATGTTTTGTTGCTTTGTGCACTCGGAGTGCTGCACAGAGTTGGAGTTAAATATGCAGTGAAGAGTGCAATTATACACTGGATATGAGATACATAACTCTTTTTAAGTTGGAGTTGAGAAGCAGATATATATCCACAGTTAGAATGGACACATATATATCCAACTCCTTTAGCATAGTTGATTTGTGCATCCCTAGTGCATACATGATTTGATTAAGATATTAATTGCTGACGTTGTATATTTATAAGCTTTCAGTTTTATTTATGGTTTTGTTGCGAGCAATGTTAGTTGTTCAATGATGCTGACATATATATGCCTGTATTTTTAGGTAGTTTAAGCTTTTACTTCTAATATTGGGATAAACTCCTACTAGAATTAAGTTTCCATAGTACTGGATTAACTAATATGGGATCTAGTCTGTCCGATTCGTTTCGCAGCTCATTGCGCTAATTGTGCACTCACAGATTCACAAAACCTTTATCTGTTATTGCTGTACAACTCGATCGTCACCTGTACTATTAAATAAATGTGATATTAAGATCGTTTTTGTTTATTCTCATAATTGTGAAGTGGTCAATGGTATTCCTGCTGCATCCAGGAATACAGTAACTTAGTAAAAGATTATGGTATACCGCCTTTAGCCAAGCTATACAAGCAATACAAGAATGATCTGAATATTATTCTGTGTACTTTTCATGGAGGTGAAAGTATCAATAGTAAACCCTGCATATTAAGAAATGAAATACTGATGAAGAAATGGTTTAACTGTATTATTCACCCTTTTGTGGCAGCTAAAACTCTGGATACTATTATTCCATTATTACAATGATGATCACCTCAACTAATGTTGGTAAGATTTGATAAAAAAAAATGATTGATTACAATTATTTACTGCATGCTGCATTCAGGTGTCATAAAGTACATCTTTATCTACTATGTCATAAGCATTTTCATAGACATCCTATCCCACAAAGCTCAGACAAATCAAGTGAATATGTATTAAGCAAAAAATTGTTTCTTTTGTCATCAAAATATGCCTGAAATTTTTGATATCTAGTTTTTTTCTCAATTTATTTTTGACATATATATATATATTTGGTAAATGTAGGTGTAAAAATTTAGAAAACTGTACTTCCTATAAAAAACAAATTATTTGTTAGCTTGATTGTTATTATTTAGACCTTATGCCTCATTCATACCAGCATGAAAGCTGAAAATACATTATATCAAAAAAAAAAATTGTCTATATATTTTTAAATGAAAGAACAAAATTTTAAGCTCCTTTTTATTTTTTATTTTTAACTGAAAAAATTTAATTTTTAATCTTCTATTTAAAATTTATAAAAATGCTCCTGATTTTGTTTTATATAAATAAATCAAGGTAAAAAAAAAAAAAAAAAACAGTAAAAATTGCATGTATATAATCATATCATATTCATGTGTATATGTAAAGAGTGGTATTATTAAGTCTGTATTGTTTAAATTGACTTGACTGATTTTTTTTTTTAACTTCCTACTTTATTATAAAAATTAAAAAAAACTGATCTATTATAATGACGCCATCATCTTTTTTGTACTTGTCATCCATCTATATTCTTGTACTGTTGAATGTTCTATATGAAATAAAACATTGTGTAAATAGCTAGTAGGTTTTAGAAAGAAGTTATTCTTAATTTCATAATACAATTAGTAACACATAACGTCTACTAAATTTCTTTATATGTACTTACAAACTTAGGCTTGTTGATGAGCTTGCTATAGGAATGGCAAGTAGTAGCTCCATACGCCACTGTAGTTTTTTTAGATATGACACATATGCTGCCTCTAACTGTGCCATAGCATTTATGCAACTCACCTGGAGAGGCTGCTTCTTGACATAGTTATTTCTCCACTACATTAATGAATTCTATGAAGGGGCGTTGTCACAGGCAGTCTTCCTTTGCTGACTAGAAGGGGACCTTCATTTTTACTGAAGTCCCAATAATTCTTAGGCAGACTTTGGGTAATTGTCTAGTAAATAATAGAAAAAAAGAAAAAAAATCAAATATTATGACTAATATCACAGAAGAATAAAGCATGTTTTTTAATTTATTAATTTTCTTACCATCACTTCCAATATCTTGATAGGTGCCTTCAGGAGAATTGTGAAGGTTATAACTGTTGTTTATGTCATATATTTTTCATATCCTTTTTATTTGTGCATTTATGGAAATGATTAAATTCATCTTGTTAAATATAGTGAATAAAATATTAGCTCAGTTCAATCCAAATAAATAAATAGATTGAGGAAACATAAAATGAAAATTATGTGTAGCAGTGGAAATAATTAAATTTGACTTACAAATTTTAGCTTGTTAATAATAAAATTTATAACAGGTTAATCTACCCCTTCACCATTTAAATAGTTCTGACTTATAAAATTTATTTGATGCCTAATATTTACATTTTCAATCATACATGCTAACCTCAAAGGATTTGTTGAGTTCAAGCCCCTCCCAAAAATTTATTAAGAGGATACAACCAACCCAATAAACTCAAATACACAATAACATTTTTTTAATGTTTTTTTAAAATTTCAACTGAAATGTACTAGTAATAAATATAAATATTATTCGTCATGAAAACACCATTAAAGAAAATGTTTTAAATGAAAAATTAGAGGCAAATTGTAAAAGAGAATAAAACTTTTATGTTACTATTGACAGTATTTCACCATCGCAGCATATTGTATGCAAATAAAAAAGAACTTTGTAATTTATTATTCAGTAAAGTACATTAAAAAATAAATAAATTTTTCAGTTAAAATAATTTTTTTTATCAGAACTATCGTTTGGCTATTTTTACTTTTTTCCTTGGTATGCAAAATTCTTGACTTATTCTGAGTTTCCTAGTTGGGTGACCATCCTGTTTATTATAAATTTTAAACAAAGATAACTACATATAATTTCATCAAACTTTTGATTTTTATCAACATTATGATATATAATAAAGATTTTAATATATTCTATCAATTCACTTGGTGGTTTATCACCGAAAGAATCAAAGTAATTAATTATATATCTTCTTTGAAAAAGCAAACCAGATGAGTTCCTTGCCCACTAGAATCATCTGAATTAATAAGCATACTTTCATTTTTACTCATTTTATTTGGAAGCTGATCTTTTCATATGAACACCTCTAAAATAAGGTATACATAATACATTTACTCAATATCTGATAAAGATTTTAAGGGTAAATTTAATCACTGTGTGATTGGATTCAAAGAATTAATTTAAAAAATAAATTTATATAGAAACTTTGACCCTTAATTTCTTTATTTCTTATTCTCATTTGATTAACATTAAACCCATTCCGAGCTTCTTTTCTGCTGCTTAACATTTTTATAATGATTTATAAATTCTGTAATTTTTTCACCCACAGGATTAGACTTGCTCGTGCTAGTTGCATCTTTTAACCCATAATCTAAATTTTCTTTCTGTATTGTTACTTCTAATCCTTTCTTCAGCCAATTTATTATTTTTTTTTTTATTATTATAAGAATTCGCCAGATCAGTAGCAATTGAAGAAAAGCTGCTCATATAATTAGTAAAGCACTTAATAAAGCAGGTAAAAATCCTCCAATTTTATTTTCATTTACAGTGAGCAAAAAAAGTATGTAGACATTCGTGATAGAAGAAAAAATGAGGAATAAAAGAGTGAAAACGAAAGTCATTTAATGCTACTTTGTATATAAATAGAAAAAGGAAACATTCGCAAATACTTAGTATACGAAAACAAAAGACAAAATAAAAAAATCACAGCTGTGGTAAACATAAACGATTACAAAGTAGAAGTTGCACGCAAATAAAGTATATAGACTTTTGAAAAAAAGTGTTTAAAATGACGAAAAAAATTAAAAATTAGCTCTGCCTAGTACTTGGTGTGAGCACCTTTAGCTCTAATAACAGCTTCTAACCGCCGGAGCATCGATTGACTAAAGTCTGGAGGTAACTGGATGAAATATTCTGCCATTCCCCAAATAGCCGTTTTTTCATCTCATCTCGGTTAGAAACTGGGCGCTGACGAATTCGACGGTCTATATAATCCCAAACATGTACTATCAGGTTAAGGTCGGGGGATTGTGGAGGCGTTTCCAACACTCTGCCGCAGTTATAGAGTAGCCACTCACGGGTTGCATAAGCCCTATGCTTGGGGTCGTTGTCTTGATAAAAACGGTAAGATTCTAAAATTCCGAGTTTGTTGGCACTTGCGCGGAGATTTTTTTTCAAAATCGTAATATAGTGGTCTGCGTTCATCGTTGTATCGATAAATTCCAACGCTCCTACTCCTGCGGCCGCCACACACCCCCAGACCATAACATTTCCACCTCCATGTTTGATTGTACAATTCAGGTTTTTCTCCTGCAATTCTGTCCCAGGGCTCCACCATACTCTCTGTTTACCGTCGTGACCAAACAAATTGAATTTCGATTCATCACTGAACAAAACTGTCTTCCAGAACGTTTCATCGGCTGAAATATATTTTTCCATGAAGGCTATACGTTTTTTTTCTATTGACGAGACTTATGAAGGGTTTGCTACGAGCGATTCGAGATTTTTAACCAGCTTTCCTCAGTGTATTTCGAACCGTTTGCACTGTGACTTCCATACCAGATTGATCGACAATCTCACGACATATCTGTGGTGCACTTACTTTCGGATTCCATGTAGCTGTGCAAATGATAAAGCGCCTATCCTGCGCAGACAATTTTTCGGGTTGACCAGCACGGGACTTTCTTGCGACTCTACCTTCATATTTAAAGCACCAAATAATTCGATAAACCGTACTTCGCTTCATTTCCAACATGTCCACAATCCGATCGCCCAACATACCATCCGCGTACTTCAAATCACTAAACGGCATAGCTTGAACGGGGTCTTTTGCAAATTTTGACTCATCTTGGCGCACTCATTCGAATACAATTCTTAATGCGGCTAGTTTGGTCGTGATATACTGTACATAGTAGCCATGCACTGTGATGCATTACTCATCTTTTATCTTCTTACACGTTTGACCCATACATGGGGAAAACCTCTTACACTCAAATGTCCATATACTTTATTTGTGTTCAACTTCTACTTTGTAATCGTTTACGTTTACCACAGCTGTGATTTTTTGATTTTGACTTTTGTTTTCATACACTAAGTATTTGCGAATGTTTCCTTTTTCTATTTATATACAATGTAGCATTAAATGACTTTCGTTTTCACTCTTTTATTCCTCATTTTTTCTTCTATCACAGATATCTACATACTTTTTTTGTTCACTGTATATATTTTAATTGGGAAATTTTTAGTTGTAATTTGACTAGTTTCTTTTGTTCAATTCCATTTTTGATTTGTTTAATTTGATATATTGAAAAGGGTAAATACATCTCATTCATCACACTATTTTTTGTTTGAATTAACTGTTCATGAACTAAATGAAAAGTAATTGGTTTCTTCAGTTTTATTCCTTTTAAAATAAATTGACCTTTTTCATCTAAATTAATTGGATATTTTATATTTGCTCCTAACTATTTTTTTACCTTTGTAGCATTTGATGTTAAATTTACTGCAGATCACACATTTCTATGCATCTTTTTGTAACTTATAATTAGCCTCAACTTGCTTGTTAAAATCCTTTGACCTTGCATGAGTTATATCATGATTAATCCAACTTATTTATTAGTTTTACAACTTGCAATAATTTTGATCTAAATTTGTAATTAATCCATTATATTCATATCAAAGCAAATAAAATTCAAAGGAATTCACCAAACCACTTGCATTGTTAAGAAACCACTAGAAAGCAGTATTCATTAGCTTTGTTCAATAGTTGCTAAATACACTTCTCACAAATGAATCTGTTGATGTCATATTTATATTAAAAAAAAATTAATATTAAAATTTAGTTTTTAAAAGGTTTTAATATAAAAATTTATCCAGAATTTCTTCACTGCCCTCAGCTCTGATAGAATGAGTTATATAGGTTTTGTATAGAATACCTTAATTTAAAAAATTTCTCTTGTACAATTATTCTGATATTTATTATTAAAAAGTTTCTTGTAAGCAAAAATCCTCATTCCGTTTCCTATTTTAAATTTTGGATCTTGCCCTGTGGGATCCATAGGATAAGACTCACTCATATGTGTTACATTACATTTGGATTTATAAAATTGTATTAATTGTCTTCTTCATTATCCTTATAAACAATAGGGCTCATTCTTAAGACCCATAGCCTTTGATAAGACAAATCCTAAAATAGTGTATGAGAACAAATAGCTTTCATGAGATGAATTTCCAGGACAACTAATAATCAATGAACTGAATATAGAACCTATACCAGCTCCTTCAAAAAATGTTTAAAAAATACAATGATAAACATCACAAATTTTTTTAAATATTTAGCAATATATAACTTTAAAAACATATATAAAACAAACTAACCTATGAAATAATACAAATGTCTTTGAAGCAAAAAAAAAAAAAAAAAAAAAAAAGATCAGATACATCACATTACCTGTTTAAATGCATATTTACAGAAGTCAAGTATCTCAAAAATGTTCACTGCATTTAAATTTTAGCCAAATTAAAATTAATCATTAAGCATTCATATCCATACATTTATTTGATTACTGATGTTTGGTTTAATACTAGGTAATTCGAAAAAAAAAAGTTGGAAGACAACCAAAAGCAAAAAATTTGACACATTGTCTCAAAAAATCATTGTGATAATGCAAGGTCACACGTTCACTAACCTTACCATGTATTATAAAATTTGGTTTAGAATTAACTAGTCACCCAGTTATAGCCAGAATACGGATTCATTAATTCATTAACTTCTTGAAATCATTTCAAAATTTTTGTAAAGTAAAATATTTATTTTACAACTTTATTAATAAAGGTAAACGATATAATCGTATTTTCCTAGGTAGTGAAGCTAGACTCCATTCGCAATGCTATAATTGATACTTTGCAACGCTTCACGATCGCACTGTTTTTATATACAATACTATATTACAATATTTTAGACCTAATTATTTAAGTAAAATGGTGGTCTAGTGGTAATGTGTACGGGTTTAATGCTTAAGCGTGTACTAAAAGTCAAAACCAACAGCGTAGTTATCTTTTTATTTTAAAATATTTAAACAAATGTTATGTATTTTATATTAGAAAAATTTTCTTAATGTTATAATAAATTATGTAGAGAGTATTAATAATTGTTTTATTTTTAAACAATGTGAAATATTTTTTATATACTTACTACTAACTTTAACTCAAAATTATTTAAAATAAATACGTGCAAAATAAAAATTGTAAAAATAAAACTAGTTTATTATAATTATGTGAAAAAAAGCGAAGGTTTAAAAAAAGATGTGAATTGGAGGGAAAAGCAAAACTATAATTTCAACCGAAGTAAACATAAATTTAATAATTATTTTCGGGAGAAAATGATTTAAAAAAAATTATTTATGTGAACAATTTCCACAGAGATTAGCCGTCGGAACTCACATAACATTTTATTAAAATCGTCAATGCTTTGCGAGTTTTTATTTACTTATTTATAAAAAGATGCGTCTTCCTTATCATAATTGTACATTAACTTACATTTGCATAATTCTGTTTTTATATTTGCATATCTGAATATGTATTTAATGATAATGTTTAAATAGACACAACTTTTAACTAAATGTAATTGTAAACATTATGTAAAGATCGTTTACCATTAAATTTTTTTAAAGCACCTTAATTACTTCCGAAATCCTGTGTCTCAGTTTGTATTACATTTTTCGATGTACTACACAAAATAAGTTCATAAATAATAGACAACATTTTTTCTATGTTCGAGAGTATAATTATGGTTTCTGAGATTGTTGTTAGTTGAATAATTTGTTGTATTGCCGTAAGATTTTTTCTGAACTTTATTTCCCTTTAATTCTTTATTTCATTTATTACCATTATTTCTGCTCATCATTATTATTACAAAATGCTTCTTAAAAAAATTTGTAACCATACAGGTATATTTAAATAATAACTGTAATGTTTTAACTATGCATTTATAAATCGACAACTTTGTTTTTAATATTCAGACCCCTATGATGTCGAAACCATGATTTGAAAACCATTACATACTGCATATAGAAGATAATTTCTCAAATGTTCATTGTTAGTCGCTTTTATAACTATTTTGTAAATATAATCTTTCGCTCGATGGATTAATATCGTGTAATATCCGAGCTTTTTCAAATTAAAGTTGAACTATAAAACTTTATTTTTATATCGATTACAATAAAAAGGGAGTAATGTAGACTATAATATGGTACAGTATTCGTAGTTGTGCTTTCGGATGCAATTAATATAACTATGTAATACAAGTATGGTACATCATACACTTTATAATATATTAGAACATTGAAATTCAAACTCCCATAGTTACAGCAAAACCGGCTAAATGTTAATTGTTAACAGTTTTAGGACATCAAGCGTACAGCTAACATCTGCTGTAGTACATGAACTGTGTCTACAATGTACTATATTAAAATACATAATAGATTTCTTGATGAGGATTTCAAAATATGCATTATATATCGACATATAATAATATTTTTTTAGAAAACTTGATAATTTCAAAGATTCGAAATAATCTGTTACTTATAAAGGCAAATGCAATACTGTCGGCACTACAGGTATAATATTAATTATGTACAATACTTCATTAACCTTATCTCTTCATACATTCATTATTTCCATAAATACAGTACATTAAAGGCATAATCGTATACACTATAATGCAAAATCAATATATTGTGCATGCTATACTGCAACAGATATCTATTAAAAATTAAACCTTTAATTATTTCACTTAAAAAAAAAAATAAATAAATAAATTCATGCTTCATAAAAATAAAATGTCTCATTTAACAATTTTTTCTTATCCTGAATAATTTTATTTCTTAATAAAATTCCATCAACAAAAACCGCCACAATAGTTTTAATATCCTGCTGGTGAACACTGAAAAGAATTTACGTCAATTCAAAATTTTAAAAAATACATTTTTTAACGACTGTTAATATTCTTTCTTGCTAAAAAAACATTTTATCCTCAAATTTTAATACCATATTTTTTTTTTAATATGAATAAAAATTTTAAGCAAATAATACACTGAAACAATATATATATATATGTATATATATACAGATTTTTTTAATTAATTAACCGGTTTATACATTTTTAGTTCACAATTGTTTCATAACTTATAACTATGAACTAACCAAAACGTTATTTAATATTTTGTAACAAAATATATAGTTAGAATTTTATTTAAAATGGAAAACATTATTCCATGCAGTCTGTATTATATATATACATACGCAGAAATAAATCCTTCAGAAAGTTTGCTAACAAGAGATTAGTCTGAATTGAGTTATACTAAAGAATATTTACAAAATTTCTTAATATCTTGCATATTGTGCTAAAAATGCGGATCACACAAGATTCCAACAATAAATTGAGAAAGTATCTCTGCTGTAAAAGCTTCCCAGATTTCTTCTCAATTTTTGAACATTTCTGGTTCTTGTGTCTACCCTAGTTAAAGTAGCTTCCCTCTAGAAAGAATACGATCCTTTCTCAGACCTTCCCGAAGTCAAAAATGAGTAACATCAGTACTCTGTATGGTGACTCCAAATGCAAGATTCTTGTTAGCAAATATTATTTATCATCATTAGGATTTACAAAAAAATAATTTCTTTGGGTCATTTTTTTTTATATAATTTTTAATACACATTTAATTGTACCCGAACCGACAGTTTCTACTCTGCATGCTCTAGCACCTGTAAACGTAGCTGCTGGGGCAATATCTCTAACTGCGGGTGACACTATGAAAGAACGAGTTTTGTAGAGCAGCAGTTAAATATAAAATCAAATAAAATATTTATTCATCAAGAAACTTTTGTATTAAAAATAAGTCAATTTCATTACTGAATTGCACTTATTTGCGAAATTTTTAATTTTTGATGAACAAATAAATTTGTAGCTAGTGATGTTAAATTTTACTCTATAGTCAGTGAATAATAAAACAAGTTAAGCATGATGTTTCATGCGCTGAAGGTTCCGTATGTAAAACTATAATTCCGCTCACATAATAACAAATTCAAAACAAAGATATCAGATTTTTGGGCCGTAAAGAAGGAGAAATACATCATTTTTCGCACTTTTTTGAACTATTCGGCAACATTGAATGTTTCGTTAAAAAAATGAAATGCTGTTTTGTTCCTGACAAATGCCGATTTTTCCATCAATATATTGTATGACCAGGAAAAAAAATATATTTTTCGAAACTTTCGAGCTTTCAGTTCCCCGAGGGTCTAAATATAAAATTCGGCTTTAATTTCCCTATAAAGTGGTCCTTCATACATATATTCGAGATACATTTTGGTTCCCTTAACTTTTTTACTCGGGCTATTGATTACGCGAACATCCTTTTTTTTTTTGCTTTTTTGGCCCCAAAAGAAGATCCATATAATTTTTTAATTGATATTTTTTGATTTTACCAAAGAGCTTTTGCGTTTTGTTTTATATTTTGAATTTCATTTTTAGAGGGTTATGTAGTGATAAGTTATGAATTTTTAAGTGATTTTTGAGGTAATTTTAAATACCATATTATATATTTTTGACGGTTTTCGGGATTTTTGCGTCCAGGGTAATCGGTCAGCTTAAAGTTATAGATCGTTTTAAAGAGAATTTTAATTTTAATTTATGATTATTGTTTAACACTAAGATACACAACTAGGTAGAATTTGAATTTCTAATTATTGAAATATTTATACTTGAAAATAAGCGCTGTCGATTACAACTATTAATAATTAGCGTTAACATTTGAACTCGATAATATACTAGCGAATGCGACAGAATGCAACAGGGTTGAATGCAACAATACCATTCGTGGACATTGCTAGACCCCATTCGCAATGCTAAAATTGATACTTTGCAGCTCGACACGATCGTACCAATTTTTTTGCTTCTATCCATATCTGTGCCAGTAGATTGCACTAGCAGATGTTAGCTGTATGCTTGATGTCCTAAAACTGTTAACAATTAACATTTAGCCGGTTTTGCTGTAACTATGGGAGTTTGAATTTCAATGTTCTAATATATTATAAAGTGTATGATGTACCACACTTGTATTACATAGTTATATTAATTGCATCCGGAAGCACAACTATGAATACTGTATGATATATTCTACTACATTACTCCCTTTTTATTGTAATCGATATAAAAATAAAGTTTTATAGTTCAACTTTAATTTGAAAAAGTTCGGATATTACACGATATTAATCCATCGAGCGAAAGATTATATTTACAAAATAGAGTTATAAAAGCGACTAACAATGAACATTCGAGAAATTATCTTCTATATGCACTATGTAATGGTTTTTAAATCATGGTTTCAACATATGGTCTGAATATTAAAAAAAAAGTTGTCGATTTATAAATGCATAGTTAAAACATTACAGTTATTATTTAAATATACCTGTATGGTTACAAATTTTTTTAAGAAGCATTTTGTAATAATAATGATGAGCAGAAATAATGGTAATAAATGAAATAAAGAATTAAAGGGAAATAAAGTTCAGAAAAAATCTTACGGCAATACAACAAATTATTCAACTAACAACAATCTCAGAAACCATAATTATACTCTCGAACATAGAAAAAATGTTGTCTATTATTTATGAACTTATTTTGTGTAGTACATCGAAAAATGTAATACAAACTGAGACACAGGATTTCGGAAGTAATTAAGGTGCTTTAAAAAAATTTAATGGTAAACGATCTTTACATAATGTTTACAATTACATTTAGTTAAAAGTTGTGTCTATTTAAACATTATCATTAAATACATATTCAGATATGCAAATATAAAAACAGAATTATGCAAATGTAAGTTAATGTACAATTATGATAAGGAAGACGCATCTTTTTATAAATAAGTAAATAAAAACTCGCAAAGCATTGACGATTTTAATAAAATGTTATGTGAGTTCCGACGGCTAATCTCTGTGGAAATTGTTCACATAAATAATTTTTTTTAAATCATTTTCTCCCGAAAATAATTATTAAATTTATGTTTACTTCGGTTGAAATTATAGTTTTGCTTTTCCCTCCAATTCACATCTTTTTTTAAACCTTCGCTTTTTTTCACATAATTATAATAAACTAGTTTTATTTTTACAATTTTTATTTTGCACGTATTTATTTTAAATAATTTTGAGTTAAAGTTAGTAGTAAGTGTATAAAAAATATTTCACATTGTTTAAAAATAAAACAATTATTAATACTCTCTACATAATTTATTATAACATTAAGAAAATTTTTCTAATATAAAATACATAACATTTGTTTAAATATTTTAAAATAAAAAGATAACTACGCTGTTGGTTTTGACTTTTAGTACACGCTTAAGCATTAAACCCGTACACATTACCACTAAACCACCATTTCACTTAAATAATTAGGTCTAAAATATTGTAATATAGTATTGTATATAAAAACAGTGCGATCGTGAAGCGTTGCAAAGTATCAATTTTAGCATTGCGAATGAAGTCTAGCGTGGACATTAGCTAGAAAGAAGAAAAAAATTAACTTATGAACAAAAAATACAATAGTTGGAAAAAAAGAATTAGTATTTATGAAATACTTAAGGAAGACCTAGCAGAAGGAATAACAAATCTCGAAAAAGAACACAATTTATCGTTTATATCTAAATTAAAATATAAAAACAGTAAAATTAATATTTTTTAATGGTTAAAATTATACCGCAAGGTGTAACTTTATTTTAAGTTTTGAAGAATTTAAAATAAAAAATGAATTAAACCATAATTGACAGTTAACAAAAAAGTTAAAGAACTAAAATCTGGCAAACGGTGGACTATTGTAGCTAAATTCCTGCATTATTGATAAAATTATTTAATTATAGTTATTTAAAAATAGATATTAATTAAAAAGTTAATTATTGATCTAAAAATTAGTTAAGGGCAGGGTAAGTTTTTAAAGGCGAAATAAAGGCACATTTTCATGATTTTTTTTTTGGCATATTAATAATATTGGTTTATTTATTTCTTACATGCGGTATAGTATAACATCTAAAGTACCTTTGGAAAAATTTTCAATTAAAAATATCAATAAATAAGTCCGTGACAGCGGATCTCCGGAGGCGCCTCGAAAAAGAGTTGTTTTGCGGTGAATTTCATAACTCGTTACTGGATCATCGGAAACGAAAAAATCGAAATGCGTTTAAAAGGTGATATGTTTCCCGAGGTAGTCAGAGGGAGTTTTTTTTTCGATTTTATTATTTTTGGTAGCATATGAAAGTGAAAGACGCGATTTACGCCAAAGAATTTCGGTGAATTTGTTATTATAAAATGGAAAAAAATTGTAAGAAAAAAAAAACTCCCTCTGATTACCTGTTGATTTATGTTTAGAAATAGTGTTTAAAATTTCAAAAGGATTGGTCAAATAGATTTTGAGTTATAATGTTCACGAACTTCAAAAATTACGTTTGCGAGAAAATCGATTTAAAGGTTTTTATACTCCAATATCCAAAATTGGTATAATTTTTTATACTTATACAGAATCATCAATGCCAGTTCCGTACAGTGAAACACTGTCATTCAGGATGTCCAATGCATCTTTTTGCTTTTGCCTACGTTGGATTCTACCCTCTTTACTTGTACGTGCAGCTTGTTTGTCCGCTCTGGTTATTCATAGTTCATCAGATGCGTGCGCCCATTGGTGAGCACTTGGGCCTGTAGAGATGCTCATTTCATTCAAAATGGACAACAAAGCAAAAGATCCTTCATTGAAAGTGCATGCTGCTACATTTGCTGCAATTTCAACGATTGCAGTATCGCTCACTGATTTTGGAGAAATTTTCCAAATAAGTTGATTGAAACTCTCGTTGTTATTCTGCGTGTAACCTCCAAGACACCGCTGCAAAAGTGTGTCCTTTCTCAAATCTTCGTAGATTAGTTTTATCGCTTCACTTCATAATGCTATTGCCTAGACCCTTCTTTACCTCTTTCACTAGACGGAACATACCGAGGCTCTTTGCATTTTTCAACTGACACTTTGATTTTGAAGTTCGTCTACATATTTATTTCCCTTCGGACTGCTAATTGCACGAGTTCTAGTATCGATCTTTTTTGACTCCCTTGCTATATCTCCATAGTAGTTCTGGCCGTCTCCATCTTCCCCGAATAACTTTCTTAGTGTCCTCAGTTTCCTTTTGTCCTACGTTCTTCCTTCTTGATGGGTAATCGTCCGTAGCTGACAAGTCCAATAAAAAAGTAATAAAAAAAAAAAAAAGCTTAACTTTCCGATTTGCATCTGCGAAAAAACATTTTCCCATCACAACTAACGCACGTCACTAATGTAGATAAAGTTGAAAATACTAAAAGGAAGTCTATAATTCTGTAATGTTTCTCTAAATCTTGCTCTACACTTCCTACAGTACTCAGTTTTATTTATTTATACGATGCGCTGGACGCTTCCACATCGTCATTTTTGCGTTTTGGGAATTTCTTTTTTCTCGGTCGACCCAAAATATCACCATCTTTCTGCCGATCTTGTCTTGTCACTTTTTTTGGCATTTCGCAAATAAATAAATAAATTTATCATGACACAACACAAACCAAGCGAAAATACAGCTCCAAACGAATGAACACAAATAAAAATTAACGGAAAACTACGATAAAATTTTACCGTCTCTGTACCATCCGCTCGGCCGAAAGTGGGCCAGTAAATTAATTTACCGGAAATATACCGTATACGATATACCGGAAATACACAATATATGCAAGGGCAACTTACATACATACAAAGACCCATAAAAGTAGAAAGTAATTAGGAGTTTACAAAGGGATTAAAGCAAATTCCAGGTAGGCGCGTCAAGCAGTTGTCAGGCAGATATAAAAATCGAGCATAAGGGCCGGTCGCTTGAAACGCTGTATCTTCGTTAGTTTCGTTCCGATTTACTTGAAATTTTGACATAATACTCTCGACATGTTGTACATTCAGAAAAAATAAAAAAAAATACAAAAAAAAAGTTTTAAAACCTTACCCCGCCCTTAAGTTACACAAACATTTTCGTTTGAAACAACGTCCGAAAAAATCGGAAATGTACTTTTTTGTATGTGATTTAAATAAAAAACAATCATGAGTAAGAATATTTTTTCAAAAAATAAAAATTAATAATATTGAATTTTAAACGATTTCGCCGCAGCGCGCCAAGTAAATTTAATAACGGCACCCGGTAACTAATTACAGCATTACCACGAAGTTATTAAATGATTACATTAACCGCTGTGCTAATAATTGCAATGAGCAACGCTTAGTATTTACTATCATTTAAATTTCAAATAGGCCATTTTTAAACATAACACGATATAATCAACTAAAATGTAGCCGATGAGACAATTGACTATCTAGTAAAACTGCAATAACATCATTTGGAATTTGATAAAAAGTTATGAAACAATTAACAATTACGCCATTACAATGCTCTAAAAAATCTATAATAGGATATTTATTGTAGTATACAGAAATTTATTATTACATAAATTACATGAGAAAATACTAATTATAATAAATGTATAACTTTAATAATATAAACATATTTTCGTGTAATTTATTTAAAATATAACCGACAAGACTGCGACATATCAGAATAAAACATTGGCAGGACTAAATGGTAAGTTGTTTATAAAACTGCAATCTTAATACAATGTACATTTTAATTTTTTATGTAAATTTTTTAAGTATTTTTTATTTGTAGTTACGAAAAAAAATTGTCAATTACCTTGTGCAGTTCGCAAAATTAATTGCAAGAGTTACGTTGAAATGAATAATTTAACTATACACATTATTAACCAGGAAATGTTTTACTTTCATATTAAAAATGATAAGTTATAATAAAAACCTTATAAATGTACATATTCATACAAGTGCTGGGCAGAAGGTATGACGATATTACAAATATAAAATTGAATCCTTTTGTTATGAATTCTATTTTATTTAAATGTAAGTTATGGTTAATTTTTTTCAACATACAGAATCCTCAGCGCATAAAACATTGTTTCACTGACCTATTTTTTTAAATATTTCGAGCCTTAAATAAGTTTCTTTTTTTTTTACTGATGTACTTCCAGAATTACTTCAGAAAGGTTGATGATTTACAATTGAACATGCCACTTCTAACCCTATTAAATTACATATATAATAAAATGAGCATTACTACTTTTCGGACATATGTCGATTGCAACCTTAATCATTTGAACTACGCTCATATGCAAGTGAATAATTAAAATGAAAAAAAAAAACACTCCTTCCCGAAAATAATAAATACCTTACACATTTTACAATTAAACTCTATCGCAAACGTCGTACAACTTCATTTCCGGCGCACTACATACATATATTCGAAAGCAAAACAGCAACTCCAGCAGTTCTCGAAAAATGGCGAGCGTGACAATAAACAATAACTTAAAATACACCGCAAATGCTCGTGAATTTACGAGCGGCTATAGACAATAACTTAAAATATATCGCAAGCGCTCAGGAATTTTTTTTCCTTCATTTATAGGTAATAATAATATTTAAGTGTTATATATCTGTATCTTTTTACTTTTATTATGTTTTTAAGTATTTATTTTTATTACATATTTTTAAAATTATAGTACAAAATTCCGAAATGTTTAGTATATTTTATATACCGTAATATTTGAAACGATTTATGATGTTTACTTTTAAAGTTTTTATAAAATGAGTCAAGTAGAATTACAAATTTTAGAATTACTTTGCTTTTGCGTGCTTCATGAAGCTTCTATCGATGTCAGTTATATATTTGTATATTAATTGTTTATAATAAATATAGTTACATTTACAATAAACCAATAATAAAATGTTTAATTTTAGAATGAATATTTGCTTAGAATAGTTTCATTCGTTTTCAATTTTCACATTACTCAAAATGAAGAAGCAAAACACTGATATAATTGCATGTTACAATGTGAATATATAACATTACTTATTTTCCTTTTTATATTTAACAGAAAATCAATATTTGAATATTTATTTATTTTAATCGCCATGCAGTGAATATTTTAACGAAAAAAGTTTTTCAGAATTTTTTTAATTGTGCAAACAATTAATTAACTAATAATAATTGTTGTAAATAAAATAATAAAAAATATATACATAGCCCTATAAGTAAAGTTCAAATTAAAAAAAAATAAAACCGAAATAATTATACTCGAATAGTTTTCACGCGAGAAAAGTAGTCAATCCTGAAAATAATTTGTAAAGACCCTCGATGCGCGCCGGGTTACAACACAAAATACCGATACGAAGAAACAAAAAAAAATAACTAACAAAAACGACGAACAAATATTACCAATTCCAATTTGACCAAACGTTAACACAATTTAATATACAAAGAATAAAATGAAAATCTCGTACCACGTGTACACACATCTACGCAACCAAAACACGCACAAAACCCGTCGTTAGAATATCACTCGCGCAACATTCGCAACTACCTGTAGTAGACTGACTGACCCAAACAAAAAAAATCGCCATGCCGTCTAAACAAAGACAGACGCTATCCCTTAGAAAATGGCCGTTCCTTTATAGCGGCGCTAGTGCATGAACGAATTTAAAATATAAAATAATACGAAACATATTTACATATAAAAATAACGATATAAGAAAATGAAAAAATTTTATCGACAATAATAGAAACAATTAAAGTTCAAATTTATCAAAATGCATTTAATTGTTACTATCAATGAACTAACTAAATATTTTTCTATATTTCTACTGTTATAATGTATTTATTACTAATGGTCGTAATCTTAATGAAGTAAGAGTTACTAAGTCATTTTCCAAGACTTCATAAAATCTCTTTTCTGGTTTTTTAAATAATTTTTGAGCTCTACATGCCACAAACTCAACTGTAGGTTTTCAACATAATTTATTAATAAAATATTTGCAGCATCTTAAGTAAAAATGTTTTACAATATTCTTAAGTTGATCCTTATAAACTACCACCACACATGGCCGCCGGGAGGGGGGTGCAAGGAGGTGCACTTGCACCCCTCTGTCGGGAAAGAAAATACACAGAAAAAGATGAAGAATTTTTCTTTATGAAGTCATCGTTGGAATAAAAACTTAAGGCATTTGGATTGCTGTTCAAATTTACTTATCACCTTGTCGATAAATTCAGTGTCCTGCTCTACTCTTTTCCTGTGAACACTGAGCATGCACAGGCCGCTTAGCCTTGCGTCTCTCATCGTTGACCGATTCCAAGTCTTGACATTTCGTAACGTGCTAAATGAACATTCAATGCTATATGTTGTTGCTGGAATAGTTAAACCAATTTTGATTGCCTTACATACCGCTGGGTAATATGGGGTGGCTCAAGCAATCAAATCTGCGTATTCAACAATGGATTCATTTAAAGCCACATCACTTACTTCATTTGTCTTCAATATCTCGTACCACGTGATAGCCTCGGCAATAAAATTATGTAGAAAATCTCCATAAAGGTTCTGTATATCTTCTGCTACATCTAAAAATGAAGATTTATCTAATTTTCTGATATTTTCTTGGTGGAGCTGCATAAGTGAAAATGCGTTTTTGTGTGTTGAAGAGAATCGATTTCTCAGGGAAGAAATGATAGAATATAAATATGGGATGAAGATAGATATTCTGAAAAATTCTTTTACATTTTCAGATGATTGATTTGATCTCTGGGCCTGCCTTGTCGCTATTTGAGGATGCTTAAACTCAACATCCAATTCTTCGCAAATTTTTTGAGCTTTCTCAAAAATGACCGAAAACTGCATAGATGCATTATCGCGGTGATACTAAAGCATGTCCGTTAGTTTATTTACGTGATCGTGTATTGCCTTTATATTCATAATTACTTCTTGTAATTGGTTGCAGCAGACGGGTTCAAGTTTGGCAGAATAGGAAGCAATTACTACGAGTGTCACAATGTATGTTGCAGTCATGTACAGCTGGTGTGCTTTGGTTTTCCTTTTTTAAGAGTTCAGTGCGTCGTGCGAAAGTTCTTCTAAAACTCGTACAATAGTTGGAAAGTTTTCAGAAAATTTTCTGATACTTTTGCACTTTGCTATCCAACGCGTTTCACAAGAGGTGGTATATTTGGGATTTTATTTCGCCGCAATGTACGCTCTCTAAAAAAATTTATGATACCCTTTGTAGTCGCAGCAATATTTCTTACTTCACTGACATCGTTCAAATCATTGATGACAAGATTAAATGCATGCAGGCACGGATTAACCGGGGTTACGGAAATATTAGGGGCCCTTTTTGGAAGTGACAAAATTATTAGTTTTATAGAATAACTATATTTTTTAAAATTTAATTTAATTATATTATTTTGAATTCACAAATTAACATATAATTATTAATGTAAACAAAACTAAATGTCCTACAGACAATAGGTAGAATTTTCGATGCCAAAAAATATATATACATATATACACACACACACACACACACATATATATATATATATATATAATTTTAAACAATGAAATTTTTTCTTGTTTTTTTTTTTCCTGCAAATTCTTGTATAAAATATCGTTAAAATGTATGAACGGTGAAAATCTGTTTCGATCATGATAAATAATTTTCGGAAACAACTGTGTTTTTAAAAAGATATTTATTCGCTTAACGTTTCGACCAGCTTACACTGGCCATCATCAGAAGTTTTCAAAACAACAGATTTTAAAACTGCATGTAAAGTTTAAATAAAGATTAAAAATAATTTACTACGTTTTATTTCAAGTTTTTGTATAATTACAGCCTAAATATCATGTTTTATATTTACGTTTTTAAAATCTTTGTGTTCTGTATTGTATAAAAGTTCATTCTTCTTAACTATTTCAATTAGTTTTTCTATTATATAAAAATTAAACACACATAGGGACAAATATTTATACAAATTACAAACAAAAAATATATACATATGTATTTATAAATTAAAAATGGCAAAGATATGTTATATAAAAGACAACTATTATATCAAATATGTATGTATATGAAACATTTGAAATGCATGAAATGTGATTTGAGAAACTTGCTCAGCGAGCGATCCGAACAAGGAATTATTTTTCCTCGCTTGCCTCTTTTGACTATTTCTCGCCGCAATGGGCTGTGTTACAGTTAAATGTACAGTAATCGATTTTCAGAAAACACATTACACATTTCACATTCTTCGCTACAATGGGCAATCGGCCTAAAGCTGTTTTTCCTTGTTTTATGGACGTTTTTACATTTTTTTCATTAGTGTACGAATATTTATGTAACTTACCGCAGATGTATTCCTGCAAGGAAGTCGTGTGTTAAACGCTTCCGACTTTTTAAATATACGTATGTATGTGTATGTAATATTTAACTGATTTTTCTAAAGTGGTTTTAATGATTTTGATGAATTTCATGAATTAGCGGTATTTCGGATTTAAAAATCGACCGATAAAGGTTTTATTTTCGAGGAAACTGTATTAAATAAATAATTCTAAGAGGAAGATAACCAGTGTTCATGTCAGTGATCATTTTATTTTTAATGCTTACTAAAAAGTAAATAATACACTTATTTACTGTGTTAAAAATACGGTAAATAGCAAACTGAAAACAAATAATTGTTCGTGAAACTCATTAATGTATTGATTAATTTGCAAGTTCAGAATAGATCCGAGCAAAGCTAATTAAAATTGAATTTTGAAATATGAACAAAGCCAAAGTGATAATCATTAGAAGCGTCTGAGATGTACTTGTCAAGATTTCTTCTGTAATGAATGGTTCTTTTTCATTTCATTTTCACTGTAAGAATGACATTTTAATACGTTACGCCAAATTCATGAAATTTCTGATTTCAAAAATAAGCCAAATTTTACCGATTTTTTGATTTAGGTAACGCTTGTGTCTATTTTCTGAAATATGTAAATTTATTAATTGTATTTGTTTACCATTAAAACAAAGCATTTATATTCAACATATCAATATTAATTTTATTGTCGTTTATTAAACAGTGAAACGTTAAAATAACTATTGTTTATTTACACGTTTGTTCTAACTTTGTTTTCCAGTGGTAAATTGTATAATTAAGTTTTTAAAAGGTATTTGTGTGGTTGTAACAAACTATCAAAATTTCTGATCATTTGTGACTTCCTTTTTTTGTTTATTCCTATTTCATTATTATTTCTTTTTTTATAGAACCAATTACTTGACTTTCTATTTAACAGTCCTATTTCTTTCTCCTCTGCAGTTTGCAAATATATTATATTGAATTTTATTTAAGTTAAACCTGATTTTAATATAACACTCAAGCGTAGATAGATGTATAAATCAACAAGAAATATAACATTAAAAATTGAAATGCCCGCAATTTGCACTGAATAACAAATATGTGATTTTAATTGCAAAAATAAACAATTTTTTTACCCCTTATATTCATATAGTTTACGTTATCATCTAAGACTTCGTTAACATAGTTTCTTATGTAAACATTCAGTATTGCTCCTCAATGTATCATTAGAAATTACCAATTTATTTCACATTTTCTCTACTACTATTGCAAATAATAATCGAAGATAAATTAAGAATAAAATTACTTTCATTATAGAAATTGTATGATGAATTTTACCAGTACAAATCGGAAAAAAGATTTAGCAACTATAAATGATAATAAAACGATTTGCGAAGTTAAACTTATAGCAAAATGATGTAATTCGTAACGTCAAGGCCAAAAGTTAACCTGCATATCTTTTGTAAACGATTGAAACTCGAAACATTAAAAACTTATAAATATAAACTTGTATATTCAGGATCAGATTGTTTTAAACCCGATGAGATAGTCGTAACGAGTGGTCTCGGATTTCATAAAAACTTATGATAACACCAATCATCACCTCCTGATTGAATCTGGAAAGAATCATTTCGATTTGTGTTTTTCAGTATAAATTATAGTAAAAACTTATGGAAGCTTTAGCGCGAATTGAATTGTATTATTTAAATGTAAATATTTAAAATTAGTATGCAAGTATGTTTTATTATGAAATTTATTACTTGTTAAAAGTTTTTAATATTAAAAAAAAAAGAAGAAAACATCTAAAACATATATCAGAAGATTGAATATTATATTAATTAATTAAAAGAACATTATTCATTTTTTTTTATTTAATAAAAAATATTTTATTCGTAGATTATGTGAAATGTAATTTATTTACAATCAATTGAAAATTATATACTATAATGTCATGCCGTATCACACATAATACGGTAATTAATTAACTTTTGAAAAACATTTAGATGAAATTGGAATTAAATTATTATGAGTTTTTTGCGTTATTTAGAACTGTTGCATTGTGTACTGGTTTGTGATTATTTCAGATTTTGTAAGATTTTTAAAATTATTGTAATATACATAGTTTTTATCAATCACTAAACTATGCTGATATGTACTGATATTTATAAATTATAAATATTAAACATTTTTACAGAGAATATATAATACAATTCACAAAAAACCGACCAACGTGTTTCGGATTAACTAACTTCTTGTTTATGGTTAATGACAATTAAAGATAAAGTTCGCAAATATAAACATAGAATAACACAACGATAAATGTTATTGCGGTATGTCGATCTTTAAACCGATATCGACATACCGTATTATCATTTATTGTTTTGTTTTGTTATTCTATGTTTACATTTGCAAACTAATTGTCGTTAAACATGAGTGTAAAGTTAATTACTGCGAAAGTGTCGGTCGTTAATTTTTAAAATTTATATACGATAAAACAGAAATGTAGATAAATAATGTTAATTTAAACATGAACTGGTATTATATTTAATTACATTCATAACGGTTTCATTTACAAGAATGGTTCTTCCGACAGCTAGAGCTATGGTTAGGGTTTACTCCTCATATTAAATATATCCTAAAATCTATATCTTTGACCAGTGCGTTCTGCCAGTTCTAACATACGCTAGTGAAACTTGAATATTAACAAAAAATAAGAATTAATCAACGAAAAATGGAAAGGTCTATGTTGGGGATTACTTTGAAGGACAAATGGACGAAGAGGCGTATCCGAGAAACAACGAAAGTGACAGATGCAGTATATATCATTAAAAATATTAATTGGAGATGGTGTGGACATGTGGCTAGAGACGAAGATCGCTGGATAAGTGTGGCAATATCATGGAAACAGGCCTGGATTTAGGGGGTGGGTCTAGGGGGGCTGCAGTCCCGGGCGCCGCCTTATAAAGGGGCCCCCAAAGGACACCAACTTCCGATACGTAATAAAAAATTAATCTATCATTCGTCATATATATATATATATCGACTTTTTTTTGAATAAATAAAATTAGCTTTACAGGAACAAGTGCATTTTTTGATACATTTATTTGTTAATAATTTTGTATCCATTTTTATTTCCTCCTAGAGAAGAAAACTTCGTAATAGTAAAATTTCGGTATTTGTAAAAACGTACCAGAAATTTGTTTTAAGGTATAACGAGTCGGAATCTACATTTTCAGGAAATGTCTGTATGAATGTTGTGCGTGTGTATTTGTGCAGTACACGCACACAAACTATAATTTTATGCAAATCTTTGGTTAAAATTTGATGAAAAATTCATTGTTTAAAATTATACATATATTCATAATAAATAATTTTCGGAAACAACTGTGTTTTAAAAGATATTTATTATGAGTAATCACTGTGAGAGCTTTAAATATTTATATATATATATATTTTTTTTTTTTTTTTGGTATCGAAAATTCTACCCATTGTCTATATGATATTTAGTTCTGTTTACATTAATAATTATATGTTAATTCGTGAATTCAAAATAATATAATTAAATTAAATTAAAGAAAATTTAGTTATTCTATAAAACTGATAATTTTGTCACTTCCGATAAGAGCCCCTAATATTTCCGTAACCCCGGGCTTGCAAGGAACCTTGATGGCAAACGATCCTTAGGACTACTGAGAATACGATGAACAGATGAAATTCGAAAATTCAGAGTAAACTGGCAGGAAGAAGTACAAGATCGCAGTGTTTAGAAAAAATTGGGAGAGGCCTTCGTCCAGCAGTGGACTGATAATGGTTAACGAAGAAGAAGAAGAAACTATATATATATATATATATATATATATATGCTAGTATGTAACTAGGTAATGTTTGTAAGTTTGTTTGTAGGAGGTAATTTCCGAAACTGATCATCCGATTTCAAAAATTCTTTCATCAATATTTAGAATGGATTTTTAGGATGGACATAGGCTACATATTACCCCGTTAAAATAAAAGGGCTTTTCGTGGTGACCAATTTTTCATATTGTTCCGTTAAATATATTATCCCGATAATCCCATTAAAATACAAAGCGTCGAAAAAATGGTCAAGCGATGGATAGATCATACTAATATTATAAAGAGGTAATGTTTGTAAGTTTTGATGTAGAGGTGTAATCTCCAAAACTGCCATCCGATTTCAAAATTGATCGTGATTTTTGAATAAAATTACTTAGTTGAAGATAGTGATATTTGTATATTGAGTTTTTACTGATACACTCACAGTCACGAACTGAATTCCATGCGGGCACAACTAGTATTAAATATTTTCGTATACCTGCGGCCAATGAATGAATTTTACAAAAAAAAAAAAAGAGTACATAATTTGATAAAACATTTTCACGTTTGTGTACAGCTGATCTCTAACAGTGGTATATATCATATGTGCGACCTGTCAGCATTGCAATTATAAATGGCCGTAATGAACAGTTATTTTAATTTCTCAACCGCCCTTTCAAACGTTAAACAACAGTAGTTTAGTTAGTATTTTTTAAATATAAAGCAGCGCATTCGTTTACAGTTTAAAATTGGTTAAAAGTGTAACAAATTTATCAAAACATTTTTTAAATTGTATACATTTTATTTTAGAATAGTATTTAAGAATGCTTTGCGATTTTCTACGAGAACTAGAAAAATTCCTTTTAGATATTTTGTTTCAGAACTTTAAATAATGTTTATTAAATTCACATAAGTATTAACTCCAAACGAAGTTAGAGGTAGTGTGAATAACCTAAATTGAATTAATTTTTCAATGTCAATTGCTAATCTTAGTACATGTATTATTTTTATTAGGAGCTGGAATTGGTTCAGTATTTGGTTCATTGATTGTTGTTTATGCCCGTAATCCTTCACCGGAAGGTGGTCAATTATTTTCACACGCCATTTTAGGATTCGCCTTATCTAAGGCAACGGAGTTATTCTGTTTGATGATGGCCCTTTTAATTCCATACGCTTTTTAATTGCATTTTTATTATCGTATTATATTACGATTTATTTAGTACATTTACCGATTTAGTCACAGTCTCTTGACGTTATAACACGTATAAGAATATATGATATATAGTCATGGGCGTCGCCAGCGGGGGGCAGGGGGGGCAGCTGCCCCCCCTGGAGCCTTGAAACTTTTTAATCAACTGGCCATAATGAGTGTTCATAGGCGCGTAATCATGAATAATTTGTCAGAAACCCACGAAAATTAAGTTTTAATTAAGATTTTATTCTTGTTTAATAAAATATTAAGCCTTTACAACTTATAAATTTCATTTTTTCTATAACTCATATCCTTTTTCTATCATCTTGCCCCGCCCCCCCCCTCCCCCCCTGGCGGCTGGCAACAAATAAATAACAGTCTGTGCCATTTTTGAAATATATTTTCGAGTATAAAATATATGTATTTTTATATTTCAGTTGGCTGTACTGTGCTCTGTTACGTTAGGATCCTAAAAAATGTGTTAAACCGTTACACAAAATGTACAATTTAATGATGTCGTATCTTTATTTGTTAAAAATGGTGCGATATATTATGCAAGTGAACAACGAAATGAAATAGTAATTATACACATCACTTAAACTGAACGCAATAGAGGCAATTAAAACCAAAAGAAACTACTGCTCAAAAAATGTATTGTGGTTCAATTAATATCTTTACTGTGAAACAAAAGCGACATTTCTTACGATTAAATGTATTTTTAGTAAGCGATTCCCGATGTCTTAAACCTGCCACTATGGTCAGAATGATATTTAGAATTCTAGAGATTCTAAGAATAATGTAATCTTTTAATGGTTTCGCGCACGAAACTAACACAAACAGCACTTCCAATACATTGTTTGACTGATAGACGAATTATGGAACTTTGTATCCTTTTATTATAGTTGGTTTTATTTCAGAACGACTGACACTGTTTTTAGTCAATGTATATTGAGGTTATTCAACTCAAGTTCAGGCATGTATGTTAGCCGCAACAAAGTGTATGTTTTGTATCTTCATAATAAATTGAGATGTGCTGAAAATTGTAGCGGCATAGCTTGTCTTCTAGTATTTGGAGTATGCAATTGAAGCAGTTATTTTCTATATTCTTCAAGTTTTTGGAACTTCCACATAAAAGCGATAGTTAATACAAAGGTAGTAATTATTTGCACTTTGTGCAACACTAGCGTGATAAAACTTGAAAATGATTTCCAATTACAAATAGAATGGATATATTGTTGGTTTTATTACAGATGTAAGTGCTTGCTGGTAAATGTTCTAAACACTGGCTTTTACATTCGACCAGGCACTTTATGTCGGTGTTAAGTTTTAGCGCAAAAATATTATTTTCTAAATTAGGCATGGATTGATGTTGGCCATTTAACAAAGTACTTTAGAGTCGGTAACACGTCAACGAAAAATTACTATTAATAGCACTGGTCTGATTCAAGCTGCAGTATAACGTGATATCGTCGGTAGCATTGAAAAGTAAAAAAAAATTACTTTCCATGGTGAAACATCGGCGACAAAAAGATATGTTTCCCCTGAGAAAACTATCAAGAGTAAATTCCCAATCAGATGCGATGGAAATTAATCATTATTTTGTATATATGTTTCCAGTCAGGTTGTATTAGATAATTTGTGTACGTTAAGTAGTACCATAATAGAGTATGTTTATTAATATCGAAATTATGCCTGATGAATTTGCAATTTTTTCCCTAAAGTTTCATTAAACTTGAAAGTGTATAGACGTGTTTTGCTTTATTTTTTTTTTAATTTTTATCTATTTACAATGAATTACTTTTCACCTAGATTATCATTTATCTATTCGTAGTTATTATTATTTGTAATAAAATCTTTTCCAATATATATTAAAAGTAGTGTAAAGTAATTCTACATATTCTTGATAATGTTTATCATGGATACTGTAGAATTTAACCCCTTTTATAATCACCAAGTGCTTCTATTAGATTTGAAGGCGAATATTTGTTCAGTTACTTTCTTTTCAGATCTGCCATTCTTTTCTCGGATTAAATCTCTTCTCCGCTCTTTGTAATAAAAGGAGTTAATAAATTACTATTGTGTATGCTGACAAATAATTTTTAATGTACACATTTCTTTTTTATATGTCGTCATAGTTATTTCAACTTAATTATAATAGATAGGATAGTAAAAATATTTTAGTGATTAAGATCATTATTATACACAATGCATAAATATATTGTTAGCTATCCTTGCAGTACTACTCAGCAAAACCTAAGAGAAATAACAGCAATGAAAGATGAAATAATTTCATATTGAAAAGTATTAAGTGTTGTCCATTGTAGATTTTGCCGCCCCTAATAAATCTAGAAAAAATTAAAAATTTTAGTTCTTAAATGCATACGATAAAAACAAAGTTGAAAAAAACGTTTTCGGAAATCGTAATAACTTTAAATTTAAAAGAAGCTTACACAAAACTTTTCAAAATTACCCTGAACTTTAAATTTAACTTATCTGTATATATATGTATATATATTGTGACGGATTCGGCCGCCATGACTTTCGATATTTTTCACGCTGTACCGAATTAAAAAAAATGATAATGATTACTCTTTTCCAAATTCTAAATTCCTCATCTCTCCGCATTTTGACAGTTTCTCAGGCTTCCGATTTCTATTTCTCCGGTTTCTCGGGCAGCGTGCAAACTGAGCATTCTCTGACCGTAATGCTAGATCGACAAATTTTGTGGGAATTGCCAATGTGCACGGCGCCAATTTGGCGATCCGTGCATATGTGTGTGTTTATTATATGAGGGTGGTTCGTCCGATCTGGCGTTGTGTGCGTCGGAGATGCGATTCGAGCTACGTCGAGGCGTGAGAAGTTTTTTCTTAGAACCCGAAAAAACCGACGCAGGGTACCCGCCGTTCCACCGATTTTGAGAATGTTCTAGAAAAATCGGTGGCGTATTCATTTTTTATATATATATTTTTTATTATTAGGCAAGATGGCCGTTCAAAAAGATCGTGGTCGAATTATCTGTGAATTCGGGCCGATCAGTTCTCGCTTGCTGCTCGTCGCAGGCAGATCTCGACTGCTTTGGCCCGTGGGCACGTTCGTTTTTGTATTTTTCACCGCTACGCGCCGTTCGAGGCAAAATTTATATTTTTTTCCACTGCTTTGGCCGCTTAAGGCAAATAGGACCGATTCGACATTTTCTTTGGTGGTCAGTTTAAATATGTTCTTTTTAAATCAAATATAATTCGATTTACTCGTCTTACCAAAAGATTTGTTGTTTTTTTTTCTTTTCGTTGCAAGGACACGTTTTCGTGACATCTCCGCCGCGGAGACCTTTCTTTTTTCGTTTAAACCTTAGGAAAGCCTAAAGCTCTTCCCGAACGAGCTAACGGTTACGTTACACCTGAAGTAACGTTGGCGCCCGGAACTTTTATTTTCGTTTATTTTTTTTTTACATTTTATTTTAATATCATCGAAGAAAGTGGTCAGTTACAAATGTTGCCAAAGAACAGGGAAATAACGAATTAGTCACAAATGTCACCTAAGAGCAGGGACTAGTGAAGAGAGTTAATTCTTATCAATATAAATGCAAGGGCGTCGCCAGCCGATGAGCCAGGGAGGGGCAAGGTGAGTTGGATGATAGAAAGAGGATATGAGTTATAGGAAAAATAAAATTTATAAGTTGTAAAGGCTTAATATTTTATTAAATTAGAATAAAATCTTAATTAAAACATGTTTTCCAAATTGTCCATGATTACGCGCCTATGAATATTCATCAATGCCAGTTGATTAAAAAGTTTCAAGGCTTCAGTGGAGGGGGGCAGCTGTCTCTTCCGGTTTCCCGCTGGCGACGCCCGTGTATAAATGAATGTTTGTTTGTTCCGTATGCATTTTTGTACCGCTGGACGGATCATATTCAAATTTTCAGGGTGTATTCGTGTTATTCGAAGGTTTTAAGGTATGGCTAAGTTTTCTATCATCTCTCCTTCACGAAATATCAGGTTTTAAGTAGTTAGGATGCGACTAGCGGTACAGAAATGCATGTGGGACGAATAAAATTTTTTTTTTTATAAAATTTTGAATAAAATGATTACCATGGTAAATATAAATTAAACGTAAAATTTAAATCAAATTATTACCATGGTAAATAATAAACTCTAGATAATACTTTATTAATTTCTGACGTAAGTAAATACACCGCGTTCTGGTACTTTACTTTTTGCGTTACTGAAATCATCAAACCTCTATAACATGATCTGAATATAAAAGTCGCGCTTCTAGCCTAGCTGCTGTATTTATTGCGGAGAGTTTAAAAAAAAAACAGTGTTTCTTATTATTTTTTAAAAAGAAATACCTACAACGGAATTTTTATTTGCTCTCGGTAATATTTTCAATAACCTAAGCAGGATGCTTGAAAATCGAATGATGAACCTGAACCTACGAAAAAGGATAATGCGGTGTCACATATGGTCCGTCCTGAAATATTCCTGCGAAACATGAACTATGAGTACGGAGTGTGAAAAGAAAATATCTGCCTTTGAGGTGTAGTGCTACCGAAGACCATTACGGATCTCGTGGAAAGATTACGTAATCAACGAGGCAGTCTTAACAAGAATAGGAGAACGGTAAGTTGTGGTAGATATTAAAAATAGGAAAACGAAATATTTAGCGCATAAAATCCTAGAAGGCGGTATTTTCATGTTGGTTCAAGGAAAAATTCAAGAAAAAACACGAGAAAGGAGGCGATTGGAGTTAATGAAAACAAACCCACCAGCCAATTCTCTTCGCAAGACCCTGAAAGAAATCATCAAAGACACTAGAAACCATTGGATATAGATCAAGAAGGATGTACGCAATCTCCTGTAAAGGAGAAGCGACGACGACGACCGGGAATATTTAAGCTCAAATTTGAAATCTTTAATCAACTACTTGCTGTTGTGGTAATGAATTCATTTTAATAAAATGCTGGAAACGGAGAGGTTGAAAGATATGAGTGAAGATGTCCTTTTAAATGTGTAATTATGAGAGATCACCGTGTAAATAACCTCGGCCTTTTTAAAAGTACTGTTTAGCTGAGCGAAATTTTCTGTTAGATCACGATCGACAGGTTATAGAAAGATTGTAGAAAGATTTTTAGCTAAACGTGAAACATGAGGACTCTTTTTTGTTGGACGGTAATAAACATGTTTCCCAAAGAGAGAAAGAATCTTTACTTAAATATAATTCCAGATAAAACAAATTTTTTTTTATTAATTTCAAAGCACAGATTAAAACCGGTATTAATACACGGGTGAAGCCGTGAGTATCAGGAAGCAGGATTGGAAACTATTTGAGTACACATTGCTCAAGCACGTTCGTCCAAAACAGACGAGCAGTAGGGACTAAGACTGGGAACCGTTCCCGTATGCATCGCTCAAGTCCGTTCGTCTGAAACGAATGAGCAACGGGAAGTAAGACTGGTAATCGTTTTTTTAATATTTGCTACCAGGAACGTTATTTATACTCAAATTTGAAATACTTAATTAACTATTGTAGTAATAAATTAATTTTAATAAAATAGGTTAAAAAATATGAGTGAAGATGTTCTTTTAAATGTGTAATTATGGAAGATCACCGTGTGAATAACTTACTCTTCAAAATGATGGCTGTGCGTGCAGTTTAGTTGAGCAAAACTTTTTGTTAGATCTTAACAGACAAGTTATAGAAAGATCGATAATCTTCGGCTAAAATGTGAAACGTGAAAACCATTTTTTGTTGGACGCTGATAAACATGTTTCCTAAAGAAGGAAAGAATCTTTACATAAATATAATTCCAGATAAAACAAAATTTTTTTTATGAATTTCAATGTACAAATTTAAACGGGTATTAATACACGGACGAAGCCCTGGGTAATAGCTAGTCTATATATATATATATATATATATATATATATATGAAAAATAAACATTAAAAGTAAGCGCTATCCTACTATTTTGTCCCAAAAAATATTTCAGTCAAGTTAAAAGTTTCTTCAATTTTACTGATTAACATAAGAAAAATATATTCAAGTAATTTAGTAAAGATAAAAAAGACATGGCACTTTTCGGCAATCATTATTCACAAGGATTGTAGTTGTATCAGTCAAGTTAGGTAAATATACGTTTGTGGCATTATAAGTATTATGTAATATTATGATATAGACGATAAAATTTAAGGAAAATCTGTTTTTCGAGCTTTTGATTTAAGTCGGTAACAATCTAGTCAATGTTGAATTTCTTTAAAAAATAGCGGGAGATGAACTGAGATCAAAGAAAATCATACGAGCTCCAAAGAGATTGAAGTTGTAAATAAATATTTTATTTCTTAAATTCTATTATAGTAGCGTTCTTTTCTATCAGGAACGTGAAAAATACATATAAAAGTACCGCTGTCATGTTCGGAAAATTTTCAATAAATATATTTGATTTTTGATTTAAAATTTATTTTTTTTCCCCAAGTTTGTTTAATTGTTTGATGCCATTTATAAAGTCAAATTCGGTCAATGTCCTGAACTGACCATCAACTGTTAGTCTTGCAATAGTTCAAAATGTCTTCATTTTCAGTAATAGTTGTTGATTTCTTGGAATGAAGAAACCCAAACAATTAATCATACTTTTTCAGCTATACAAACCTCATCACAGACGTAAAATGTTTTTTAGTGGGTCTATACGGTTTCTGAGCGTTAGTGTTAAAATATTTTTTATCTATATTGTTAGTTATATTTATTGTTTACTTATGATGTGCCAGAAACAGATGATGCACTACTAGCAACTTTCGCTGACGACATGACAATGATGGCAACGCACGAGAACCGAGTAAAGTCCACAGAAAATTTACAAGGTGTGCTAAAATAAAATCATTGATTGGCTGAATAAATGGAAAATAGTAATAAATGAAAATAAAAGTAATCACATTATTTTTACAAAGAGAAAAATTGAACATAACAAATATCATATATCTGTAAATAACAAGCAAATACAATCATATTCATGCGTAAAATATCTTGGAGTACACCTAGATGAAACACTTACGTGGTTTCATTATATCAAGACAAAAATAACGGAACTTAATTTAAAAACGAGACAACTGATTATGTACAATTTTACTATACCGCACTGTTTTTATATATTTTATGTTTATATACATAATTTTTGATGTTTTGTAATTCTCCCATATATGTCACATTAAATTTTCCAAAAAATACATGGTTTCTTTTTTCTTTTTAAATATAAATGTTTATGAAAATAGTTAATTATTGCTTAAATTTAATATGTTAAAAGCCGGTATTTCATTTTAAAAATTCATTTAAGGGTAGGTTTGTTTTATTCAGTCAGATGGTCAGATTTGTCAATGTATGGACACATAGATTGACCAATCAGCGTTCACTTCAAACTGATTCTGTTGGAAATTTGGAACTTAAGTAATAGGTTTTATATCACATATAATTACTAAGAAAAGAATTTCAGAAAATGTTAATGAACGTCGTAAAAATAAATGGGTTTTAAAAGTTTTACGTAAAATTATTTATTTGTATAGAAATATGAAGTGATAATTCTATGTCAATATTTACACATCTAGAAAGGTATCTATAAAAAGCATTAAATAATTTAGTTTTTCGTGATAAATGCAATCATGTAAAAAACGTAAACAAGCAAAAGTAACTTGAATACCATAAAATAAAATTAAAAACAATAAACGTTTATATTTGACAGATAAATTGTTTTAGTATCATTCTGTAATTTAATTTCAAATATAATTTGCTTTGATACACTGTTATTTTTGACAAATGAAGAAGTACTATACAATTTTTACTAAATTCTTATGTATTGTAACGGCATTTTACTTTTTCAGGTGTATTTACAGACATCCATTAATTTTTTTAAAAATAAACTGGATAAAATAGAGCGGAGTTATGGAAATTATTCGAATATTTGAATAAAATAATTTCTAATATATATTAAGCGTAAAATTTACTTCTATTTGTTTTGGTGGTAAAACTGTGAGCTCACAGTATACAAATCTGCAAGGATGTAATCAAGAAAAGTATTGAAAGTTTTAACAATAATATTACTGGGCAAATGACATTTCTTGCAACGCATTAAATAAATTATAATGTTTAGAAATAATCGTAGTATAATGAAAATCCTTAAACTATTATGTATTCTATTGTATATATATATATATATATATATATATATATACGAAACACATATACGCAATATAAAGCTATAAAAAAATTATGCAAAATAAAAACTTTTTGATGGTATTATGTGAAAGCTAATTGACACGTTTTTTAAACTTTTTCATATTTGACTTAAAGTTACTCTCGGGAGATTCTAAATCTGGCATCGTTTTTGCCTGAAAACAAAAATGTAATTCAAATTATTAATTTAGATAATAAAACTGTTTTTAAAAATTATTTACCAGTCACAAAATTCAGCTATTACCACATAACAAATAATATTCATTATTTACATATAACATTCTTTAGGGTTGCAAACTAATTTAATTATATAACACGTTTTCTAAAGCCGATTATTCTAATTTTTTGGTCTTTTATATAGTTCTCGAATAAAAATATTTTCATGAAGATATCTTGTGTAGGCCTTTGATCTTTTTTCGGACATTTTACTCTCAATTACATCGATAATTGAGGATTCCGGTTTGGAATCTATTGATGACAAATTGAATTGGTTTACATCTACTGTGTCCGACACGAAAATAAGTGTAGAGAGACATAGTACAATACGTTATTAACTCTCACGACTCACGCTGCCAATAGACGCTGTTTTATTCTGCCGGACATGCATACACTAAGCCACTTTCAACGGGCCCGAACTTGACACGTGTCAAAATTTCGACCGAAAAACGGAATTTACATTTTCAGCCGGACAGTATTCTCCGCTGACAACGAACAATACGGTGATGCCGAGAGATCGAAAATTAATGACTGAGAATAATTTCTAGCTCAACATTATTGCTAGATAGCGTCGTAAATACCGGACCTGTATCAATATCCAGAAAGCTATTTTTTTTAATTGACTATTTTTTTCATTACATCACGAAAAAACTATGAAACCCCGAAAATGATTAAATGCCCCAAATTTTGAAAAAAGTAAAAATCAAGTTTTAAAAAATAAACACCGACCATTTTATAATAGCTAAGGTTTTTTTTTTTTTTTTTTTAATCAGCGTATGTTTTCCATAAGATACCGCAAAAATACAATGTCTAGATATTTTGAAATCTAAGATCGTAAATTTAAGAAAATATATGCTTAAAGTGATAAAATCGGAAGCCAAAAAAAGTCCACGGCTCATTTCGGGACGTTAGCAGTTGTGAACTTCCCACAAATCAATATCTAATATGTAAAATAAAATCTATGTATAAATAGGCAAAGACAAAACAGTTCAGTACCTTTTTCACCTCTGCTTATTAACAAATTTTCTTTCTTTTTTTTTTTTTTGTTTAGTAGCTATTGACGATCTTTAGTGTTACCAATAAACAATTTTTGGAAATAGTTATTTTTTTTAATATTTAAATAAATTCATATAAAAAATGAAAAAAGAAATCGCTACAGCCAATAGATCTGTTCTCATTAAAATATTTTAATTTTTCTTAATAATCATCACTAAGCGTACTAAGTCTTAAGGTGTCATTTAATATCAATAAGTGAGGGTTTCTTAAAAATTGTGATCTACTGTTGTTTTATTGAATTTATTTTTTATTCAGTAATAATAGTACTGAAACGTTTTGTATTGCAAATACACATAAAAGGGTATGTTCTCAGATATACAATGAACAAATGTATAAGAGTAGAGAAAAAAAATTCTGGAAATATGCAAATTCATACATGTTTTCGTCAAATTTTTAATAATAATTATGGCCGAATTTCGATCAATGGGCGAACACTAGTAGAAATAAAAACACGATAATATTAAAAAAAAAAACCAAAAAAAAACCATTACTTTCATATTAACAAGTACATTATTGTAAAATGAAATTCAAAATCCGTTTAACAGCAACTGAAGGGTTAACTTTTTTTTTCAACTGACATATTATCGTTATTATAATGTATAAAAAATACTAAATTCCCGAATTACAAAATCTGTGAACCCAAATTT
This sequence comes from Icerya purchasi, assembly GCA_039619475.1. NCBI lineage: Eukaryota > Metazoa > Arthropoda > Insecta > Hemiptera > Monophlebidae > Icerya > Icerya purchasi. Next base: position 148,059,588 of record CM077115.1, read on the forward strand.
TAAAATTAAGTGATGGTTACTGGTGAATTAAAATAAAAAAATAAAATAAACGTTATGTGAAGGCTACAATCTTTTTTAAAAAATCACGAGGTAAAACAACTAAAAACCTGGAGGTTGAGCCGCGAAGGCAGCGAGCGCAGTCCCCCAGTAATTTTAATTTAAAATAGTGAACTAAAAATGTGGAGAGCAGATTACAAATTATACAAAAGAAATAACTAAATGACAATTAGAAAATGCAAGTCAAAATAACGGCAATGAACATTATAACTGTAAGTCATTTAGTCTGTAGATATTGTATTATATCAAGTATAAATTTTAACATTCGGTGTTTCTATACACATAAATTTTAAGCAGATTAAATGTCAATTACTATTTTATCTGCAAGGAAATTTGAAAAGTTTTTATTTCTTTACACATACTAAATCGATTTTTATAGATAAATTCGCTAAAGGAAGACTAATATTTGAAATATAAAATATATTTATATTGTACATTTGAATTTATTAAAATTAATTATGTAAATTTATTTTCCAAAAAAATTTATGATAAACTTGAACCGAATAAAATAAAATACAATTCAAGATAAAATTATTTATAAAATTTCTGTTGTTATTTTACGTTCAAAGTTTTAAAATTTTTATACAAATATAACAATTTATTTTCAATAGGCAAAGTTCAATATGCACTAAAGTGGAAGGACAAAAAAGTTTACACCTTTTTTAGATCTTGCACATTACAATTTTTTCATCTACACTTAAAGAATAAGTTTAATTATAAAGTATGTTAAAGATAAATAACGCGCGCAATAAACATTTACAAATTAAATTCTACATATGGACTAGAAGAAAAATTGAGGAATTGTACAATGAATAAGGCACCGTAGGCAAATTAAAGAATTATAAAGTGTTTTCAAAATGGGAAAGAGCAAAAAAGGGTATTCGTTTATTACTAACACTGTTAAATCTTATAAGCAGAAGAAAAAATAAATGCGTTTATATAAATAAATAAAAAAAAAAAAAAAAAAAGTAAAATAAGTAGAAAGAACAGTTGTATTAAATTCAGACAGGTAAAATTATAATAAAAGTTGTGCAAATAAGGCATAAAAATATTACGATTAATGGAACGAAAATAAATATTAGAATCTTTGTCTTTGTCTCTGCCTTGGTTCTCTTAAATCTTCCCCAATACCTGCATTCCTTAACACCCCCCTTTTTTATTCATAGATCCAGGATATCGTTTCCTTTCCTATATCTTTCGTTGACGTCCTTTAGACTTATTCCTTCCTACCTTTCCATTTTACATAATTAGCGCTTTATTCCTTAGAAAATTCCTATCCTATCGCATATTTGTGTCTTATACTATCTCGACTAATAATCTTCCTTACTTTTCCTTTGACTTTGCCGCTCTTTCCCACCCTCCCAATGTAAATTTTGTTCCTTTTTCTGGTCCTCTCCCCAGATCTGCAATCAAGCAGAAATTCCACAGTCCATTAGGTCCTTATTTCCCTATGAGATGACGGATTCCTTGGCTAGAGTTGCTTCTTCGTCGTGTTTTTATTTCAATAAAATTCCCGCTTTTCCTATAGTAAAATTTTTATTCTGGATTCTGGTCAGATATTTATGCTTCTTCCTTCTTTAACAATCACTCCTTCTATGGACCCGTATCCAGCCGAATCTTCCTATCTACCTACCCTTGGTTTTATGACTTTCTTTCTCTACGGCATTCTACTATTGTTTCCATTATTCGTTTGAGCCTTAATCGTACTCGGTGACCTTCCTCATGTTTTCGTTTTCATTTAACTCCCTCTTTTAATTGTCATCTTCATCCGAATCATGATCCCAACCATACTTTCTTCGAATATCCTTCCCTTTCGTCTGAACGTGCTACTCTTAATTCCAATTCGTTATCCGCACCTCCTACATCCTGTTTCTTCTTCATCCCAGTCCATTATCTCTCTGCTCGGTTTCTTCATTCTGGCTATTTCTGACCGAATCAGTATTTAACTAATCCTTTCTTTTCTTGTTGTTGTTGTGTAAAGGTCCTTGCTGACGCCTCCAAAATTATACAAAAAAATGTTTAAGTTATAAAGCTAGAAAAGGAGGAGAAAGTATTAGGGATTTAAATAGATGAGATCAAAAAAGAAAACAAAAATTGAAATACCGAGGGAGAAAGTTAATAAGGGAATGAAGCCGCGAGACAAAGGTACAGATAAAGTTGTAGCAGTCGAAAAATACAATTAATAGAAAAAAAACGAGTATTATATAATAAAATAGAAATTGAAGTACGTTTTTAATGTATTATTATATGATTCGGAAACAAAAATTATGAAAGCAAGCAAAGAGATCGAGAAGAATCTTTGGAGATGTGGTCATGAAAGCAAACCGAGAAAACTAAATGATTCGATAAATTTAAATTTCGATTAGTACAAGACAGACGAATAGTGACAGTTGTAAAAAAGAGAAAAAGACAATAAGGCGGAGTACTTCTTAAAGTTATGAAAAAATGGTAGCGAACAAAAATAGTTAAAGTAGAAAAAGAATATGTTAAATGATGTAAATGGAACTTATTTCTGTATGAAGGAGAATACACAAAACAGAAAAACTTAAAGGGAAGATTTGCCAGGGATCTAGCAGACGATAAGGCGTATAGCCTATCGAAATTTCTAGCATGTGCTTGCTTATAGTGTTAAAAGCAACAGTAAAACGGGAATTTTAAATTTAGTAATTACACCTATTTGTAGCATTTTATCTTTATTCCTTTATCATTTACACGTTTTAATGATTTTAAAATCAAATTTACTAATTCTTTTTGCATAATCAACATACTCTAGAAGTTAACAAATGATTTTATTTATTTTTACTTACTGTAAATAATTTGAATAGCAAAAATAAATAAATAAATAAATAATTTGCTACTAACCCAAAATAATGGATTTTCGAAATAAATGAATTGGAAAAACATTATTATTTCTAATTTTTTGTTTGAAAAAAAAAAACCCAGCAAAAACAAATATAAAAACATTTTTATGAAATTAAATTTGTCTACCTCTGCTAGTTGTGCCACGCCTTCCAAATCTATCAATTCTTCGGTAAATAGTTTTCGGCGACCACAGTTATTTGTTGTATCATTTAATGGTTCTTTATATTTAAAATCGATATCATCACCTAAAAAAGGGATAAAGAAAAAGCGTTAATTTAAACAAATATACTAAAATTTTTCGCTATATTGAAAATAAAACGAAAAACTTTAGATTTGTCTACGAAAACGGAGCTATCTTAAGAAATAATCGCGCGCATATATTTTAGCATATATGAAAAAATCGAAAGTTAAAAATGATAAAAGCAAAACCTGGCACAAAATAATTATTATGCATTGTATCGGCTGTTTAAAACTACGGTTACTAGTGCTTTGCGGATAGATAATCTACCAGCATCCGGCTAATGTTGGATTAAAGTATTATAACTTTACAAATCGCAGACCAAAATTGAAGATTTTGGTTTTAGTACATTTGTACGTACGGGGAAGGGGAGAATGCATTGAAGTGAATGACTTGTAGTGCACGGCTTTTGGTTGGATACTGATAAATTCGCTGGTGATGATAGTTTCGAGACAGCCATTGAACATCAAACAATTAAACTATTTTTATGCGAGGTCATAAGAACAGTTCTGGCTGAAATCACTGATAAATGACTCATGTATGATTGTATACATGTTATTTTCTAACAAATAAGGTGTTTGATTTTAAAAGAAATTTTTGACTGTTAAATTCAAGATATCACCATTTGTAATCCAAAATTAAATGAACATATCTGGAGTACATTTAATAAACGAAAATCAATTTTTAAATTAATAACATTATTATTCTGTGTTATCCCGTGAAATGTAAAAATTTACATTTGATTGTGTTTGAATATTAAATGGAAAATTTCATTTTTTATACACTTCTTTTGTCTTTGCAAAATTGATATTCAGGAAAATGCTCAATTAATCCTATACTTAAAATTAAATGTTTACGGTTTTTTTTTTGCAATCATTACTTCTCGTAATATCCGTGAAATAATTTATCTCTTCTCTTTTTTTTCCTTAAACCCTTGAGAGGGCGTAGTGTTGTTACGAAACAGCCGTGTTCTTCACCATCTTCCATGCTAACCTATCTTGAGAAGTCATCAACGCCTCGTGCAGGCTTAAGCTGATTAACGACTTTAGTTGATCAGCCCGTCGCGTTCTGGGTCTTCCTTTTTTCCTTCTACCATTTACTTTTCCGGTTATTACCAGACGTTGTAATGAATTGGTATTTCGCGTCACATATCCTAAAAATCCCAGAAATCTTTTCTTAATCCTGCCGGATAGACGCATTTGTATATTCAATTTATTGAAGACATATTTGTTGGTTTTTCGGTCTAACCACGATATTCTTAATAGTCTTCTATATGCCCAGGTTTCATACCCGTCAATTCTGCTGATGCATTCAACGGTGAGGGATCAGGTTTTGCAGGCCGAAGTGGCGATAGGAAAAACTAGACTATTTAGTAAATTTATCTTTGTGTTTAATGACAATGCTTTATCCTTCTATATCTTTGTTAATATTGAACCAAGATACATAAAATTATCCACGACCTCGAATCCGCATAATTTGCTTTTGATCTTACTTCCTTGATCGATTATCATTATTTTTCTGTTAATCAGTAATCCATAATCCCTACATCAGTCTTCGAGCCTCTCCATGAATTTTATCATATTTTCTTCAGAGCTGCTTATAATGACAATATCGTCAGCGTATCTTAAGTTATTAATTGTTTTGCCACCTACCGAGATCCCATCATTCCAATCGTTCAGTAGTTGTCGCATGATATATTTTGTATATATATATATATATATATATATATATATATATATATATATATATATATATATATTAAATAGTAATGGCGGCAGCAGACACCTTGCCTCACGTCCTTTCTTGGCTTAAAATTAAATGAGTTTATATTGTTCACATATACAATTGCCGAGCTGCTATAATATCTTCTTTATAGTGCCATACTCAGCCTCTGTGCGTCGGCGACTACCTATTCCTACATCTCAGCTGTACAGATATAGGTAGTGTACTAGGCAATCGTCATATGCAACGCGAATGTACACGCGCAAGACTTCATTCGGAACTGATTAGTAATCGTTTGATTTACATCGTTTTACAAAAGTGCAGTCCCGTGTGTGTCTGCTGTGTACTGACCTAGCGCACATATGATGTTGTACGTGGTGGTTTGCCATTGCCTTCCATGTGATTATTAGCGATTATTTAATTTAATTCTTTGTAATAAGTTCTGTCGTCGCCCGGGATCGAACCCATGATCTCCGTAACGGAAATCAAGCGCTCTAACAACTAGGCTATCGCGGCGACTGCTATCATATAGCTATTTTATTAGATATATTAGGTGTACGGGTGTTCCCATCTCCTCTAATATAGACCATAATTTATCCCATTTGATAGGGTCAAATGCTTTATGGAAGTCTATAAAGCCTGTATACATAGAACACATGAATTTAATACTTTTATGTACTGTTATTTTGCAATATTTTTTTATAAAAATTGTTTAAAATTAGAGCCTACCATGAAAGAAGTCCATATCAAAATTTTTTAAAACTAATAATAGAAAATATACAGGCTCTATAAGTCATATGGTAGACTGGAATGTATTTAAACAAGAGAACGGATAACGCTGCTTTATGTTATAGTTTTTTATTTATTTTTTTAAAATTGTTTTTTGCTTTCTAACAAGAAATATAATATAAAATATAGTAGAAATTAAGTATATTTCAAAAATAATGAGGTTGGATTTACAATTATTTACTTCATTGTCGTGGTATTCTAATTTAGCATGCTTAAAGGAAATTTGGTAGATGCGAGGGTCGTCTCAAAAGTAAGTTCAACTATTTTTTTTCTTGACAACTAATGAACGAAACACGCTAAAAATTTAGTGGGAGATTATTTTTGAGATTGTAGTAACACTGTAATTTTCCCGAATCCAGCTGACCGTGTGAAACGAAACGCCAATATGTTAACCATGGAAACACCAACGAACGTGCTTTGTGATGTGGAGTTGCGGAGTGTTATTTGTTTTTTTACCCTCATTCGGTTGTACAGTGTTTAGTCATCCTTCATACTCTCAAGACTTGGCCTCGAGCGATTCAAGAACGATGAAGAATTGAAGAGCGATATCAACCGCTTTTTCCAAGTCTGCCGAACAATTTTTTCTCTTGCCATATCGTCACAATAAGTGTTTAGATTTAAACGGCAACTACATAAGAAGTAGTAAAACTCAAAAATATAATCTATACAAATGTTTAGCGTGTTTCGTTCATTAGTTTTCAAGAAAAAATATACTGGAACTTACTTTTGAGACGACACTCGTACATTTATAACATTAATTCTTTGAATTAATATTTAAATGTAACAAGTTTTTTAATATTCTTCATATCAATAAAAATTGGTTTTGTTTTTGAAATTTAAAACCTTTAAATTTACGATGCATCTTGTTTAAAAATAATCTTTAAAAAGCGGTGATTCAAAAAACGTTCAATTTGTTACATTTCTTCATTATGACTTAGTAATATTATTGTAATTTACATAAAAGATTTTTCTATAAATTTATGTGAAAATTTTCTAAATATACTTTAAAAAAAAGTTTATATAAAAGAAATAGTTCAATATTAATAAACAAAGTCCCATCTATTTCTATTAAAAAAACGTAACCTATACACACATCGTTAATAAAGACAGATTGGAAACTAATTGAAGTTAGTAATTTTCAAAGTTTATCACTTATAAATAAAAAAATTGAATTCGCAAAGAAAAATATTAAATGTAAATAACAATTACCTCCTTTTTTATGGCTTCTCTGTTTATTAGCTGATCTTAAACCTTTTCTGTAAATAATAAATTACAAAACAATGAGATAATAGTTAAGGAAAAAATGTATTTAATATAATCGCTAGCACTTCATTTTTTTTTGACACCTCGATTCGTAAGAATATGTAAAAATTAAAAAAACAATTACTTTGACGCGCTCGGAATGTTTTCTTTATAATCTTTGCGGTTTGGTTCTGTTCTTGTATACCTGAGATCCTACATAATACATTTTTTTTAGTATTTCAAATAACTTCCGTATTTTTATATATATATACACCCACACACACACATACATACATACATACAAACATACATTTATTAGTAAATTGAATCAGATGGGAAAGATCTTACATTAAAATTTTAATAAACCAATGGCGAAATACGTTCTTTACATCTCAATGATTACTGTTTGTCGATACAAACGAAATTCAGAATTTTACTCAGTTTAGATCTTCATTAAACTTTTTTTTATTAACTGGTTCCCTGTTTGTTTAAAGTTTGTAATAATTTTTTTTTATTCAAAATTAAATACATAATTATCAGTTTAGTTCATCAGTTATTAAATGACTATATAATATTGTCACACTGACTCTAAAATTATTATTATTACTCGTATGTCTTCGTGTACATAAAATGAAAAATAAGATGGCGAACAAATTAAATTATACAAACAAATTAAACAATACCAATTATACATCATTTTAAATGAATAAAATAATATGTAGTCATAAATAAGTAAGTAATCATAAATGATAAAATGTACTCAGATGAGACAAAATCCGAATTTACATAATTATGTCATTCGCGCTAATTTCATGTTTATACGTTAACATTACAATTTTGTAATCATTCTCTTGCGTAGTTTGTCAATTTGATAATCAGATTCCAGCCATTCTCTAAAGCTCGCGTCCGACACTATTTCGAAATGTGATTCATTATCCGCTCCATCCCACCGTTGCCACATATTGCTTCTTTTTTAATTTCATGTATTTTCATAATTTTCCCGTCCCTCCTGTATTCAAAAAAGATTCAAGTTTGTCAGGTACTTCTTAGCAGGTCAAAGCCTAGTCGCTTTACTATTCATTGCTGATGATCTCTCTTTTATCTAGACTGTTCATAATCCATTTCTTTCTTCAAGCTTGAATCCCAACATAGTCGTCAACTAATTTGGATATTTGAGTTGTAAATAATATTGTCCATTTTCCGTTATTACTTTATTAAAAATATTACAAAAAATGTGTACTACAGAAATTATATTTTAAAAATATTAAAAATATAATTTCTGTAGTACACGTTTTTTATAATATTTTTAATAATTTGGATATGATTTTGTATGCCGGCTGTCTCGATTTTAAGCGGTCCATTGCATCTGTATTCTGACATATTGTTAAATCTATATTTTTATAGTATTTTAACCACTCTTTTACTGCAGCTTCTTTTCTCAGTAAATCGGGGAGCATGATATTGCTCAGCACTGACAGCCATTCTATTGAGGTGGATTTTAAAGTGCTCGTTATAATTTTCATGACTGCGTTTAGTTCAACGTCGATTTTGACATAAGCACTGTTCGGCCACACTGGGACGGCATATTCGACCGTTGAGAAATAAGGGCTTCTGCCGAAGTTCGTAAGGTCATTGAAGGTGTTCCCCAGTTGTTCTTGCTGTTTTATGAATTATATTCACCCTCGTACGAACTTTAGCAGCTATGTTTCCAATATTCTAAAATGATTATACAAATTTAGTAATAATTTTAAAAAGACATTCGTTTCCCTAATGTCTCATTATTACTGTACGGATAAATAAAAGCAAATAATGAAAACACGGAGTAGTTCCACGATTTTATTTATTTTTTCTGCAGCCACCTTATCCCTCAAGTTTAATTAAATGGCGGCGCTTTGGACTAATACTAATCAGCCAAATTACATTCTATAAGGAATTTGCAATTGGCCCGCAACACTTCATTTGTGAAATATTGTTCGTTATCACAGTTTACCAAGATTAGACAGTAAAATAGAAAATGGTATCAGTATTACGTTTGAATTAGATATAATTTTTTCTATAAGGCCGTAGTTCTCTGTCAACTATGTATATGGAGTCATTATTTTAGTTTCATTTTCTCTTTCTATCACTTCAACCAGTTGTAACTATTTTTTCTTTTTTCCTTTATTCATCACTTTACTTCCTTATTCTTATCACAATCTGTAATATCGTTTAATGCTGTTGTTCTTCAATTTACTACTATATAAACAATCTGTAGATAATTTGACTTAATCCATTTCAACACAGGTACTAGTGTACTGCATTAGTAAAACTAGTGCACTACGTATACTTCGCATTCAAATAGGTCCAACGGATATGTATCCAAGAGTTAGTTCGGAATCTGTACCGAAGAAGTAACAAATTCACTCATCATAACTCGGCATATATCTGCCAATCCGACCACTCGTGTCTGTACTAAATGATCGAGGATAAATTTAAACTTTAATGATAACAATTGATCCGTGAATCATTATAATCTTTGTAATTTTATTCAATATAGGGACTGAGAAATAGAAAAAATAAAACGTAATTTTTCAAAGTTAAATGATTAAATCGTACGTTTATATTAATTCGTAGTAAAACTAAAATGAGCTTTATGGACGCCTAACAGAACATTGAGGATTATGAATTTAAGCTTCAGAATATATTTAATCTAAGGATAATGAGAAGAAACGTCGGATCAGTTCCTTTTTCGCAGCTTCCTTTAGTTTTCCCAGATTTCTCTTCTACCCGATTCGATTTCAGATTAAGTTTAGTTACGTGTGTCTAAAATAAACTTAGTTTCAGGTTGTAGGAATTTAAAATTTGGCAATGAATTATTTCTACAAGAATATTTTAAAATGCGAATCAAAAAATTTGGTTCTTATTAAGTTAATTATTTGTTATACAAGTTGAACAAAAATTTTTAATTTGAAACTGTATAATTCTGTACATTCGAATTAGTATAATTTTAGATCACATTTAATCGGAACGTTTATGGTTATGTTTAAAAACAGAATTTTAAAATTTATACCTCTAAGTAATATACTTTATCAGTATTTTCATTAAAGAATACGTTGTGTATAATTTTAAATACGTTACCTGTTTGTATTCACCGTTTATAATTTGGTTTATTACGATTATTAATAAAATTATTAATACAATCATGTCAATGAAAAAGTGATTTATAAATATATATATATATAGGTGTATATATACGAAAGTAAAAATAATTTTATAAACTATTGTAACAACGCTGGTCAGTTTATTAAATGCTTCATTAATAATTTGTATATAATAAGCTTTTATCGAATGCGAAGAAACTGAAAAATAATTAAACAATCATTTACAGAGAATTTTATAAACATTTTAATTTCCCTTTACATTTTCACCGATTAACAAGTTTGACAAAAAATCATTATAATAGTTTTTATTAGATTATTACATTAAAAATAGCATAATTTTTCAATTTAAATTTTAACTTACGTATTTTTTCTTAGCCGGTGGCGACACAAAATTTGGTAATTCAACTGTTTTTTCAAGTTCCATATTTGATAATTTGTATCTCTATAAACAAAAGCACAATTAACGTTACTTTTTCGTTATTACCTTATTTATCTTAAATTAAGTAATAAATTTATAGTAAAAATGGTTTTATATTTTTTTTGGTTATACAAAAACGTTGAGTAATTTTATATAATTAGATGAAATATTTATTAAAATTTTCATAATATTTCTTTTTTTTAAACAATCATCCTCCAGTCATTATAAAAGTATTAGATAGTTAAATTATACTGTGCCTCTATTTCATTTATTCTTGGTTTAATTTTTGTTTTATTAAAACGCATTGCTAAAGAAATATTAAAACATATATTTAAAATTCTTTTTTCTACTCAAATACTTAATTAATTTATTTTTGCAATGACTTATCACATCCAGATCTTCTAGTGAATAATCGCACCCTATTTAAATTTCCAACCTCTAATTTTATAGAAATTATTAATACAACGGTGATTAAAGGTTCATATTCCTTTTTACGTTTTTAATTCTTTGAATACTACCATATCAGCCATTATATCAATTTCTCTTTATTCAACAGATAAATTAACTATCCTCATGAAATCCACAGGTAACGCGATAACAATTTGTCAAACTGAAATGGCTTTTTAATTAAATCAGTCATTTCAGAAGAAAAACATTATAAAATGTTACCACAACTTTTTAGTTCAGAAAAACTTCTGCATACAATTAAAACTTGAATAAAATGGAATTTCGGTGACTTTCTTCTACATCCGTTATTATTATATGTTCGTAAAGTTTTATGAAACACATATTTTTTGTAGGTAAATCAGTTATTGTAATAATCATAATTTTCTTTTAGTTTCAATGAGATTATGAACACATATTGAAAAAATCTGAAAACCTACAGTAAACCGAAAATAATAACAATGCAGGAATTTACATAAATACTTATAAAACATTTATTATTAAACCTATAATCAAACTTGGCAACATAAATAACTCCTAAATCCCAACTTTAACTTTACAGTATATATTTAATTGTCTACTTTAAAATTTTTAATAATTACGCACCAATTCTTCCACTTGTTTTTTCAGTTCTCCATTATCTTCTTGTAATTCATACATTTTTGACTGAAATAATTGAATCAAACAATTATTATAAAGTATTTTAAAAATTACAGAATCTATACAATGTAAAAATAATTGACTGAATTTTAATTTCAAGTGTAGCAATGCACACACACACATACAGGAGAAAGTATAATTTACATTGTAAAATTAAATCTCGTTATGCCTCAAAATATTTTTTTAAGTAGCTCATTTATTAGAATTTAGTAAAAACACAACTGTATTTTATTTAAGAGCGTATTTTAATAGAATCAAATTTTTCCATTAAAAACTCTAAAACTACCGAGATTTGATTTATTGTAAAAGTAGTGTAATTTTATATTTTTAAGCAAATTTTTTGAAAATTATATTATTATTATTATAAAATATTACATAAAATTTAATAATGCTAAAAAAATTGTTCTTTTGGTTTCAGGTTTTTTTTTCCCGCTTATAAAACATTTATATACGCAAAATTGTGTTATATATTTACGATTCTAATTAATTAATATCGAAGAATCCAAATCATTTTTACATACTTAAACAGCACTTGCATATATATATATATATATATATATATATATATTAATCACAACGTAATTCTCAGGCCGGCCCCTATTAGATTTTATAACGAAAAAATGTCCTAATTTTATGTAACGAAAGTTAAATTTTAAATGAAAACGTCATTCTTAATCATGCACCTATTAGATGTAGGATTTTTGTGATTATTTTATATAAAGTATAGAAGAGAAAAAGATAGAAATGTAAGCAAGAGGGGTTAAGGAGCAGAGCTTCTTGGAGGCCAAAATGGCCATACATATATATATATATATGATGGTGGCCATTCAAATATAATTTTTAAATTCCTGGTTTATTTCCAATTTTCTTGGTCCAAATCCCTCCCCTTTTCCCGTCCATATCCTCCCGATTTTCTGATTACTAGAATTGTACAAAAAGAAGAATGGAATTCTTTTGTTACTATTGATAATATTTAACCGCCGTAGCATATTTTACATGAATGAAACAAAACTGCGTAATTTATTTTGAGTAAAATACAGTAAAAAATGAATTCATTTTTCGCTTCGAATGATTTTTTCTCATTAAAAACATCAGTTTTTGGCTATTTTTACTTTTTCTCCCGATTTTGTTTTACGACAAAATTCCAGGTTCATTCCCGGTTTCCTGGTTGGGTGGCCACCCTGTATTTATATATACACGCATACACACACACACACACACGATATATATATACGATCTGTCGTGGAATAGTGAACATTCGAAAATCGTATTGTGGTTTTAATCACCTTTAGTGTTATTACAGAGAATTAAAATTAAATTAAATATTCGCTAATAATCACGTGGAAGGCAATGGCAAACCACCACGTACAACATCATATGCGCACTAGGTCAGTACATAGCAGACACACACGGGACTGCACTTGTAGTGCGATAACAAGCGACTACAATCAGTTCCGAATGTAGTCTTGCGTGTGTACATCTGCGTTGCATATAATAATTGCCTAGTACGTTACCTATATCTGTACATCTGAGATGTACGATAGGTAGTCGCCGACGCTCAGAAGCTGAGTATGGCACTATAAAGAAAAAAAAGAAAGTGTTAGAAAGAGAACATATGAATTTTTTTGAATGTTACAAATGTGTTAGCAGTTAACAAACTGTTGAGAGATAAAAGAAATTTACAGGGGCCTTTAAGCAGTAAGAAAGCTGTCTTTAATGTTTTTAAACGAAAGCCGAGTATTCTCGTATTAACTGAAATTATTTGAGAAAACAAAAAGTGATAATACAAGAAGTAAATTCTCAAATTCTTAAAGAAAAAAAATTAAGAATGATTGCGTATAAATGAAGATATCTAGGCAATCAATATAAAATATGGAGGGGATAAGAAAAGTACGCTTTACAGCGTCATAAAAAAGGTATTGAAAAGAGGTTGGCGCAAAAAAAAAAAATATATTTTTATCGACGAACAAGCATTCAAGATAGTTACAATTGATAGGATATGATCGGGCTATACTCGTAATTTTTATACAACTCGAGAAAATTATTTTTATGCGGAAGATCATCATTGGCCCACGTTGTAATCTGGTAAGGTATTCCTTATTTAGATGTAATGGATATTCGTTTATTTGAAAATAGTGTTCGTAGTACTCTAGCAGATGATGCTAAATAATGATGTAAAAGACTCGTTATTCTTCAAAAACGACCGGAGATGTTTCACAAGATTTAGTTTTTGCCCATGATGCAGAATAATAGTTGAAAGTAAAATTTTTAAAATAATAAAAAAGTAGTTATCATAAATTTACCTTCATTACAATGTTCAGTTTCATTTCTTCGTTCACTGGCCGTCCCTGGTAAGAAATACGAAACAAGAATAACTAATTTTTATAGTTTCAGAATATTACATGAATGCAAATAATACATACGTCTAAGAATAAGTAAAATTAGAATATCAACAGAATACAAATTTCTGATATATATACACATATATATATATATATATATATATATATAAATGAAAATAATTTTTATATTTACTAAAATCAAAGTTCATCAAATGAACTCTCCTAACAAATTTTTTTCAAATTAAAATCCTAACCCCAGTTATACCAGTTATTTTTTATAAACAGAAAAAAAAGAGAAAAGGAGACGAATAAATTTTATTTTTAATTCTAACAGTTGCAAAAAGTAAAATATTTTAAAAGCAATAATAAATTTTTTTATCAAAAAGTGTTACAGAGGAGCTGCAGTTCAATACTATTTAACGAAGCAGGAAGTAGTTATGAGTGAAATAGTGAAAATCTAAGGTTTTTATTTTCTTAGTTTCGTACCATTATTCCATGAATACTTTTGTTGTTCTTTATGTTGTCATTCCCTACTGATCACTATCCGTCGTGGTTCATAAAATATAGAAACAAGTGATTAACCCGTCTGATCTTTATTTTATTGAATTTCATTAGAATGTGAGGCTGTAAATTACTACGTCTTCTCTTGTAACACTTTCCTTTTGAACTGAATGACATTACTGTATCCTCTTAATATTATTTTTTTCATATGTTTTTTTCCCTTCCATTTACGATATTCCGCTATCTGCTTGTCAATTGATTTAGCTGTTGAGGTTAATGAGAGTAGTTTCGATACAACAATGGTAGAAAGCAGGTTAAAAACTAATTTTAAAACTTTAAATAAATCTGTTAACTATTAATTAGAGTTGAGCAATATTCGTATTTGTGGATACGAATAATGTTTGCATTTGTAGTTTTGAATACTGCGACAAACACTCACAAACAGCGAGATAAATATTATTTATTTTGCTTTTATTTTCTGGGCTCCGATTTTTTTATTTCACTAATCCTCATTTTTTTCTATTTCACTTGTACTTCATTTATTGTTTAATAATATCTCTCCAAGCATATACCGCAAATGTCATAACCGGTTAATTCTACTGATGCAGAAAATTTTAATATATTTAATTTAAATTTGACGACTGTTAAGATATCGCTTCCTTTATGTTACCAAAATTTTATTCACTACAAACTTAAATATTTATTTATTTATATATTGATACGGATTCGGTACTTTTAACGGCAATTTCCAGCGATATTCGATTTAAGATAAACTTTCTATTTTATTGCGAACTCTTAGATTTCGCTTTTTGATCTATTTGCCATTGACCGACCGAATCGATGAGACTTACTTGACTAAAATCTGAAAATCCTATGGTACGATGAGAAGGCCAGCTGGTGAGTAAAGGATGTGTGTTTTTATGCGCGTGGTTGGTGATATAATTGTTGGCATATATCTACTGCAAATGAGGGCCGACTTTATCCATTATTTATGCCGAGCGGCATTAAACTGCGAGCAAAAATATGTAAAATCCGACATTCTCGTAGTAGTGCAACTGTGAGTTGAACATATTAATTGTTCTTTGCAGAAGAAATAGATTTATTCAAGTTATTAATTGTTTGTTATCGCCTTAGGACGCGATTACCGTTTATTCGAATTGCGAATAAGCGAGTAGAAGCTAGTAGAAGCGAATTGAGCGAATAATTCGCGCGCAAATAATGTGTTTACTGTTCACGCGAGTAGCAAGTAGCGAATAATCGGATTTTCCCCGTAGTTCAACCTACTTAATTTTTAATGTAATTTTTAAAAGGCGAACAATAGATGGCAGAATTCCATAATTTGTACAAACAGCTGTTGTTGGACGAAACTAAATTTTTCGAGTATTACAGAATGACTCGGTTTACATTTAAATATATTTTGTCTAAAATAGAAAAAAAAAAAAAAATGATGAAAACTGCTAACGACGAGTTAAATGTAATTTGTTCAGGTGAAAGGCGTTCTATTCCATTAAGGTAAGTACAAATTACCAATAAAAATCTCTAGAAATACATACATGCATCAAAATTTAAAATTACAGAAACATATTATTTAGATAAAGGGTTAAATTCATTAAAAACTCGTCTGGTTGATCCGACACTCATTTCAGCTAGACCACGAAGGTGTTGATGACTGACTATATTTCAAATTCTGTATCCGTTGCAATTGAGATCGAAATTAGCCTACTGTCCATGCATGTACTGTGAAGAAATGGGGAAAAAATGATTAGGCGAATAAGCGAACGAATTGAATCATTTCAATTCATTCGCCACTCGCGAGTAAAATTCGCGTGAGCGGTAACCACGGACTTATCTTGCACGCTGAGACGAAACTATATTTTTATGTTAGTCATTTTAATTAAATTATTACGGGTTTTCTATTACTGTGGTTAGCTTATTCAGAGTATGTAATAAAACATGTTCTAGTTGGATTATTATTTACGTTCTTTATATATATATAATATGTTAAATACTTATTTATTTCATTTTAATTGAGTACAGTAATCGGCTCAATATTGTCTCTCAACATTTTTTTTCTCTTTATAAAAGATACTGTAATCGCTGTGGCGGCGATAAAAAGTTTACTTTTCTTTTATTCTTTTCGTTCGTAAAAACTCGATGCAGCGAACAACAGCAGAACACTCATTTCCTTAATATATAAATGTAAATTAGAAATAAATAAACTTTTGTTCCCATAAAGGAAAGTATAAACCTATTCATAAAAACTATCGTAAGATTTAAATTAAAATTACTACGCATAAATTATTAACAGAAAAAAGAAAATAAAATCTGTATCAGCTAAAAATTAACTGATTATGATAGTTTCGGTATATGATGGGAGAGGAATTAATAAAAACAATAAATAGAGTACAATTGAAATAGTAAAAAAATAAATAAATAAAT
Source organism: Icerya purchasi (assembly GCA_039619475.1). NCBI lineage: Eukaryota > Metazoa > Arthropoda > Insecta > Hemiptera > Monophlebidae > Icerya > Icerya purchasi. The sequence continues at coordinate 148,076,442 of CM077115.1, forward strand.
TGCATAACTTTGCCCTTGTTGATGTTACGAGATGCTTTTGATCAGGTTACTGGACTGCTGTTTTTATAGCAATTCACTATGGCAATGACACTACATTATTATCGAGATACTATTTGATGGTAGTAAATGGGAATATAAAAATTCAAATTTAGTGATTGGATATTAAAGTTAAGAAGTCTCATTTACTACCATTAATATAAAAGCATCGAGCTAATCATCTGACGGCAGCGTTGATAGAAGAAAATAATTCTTATGTACGAGAATAAACGGATGCCGAGTAAAGCGATAAAAGACCGGTAGGTAGGTCAGAATCAGTCCGATCGCGAGATGTGGGGAAATTGCGAGCGTGATGTGTCAAGAATTGGCAATCGAAAAGATGAGCGCAGTTTCAGTGGTCAGTAGTCGTTATCACTTGTTAGTAGTGTCAATCGGGTCACATAATCAATCTAGTCACCGATAATCGTAATTATAATAATCATAGTCGTATATAATATATACCCCGCGGGGCACGGGCTGCATGTTGCTAGAGATAGGTTGCCAATTGGTGCCAGTCCACCGACAACGATACGAATGACAAAAGCCATGAATTTCCACGCGTCCACGTCGTGCGGGGTGATAATCCTCTTTCGGTAGACTCGGTACTGAATGCATGAGCTAAAGTGGAAATTCACTTAGCTGGTGGGGTATTGTTGGGCGATAACAATACACCAATAAGTGCCGTTAGTCACATTATTGCAGTTACATCTTGTAGACTATCAGCAGCTCATCCATAACCAAAGTGTCCTAGGCAAGACTAATATTCTATGAACATTATGTCTTGGGGTGAGTAGGCGAGTATCCAGCGCCTTAAAACTGGAAGAATCGGCTAAGGGAGTAAACCCTAAAAGAAAATCCGGCGGAAGGCAAGTGGAAAACCACTGCTATATGTTCCCCACGTAATCCAATGGTAACAAATCAAGAAACGGCTCTGAGTTCGGCGCAGCTCTTTAGTGGGCACAGGGTCCTAAGAGTACCACCGGTTACCAAAAAGATTACAAATATAGGAACGTGGAATGTTTGAAGCTTATTCCAACCTGGAAAACTGGCCGACGCAGCAAAAGAAATTAAGAGAATACAAGTAGCGATTATGAAGATATGCGAGCATAGATGGATTGGAAATGGAGAAATAAGATATACAGGTAAAAAATTATGTTGTTCCGGAAACACAGATACCGATCACAGAAATGGCGTAGGGATAATGGTAGATGAAAAATATGTACATATGGTATCAGGGTTTGTACCTTTCTCAGACAGCATAGCAATGTTGAGATTGAAACCTAGATGTGCAGTAATTAATATAATACAAGTGTATGCGTCAACTACAGATCCGAAATACAATGAAGAAATAGATAAATTTTATGAAGAACTGCAGATTGTAATGGATAGCACAAAATCGAATGAAATCAAAAGGTAAAGTTGGAGATACAGTCGGACCTTATGGATTACGAAATAAGAATGAAAGAGGAGAAAAGCTTGTTCAATTTTGCGAGGAAAATAACATGACTATAATGAACACATGGTTTGAATTGCCCAAAAGACGTCTGTATATGTGGTCATTGCCGCGAGATGATGATACAATGGTATGAAATCAAATTGATTATATTATAATTTGGAAAAGGTACAGAAACATGGTGAAAAGAGTTGCAGCGCGTACCCTGGAACGGACATTGGGTCAGATCATAATCCGTTAATAGCTAGAATAAACTTAAGATGGAAGAAAATGGATAATAGGAGTCAAAAGAAGAAAACTGACTTCACCAAACTAGAAAATAAACAATTACAAACGAAGGTAGCGCAGAAAGTCAATGAAGCATTCGAAAGTGCATACACTATAAACGCAAGAATAAATATTAAAGATCGAGTGTCACTAATTGATGAAGAAATCAAAATAGTTTGCCAGACAAATATAAAATCAGAGAAGGTTAAGAAAAGGAATATATGGATGATGGATGAAATTCTCGATTTAATGGAACAACGCAGATCAGCAAAAGGTACAATTAGTTATGCGACAATTCACAGAAATATAAAAAAAAGGATACTCGAAGCAAAAAATGAGTGGATGAATATAACATATAATGAAATAGAGCAGTTAGAAAGAAAACACGATACGCTAAATATGCATCACAAAATTAAAGAGATAACTGGTTTGTACCGGAAAAGAACACCGGCAAAACTAATTAATGAAGACGGCAAGGTTGTAATAGATATAGACGACAAACTCAGATCGTGGAGTGATTACATTAAAAAAGTTTATAGTGCCTCTAATGGTGAAATAGATGCGCCAGTTGTAGAAGAAGAAAAATACAAGATATTGAAATCTGAGGTAGAATATGCAATCAGAGCAACTAAACAAAGAAAAGTGACTGGACCAGATAAGATACCTAGTGAAATAATAAAATTATTGGTCAATGATAACGTCGAAAAGGTAACAGTTCTGTTCAATGAAATATATAATTCAGGAGAAATACTAAATGAATGGCTTCGCTCAACGATCGTTACAATATTCAAAAAAGCAACGGCAATCAGATGTGACGATTACAGAACGATCAGTTTAATGAGCCACTTTCTTAAAATATTCATTAGAATAATACAAGCAAGAATCAGAGGTGTCTGTGAACAGGGCTTGGATCAATATCAGTTTGGTTTCAGACAAGGACTCGGAACCAGAGACGCAATGTTGGCTGTGAATGTACTTTTCCAAAAATGTCGAGACTAAAAGAAAAATATCTTCGTTTGCTTCTTGGATAGAGTTAAACATAACAAGTTAATTCAAATATTACAGGAGAATAAGGATTGTCAAGAATCTATACTGGAAGCAATCGGCCAGTCCTAGCAGATGGAAAAGATTCGGAAAACATCGAAATATGCAGAGGGGTACGACAGGGTTGTATTTGGTCCCCGTTACTATTTAATGTATACACTGACTAACTATTCAAGGAAGTAATCTACGAGGTTGAAAAAGGTGTTAAAGTGAATGGGAAATGGTTAAATAATATAAGGTATGCGGATGACATAGTACTATTTTCTGATTCGATAGAAGACTTACAAGAAATAACCAATAATACGAATGACGCGGGTATAAGATACGGGCTTAACATAAATGTGAAAAAAAAAATGAATTTATGGTGATAAGCCGGGAAGAACATCCAAATACAAGAATCTTAATCAACGGTCGGAAAATAGAGCGAGTACGAGAATTCAAATATCTCGGATATTTTATAACAGAGAATTTAGAACCTGAAGTTGAAGTCAGACGTAGAATCGGATATGCTAAAATAATTCTGAAGAAACTGGGAAATTTATGCTACGTATATTCAGTTCTGTTATATGGTGCGGAAACGATAACGTACACAGCTAAAATGATTAATCATTTGAAAGCTTGTGAGAATGTGGTTTCACAGAAGAATGCTGCGTATCCCATGGACGTAGAAGTTAAGCAACAGAGAAGTATTGCAACTGGCCAAGACTGAACGAAATGTATTCGAAACAATACAGAAACGTAAGATAAAACACTTCGCGCATGCTATACGAAGAAAGAAATACAAATTATTAAAATTGATTATACAAGGACAAATTGAAGGTCGAAGAGGTCCAGGAAGAAGGAAGATGTCATGGTTAAGGAATACACATAAATGGACTGGGAAAATCAGTGGAAGATTTTATGAGGGCTGCAGAAAGGCGAAAAATTTGAAAAAACAAGGATCGTCTACGCGCAGTCATGCGTAGGACACAAGAAGAAGAAGATATATTATATATATATATATATATATATATATATATATATATATATATATATATATATATAAATAAAAAAAAGGAAACTTAAAAAGAAGAGGAATCGAATAACTAGTCATTGCCAAGCGCCCCGAGAAACGAAAGTTTAGAAAAAACGAATTAATAAAGAAGAAAAAAACCACGTCGGTCAGAACCGTACATGTCCCAGCAGTCAGAGGAGCCGGTGCGCTATCCTGTTTCCAGACCACAACACTTTGAACAGACCAGATATATATATTTTTTTCACTCATTTCCATTTTTTTTTTTTTTATAGATTTTGTCTATTAATTGCGTGTTTTTTGTAAGTGTGCGTGAGTCGGATATAGAGCGTATTATGTGTCGTACTTAGTAAATTAGGTGGATTTCATTGTTGTAGCCGCTGTTTTTCTTTTGTGCAGCTGTATTTCTAGTCGTTCAGGTGTAATCGAATTGATGCGTATTAAAAATAATAATAATAGTCGTACTTAATTGTGAACGTGTTTTTTTGAGTGGTTGTTGGACGTGAGAGAAACAAGTGTTTAGGTGATATCGACTGAATCTCGGAGAGATTTAGGCAACCACAGGGTCTTCCCGTCTCGCCAAAGAAAAAAAATAATTATATGTAGATATACTTATAGGGTGAGAATAATACTAGTATAAAACAAAATACTTTTTTCTGGTAGGGTCCGGTGAGGCACGTAAATTTCAATTTGTTAATAAAATAACTTATCACGAAACCGTGGCTACCCCACAAGCGGAAATGTGATATTATATATCATACATTCAGTTTCATTAAAATGCTACAATTACAAAAAATCATTTTTTGTAACGCCATAAATTTAACGAATATTATTTGTTTAGCGAGTCTAAAGACGAGTTTCATGTTAAAATAAGAAGAAGATCCTGTTTATCTCTTTCGATTCCACTGACTTTCAAAACCTACGAGAACCCTAAAAAAAATATTTTTTCGAATTATGTATATACAGTTTTTGAATTCAGCTCACTATAAAATTATAAATTTTTCTGTTCAAATGTGTTTTTATTTTACCATATTTTATTCAGCTCGAATTTCGCTAATCGTACTTACATCATGATTTTTGCATCGACATAAACTTAAATCTTTCTGTAACCGATTAATTTCATCGCGAAGTTGTTTAATTTCTTGGTCGTCTATCTTCGCTTTGTTAACTGCAGCTATTTGTTCTCCTGCGGCATTTTGCGCCCTAAAATATAAAATTTCAAATGGAATAGAATTAGTAATACTTCATGTAATATTATTAGTAACGAAATATTTAATAGAACACAATGGAAGCAATCAGAAATATTACTTTGTAATAGAATTTCAGATTTTTGAACATACTTATACCACTTCTTTCAGGACTTAAACTGATTAATTAATTACATTATTGAACAATTATGTCTAATTATGTTTTCTAAAAAAAAAAAAGTAAAATATTTTAACTTGTTTCATGGTAGTATTATTAACTAGTAATTAATATTGTTTTTGATGTTGGATTCCTTTATGAAGATAAAATAAATTTACAAAATTAATAAAATAAAAACAAAAAGTTAGAAAATTTCCAATTTAATTAATTAAAATTTCACACGACACATAAAAACCGGCAGTTAATTTAAGCCCGAATTCTATCTTTCAATTTATCGATTATTGAATGTATGATTTTATGTAACTTTGAACCTATTCGTCAAGAAGAGTATAAATTAATTAATCCAAAGTTAAAAATGCTAGTGAAAAATAAAAAAAATAATTGTTCACATATATGAAATTTAACCGTATTCAAGAAAAAAAAAAATAGAGAGTCGCAAAGTTAAATAAAAAATACCTAATATAGATTCCTGTGGAAAAATCTCATACTCTATTCTACGAATATGGAAAGCAACAAATTTATGAATAGCGTTTATACGATAAACAGCGAAGGGATATATTAGTGATCTAAAGATTAGTAGATGGTATACAAGAATAAACAAACCACATTTGAAGTTTCCATAATGTCTCAAAATTAAATTAATAAAACCGAACTGTTAAGGACTTCAAAGATATTCAAAAAAGCCCCGATAATAGTAACACGTCAACAAAAAGCAAATAACTGAAAATAATTATAAAAATTTTTCCTCTGGAATAGAGTGTTCATAACAATCAATAAAACGTTAGATATAAACTACGTAGTAGAGTAAAATATTAGCAAAGTTGGTTTTTAGAAATTAATTTCCGTTCAAATGATGGGTTACGAAAATAGTTACAAGAGAAGCAAGTGAATATAATTTTTCAAGCAGTTAAAATTAAAAATGCGAATTACATAAATAAAGCAAACCTGCACTGTGCCGCTAGCTGTGACTTTTTAATGTTTTCGTTGTATTCACCAATTACATCGCGTATTTCTGATTTGAGTTGGTCACATTCATCAGTTTTTTTAACTAGATGAACACGCATATTTTCAATGGTAGCTTTGTCATTTTCTCTCAACAGAAGCAAACGTTTCACTTCTTCATTTAGATTTTCATTTTCTTCTGCAAAATTCTTTAGTTCTGTTGAGAAAAAAAAAACTTGATTTACTATTAAATCCAACTTTTTTTTCTGCTTTATGTTACTGTGTTCATATATACTCGGGGCATAAATGAATAAAAATCGAAAAATAATTTAAATTAACCACCCTAATTTTAATTCAACAAGTTTAATAAAACGTAAAAAATTGAACATTTGAATACTTCACATAAAAATTACCTTATTTTTTTTTTGTAATGCCAACATTTATGGGCAAATTAAAATTACTCATAAAGAAAATCAATTGAATTAATATAATATCAAGGAGGCTTTTATGTGTGAAAGAATGTAATACAAATCAACTGGCTGGTAAGATTTTAATTACCGATCTGGTTTTGTTTATTGGCAGTTATCTTAAAAACTAAAAAAAAACGACATAAAATTTCGCGCAGTTGTAGATTCACTTGCCCTTAACATATCATCCTTTTTGCTAGTCAAAAAGGAAAAATATTCCTAAATTAACGAATAAAATAGTACAATAAAAAAAAAAAAAAAAAAAAAAAAGTGCGTACTATCCATTTTAAAGCGATTACGAAATAAAATCAAACATATTGACCGCTATACATAAAAGCACATGATTTGTTCTAATAGCACTTTTATAGCCAACCTTTTAACTGTTATTTTACTAGTAACCCGACAGATAAAAAATAGCAATAGACTCTGCACAACTTTAAAAATCAGTTTTATATTTTTAAAAGTGGCTTAGATATCTGTTAGGAAGAAACAGCTTAAATGGAAAATCTGTGTTTTCTTTCATTTTCCTTGTCATGCATGCAGTGTGATGGAGCTGAGTTAGGAGTGAGCAATTTTAATATCATATTTTAAACACATTAGGCAACAAAAAAAATTCAATAATTTAGTTATCAATATAAACGAAGTAAAAAAATAAAATAATAAAAATTACCCGAAAAACATTTCTATGCAGAATCTGATTACTTTTAACAACTAATTTAATAAATATGTAAAAGTTGTCAATATTTATGTGAAATTTGGATTGCAGAATTACTTTTGTTTCGAGTAATAATCCACACATTTAAATATTTTGATTATTTAATTTGCAGGACGACATAGAAACGTCAACTACGGAAGAACAGTAAAAGGACTATAAGAGAACGAGATAGATAGTTTATTCGTCGGGTTTAACATTTATGTAGGTTTGTACAACCTGCAACCGATACAATATTTTCGTTAGCTTTTAATGATTATACTACTATTTTCTCACACCATACAAGCTACGCTCTAAACAACTTATAACCTCTCCTCTTCAAAAATTTTTTGCCTACATTACCATTAAAATTCAAGTAGGCAGTATAAAATATTAATAGCACACTAGTAGCTGGACAGAGGAAATTAAAAAATAATAGGAGTAGAAACTGGTTCAACATTAAAAAGGAAATTTTACTAGTACATTTTTTAATTTCAATTTGATTAGTTCATTAAACTATTTTTCGTAAGTGGGGAAATGCGGAATACTTTGTTTGAATTAATCATTGATATGGCCCATCGTAACTTCAAAAAATTTGAAAATAACCCATTAGTTTAAAAAATTGCACAAACCTGATTTATATGGTTGAGATAGCACAGAATCAGAACCGACAGTGAAGAACAAGATATAATGCGATAAAGAATAATAAGCAATAATTATGATATTTTTGCTTTAAATGTAAGACTCAAAGCCAACACTTGAATAAAAATGTTGATAAATATAGTAACAGCTGTAACCAGAGAGAAAGAGAGAGTGAAAAAGCGAAAAAGAGGGGAGACAGCCGGATTTTTTTTTTAGAATTGATTAAAAATTCACAAAAAATGAATACATTACCATAAAGATAGACAATATAATTAACTTGAAATAATATATGTATATACTCGTATACATAAATATATGAAATTAGGCAAAGAGATTTTAATTTGTACAAATAGCTACATAACAAAACCAGTTCTATAAAATAATAAATATAATTTAATTTTTATTGTATTAACAACACTTCATTAGTTTTAGTATGAATAGGATAATTTTATAATACATGTATTCAGTGGTTCCCATCCGCAAAGAGCAGATATTACGAAAACACTAGTTTGCATTAAACATAATCGTAATTTAAAAAGAAATGCACAATGAAAAATTGCGGTAATTTTAATCAAAGGAGAATAAAGCTAAGTAAAAATATCAAAAAAGTCTTCCACGAGATAAGTAAAGTACCGCTTCACAAATGTAATAAAATTCAGATCAAGATTTTTCTTTATTCAACGAAGTCCAAAGTACTTTTAAATTCATAAAAACTATAAACTTATTCCAGAAGATATGATTTTCGGTTTACGTATTGTAGAATTACTTGTAATTATTGTTTTTGGATTTCTAAAGTGTGGAAAATTTGTAGAAGATATAATTTTCCGCTTAAATACTATAAAATTATCTGTACATATCTAAATTGTAATGTATAGTAGACGTAAATGACCTAGAAGTCGAGCGTCTTTAAATAAATATATAATTTGAATTTGAATTTGAACTAAAATTGGGAGTTTAAAATTAATAAGTATATAGTTCAAGGTATAAATCGAGAACAAACAAAATTGACATAAAATACACTTTATAAAATAATATTTAATTATATGTTTCGAATTTAAAAGTTGATAACTTCATGATCATGCAATAATGGAAATATCAAGTCAGAAAAAAATATTTTGCTAAATCATGATAGAAGAACCGATGGAAATCGAAAATTTTTTTAAATGTTAAGCGTAAAGTTGTGCGACCCGGGTCTACCTATAAAATCTAACTTGATTAACATTATAAAAGGTTTAAACATTTTACAATGGATTTTACAATCAAAACACAAAATCAACCAGAAAATAAAACACCAACCATTCTGTAAGTTGTCTTCTCCAACTAATTTAACATTGTTCAATGTTAACTGATTTTCACTTCTTGTTAATCCATTTATTCTGCTTTTCTGTTCCTATTAATAGAATAATGATAATAATAAATGCATAAATAATAATAATAAATCTTCTTAATTTAAAGCCAATTTAATGAACATATCACAATAAATTACTACTTTCTACTTTAATGCGCAGTCCTGCATGAACGCTGACTGAATTACACAAAATCAGCTAAAATCATTGTTATACAATCTTGTATTTAAATAAGTTTATAGATTCCTCTTTTTATATATCGAATAAGTTTTCCAAAAATTATATTTAAATAGTTAAAATGATCAATATTAAAAATATATCATATATCAAATTTCAAAAAAATAAAAGGTGGGCGATTTTTAAGCGAAAAGATTTATAAATTTGAATTTCCCGATCAGCAATGAAACTAAATACCGCCATAATCAATAAAACAGACAAACTTCAAAATTTTCGTTAATATAATAAAATCTACATCTGTTATGATTATCGTAATAATAAATGGTTTAGACATTTAACATGTATATATATATATATATATATCTTATAAAGCTGCAAGAAAAAAAACCCGTACAGGCCGCTCCATGGTGGCTTGAGTTACTTTTTTTTTCTTCAATCGACGTCTTTTCTTTATGAGATCATAAGAAAATTATAGAACCCTCAAAATTTTAAAAGTAAAGGGCCTAAATTTTGAAAAATGTGAAAATTAAATTTTAGGAAAACATTTTCAAAAAAAATTCTACAGCCGGTTATACATGATTTTCATTTTAACCTGCATACTGTGTTCTTTAGAATACGAGGAAAATATAAAATTCGAAAATTTTGATATTTAGGGACCAAAATTTGAGAAAATATACGCTTAAAGCGGTGAGACTGGAAACTAAAAAAAAAAGTCCACAGCACTTTCCATGGTAGTTGGAGGGTCACTCCTTTTTTTTTTAAATGATGCATTTCATTCAATAGCTAGAATATAGGAAAAATACGAGATCCCCACAATTTTAAAATTAAAGGGCCTAAATTTTGAAAAATATGGAAATCAAGTTATAAGAATTAAAAAAAAAAAAAAAAAACTCCTCAGCCGGTTCTATATGAGTTATGGTATTGCTTTTCTTTTTAACCTTCACACTAAGGTATCCACAATATGGGGTAAATATAAAATTTAAAAAATTTTGATATTTGGGGACCAAAATTTAGGAAAATACACGCTTAAAACGGTAAAAATAATCTACAGCTCTTCCCATTGTAGCGAAGGCTTACTCTTTTTTATAAATGATGTAATTTCATCGCTAGAATATAGAAAAAATAAGAGACTCTCAATATTTTAAAATTAAAGGGCTCAAATTTTGAAAAATAATTTAAGCGTTCAAATTCTGAAATGATTGGAGTGATGGCCAACAGTGGCTTATTGTTTAGATTCTAATAAAAAAAAAATGTCATAATTGCACTTTAAAAAAAAAAGTATATTGTCAATATCTTACTTTAAAAAGAAATAAATTTAACATGTTCCTCTCACATATATTACCCTGCTAACGGTTTCAGTTTTTCAGATACTTTAATCTAAATTTCACTTTTTTGATTAACGTATTCATGTACCTTTTTTTCTTTTTTTTTAAATAAATAAGTAAATAAATATATGTGAACACAACAGACTCTATGAAAATTTATAAAGTAAAATAATTTGAAGTCGGAAGTAACGAGCCGCAAGGCGGCCAGCAAGACCAATCCCCTAGTACATATATATATATATATATATATATACACACGAACAAAAAGCAAAAAATTAATTTCAAAATAAAATTAATTTTCTTTCATTATTTATAATAAAACAAGATGCAAATAAAGATTATTCAAAGACATAAACTAATTCCTTTAATTCATTAATCATACAATAATTGAAGCATAAAAATTTACAAAAAAGTAATGTTTTGCCGCAAAAAAAGAAAATCTGTCAACAAACATTCAGGAATTTAATGGGACCAGTGCTTGAACGGATGTACAATATATATTCAAACAATGCTGAATGATAAAAATTATTCAAAATCTATCATAGCGGGGGAAAAGTATCTAAATTCATACCTCATTTTCAGTGGTGAATTCTTTTAACTGACGTTCGTAATTGTTCAATTTACATTGCATTTCGTTATTTTTTTCAATGAAATCTTTTAATTGTTCAGTTAATTTTTCTATCTCATTGTTCAAATATTTCCGTTCGGCTATTAAACTATCTTTATCTTTTTCTAACGCGCAAAGTAACCGTTCGTTAAGCGACAACTGTTTTTCCATATCCTGTTGGCAATAAAAATTAAGTTTATTTTAAATATATAAAATAATAAAACAATCTGTTATTCAAAAAATAGTTCATTTAAAACATTTAATGATGAGTTAAAAATACATTACTTTAGCAAATATATAATACAATTAATGATGGAGTGTAAAAGAAAAATTAACTTCTTTCACTAAATCAAATTCACGGAAATAGCACGGTACAATTATTAAATGAAGAACTATTTTCTTTCACATATTTAAATTTTTTCCAACAGATCCTTTGTACATTGACTGTTCATTGCTTTTTTCAGCTTTTTCACAATCTTATTCTAAATTAATTATTCATCTATTTGAAATAAATTCAATAAAACATTAATTGTTGAAGAAAAGAGTCACATCACCATTTTAGCAAATCAAACTGTTTGGCACTTTTTTACGTACGAACATCAATAATATTTAAATTTTTCAATTTACTTTAAATGTGAAATGATGAATCCAAAATTCGTCTTTATTTCGTGCAAAGCTCACTGCCTATACTTTCTACTATCTGGGCGTAAGGTTATTTAAAGCTGCACTAATTTCAAAATTTAATCAGAAAATCTAAAACATTAGCAGTTTTTTTTGCCAATTGTATTAATATTGAGTTTAAATAAAGCGTTATACAAACAAATTGGAATTTAAGAAAGAATAGAATTATTAATAAAATTTCGCAATTGTCCTAGCATAATTAAAAATCGTTCAATTGATAAACAATTTTTTTCTAATGTAACTGAATAACGACCAAACAAATTTTGGCTGCCACAAAGAACAATGTGTACCTAAAAAATGAAAAGGATGATATTTACAGGCAACGAGGTCGATACTGAAAGTAAATTAGATTGAAAACATTAATGACAGGGAAAAAAGAGTAACAGTTTAACAAACTACTTTTAATAGAAATATGTTAGTCAAGCTATACATATATACGTATATATAAAAAGTTTTTAATATTCCATAGTATGTATAATTTTTTAAACTACTTAAGTACTATAAACTTGACATTAGATTTTTATAGCAAATTACCACAACTAGGTAGCTTATATATCGAGATCATTTTACAATAAAAATAAATAAAATATACCACCCACTACTATTTAGGTATTACACTTGATAAGAGACTAACTTTCACCAAAAACTTCGTTATTTTAGAGCTGCTTGAAATTGTCGAAACAATATTCAGCAATAATGATAATCAGTAGAAGTAAATGAATTTATAAATGTCCGTTTGATGAGTTTTAGCAAAGTTTAATACAACTTGCTTATCATGAGCAATACCTAGGTTTAGCTCTAATTGGGTCTCAAAAAGTAATTTTTCGTAAACCGTCATGAAAGTATGCAAGCGATGGCGGCCCTGTTCCGTGCAAACAGAGTAGTAAGTCATGACTGGTGTCCACTCAAGGTACGTTGGCACAGAATAACATATCACTGCCATGAGAAGACACGGATAAAGTTCTCGTTTGAGCGGTTAGATTTTCCATAGCGCACACAACAGTTAATCAACATATTGTTAATCCAAGCGGTAAGCTGCAACGTAGTATATAAATTGTAATCGATCTCTATTCCAAATTTTGAAAATTTTTGTCAGATATTTCATTTGTTTCATGTAGCAGCCAAAATTTCAATACTGATAAAAAAATAAATTTCATCTAGTCTACAGATTATTCCGAAATTTAAAAGACTTTGTTTAAAATGATTTGAATGGAAATTCCATCTAGTTTGTCGGAATTTATCTTAATAACACAAAAAAAGAACACAAAGTAAAAGAGGAAATTTTGAATCTTTTGGATCCTGTACCCAAAAATAATTTTTGATCTGTTCCGAAGAGCCAAGTTGGTTTAGGATTTCGCGGTTTGCCCAGGGGAAAAAGGAAGACATCCAAAATCCAGACGGTAGAAACCTGTGTAAATTCGCTTGGAAGATATAATAGCCGGTCAAAATTTCGAAAAGGGAAGTTCGCACCAATATATATATATAAAAATTTTTATTAGGTTGCCTTAGGTATTAAAAAATAAATATAAAAAAATGGTATTAAATTATAAATAAATAATTAATTAAATTCTGAGTTTTAATAATTCTTTTGCAAAAAAGTGACATTCTCGAATAAAAATTAATAACATTACAATAAAGTTTTAATATATTACCAATTTTATATCATCCAATCTATTTTCTAATTCTTCAATAATAAAATCTTTATTCCTAATGGTGTCCAATACACTTTCCTGAAAAAATATATATGTAAAAAAAGAATCAATCGTCTATTTTTATAATTATATATACTGTATAAAATTTGATTGGTATGAAAACTAAAAAATATTTTGGTATTGCTGACCTCACTTATAAATCAGTAAGATAGACAACAGAATATTTCAGTTTCTAAATTTATTATCATATTTTACACAGGAATAGTTTTTCACACGATTGTAATTAGTTTTATGCAAACTGAAATCAGTTGCAAAACATAAGAATTAAATTATCAAACACTATTACTTATTAAACACCTTATTTGCTATCAATAATGTAATAATTTATAAAAGTGTATATATTATTATAAAATTATCACAATTACCTACAATTATCTTTATTACTAGTAACTTCTGAAATTATTAAAAAATAAAAATAAATCCAAAAAAATTTAAGTACAAAAATAAAATTAATATTTCAAATACGGCGGATAAAATTTAGATTATTAAACAGCAATGAAAAAATTGTAACAAATTTGCATTAACAGATTACATTTCAGTTTCATTCATACGCAATAACATGGATGCGCCTTAAAACCAAACGTTAATTGATTTGACAATTAATGGATGCGGTAAAGCCGTGTAACTGTTAAAAATTTCGATCTGACTATGTTTTTTCCCCTTTTTAAGCACGTCAGCAAGGGACTTACACACAGAAATGAAAAGAAAGGAAAGAGCAGTCAGTTGAATTTTGATTTAATCAGATGTTGATAATATAAAAAAACCAATAGCTGGGATGATGAATGAAGGGAAGAAAGACAAATTATAAGATGGTGCAATAAGAGATAGAGAGCTTGAATTTTAAAAGATGAGAAAGAACACAATGCTTGACAGAAAGGGATGAATATTTAAAGAAAACATAATCAGTGTTAGAGATACCATTGCTTCCTTCAGGTGAAAAGGGTAATTTGGAGAAGAAATAAGGGAAAAACGAAAACAGGTGGAAGGTAGAGAAGACAATAATTAAACATAGGCAAACAATAGAAATCACAGCAGAACAGAGAGGTGAAGGAACAAGAAGGAAGATTAAGTTCAAGATATAGATAAAAAGAACTATCGTTACGAAAAAAGGATGAGTAAAAATCTGACCAAAATTTATAACGGAATTTTTTACTCGGGATAAGAGGATAGAATTTTTTTAAAGAAGCAGCGAGAGGAAACGGCAACTTGAGTCAAGGACTCTCCCATTTCATTACCTTCAACACCCACCATGTGGCCAAGAACTCACAGCAAAAATTTCGTCTAATATAGTTCTTAATTAGGACAGCGCAGCCGCTCTACCTGTCTTGTTGGTCTTGACGCTAATAGTAAGATTCTCCGACCTGAAGGACTATGAGCTTTCAGCCAAGTTTCTGAAAGTAATATTATGTCCCCATCAAAAATGGCCAACTAAGAAGCTTTCTAGATAAATTTTGTTTCTTGAAATGCGTGTAGCATTCCACTGTAAAATGTTTTAACGCATTAATCATCACTATCTCAGCGTATTTCTATAGGATCGCTCTTACCGACTCCGCCTACTGCTCTCATCTACTAGACGATGGATTACTTTCAGATGTGAACCATGGTTCTTCGCCTGCGGCCAATATGTAACATATCTTCAGAATTTAATACTTTTTGGTCATATTCCGCATTTCGTCTTGGTTTTCTTATTAGCCGCAGAGGACGTAGCAGTGCACCGTGCATTATACAAGTTTACTATTAACGAGAATATTATAATTGAAACAACTTCAACAAGTCATGAAATAGATAGTACTGCCAAAGCAAAAAATCGCAATATAAAATTACCTCTATGTAGAAATATATTAAAAAAATATAAATTAAATTATAATTTACACACAAAGAAATCACCGACATATTTCAGAAGTATGCCGATAATCGTGATAGTAAATAGTTAAAAATAATCATTGATTACACCACGATTACACAATTAATTTCTGAAACGGGTCTTTTTATTTTTTTTAAATTTATTTTTCATTAATATATTTATATACAGTGGCCATCTTATTTTATTTAATATGTTCAATTAAAGGTAATTCATTGTAAATGATAAAATTTTAATATAATCCGAACAATCGCAAAGAAATTATTCCATTTTTTAATAATTGAATTCATATTTATAAATTAGCTAATATTTATTAAGTAATAAATAATGTTACCAAATTAGTATTAACTTCTTCTAATTTGGATTCTAAATCTTTAGTTTCGTTATCTTTATCGGCGATTATGTTTCTTAAATGTTCCTATTGGAAATTAGTAAATAAAAAAATGAATTCAGTATGCTATTTATATTTTCCTGTCACCTTTTAATTTCAGATTTATTGAACAAATAATATTAAAAATTACTTAATGTTTTTTTGACATATTTTGAAACATTAATTTAAACGACTTTTAATATACAAAATCATAAAAAAATCTGAAATGATGGATTGCACAGGTTTAGATAATGGTTGTACATTGCATGAGCCTAAAAGTTAGCTATATATTATTCTGTACAACGAAATAATAGGCACGCGAAAAATAGTTAATATTAGTAATTACAAAAATTATAAATTCGAATTGTTTCTATAAGCTTCGAAAAACAAAACTATAAGTTCAATAAATGAGAAATAAATTGAAAATACCACAAGTTGCAAAAATAAACAATTTTACTGCATACAGTTTTTTTTAACTGTGAGAAAAAATGTTACTATTAATAATCACAGAAATCTCAATATTTCAAATATTGTACAAATTCGTTACTCGTGTCGTATTATAAGTTTAATTGTAAATGGTTATTGCTGAAATGTCAGGTATTAAAGTTAATAAAATAAATAACAGCTTTGTTTTTTAATAACGCAACGCAGCATTGCGGTAAAAATAATTTACAGATAGCTCATGGGTTTTTCTAATTGAAAATGAATATGATAATTATGGATAAAGTTAAAATTATGTTTTAAAACTACTCATTTCGTTTTAATTAGTCTTTACTTACAATAAGACACCTGTTAAATACATACAACCATTTATTTTTTAAATTCTATTCTATTTCCGTATTCGATTTCCCATAACCTCTCTATATAAAAAAAAAAAAAAAATTGCGCCGTTGGGACGAAATGAAAACAAATCGGCAAGCCAGAAATAATTATTTTATACGTTGGTTTATGATACAAATTGTATACTATTGAATATTTTAATTAATAAAAATTCATAAAAATACAAAGTGACGAAACCACTATGCCAGCTAGTTTTAGTTACACGATTATATAGTTTTCTTTGTAACCAGAAGTAGTCGACAGTATTTTATTTATAATTGTTTTGTGAATTTGTATTTTTGTATATTTTTATTGATTATAATACTTAATAATTATTTTCATTTTAGTATTCACTATTTTTCCTCAATATTCGATATTCTGAAATTATCAATTTTAAATTATTTCTAGCTATTTAATTAAATTTGAATGATTAACCGGAAATAATTTAAAACTGATAATTTTAGGACATCGAATATCAAGGAAAAATTCAAAAAAACAATAATAAATTACGAACTAATTGTATTTTGAATTTTAATTATTAAAACTGATATTTTCTCGTCATGAGTAAAGCGAATAACGGTGTAGTTGGAAACTTGAGCAAAGTCCCTAGTAATCTATATATAATAAATTTTTTAGAATTATTTAAATTAACTATTTTTTTTTTATATAATTTTTAACCGAATTTCACTGTTTGCCACTAAAGTAAATATATCGAAAGTAATTACATGGACGATTTCTGAATCAGTGATCTTATCCTTCAAAATTTCCAATTCATGCTCGGTTGTTAACATATCGTCCTTAGCTTCATCCAACAATTTACACAAATTCTGTAAAGTAATTCATATTGAATAATCATTTTTTAAAACAGAATGTAAATAATAATGGAAAGGACCGCAGAAAGTTAAGTAAATGTAAAAGTTACTTCTAAGTGTTTTAATAAAATTATTAAGAAATCGAGAATTCGGCCACTGTTGGGAAGTCTGACGTAGAAAATTTCTGTAACGATAAAGTATAAATAATGCAATGGAAGCCAATTATACAACATATTGATACGGATTCGGTATTTGTGCCGTGATTTTTCGACAATGTTCGAATTAGAGATTATTTCTTCGCTTGCGTATGCCATTATATTCTTGGTTTTTCGAGCATCGTTAAATTACCGCTGTCATCGGCACTGAAAATGCTTGCGCGGCTAACAGTATCATCTGCCGACTGATTTTCGACGTGTGATGGGGTAGTAAACATGTTAGTGGGCAGCGGTACGGCATGTGTCCGCGGCGGGTGCGTATTGCCCAGTGGTGATCAGCAATGCTGAGCTGAGGGAAGTTATAATGTATGTGAGTAGTGTTGTTATCTGATAAAAATTATTCTAATCGTTTGCTTTGGCTTCCCGTTCAGGTACGGATTATTAATTAATTGCTGTTACATTGTCGCGAACGGAGCCGATACATATATCGCGCGTTTACGTCCGCTAATCATTTTTTCGTGTTTTGGATTATCAATGTGTATGTTTTATTGTCGATCTGTCAATATACGTGGTATATTGGACGTTTGTTTTTTCCTCGAAATTATAAAGTTAGACAGCTAATCTCAGTAAAAGGTGTGAGTCCTATCTTAACTGGCGCCCAAAACGGAGCAAAAAAATACGAATTCATTTTGTTAACCCCGCGATATAAAGACAGGGTAAAATAACGATTAGTTTCAGTGGTCCCACGAAATATGAGCCCGTAAGGAACGATTCGTTTTAATATTTACAAAAGTCTGGCAACCAAAATACTCCGGATCTCTCGTTTTCCAATTCTATAGTATCAATTTATTTCTTTCTGGTTCGAGTTTTTCTCCAATGGCCAAGAAAGAAACCGTTGACAAAAAGACAGGTAATGAATCTCGCTTTAGTACCGATATGAATACAATTGTATAGCTGTTTTAAAGCTATGTCGACGTTTCAATAGCTACGAACATGAAATGTATTATCCTAAGTTAAACTAAGAATAAAAAAATGTTTTACTTCCGGAAAGAAATAGATTGTAACACGAATTGATATTTTAAAAAAATTGAAGAATAAAATATTTACTTCAATGACACGTTCCTTTTCTCCTAATTGTGATTCTAGTTGCGATTGAATTGACCTTTCTTCACTTACAGCCTAAAAAATTTACACAGAATCGATTACATAATGATTTTTTCCCCCCGCTCAGACATATACACGTACGTACAAGAACATCAAAGCGTAAGTTCATTTGAACGCTATTAAGAAAAGTATTTCACTTAACAATTTTTACAAATTCAACTATAATGCCATTCCAACCTCTGTTTATTAAACGTTACCATATATTTTGGTAAGAATCATACATTTTCAAAACTCTATCTACATCAGCGTAAAATATTTTCTTATATCCATTAATATTTCTAGCCTTCATATTTTTTGAATTAGTTAAACCGAAGGAAACTGTTCTAATTGTAAATATTTTTCGAAATTGGAAGCTTTTTTCCTGGTAGAAATATTTTGCAAATTTAAATAAACAGAAGTTTTTTTTTCCAAATATATTTTCATTATAAGGCAAAAAAAAAAACAAACAAAAAAAAAACGGTTTTTAATTAGTAAGTTATTTAATTCATTTTGGAACACAAAAATATTTTTCCAAATTTCAGCATTAAATAGTAAAAATGCGATTCTTTTTTTAATTCTTTCACGGTCTAGATTATGCAAGCAAAAATACGATTATTTTAAAAGAAGTTTAATTATTTTCAATTATTGAATAACGCTACATTTTTTAATGATTTTATGATAAATATATATTGTTAATGCCTTGGAAATTATTATTATTATTATTATTTTTAAAAGAACTATTAAATATATAACAGTGGTTCAGAAATTTTAAATTAATATAACAAGTCAAACTTATTTTGAAAGTTTTAATTTTTGACGAAGATTTTAATTAACTAATATCGTTTAAAACTTTCATGATCGAAACCGCTGTATATTTAATTTTTATTCACGATATCTATATAAAAAATACACCGAAACACCTCGTGTGCCATAATCTGAAACGTTAATATTCGCACTAGGGGCTTCATTTTGCCCCACTTTCCTGATATTTTAATTATCACTGAAAAAAACAAATCTAATGAAATTGTTACATGATTACCCGAATAACTAATTAAATGTCTTTTGTTTACAATTTAAAACAAATACCTTTTCGATAAACAAATCTTTATTTTTCAACGTTTCTTTTAAATTATTTATTTCCAAATTTAATCGATCAATCTGCTGCGATGAAAATTCTTGTTTTATATTAATTTCTGCTAAAGACCGCTTTAATTCAGCATTTTCGTGCACAAGTTTTTCGTCTGATACAACAAGCTTGCCATCTTCTCGCTAATAATTGTAAACATATTAAAATATATTAAAACTTTTTCATATCATTGAAACCTTTAGTCCAATTTTTATAAATTATTCACTTTATTTGACTCACCTTTTGTTCTAACAGTTCATATAATTCGTCGAGTTCAGTACAATATTCTTTCAATTTGCGCTCGTAAAATGACCTCAGATCATGCTCATGATTTTTATATAATTCTTCTGTTGCATCTATCTGTTCTCTAATTATCGATAAATAAACAAATTAATGCATTAATATAAATATATACACATTTACACACATACACATACATACATATGCATGCAAGGTGTGGCTAATAAATAGCAAGACTCGATTCCAGTTAATGAGTGAGGGGGAATGAATACGACTGAAGTAATCTTGAATGGTCTACTGTTAGTAAATAAATCGGGGTTCGTATGTGTTTTGCTGTGCTTCAATGTGTGAATTGTGTTCTTTTCAACGTCGAACGAAATGCTGAGTTTAAGTATCGAGCAACGGGATAACCTAAAGTTCCTCGTAAAAGAAAAATAAAAAAACCGACCGAATGTTTTAAACGTTAAAAGAGGTTTGTGGTGATGATTGTCTATAATGTGCGCGGGTTTTCGAACGATTTTTTAGCGGGAGAGAAAGTATGGCAAATAACGAGAGGCGAGATCGACCAATCATAGCTTCAACGGAAGATAAACAGAAGATAACATTGCAAAAATCAACCGAATTTTGCGATCAAATCATCAGTTGAGTATATAAATGATTAATAAAATGGTAAATATCGACAAAGAAACGTTAAGAAAAATTTTACGCAATGATTTGAATATGATCAAAGTTAGCGCGCAACTCGTACTAAAAAACTTGACTAGAGACCAAAAGCTTTTTCTATTCCAAACCTGTTACGAAATCATTGGACGTTCCAAACTTGAACCTGACTTGTTTGTTAAGGTCATCATATGCGAAAAACATGGATTTTCCAGTATGATGTGGAAACTAAACGCCAATTAATACACTGGAAAATTCCCACATCTCCAGAGTAAAAATATCGAGAATGTCAAAGTCTAAATTTAAAGCAATGCTTATCACTTTTATTGATATCAGGGGTATTCTGTTCAAATAGGTGCCAGAAGGTAAAGCAATTAATCAGCCTTATTATTTGGAGGTGTTGGCCAAGTGAAAGGAACGTTTGAAGAGTAGACGACTGAATTTCTAGAAAAAGAAATCGCGAATCTTGCACAAGGATAACGTGTCTGTTTATAGTGCGCTGTCTATGAAACAGTTTTTGGCTGACAAATAGATCCCTGTGCTTGAACATCCACTGTATTCGTCGGATCTACCTCCTCCTGTGATTTTTTCCTTTTCCTGAATTAGAGTCAGTTACAGCTTGTGCGACGGCAGAACATTGTTATGAACAATGACAGAAACGAAGCGACGATGGATGAATAGTGAAGGTACGTGTATTGAAGGGGAGAAATGTTACGTTTAATAATAAAGATGTTTTTGATAACCAGTCTCGTTACTTATTAGCCGTACCTTGTATACATAAATATAAAAAAAAAATTGATCCTTTGGTCCCAAAAAGAATACATCCGGTGGATCCCCAGGATAGGCCTTTATAATAAGAAAGAGTAGGTGCTTTTAATTAACTATGTTATTTTTAAGGGACAGCGCCCACCTAAGCGATACGATTGCGATACGATTGCGATACGATAGCAACAAAATGTAGTTCAGAATATAACCCACGTTATTATATGAGTTAGCGCCCACTTACGCGATGCGACAAGCAACCGATAAGCAACTATCGTATCGCCGTCGCTCGAGTGCTACAAGTTTTATTTTTAGTTACTTGAGCAAGCGATTGTTTGTTTACATTCTGAATTTTTATGCGTAATATGAATAATCGGCAAAAATTACAATTTAAAATCGGTGTTTTAAATTTATTTCAGAATATTTTTAAAAACAATTCATATTTATGAAATAAATATTAATATTTACATTTTCTTATTTTGTTATGTAATATAAATTAACAGCAATATATATGTATATGGTATAGAAAATGTTTCCAAACATTTAGGTATACATAATTAACAAATGTATTTCCCGTAATGTGATTAAAATACGTTTCTGCAGTGCATAAATGTTCTAAAATGGGTGTTTTTTTTTTACAATTTTTGGGCCAATTTTCTCTACTAACCAATTAAACGTTTCCTTATAGATTCCATAAAAACTTTAGAACTTTTCCGGGTATATATTCAGTTTTTTATAAACATTAAAGCGTTTATTTTGTTACTCTTTTGAAAAAATGGATGTACTCAATAACGTTGTTTTCTTTTTTGATTTAAATTGTTAAGATTTACTAACGATACATTGCTTCTTCACTAAAAAAATAACAGGAAAACGAAGAAAAATATGACATTTTTTGCACTATCACACCACATCATAAATTAAGTTGCTTCTCCAGCGGATAAATCGCGTTGCTTAAGTGGGCGTCACGTCGTATCGGAATCGTGTTGCTATCGCTTACGATTTAAAATCGCTGTCGTATCGGAATCGTATCGCTTAGGTGGGCGCTCTCCCTAACATTACATATAATCGATACAAAAATACTAAACGGTTTTTCATATTATCTCCGGCATAAAAATGGCATATTCATTAACATATATAATATATAATATATAATATATATATATATATATATATATATATATACACACACACACAGGTTGTCCAAAAAATTTCGAGACTGAGCCAATATTTTCGAAACCGCGCACGCTAGCGACAAGCGGTAAAATACGTCGAGTAGCCAAACATGACTACGACAGCATATTCAAAAATCAAACCTTTAGATGCAACAGAACGCGTACGAGAACGAAACGCGTAACATATGTACAAGGTCACCCTACCAAAATGTTTGGTTGGAGTTCTGGAACAACCGCGCATTCTGGCGGCAGATGAAAAAAAATCTCGCGTAATCCCACCTCCCCCCGCAATAACATATCCAAAAATCACCGCTGTAGATGCAATAGAACGCGCAGTAGAGAAAAACGGATAGAGTCGGAACGTTGTGTTGATAGTATTATTCGTGTCTTGTAACGAAAATGGATCTCGATAAGACAATGCGAGACCGCACACCGCCCATGCGACTGTCGACTTTTTCACGAGGCGAAATGTTGAAGTCCTGCCCCCATCCGCCATACAGTCCAGATCTTGCTCCTCTATGCGATTTCTGGCTGTTTCTCCTCTTGAAAAGCCGCCTACGGGGACGCAAGTTCGAGAGCAATGAAGATGTGACCACTGCTTGTCAAACCGTCTTCAAGACGATCCCTCCGGCCGAATTTGCCAAAACTATTTCTGAAAAAACGCGCGAAAGGTAGGACAGATGTCTCGAAAATGAGGGACGTTATCTCGAAAAAAAGAAAAAGTGATTGTTTTATACCGAATGTAAATAAATGTTTTTCGTTTTTCTTGTCTTTTTTTCTCTTGAAAAATTGGTAGCGTAACTTGTTACTCAGTGTACGCGTTTTGTTCTCGTGTGCGTTCTACGTCACCTAGAGGTTTGAATTTGGAATATGTTGTCGTACATATATTTGGCTGCTCGACGTTTTTACCGCTTGTCGCTAGCTTGCGTGGTTCCAGAAATATCGGCTCAGTCTCGAAGTTTTTTGGACAACCTATGTATATGCTGTTGTGATCCTTTGGTTACCTTGCTACGAGGTCTTAATTCGGCTTGGAAAGGAGTTGATAGTAGCTTAACTACTAGAGGCTACGCCACCGCTGTTTATGACAAATGAATCGTCCGCTGTCGTATCTTAGGATGGTAAATCTATCTCCGTTTCCATCCATCCACAGGTTACCAGTTCTCATAATACCTGATACTGCTAACCTCTAGACCCTCAATTACTCTTCTGCTTGCAGACCTAGATTTCCATTGGAGTTGGTTACTCAATCTTCCGCTAGGTTACTCTGCAAAACGGGGGCCACCTCGTGAAGGCGACTGTGAAGTAGAAGAGGAGAGACTAATAGAGTCTACCGATAGTCTTTATATTGCGCATGACTCTTCATTGGGGATAAGTAATTGAAAAAATGAGGAAGACTGAAAGAAAAATGAAACGTGCGCTACTAAGCATTAGACTTCAAGAGAACATAAAATCAGAAAAAATCAGAGAAAAACTATGTTTGAAGATACCGGTGAAAGAATAGCGATGAATAAATGGGCATGAGTGGGCATATTGGAAGATAATTTGATGAAATATAGATAAAAGAGCTGGTGGTATGGAGACCGTACGGCAGAAAACGAAACCAAGGAAGGTCAAACAGGAGATGAACAGTGATATTGTTACCACAGCGGAAACCCTGTGGCTTCGGAAAACACGGCATAGAAGAGGATGGAAAATATGAAGGAAGGCCTACATCAATACAATAATGTAATAAGGACAAAGAAGAAGAGACGAAGATATATACATATATATACATCCCCAAACAGAGTGGTTCAAAACAATTTTAATTTCGAAAAGTTGCAAACAAAAACGTGGAATTGAATAATATAGGTTCAATAAGTTTTGTTCTTTCAATTGTTTGTTATCAAAATTTTAATTTCAATAAAATTTGATTAGTATAGTCACAGTATATGTCAAACAGAGTGAGTACTGGTTAGACGATGTTTGGAGAAACGAAATTTTTGAAATAAATTCATATTTAGTCAATGCAGCGGTATTTCATGTAAATGGCCACATAAATTAAAACAAAATATAATATGGAGACAAAAAATTTTAGTTTATCCGCAAACATGTTTGTAATTCATCTAAAATAAAGTTTTGTGTAATATAACTTTTGTTGAAACTGGTGATCCACATTTTCATAACAGTAATGGGAACGGCCGAAAATGTCAAAAACCGAATTATTCTTTCCTGAATCTATTGCTACACCTTAGGATGACTGATTATTTTGAACACGATAAAGAACTCTGTCATTTCATTGGAGAGGTTAGAGAGTATTATTAAATAAATATTTTTAAAAAAAAAGACGAACTGCCCACGACAAACCACTTTAAATTATCGTTTTACAGTTCCGACTTGATAGCATGTAATTTATAGTTAAGGAGTGTAATAAAAGAGAGTACATGTATAACGAAAAATTCAAAATTTACCATATCTATAATCAATTATTGAATAAAACCTATTAATATTTTTCATACAGTGATTGAAATTGATTTCATTTTTTTAAAATTATTTAAGAAAATCAACAGTGGTACATGTTTTTGATTTATTAATTTGAGTAAACAAAGATTTCAATGTGTTTCTATTTAAAAGATGAAGTACAATGACTACTATAATCACATCCACGAGAATTATTGAAAAAAAAAAAAAAAAAAAAAGGCTAAAATAAAAGTAGCGCATAAATTTTGAAATTTTAAATTTCGACCGGAATTGTAATACATAGATTAAAAGTGTAGGTAATAAAATACGAGAAATAATTACACACTTTTAGAACTGATTCAACTGTTTCAATTTTCTTTCAATTCATTTTTCCGAAGAAAGAAATAATTAATTTTTTTGGCTAAAGAGTATTTTGTTTTTCCCAAAAATTATCAGCTAATCTAATGTAAATTTAAAATCATTTCATTAGTCACGACAATTATCATACACTTTTAGATTTATACTGTCTGTACAGACTTTTTTTGTTCTCGTAATTTGCTTTATTAAATTTACTAGTTTCTTAACATTGTTGAAATTCTACAAACAATATTTTACATTTAATTCCAGAAACCTCTTAATTTATTTCGTTTACACAGTTATAACTTACTTCCACATTGTTTCGTTACTACGTATCATCTTCATAAATTCTTCACAAATTTCTTTCCGTAATCGCGATTCTAATGCGTCGTATTTGTTTTTTTGTTCTTTTAATTCTTCTTGTAATATCGTAACTTCATCCGTTAACCTCTACAAACAAATGGAATTATGTTAAAAAAAAAAAAAAAAATTGAACCAATTTTAATTTAATATTCAAAAATTTAAGTAAATTTTATGTCTCTTAATGTTCACTTTATAATATAAACAACGTGTTAAATTAATATTAAAATCGACACATAAAAATATCAATTTACCTGTTTATCGCAATTTGGAAACATTTCATCCAAAGATTCATTTTCTTCGGCAATAGCTGTTGTAAATAAAATAAGAAAAAAACATATATTTGTGTATGTACAGGAATAAAATATTTCATTATGCTACAGTTGTGTTTGTACCTTCTGACTGAAAACCAAAATGTCAGATCGGATTAACCGTTATGAACTACCAATGCAAATTGTTAATAGAAGTACGTGAATAAATTTGCGTTTGTTTTAAAAGCGAAATATACAAAAAATAAATAAATGAAAAAAAAAACACACTAAAGTTACAAGTAGACCCCTCCATTGTATTGCAAATTCTGCGAATTGATTAAACTCTTTTTTATTTCCTTAATTATTTTTCTTACAAATCTACTTTTTAAGTTATTTGCTTTATATCATCCAACAGCAATAACAAATTTCGAATCAAATAATCTTTTATTACAACGATGTCCCTTTGTCGCTTTTTATTGTCATTTTATCCCCTTCGATATGCTTTAATCCAATTTTGTTTAAATTGATTTTTTCGGGATTTTTTCCCTTATACTTTAATATTTTTACTACCATTCAGTCTAATAATATAGTACAGATTTTAAAAATAATTTGTTCTACATTTATTACTATTGTTCGAAACCGTTTCTTAAGGTTTTGTTTTTTATGTACTCTTTTTGTTTTTTACTTTACCATTTATAAACTTGGTATATCGCATGGTTTTTTAAATTATTGCTCCCCGTTTAGTTAATTTCACTTCTTCGTTTTAACTGTTAATTTTATTATTTCATAAAACACGTATCAAACAACTTCGGAATCAACCTCCTTAGATTCCTTCTACATCCACATTTTCTCTTTTATCTTATGCTGAAACCACTTATCATTGATCATATAAATTCCGGATTATATTCAATTCATGCTTTACATTTATATTAATGGGTTATACTTAACGGAGTGTTAATATTTTCTTTAGTTTCCGGAAGATAAATTTAAGCATTAATAAATATTCACGATTTACAAAGTTATCTATTATGGTTATTGTAACGTACTTGTTTTCCACATTATGGAACCTTTAGGATGAGCTTGTATTATTTCGGAGAAACGAGATAGTTTGGGTGGTTTATTGACTGGACCAGTTATCAACTGGTATGCTATTGACGACGCTTTTAATACATGCACGGTTTCTTCCGATAACAGTGAAGATGGATTTACATTTACTATCATGACTATCTTGTCACTATGTTTCCCATCAAAAGCTCTTTGGAATATTTGTGTTAATTTGGAATCCCGATAAGGAACGCGGAAATGTTCTTTTTTTAACTGATTATTACTGTAAATAATAAAATACAATAGATTAAAAAATGACAAGGGAAAATGTTTCTATTAATAGATTAAATTTTTATTTAAAAAATAAGATATTTACGTGCAACTTCTGTAGTTACCGTTCTATATTAAATACTTTTCATTTAAAATGTTGTGTATAATGGCGGATAGAGGAAAGCACGAGAAAGGCCGAAACCGAGGTGCTCCGGTTTTTGTTTTTATCCAAAAGAATAACTGAATCCGGATACATTAATTTAAAAAAAAAAAAAAAAAACAATCGCTCCAACTATGGTTCAAAATTACTCGGTTTAGTAATCATTTTGAAATTCGGCCAAAGTCATTCACTTAACATTTTAATGATCTCCAGTCCGGATTCGTTTCATCAATTATATTAACTACTTGGAACCTATCGCTTCGAATGTCAACTTTAAGTTTTTTTCATTTATCACACTAATCTCTTATTCTCTGAACGATACCAGAAAATCATATAGACAATATAAATGATTATAGTAAGCTTTCATTTAAGTTGTCAAACATGTAAACACACGCACACGCCCGCGTGCGCGCGGTTTTTAAAAATAATTAAAATAAAAACCTAAAAATTTTTAAATCATTTTATAACGTTACATTTTGACATCATGAGTGGGAATTATCAGATCCTACACATAAAAAATTAAAACTATTAAATGTAATAAATATAGATAAATATCAAAAAAATTAGTACGTCCATAAATTGATAGAAATTATTAATAATCTTAATCAAAATATTAATAATAGTAGAGTAAAAAATTAAATATTGAAAACAACTTTAAAAACAAACAAAAATTTTAACAATGTATAGGGGATACAAAAAATTACGATACAGTATTGAAAATAGAAAAGGAGGAATTATTAACAATAAAAAAGAAAACGGTAAAAAAATTAAATAATTAGAAGATTAAATTAATAATACCGAGAAGGAAATAAATAAATTACCAAGGTTAGGTGATCTTTAAAAATCAGTAATGAAAGGAAAATAGAACTCAAATAAATTCAAAAATTTTCCAAAATTAATAACGCATTAAGTCTAACTTTCAACCTAGCTTAAGTAAGACAGGAATACTCAACAAAGTATTCAGTTGTATTCTTACTCTTTATATATATACGAGTCAAACAAATCAAGCATAGCTTTGAGTTTTTGGGGCAAATTCAAAGTAGCAGGGCAGTAAAGAATTGTTAAAAATCACCGAACCTGCTTAAGAGAAAAATATACTGATTTTGAAATTTGTTACATAGAATGTAAAAGGTTGTATAGGGTTAATAAATGAAACAATATACTATAAGAAATAAAGCAAATGAAACTAAACATATTTGAAATTTCGGAAATTAAATGGTCAGACACCAGAATACGTAGAAAAAAACACTGATATAACGATGGCGCACATACTGCAATGTTAGCGTTAAACAATACAACTGTGCAGTACATAACTTTATGTCATATTCTGAACGACATATGCCTACAAATTAAAGAAAAACTTACAAATATAAATATAATCCAAGTTTATGTAGTCACCAAGCATAAACCTAATGAAGAAATTGACTACAGTGGCTGCCTAAATACAATTTTTAAATTCCCAATTTATTCTCATTTTTCTTGGTCCAAAAGTTCCCAGTTTCCCCAATAATAGAATTGTACAAAAGCTTACAACAACGCTGTTCAGTTCATATAATAATAATAAACCCAATAAACTGAAGCAAGGATAAATAAGATACTAGAAAAACGAAATTACAAATTAAATTTTTTAGTTATTTGAAATTATTTTATTGATATTTAAAACATTGTACTTGTTATAATAATCGTTTCATGCAATTTATGCTTGCTTTAATATTACAGAAATTAATAATGAAATTTATAACACGTTGATCATAGAAAATCCGCATTAAAATAGTTCTGAATTGTAAAACTTATTTGAAATTCGCGTTCTTTGTCACTGGTGTCAAAATCACCACTTTTAAAACGTCGGAACCAGTACATATATTTTTACTGATGGAGCATGCTCCTTATATGCTTCACACAGCAATCGATGTCCACCAGCTGCACTTTTCTTCAAATTAAAACAAAAAAGCAGCGCTTCCCGCAAACTGTGTTTTATCGGCACAAAGGCTGACATGGTTAGAACACTGTTGTTTACACTTCAGTGAAACGACACATACTGATTTTTAGACAAGACAGCGCGATGCGATATAATACTAGTTGTATTAATTAGAAATATGTAAGCACAGGCCAATTAGTGTTTCCAAAATTGTGATTTTTTTTTCTATTTGGATGGTTAAAAACAAAACTTGGCTTCTGTCTATCTGATAATGTTCTCGCTGATCGTGTATCTTAGCGCATAAGCGAGTTTAAATTTACAATCTGTTTTATATTATCTACTATTGCAAATACAATTTGAATTTGATTTTGGAAATCCCTCAAGACTTATTCGTACTTCTAATACTTAACAGTTCGTATGTAGTTCATCTAAAATACTCGACGTTTTTTTAAAAATTGCCATGCCTATGTATAATTATAACAATACTCATCTGTCTAACACAGTACTACTATTCATTTCTGTTAAAGTTATTATTTTCGATCAGTTTTGACGATGGTAATTTATAATACAAAGATAATTTACTCTGTATTTATGTATGTATTCATCATTTTAAGTAAAGCAGGCATAAATATTTATTTCAAGATAAAATACACGTTTTGCAAAACCAGTTAATTCATTCAATTTTCTAAATATATTGCGAGCACGAGTTTTAAATTTCTTCAAAATAATTTTTAACTTATTACTAACAACCCATTGTCACTTTGTATTTCAATTTACCGTTATTTTATAATTTCATTAATGTTCCTTGCTTTAAGAAATATCGAAAAAACAATTAGTGACTTTCTTTGACTCACTCTAACTTCAGTGTCGTTAAATTATTAACATCTGCGTGAATTTTAATATTATTGAAACCACCTAAACTTAAAAAAACGTTTAATTATAAACACGCTTTAAAATATTAGTATAAAGATAACTAACTACGGTACCGCAATGTTTCAAAGCAACGTCCTAACACATGTAACGAAGCATTAATATTTTGCGATTCTTTAAGTCTGTCACCGATGTTTAAGGTTTTTTTCTGACGTTCAGCACCAGCTAAGTCGCATAGAGTAAAACTGTAAACAAATTAAAAATTACACATTTAAATACTTGGAGTAACTAAATGTGTTGTTAGTAGCAAAAACAGTAGATCATCCCTTGTTATATTATTTTATATCAATGCTACCTGAACTTTATTTTTGAATAATTATATATATATATATAATATTTAAAATCCTAATAAATTTTCAAATATATTTCACAGACCTACAAAATTTGAAATAAAAACAGAAAGACAATGTAAAAACATGTTTTATTTTTAATACTTTAGAACAAAGTAATTGGATTCATTTAAAAGTGTAATACAATGTTAAAAAAACTTCAATTATTAAATTCACAGGAAGATATGTATTTAAAATACTTCAATTAAGTTATTATCCGGTTAAATAGTATAATATTACACCTGTAAAACATTTCATCTATCTACAGAATTTATGCAACATTTTAATATAGAAATTAATTTTTAGTAGACTAATACATGGTATAACACTTTTATATATATTACAGTGATATATGTTTCATTTTTAAAAGCAGTTGTAACAGTGAAACTATCACGTCGAACCCTAATTAACCAAAGAACTCAACATATAATAAAAAATAAACTCTTTATAGTGTAAAACCTTAAACTGTACTTATTTTAAAATGTTACATTTAAATAAATAAATAAATATATATATATATATATATTAATTACAACGTAGTTTTTAGGCTGGCCCTCGTTAGAAAAAATGTCCCAATTTTATGTAACGTTTGTAATATTTTAATTTTTAGCGACTTCCAAAAAGGAGTTATACGTTCGACGCGTATGTTTTTTCTTTCTTTATGTTTGTTCGCGCATAACTCATATTCAAGTAGACCGATTTTATTAATTCTTTGGCCATTAGAAAGAATACTATTCAACTTAGGTACCCCATGTGAGTAACGATGAAAACCGGTGAACAAAAATTGAGTATTCTTCAAAAACCGTGAAAAAATGTGGTCCCTTTGGGTAATTTTTTTTCTTATTATTTTTTATTAGTGTACCAAAGATGGTTGACTTAAAATGCTATCAGTTTGTAAAATTACTATAAAAATGTAACTTTATTACCGATTTCCAAAAAGGAGGTTACACGTTCGACCCGTTTTTTTTTTTTTTAAAGTTTGTTCGCGCATAACTTACATTCATATGAACCAATTTTACTGATTATTTGTCTATTATAAAGTGTACCACTCAGAACATGTGAGTCCCGCTAAAAATTGGTAAATATTTGTCAAAAAACGTAAAAAAATGTGGCCCTTTTAGAAAATTATTTTTTCTTCAATTTTTTATTAGTATAACAGAGGCGATTGACACTATCAATTTGTCAAATTACCGTGGAAATGTAACTTTTGATGTTTTTACTGTAGAAATGCAGTTCAAAATAAAGAAATCGATCTTTTTTTTTAAAGCGTAAAATATGGAGAATAATGTGACAAAAAAGTTGATTTTTAGTAAGCAAAAAATTTAAGTATAATGCTAAAAATTGTAAAATAAAATGTTTTTTTTAAAAAAAATAAAAAAACACCGCCTTCAAGATTTATTATAAAAATTTAATAAAAATCCACTAAAAAGTAAAAAATAATTATTCGATAAAAAATATATTTCAGTGATATACCTTAAGGTGATATTATGGTAATTCTTATGCAACATTAACTTTTTGAAGATTTAATATATTTTGTTGATATGGTCTATGAAAGATAAGTTAAAATTATATTATATATATTTAAGAATATGATTTGAAATTTGCAATATTTTAAGATATTTTATTACTTTGTTAGGAGTGATTTATGTTAATGTGATTTACATCCTTTTTTGTAGTATAAATTATTGGCTGTACTTTTTTTTTATTATATAAAATTGGGACATTTTTTCGTTATAAAATCTAATGGAGGCCGACCTAAGAATTACGTTGTAAATTTTGATCATTTCATACAAAGTATAGAAGAGAAAGAGACAGAAGTGTAAGCAAGAGGGGTCAAGGGGCACAGCCCTTTTCGGAGCCAAAATGACCGAGTTTATATATATAAATATATACATATATTTTTTTTAATTATTTAGAAGGAAGTTTAAAAAAAGTTTTAAAGTTATCAGCCAAATTTCTTTATAATTATCGGCAATACCCAAAAATAAATTATTTGCGTTCTTCTCATTTGAATTTTAGACTTATTTAACATAATACAACAGCTTTTTATAACCCTCTACATTGTATGACAATCTTCATGACTTCTTTCATTAGAATTTGTACATTTTAAGCAGATTAGTGTTAGTATTTTCAAAATGTTTATGTGGTTAGTTTTACCAAATACGAACATGTTAAAAGCTGCGTCTTTAATGATTAAATAACCTTGAAAAGTTTTTTCTTGTACAATGTATTTTATTTATTACATTGTGCAGATACTATTATTATAGTCTTCTTTAAATTTATCTTTAACAACGGTCTTATTTTCTTTCTTTCAATTAAGTAAAAAGTTTGTTCTTATTCAGACAATATATAATTTTTCTGATTAATTATAAGTAACCTTTTTTTCTATTTTAGTTCTGTTTGAATTTTTTGGAAGTTATCTTATTAATCACAGCCTATAACTAGTAATCAATTCCGTCAAGATTCAATGATGATGAGTGTTATATTACTGTTTACTTAATCCTAAACTTATATTCCTGATTTTTGCTTCAGTCGCGCTTCAGTGTCTATTGCATTTCGGTTGCGATGTAGTCAGTTTTGATTTTCTTTCCATTCTTTTTCAACATTCCCAGATTATATTGCATTATAGCGACCATCTTTGTTCAAAATAATATAAACTTGTACTATTATTTCAGTAAGTCTCACTTACTCTTGGATGTATCAACATGTGCTTTTGTTTTTCTTACATATAGTCTTGTTTACCTACTTCTTTTACAAGAATTTGTTAATAGCCAAATAGTTTCACGTCAGGCAAAAAAAAAAAAAAAAAAAAAAAGCACGTACAAATTATTTAGTAACAGAAATTGGGAATGACGATAAACTAAACAGAACGAATCAACAAACCTAGA
Organism: Icerya purchasi; assembly: GCA_039619475.1. Classification (NCBI taxonomy): domain Eukaryota; kingdom Metazoa; phylum Arthropoda; class Insecta; order Hemiptera; family Monophlebidae; genus Icerya; species Icerya purchasi. The sequence goes on from CM077115.1 coordinate 148,110,272, forward strand.
TATTTCAGCATATTCCGGATCATCTTTATTTTCAAATCGGACTATCTTAATCGTATATATACAATGAGATCTACTTGAAGATGTATTTAGATTAGTACTAGCCACGTGTAAGTTCCTTTTTCCAACCATAAGGACTTTGTATGCTTCGTCAGCATTTTCAACGCACACATGATTAAGTCCTGTAAAGAAAAACATCATATTCATAAAAGCAAATTTTAAATTTTTGACAAAAATATTGAATTATTTTACAAGTATAAAATTCAATATTAGCGAGCTATGAATACTATCATATACGCAGAGTAATCAATAAATAAAATTAAACTTTAATTTATACATGCAATTATTATATTCGCGACTTTTACAATTATAAACTAAAGATTTCCAAGTACAAATCACTGAAATTTAATATTACTGGCTCACCTTTAATAAAAATTTAAATCCTGTTTTTTTTTTCTTTTATTAGCCTCACATTGGTTCATAGCTTTAAACACAAAGAAATTTATAATTTTTTATATACCGACGATGCTATTCTTTAGATTAATTTGTGGAATCGCATTATCTTTCAAAAATTAATGCCATCAAATTAGTTCAATATTAACGACATACATATTAAGTAGTAACTACCTCAACATAAATTTCAATAGGACCAAATTTCTAGTATACAGTAATTTATCAAAACATATTAAACCAATTTAAAAATTTCTTAGAATCGCAAAATGGCCTACAACATTAAATATTTCAGAATCTACTTGAATAATTAAAATTAGTTTAGAATAAATATTTTCTATTAGTTACTAAACTTCGCCGATTAAATTATATATTTTATGCCTTAAATCAGTTTTTTTAAAAAACAAGATATACCTTTATTTTTTTTATTCGGCATACGCCTTTATCCTTTTTATTTAACACTACGCCAATCAATGCAGACTTTTAGATTAATGTAAAATATACAACTTGAAACAGGTAATTCAGTTACAAAAATATGCACTATCATTTTGTAACAAAGTTTTTTTTACTGTAGAACATCGTTAGTTTATCAAAATGATTTCAACTAAATTTAGTGGACGCATATGGTTTTTAAAAAAGTAAACAAAAATTCAATATTTCAGTTACTCGTGATAAAACTTCCTGTTTAAAAAAATGCACCAATATTTCTCGGTTCAATAAATTCTACGTCCAAACACATACTCTATAAATAGATCACCCCCCTTTTTTAATCTGTTACGCACTATATCGACATTACAAATAAAAAATGAAAATATTCCATTAGTATGTCCCTATACAAATACATTTACCAATTAACATTACAATTACTTACAGGTTTCATATTATTTTAAACTCTCTCATTTGCAGATCTTTCAACCTGATAGATCCTTAATGTAAAGCATGTAAGTGACTGGGTGAACGTGTATGCTTTTTTATGAGTCTGCAGGTATGACTGCACCTAAATGCACGATTTAAAAGTTACATGTAGGTGCTCGTATATGTAAGCGAAATAGGTTTGGAGGTAAGCATATATTAAATGTAAAAGTAAGTGTTGGGAATGTATTTAATCCTCTTTATTAATTTATAATTATAAGACGAAAGTATATAAAAGTTTGATTTAATCTGTATATTTTTAAAATTTGTTGTATATTTAACTCGCACAAATTAAACATTTTCAACTTTTTTCTTTTCAAGATGAATAAAGAATTTTCAATTTTTAAAAAATTTATTTGTATTATGGCGTTTTGATGAAGGGACAGTAGAAAAGGAATTAAAAATAATTGGAATATTAGGTGGCGTATCGCATATGAACAAGATTTAAGAAAAGGAATTAGTTTCGTCCAAATATAAAATCCTGCTCTCTGAGTATAATGAAGGTTGTAAATTAGGCGAACTTATAGTTCATTTGAGAATTTAATATTTTCGGATAATACATAGACGATCATTTCCAATATTTATTCAAAGATTTCTTTTAAAAGTTACTTTCCTGTTAACATATCATTTGCGGTTTTCCTAACTGATTCTTTTGTAAGCACCGGTTGTTCTGAAGGACGTTCGAGAACAAGTTAATGTATTAGTGAAGGTAGTATAATGCAAATTTAAACGCGAGTGGTAAATGTTTTTTTCTCGTCGTGTATGTAGCAAGACATATGTGGTGGTAAAATAGGCGGAAGTATATCGGCTCTTTCGCGAGAATACCGGGTAATTTTGTTGTATCGGTGTAGCATGATAAGAATCTAATAGGTGGGCCAGATTCCGTTTGAACTCGCAAGTTAATGTAGTTTTACATCTTCTAGTCATTTTAAAAGAATCTCGGTAAAAGTTCTCGTTTTAATCCGCAAATAATTACGTGATGTCGAGATATGTAATACGTTTATAAGTATATTCAATCTAGTCATTTGCGTACCATCTTGCTACAGGATATTGCACAGAACGAAATTTAGCAGCGAATCAGAATCACCGTCCTCGTCACCGTCGAAGAAGAGGCACCCGACAAGCACAGCAGGACACGGAAAGCTAGATTCAATCAAGGATCCTCGACGAGCCGGAGTCAATACATCGTAGCAACCGTACAAGAGGAACTCACAGGCAAAACTAATTTGTTTTATTCATCTTATAAATTATTTAGTTGCATATTACGATTTGTCGATTAATTTGTTTTTGTATAATCCTGTCTGGATGATAGTGAATGTGTGTGTGAGTCAAATTTACTTTAATTTCGTGTAACGATAACCGTAAATTGTACAAGTTTAGGGTGTTACGTTTTTATGCAGTTGCATCTTCCGGAACGAGTTTTGTAAAGTTACAGTATTAAAATAGAGGTTTCGTGCATAAAGATTTACAGTTTGTGTATATGTGTAGTGGAAACTGGCCGTTGACAGCTCTGTCACGTGTGGTTGTAATTAATTAAATGAAATGAAACGATCGCGTTCTTGTGGGGAAAAAAAAATAAAATAATTTTTCTTAAAAAGAAGAGATAATTGGCCAATAGACTAATAAGTGAAGCTAAGTAAAATTTTATCGCAACCAGTTACGATATTGCGACTGGTATGCAATAATATTTATCCATATGTTTACTTAATTATTTAAATTAAGTTAATATATTTAAGGATTTTGTTGTATCATCATTATTTTTGGATGCTATATTACAAGTAGACACTTAATTTCTAAACAAAGGAGCTATTTCTTTTTATTTAAGAATTATAACTATGCTCTATATTCAAAGGCGTTAGAATTATTTATTTGTTATTAAATTAAAAAGAAGTTTTTAGTGACATGATACTTAAGTGATGCATGCCAGTACAGTTAAATTAAAATAATTTTATAAAAACAATACCCAGGAAAAAAAAACTAATTAATAAAAACGCAAAATTAAAGTTTTAAAAAACGACAATAAAAAAATAAAAAGTAAGCTAGACACTGGGATCAAATTTTTTTTTTGGTTTCCCCATTTTTCTGTCTCTATTGGGTCTATAAAAAGTAGGAGTAAATATAAAGTATTAATTTATTAGTTCTGACTGGGCGGTAGAGAATGAAATAAATTATAAATAAAAAATAAACAAATGAAAACACTCCAGTGTTAAATAAATTCAACTCTCCACCAACTACTAAACTCAAAAGAAGTACAATTGTGAATCGGGAAAGAAATTCATTAATAAAACAAGAGAAAAAAAAAAGTACAAAAAGATACCGAACAGACGGATATGCTCAGTAAAAAGAAAGAATAAATTCCTAATAAATAATATTAAAATTTTACAGTTCCTCAAAATTTTTAAATTTAACCCTTACAAAAAAAAAAATGAATATAAATTAGGAACATTGACTGTTTCAGTTTCACTAAAGCTAGGAATCCAAATAATCGGAGCCCACCGCTTAAAAAGCCCAACCAACAAACACATACTATCTAACGTTTTGGTTACCATTCCGAATGAAATAATCAGCGTATACCTTACTTCGACTTTCTTATTCAAATTATTAACACTAATATCCATTTTGCGCGTTACTCCATCCGATGAAGTGTTCAGACATATCATCGGTCGGCGTAAACTAGTGCACATAGAACAAATAAATTATGATAATATCCCCGATTCTTTCCTCTTAAACTACGAGACCGATTATCGCATTTTCACAGAATTGGAAGACATGTGCTGACATTTTAGTGAAAGGCTGAATAAAACTAAACAACCGAATACCTTATTAAAACTAGCAGTTGATCAGCCTGCACGGAGAAATAAAGAGAGATAGCAGACGATTAGGTTGTAGGGAAGCAAATCTGACTACAAAGCGATCCCATCCACCCACACCAGATTCCTTTCCCCATGAATTCCAAATAATTTACGCAGTTCAGCCAGTTTCCAAGAAAATCTAAATACCCGCCTTCCAATTAGACAGTACATCAACATATCGAGGTAAAGAAAAACAGAGCCACGACTCTAACACCACGAGGATCCAACAGCTTCAAGTAACACCGACACCACACAGTCCGTTATATTAAATTCGCATCGAAAATCACGACTGTTGATGAAACAACTGAAAACATAAAACAACTGTTTGATAGCAATCAAAACAATTTCGTCATAGACTTTGTAGAATACTAAAACATTGTGGAAAATGTAGCCTTCGACTTCGATTACCTTAATTTTTCGTACGACTACAGAACTAATAAGAAAGGATTAATTCGCATGACATGAGTGATAAAGCGATATTTGAACGGAGCAAGTATAAACCAGATCTTCCCGTATTATAAAACATTTAAGAGGCACGACTACGCACAGCGAAAGCAAGGAGAATTCATCAAATGTAGACAAAAAAATAGCGACATAAACCATACATAATTTTCTGTATGTTGTAATAGCCTGGAAAATAAATACAGCATGTGGAGATATATATAGGAGGAAGGAAACTAAATTTGTTAATCGCATTACAAATATTAATTATTTATAACTACTATAGTCCGTTCAAAGAAAATGTGCCGATGGAAAAAACTACCCACCAAAAACGATGAAGTGTTGCCAATAATAATTATGGTTTTAAGTTAAAATTAAATGTTTATTTAAATCGTAGGAAGTTAATTTTTTGTGGTTTCAGTTTATTTAATTAATATTATTTTTAATAATAGAATTAATTAAAATTAAATTGTGACTTTAACATTTATTTTAAATTGATTAGTTTTTGTTTAAAATTGCTATGAATAACAAAAACAAAATTTAGATTAATTATAAGTGACTGAAATAATGAAATAAATTAAAACATAAAAAATAAATACCATCAAAACATTTATAAATTTTCATAGAATTCGTATATTGGTTATTTCTTTTTTCAAAAATATATTATTCATAACCAAATTATGCTCAGTTAATAAATAAGAATATTTTAATAAATATTAATTACTAAAAGGGTGAATACACTTGTAATTCTGTAATAATAATTCCTATTTTTTTTGTTTTCAGTATATATGTGATATTATTCGTTAGTACTTCTATTTTTTTTCAAAATATTTTCACTAGTTCTGATTTCCTTATTTTTGCATTTTTCCAGATTTATCTTAATTTACTTTATTCTTTTTTTCTTCTTTTACTGGACATTTCTGTTTTATTCTTCTAGAAATAGTCCTTCTCAGGACTTCCCTTTGTACCTGTAATAGATTGCACTTTGTTCTACTTGTTTAATATCTAATAATAATAATAATAATAATAATAATAATAATAAAAAAGACCAGCAATAGCGATGAATCTATCAAATTTGGGATCAAGAACAGGTATAAAAGATTTCAATAAGCAAAGTAAAATGATAATTGCAAATGTTTACAAGTTTTTCCAGAAGTTAGCTGATAACCCAAATATTGTAAAAAATTAAGTATAAAAGAACACTGCTCCTGCATGTGGAATAGCAGTAAAAATAATTAATAATGTTAAAAAAGATATTGATACATTAGAAAATAAACTAATTTGTAAAACGCCGTGAAATATATATGAACGAGAAAAATGAATTATCAGGCTAGACAATTTCAATGAAAATATAGTACGTTAATGTGTATTCCAGTTTTTATGTTCACATAGTTAATTTTTAAAAAATTGAAGATGCTGTAGTGTAATGGTCACGACATTAATTCGGGGGATTACGACCAAAGAAGTTAATTTTTACATAACATAACAATCAAATATTCTAGTACCCGACTATCAATCATTGCTTCCGATTTCTTTTAAATTTACAGATCAATTGAAGTATTAATAAATTTCACAAACATGTCAAAATATAGAAATATATATGTAATATGAAAGTTACATTTGCAAACATTGCGCTATTTTCCTATATTGAAGTATTTTTATGTTACACAAAATAAAACTAAATTCAAAATTCTTAAAATATTATTTGATAAAATTTTACAAAAACCAGTGTACTTTAATTGGTGTAATGTTTAAAATTGTCATGTAAATTGTAAATTTATTTGATCTTTATTTGTTTTCAATTTGTTATTTATCATAGTAAATAAGTTTAATTTATTTACTTCTTAATAAACTATAAATAAAAGTATAATCACTAAAACGAATATTGCCTGCCTCTATTTATCATCAAATTAACGAACAAAAATACTGAAGAACGATAAAAATAGTGTTGACATTACGCGATCAATACTAAAATAAATTTATCACCATGTCTAATTTAATTGAATGTGTAAGTTAAATAATAATAACAATAACAACTGTTTGTTATTTTCATTATTTAAAATCTTCAATTTTGTATTTATAATTAAAGTAAAAATTATAGTTTTATTAATGAACAAAATAACGTTAAAATGAACTAATTAATTTCATTAATAAAATAATAAATGCGTGTTAGAGTTGTTTTTCGTTTTTTTTATTGGAATAATAATTATAAAATATATTTAAAAAGTATGTCATTTTGAATAAAGAAATAAAAACATTTGGCAACAATGCTGAAATATCAGCTTCTATCGAAATTTTTCCATCAGCTTTTTTTCGTTAAACGGATTTTAGTAGAAAGAAATAGGTTAAAACAAATACCTTTAACGTAACAACATGATTCTTTATCGTAAGCTAACTTTAGTTGTGTTCTTTTATTTGGAAAAGAAATCGGTTCTAATAAATCGTATACAGCTTCATTATAAATTTCCATGAACGATACCCATATTGAATAATGAAATCCGTCATCATCAATTCCGACAGGAATCGCTTTTGATACAAGTTGTGCGCATGAACTAATAACTAAACGTAAAAAAATTTAACATTACATGGATGTATCGCTTCGCCAAATTATTTATATACTTTAATGAGTAGAATTCATTCCAAGGGAAGAATAAAAATTGAAATAATTGATAAACGTAATTGTACTGTGATGATTGTAAACGGATTTTCCTAAAAAATTTATTTTTCAAAATTTGAAGTGTAGTAGATGTAATAAGCCAGAAGGCCATGGAAACTATTTATCATATTCTTAGTAGTAATGTAGAAGAAAAAAAAAAACATTTCGGAAATTTTGGACACCAGGAAATAATATTTACCACAAGCAGTTTTAGTCTCGATTATTACACAAACAGTCTAAGATTTTTAATATAATCCAAGTTTTTTCAAGAAAATAGTTTCATGAAAAATTGTAAATTGCTGAAATCAAATTTTTTTCAACTGAATTTTGTTAACAAGCATCAGAGGAACGTGCCTTATGCTTCAAATACGATCATTTCGTGGTTTTCCACCATTTACTGCTGGAAGATCCAGAATTAGCTTATCGACCTTGATCTTTTAGATACGTCATAGTCAGATAATATTCACATACACAAAATTTAGCGGAGCTATAATGTAACTTGATTATTTTCATTTAACTATCTATCTATCTATCTATCTATCTATCTATCTATCTATCTATCTATCTATCTATCTATATATATATATATATATATATATATATATATATATATATACACATACGCACACACAAACACACGCTAAGCATTTCGGTTATATATTTATAGCGTCCGTTCTAATTGACATATCTACCTAATTTTTTTTTTATTGACTTCCTAAATACAAGAGGAAGGGTCAAATGTATGTTTAAGATACATATGTATACTTTTCTTAGGTAAAATTATCTTTATTCACATACGTAATTTACACGTATCGCAAAAAAAAAAAAAAATTGCTGTATGTCATATGATGCTATTGGTTTGTGCTATATTGAGTGACGCACTCCAATAAATAGACACGTCTTTTTTGGCCGTGTGGATGTATACGGTTAAACACGTGATTTTTTTTGGAAATTGCTTCGAATAAAGTTGGCGTGAAATTTAATTGAATTCTGTTGCCTTTCCACAAAAACCGCACTAAACTTCGCCTCTCAATGTTGGACGACCAATTCAGATAACGCTCCATTTCAAACAGACACTATAAAAGAATCAAACAAGATACCGGTTTCATTCTTCCACGAGAGGATAAGGAATGAAAATCGGGTTCGTTTAAGCCGGAGTGCGGGGTTATAGGTTAATTTAGGTAGAAACTAGGCGCGAGTGTAACTTATTCACTGATCCTCCGTCGTATTATTTGTGAATATGTTCAAAGTGACTTATTTTTAGTTTCATCTTGCATAAATTTGAATATTGCGAAATGTGAGAACATTTCGTAATAGACTTTTTTCAGCATCTAAAAGTGAAGTTGAATTTATCGGTTAATAAATTCTGTACACTAGTGAGTGTTTTTTGTGCCTTAAATAGTTTTGCATAGGAATAAGGTACTACATATTTTTTTTTTTACTGAAAAATATATATTGTTATTCTTTGTATATAAATAGGGTGCTAGGAGCATAATTTTTTTTCTTGTAGCATATGTTCATTTCATAAAATCATTCATAAATATTCGTAATTTAATTTAATTTTTTCAGAGTTCGAAATTTAAGAAATTTATTATGCTGCACCGATCGCAGTTAAATTTTGGATCTAGTTTATATTTGCCGATTTATTTTCTTGCTTTTTAATTCACAATGCTTCGACGTTGCAAAATTAGTTTGCTTTGTTTTTGAAGTGGATTGATTTAAGTTTCGTAATGTTGGTTACATATTTATTTTTCAAATTGTACGTATTGCAATATATATATATTAAAAATACACACGTTAGAAATCTGAAGTATTTCAATTGATTTTTGTGTACTTTTTAAAATTTTAAATAGCACTAAATAACTCACCGTAACGTACGTACTGAACGACGTTGTAATAGAAATTTTTTCGCCACAAGAGGAAGCAATACAAGAAATAAAAGAAATAGTACAGTAGAAGAGAATGTTGATTTGCCTCTACAAACAGAATTGACAGATACATTTAAATGTGCACTGAATACAGTACCTAATTATATTATTTTCGATTGTGGTTTCATGACTTTCGTCTGCGCATCTTGCAATGCGAAACATTTAATTTCTGAAATTGCTACGAATGATGACAATTGTTTTATTTCATGTTGTCATAAAGGTAAAATTAAGTTGGCACCTTTGACACAAAACACATCTTTTAAAGACATATACGGTAATTTGCAATCGCAAAATGTGCCTCTAAAACGTCGATCGAAAAATGATTTCGACAACATTTGTGCTTACGATTCGGAATTTGCAATGATCAGTTCTTCTGAGGCTAAAATTAATGAAAATTGTATGCATGACGTGTACCATTTCAAAGTTCAAAATGTACTTTATCATCGAGTAGATGTGTTTGTGTCTGAATACGGTAGAAATCTCCACGCGATGCGCAATTATACTTTTATGACGTCAAAACAGCTACAGGATGCGTGAAATTTATAATTCACGATGCGACAATTTAATACAAGAAATTTCGATTCAGTAGGAAACAGTTAATCCATTTGTGCGCCTATTGCGAACTATTGATGAATCTTGCTCAAAAGAAGTGAATTTATATAAGGAAGTTTACATGCTTATAAAAGTGGATAGGAATTTGGACCTTCGGAGGTTCAATAACGCTGTACAAATTGATGTTGCGGTAATTTTCAGTAGCATGGATGGTGAACCACCATTTGGACGCAACATGGTAGAAATATATCCGTTTTGGATTTTTCTTTGGATCCTATGGCATATCCACCTCAATTTCCAAATGGTGATTGTGGGTGATGTTTGAATAGTAGACACAATGTTCAATCTACATCCAGAGCTCCTGTCCCAAGAAATAAAGTAATAATATTGCAATATATTGCATATCGCCTTTCTGTTGAAAATTTCAGCCGTTTGTTCATTCTCAAAAATTGTTTTTGCAGTAGGTCGTTGATCTTCATGTACGCATTGGGAAGGTTACATTTGAATTACATAGTTTTTTTTGGTAACTATTTCATTATTTTATTGCACATTACATGGAACTGATAATGGAAAGTGATCAAAATGTTCCTTTAAGACGTAGTTCACGGAATTTAATTATTGAATATTTTCGATTACTACATGTTAATACTAAAACTGTTAAAGTTAGAATTTTTCAAAGTTTTAAGAAACTGATGCAAGAAAAAGAAAAGCTAGTTTACGTGTACTTCAATTGGAATCTCAATGTGGTCTGTTATAGATTAGATTTCATAAATGTGTTCGAAATACATATATATATATATATATACGAATATTATTTCGGATATATGATATATATATATATATATATATATATATATATACGAATATTATTTCGGATATATGATATCGTATAGGGCTTCAATCAACTTCTCGAAACGATTTTGAATAACACATTCAGCATTTGAGCCTGGATGATGCTGCCAAATCCGAAGAGGAAGATCATATATTGAAATGTCTGGCAAGATTCAAAGCACTTGGAGCTTCGTTGGATACTTCTAGTTTATTATTTTAGCAGAAAACTTAATTGGTTGAACTAATTACTGTATACTTTTTGTGTTTTATTTTAGGTTTATGTAAAACATTATATGAACGACGCCCGGATTTTGGAATTTTCGTTAAGTTGATAGTTGACGAAAAGATTAAAATGACTTTTTATGCTTTCAGAATGATTTACTATAAATATTTCCCTCACATTGAAGACTTTGAATGTAGCTAATAAAAACTGTATTACTGTTGTGTAATAAATAGATTGCATTTCATTTATTTATTGAAAATAAAATACTTTACGTCTGCTATAAGTATGTGACAGAATTACTTCACGTATTTTTGTACAGAATAAAACAAGGAGGCAACGTCTGTTGAAATAGGCGGCAGTCGAGTCTCGACTGCGGGGCGAACCTAGTATATGAAAATATATATATAAATGAAACAGCCAAACCCGAATAAAAAAAAAAAAAATGTATATATATCTATGAGGAGCGGCTGAAAAGTAATGCACACTCGACTCCAGAGGGGAACGAAATGAGATATCAGGGCGGACAAAAAAGAAGAAAAAGTACAATTCATTAGCCTCAAAATAATGCATTTATTTTTCAATATAGTCACCATTAACAGTTATACATTTCTCCCATCGTGTGGCAAGTTTTTTCGTTCCGTCAACAAGAAAATTTTCATCTCTTTCTTTGATCCAAGTCTTCACTGCTCTCTTCATTTCGTCGTCTGAGGCATAATGATTACCTTTAAGATCTCGCTTCAACAAGGGAAAAAAGTGGAAATCGCAGGGGACCAAATCCGGCGAGTACAGAGGATGGGAAATGGGCTCGAACTTCAATTGGCGTAGAGCTCGCTCAGTGGCGCGCGAAATGTGTGGCTTGACGTTGTCATCCTGCAAGATTATGGGTTCTGTACCGCCTCGAACTCGACATACCCGTCTCCGAAGGTGTTTCAAGGTCTGTATATACCTCTCTTGACCGATACTACAAATTATCGCCACATAAACGTGTTTTGCATCCCAAAAAACCGTCAACATGATTTTTTTGGTAGAGGCTTAAGATTTGATTTTTTTTGGCTGCGGAGAATTGAAGTGCCGATATTCCATGCTTTGTCTCTTCTCTCAAGTTCCATAGTGATGGACCCATGACTCATCATCGGTAACAATGTTGAAGAAAAAAAACACCACCTTCACGACAATAACGCGTCAACAGTTTTTTATAGCATTCCATACGACACTGTTTGCTTTCAACTGTTAATTAGCGCGGAACCCACCTGGAGCAGATTTTTCAATAACCAAGTTCTTGAATGATGTAGCCGAAACTTCCTTCGATATTCCCAAATGGTTCACAATATGCTGTTGAGTGATTAGACGGTCACTTTGAATCAAATCATCCATTTTCTTGCAGTGAAATTCATCGGTCAAAGAAATTGGTCGTCCGCAGCGAGCTTTGTCCTCAATATTTGCTTTACCGGGTTCACATTTGCAAAATTTAGCACCCAACTATTCACTGTACTTCTGTCAACAGTATTATCACTATAAACCGCTTTTAACCGGCGAAAAATAGCCGTGGGATTCACGTTTTCGACAGTTAAAAATTCGATCACTGCATGTTGTTTTTGATGCGTTGACAAAGCGACGGTACTCCTTTACATGATAACGGCTACTGAACGCGAACCGGTCGAGATTAACCACTATTATTTTCTGCGACCACATTTTATAATACCGTTAAATCTTGCTATGTCATATTTCCAGACTTGATTTTCTTTTTTTTTTCTTGGGTTTGCTAATAGAAAGCATTAGCCCCAGCAAAATGGAAGGGATGGATGAAACAGGATAAAAGCTACATTTTTATTTTATCGGCAACGGAATCAAGGAATACTTTTAAAACAGAAGCAACTGAAAGATAGGCAGAGAAAGAACATAGGAGGCATTGAAAGGAGGAGGACCGAACTTTAGAAGTTGAAAATAAAGTAACTCACGCTCACGAGATAAACTAGAACCCTCAAAGAACACATGATCTGCGTTACAAACATAATAGGAACCTTTACAATCCAATGGACAAACTTCAAATTATAATAAAAATTTAAGTTATATTCGATAACAAGTGTGTTATTATAAGATTGACGGGATATAATCAAATAGATTAAATTCACAAATTTCGCTTTTATTGCAGTCTAAAGATATCTTTAAATACATAAATTGAAGTTTATACATATATATATATATATAAATTTCATTACGATTAATATAAAAAATACATACCATTGCGATCACTATGACTTATGGTACTAAAAAAAGTCTGACAATCGGTTTTGGCCTGCAAATAAAAGTGACATTAGTTATAGTACATTTATAATCAAATAATTATTATTTGTTTGAAAAAAAAAAAAAAATACAATCCAACAAAGTACTGAAATAACACCATTTATACATATATGGAGCGTTTTATTTTAAGAGAAGGAGTAATTAATAAAAACTAAAGTATTTTAAAAATCCATTATATTTTTTTATTTTTCTTATATTAATACATTATTTTATTAAATAAGTTGTTGAATTTCAGTTGAATAATGTATTATAGTATTAATCTAATAAATAAAAATTATTACCGTAGTTATATTTTAACAAAGTTTTTTAGTTTTGATATTACTAATTTCAGTTCATTATTTATTACCTTCATTAGCCTGTTATTTACTTCTTCAATTATTTGAATAAAATTTCAGATTTAAAAATATCAAGTATTTAGCAAAAACAAAAAATTTATAGCAACTGATTTGTCATTTAAATTAAAAAATAAAACGGATTTTCGCAAAATTTTCGAAGTTGAGATCCGACTACTGCACAGATGAAAATTTAAATTTTCTACTTTTAACAGAAAACAGTAGTCATTGAGCGAACCAATTGCGAAATGTTATCATTTCGGAGGTGGGTGATGCGTAACGTCTCTTTTTTTTGTCTGTATTAAATAATTTAATAAATAATTTCTTTTAAGGCTACTAAGTAGTTAATTTATAGACACTTATTAGTAATCTCTGAAAAAGTAAAATATTTTACATGGAAAACAAGTTGATGCTGCCCTTTGCATCCCTCTTGGTTCATGTCAACCCTTACATCATTTCATAAACTAAAGGAAAAGACCCCTAACCTCTCAATTTATTAAGATATAGTCTTCAAATAGTTTCTATGAATCCTACACTTTGAAAAGATCACAATGAAGGCGTGTAATATGAGTAAATATTGATGCGAATCAAGGTTTGTAGCGCTATCTTTTTTGATGTGAAAACATCTTATATTTCGCTTGCGGAGTGAAAGTTTTCGAGCGTCACCATTACGATTTATACATAGACATATTCGTAATATTAAGCTGTGCTGGCTCGTGCTGTAGGAGCAAAGCCGACGACGCAATAGAGCGAGCGAGCGAGTGCGAGAAAGAGTGGTAGAGAAAGTAGCGGGAGGATAGAGAAACCGGTCAGTTGGCGAGGTGGAAAGAGAAAGACAGAGGGAGAGAGAAGAATGTATGCGTGCGAATCTCGGTTGTTGTTTAGACTGCTTGGTGCCGTCTATGCCGTCTTTACCTAGAGCGAGATTTTGCGCGCGCATTTCTTTTTTCTTTTTGCCGTGGTAAAGTATTTATACATTCAATACATAGTTAACGATGAAATATATTTCTTTTTGCCGTGAATCATAAAACATCTTACGTTTTGTGTTAAAATTACTATAAAATTGATGGTGTGTTAACCATGGACGATAAGGCAGTAGAAGCAGCGGCTATAAGTATATCGAAAAACAACAGTTTTAAAACTTTTGAAAAAGCCGATCCTAATGATAGTATGAAAGCATATGTTTTTTTAAGTTAAGAATATTTGTTAAAAATTCTGCATAATAAATCTATGTTGTTAGGCTCATATGTATGTTTTCACATCTTCCAAGGGTCGCAAGCGACACTTAAAATTTTTATTAAATAAGCGACGAAATAATCAGATATTGTACTGATTTTAGTTGCGTTGATAAATAATTTCGTTTGTGGTTTGCGTTGCGCACTAACTGGCAAGCTTTGTCGGTAGGTTAGTGCGCGCGTGTGTGTGTCGTGAGAAAATATCGCCGTAGGCCCGAGTACTGTACTCTTCAGGAAATGGGCTTTGTGCTGCGTATAGAGACGTATGCACATAGTGCACACTAGATATGCGAGTATAACGGCATAGGTAGCGAAAAGTTAGGCTTATCACGATTTACGATCGAACAACGTCGGTAACAGATAACAAGCGAACGAAAGATGATGAAATATACGACGGTTCTCGTGTCGTATTAAACTTTTAGTTGCTTAGCCGTTTTACAATAGTGTAATGCATTATTCGGTGTACATTGCTTGGTCCATCTTACGGCACGTGACGTAGTTTTATATGTAAAAATACAAATTCTGTGATATATATTTTTTTTCTGTAGTTTTGTATTAAATAATCTTCGATACATTCGTATTAATATGAAAAAAATAAAAAATAATACATATATTTAAATGCTATTATAGGTGACAGTGTAACAAATATGTATTGCTGCTTGTAAACAAGATTCGAATAAATTGTCAAAGGAGGCAGTAAGAAGCAACGGAAAATGATTAGAAAAGCAAGAAGTTACAACAGACGAACTAATAATATCACTGATATCACGAGCGAATACACTGTCCACACAGCCAACATTTTCAACCATAGTTATCTTCGAATTATTACCGAAATCTAGATTACAATGCCGTTTTATATAACGAGATTTTTTCTTTTTGAAAAAAAATAAATAAATAAATAAAATCTTTGATAAGTATAATGAAAACATTGGCAAATTATTTTTTAATTCTTGCGACAATACTGAATTTTTCTTCTTCACATCCGGTGTCTAAAGTTGAAGAGTTTCAGTTGAAACATAAATGCATGTAAATCTACCGAATCTTTTTTAAAAGAACGTACATGCATTACGTTCCAAAAATATGTATTTTACAGCACATATACCTTCACACCATTCATGGATTTTATCGTTTCAATTATATATCAACTAGTAAACGATAAGAATATACGGTTTTCAACAGATAGTCCAGTTTCCGTTATTTATGCTGTGTAACGCAATTATAACCAAGAAAAAGTAGCGAATGTATCTCTCTCCTATACTTCAGTAAGTACTAGCATTCGAACTCTGGATAGAGTGATATCAATGTCAATGTCGATTAAATAATCAGATAGTGTAGAGGTTTGTGACTGAAACAATCTTTACACACAAAAATGTTGACTAATTTATACCGTTTAAGAAGAGAAAATTTATTACCCATATCATGATTCTGTCTTCCACGCCACTGTTGGAAAATACGATCACAGTCTTTATTGGTCATAAAAGTTCTTCACAGTTACAACACGTGAGCTTCATAGAACTGTGATTTATGAATCGTAATTGCGGTCTCCTCAAAAATGGAAAACTATATGCATCTTTATTTTATTGTCTGACTTTTGAGCGATCTATGATTAGTTTGCTCGGAAATAAGAATTAGTAAGAAACTGAGTGTTTAGTTCCGAAATTGCGACCTATACGAGAGCCATTAAACTCAAATCAGAAGATTAATTTGGCGACGTTTGGTCTGTTATCAATATTTGAGGTAAGAAATAATTCATTTGACGCCATTAACAAGCCTGCCTATTCCATCGGTATTTGTTCGGACCAGATATAATTTAAAAGACTAGTAAGTGAAATAGAAAACTGACACAGGTTTATTTACATTTTTAAGATGTTTTCGATTGAAAGCTAGTATGTTACTCATTTTTCTTGTAACCACTCTACAAATTATTTACAATATAAACGACTACGTTTTGACTATCTGAACAGTTTAGTCTTATTTATATACACTTGCAATGGACCATAGCAGTGGTTTCGAATACTCGAGACGGAGCATTTATGTTTATGTTTAATTAATTCCTAATACGCTTCTTCACATGACATTTTTTTTTTTTTTTAATGCCCCACTAAGAATTTTTTAAAATCAAAAACAACTATAAGGATAAATTTAATTAATTAAAGAAATAAAGAAATATAAATAAAAGACAAAATAGTCATCAGTTAAGTTATTATCTTGCCACTTTCTTGAGGTATGTTTATTTCGCTAATTTAAATTTAAAATTAGTCCATCTGGTTAAATGTTTACTCAAACTACACTGATTAAACTATTTATTTTCAACTTCATAATGCGATATCAATTTCGGTCAAGAAGGTAACATTTTACCTATACATTCTGTTAATTGTATTTGACTGGAACTATAATCCATTTATTTGACGATGTAATTTGTATAAGTTACCTATGTACAGGTTATAATTATTAAGAATTCGTCTATTATCACTCGACTTCGAGTATGAGATTATCCTCTAATTCAGAGGAGAATTAGAGGATAGAATAGCCGCGCAATAGATAAGCACGTAAGCAGGAGCGTAACCTAGCTTCCGTGCTGCCGACAACAAGAGAAAGGTACCAATGGCGAGGCGAACCAAGACGACTGGCCTTTACTCACGTTGATGCGATTGTTCGCCGGCTGAATATTTCTATACGACGCTAGCGCACTCGCACGACTACATTCGGAACTGACTATAGTCACTTGATTTATCGATATACAAATGCAGCCCAAATGTGTCTATGCTGCTATGTACGAAACTAGCGCCTGATATTTTTGTCATCGCCCGGTATCGAACCCGAGACCTCCGGATCGGAAGTCAAGCGCTCTAGCCACTAGGCCAAACGCAACGACAAAGAATTACTATACATTAAATTATGCATTAGTTTTATTGCATATAAATGTAAAGCATGTATATTATTTTTAAAAAATAACTGATTTTCAAAGTGGTTAACGATTAACCACTGAAATATTAAACTGAAAATCTGTTATTTAAATTAATTCGTTAACGCTCACCTCTAGTTGCTATACCTCCACTCGCCTCATAAATCATAATAAAAAAAAAAATTCAGTGTAAGTTTTCTTAATTGCCGATAATATAAACTTTTTTTAGCAATATAATCTTTTCCCCTCAACTTTATTTTATTCGTTGTATCGTGATCAGCTGCAAACTCTTTTCTGTTGAAATTATTATTAATTATAATTTCGATGGTTTCCCTAACTTGTCTGTTTTTAAATCTATCAATTCTAATTAAAACTTCCATTTTGTAAAATTTTAATAGGTTACCGGAGACTGTTTCATGTTCTGCCAACGCATGTGCGCTATTCGCTTTATATTCTTCAAGACGTATACTAATTGTTCTGTCTATTTATCCAGTACAACAGTTACCACATGCACGCGAAATCTTATAAATCCTGGGCACCTGGTAAGAGGGCAAGTCATCTTTAATATCAGTCAAGAAATTTTTAATTTTTACGCTCTCGTTAAGTACCGGCGAAATATTTTTTCTGAGAATTCTCCCAATTTTGTCTGTCATTCTTTTTACGTAAGTCAGGCAAATTGAACTATCAATTCGCTGTTCTAATTTCGACTGGCAGACCTATTTAACACCGTCAAAAAATGACCAGACTAACTTCCTTATGCAATTTATCACCGTGTTGTTAAATAATAATAAAAAAAAATTGTCAATAATTTGAACCAAAAAAATTAATCTATTACGTAAATGAAATTTTTTGGAAGACATTTTAACTGTTTTAATTACAATAAAATAATTGATTAAATTGTTTTTAGGCAGAAAAATTAATTTAAAAAAAAATTATAATTTCTCGAATTTCGAACAAAGAAAAGGGAGAAGAGCCTTCCCGAATTATTGCATTCTTAATAGTATCGAAAAAAATTATTTTTATTGTATATTCTTTTAATCAAATTTATAAAAAAATTAACGTAAAACAACTCAAATATTTTTATAGCAAAATATTGCTCGCTAAATAGATTTATTAAAATTTAATCTTTGCATCCTTTCTAGACCAGAAAGAATAAAAATTAAATAATATGATTAACAAATAATTGTATATAAATATTGATAAATCTGAGAAAAATTTAAAAAGTAAAACGGAAAATAAGTATTCACTAAAAATATTTAAATAAACTTATGTACTTGTTTGGATGTTTTAAAGAGAATATGAGTATTTTATTTGTAATACTCTTCATAATTATTTTTTAAAACAAATTAGTGTTATTTTTCTAGTTTTTTGACCTGTAATTATTTTTGAACATAATAATAATAAAAAATAATGTAATGTTTATTTCATTTGATATTTCTATGCCAATTGTTAAAATGGTAGATTTTATACATAAAATTTATTCGATGTTACTGCTGAGTATTTTTCATGAACTTTAATTATAATTTGGGATAAATAATTTGTCAATATTTTTAATGATATCAACAGTATTTTATAGCTCCAATTGGTTGGAATAGTCGTTACTTATTAATTTTAATGACAAAATTCAAATTCCGCAATTTAAAAACACCTATATATAACTATTTTTAACAAAATTATAACTTTAGAAATTAAGAAAATTTTAAAAAATCCTGTTTCTAATCATACCTGATAGTCTGCAAAACTATTCATAATAAAATCTTTAAATCGTTTTTCTTGTTCAAAAGATTTATCATCTAATTTCACGACTTCTGATACTTTATCCGGCCTATATCGCATGCTATTACAATCTAATTTTCCTTCAATAGACGAAAATAACGTCAATAACGTTCTTGGTATAATCCCGGGTTGTGATAAGTTTCCTACATTAATTATATCACATATTTTAGAGAAAAAATATTAATTTTATGAATACGATGCCGATTATTTGAAAGAATTGAAATAATACAACTTAAGGTATTCACATATAAAGGAAATTTATTAAAACTAGCGTTTATTCGATTTACAAAACTTTTACAAGATCAAGATGTTCTTGCACAAAAAAGAAATGCAATATTCTAGTACTAAGAATAATAGGCTAACACAGAGATCTTCCATATTGTATATTCCTGCATGTCGCTGGTTATATTATTCTTAACAATTCAACATTAAAAGTATCCACTGTCACATTATTCTTTTTAATAATCTGAAACGTTATGAGATTCCATAGTCTGACAATTTAAATATTCCAAATAGTTATAATTCTTGTTTCGAATAATGTGCAACATAATTAATAAGTTAATTCGGGATTAGTGAATAGAACATAAATAATGCAACACGTTTTCCATAGTGCATACCTTTTCTTTTTTTAAAATGTTTTATTTTTTTCTAATCACTACAGCCTCGCCCCTTTAGAATGTATGTTGTTTCATTCATTTCTCATTTATCTTTAATATCATCACAAGTTTTTTTACATTGTTTACTTTCCAAAGTATTAAGTTGTAATATATTAAAATCCAAGAATGAGAAAAATTTTTCTACAAATGTACACAGCGAGAGAAATTTCAGCAGCTTATTTAAACCAGTTTATTTTCTGCAATTGGTTCAAGTTTTCCAATCTAGTGTAATCCAATCACAACTGTTTTTTGTAAACATATTGCCCATACTGTTCAAAACATAGAAGAAAAGTTTATTAGGAAAAAATTCATTATTACGTTGCTTAGTTTCCATGAAACAAGTAGATATTAAATTCCCAAAAGCTGACATATTTATTTATCAGAAAACCCCGATAAATGTTCGGTATGTTACATTATGATCTTTCATTCAAGAAAAAATAAAATAAAAAAAAAAAATAATAAAAAAAAAAACTACCTAAATTTAATAATTTGTAATATTTTGTTTTTTCAAAATACCAATAGAGAAAATTTAATTGCTATCAATTTTTCAAACTTAAGTGACTACTTCAAACTGTTGAGGAACAGTCATTAGGTTGCAAACAGACAATATTGCATGCCAAAATCCAACATACAACATAAATTGTTTAAGCACTCCATAGACACAATAGTACTTTTCGATTCGAGAAAAGAACGAACTATGACAAATTTGACTAGCGTCTGATCATAAATATCATTTATAGCTCAGCATGCCATTCCTATGACACGATTCTGATGAAACTGTGAACGGGAACCTTTTGCAATTAAGCAAAAATAAAAAGACGTTTTTTTACTTTTTCGGCGTCAAGTGAAACAAAGTTAGTAATAACTTGCACTCTTCGTCAAGCTAAATTAAACGAATTTTGTTACTTTAGTAAGAAAATGCGTTTGCACATTTTACTGTTCCGAGAGTATTTACTCATGCAACAACAAATATCAAATTCCTTTTTTCCAGAAACTAAATATGACGCCTCAGAATCATGTACGCTACTATTCAAAATAAAGGGCTCCAGGTACATCATTTAATGGGTTCTCTGTTTACGACTAAACTAAATTTTTTCAAATCTATACCACATTGGATTATAAAGTAATATCAGAAATCAACACCTGAATGTTGACAATGCTTCTCAGCTATAAACCACGTCAAATAATATAAATTCCGATATGGGCAATTTTAAAGTAAAAAGTATCTGAGACGAAAAATTAAATATATCCTAATTTTATTATCGGCAGCTGTTCCAAATGGACGAAAATGCGAGGTCTATTATTTCCAAATATTATTCTTTGTCAATTCCTAACTCTTATTTCTAACAATAAAATTAAATAAAGCTATTAATTGTTTACGATTAGACCAGTTTTTATTTATTCATTAAAAAATAAAAACTTAGATTTATTCAAATCAGTCACTGGTTAAAACGAATTAATGGAAATCACATTTTGTAACAAAATTTTTAATTACTGAAATTAATAAACGGAATTTTGATCAACTATTCGGATCCATAAAATCACATTTATTTATTAACATAATTATAAACAAGAAATGAGTATATGAAAGTGAAAAATTAAACATGACAGAAAAAATTAGTTTAAAAAACTAAATATTTACCTAAGACGGTATGTGTTTTCCCTGCTTTCGTAGTTCCATATGTGAATAATAAACAACTTCTTCCTTGCAATAAATTTACTACTTGTGGCAAAATACAACTTTCAAATAGCTGTTCTTGGCTTGTTTCAGGTCCATATATGTGATCAAATGTAAATCTAGGTGAATATAATATTATCGAGTATTAAGTGTTTAAAAACTATTGCTCAGAATATACTTTTGTACTCATACTTTGAATTAAAAATCATTAATAACGATCAAAATTTTCAAACATAAATCAAAAAAAAATTCAATATTTCTCACGCTACTTGACTTATACAATAATTAAAGAAACTTTGCAATTTACTTCATTGGATCATTTCGTAATCGCCCATATTTGGAATTAGGAAGCGCAGAATTAGCCTTACAAAGTAATGTAGAAGAATCGACAACTTCTAGGTTTCCTTCCTACAGGAAATAACAACAATGAAAAAAAAATAATCATAAAACAGTTTTATAAGTACATAATTACTACTGAAAACAAGAAGTACGTACATTTCGCTCTAATTTGTCAACCGGTTTAATTCGTAAATAAATGGAAACAATTTCTTCTCGATCTGTAGATTCTGTACATAATAAATTTAATAGGTTTTTGCGTACACCTGTAGGTTTCAAAAATTTATTACTAGTTGTATATCTATTGCAAAACCCAGCGATATCATCAGGCTCCATATTACAAATTCGAAAGTCATAAAATAAAAAAATATGTGCAGATTAATCTTTGAAAACTCTTAAATATGAAATAATCCAAATTTTCGAATGAGTAAATAACAACTCTGTATAATTAATAACATAAAGACACGACCTAAACGTGCATGAAGAAAACGAAACAGAACTAAACACAAATCCGCATATAGTTGTTACATTACTTTTTTAAAATAACGTATTCTAATCGATTAATTACAGAATTTATAGTTTGCGAATTAAAATTTTTAATTTTTATGTATTACTGAAATTCATATGTATTAAAAATTAGTTTCATGAAAATATCAAATTTAAAGTTTTTGTAAAAAAATACTTTTCTTTGTATTTAATATTAATACGGATTATTATATAATAATTTACAATCCAATTTATGAATAATTCTATATCTTTTAAAATTTCATCTTAATTTGACTAAAAGTTGTTGCGATTTTAAAATTTAATTACTATTTATAAAACTAATAAATACTAAAAAAATTGAATTTATTTGGTGGTTGAAAATTAACTCCATTTATATAGAATTTCCAAATTACAAACATTAAAGAATTAAAAATTTCTAAATTAGTTTTAATCAATTAATTATATATATATATATATATATATATATATATATATATATATTTATTTATTTATTAACGATTATACAACGCGAATTATTAATCGAAAAGTAGTTCATCTTAGACCTTATTTACACGGTGCAAATTACTGTCCCGAAAATAGCCAGTTGCTGATACTAAACTGAAAAAGGCGTGAAATTAAAACGGTTAGACATGAGCGCAGACAGGTATGTGATGAAGTTGTTCTAAAATCTGATATCAGATGGTCAATTTTAAGTCATTTATGTTTACGATCACAAACTATCAAAAATGTCCTCCATTCTGCCCTAATTTACGGTAGAGCACCATGTAAAAAACCTTTCATTTCGAAAGTAAATCGAAAAAAACGGTTACCATCTACAAAGGAATACGTGAACAAACCTGTAACCTTCTGGAATTGCATTATATTTTCCGATGAAAGTAAATTTAACTTGTTTGGGTCGGATGGACAGAAATAAGTATGACGCAAACCTAGAACCGAGCTACACGCCAAAAACTTGAGGCCTACAGTAAAACATGGTGGCGAGAGCCGGATGGTTTGGGAATGTATTGCAGCTCGTGGGGTCGGAAATGTGTTTTTTTTTGAAGGACGAATGAAAGCGACTAGTTACATCAATATATTGGGTGGCAATCTAAAAGTCAGTGTTGGCTAATTGGGTTTGACGGAGTCATTTGTCTTTCAGCAAGACAATGACTGGAAACATACCGGCATATCCACACGCGAATGGCTATAATGCCCCAAACAGGTTAATAATACTTGCCCAGTCTCCTGATGTGAATGCCACTGAGAATCTGTGGAGTTATCTTGATGCCTGAGTCTGTAAACGCAAAATTTCTAGTGCTAATAATTTACACCAAGCTGCTTGGGCAGAGATTTCACTCGATAGAATCCATGCCCCGACACGCCTGCAAGCTGTCATTGACGCCAACAGAATGCACGCGAAGTACTAGTATTGTCTTTTCATTTGTAGTAAACGTTTTTTTTTTATTCTAGTCATTTGTAATGGAATACTTTTTTTATTTTCTGTATACCCTGAAGCTGTGTTTAATTTCTTTCATTCGAATACATGTTTCTTTCTCATCTCTTTTTTCCCTACCATATGCAGTGTATTTTACCGCTTTGCGTTGCCCTCCTCCAGTCTTACGGCCTTTTTTAATCGTTATGGAATCCTTTTTTTTTCTCCTCAGAAAATGGGTATAATAAATGTAAAAATTTAGAATGTAATATTTTCTGATAAAAGTTGAAATTTTATGTTTTGCACGTAACGTCGAAAAGTATAATGTATTGAAATTATGAGAATAAAACGTTATGTATTAATACATTTAAAATGTAAAAATGTAGAGTTAAACGAAAAAGATGAAAGCGTCAATGAAAATTAATATTTTAATAAATTAAGATAGACTAGAAGATTTTAATTAAAGATATTTCATGCATAGATGTAGTTATTTCTTTATAATTTTTTAAGTTGTAAAATTGTTTGCTGGTAAATGTATTGAATTTGTAATATTTAAATGGAAACAAAATAAAATTGTTGAAAGGGAAGAAGTAATTTAGTATTAAATTCTCGTTTTGAATAAAAAAGTATGTTAAGTGAAACGTTTTAAAATACTAACTTCCAATATCGTTATTGATTTATTTCATATCTATAATTAATAAACATGTACAATATGATGTTAGATCGTACCTGAATTGATTTGTGCGGGTGTTAATATTTTTAAAATCCTAGCAAGCCTCATCGGAAATGCAAAATGAAAATTTCAAATAAATCGACGATACATTGCAGATGTCTCTTTTTGTTTTCAATATCTATTTGTATACTTTGTTTTTTTAGAAGAAACAAAATTTGTTTCTGCAAGATATAAAGCTCAATGAACTTCTCGAAAAAAAAAACAAAACAATGGTAATTGTGATGACGTAATTAAAAACAAATGTTTTCTACATTTTAGAATGTACAAAGAAATTATCTTGTGTTGGTGAATGAACTATTTTT
Source organism: Icerya purchasi (assembly GCA_039619475.1). Classification (NCBI taxonomy): domain Eukaryota; kingdom Metazoa; phylum Arthropoda; class Insecta; order Hemiptera; family Monophlebidae; genus Icerya; species Icerya purchasi. The sequence goes on from CM077115.1 coordinate 148,135,289, forward strand.
CGGATTACGGGCAATTCAGTTTCGAGAATTAAATATAAATACTGAACTTAATGACAGTGAAATTGCAATGAAAACCCCCTATTGTTGTAAAAGGAATATATCTATTTATTGTGTTACAAGTCTATATGCTTACGTTAGTTCTATTATTGAAGAAAGCTCAACTTGAAAAAAGGTACATATTTTGTATGCGTTGAAGGTGTGTAGTAAAAAATTATAATTCGTTTGCTTTCATTTTGGAAAATTTAAATAATACAATATGTAATCGTGAATTTGGGATACAAATATCTATACCAAGTCTGTATTATTCTTTTCTTTTTTTTTTATGAAAAGTTTTGATTTAGAATAAAGTCGTTGCCGTAAAAAATCTTTAATTAGCACACAAATAAACTGAGACATTCAACTATTGTAGCTGGTACAAGATTCAGTGATGTATCTAACAAAAATTTGAAACTTTCACTAGTCTTTATATATGCGTAAAGATTGCAAAAAAAGAAAATGTGCAAAATAGAGGGTATGGTAAGTTTAGCGAATAGAACTGATGATGTGCATATCTTATAGTAGTAACTTATCACAGTTTTTTCGTTAACTGTAAAAATTGTTTTTAAAATGAAATATTCATGGCATATAGTACGATTAATAATTTAAATACTTAAAATTTTACTTCTCGCAGTATAATTGTTCGTGAAATTTATGTTTAAATATGTTGACGGTCTAATCATTTATTTTTTTCATTTCTTGTGATATTTGTAAAAATGTTGATTCAACTGAGATATATAATTATTAGGACTCTGCGTTACGGTATGTAAATTATTCAAATCTTAACTCTTCAATTTATTATAGTGTTTAGGAAATATTAAAAAAATTATTTTGTCACAAAGGATAGTGATTCTATTACTTCAGAATTGAGTGACAATAATTAATTTACTGGACATTTATGAAAATAAGAAATAGGCAGTAATGACAGTAGAAATTAGTTCCGTTTAGGGAAGGGGATTTTATTATAAAATTTTCTTTACCCGTGTTTAGTTCTAAACAAAATGAACAAGATAATTAAAAATTATGTTTTTATTTCGGTTTTTGTTCCTATTTTAATGTCTCAAAATATATGTATCAACAATTCGATGTTAAAACCAAAAAAAAAAAAGTTTAGAAAATTGTGGTGAAGGGATGTAGTGTGCGTTATTCTTGGGAAAGCTAACAGTGATGTTCACCTCGAGTGATACCTCAAAAGTGTACCTTTTTTCGATTTCAATTAATCGATTAATCGTTTAAATTTATGTTCAATTTTCAATTCTTAGAATTAAAATTTAAATATTTTAAAAATATATTTAATAAAAAATGTTTTGAATTTTGAATTTAATAATAAATTATATTTAATATATATTAATTAAAATGAAAAAATATTTGTACTAAAAACATTTTTAATTGTAAATTATTAAATCTTAAGCTTATTATTACTATGATTTTTGTATAAGAAACTATATTTATTGCATGAAAAGGAAATCTGTATTTTAACTTGTGACTTTGTTATTTTAGTTAACGTAAGAAATAAATTATTTTCAGGTCTTGTGTCATATAAAATCATATTTAACAGAAAGCAACATATTATGTTTATATGGTCATCTTGAAATTTAAAGCTAATTACAGACAAAGGTGAATAAAAAAGAACGAAAAATAAATAGAATTGATAATATTTGATAATAAAAATGATTTTTTTTATATATGTGTGGCGAAAACAATTTTTGAACAAAAAATTTTTTGTTATAATGAAATAGGAACAGGAAAGCTTTTAGCTTTATATATTTTTCCATGTTACAATTTATGTTAAATACATAAGTGTATATTCAACATATATTGTTCATTGTTAATTCTTTTATTCATTTATAATTTCAACTAAAAGTTATTAACTAGCAAAGGTGATATTTATTTTTTTACTGAGTATAGTTGTATATGTTTTTTTATTAATTATGTATGTTAGCTTAGTAAATTTGTGAAGTGCTTAAGCATTATATGAAATGGGCATGAAAACATTTGGAAAATATAAAATAGAATAATTTATTATAACCTTTAAGAAAATAATGCATTACTAAAAATTATGTAATATACTGTCTTGTTTTATACTTAATTAAAATAATCATGCACATTTTATATAATGCCTAATTATTTAACAATTTCTAAAATAAATTATTAAATATTGTGTAGATTAAAAATACAATTATGCTATCCATTTAATTTGATTTTTAATTAGAATGATTTGTTAATAAAAAAAAGTTTTTTATAATTATTATTCTAGTTATATGATACTTTACTATTCTTTTGATATATAATTTAAGGTATAAATAGAAATTTGGATATTTATTCTATGATAATTATAAGGTAATATTTATTTTTACTGTTAAGGTAAATTAGAACAAATTTAATTGTTAGATAATACTATAAACATACTTCTATCTTTTGAAAGCAATTTATTTTATTTAGTTTCAATATAAGATAAATTAGATTTTATTACGATTAATTGTTGCAGAGCTTATAAATTGTTGACTATTTTAATTTAAGTGGTAATCTAGTTTGTGTTCTACATTTATCAATTACAGAAATCTATAAAGCTAAAATAGCCTGCACTGTTAGAAAAAATCTGACAGCTTACTTTAAAGAATAACTATAATAGATTGAATGATAAATAATCACCCTCTGCCAATATTTCATTATATAATAATGGAATGGATAATACCATAACTATTAAATTTATTGACAACTATTTTCTGTTTGTGTTCGACAATACATAAATTGTTAGTAAAAATTTAATGTGCGAGTGATTGCGACATGTGAATGATTATTAACAATGTAATGGGTGGAAAGGGAGAACGATGTCATAAAACTATCTCATACACACAGTCCAGTTTATAATGCAATAAATATAATCTGCATAAAAATGGAAATCACATTTCTACGAAATTAAGTAAATTAATAAATGTTCAGAAAAAATTTAACACACATGCAATTGTGGTAAATAAAACATGTAAGAGATTCCAAGTTAAGATTTATTCAGTTTTGAAAACTTAAATATACAGGGCGTTTTCCAAAAATTTTAACCTTCTTATGGGACTTTTTTCTTCAAACACTTGTACTTTGAAACTGGTGCTGGATAGGCAAAAAGTGTAAATATATCAAAGGTAGGGTAACTCTTTCTTTTTTCATCAGTGTATTTACTTCCCCTTTAGTTTCACATTCGGCAGCAATACGAACGATTAAACGTGAGACAATGAGCGCAAATTAAACCTTACTTGTAATTTTGTTAATTTTTTTCGCTCCCATAGGGGCCGGGAAGAGAATGCAAGGAGGTGCACTCACACCCCCCCGTCGGGAAAGAAAATACACAAAGAAAGATTAAGGATTTTTTTTTATTAAGTCACCATTTGAATAAAAACTTAAGACGTCTGAATTGCTGTCCGAATTTTCTTATCACCTTGTCAATAAATTCAGTGTCCTCCTCTACTTATTTCCTGTGAACACTGAGCATGCACAGGCTGCTTAGCCTTGCGTCTCCCATTGTTGACCAATTTTAAGTCTTGACATGTAGTAATGTGCTAAATGTATGTTCAGTGCTACACATGTTGCCGCGCTGGAATAGTTAAACCAATTTTGATTGCCTCACATACTGCTGGGTAAAACGAGGTGGCTCAAGCAGTTAAATCTGTGTATTCAACAATGGATTCATTTAAAGCCACATCACTTGCTTCATTTATCTTCAATATCTCATACCATGGGGTAGCCTCAGCAATAAAATTATGTAGAAAACCTTCATAAAGGTTCTATATATCTTCTGCTACATCTAAAAATGATGATTTATCTAATTTCCTGATTTTGGTATCAGAAGTAAAAAAAAAAAGTAGTTGATTGTTTTGACCCATCCTTGCTTAGATGCAGATGCACCTCCCTGAATGTAATCCTGGTGGCGCCCATGTTCGTTCCTAAATGTTTTGATATTCCTAAAAAATATTAAATTTACTCACTTTTGTATCAGAAGTTATGTACTTTTTGTAAGCGTTTAAAAATAAACACATTTTTTTAGTACCCAACTCGCACTCTTTAGAACGCCATAATTCGAAAACTAACAAACGTATTAGCAAACTCTTTTCAGAATCTTAAAAGAGAAAAAGTTACTCTATCTTTTGTATATTTATACTTTTTGTCTATCTGGCACTACTTTCGAGCTACAAGCGTTTGAAAAATAAGTTTCACAAGGTCGTTAACATTTTTTGAAAACACTCTATAAATATTAACAAATTGATAGTTGTCATTATGATACTAAGCTGTAATGAATAAAATAGTGACAACAGATACTGCATTTGTTTTTCATTGAATAAAAAAAGTTTAGTTTTTAAAGTATTCAAATGAGTTTGTTGACTTTATTTGTTCCTGTTTTTATAGGCAAAAAATTAAAAAAAAAGATATCACATGCATTTGGCATAGTATGGTATAAATTATTTATTTAAATGTTGAATGTTAACCCATTTACATCTGCAGTTACATTTGTTACATATTTGAAATTATGATCTTCACACTCCATGAATTACTTTTAATTTTTTGAACAATAATTTTGTCATTAACAGCATAGAGAGAAATTTTAAACATTTTTTTTTGTTATTAAACATAATATTTTGCATACTTATAATTTTACAGCTCATACAATTTATTTTACATTTTTATTTATAAGTATTTCATATATTATGATGAACATTAAATTTTCATTATTAATCTTTCCCATTAGTATTCAAGTATTTCTTTACTTTTAATAAATTTTAACATATTTTATCTAATCACTTGTCTCAAACTATGGAAATTTCTAATTTATTAACTGTTAGAATTTGTTGAAATGAAAAAATTATAATTAAAATATTAAAATTTAATAATTATACATTTAAAAACTATCAACATTAATCAAAAGGAATGATGACAGCTATTGCAAGTTTAATTGAAGAGAGTGTTGAAATGAAATTAAGTTAAATTGTATGATGATTTTTGGATATTTGAATGTTTGAGTAAACTGTATTGTGAAATACTTTTTAATTTTGATTTAGTGTAAAGTGAAGGTTGGTTTAAACGTCAATGAGTCTGAATAATTCATTGTACTAATAATTAAAGGTTTATATATACTATGTAAGCTAGTATTAAAGAATTATAAAATTAATAAATTGTCTCCTAGTGAAAAGTAAAGAAATATTTTGATCATAAAAAGTATTTTAAGTTCATTACTAATCGCAGCAAGTAATGTGAAATGTGAAGTGTGCAATGTGTACTCTGAAAAGTAATTAACATACACTTAAAAACACCAACATTCATTGGAGCAACATGTTTTAATATTAAAAAGAGGTGAGTAAGAGAACATAATTCTTCACTCAGATTGCTAGCTGAGCAAACTTTTTAAAATATTTCAGATTTTATAAACTGGTTGAAGTTTAAATATTTACTAGTTTCTAGAAGGATTCCATGTAATGGAATAGAATTTTAGAAATAATTATTGTAGCTAATTAAAATAGTTGAACCTAACATTAAAAATAAAATATTTTCTATTCAATAATCCAATAAAGCTATTAAATACTAGAATTTATGATTTTTTTTCTTTTTTTATTTTCACATATAAAATGAATTTTCATGGCTATTTTATAATTAGCTTTATAACAAAAGTTGTTCCCAATCATGAGAAATCATCAATCATTTAAATTCTGAAAATAATTCTTTACTAGGGTTACAAGAATAAACACAATATGAAAATGCTGAGAGTGCTTAAAGATTTTTTTATTTTATTTTATTTGTAATGTCATTATTGTATCATAATAAAGTAGGGAAAAAAGTTAATGTTAAAAATTGACTAGTTGAAAATAATATATCAACTTTACATGTATTTCCAAATAGTCAATTTTAACAACAAAATAATTGTGTACAAGGCATAAAAAATACTTATTTACAATAACACACATAAAACAGTAATCTGGCAAATAAAGTTCATAAACAATGTAAAATGTTTAAATATTCTTTATTAAAATTAAAAAATATATTAATGAAGCACTTCACCAAAATAACTAATAAAAAACAATATATTACACACAACATTTAATCAGTATTAACCTATTAAAAAGAAGACACTAGAAAACAATTAAAAAACATATACATAACATATAAAAATCAATTCAACATAGGCAGTTATCATGTACAATATCAATAGCATTTTACTTCATAATGTAATTATCTTAAATCAGGAATAATCTGAAAAATTAAGAAAAAAATCAATAATGTAGATATATAATTAAACTATATTAATTTCTTTAAAATAAGTTATAATGTTTTATAAAATAATAATTCAACATTTTTTTGGAAATATATTCTATGTCAACGATTTCTTTTTTCTGTAACATTAAATGTTGTTATAGTGTGATAAATATATCGCATGTAAAAGTCAACATTTAAATTCTCCATTGCTAACTGTTTTTTAAAAATCCAATCAGCATAAAAACAAACAAAAACACCATAGCTCATTGTATCTTGTTGTAAAACATGATATGGCGACAAAATACACCAGTCTTGAGCACTGCTATCTAATACACTAAGCCACATAATCAGTTTTTTTGTTAATTTTAACATCTGAATGCAAAGGATCATACACTTCAATAATTTTATCTTTAAATTTTATAACCAATAAAATCCAATGATTTCCATTAGGGTTACATGGTATTTATGAAAATGTTTGTAAATGACAGACTTATTTACCAAATACATTATATTACTAACTAAATGCTTTATACCACCTGGAGAAAGATGGAGTTCATCTCTAGATAATAGATAGTGCTTGAGTATACTGCAGTGATGAAATGTAGTCCAGTTGTCAATATATGAGGTGGCAGTATTTAATTGTGACAGAAGCATATTCACAACAAATGCTTTTCTGTTTAAATAATTAATTCTAACCATGTTATCCTCATCAGAAAACTGGTTTTCACCTCATGTCAGGATCCCTAAAAAAAAACAACTGTAAAATACTCCAGAGTTCAAATCATTTAATTATACAACTAAACTAACATGAAAAGCCACAGGTTATAACTTTTACTATCTGTACTTGATGTGATACTAAGAACTTAATACAACTTTAAAAATGATTACTTTTACATTTGCCATAATGCATAAACTGTTACTAAAAAATAAATTAAAACAACAAAAATGTTTATTTAACAATTTCAAATGTGCACAATCTTTGTAACTGATTTTATGATTGCATATTTATAGACTAATTAAATAAAATAAATTAAACATATAAAATTAACTACATACCTGGTATAAAAATTTCACATTTAGGATTCCACATATTTATATTTATCTACAATCATTAACGGAGAGTCCTTTGTTGGGATATTATTTGTCCCTAAATGTAGTACAATTGCATCCCAACCAGAAAATACTGCATTTCCAAACCACATATCAATTTCTTCAATTTTCATTCCAGATTTTGAATATACCTAATATTAATATTTTTTTTTTTATATAAATAAAAATTAATTCCTAACATTTATATAAATTATAAGACATACATGTAAAATATAGTTCACGGCAAAAAACTGAATAAGCAAAAAGTACTTAATCCAGAAATTTAACAACCAGATTCCTTGCTGATCATTTATTAAAAATCCATTACATCACATAATAAAATAGAAATTTTAGACAGACTCATATAGAAAAGTATACAGGAATTTTTTTTTGTTAATAAGATACTCTTTATGAAAAATTTATACATAATGTAAATTAATTTACTCCCGATTACATTCAATTTTTTTTTGAACATACATAGACGTGAAATATAAATCGGGAATAGGTTTATTGTTGAAAAAAAATACACGGGCGTTGAGCCTTGTAGAGCATCTATTCATTATTAAATAATTATAAAACTACTAAATGTATTTTTATATTTACTTTCTATTTATAGTTCAGATTTATTTTTAAATCAAAAATAATATATAAATTGTAGAACCTTTGTGGTAAAAATATGCGGGAACTTAAGAATCTAAATAACTGATTTATTGATAATAAAAATAAAAAAATGCAATATATTACACTTATTCTTAATTTTCAACATACTTTTACAGTAATAAAATGTAATCAGTACATAAAATGTGAACTTATTCTTGCTACTTCAGTAATATTACATAGACTTCGTTGAGTTTTAAAAAAAGTTTCTCCGATTTATAAACTTTTGACAGGAAAGCAAATTATTCACAAATTTTCATGATCCAATGTTTTATAGTCAAAACGCAATTTGATCGGCAACTCACTTTTTTATTATTAACAAATTATTGTAATAGAGTGATGGAAAAAGTGTTTAAATTAACATTTTAAAATTAACTTCCTTAAATAACAAAATTATTTAGTATAAGCGGCATATATAAAAACCATACCTTCATTTTAGGTAACAATTCTTTATGAAAATATTTCGTTTGGCTGTCACCAATTATACACATTTAGAACAAAAAACAATTAAATTATCAGAATTTTCGTGTTTATTTACATTTTTCTACTTTGCTAAAAATTCGATATTGAAATTGAAGTTGAATATTTATAATAATTCTATTCGAAATTCTAATTCTCAAACTAGGTTTATTCATTATGATTATGATTATGAAGTAATATATAGCTCACGTAATCTGTGCGTCATTTTGTGAAAAAATTAAAAATAAAAAATGTACATGTATTAAAACGAAACAAAAATGAAGTTTGAGAAAAGTTTGTAAACCGGTATGTGATGAAAAAAATGATACGTTTGAAAAGATGATCTCATAAAAATGTGTACCACATTTTTCCAAATTTCTATATATTATTACGATTTGTGTTATAAGTTAATTTTAATTTCATTTATTATTTAGATATAATTCATTACCTTTTATATTCTATAGTGGTATACATAACCAAATTTCTATTTTTTTGAGTTACTTTTAGTGTTACCCTTTTCATATTTATTGTTTTTCCAGTATGATTAAAATGAGTTGAAATAATTTTAAAATGACCGTTAACATTCGGTTACTGATGTTACATTTTTTATATTACACGAACGACATATGACATTCACAATTAACAAAAATATATAACATTATCTAGATTTTAAAAAACATTAAAAATCAACGATTAATATATATGTATAAAAATCAATAAATATAATAAAATAGTCCGACTGGTTTCATCAATTATTTGACATAGTCCACGAACATGTTAAATAATTGACGAAACCGGTCTGACATATTTATTTTTTATATGCATCAGTGGTTCATTTTTAATGTTTTTTAAAATCTAGATAATGTATTAAGCAAATAAAACACACTGTTAAAACAATTATTTAATTTTATTATATACCCGACGCGTTTCGAAGACAAAGCTTTATGATCACGGGAATTTACTTAATACATAATAAATATAAACAATAAGTACATTAAATAGAGATATATCTAAGTAATGTTACACATTTTTGTGAATTATGAATGTCACATGTCCTTCGCATAATATAAAAAAAAAATAACATCAATAACCGAATGTTAACAGTTAATTTAAAATTGATTACATTTATAATATAGTGCATGCGGTTTACGGCAGAAAAATACTTATAACAATTTTTGCTTTATTTATTTATTAGAAGGGCAATTTAAAAATTCTACAGTAAAATAAAATGTTGAAAATAGTTACCTTTAATGAATCCGACATTATTGGTTTATTAAAATTCACACAAAAAATGAAGATTCACAAAAAAATGAAAATCCACACTGTTACGATATTTCTGTTCAAAAAACAAAACGCAACTGAGTTGAAAACACGTTATTAAATTCATATTATAAATAATTCATCAATATTATCGATAGTTACAATCGATTAAAAAGGTCCACCAAAAAGGTTTCACTCCGAGGTGAACATTACAGTTAGCTTTCCCAAGAATAAACAAAACTGGAAGGGATGTAGCCCTGATATTAGTCCCTGGGTCTACCACTGAAAATAAGTAAAGAGTAGTAAATTCAAACAATTTATTTTACTATAGTTGGTTGATGTTTTCTAACAAAAGAGAAAATATTTCAACTATTTCAATAATTATTTACTGCAGTATAGAAACATTAAAATCTCAAATTTATATGCAATGTTTCTTGCAGATAAATACTGTTTGATTTTAAAGATAGAATTAAGTTATAACGAATGAGTAAAGAGAAATAAAACTATTAATACTTATAATTAGGGCATTATTTATCCTCACTAAATCAAGAAGCTTTAAATATTTATTAAATCAAGAACTTCCGTTTTCCAGCTACAGGGAATTGGACAGATTCTTCCACAAAGAAAATTTTTAGAAAATCTTAAAGTATTGAAAAAACAAGACTTTTCTAATTGATAATTTAAATTTGTCTTTGATTTTTCATAAAACTTCTCTGTAAGTACAAAATTACATTGATATTTAATGTAGGAGAAGAGAAAATTAAAAATGAAATTGTCTCAGTTCCATTATTTTAGTACTGTTAGATACAACATTTGGTATTACAAATAAATTTTAACTATTGACGGTGTTTCATTGTGTAAAGTACAAGTATAGCATCAGAAAAAAATATCCTAAAATGTAACATTCCAGTAATATAAAATAAGAAGTACGGATCGAATGTATCATTTCAGTAAATTCTATTGTACTGTATAATTATGTATGCAAGGGCATTGCCAGCCGATGAGCTAGGGAGGGGCAAGATGAGTTGCCAGCCGTCAGGGGGGTGGGCAAGATGATAGAAAGAGGATAAGAGTTATAGGAAAAATAAAATTTATAAGTTGTAAAGGCTTAATATTTTATTAAACAAGAATAAAATCTTAATTAAAACATAAGTTTTCCAAATTGTCCATGATTGTGCGCCTATGAATACTCATCAATGCCAGTTGATTAAAAAGTTTCAAGGCTCCCGGGGGGGGGGCAGCTGCTTCTCCGTGCCCCCCGTTGGCGACGCCCATGTATGCATGATAATGAAAATAATCAAAAATGAGTGACTGTATAAAACAATAATTTAGTAACAGTTACAAACTGCTGGCCACAATTTAGTAATGGAAGGCTTATTGATAAAAGGATGATATCTTCTAATAAAAAAAATTTGTAGTTTCTTTTATTTATATGACAAGCAATTTTCACAACCGAATAGAGTATCAGTGCACTGAAAACGCTTTGTGACTGGAAAAAGAAAAAAATGTAATTATATTGGAGGCTGATACATGATGTGACGTGGACTAGAACAAATTTTTATGTACTCGGCTGTAATCGCCGCTAGATCAATGGTAGCAAAAACGACATGACCAATAGACAATTCTAGAGTGAACTGAAAATAATTAATACAAAAGGCTCGTTACATAGCAACCGATCGTACATGGGTTGTTCCGAAAGTTTTGCACAGTAAAGCATAAATCAGAGAAAAAAATTATTTAAAAAATGGCATTTTTTACAATCCTTCGATATAATCTGCCTGCTTCTCGATGTAGGCTTGACGATGGTTCGGAAGGTTCGCAATGCCTGTCAGGACGCCTTCAGAGTTGATCTGTCAAATTCTTTGGCTCACAGCACTACTCAGGTCTCCTAAGGTGGAATAATGAACTGCCTGAAGATGTTCCTTTAACTTTGCGAACAGGTCATAGTCGGGTAGAGTTAGATGCAGACTAAGCGGCGGATGCGGTAGTGTTCCTCAGCCATTTTTGGTGAAATATTCGGCGGCAGGAGTAGTGGTATGTGGATGTGCGTTGTCGTGAAAAATAGTGATTCTGTGTCCCAGCTTTGCAGATCGGATTTTTCGAAGCTGTGATCAAATTTTTCCTGTAAAAATTCTTTATAATACTCGGTGGTGGCACTACGACCAGCGGAGATCCTTTGCCACAATTTTCATATGATCATAAGCGAAGATCATCATTATCTTCACTTTCGAGTGCTGACGTCGAACTACGTGAGCTTGTGGCGAGTTTGTTCCTTTCTAAACACTGTTTTGTGACTTTAATTCTAGTTCAAAATCACAAATCCATGTTGGATCGATGGCTATGGTACGATTTCGAAAGGGTATACCTCCATTTGTAAAGCGAGCAAGCAGCTGTTGCAAAATTTGTAAGCGTTTTTTTTTTTCCATTTCAATAGGAAATGCGGTACCCAGCGCACAGAAACCTTCCTCTTTTGAGGAACATTCGTTAGAATGCGCTGTGCACTCGATTTAGATGTACCATTTTCTGCTCCTATCTTTCATCATTAATCGCCTATCTTCGTTTAACAACATGGCGATGACACTCGCAGTTGTGTTGCCGCCAATATTGTCTCTTGTGAAATGGTTTTCGAGTTGCCTTTGACGCCAGACGACCCTGTCGAATACGCTCAGACCAAAGTTGAATCAAAGAACGGTTCAACACATTATTACTGCAAACTTCAATTAATACATGATTAATTTTGGGCACAAAAAGTTTTGATTTTAATGTATGCACGTTGCTCCAAAGCAGTAACATAAGCCAAGCAATCGTTGGTATGTTGCACGAACTTGTCTAACATTTTTCTGTTTATCTTATAACAAAAATAAAAAATACACGCACGTCTTCCTTAAAGTGCAGGTTACAAACTGAGCACGCAACGAACCGGCTAGTTGAATTACCGCAGCCACTAGAGCGCGCTGTGCAAAACTTTTGGGACGCCCCATGTATATACACTGAATGGTACACACTACCTGCTACACTGCCTGATTACAGTGGGTTTAATAAAATTCTCAACTCATGCTGTTAACATTAACGATCACTGTGCACATGCTGTGGATAAACGCCACTTTCCTGTCATGGATCGCTCACACAAAGATACACTTACACACGTCGCAATGCTACACATCTGGAACCAACAAAAGTGCGAAATTCACATTTTTAACTATATGATTCCCCATGTTTATGTTCTCAGATTACAGCAAACAATGGGATGATGCTGAGAGATGGAAAATTAAATAATTTTTAGCTCAACATCGTCACAAAATAACATCATGTTTCCATATCAATATGTGTACAACCCTATTTTTCATAAAAATTAAGATACTGCAAGTGATGCATATTTCATCAATTAGTTTAAAAGAAAGAAAAATGAAATTGTTGTGATAATATTTTTCAACCTTCCTTTATCTCAGATCATTAATATATTTATCTTTAACCCAAGATTTATTTAAATGTATAGCAGAAAAAATGACTTCTAATATTAAATTAACCTTCAACAGAGTATTCAGTGAAAGTAATATGAATGGGCTTGTTAATAAAATTTTATGATATTTACAGAACTAGCAAGTTTTCCACACATTATCATCAATCTGCAGATTAGTGGTTGAGAAATACTCTTCAAATGTCTATTCCTTTTTAAAAAAATAATTCAGTATTTTTGCCACACATGTAAAATCCTATTATTTTTCCCCCTTTTCTTTATTTGCTGATCTATTTAGCTAAAAATTTGAGTGATGTAGATTGCAGTATGTTTTTTTCTTTGATTAACGTGCTGTGTACTGCCATCTAGGCCAAAGGCATAAATAAGATAAGAATTAGATAGAGTGGAATAGGTTAGTGGTCTTGAGAAAATGTAGGAGGCGTTCAATTTCGTTGTGGCGATCAGATAGGATTTCAGAAAGGTTGGACGACTGGAGAATTTGTGCTTGGTATGAATTATAAGTTGGACAGCTGACGAGTAAATGTTGGATTGTGACAGGAGAATTGCAATTGGAACATAGTAGAATAGGTTGTCTGGACAAGAGGTGACTATGAGTGATTTTGGAATGACCTAGGTGGAGTCTTGAGATAACGATTTCATTCCTTCGATTGGTGAATAATGAAGTTTTCTATGGTCGAATAGTATCATAAATTGAGTGCAGCTTATTCATGTTTGGGATGTTGGTCCACTGTTTTTGCCATGTTTGAAGTGATTTTTGCACTATATGAGCTTTTAGATCCATTGACGGAATTTCAATAATCGGTACCAGATAGAACAATGAGCCTTCTTTTGCCGCAGTATTCCCAAATGAATTTCCCTGGATCCCAATGTGTGATGGGATCCATGCGAATGCAACATGCGAATAATTTCCTTGGCTATTGGGTGTTGGTGAGAAGAGTTATATTTTTGAATTGATGTGATCACGTTTAATGAGTGTACATATGAGGTGTGGGGAGTGAGAATCGGAAATTATTACATTTTCTATTGCAAGTTTTATAGCAAATAGTTCCACTGAAAGAATAGTGAATAGTGTCGGAAAAGAGAGTAATGAAGAATAATTTTTTTGTCAGATGCTATCCCACAACCTGTTCCTCGAGGTGTTTTGGAGCCGTCAGTAAAAAACTATTTTGCAACTGCCATATTTGCTGATCATGCATTGATATGTGAAACATAAAATGCTTAGACATGTTTCTCTTTTTGAAAATTGCTGGAGTTGAAGATCTATGTCGAGATGCAGGTTTACCTATGGAGGTGTTGGTGCTCTATGGTTAGTTGATATGTCGGTGGTAAAGTGAATTGCATCGAATCTAAGATTTCAGTAACTTGCTTATAAAGAGTGGGCACTGATGTATGAGGTGATGGTTGAAGCGAGTTCAGCGAAAGAAGGTTGATCGACGACTTAAGACGACTCCAAGTGTTTAAAATTCTCCGGTGTAGTATGTTTTAATAAGATGCGTATTTATAACTTTTTTATCGGAAAAAAAAAGAAAAAAGGATCCTTACTTGAGGATGCTTAAGGTCGTCCACTTGGAAGTAAAACACTATTGGAAGTCGTTTGCAACAGTGATCTCGCAAATAATTTTCTTTTTTTTTTCTTTTTAAAATAGCATGTGCAACTCTACATATGCAGATAATTTGTTTACATCCAACTTTTGTATGAAATCTACTTTGAATTCATAATCAAAATAATTTCTATTCATATAAAAAAAAAATCATAACAAATTGAAAAATATCGATAATTTCTATTTCAACATTTCGTGCAATAAATTAATTTAATAGTGGATACAGTTTTGCAAGAACTGTGGGACACTTAAGGTAGAAGTAGACTACTGTCACGTCACGTGCATTCATTAATTCTTCCAAGGAACAAACTCATACGTGAGGTCATGCTGATCAGACTGCTGTTAAATTTTGTCAATATTTCGATGTTATTACACTGTGTTATCATCAGTGGTTTATCTATATTTCACTATATATCCGATTAATTTTGAGTGCGCGGCATATTATCTTTCATGAAGCTTATTTCATATTAACACAAAATACTTTCGTATCAACTGATTAATTTACATAAAATACAAATGTGACCGTATAAAATATTCCGGTTTGACAAATTAAGCATCTATTATTATAATATAGAGTTATTTAGTAGAGTTCGACCGAAACCAGGTTTTACAGCCGAAATCGAAACTGAAAGTTTCGTATAAGGTCATGTTTCCGCAGAAAAAATAAGTAGTCAATCATAATCAGTCAGTCTTTATTTTTAAATCACATATTAATTATTCAGTCTTTGATATTTGAAGTAATCATTACAACAACATATTATCACTGCTTATTTCAAATAAATTATTTGTGCTTTTAATATTATTTATGAATAACATAAAATAAAAGGTACAAAACAAAATTACTTTTTACCTAATATGTTTAGGTACATACAACAAAAAATACTCTTTCATTTTAAGAACAAAATAATTTCTTCTAAACTTTGGTAATTTTACATGGCACTCTTGTTAATGAACTACAATCTACAATAGTAGAATTAAAATTAAAAAGTACCTACCTACTGTGTGCAACAACTAAATATTTTTAATGCAAATAATACTTGGATGTATGAAAATAAACGATTTTGCTCTAACTAAAATAAAAAAAACTGAAGAGCTTCATAGAGCTACAACTATTAATAATTTTAACGGACTGATACAAGGGCGTCGCTAGCTGATGAGCCGGAGGGGGGGGGGGGAGAGATGATAGAAAGAGGATATGAGTGTTATAGGAAAAATAAAATTTATTAGTTGTAAAAGCTTAATCTTTTATTAAACAAGAATAAAATCTTAATTAAACCATAATTATCGTGGGTTTCTGGCAAATTATTCTACTACTTTATTATAAAAGTCTTCCAAATTGTCCATGATTACGCGCCTATTAATACTCATCATGGCCAATTGATTAAAAAGTTTCAAAACTCCAGGGGGGCAGCTGCCCCCTTTGCCCCCTGCTGACGACGTCCATGGACTGATAATTATCAATATTCATAATTGAACAATCTAATATTATAAAACGAGAAACAATAATTTGGCGTCAACATTTTCGCATCGCAAATTGCTTCTTCTGTCAGAATAGATTTGACCAGCGGCACTAAATAGTTGCACACTGGAAACACTCGTCTGTGGAGCCGACAAGAATTTCAGTGCAACCTTTCTCAAATACATAAATGGACTAGAATTCCAGCAAGAATAAATATCTGCGTTTCTTGTAACCTTGGCTCTGATAAGTATGCTTAAATAATTTACTTAACTTGTTATAAGCGGTCACCATCATACGCACCAGAAGTTTCTATACATGGCAATGAGCGCGAACGTGGCAAAATGACGCTTTGTTGCTCGCAGCTGAATGTATCGAATATGTCCGATCGCAGCGTGAAACCTCTCGAATTCAGTTTCAGTTTCGGCAGTAGTTTCAACTGGTTGGCAGCCAAAACCCGTTTTTTGGCCGAAACTAGGCCGGGCCATATCTGAAGGGGGTTTTTCCGGGTTCAGCCCCCCCCCCATGTCTGCGAAATAATAACTGCTTGAATTAAATGGACCGAAATTCAGAATAAATTTGTTTTCAATTTTTGACAAAAGGGGAAAAGAAAATTAAAATTTTTACGAATTCTATGAAAACGACTTTTTTTTTATTTGTTTTTATTGTAGGGTTCAAATATTACATATACAGTAATTGACTACAAGGCATTAATGTACCATTTATAAATAAATATATTTCATGATAACACATACACACACAATTGAATATGTATTTAATGATAATGTTTAAATAGACACAACTTTTAATTAAATGTAATTGTAAAAATTATGTAAAGGTCGTTTACCATAAAAATTTTTTTAAAGCACCTTAATTACTTCAAAAATCCTGCGTCTCAGTTCATATTGCATTTTTTGAGGTACTATACAAACTAAGTGTACAAATAAAAGACAAAATTTTTTCTACGTTCGAGAGTGTAATTATGGTTTCTAAGATCGTTATTAGTTGAATAATTTGTTGTATTGCCGTAAGATTTCTTTTAAACTTTATTCCCCTTTGATTTTTTATTTCATTTATTACCTTTTTTTTTGTTCATTATTATTACAAAATGACTCTTAAAAAAATTCCTAACCATATACATAGGTATATTTAAATGACTGTAATGTTTTAACTATGCATTTATGATATCGAGAACTTCTTTTTTAATATTCAAACCCCTACGATATTGGAACCATGATTTGAAAACCGTTACATACTGCATATAGAAGATAGAATTTCTCGAATTTTTATTGTTAGTCGCTTTTATAACTCTATTTTGTAAATACAATCTTTCACCCAATGGCATAATATTGTGTAATATCCGAGCTGGGATAAAGTTTTCAAATTAAAGTTGAACTGTAAAACTTTATTTTTATATTGTAATGTAGTAGAATATATCATCGTACAGTATTCATAGTTGTGCTTTCGGATGCAATTAATATAACTATGTAATACAATTATGGTACATTATACACTTTATAATATATTAGAACATTGAAATTCAAACTTGCACTGTTACAGAAAAAATCCGCTAAATGTTAATTGTTAACAGTTTTAACTGTTTTAAGACACCGGCGTACAGCTAACATCTGCTAACGCAATCTACTGACCCGGATATGGAAAGAGGCAAAAAAGTGGTGTATGATCGTGTCACGTTGCAAATGGTCCCTTTTAGCATTGCGAATCAGATCTAGCAATAATATGCCGTGCGCTCAAAATTAATCGGATATTGTGAAATATAGATAAACCACTGATACTGTAATGATGTCGAAATATCGACAAAATGTGACAGCAGTGTGATCAGTATGACCTCACGTATGTGTTTGTTTCTTGGAAAAATTAATGAATGCACGTGACGTGACAGCAGTCTGCTTCTACCTTAACTTAACTTGTGCGAGTTACTTGCAAGTGGACAGCTGCTTTTAGACCAAAGAAATTAAAATTCCGCAGTTGCAATACAATAAAATGTAGAGTTATGTTTATAATTTAATTTTTCAACTAGAATCGCCGGGATTAATGAATTAATTTAATTTAAATGTATTGTAAACTGTTTATAAATCCGTTGCGTTCGTATAGAAAATTCGTTATCTCCTCTGTAAAGCAAAAGTCGCGTTTTATTCCGAATAGCGGCTTTAACCGGTTTTATGTGTCACATAAAAATAATTTTCCCGAAGAAATTACAAAAAGCGACTATATAAAATGGTATGCCAATCCTCGTTATAATCCGAAAATTCGGAAAGATTCACTTTCGTCCGCTTATTATTTAGCGGGACTGACGATTTTCATGATAGGAATGGGATTCAGTGCTGTGCCGTTGTATGAGAAATTTTGTAAAGTAGGTATATTTCTATAATTTTTTTTTCTTGTCATTTCAATTTTTTGGCAAATTTTATATAACTTGTTAATTTTTTAACAGGTTACGAATTACGGTGGTAGCATTACAATTGACGTTGATGCTAGTTACACTAAGGCAAAAGATTTAAAGCGAATCGACGATCGTGAATTGACTATATTGTTTAACGCTGATAAAAATGCAAGATTACAGTGGAACTTTAAACCTTTACAAACCTCTATACAGGTGTGCATTTCTTAATTGACTTTTTAATTAAAAACGAACGGTGCGTTTCCGGTAATGTACATTGTATTTCTTTCTTTTACTTTCATCTATTTATTACCGAGGCAGATTAATTAATATTTAATACCTCTGTCGTTGTAAGAAATTTTTACGATTATTAATTTTTATGAAATAAACTGTATTTCCGATTTTACTCGTTCAACTTTAAGTTCGTTTTTATCGGCAAAAATTGTGCTTGACCTGTAATCTTAGAATTTATTATTTAATAATAACAAACAAATTGGCAATACATTGAAAAAGGAATGCTCCAGCTTTTACGTTTGTTTTTTAGCTTAGCCAAGGCCCTTACAATTGCGATCATTCATTTATATTATTAATTTAATTATTTATTAATTATTTAGGTAATCGTACTTATGTTTTTTTTTTTTATAATTCCGTTGTAAAATTATGATTATTAATTGGCATTAAGTAGATATTCGTTAAAACTAAATTGGGTTTGTATTTTGATTTTTCTCTGAGGTTATTAATGGCGACGCCGAATCTTTTTTTTTTTTATTTCCATTGCAAATATTATCCTGGATTAACTCAAAACAGTTTGAATATTTATTAAAATTCTGTGATATGAACTGTGTGATATAGAGATTTGTCTTAAAATGTGTAATATTTGTTCTTCTTTAAATATCTGGGATTAATTTATATGTTAGACGACCAATTTCAGCCTGCGAATAACATTTTTCTATTAAGAGTTGGTAATTTTTAATCATTTCACTTCGTTATTTTAAATTTAAATTAATTGGTATTACACCGGCAATTGCCCAAGTTGAGAAATATGAAATAGTTTTGAAATCTAAAATGACTCCGAATAAAATTTTCCTTTGTAAAAACAGTAATTTTTTTTTTGGTATTACCTTTATTTAAATTTTACACATAAGCTAAAGAACTATAATTCTATCGATGAATCAAAAATTGTTAAATATAGGATTTTTCTTTTTTCTAAGAGGGTAATCAAAATTATTCATATAGACTCTATTTGAATTTTGCTTATTATGTAATCGGTATATTTATCAAAATTAAAGTTATAAGTGCTAAATATTTTATTTCATTTTGGAAATTTATTTTACTAGTTGTCTACTGTAATATTTAACCGGAAATGGTTTAAGGTTTACTCTTTATCATATTTTTTCCAGTGTGAAGAAGAACGCTTACGTTTCCATTGCTATTGAAGGATAAATCGAAAAGTTTTAATTGATTAATAATTTCCCGAATTTGGTAATTTATTAGTGTATAATTACTTTTTTCCACTTATTCCTATGATCATCATAATGTCGTCGGCATAGCTTAGAATTTTAGTGCTTTCGTGGAGTTTTATTTTGTATATTGATGGCATCGTAATATTGAAAAAGAACTAGGCCCAAAACCGATCTTCGCGGTACTCCTACCATAATACTCTTGTGAACACAGATAACGTCTTCTTTGTCTATAATTTCCAAATATCTTTCTACCAAGTATTAGTTGTTTGCAGCGACGTCTGTCTAGTCGCAACAGAATACTTTCACAAAAAAATTGCCGCAAATTTTTCTCCTGAATCCGGTACATCCTCATTTTATTATTTTTGTTATTTCCGGCTACATCAGATTTCTTTTTCGGATATGAAAAATTAAGTAAATTGTCTATTGTACTTTGTAATGTGTTCGCGAGTAATCTTTGTTAAACGTTGTGACTTCCTTTTTTGGTTCATGTCACAGGTTTTACTATTTAACGAAAGATTTTGTTTCCTTATTCTAGCTGTATATTCGGTCTTATTTATGTTTTTGGTTAAAATCAAAGACGTTGTAGATTTTAAGGATAAATTTTTTTTAAACGTTTTACTGTAATTCGTTAATGTAAAAGTGTGTAGGGATGTTTTACAAGCATAAATTTTATTTATACAGGTAGTTCCAGGTGAAACTGTTCTAGCATTTTATACGGCCGAAAATCCAACTGAAAAAGCAATTAGTGGAATTAGTACGTATAATATTGTGCCGTACGAAGCTGCGCAATATTTTAATAAAATACAATGCTTCTGCTTCGATGAACAACAATTGAATCCTCACGAACAAGTAAGAATTACGTATTTACTTGGTTTCAAATGTCTTATAGTACTAAATTCAGCTATACCGATATTTCTCGTTATAAATCGTTTGTAAATGGCGAACAGAACAACGCTTCAATTCAGTACTTGGTTGGTTTTTTTTTTCGAAATTTTATTTTAATTTTGTTGTATAATTTTTTGTATTTGCATTGCCGATACATACGTTAATTATACACTTTTTCTAGGTTCCTCGAAAAATTATTCTCAGATGAGAAGCAAGATGTACTGAATAGATTTTATTTCTTCAAAATTTTTACAAGTTGAATTTGAAAATATTAAAATCACGAATTTTTTCATTTTACTATTAAACATGCTGTTAAATTTCAGTTTGCAACGCATGAACGCTTAAGTATCAGCTTAATAGTCCTAAATTCGATTTAGCGACAGCGTGACAAAAATTTTTAAACGTATGGATTAAACCCCCCACTCCAACCGAGTCCATTTTCCTGTTTTCGTTATTTCATTCTGTTGCTTTACTTCGATCGGTTCATTTCTAGTTCAGTCAATATATAAATTAAAATAATTTAATTTTTAAATAACTTATAATTTAAAATTAGTTGGAAAGTTAAAATTTCGGAGCAATAAGTTTGGTTAGATACACATCTTGGGGATCGGTTAACTTTTATTATTTCACGTAGAAGGAAAGGTAACGAATTGATGGTAAATTAAACAAACTAAAATTAAGGAAAAAATGAACTGTGTGGACTAATACGGTCGCTTACTTAAAATTTATTTAAGAATGTAAAAATAAGTTTTCATATAAATGAAGTAGTACCTGGGCGACCGAGCTTTGCTCGGTTTTTTTTTTTTTTTTGTAAAATCATGTTTAATATACTTAGATACGAATCACATACCTCTGAACTTTATTTTAATCTTATACATATTCACAAAAGATAAAATATTTTATAACTAATTTTTATGAACACATTTATGAATGTAAAGCCTCTTCCCATACAACTTTGCTTTTCAATACTGAACGCAACAAA
Source organism: Icerya purchasi (assembly GCA_039619475.1). Classification (NCBI taxonomy): domain Eukaryota; kingdom Metazoa; phylum Arthropoda; class Insecta; order Hemiptera; family Monophlebidae; genus Icerya; species Icerya purchasi. Next base: position 148,157,290 of record CM077115.1, read on the forward strand.
AATGTAGAGGTCCTCGAATTCGCTTTCCGGATGATTGGAAAATGTTTTCAATGACTGCACACGTTAATTTTTATGAGTGTATTTCTGTTGCGTGTTTTATTAGAAAAATGATATTTTAGGTATATAGGGTCGTCAGCTTTATCTCTATCGGGGTTTATTCGTTATAAAAGCAAATAAAAAGCGTCTTGTAATATTACCTGCGATCAGCTGTTTTCCAATAAATTTGAAAAAATTTCCGACTTAATCACGGCAAAATGTAATAAGGGTATACTGCACATAAGGGGGTTTTTAAAATGTGCACAACATATTCTCAGTAATTCACTTTCACAAACAAATATATAAATACGCAAAACATTTAACATCTGCGTATAAATAGGCAAAGTTTTCGTTTATTTATTAACCGATTTTCATAAAAAATTAACTGTTTGTTGCGATATTTCCAATTCGTTTATGTTTTTTTTTTTTTTTTTGTTATACATATATTTTTATTGCACGCGTAGCGTATGATTTCCGAACCGGCATTATGTGATCACCCACTGATCGGCTGAGAGCCAAGATCGATGCCCTTTTTTTTTCCTATTTGTTTCTCGCCGTTTTCAGGTATCTGGAGTTACCCGCTCGCCTGTTTTGTCGACCATATGGTTTATTGCTTTGCCCTACCAGTATTGACGCTACCGCCCCGTACACAAAGCCACTACCAAAGCTGATAATCGACGACGTTCGAAAATCAAAAAATAATACTAAAGGCAGAACAAACTATTAGTTCGTCGTCGAAAGATCGCGCCACCAACCCTGATTTGTATCATACTAAAAACATTAAAATTCATTTAAAATTCGTGAAACCGAATTTTGTCATGGATTAGAACTTAACAGACCGATTTATTGACCCAAAATACCTCTAGTGTGCAAATTTCATCCAAATCGTTAGAGCCGTTTCCGAGATACGCGAAATAAATTTATATATATACGATTATTGCTCGTTTACAGATATTAGATATTTCGTACATATCGACATTTTTGAAAAATGTTTTTAAAAATTAATGGAAAAAAGTAACGCCTTCAGATCTATTTATTAATAAAAAAAAAAACCAAAAAAAAAACAAAAAACCAGATACTATAGTTAAACAACTCAATTTTACTGGGGATTATGCTCTTTTGGCTCTCATTTACTCGAGTTTTATTTAGTACAAAAAATCACGCGTACGAGAGAAAGATATTAAAAAATTTTACAACAGATTCAAATTTAAAGAAAACATCTTGAATGTCAACATTTAAATCACTGATTATATTTAAACTTGCGTTATATACGTAGTTGTTTGGAACATTGCGTACGACAACCGAATATAAAAGCTATACGGGAGATTCTTCTATTTTTTATCACAGCTGAAACGGTTTCCTAATTTTGTAATTGAAACAGTGTTGATATTAATGTGTAATAAAATGATTTGAAGATTAGACGCAATGTTATAAAATCTAAGGTGTCAAAAGACGTCTCACGATATAAATAAGTATAACATCTATATTCGGAAGGAGACGAGGAAAAATGATATCGTTAAATTAATTTTACAATCGTCACAGGGGATAAGTCGAAAAATGAATGAAGTAAATAAAGTAAAAATAATTCAACTAGTTGAAGAATTTTAAATTAAAATTTTGAAGTTGGTAGAAACGTTTATTCTAAAATATTTTTGATTAATTTTTTATAAGATTCTAGTAAAGAGAAATATAATTTTTACTCTTTCAGGTTGATATGCCGATATTTTTCTTCATAGATCCGGATTTTATTAACGATCCAAACATGGTCAACGTTGATGTGATAACACTTTCGTACACATTTTTTGAGGCTAAAGAAGGTCTTAATTTACCGTTTATGCCGAAATTTTGATTTTTCGGTTTGTCGTTATTTATACAGTAATTAAATATTTGTACAGTGTTCGCTTATTTTCTATGAAAACAGAACGCAATTCTGAATTATCCAAAACAGTACGTGAAAAAGAGTAAGGAAAACAACATTATTTATTACTCTATATTTTAACTATTTTTAACGAGTACGTGAAAATAGGGTAATTTGGAAAAGATAAAAAAATAATTTGAATTACAAATAAATGCATTTATTTGGGTACAAATTGGTTCAAAATTTGTATAAATTTGTCAGTTACGCACGGAAACGAAAAAAATGGTAATTTGATTGAATATTGATTAACTCAATCCAGACACAAACCGGACCTGTGCTCGTCGCAGACGCGGCAAAGGCAGGAGGGGTACTTCATTCGCGTGCATATTATTGCCTCTTGTCCGGTACATAACCCGCATTTTGGCTCGCGTTTCCTCGTACAATTTTTAAGTTACGAAGAGGTTCCTCATCTACTTCCAACAATATTTTATTTTTTTTTACTTAATTTCGTTTCTTAGACTTCGTGACTGCACGCGTCGACGCAGTTGGCTTTGTACTAAGCTAAACGCTAATTTTTTTAAAACCTCGCGCCTATTGAGTCTTTCATTCGCTACATTCAAATTGTACAAAATGAAAATGTTGATCCCGGCATTGTAAAAAATTTAAGAAGCCAACGCCTAGTGCCTCGAACGGGCATTTTTGGTCAAACGCATCTGTTCCTCCTTTATTAGTATTATAACATAATGACTATAATAATATATTCAATTTTTATTATAATAAAAGTGACTATTTACATTATGGCATATCACAAACACAGAAATATTTATTAATGCACGTGAAAAATTTTAACCGAGCACCCTTTGAAACGCCGATGCTATACGAGTGCGAATCTGGCTTAAATTACTTTTTCGGCACTCCTATCAAAACAGCTTTAAAATGAATGACACTGAGTTATTACTAGACGGTTGCTCTTATGTACACAGTCTAGTCAAAAATACTGACACAGTGCTTTCAACGAACGTACCGCAAAAACGACGACGGTTGATGTAAATTCCCCAAAAAAATGTATTTGAAAAGTGCAAACTTTTCTTGTTAAAAATATGTATCAGTTATTCAAAATGACCACATTTACCGGCGATGCACAACGATAAACTCTCTGGCCATTGAACAATGCATGTACGCACCGTTTCTAAGGGGATTTTCGCTACTGTCTCTCGCATGTTCTTCTTCAGCGACTTCAAATTTCGATGACGTTTTCGACAAGCCATTTCCTCGAAAATATTACATAAGGCGTATTCCAAGTGGTTTAAATTTGAACCGGTGGTGAGCCAGTCTGAAGCTGCTACGAAGTCGGGAACATTGTTTTGCAGCCATTTCTGATGCCGAGGTTGAATCCTGTTAAAACATCCAGTTCAGCGGACAAAGTGCCGTTTAGAGGTTTAAACAACCGGTTCTAGAATTATATTTACATAGACCTTCGCACCCGTTTTCACGTTTGCTTTGCAAAAATGAATGGGCGCTGCCCCTAACCACGATACACCCCACCAAACCGTGATTGAACTGGTTTGTGACCCCGTTGAACTTGTGGAACTTTTTCTTTGACATCACACGACGAGCGGGCATACACATTCGATCATTTTGCTTGTTAAACTTTTCCTCTATCGTAAAAATCTTTTCAGCTGTAAAACAGTATCTTTTTTTACCCGCTTTCACCGTACAAGCATTTTTTCGGCCTTTTGTATCGCCTTTAATTTCTCTGTTAAAAAATGAGTGGCACATCGTTTGCAGACTCGCAGGTATAAATCATCGCGGTTGATGCGCGAGACCGTTCTCGGCATTCATCTCTCTAGCTATTACTTTTTGCTTTCTTAGCGGACAGTAATCGATTTTGCGAACGAACGGCTTCGACAACACTTCTTGTTCTCGCATCGCGTGGCCGACCGGCTCTCGGTCTATCAATTACATCACCTGTCTCTTTGAAACTTTGCAGCTTAACCGTTCACTGATTGTAAGTCCTTTTAGGAGCTAGTGAATCTGTGACGCACTACGCCCCGCCTTCAACAAACCAACAATCGTAACGCGCATAATCCGACCTCTCTAATTCTATACCGTGTACTAAGACAATCGCTATCCTCTTGTCCAACGATGTGTATTATACACGCTGACAGTGTTACCACGTCGTTGTACTACGCGAAATTCCCTTCATGTAATGGCACTGACAGTATTTTTGGCTAGACTATGTACAGACGTAATTGCCATACAAAAGAAGGCGCCGTATAGTACGTGTTCTAAGAGAGGGAAACATCTAAAATTTTTAGCCTACCCGATTCGCACCCGTGTGGCATCTGGGAGTTAAATTCACGGAAGACAGAAAATGCGATAGGTATATATTACAAAGTATGACATGTTGCAGCAGTCAGACTTAATTATAACATCAACGGTCCCAACAAGTTAACGAATAATACGGTAATGCTACAATAGTTGACCAGTTTCGACGTTAGTGTAGGTTTTAGGAAGTAAGTACCGTATTAGCACATTTCCTTTTATTGCCGAACACCTCCCGAAAGTGTCGAAGATAGATGCGTCCGTAAAGAAGACTGATGCGTCGCGGGCATATGAAAATATCATTAGTTTAGCTTCCTGGGAGATGGAATTTATGCTGCGGCAACAATTTAATAAATCAAGATCCAATTTGACTGGATTGTGGTTCCATTGTGGAATCACTGCGACTGAGTGAGAGATTATCTGTGGTTGTCTCATGTTGGTAATTGATAGTATCCGCTGATAATGTGATGAGATTGTTCCGGCTACTTCCATTCCAGTTCGAAGAGTGGTTGATATTACACGCGGAAGTCTGAAGTTTGAGGCTATGCATTGAGTGTAGAAATTAGACAAGCGAAGCATTTGTTGAATGTTTCGGGGTCACTCGGGCGCCTCTGCACGTAGACAATCGATAGGGGCAGTGCGGAATGCTCCGGTAGATAGTCGAAGAGCTGTACTGCGGATGGTTCTTTAAATATTGCAAGGAGTTTTGGTTGCCTGTTGAGTATTTCTCTGAAGCATATTCGCATTTAGATCTTATTATTACGCTATAAATTCGGAGTAATGCGATACCACCTGTCGCGTAAGAGGTGCGCGCGAGTTTACTTAATAGGTTTATTTTCCGGAAGCAGGATTGTTTCAATTAATTTATATAGGATTTCCAAGATACAGTAGCGAAGGAGGAAGTTGCGACTAGATTTCTATCTAGGTTAATGGTTATTTCGTGCTCGTATTTCCGAAACTAAACATGAATAGTTGTAGTCTTTGCTGTGGAAATTTTGAGACCGTTTTAAAAGCATCAATCGGAAATTCTTGATGTACTTCCCTGTAATACTTTCGCTCTGGTTTTTATACTGTTGCAATTGACCAAAAATGGCGAGGTCGTTAGCAAACAATGAACAATTCACCGGCGGCTGGATAACAAGAATATTGGCAGTAATATTAAATAGAGCAGGACTCAGAACGGAGCCTTGAGAAACTCCGTTTTTTAATGAGCGCAACGAAGAAGAGTGCTTCCCTGCGCGAACGAAAAATTTCCGTTCAGATAAGAAATTATTTTTATAAACGACGCTAAGTTGTCTCTGAGGAGGTCCCATTTTCGGAATTGAGCCATAATCTTTGACCTATGAATTCTATCAAACGTCTGAGTAAGGTCGAACAAAACTACTAGCACATGAGTTATTTTGTATCGACGACTCTATTGTAGCGTTTTGAAGAGTGTACAATAGATGCAACGTGGAACACCCGCTGGCGAAAACCAAACTGAGATTTGTGAAGTAGATCTTTCGAATCTAACATTCTATTCAGGCGACAGAGAACTCTATTCGTTCGAATATTTTGCACAACACCGAGATTAACGATATTGGCCGAAATCTTTCTGCAAGTACGGGATTCTTGTTGGATTTTAAAATGGGGGTAATAATAACCGCTATCTTCCAGATTAAAGGAAGTATGTTTTCACTCCACATTTTGTTAAATATTTGAAGTAAAACTTGACGAGTCTCGATGGGTGCGTTTTTTAGCATGGAAATATGTATATTGTTACGACCAGCTTCTTTTGTATTCTTAAAAGCTGATGATAATTCTCGGAGACACGGATAGTCAGTCAGTATGCTCCGTTATCACAATTAAAGTTAAAAAGATCAGGGTGTTCCGCAATATAAGAGTCGTATGCGCAATTGGAAAAATACTTGTAGTGATCAGGAAGAGCAAAGACTATTTTGTTCAGATTACTTGTTTGGGAGTTGCCAACGTTAACAGTTGCGGGAAAATAAGTTAGATGATAGGTGGTGTCTAAAGAGCGGATTTTTGACCGAAATAAACCTGCTTGAGCACAGAGTAGAACTGAGATCTCTCCATGATTTTAGCTGGGCCCGCTTAATTTTCCATTTTGTTTTTGCACGAGCTTTCCTGTATGCGCTATATGGGACTCAACCGTGACGGCAGATTTCAATTTTTTCAATGCATTGCGTCTGAAATATATGGCAGCTGCACATTTCGCTGTCTACCACGGTACTAGTTTCCGTGTGGATTGTTTAGGTACCGGAATATATGACTGCGCTGTGTTGAGTAGAGCATCCACAATGCAGTCAATGTTCTTCGGTAAATCCACCGAGACAGTGCAGCATTGAGCTGTAAAGCGAGACCAGTATTGTAATTTTTATGTTAATTTTTTTTAGGGGGTCATACTAGATTGCGGAGTTAAAATCAAGGGTTAATTTACCGAATTTATTGTAGAAAAGTAAAATTCAATTTTAGTTTTTTGTAGATGATTACACATTTCTTAAAGTACACAAAAATAGCTATTGGAACGGCACATAGTTTATTTTTATGATCTTTCTTGTCGTACCCGTACAGGTCGCAATTTTGCATACGGAACACAAAGGAAAAAACGATTTTGAAATTACGCTGAAAAATCTAGCGAACGTCTGTAGAACTTTGTAAAATATTGATTTTAAAAAATTTGGCGTCAATTCAAAGCTGAAAACACGTTTTTTCGAGAAAAAAAAAAACCGGCCGAAAATCGGGTATAAAATCGATAAGTTTTTATTAATCCAAAGTTCTACTACGGTCGTTCAGTAGAAAATTGACGGAGTTAACGGCCCGAAAAGTTCGAAAAACACGGTTTCGAAAAGAAGTCGTTTAAAGTTTCAAGTACATATATTTCTATGCCGTTTTTTCTACAGACAGGGAGCGGTCAGATAGCGCGATACGTGTGGTGTTGGCTTCTGCGCAGAAATTATGACAACTCAGTCCGACCGTTTACTCATTTGCTTCGTAACTATTCCGAAAAATCCATAAAAAAAAAACGGAATTGCATGATTTACAGCAATATCGAGGACAGATATGCTGCTGAAACTTGCCTTGGGCGCCATCGACCACACGAGCGAATTAAAACTTTCATATGAGTTCTGTCCGAACTCGTCCATGCAGCGTGCTAGCAAATCATGGCTACTTAATTCTTCATACACGGGTTTTACAGCTTTAAAAACTTCAGTGGTCATTGATTCAATATGTTTGAAATTGCCGGTATCTCCCGCGATTGCTTTTCGTAACTGCTAAGCACACCGATACTTCGGGCCTTCCGGGCATAAGTGATGTAGTTTCTTATTAGAGTCGACATTTTGTGATATTGCGCTGCCCAAATGGATTTTCTCATGTCCTCGATAGAGTTATAGCGTCTATATAATATAGCCAAACCATAATAAATACTCAAATTGTCTATTAACTTTCCTGTTAATTTACCTTTTGTAGTTGTTTTCACAAAATTTCGAAGCCTTCTGCTTAATCTTTTCTACGTATGATCGATGTATTCCTTTTTTAAACACTCAGATTCTGCCCAATAATAGCCTTGAAAGTCTTGTGCAATCACCGTCGCTCACGTAATTTATGTACGTAACATTTCAATTGAGCGAGCAAACATCCCCGTCGTGGCGTCCATTTCCGTCTTCCCCGCCGAACCTTCGTGATTCGCTTCGCATGTCGATTCATGCCTTCCAAGCGTTGTATTCGGCAGTATTTTCATTCACTTTTCAGTGTATGTACGCTTTACAAAATTTATTTTTTACCGTAACATCTGCTATTTTATCGGTAAACCATCCTATAAGCGAAACCACTTCAAATAGTGATGATGAATAATCTCGACGACGCCAGCATCCATTACCTGAGACTGTGATTCCATTTTCTTCGCCTCTTTCCATCGATTTTGTTTTCTCTTCCCGTGCAGCATTTTTCATGGAGAAAGAACAAATGGATACCGCGTGAAAAGTTTTAATTATTTCGTCCTAGCTTTTTTGATACACTTCTTGTGCCAAATCAAAAAATGCACAGAATTTTTTTAGGCTGTTTATACCGATGCCCAACAACCGCAATGCAAGAACCATTCGTCTGTTTACTTCATTCGCTTTATTTTCAATTTTAGGGCAACCATTTATGTGCACGGATTCACAATCATAGCAGTTTACAACGATTTTGAAGCCCAAGCCTTGTTTACTTGCTTTTCGGTGAATTCCACTTACGACAAACGACTTCCGATAAAGCGGGGACAACCGATGCAAAACGCAGGTAAACGATAGCTCTGCAGCTACTATCGTAGTCAATATCATAATCGTCTTCGGACAGCCTTAACGTTTTAGCCGACGTTCCGACGCTCTCAGCAGACTGCTGTAACAGATATCGGTTTTGCAGGGTGCCACTCTTTAAACCTCTTCATTTCGCCATTTTTTATTACTATATCTCATCCCTTTGCATGGTTTTCTGTTACTTGTACTCATTTTTTCATCAAAATTATAATAAAAACCGGAATAAAAACTTGGCAGCAATAAGAAACACGTGCTAATCACGAGAATAAGCAAAACACTACTTCTAACGGGTTTTCCAGCGTCAACTGTTGGCCTACCTTGAAAATTCGAGTAACAGACACAACTAACGGTAGTATTTGAAAGTTTTACTTTACTGACAGTAGCTGTAATGTGTTTACAGATTAACAGTGACCTAAACTCTGCCGATATTGACTCGTTAAACAGCACCGTGACTGTACTCGGAAAATCGAATTTTTCAATCAGCTTGAAAATTTTTCTCCACATAAAACCTTTCGGATATTATTTTTGAATAGTTTAGGAAGCATTTAGGCCGATAAAAAAAAAAATACAAGCTAGTATTACCCGTTAACAATGGTTTACCGATTGTCCCTATTACATTTTTTTCTTTGCATTTCTTGGCTACATCATTTTTTTCCTTGGCCCGGACGAAAATATCTGTATGAGAAGTGAAGATTTTTTCCGAATGGCCTTCCGACTTCTTATAGTGCTTCCTTTATCCTTTCTTTATCATCACCATCAATAATTCCCCTACTTAAATCTTTGTTCTTTCCAGCTCCTATCGCCTCGGAATCTAATTTCTTAGCATAATATGTTTAAGTGGTTGGGTCAAAGCCGAAGGAAACTCCTTTCCTCCCTTCAAAAAAAAAAATAAATAAATAAGAGAAGTGAAGATGAAACTACAATAACTTTGTTTTCTTTGATTTTAATTTTTGTGTGCAGTCTTAAAGGTGTTTCATCCCATCTGTCGAAACATTAGTCATCAGCTATACGAAGCTTGTTGCATAACTTATCATTTTAGTAGAGTATATGATTTTTTCATTATTCTCCTTTATTCCGTAAAATACAGCATATCTCTTAATTTATAACAGTTTTAACTGGCATTTTCTATTTTAAATGATTTGGTGACGTACAGCTAAAAATAATGCAATATTTGTGATTAAATAAAAAGTACATAATACTGTTGACGTTTTTCTTTTCCAACAATACAAAACCAAAAACAATTTACAGCAAACGAAATTTAAGATAACCAAAAACAAAAATATCGCTAGTCAACTGACGTCGAAAGAAATATATCGGACAAGAAAAAGTGACAGCATCGTTGGTCTTCATTGTGTACACTGTAAATCTCTACACGGTCCTCAGCATGTCGGTATAATTCGTAGGGGTCGCAGAGTACATTGTAAAACTTTTTGTATAATGCTTTTTAGTAATTTTTCTAACCGCTACACGGTTCCTATGATTTACTTGAATATTTATGATAAATCCAGCTTTGTGACTTCGGGTATGTAAATAAGGTCGGGTTTCGGGCAATCTGTTAGATATCTTTAAAAATGCTGTTTCATTTTCGATACTTAGAATATTGCGTTAAGTTTTTGCGTTACGGAAGTTGTAATTAATTTTTCTTTTAAAGAACGACAAAATCATTGAAATTTACTCTTCCGTACATATTATGGAACGTATCATTTAAGGATCCAAGGTGTCCCTATGACGAAGTCAGAAGGATCGAATAATATGCACGAAGGATTTATTACACAGGTTATAAAATAATCGAAAATACTATTATATTCCTAAAACATTTAAAGAAATAAAATCTGGGAAATATCAGGTTATTTCATGAATATGTCGAAATTTCATATTATGAGGTATAAAAAATAGTTGATTAATAATTTAAAATGTTGTTTTGTTGGTTATATACTAAGCGCAATATTATTAAAGTCAATTTTTTTACAATGTAAGGCTTTACTTTAAATTATATCTGGAAATCAGGTAATATAATACTAGACACAAAGTTTATTTTTAAATCACATATACAATAGTAAAACGAGAAGATAATCTGTTTTAAGGAATTAAAGAATTTAAAAAAAAAAACTCTGTTATTATTATCGTATCAATTACGCGCTTATCAAAGTTAAATATAGATTAAAAATACAAAATTACGAAATATCGTCGTCTATTTATAAATTAACACTCGTCAGTCATTCTACTGCGCCTTCCTCAACAGAATTTAGCCCCGTCAATCTATTATTGAAACTGTATACTTCACACAAGTTAGCAAAGTACGGCATCGTTTGAGTCTCGCCGCAGCTACATAGTTCCGATTCCGAGAGCTTCCATTTGTTCATTAAATATTTGCAGCGGCCTTGGTTCGTTCTAACTCGATTCAAATTGCATCACGCTTTTCTGTTGAGATCAGATCACCCTACTGGCTGGGTTTTTAGATAAGTTGTCCGTTTACTGGAGTCTGCTTATTCCAAAGTTCCCTCCACCTGGTAGCTGCGTCGTCACTTGTCTGAAGCTTGTTGGCCGTCAACCACGCCGCTTTCCTAGACCGAAGACGTGTAGGTGGAATATTTTTGATAAATTATTCCACGCGAGGGTGCGTGCTATCGTATTTAACCCATTCTCGCTTTAATGCCTCTTTTCTGAGGATGAACGATGAAAATATGTTTGCAAGTACGGGAAGACATATAGTGGGGGTTGATTTCAGTGTACCAGTAACTAAGCGTAGTGCTGTATTCAGTTGTATATCAATTTTCTTTGTTTGCGAACTATCCAGCCAAACTGGGCAACAGTATTCTGCGACTGAATATACCAGTGCCAGTGTAGCAGTCCTGAGCAGTTCTGTCTTCGCTCCCCATGCTGTACCGCGCGGCAGAGACCTCTACGAAGTGCAGAACTTTTTTTTAACGATAACCGCTGTGTAAATGCACTGGTGCCCCTGGAAACGATTTCAGTGATTTATCATTGATTTCGGCTAACTCTGCCACTATAATTGCGCGCGAGAAAAATAAAATTCTCTGTTAAGATTAATATGCGCGGTCCCTTCAGTGCGAGCATATATGTTTGTAATCTATTATGTAATGAAATAATCAACTTTAATTGCGTGGAAATATTTTTTTAAAATATTTTTACTTCAAAAAAAAACATCACATATCCGTATATCTGAAAAATATAAACGGATTTATCGGAAGTATTTTAAAAAGCCGTACAGAATATCTAATTAAAGCTTTTTTGTATAAATTTATGCTAAAATATCATCTTCTGATTCACTGTTAAAATGGATTAATATTAAAATAGCGGCGCCTAATTGCAAGAAAGGACTTCTACGTTTGCATGGAAATAACGGCATCGAGAAATTTATCAAAAATAACGAGAGGGCTTTAAATTTTTTTTTTTTTAATACGTATTCTTATCAATAAATAAATATTTCTACTATTTTTTACTCTGGCCAGATTGCTACATTAAATATACATTTTCTGATCAAGTGAAAGGAGTCTAGACCTTTGATTACGCTACCGCATCGGAACTCGTTATTTCAGTTAAAAAGAAAAAATAACTAAGATTTTAAGGAATAAATGAGTTTATTAATTAGGATGGAATCAATAATTTAAAAAGAAAAATGATTCATCGACGCAGAAACGAAAATTTAATTACATTCGAAATCATTCGTTCTGATTATTTGTTTTGGCAAAATTGCCTCGTTCTAAGAAGGCGGCAGGTGCTGCCGAGGACTTTATATTTAAGTTTAATCTTTCGCCTAAGGCTTCTGTGTTTATTGTTGAACTGCTTGCTATTGACAAGGCCTGCGATTTTATTCTAAATGCTGCATACGGTAGAGGAAAATCGGTAATATGCTCAGACAGTCTAAACAGCCTTTTGGTCCTTAGGAACAGTCACTTTAAGTACTAGAGTCACCCACTAATATTCGAAATCAAATTAAAACTCACCAACATTCGAGATAATGGGGGTACAGTAAAGTTTTGTTGGATCCTTGGTCACTGTGGGATCATATTGAACGAAATGGTGGATCAGGCAGCTAAGGACGCTACCTTGGACTGGATGATATATTCTTACATTTCATCAACGGATCTTTCGGAGAAGGTAAAAAAAGATAACTTAATTGAATTCCCAAATGCTATCAAGAGTGCGCCTAGTTTAGGCTGATCTTGCGAATTAGTCCAGTCGACTCTTCCAGTTAAACCCCGGTAGTATTACAATGTCTTTACTATTGCGGACAGTTTGGTGCGAAGGTTTATGACTACTATCTGTAGACTTCGTATGGGGCATATACGACTAAATTTTGGAGTTGGAACCCCTCTACATTCCAACTGTAATGAATACATTAGCATAGTTTATCGCGAGGAAATTACTTGCCTGTTGTTTAATAGTCAAGCGTTAACTGGAGACAGAGTCTTCCTTTTGGAGGATTTAAAGTCCTGAGGTTTGTTTCCTCCTTACTGTGTATTTTTCCCTTACTCGCTTCATTGATAATAACGTTTATGGAATCATTATTTGAAGTATCCATGAACTTGTATCGGTGCATTTAGATGTAATAGTGAAAGGGAATTTGGGATTGTAAAATAAATAATTTATAATAATAATAATCATTTAAAAAAGAAAAAAGAGGAAAGAGAAGAAAAGGAAAGTAAACAAATAATGTAAATAAAATAAAGTATTACTAGATCCTAGCTACGAAATAACACGGTGCTGCTACATTTTTCTTTGTTTACTTCCCAATGTTTTACTGTTCAGTCGTGATCGAGTGCTTGTGACACGTCGGTCACGATATGTCCAGTTTATAGTGTTCTACTTATCTTAGTTCGGCATCCGTGTGATCCACGATGGTCATGGTTGGTGCAAAGGTCTGCTATAAAAAGCAAATTTCTCAATTTATTTTTGTGTTTTGATAATAACACGACGGATTCTTAAATAACAGTATAATAATAATAATAATGAAAAAAGAAAATGGTAGAGTGAAAAAGCTGAAATTAACGCAAGAGAAAAGAGATTGATTAATATAAATAAAAGGATCGATTGAGAACCAAATGGTTTCGCGCCGGGCCAAGAAAAAAAGAAAGCCGAGTTATTTATTTATTTATATATAAATATAGATAGATGAGTAAAAATTTGCAATAATGTACCCAGAGAATCGATGGATTTTAATCATAATGACAAAACATTGAGAGATGCTTACCTGAGCAAGATCTATACGTGTACAGAAAATATAGGAACATCGGTATTTCGTTTTGAAAGGTTATTTTAAATAAAATAGTATTGCTATCTTTTTAATCGATGTTACAAACATGATTTAAGATTCATAGTAGAGGACTGGGTACCCGCCATTGCATATTTGGTTTTACGCGTTAAAAATCATAAAAACGAAATCTTTAAAAAAAAAAAAACAACATAATATTTGTTTCCGTAAAAAGTCGCCGATAAATTTTTACCTCGAATATTTTAAAAATTTGATGTTTTTTTTTTTTTTTTTTTTGGTTTGCTAATTAAAAAACGGTAAATGCAAAATTTTAATGCAACTGTAATAAAAAAGGACTACCAAAATTTACCGCCAGGATTACACTTTTGTTCAATAAGGCACATAAAATTCATACGAAATACCTTTTTTATAAAATAACAATTATCAGACGCTGCGACGCGTTTCGAAGCCGATAACTTCATAATCATGAAAAATGTTTAACATTCCGCGATTATGGAGCTATTGGTTTCGAAACGAGTCGCAGTATGTAATAATCAAATGTTATTTGATAAAAAAAGGTGCATTTCATGTAAATTTTATTAATCGATAAAAATAATGTACATTTTAAATTTTGTTTAATAAAGCATAATGAAAAATTGTTCCAGTAGAGAGTTTTCCTCGATAGTTTTCCAAAATTCTTCTTTTAACTCGCGCGCAATATTATTGGAGCCGCAGTTTTGATCGGCATGGTAACATTAAAAAAAAAAACAAACAAAAAAACTAACAAAATAAAAACGATTTAATGACTAATACGATTAGCGAGAGCACTCCATTTTTATCCACGACGATGATGACGATGTTACGTCATTACTGTCCGGTCCTAGAATGCAGTAAGCGGAATTACCCGATGTCAGGTACTTCTCCGACGCATTTAGGATACATTCGCGCGTAACATTGAGCAGATTAGTTCTGTACGTAGAAAAATTTTCGTCCGATATACCGTACAAGAAAGAACGTAAACCTCGCGCGCAGGGCGGTATCGGCATGTCGACACTCTGAAAGGTTCCCAATTTTGCTTCATCGATATCCTTGTCGGTGAACTGATTTTTTCGAATCCATTCCGCGGCTCCGTCAAAAATTTCTAAAGTACCGACGGAATTCGGATCGCGGTACGAATACAGTTGTATCACTCCGTCCGGTGTTACTTTAGCGCCGGCACCGTACGCTCCAAATTTCTCCCGCACCAACGGCAGAAGATACTTATTTTGCAGCAAACGGCAGAGTATCTTTAGGCGAGCGAAATCGCCGTTATTGTACGCCACTGCCGGTAAACTTTTAGCAGTATAATTAACGGCAAACGGAAATACGTAGTGCTTTCGCAGGGAACCGTTCTGATTTACTTCGACAGATTTGTCGAGCCCGTTCGTTGAAACGGGGTTTTCATGACGACTGGGCACGTTTTCAATCATGCGAAACAGCGAAGAGGACGCAGCCGATTCGCTCTCGAACGAAGTATTAATCGAACAACGTAAACTCGCTTTTTGTAGCACTTGAACGCGCATTTCTTCCATCTGCGCCAGGATCGCGCTCAAGTCTTTCATTTGAGCGATTTCCTTCATTTTAAATACGTACGCTAGTCCGGAAAATGTTTCTTTCCTACGAGCGACGGAGTTTAACATGGCCGACGCACAAGACATTGCGTAAATATGACCGCTGTCAGCGATGCCAGTTAAGAGGTCACAGGATAGTTCTCTGACTAGGGTAGAGAAACGATTTACATCGTCGAGGCGGGTTTCGTTGAAAATTTCAAACCACAAATCGAACATGCCGTCGATATTTCGATCCAGACAGTGCGAACAGAAATGAACTCCCTCTTCGAACGATCGATAATCGTCTACATGCTCGGCCACGTGCGCAGAAACGTACAGTCCGCCGGTTTTCAAGTGGACTAACTGGTCGAACGTACGGTAGTCGTTACGCTGCGTTCCCATTTCGCTAACGATATCGCAGAATAACGGCAAAAGACTCTTCGACTCTTCCGACATGCCGGACGTATCGATTACAGCATTAAAATAGGATACTCCGTTCGTCGGTAAGACGTACCGTTGAACCGGCACATTATTGTGCGACACTAGATCGAAGAATTCGTTTTCAACGGACCGGACGATATTCGACAGTTTCAGCGTTGGCAAGCATTCGATGTTTTCCGTCTTCTCTTGTTCCGCTCGCAACTGCAGTCCGTTTTCGTATATTCGTCTTTTCTCGTCCGGCGACAGGCCGGATAATTTCTGATTTATCAACTCGGCCTCCTTCGTTTTAACGGTCGTTTCGTAGTTCTCATCCGGCGACATGGTCAGCGTCAACCGATGCTGATTGTCGCAGAAATATCGTTGCATGCGTTCGCATAGATATCGCGACGAATCGGACCGACTGCGTAGCGAGTTCACGTTGTCGCTGATTTTCAACGATTCGATTACGTCGCCGTCGTGATTCCACAACGATGCAATCGCGTGCAACAAATTCAATCCGAAATTCGACTGCTGATGTCGTATATTTAGTTCGATGCCATGTAAAACGTTTTCGATGTTTTTCTCGTCGAATCCTTCGATCGCTGCACGATTAAGTGTGTCCGAAATAATCTGCTGTACGTGGTCGAATTCGCTCGACGCTATTCCTTGTAAGCCGACACTGAACGACGTATTTCGCGTATGCGAATCGAAACCGGTTCCCGGCGTGTAACCGGTACCGATACCGGATTCGATCAGACTTTTATAAAACGGCGAATTCGGCCCGTCCAGTAACAGTTTACTGATCACGCTGAGCACGAAATTATCTTCTAATCGACGAACATCCTCGCACGAAAAAGCCACCGCCAGCATCGATTGCTTCTCCGGGTCCGGGGCCAACGGATCGTTTCGACCGGATATATGCGCACGTCTCGGTTCAGGCCAGCTCGGCTCCAACGGAACGCGAGTTTTTTCCCGATAATCGTAATTTGCTTCGTATTGCCGTAAATAGACGTCGTTGATAAACTTCAAATGATCGTATAGGTCGAAATTACCGTACGAGTAGATTTTCGCGTTAGACGGGTGATAGTGTTGTTTGTGGAAATCGATTAAATCTTCGTGCCGCAGTTCCGGTATTAATAACGGGTCACCGCCGGAACAGAACCGGTACGTGTGACTCGGCAGTAAATTATTCAGTAAACTCTCCATAAAGATATTATCGTTTTCCGAATAGACTCCTTTCATTTCGTTGAAAACGACTCCTTTGAACACTATCTTCGACTGCGGATCGGAGACGTCCTCGTGCTCCAAACGCCATCCTTCTTGCCTGAAATCGTACTCTCGCAGCAGCGGGTTGAAAACCGCATCCAGATAAACGGACATCAAATTATAATAGTCGACTCTGTTTTGCGTCGAGAACGGGTACACCGTACAGTCCGGCGCGGTGCTCGCGTTAAGATACGTAGCTAAAGAACGATTTAACATTTTAAAAAACGGATCTCGAACCGGATATTTATGACTGCCGCACAACGTAATATGTTCTAGAATGTGCGGTAAACCGGTCGAATTGAACGGAGTCGTTCGAAATGCTATGCCGAAAACGTTATTCGCATCGTTCTTGTCCACGTGAATGTATTCCGCTCCGGTATTAATGTGACGCAACTGAACCAAATTACAATCAAAATCTTTTATACGTTCCACACGGTTCACTCGAAATCCTTCTACTTCGGTCTCTTCAACGAAACCGGAACAACCGGAACTGGTCGATTTTAATTTAACTTCTTGTCGATTAATAAACGTCGACATTTTATCGTTCCGAAGGTAAAACGATAAACGTTTTGCTAACCGCAAACGAACGAAATCGTTCCACATTTTTTTTTCTTTGTCCTTTTCTTTTCTTCACCGACTATTTCGCAATTTAGCTGTTTAGTAACAAAAATGTTATTTATGTACATTTACAAATAAATAACCATCATTAATAATATCATTTTGGCTATAAAGAGTAATACTTTCCAGACATCTGTGTCTGCTCATTCATCATAAATTCACATAAAAATCGAAAAAAAGTAATATTTATTTCCAAATCGGGTATACTTGTTTTATTTAATACCCCTCTTCGCCGCGGGAGATTTTAAGGGGTTTCTTTACTTTTGAACCAATCTTTTAACGTACTCAAAAGCATATTACGTTTTTCGAAAAAGTGTCCGATTAAGAATGTCAGTTTGCGCGATCTCAATCTCAATCTCAAGTGCCGTACGCTACATAGCGCGTTGGCGGTACATTTTAGCTGTACCGATATAGGTTGTGTACCAGGCAATTGTAATATGCAACGCAGGTGTACACACGCAAGACTACATTCGGAACTGATTGTAGCCGCTTGTTATCGCGCTACAAGTGCAGTCCGTCCGGTGTGGGTCTGCTGTGTACTGACCTAGCGCGCATATGATGTTGTACGTGGTGGTTTGCCATTGCCTTCCACGTGGAGGTTATTAGCGATTATTTATTTATTTAATTCTTGTAATAAGTTTGTCGTCGCTCGGGATCGAACCCGTGACCGCCATATCGAAAGTCAAGCGCTCTAGCAACTAGGCTATCGCGACGACGTTTGCGCGATACGAATTGTATATGTTCATTAACATTACTGAATAAATTTCGAGTTATGTGAAATTATATCGATAAGGAAGTTTTAATGTTATATGTATTTTTTCTTGCCTATACTTTTCGCATTTTAGTCTGATAATGTGTGTAAAAATGAAACAAAATAAGCAGCTAGAACAAACGATGAAATTACGGGTAAAACATTTTTTTTATGGAATTACAAAATTCAAACTATTCTTCATAAATACGTACAAAAGTCTAACTGGCAAAAACAACATATGAATAGCTGAAAATATTAGAAACTACAAAAACATAAGCTTCCGCCAGATACTGCTAATTTTAATCAAGAAAACACATCAGTTATATTAAACACAAAATAATATAGGTTAAAAAAAAAAAAAATCGATAAAAAAATAAACTTCAAAACGAAAACTAACAAAAAGTGCAAAAAGGAGTTCTGAAAATACCTAACGCTAAGTTTAGAATGGTCTGTCACTAACAAAATATAAAAAAAATGCTACCAATTAGTATCATCACCTTCATAACACACACTATAAGTTAGACACTTTGCTGAAATGAACGTAAGAAATAAAAAAAATAAAATAAATAAATCAATAAATTCAAGAGTTGAAAAAGTTCTTACGGCCAATAACGAATTGCGGTAGATAATTTTTGATTAATTCTTCATTTATTATTCTGCTTTCTATATTTGATATAGAATTTAAACACATTCAATGCTCTACTTGATTGTATACTGTTACCCTATTCATCGACGTAGTATGTTATTTCGTCTGATTTTATTGTCTCAAAATTATTTCTACACATTTTTTTTTTCCCCTTTAAATTCACTTAATTTTTCCGTTTGGAGTTTTCAGCATCATTAATAAATCGAAATTGCTTTTTACGCCAGCTGTGGTGTGTTGCATAATTTAAGCTTGTAATAATTCCGTATTATATAAACCTCGTATTAAATTTAAAAAACACTACATCCGATGAGACAGAATTTATTAAAATTATCGAAACGCCTATCTGAGCATTAAATAGTAGGTGAAATAAAACAGTACATTAATTATTGTTTGTTAAAAAAAGCGCCAAATTTGTTTTAACAGTAGCGTTTCGAAATGCGAATTCTGTACAATTTTGTGTATGTGATTTGTATTTCTACTTTGAATACTGAAAAAAAGTATTCCCGGTAATTTTTCATTTTCTAGTGTTTCATCGCAGAGATTAAAGAGTGTTCGTTAAATTAAGCTACAGCACTAGTTTAGTATTTCGTTTATAAACAAAATACACCGGGAATTAAATGTTTCGTTTTTCTCTTGTTGTTAATATTCGGTACAAATTAACAGAACGGGCGTGGTTCCTTTTTATAGTAGAAAATTTAAGTTAATTTATTATCGCACGTAGTTCATTAAAATACGATGACAAGATAATTTAACTTCAATGTAACACGAAAGAATGATAAGCTCATAAACACTAAAATTGCGATAACTATCTACTGAAAACGAAAAAAATTGAATACATAAGAAAATATCAAATTAATATTTATTTTAATATGCCGTATACATTTTTACAACGGCCAGACCGATCACGCGCTAGTTTCTTGGAACAATTTTATTAAACTAAAATCCTACTATACAATACCTAAAAAAACACCATAATCTTCCGATATAATTTATATGAAAGTTCATTACAGAATAATTCAAAAAAGCATATAAATAAAAGCAATAAGAAATAAGCTATTGACAATCCCAAAAGACGCGCCAAACTTTAAAACGAATAACATAATCGTACCATTTAACGAGCATTACTACCGTTTTACTTTGCAAAGTAATAAATGTGAAATAATATTTTGAATCCAACAGACTATTTCTAAATGGAAATACATCATTCGGTATAATCGGATTAATTTAATTATTTAACGAACACGTAAGAAAGTATAATTTGCAGCTTGCTAAATGAACTAGGTTGGAACAACAAATGATCTACGTCTGCTTTGTAAACTTTTAACAAAGATATTGATGTTAATGTCCACACTTCAAGACCAAATACGATGCTGAAGTGTAAACTGCTGAAATAAAAATTCTAAAATGTAAATATAACGAGCGAAATTCAAAAACAAAATACCGATATATTATTTGAAATTAAAGTAAAATCTTTTCGATATTTCAAAAATTTAGTATTTATATACGATTAGAGGTAATGGCCCTTCGGACAAATTTACCAATTTCATAAACTAATTATATACTGAAAAAGATAACACTTACACGCTAGAAGAAAAAAACATCCGCAATAACAAATGAAAATTCCAAACTTAAATGTAAGTAAGCAGTAAAAACACAAACATAAATTGCCGGCTTACATCATACGATACAAAATAAAATACATCATTTCGCTTCGAAAACCTCTAAACTCCTACACTGTATTTATCGCTAAATCGAAAGATACGTTCCAACGCTTAACCGAATGTAACCCGATTCTGAGTATAAGTTTACAGCATTGGTAATCGAACGGGAAGATTTCAACTGTACCATTATTACAGCGCCAATTAAAACTATTGTTTAACAGAGAAATTTAATTTTTTTTTTTATTTGTTCATTATATTGAAAAATAATTTGTTTTTCGATTTAACTCCTCAAAATATTTTAAGCCTAAAAATACAGTTCTTCGCACATGAAAATACTAAAAAAATGTGAGTGAAATAATTACAAATTGACGTTGAAAATTTTGTATATTGTTGTTTTGCTTAAATAAAAGTTGTGAAAAATGGAAAATTTCTTTACATCTGCTGTAGTCAAATTGTGTTCGATTACCAATGTTGTAAACTTATACTCAAAATCGGGTTACATTCGGTTAAGCCATTCCCAACAGTAAGAAGTTACAATGCTGCAGTTTGAAATTTTCAAACGCACATTCGCGAATATATGTGAAATGTTATAGCGTGTAATTTTTTATGTGACAGAAATTGAGTATTTTTAAAAATATGCTAAATATTGTTATACATAAATAAATAAAACATGAAATAAGAATATATTTTAACTTTATTCATGTTTTATGTAGCAGGTTTATTTTTAATTTTGGGAATCACAATATTATATAAAGTACATTTTTTTGTTATATAATTTTAATTTTACATTTTATTCATTTATTTGTAACAATACTTGACAAATTATCCAAAAGGATGTTTTATGTTACAACGAGCACTGAAATTTACCACTATATTACATTCGCTAGTTTACAAATTTTGTTTAAAATGCAACGTTGTACACTCCTGCTGGTGGAATGTGATAATTTTTCGTTCACATGTATCTCCCCCCTAGTATTGTAGTATCAATAATCATAATAAACACATTCAATTTATAATAAAAACAAATAACGGTAATCGCATTCATATATACCCCTTTAAATAGATTTTATTTGATTCAATTAAAGCAATGTTTTGTAATTAATGTTTTCTATCGCTGTTACAAATATGTAATTAAGAATAAATAAATACCATGTTCATAAAATAATGTCTACTGTATGGGTTTAGCTAAAATTTTTTCCTGGGGGGGGGCGCTGACCAGTTGAATATATATATGTACATGGGTGTCGCCAGGGGAGCGTTCCCCCCCGGAGCTTTGGAACTTTTTAATCAACTGGCCACGATGAGTATTCATAGACGCGTAATCACGGACAATTTGGAACACTTTTATAATAAAGTTATAGAACAATTTTCCAGAAACCCACGAAAATTATGTTTCAATTAAGATTTTATTTTCGTTTAATAAAATATTAATCCTATAACTCATATCCTCTTTCTATCATCTTGATCGGCTGGCGACGCCCTTGTATATGTATACGTGTGTGCGCACATATAATCGTATTATATTAAAAAGTTGCTCTAATATGAATAACCTAAATAAATACATAACCGAAATAATTAATAGCTTATATAAAAAAGGGCTTTATTTACATATCACTTAATTTTTAAATACTATGCAAATCCGTACTAAAGAATCAAAATACTTCAAAATAAGATACAGTTTATTATAGTATACTTTACTGATTTATATCTTTCTTATATAAGTTTCAATTGTCTATGTTATTCACTGAACCGATTAAAGTCTGCCTCAGAAGTTATTGTGTTTTTGACCGTTTCATTCTCTATATGCAGGAAAGACGTATGTGAAAATCTATTTTGGAGCATGTCGTCGGATGGCCTACATGCGCATAAGAAATTATTGTGATAATCACGGTATCAACTTCGAAGTACATTGTACTTTTACACTTTTCAAATTTTTCTCCGTATGACATTTAGACGATTCTTCTCGAGGGGGCAGCGAGTTTTCTAGGGTGGGCACTGTCCACCCTTGCCCCCCTCTAGCTACGCTCATGGTCTACTGTTCAAAAGATTTACAGGGCACTTTTTGGATCGTCGACGTCACAAAATTATTACGTTATTTTGGCGTTAGTTTAACTTTACAATTTCTGTATTTTATTTCATTTTTAGTTACTATATTTTTTCCGTTTTGTACTGGTAAAAAACAAGATATAATTCAATAATGAAAAACTTTTTTTTTCCATTTTCCTCTGATTATTATTTGTAACAATGGCAGAGAAAATATAGAATAAATTGGTAATTCTAATGATACATTAAAAAGTATTTGCGAAAAGATTACGAGCCGCAAAAAGAAAATGAAGTAACTTGTTGAATTTAAGTGCCAAAATTAAAAATTACTAGAAAAAAATGAGCGTTAGATGAAAGAACTTCTGCAAGAGCGAATAACAAAAACAAACACATATTTGTTATTTCACGTTACTACTGCCTAGAGTTGTCTATGAACAATCTGCTGCGTATCAATGACAGAAAAAGGTTGCACACGCACATTCAATTTGGAAGCGCCAGGTTGTGTAACGTTCACGATCACATTATTTGTGCGAATTTTGATTCGTGCGATTCTAGAGTAACGTGTATCGAGAGTGAAGAAAAAATGCGCGCGCATGTTCAGTCTGGAAGCGCTGAGTCAAATCGTTTTCCGGTCACGTACACCGATCAACAGCGCAATTTTTATGCATGTCAGCGTGTGTGAGTACGAGCATACATAGGGTAGTGCGGTATTTGCAGTACATTTTCTTTGGATCGTTTTTTATATACCGTCGTTTACTAACAGCGAAACTGGAAGTGATGATTGGTAGCGCTTTTTAACCCGTAATATTATTCCAGTAGAAGCTATATCGGCTCGTTTATCTTATTTCAGCCGCAACTACTAATGTTTCAGTCTGTTAAAATGCACTTCCAAAATTGGGACTACGTGCAATTGTATTATTGAAAAAATTCCACTGATTAGTTTTAGTTCATTCAGTTTTCAAGAAAAAGTTAATATTATTCAAAATGATAAACCAACGTCTAGTTCAGAAAATTTGATTTCAAAATCAAAAGACATGTAAAATATTCTCTTCCATAATTTATCAAACTTCTCTATGTATGTAAAATATTTAACTACCACTTTCAAACATATTTACGAGCAAGAATGCCCCATGGTTACGCGGTTGTGAGAAGATAAAAAAATGTTTGGAATATGGCTTTGACTTAATTCAGTTTTTGGGAAAGACAGAAAGCTATGATGGAAAAGGATATTTTTAAAAATTATCGATGTTATGCAAACAAATATGTCTAATAATAGAGGTTTAATGATGTAACAAAATTAAAATTTTTAAATCTCTTTAATGTAAACAATTTTTAAATTTTCAATAAAATTTTTTGGAGGAAAACTGTTTAAATTTAAAACTGAATTACGGAAACTTTTTCGATTTTGCAAGTTTAAAAAGTGTACTATCAAGATTTTAACAAATACGAAGACACACTGCGGTGCATCTTACACTTGATCGCTTCAGATCTAACAGATGTTTTTCCAAAAGTGTATACAAGATTTCTCATTTAATAACCACAATTCCGGCAACCACTTCGACTGTAGAAAGATCGTTCTCAACCGCGAATCGAATAAAAACGTATTTAAGAAATACACAAGGTCGGGAGTGACTATCTCCATTTGCTTTTTTTAGTATTGAAAAAGAATTATTATCGACACATTACGAAACGACCATCTTTTCGTGATGATGTAATAGACACTTTCGCAAACAAGAACTAGACAACTGAATTAATCAACAAAGAAAATGAGACATTTCCTTCTTCTTAATTAATTTTTATGTCTGTTCGGTATTTAAGCGAATTTTACACACGTTTATTATTTTTATGTAAAGAAAATATTTGATTGTGGCGCTTCCTCTGTTTTGAAATTCACGCTACGCCACTGTTTGTAAACTTCATAGGAGAGAAAACTAGGACCATTAAATAGAAAATCAAACGATTAGTTCTAATCGAAAGGAAATAATAAAAATGAAACAAGTGAAATTCTGTATGAAATTACGAGTATATTCTTTACATCACATTACCGAATATTAATTTAGCATATTTTAAATAAAACTCTTACTACGGCATATGTTATGAACTTTACTTTTAAAATTATTCGGAACATTTGAATTCATCAGACAATTATGTTTTCAAGTAGATTATTAATTTCTTACGTTTTATAACCAACGTGAAATAATTATTTACTGTTTAATTTAATATTATACTTATTACTATTTTATTAATAACTGCCGAAGTAAAACTAAACTGGATAATTTATCATCACGAATTATGTAGTTAAATAACTACAAACTTATAATATTATAATCAAAACTTACATTCAACACAATAACAATACGTTATTAATCACAAAATTAGTCGTAAATATATTTATTTTAACTACATATATAAACGACAATGTGTACTCAAATAGTTTATGTCCTTTCTACTATTATTACAAACAATAACCGAAGTATATAAAACACAAAAATTGTGAAATAAGTGTACATTACTTGAGTTAGTCAGTGGTCACATTATAACGGTAAAATATTTAATTTGCAATTTTTCTGTTTCTACTGATATTCTATTTGCCTTCACCTCAATTTGTTGGGTTTGTTATTATACACAGCGGAAGAGCATTCGAGTTAACTCTTATACAGTTCTGGTAATTAGGAAATCGGGTTAATTTGGACCGGGAATTTAAAAATTCCATTTGAGTGGTCGTCATGTAATTACAAGAATATTGGAGAAAAATTCGGAATTTGAGCGAATCATAAAATGGTTGAGAATACGAAATACAGATCACGTTATAATATTGATTTTATGACACTCATGTTAAAATATCGCGCGCAGTACACCATCAGATAATTATTTTTTATTTTTCAATTTTAATGTTTTTTCTATTTATACGATGTTTTAGTATTATCAACTAACACTTATTTTTCAAAAAAATTTTCTGTGACTTCTTTCAGTTTTCTGGAAAATGGTCATTCTGCCAATCTGGATAGAAAGGAAGAATTTCAATTGATAGTCTCTGCTTTTCAAAACTATGCCACGCCAGTCACGTCACTACAGATTTAGAATGTTTTGTTCTTTGCATCATCTTAATGATACAATCGTAGAGTATGGTTTGCATATTAATAAATGACAAAACATAACTGATGATAATTAGAAGGAATCAATATATTCAACCGACATTCGTACCTTGCCTCTATCGTAGAGAACAGTGACGGTTGCGCAATGAAAATTTAACATAGGAGCCCAAAACTTTGGACTGATTTCGCAATTAAAAAGAAATATTTCTATACGGCTCTGAAACTGGGACCACCTGGATCTTTCGTAAATCCGAAAAACGGAGAATCGATGCCAGAGGTGCACGGATTCCACTGACTGCCAAGAAAACATATTCTTTAATCATGAATGAGGACGGGACTGAAAGGAGACTGTCGTTCGTAATTACCTTCTATTTACGTATTCCATGTTATTTTGGACATATTATTTGTGCAAAAGGCATGAAGGTACTTTATGTTGAAGAAAAAATGTCTGGAAAAAGAGGAAGGGGACATACGTCAAATCGTTGGTCAGATCTTATCCTCCAGTCCGGTAGGGACCGCGTCTTCTCAGTATAAAAGGCAGATGGCGCAACATAACACATTGTGATAAACGATTCATAATCACAATAACCTTTTGGAGATTTAACGGAACTTAATTATCAGTAATATTCCTTGCATGCAAAATGAGAATGTATTCCTGAGATAATAAATAAAATTGCGCAGGCTACGGGTACTGTACTTGGCCCATATGATATTAGCTTACCGAAATAAAATTTCACGAATATATGTAGTTGTCAAATTTACACGAAGAATAATTAAAAACGATTTATTGCGAAAGTTTAAAATTAAAAAACTAACCTTAAGAGATATCGCATTTGCGAATTCATCTCGGGTGTTAAACAGCCGTTTTTATATAAACGAACTTTTAACAATATTAAATTCGAATTTATTGTGGCCTGCCAGAGCGTTGCGCGACAAGGTTACAAGTTTATTTGAGTCCACGACACAAAAATATTTGTAAGAAGAACGGAACAATTAAACGTATCACTTCCCAAGAGCAATTGCAGTCATTAGAGAAAACAGTTCGTGACTAGTTAATGTTATCAAAGTAATTATTTATTGTATGGTGGAGAAAGTATATATGTTCATTTATTTCTCACTAGGTTATATCTGTTTAATTAAATACAATGTGCAGTTGTTATCTATAATAATTTTATTATTAGATATTTCCGTTCGTGTGTTCTTGCTGATACGTTGCTTATTACTTTATATTATACATGCATTTTTTTTTTATGTAACTTGTTCTATATTTCGTGTACGCGATATATTTACCTAATTAAAATTTTCAATATCCATTAGAAGTTTATTTTATATTTTTTTACGATTTCTGTTGCAATTTGTTCTCTATATGCGTATAAATTTATCACTTATCTCCTATAATGCATACGCAGTTGCTATATTTTTTAATATACGATACTACATTCACTTTTTTCTGTCATTAATTACGTTGCATATAAAATTTTTTCTTGCCACTACTTCAATGGTGATAATTTTGCTTCTCTAGTTGTAATTAGTTTCTTAATTTTATTTGATTATTTTTATGGGCTGTAATGAAATGAAATTTAATCTTATAAGACCGATAGTTTCAGCTTGTTTCCATTTTTCCTTCTCACCCATGAACTATTGTTTTTTTTTTTTTAATTCTTTATTCTCCTTCATTTTATTTTGTCGCCTCTACCAGGAATGAATTCAGGAATCTGTTTCTCGGAGGGGGGCAATTTATGTTCGGAGAGGGTGGGGGATATACCCGGAATAAAAACATTTTTTTCTAATATTACAGAATCTTTCATTTTTTCTTTTAGTTTTGTACTATCACAAATTATTTGCTATTATGCTATACATAATTGCGTACTAAAAAAAAAAAATATATATAGGTGTATATGGTATTTCTAAAACAGAAAGTCATTTATTTTTTACTCATTCATGTCACTTTATGATTTCGCTAATACGTACATATAGAAATATAAATGAATAATAATTCGGTACTAAAGAAAATAAAGTATTAGAAAAACAAGGTACTTAGAAATACGAGGCACGTTCCAAAAGTAAAGTTCCCACCCGTGTAGAATCGGTTAGAATAAACTTGCGGGAATGGGTGAGTTCTCATTTTGTAGCTACAACATTCAAGTTTAAACAAGTCTAAACCGCAATACTGTATGTTTTTTCGTTTTCGAGTTACGTGAATTAATCGTGAGTGAAATTCTGAAGGTTGCCGTCGATTACGTGGTGCGCTCAGTTATTCGTTTTTTAAACCATAAAAAAATTGCACCAATTGAAATTCATCGATAAATAGTGGAAGTTTATGGTCCCCTGTGATGAGTTTTCAACATGTTCCTAAATGGCTCCGTGAATTCCGAGAAGGTAGAACAACGCGATAGCCTAGTCGCTAGAGCGTTTGACTTACGTTACGGAGGTCACGGGTTTGATCCCGGGCGACGACAAAACTTATTACAAAGAATTAAATTAAAATACTCGCTAGTAATCACGTGGAAGGCAATGGAAAACCACCATGTATAACATCATATGCGGGCTAGGTCAGTACACAGCAGACACACACGGGACTGCACTTGTAGAGCGATAACAAGCAGCTACTGTCAGTTTCGAATGTGGTCTTGCGTGTGTACACCTGCGTTGCATATGATAATTGCCTGGTACACAACCTATATCGGTACAGCTAAAAATGTACAAATAGGTTATGCCAACGCGCTATGTAGCGTACGGCATCTTAAAAAAGAAGAACGAATGTAAAGGACGAGCAACGGAGCGACAGACCATCCGTAATCTTAGATGAACTGGTGAGAAAAATTGAAGAAATTCTGCGATCCGATCGCCGCCAAACCATTTCCGATTTTCTTGACCAGTTTCCGAGTGTGACACGAGGTACCATGCATTTCGTCATACATGAAAGATTAACGGAGGAGCATAAAGCACAATGAATGCGCAGTTCTCTCGAAATTTTGCAACGTTTTCACGAAGAAGGCAACGAATTTCTCGACAAAATCGTCACAGGTGATGCAACCACTGGTTATTTCACGGAACACTAGAAGCGAACAAAACGAGTATGCAATGGAAATACACCAGTTCGCCCGTGTTGCGAAGGCAAAACAAACACTGACTCAGAAAAAGCTTATGGCGTCGGTCTTCTGGGATTCCGAAGGCGTTATTTTGGTTGAATTCATGGAACCCGGAACCACTGTCATTGGAAAAAGGTATCGTTAGACATTAACCAACCTTCGTCGGGCAATCCAAAACAAAAGTCGTGGAAAATTGACCCGAGGCATCGTTATTCCATAACAACGCTCGCCCTCCCACTACTCGAGAAACTTGTGACCTCATCGCTCAGTTTGGCTGGAATACCTTACCTCAACCAGCCTACAGTCCGGACCTAGCACCTAGCGATTACCATTTGTTTCCAAAGCGCAAAAGAGACATCGCAGGAAAAAAATTCGAGACCGACGAAGAGTTGAAAAATTTCGTTCTTATCTGATTACAAAATTTGGCGGCAAGTTTTTACGAGTAAGATATTCTATAATTTAATTTCTCGACTTGACAAATACTTAAATTTAAAAGGTGAATATGTGGAAAAGTATATAAAAGTATACTGAATTCAATGCCGATGTCCGTTTTTTTTTTCTAACTTTATTAGTTTCGAAAATAAAAAATAGGGAACCTTATTTTTTGAACGTATCTCGTACGTTGATCACAGATCATGAAGATTTCCATTATAAAATAAAAATGTATGTGATTTATGTTTTACTCCCAAGAATTGTAACATTGTGAACAAAGGCCAAATTTTCTTCACTCGCAACGTTCACAATTTTTCTCGCAAATTTGTTTTTAAATACTTTAAACATATAATTAATATCGACAAACTTTATTTAATTTTGAACGCGGAATAACCGGCTCTTCTACACTAAGAAGTTTATTACCTCTTCATTTCATATTCACAGGGAAGTCAGCAGTAGTATTCCGTCTCATAATTTGGGGTTCTTAAATTCCGGTGCCAGAGCCCTAAAATAAATTTTTGCCTACAGGTTAGCTTTACATTATAGTTTGTTCGACATATTAGCGCAGCATTTATGGTTTTAGTATTACGAGATACATCATATTTTACTCATGTCTAGTAAATAACATCAACACCAATTTCCATTTAAACATAAAAAATGAAAATTTCTAGATTTCCTCCTTTCAGTACTAATTGCGCCACTGTAATGCGTGGTTGATAATTTTTTCTTTTTTGTTTACGAACAGTAAGACACGAGAGTTATATTTTCGTGAAATCCGAACAGACAATCAGAGAACTTCCTAGGAATTTCAAGTTTGTTCCATTCGATTGTTTCTGTATAAATTACCTTCTTGTGATTTGATTATTTTTAAAGGAGACAGCCAATGTTTAAAACCAATCATCTTTCATTATATTACAATTAGTGCTTTCAATCAATTGTGGTCCATCCACAAAACCACATTTTTTTAATTTGAAATTTTATACAGTTCATCAGCTGCACGCCGGTATACATTTCTAAATAAATATAGTTCGTGCGCAAATGATCATAAAAATTTTTAATACTACACTCTGTGGGATTGGATAGAATATGAAAATTCGGATAGTTTTCACGGAACTTTAATAATTGTATGTCAATAGTACAACATTTTCTATAAGTATAGAAACATTGAAGTTTTGAATAAACAATTTAAAGTCTTCTTCAACTGTTACTAATTGCTTTTGGTCTTTCAGTAATTAAATCGAAATAACTTTTTAAAATATTCGGTTTTCATTGTTCCCGCTACTGTTTTGGTTATTGTGTAAATAATTTAGACGTTCGCTTAAAACAGCACAATTTTATAATAAATAATTTTCGGAAACAACTGTGTTTTTAAAAGATATTTATTCGCTTAACGTTTCGACCAGCTTACACTGGCCATCATCAGAAGCAAACTGAAGAACGGAGCGAAAATTGCGATCGGCAATAACATTAAAATAAGAATCAAAAATCATGAAAAACCCAAATCAAAACAGATAACCTACCTCTAAACAGGAAAAAACAACAAAACGCATAACAATAGATAGATAAAAAAAATATATAAAAATATATGAGAAAAAAGGTAAAAAAATATAAAAGGAACACACACAAAAAAAAAAAAAAAAAAAAAAACACATCGGGTCACAGTTGGGGCAAGGGAGAAATAAAAACAGATAACAACTTATAAAAATAAAAATAAATACAGAAGCGTACACAAAGAGCGGCAAAAAATCGAAAAAGAAGCGCGAACAGAGAACGCCACAAAAAATAAAAAATAAAAACATACAAAAACGAAAATCCCACAAGGGAAACGCAAAGAACAACCAACCGAACAAAACAAAAATATAAAATATTACAACAAAAATAAATGGCTAAATTTCAACAGAGAAGAAAGTCTACGTGTTCCCAGGTAGGTTTCATTTTTCTTTTCTATCTCTGGATTATTTGGTTTTAATTTTGAGTGCCTCTTTAGGTACCCTGACGTCCGCCACCGCATTTCACTTCTTTTTGGTTTTTTGTTCCCACATCCCGTCGGTCCGAGTGGTTTCTTCTTTCGGTTGGATTTGCCTTGCTTTACTTCGTTTGGTTTGGCTTCCCTTGGTCTGGTGCCCGGGGCCTTGCCCTCCGGCGTATCCTCCGGATAGGTTTCGAGTGGGTCCTCCGGTGAGGTTTGCTGTCAACTTTTAGGCGGGGTTCCTGTCATTTTCACTCGTCGGGCTAGGTGTACAGTCATTTTCAGATGAGGATTCCAACTAATTTTCATGTAGTTTCCAGTCCATGTGCAGGTAATTCAACTGTTTTTTGTTGTAATATTTTATATTTTTGTTTTGTTCCGTTGGTTGTTCTTTGCGTTTCCCTTGTGGGATTTTTGTTCTTTTATTTTTTGTGGCGTTCTCTGTTAGCGCTTCTTTTTCGATTTTTTGCCGCTCTTTGTGTACGCTTCTGTATTTATTTTTATTTTTATAAGTTGTTATCTGTTTTTATTTCTCCCTAGCCCCAACTGTGACCCGATGTGTTTTTTTTTTGTGTGTGCTCCTTTTATATTTTTTTACCTTTTTTCTCATATGTTTTTATATATTTTTTTGAATCTATCTATTGTTATGCGTTTTGTTGTTTTTTCCTGTTCAGAGGTAGGTTTCCTGTTTTGATTTGGGTTTTTCATGATTTTTGATTCTTATTTTATTGTTATCGTCGATCGCAATTTTCGCTCCGTTCTTCAGTTTGCTTCTGATGATGGCCAGTGTAAGCTGGTCGAAACGATAAGCGAATAAATATGTTTTAAAAATATAGTTGTTTCCGAAAATGATTTATTGTGAGTAATTACTGTAAAAGCTTTAAATATTTAGCACAATTTTATTTTTTTCAGGCAAATTAGTTCCTCCAAAAAAGTGTTTTGTTGAAACTTCAATTAGCAATCCCAGTGAACAGATGTTATAACTTGAGGAAATAGTAATTTGATTTTCTTTTGCTTAAATTAGTCACATTAACCGAGTCGTGTAATAATTCATAATTGGCAATTAGAAAATAATGCAGATAATGATTAAAATTTAACTTTTTAATTTAAAAAAAAGAAAAAATTGAAAAACCTAAAGAAATAACAGCACGTGGATACTGCAAATAGCCATGTATTATGGAGTACGATGTGGTAACCTGAAATAACGAAAAAAGTAATTGAAGGCAAGAGAAAACAACAAACCGTAAGGCATATAAATGAAATAAACCAACTAAATCTCAATCTCAGACACTACATACTACAGAGACGTGTAGGAGAATATTTCGCAAAACCAAAAAATATAATCTCATAACAATACAATGAATTTAAATGAGCGTAGTTGATGAACCCCGATTATTTAACTTTTTTTAGACACTTGGAACAAAAAATACAAAAGTGACGTGTCAGCTGCATTAAATAATTTTATAATAATCACAAAATAACCTACACATAGCTTTTAATCCTTTTAAAAATTGTTAAATTATAATTTAATTCAAGAATTAAGCAAATTAAATCAGATTTGTATTTGTTACATTATAAACATGTGCACAAATCGTAGAAATAGTCGATAGAACTAGATTTTATACATTTACATAAAGCGCAACTATATGTAAGTACTAAAAATAAGTGTCAAGAGGAACGTAAAACATCATACGGAATTGGATCACGATTACCCGGTAAGATGTCTCCGAAAACAATCGTTCAATTTACGCGTTTTAAAATGCAGATATGTAATACCAACGTGACAAATGTCCATTTTCAACGAATTTTAACGAGCTGAAATTAAAATATATATATATATATAAAAAAAATTATCACAGATTGTGGTTTTATACTAAGTTATTCAGTTTTACACATTTTGTTAAACATACACGCGGCGCGCACATACACACACGCACAGGGTTCGTTCTAAATTACTTAAACAGGGATTTTATAGAAACATGAAAATGTAACGTAGAACTTGACGGTAAATTTGAATCCTACACACTAAAACTTCTTTATAATTTTTTTTAAAAACATCTTATATTTCGGCACCAGTAAAATTATATTTTACTTTCCAACACTTGTAATTAATTGGTAATTAATTAATTCATAATAATACATTTCTTTACATAAGCTTTGTTTATTTTATACTTTTAACAATTTTCCAACCGTCAAATATTATTTTCAAATTATAAACAAGTCGAAAGTGTACTTGATAAAAAGTAATACTGCCTGTTAGAATAAGAGGCTTTTTTTTTTTTTTTCAACACCCCCGCGTGGCTCCTAATTAATTGATTATTCGAATGATGTTTTGAGATGTTTTATTTTTTATTCATAGAGACGTGTTTAATTATTTTTTATTTTACAGATGGGTTAAAATAATTACTGAATCCTTATTGCATTATCACTAGCACTAATAAATAGCATGTTAATTGTAATGATTTTTCTCAACCAATTTGCTTATTATAGAAAATAGAATGTGTATAGCCTATTTATTATAAACTAAATTGCAAAAAATTAACGTTTAGACTCTGTACGTGTATATTATAATAACCACATACGTATGTGATGCCTTGATTTATACTGATTCATAATTTTTGCCCTAATATAAACTGCTTACCTCTCCGCATGTACATAAAAAAATGTTCAAAATAACTATTAATAAATGTGTAAGGTACGGCTAACGCGGTTTTTATTTGTTTACAAGGGAGTACGAATGCTTCTGGAATAACACCGAGTAATCAAGTGAAAGGGCGCAGTGGCATATTTCTTGCGCATGTGCATTTTGTTATGTGGTAGACAGCATTGTATTTTATTCAGGAGTGTTTCTAGTTTTCAGAAGAAATTTTGAACATAAAAACAACTAAGAAGGTTAATTTGTAGTTTCTTGTAAAACTCAAAAGAAAAAAAAAAGGAGATGCATGGCGATAATTTACATTGCTACGTGTGCGTCTTTACGAATAGTACAAGTAACTTTCTAAGATAGTGAAAAAACAGAACATGATTAAATACCAGACGACCAGTCACCACTTCATATAGACGAAATGTTGCGAGAACTAATCAAATTGTACAATCAGATCACCGCTTGAGCAAGTGAAATAGTAAATATTGGTGAAGAATCTATACAATAATTGAATGCTAATTAAAAATAACGGCCATTTTTTATTTGTTGAAGTGATCATCGTATGCACCGAAACTTGTATTTTTCAATGCAATATCGAAACAAAGTTCATTCAATGCACTGAAAAACATTCACGTCACCCAATTTCAAAAAAGTGAGAATTTTAACACCAAAATTCAAAACAATGTTTTTCAATATATATAACTCGGTCATTTTAGCCTCGCAAGGGGCTGTCCTTTGACTCCTCTTGCTTACATTTCTGTCTCTTTTTCTTCTATATTTTGTATAAAATAATCAAAATTTACAACGTAATTCTAAATCGATCCATATGAATATAATATAACATAATCATAAAAATCCTATAGAATATAACAAACGTTACATAAAATTGGAACATTTTTTCAGCCTAAGAATTACGTTGTAATTAATATATCGACAGTGTAATAATGATAGAACAGGTGCAAGATGATTAGATCGACAATTAACATTACTAATTAGCTGCGATAGCCGCGCTAATGGAATGTTAACGAAAAGAAGGCCGATTGTTGGTGCAGAAAATTTTGGATCTTACATCAAGAGACCCCTCCACTCTTAATGTGCCATCTGTTTAACGATTTCTGGCTGATAAGCGGATTGTTATGTTGGAATACCCGTCATATTAATTTGATTTAAGCATCTTGTGACGCCACCCCTGTTCTTTTTTGTTCCTAAGGAAATGGTGTAAAAGGAATTCGTGAATCCACAGGCATGATTACCGCAAAGATTCTGTAAAGCGATTCAGAAATGCTTCGAACAGTGAAACGAATCCAATTGTGACCGAAAAGAGAAAGATACACTAAAATGAAAAAATGACCCGAAAAATAATTTCAATAATAAACGTGTTTTGGTAACCAGCTTTGTTATTTAGTAGTTGCACGTCTTCGGTTTACAATGTAAATAAGTACCTTGTAAGATATATCCGGTTTTTAAATACGTCGGAACAAACGTACGATTCGGCTTTTTTAAGTATACTGGTACATCATCTGAGGAGTAGGAAACATAGCCGGAGGATACGGGTAGTAAGCAGGTATACCATAATTCGTTTGAACATTGGTCGAATGAACCATTGGTGACTGCGTTGGCGGCGGCGGCGGTGGTGGAGCCATAAATAACGACACAGAAGATACAGGTATGTTGGCGGCATTATTAGCATACGGAGGGGGCGGCGGTGGTATACTGAAATTCATACTGACCGGAGTCCTTTGGTTCTGATTAACAAAATTTGTTTTATCGGAAATAATATTATTTGTTGAACTGCTACCGATGGTGAGATTTGAATTAAATCCGCAAGCGTCACTGCCCACTGAAGATGTTTGGCTGACTGAGGGTACAGCTAAGGGAACGTTTACAGCGATACCAGCGCCGGTTACAGCGCTAGTAGTTTGTCGTGTAGCAATTTGAAGTGACGGTTTTGGTGAATAACTAGAGAATTTTGATGTCGATGACAACGAAGATGATGAACTGCAATGGTCGGATTTTACTATATTCGAATCGTGCTTCTTATAAGAAGATATCGGTGACCGACTACGACTACGAGACCGACGAGAAATAGAACCTTTGCTGTACAGATGACCGATATTGTTACGCGAAGCTATTCTCATTAGTTTCCACTTATTCTTTGCATTCTTCGATGCTAAAGCATCACCTATTAACAATTATGGTATAACAAAAAAGAAGAAAAAAATTAACTTCGAAAGAATTGAAGAAGAATAGTTTAATGTAAAACACGTTTTCAGTCTTTACGTTGTTCCACCATTTTTTCTTGTAAATATTCCTTTTAATACGTAAAATACACCAACTGTATAGTATTTATTCAACTGATTTGCAAACATACAAATTTTTTTAAGGATAAATTTTAAAATAAAGTTAAAAAAATGCGCCGCTAAATATTAACCGTGAATAAAATATATATAATCAAGTTACAATGTTCTTTATAAACTTAAATTAAGGTTCAACTACGACAAAAATACTGCCTTTTAAATTAAATTAATCGTTGGCCCGCAATAAAAAAGAACAGTCAACAACTCATAGTGTATTATATAGGGAACAGATGAATTATTTGTAAAAGTAATAAATCATGTTAATATTTTACAAAGTAAAAGGAACGTTAAGCTGTTTTCCAATTTAAACCAAAGAATGTTTATAAAATTTATTTTGAACAATAAGAAAATCAGCCGCTGAATTAATTTACGGAAACCGTACACGTTAATAAATGGAAAATGATTATGCGTATACGTGTAGGGGTACTTATGTGTAAACAAGTCGCTTAAAATTTTATTACATCATATCTCTACACGTTTACATATTTCAGATTTTTATATTACCACATTTTCGCCGATACACCGTTTGAGACGCCTGATCAAATATTATAAAAGAGCGTTTAATTAGATTGCTAGAATAATTAAAAGTAACTTTTTGTAATTGCCAAAAAATCCTTTCAAAATGTTCTGTGTATTCCATTAATTGTTTTTCATTACGAAAAATCGAAATTACTGTGATATTTCTATGCGGTTAATCAATGTAAACATAACGAGAGAAAATTGTTTCCATGAATATGTCATCGCATTTATGTTATTGTATTTTTAAAGACAAATTCGGTGAAGCTTTAAAATTAATTCTACAATTACCGTAATAAAATCATTTATTTTCATTATTTTCTTAATGGAATTTTTTTCCAAAAAAAAAAAAAAAAAAAAAAAACTATCAGCAGAAAAAAATCCGCGCGAAACACGAATCTCAGGAAAAAAGTTTTACCAATTTCGAATGCTTAACCTCTAGCGCAAAAATGCGCAATTTTATTTCGTATTACAAACTAGTTGTCCGAAAATTTTTCGTGGCTTTTAAAATCGATCCTCCCGATTTATGCAATGTTTTCGCAAATGTCCGTTTTATTTATCTATTTAATTTTCGTCTTTGATTTTTAAAGAATAAAACATACAATCTCGCGAACTAGATATTAGTTTTCATTTTCCCGAAAATTACCTTTAAAACGTTTGTATTAACAGAAACATACATCTAACAAGTGTTAACTCTTAAAAGCGATTATCTAAATATATATATATATATAACTGAAAGTAATCGACATGCGCAAGAGCATAACAAATTTCAACGTACCTATTTTTTTTTCATACTCATCGGCCATTTCCTTCAACTCTGGAAGTATTGACTGGTTTGCATCTTTTAATACATCTATCAATGCGCTGGCATGTCTAGCATTTTTCGACGTGAATAACGTGTACGCGGTTCCGCACTGTTGTGGAGTTCGACCTGTTCTTCCTATTCGGTGTATGTAATCTTCCGAATATTTCGGATAATCAAAATTGATAACAAATCTAACATTGTCAACATCTATACAATTAATAGTAATAAAAGGAGCGTTATTAGTTAATTAATACAGCATAAATGTATGTAAATGTATGCAAAATTATGTTTAAAGTATGCTTTTCTAATTTAGTAACAAATATTTTTAAAACTGAATTTGTAAGAAAAATAAAAATTCCTAAATCAAAAATGGAAAAGGGGGGGAAAAATTCCATATTTAAAAACAAAAATTTTTTCTTAATTTATTATAACAATTGTAATCAATAAACTTACACAAATTAGACAGCTGTCTAAAAATTAACACGTTACACAGTCTTTACCGTCAATCGGATTAACAATCCAAGTACAGGTGAAAATTCATAATTTTATTGCGTTTGCTAGAGGAACTATCAGAAACTAACGAATATTTCTGAACGATATATAATCTATTATAATTATTTTTTTGGAAACACTAAAAGAATATTATAAGTAATGCGTATTTATAAGCGCTTTAATGTACGTATTTTCCTTTTTCTGATTCATAAATAAGATTTAAATAAACAAATAAATAAATAAAAAAATAAATAAATCATTAATTCAACTCATTTTTCTAGTACTAATTTTTCATAAACTCGACAGAGTGCGAAACAACATAAAAACTAACAAGATTTAAGTAACCGTCCGCTAAAATAAACATGCTATACCTACCGTTGTCGCATTAATACTACTACCGTTTTAAATCGTGGTTTTACGCATTCCGAAAACATTTTTTCTCCTTATTTTAATCTCTATTTATTATTAAAAGGCTTCCATTTCAAAACATTTACTTCTTTAACCAACTATTTCTCTGTATGTATTAGTTGCACATTTTATTTTTTCTTTTTCAAAATGAGTATGCCATCATTTTTTTATAAAGTCCTAAATATTAAATAAATACACGAGCGAGAGAGAGAGAAGTTCAGACATCAAAGTGTGAACTAGTGAAAAAATTTCACCGCAATATAAAAATATTAGTTAATATAATACAAAACATAACATTAAATTAGTTCAGATCAGCTTAAAAAAAAATTCCAGAGAAATATAATCCTATTTCTTTAATAAATTACAAACTACGGTATTGGCGTCAACGGGATTGGAGTCAATATTGCTTCGACAGTATTAACCTTCGCATCATATCATTACTGCTTCGGTACGTGTAAACATACTAAGAATGCTATTCTGATTATTTGTCGTAAGCATCGATCAAACTGTACCTTAATAAATACAGTATGCGAGCTTTATTCCGAGTTCAGGAACATTTCAGTTTGCAAAATTTTATTTCCTATCAATTACGATCATCGGAATAGCATTCTTCGTATGTTCACAGGCACCAGAGTAGTATCAGATGATGCGAAAGTTGAGCATTTTTAATAAATGTTCTATTCTTTATTATACTCCTTTCATTTCTCAAATCATCAAAAACCTTATCATTCTGCTTTTTTCTTTTCCATTTTTACAGTTCTTTTTCTGTTTTACTTCCATACGTCTGCACGTTAGTTATTAGTTTATTGAACACACTTCTTCTGCCGCAGCCACCTTTAGTCTTACTTTTCCAATAAGCTTAACTTTTCTTATTAATTAATCCGAATTTAACGTACACGTACTTCTTTACTCCATTTATATCCATCAAACTTCGTCTTTTTAACTACTCTTTCCGCTGTCGTAATTTCCGTATTAATCACCAGTCTGCACTTTTTACACTATATTCTTCTTTACATCTTACCAACATTAAAGCTCCCTTAAATTTTCTGTGTTCTCCATAGGCATTACCATATTATCGGAAAATATTTTTATCCATCTTCTATCCATCCGTATCCCCTTACATGCAGTTAATCTACGTAAAAATTAAATAACGTATTATATTCTTGTTATACACCTCTTTTCAATCGAAAGGCCTTTATTTCGGCATTCTCTAAGATTTTTATAAGCGCTTTCTGTATTCGCGATCCTTCTAATAAATCTGTTAATACTCCGCCTAATTTACTCAGGCAACTGTCTTCCTCAAATTTACAAAATATGGATCCCCCCCTTTCCAAATATCATTCTTTATCACCCACACCAACCTACAGCATATGCTATGTACCCCACATTTTTCCAAAATTAAAAAATTGTTTTTTAGCTGTATTCTTATTCGTCTTTGAATATATTGTCTTCTATTTATAACACTATGTAACATTTACCGCGTGTAGGATGCAACTGATTGTTCGATCGTTACGTTTTATCACTATTTATTTTTTCCTCTCTTACGAAAAAAAGAATTGTATAAAGGAAATATAGCGCTAAAATTTCTAAATACGTGAAAGTTATTCATGCGTAATTGAACATTCCACTTTCGATGGAATAAAACTTCCGCTAATTAACGTATTCTAAAACCATACTTTACGACAGAGAGCGGTACCAGAATATCATTAAGACTTCACTAAGTGGCCAGCCATGATCGAGATCGGTCGGGGCAGCAAGAAGAAGAAAACCATACTTTGAAAATTACAGCAAAAAACAAAAAAAAAAAAAAAACAACTCGTAATTGATTCAAAAAAATTATTTTTGTCAATAAATTAACCTCACGCGTTTAGTAACTCCTGGTATTTCATTCTGAACACTATCAATCGCGTTACTTTCCGAAGCAATATTTCACTTTTTAATAAAACAAAATTGATATCAGCTTTTTCTAAAAATCCAAACAAGTACACATTCATTCGTTTCGGGCTACCGGAATAATAATGTTGCTTGTTTGAATTTCACCTATCGCTGTTTCCAAACGCTTGGTGCAATTTAAAAAGGCATTATAAAAGGATATCATTACTTTCGACATTAGAAAAACGGGAAGTGGAAAAAATTAAGACAGAAACTGGCCTTAATTGCCTTTCTGAACACCGGAAAGAATAATTATTTTACACAGATCACATGTATACACAATATACGTAACTTAAAATCTAAGCACATATTCTTATCTATTATTTCTACTTTAGAATTAATATATATATATATATATATATATATATATATATATATATATATATATATATATATACTTAAAAAAAGCATAAATTGAACAATATAAATTAAAAACAAAAATTTTTAAAAACGCAATTATTGTTCTTAAATAAGAAAAGCAAAAAAGAAGTTTACACTTCGCTAGTTATTTAACTTAATAAACAAACGTATTAAGTTAAAGCGAAGGCATGTGCACACCGAATTTTGCTCATTTCTTCGGATTTTCTAAAAGACTCCGCAAACAAATGACACCATTCATCTGCAGAATGGCGACTGCGAAGCACAGTAGATTCCGGATGATACACAAATTTATTCCACCGTTAAATGCCAATTTCGTCGAGAATACTCTACATCACAAAGGCACAAGCAACATGACAATGCTCAACATTACATAGGTAAAATAGCATTATCTTGAACGATGTGCCTCTGTAACATAACGTAATGGAAAAAAAAACAAAAATCAATTTTAGTGATTGATTTCAAACAAAATAATCTTAATTATAATTAAACATAATACATAGGAAACATTTGATAATACTTAATTGAAGGCCACGGTTCAATTTCCAACGATCTAGATTTAAATTAATATTTTACCGTTTTTTTTTTGTTTTTTTTTTGTTGTTATCTAATTAATCATTTCTTGACTTAACTCTTGGTTTTTATTTTTTTTTTATTTTTTTAACCGGAAAGAATTCGTGATGATACATTCATATTGACACAAATAACGCTTCTTTATACAATCGTCAATATGGACAACAAAATAAAGTATCTTACGAAATGCTAAATAAATTTTTAGTTTAATAAATGTAATTAGTAAAGATTGAGTATTTTCGTATTTGAAATCAGCGAATAATATCCTGTTTCTTTCGAGGTGTTATGTGTTCTTTCTTCTTCTTTTACTGTTATTATTAAACCAGAAAAAGTTATCTGTTTTGTGTACAACCCTATTTTCTTTTCATTATATGTTTTGCTTTGATCATGTTCGTTGAAACGAAAAAGTCATTGGAAGAAGATCAATATATCACCCGTTTTGTCGAAACAATCAAAAAAGTAAAATTTAAGTGTCCGAATCAAAATAAAAGTTTTGTTCAACTTATTTTTTTCTTTACTCTTTTATTAATTACGAATTATAAAATTAACTAATTAATAATTCAAAAGGAACAAACAGTTGAATTTCATGAACATAAAAGTTCAGCAAATCACCCTGTAATTTCAATTCATCAATTATTTCTTCTCTCGTAAAAAATACATACCATAATAATAGGTATCCACTTCTGTTTATTAAATTTAAAAATCGCTAAATCCCTGTCAACAAAGTACAGTTAAAATACACTCAGCACACACTATCATCGCCCCACGGAAGTAAAAATACGCGTAAAATTAAAGTATATGAAAGCAGAAACTGAACCGTGACGAGCAAATGAAATATTATTGGACCTTTGAATAGAATTAAAAAAAAAAAAATATTTCATATCTCTTTGAATAAATGTCAAGTAGTACAAAGCTGATAACGTAATATGATTGTTTTTAAGTTACTAAAATAAAACTAGCATAATACCTCTGTCAGAATAAAAAAACATATAATTACAACTGCCGTTAAAAACTAAAATTTAATATTTAATTTCTAGCAAGTCTGCAAAAAAAAAAATTGACGAAAATTTCGTCTAAGCTGTAAATACGAATTCAACTACAAACGTTTCTTCACAGTTTGTCGGTAAATAATATTTAATCGCAATTTTATGAGGGAGCATCAAGAAAAAATTCATAATCGCAAATAATGTAGTAAAAATTTAAAAACTCTGATTCATTTAGATGCTTCTCTGTCTTTTCTATTATTATTCATTTCATTTCGAAATCATTGTATCAAGGAACTAATGGTAAAATGATTAATTAAAGTAAACATGACACTAATAAGTAAATTTTTCAACATTAACTGAAGTAAAAATGCAGTTACCGAAAAAACGAAATATACTCCTTAAATTACAAAATAATAATAGAGCGAACATCATGACTTTAAACAACGGAATAATCAAACATTTACACGTTCAGTTCAAAACACCGTTTTGACAATATTCGGATGTCGTGAAGAAAAATACACATCTGTATTATACACGGTTCTTGAAATAAATACATTAAACAACCTATAACTGAAAATGAAATTAGACGCAATATTACTGCAACAAACTATTAAGAAATATTTTCCGTTGAAAACTTTTTTTTTCTTTTCTTTTTTCTTTTTATACTCACACTTAATTTTTCAACTTATTTACACGCTAGATAAGATTTTCAAAATTTCAAATATGAAAACATGCTGAAATCAAATATTAATATTAGAATGTAAGAGTAATTAAAATTATATAACAATATTTTCTGTAATTTTTTTTTAAAAAAAAAAATATAAAAGGACGCTATAATAGCTAACTTTTCTCAATTAATGACTATCAAATGTTATACTTAATATGAAAAATAAAATATCTGACGAAAACTAAAACCGAAAATATTAAAATACATACCAAGGCCACGCGCAGCTACATCTGTAGCGACCAAAATGTTGCTTCGGTTCATCCTAAAACCTGCAATATCATAAAGTAATTCGCTAAATAAAATAAATAAAAACTTTTCATGCACTACTAAATATACGCAATAATTTTTTTGAGTTTAAATGTAAATCCACCAAAAAAATGTTCCGATACAATTTAAAAAAACATATTATCTTCTAAATTTTTTTAGACTGTATAGTTACTTTAAAATGTAAAAATTCTCAAGTCGAAAGCTTTAGCCTTGAATGTAGAAAATACGTAAATAAAAACTGAAAAATTAGTTAATAAACTTAAAAAATTAGAAACCTAATACTGAACTAACTACAAATATACTGAGTTAAAAAAGTTAACCTTATAGTGTTAAGATTAAGGCAGGACACCTAATTACTTTCAAACCAATTACATAAATTAACTACAGTGACCTCGGAAACAACTAATCCGAATGTATATAGAATGTTTCGAAGATAATTTAACAAGGGTCAAAATTTAATATACACAGTTTTTAAGTATGCTTTCAAAGCACAATTATTGATAGAACTCTCTGTAATATTGAAAGAGCTCCTAATTGAAATGAAA
Organism: Icerya purchasi; assembly: GCA_039619475.1. Classification (NCBI taxonomy): domain Eukaryota; kingdom Metazoa; phylum Arthropoda; class Insecta; order Hemiptera; family Monophlebidae; genus Icerya; species Icerya purchasi. The sequence goes on from CM077115.1 coordinate 148,201,234, forward strand.
CGAAGTTAGAGCAGCGTATACTGTACTAGGTACACGAAAAATACGTATATTTCTTGTTCATTAATTTTAGTAAATAAGATACATATCTTTTAACAGCTAATAAAGGACACACAGGAATTCGAACGAAGAATGTTAAAACAACAGTTATTAACTAAAAAAAAGGCATATGGGAAATTTATTCTTTTTTTTTTCTTTCTTTTTTTAATAATCTGTTAATGTATAAGCATTAAAAATGTAAAAATTAGTTCTCAAGTTATCAAGATTAGAATATGGAAATACTATTATGGTTTTAGTGTTGATCTCAGTATAGATAGAAAAAAAGAAGTCGCTTCAGAAAAATTATAACAATTTAATAAGTGAAACTAATAAAAACGTAGACTACAGAAACTGAAAACATAAATAAAAATTAAACCCAATATAAAAAATCGAATATTCGGAAAATATTTCAAAGCGTCCGGACAATTGCTTATTTTATTTTAAGCGCAATTCTGGTCGTATTAAAAATAAACGTTTTTCAGTTGAAGTATTACATTTTTAACAAAATTACAGACAGAATTTAAATCAAAACATATTTGTTTTAAACGTTCCTTGAACTTGAACATTCAAAAAATCGCGATACCTAAGAATTCTAATGAGTTTTATAAATAAGATATATACACCGAAATAGTCGATAAATACTAATTTTTCACCGTACAATACTTTTTAAAATATTATCAAAGATTTCATTACAATAATCTTACTTTGCAATACTGAATCTCGTTCATTTTGATGTTTATCACCATGAATGCCGATAGCCGCCAACCTAAAAAAAAAAAAAAATTAACATTATATATATGTATGTTTGTGTTGTTTTTTATCGAATACGATTTATTTTCGTTAATATTCTTTTAATTTGTAATTGTTCGTAGTAAGCTTTCCATTTTTAATTATAAAATTAAGCTCATTTTCCTATTTCGATTAACTTTTTTACGTTTAACTCATTTATAAACGTTCTCAATTGATAATACTTTAGTTTTTAAAAAATCAACGGATAACTTTTTAAATGGTTACATAATTTGTAAAATTAATTTGCCATCTTTCAAATTAATATTTTGTTACATGACTCAAAATAACAAAAAAAAACAACACAATAAAAGACCAACGAATAGTAAAGTAACAAAACAGCTTAACCTCTCTATGTCCTTTCAGGTTTGTTGCTATTATATAGATTTTAGTTCGAATTTTATAATTAAAATTTAATGAAAAAAAAAAAAACAATGCCACAACATGCCTAAAGTGGCGCAAAGTAATTTAACATATCGCCCTCATAGGTAGATTAAGATGAATTAATAAAAATATAATAATCTGTATTTTTTAATTATACTTCCTGACCATACCACATTACACTATAAGTATGTAAGTTACTGTTTTATTCAATGTGACTGCAAACTATAGTCGAATAATAATTTGAACAAGCGGCGGCGATCTAAAATTTTACTACTGCGCTTTTACGGTAGAAAATAAAATATTAGAACGTCTATCATTGAAAATTTCAAAAACACAGTGATACAGAAAAAATTGTAGACTTTGATGTATATATTTGTTGTAATTATTAACAGCATAATCATTGAAGCAGACTTTAAATATCGTCATTGCGCGAATTTGGAATAAAGCGAAAAATTGAAACTCCAATAAATTTGAAATAAAAAATAAATTAAAAATTTCAACATTCATTTAAATATTGTTTCAAAGAATATAAAAAATACGAAAATTTAGTATTATGTTGAATACCTCGATACAACTTAACAGTACAACTAGTCGCTGAAGCTTCATATCTTTACGTTTAATTAGTATAAGGTAACAATAATTCTGGTTAGGAAAACATAATCCATACCACCATTACCGTGAAACACGTAATGATTGTTTTACGAAGGATATGGTTTAAGACAATATAAAAAGACTATTCTGTATATCTGAAAAGTTTAGCATCACATTATATTTTGAAGCATTTGCCATCGTAATCAAATATACATTTCTTTATTCGGACTTGTAAGTTTATATTTTAGAACGACTCCTTTTTTGTGTGTTTTCGATATAATTACATTTTTACACGTGTCCTCCACTTCTGCTCAATTTTAAAATCATCACAATTAATGAAAATATTATTTTTCAAATTCAAGCTAAAAGTTTAATCTATGTTATAAAAGGAAATGAACCGATTTTAGATAAAAACATGTTTTACATATCAGCTTTATATAAACATAAACATTAATGACTGTATATACTGTAACCATACCCAGATCCTCTGAGTTTATTAGTTATTTCATCCACTTTTCTTTTTGTTTCAATAAATATTATAGTTTTATTATCTACTGTCATTCCAATCTCTTTCAACAGGCTCATCAACCTGAAAAATTAAAAAATAACAGTAAGTTCTTTCTAAAATAACTTACATATTATTGCAATACATAAACGAGCACAATAAACAAACTATTCACCTATTTTCCTTTTCATGTTCATAACACACGTCTATAATTTGCATTATATTCCGATTTGCAGATAATGATTCGGATCCGATTGTAACCTGAACGTATTCTTTTAAAAATTCTTCCGCTAACTCTTGAACTTCTTTCGGCCATGTTGCTGACCACATCAAAACTTGCCTGTCCGGCTGAATTATATATAAAAATAAAAGGATGGGAGCAATAAGTCGTGTTGTATTATAAATTGTAAGAAACATACTGAAAACATTGTAAATTATTAAAATACAAAAAATATTTTTTTATTAAGTGCTTACACGAATTTGTTTTATTATCTTTCTAATTTGTGCTTCAAAGCCCATATCTAACATACGATCGGCCTCATCCAAAACTAAATATGTACATCTTTTTAAATTTAGTTGTCCAGCATCCATAAAATCAATCAAGCGCCCTGGAGTAGCTATAGCTACATGAACTCCATTTTTTAAGTCCCGAGCCTATAATTTTATAATTATTTTATCACAAAAATTCGGGTGTAAATATAATTTATATAAATATCTTTTATCGAAAATTTAATTTAAAATAGTGAATATAAAAAAAAATTACCTGTAATGTCTTCGATGTTCCACCGAATAAGCAAGTTGTTTTAATACGCATATTATTACTGTACTTCAAAGCAACCTGTTGAATCTGTTGCGCCAACTCTCTTGTTGGAGCTAATACAAGAGCTATTGGACCATCCCCTTGACTAAGATCTGGTTGATTTGCAATGTGAACTAATGCCGGTAATGTATACTGCAAATTATTTTTTTAAAAAGTTAATACTAAAGTATACATAGACAATATAGTTCATCGTCTTCTAATGTATATTTCATTACAACAACAGTGATTCTTAAGAAGTTATATCATTCTTTAAATTTTTGTTGCGTTATTTTCCATTTTAATTATAAATACATATTTTTTGATCTGAAACTATCGTTAACATTATTTTAACATATCTACATGTTTACATTTTTTTTCTTTTCTATAAAAATATTGGACAGTAAAGAATTTTAAAAATACATATATGTAGAATGTTTTTTTTTTTGTAATTGTATATTTTTCTTTAATTAACATTTTAAATAAAAATCACTACTTGAAATAAGCAAAAAATTAATCATCAAACCAGATTTAATATCGATTACTTTTTTTTACATCTTAACTATTGACTCAAGTTGAAATAACTTATATATTATGCTGAACTTCACGCTAAGATTTATTAGAATCTTTAAATCATCGAATTTAATAAATTAATGCTACAATAACAAAAATTCGCAACAACTGATAATAAAGGAAATGTTTTAAAATTCTAACCGACAAAGTTTTTCCAGATCCTGTAGACGCAATACCGACCAAGTCTTTTCCAGATAATGCAATTGGCCAACCTTGAGCTTGTATAGCTGTAGGATTGGTAAAACCAGACGTCCTTCCAAATAAATAAATAAATAAATGTTAGTAGGATGCACAAAAAATTTTTACAAAACAATACAATCATGACTGTTAAAATATACTTACATTAACATGCTTAATATGCTTTCTGGAAAACCAGCTTCGAGAAAATTATATACGGGTCTTGGTATATTTCTTCCCTTTAGTGATATTTCCAATTGACTTCTGTAGGCAACAACATCTTCCTCAGACCTTTACATTATCAAATAAATTTATCAGTTCCGCATGATTTCGTAAAAATATTTATATTACATATAAATTGCAATATTTATACATATTGTACCTGTTCGAAACATCCACACTAGGATTGTAAAAATCTTTCTTGAATGGTTTCAGTTCGCCAGAATCAAATCTAGATACTCTACCGGAGTTTGATTTGTGAGACTGACGATCATGATGTTCATAGCGAGACTGTTTACCATGACGATCATAATCACGACTTCTTTCATTACTTCTACTGCGATGTCTATAGTGCTTATCCCTTGAATATTCCCTACTGTGCAAGATATGCATATTTATTAAATGAAAATATTATTTAAACTAACTTGAATGCATTTAATACAATGATATAATTTACGTATCTAGAAGTGTCTATAGAAATTATCATTTCAGGTGAAGCTTATAAAGCATTACTGGATTTTAAAGAACAATTCATTGTAATCTTAAATAAAATTTGATTAAATTGATTACCTTCTGTCTTCACGACCCATTTTAAATTTTAAATTTAAAGTATAAAATTAATTTAAACGCCCAAAACTTTCACAATACGTAATCAACGAACTAATATATTACAAGGTTATTTAAAGAATTTATCCACCAATGAAATGAAACCATTGAGGATGAAATTTTGTATAGCTAAAAATATTTATATATTATTTCTATTAAAGGAAAATTATTTATTTTCAAAGTAAAATATATGAATATTTTATGTAAAGAATTTTTCCATCAGATTAATTTTTTCGCATTAAATTAATTATAGATTCAATTTAAATGTATAATTTAACCTTTTTATATTTTTAAAATTGCAAAACATTAATAATTTTTGGGAGAATATTATTTATAACGCTTTTCTTGGTTAACTTAAATTTTACTTTTATTTTTTTTTTAAGCAATATTAATTATATTAGATTCCTAACATTCAAAAAAGAATATTTAAAAATACTATTATTAATAAAAAATTGAAATTTTTATGCTTTCTTGGGTAATTCTAGGCTATTTATAAAATTCATGAAAATTGCTAAAAATGCCAAAATTAATCAGTATAAAAATTATATTACTATCTTGTCTGCATTATTTTGTAAATTCATAAATTAATCTCTGCAATTTGATTGATGTTTGTTATTGTTATCTAACATAATTTTGTAAATTAAAATTATTAATGGTAAAAAATATATACGCCACATGTCATATCACCCCGTTATAAAATTTAAAATATCTGCTAAAATGACAAATCCAAAGTCTCATAGTAGTAAATTTATATCTGTCTGAGCAGTTTATTCAAACTAGAAATCATTTTTTTTTAATACCGCATTTTGTTTTTTTGTTTTTTTTTACACATTTTAATTTTACATATGGAAATGAAAAATTTTTGTTCAGTTTTTTCCCCCAGAAACCCTTATCTTTAAGCAAAAGAGGATTGAATTTAACAAGTTAAAAAACTTAGAATTATATTAAAAAATATTTAAAAGTTAAAACTTTTAAATAAACATTTGCACTTAACAATGTGTTTAAACATTTAAATAAGTTGATTTTATTTAACATATTACATCACATACAAAATGTATTCAAATTTGAACCAAAAAGTGTAAAGATTCAATGAGAAAAGAGCGATTTTAATAAGAGCAACAATGGCAAAGCTTTTTTATTCAATATTAAAACAACAATCGACTTCCCAAAGTCTTATAACTGTTGTTCGGTGATCTCCCATAATTACACATTTACGATAACATCTTTTTCACTCACACTTTTCAACCTCTTCGTCTAGAGCATTTTATTAAAATTAATTTATAACCATTACAGCAAAGTACAGTAGTTGAGTAAAGATTTAAAATTTGGGTATAAATAATAATCCCGATCGTCGTCGCTTCTCCTTTACAGGAGATTGCGCACATCCTTCTTCATCTATCATCATCATTTGTCATCAATCTGAGAATTGTTTTGTAGCATCGCGCCATTCTTTCCTTCATCATGATGCTACTCGTATTACTTGGGAGACAATGAAGTAGTTTCCCCTTGCTTTTCATATCACAGTGTTGTAGCCGATTGAATTAATATGTGATTTTCACAGTACGATTCTCCTAGCTTAGACCTTGCCGACATCATTTGTCTTTCTTCATCTATATCTAACGGTTTCTAGCATCCTTGATGATTTCTTTCAGGGTCTTGCGAAGTGAATTGGCCGGGGTTTGTTGTCATTAACTCCAATCGCCTTCTTCCTCTTATTGTTTTTTCTTTAATTCTTACTTGTGTCACCAGCATGAAATACCATCTTTTCGAATTTTATGCGTTAAATATTTTATTTTCCTGTTTTTAATATCATCTATTATGACTTTTCGTTTTTCTCCTATTCTTGCTAAGACAGCCTCGTTGGTTATGAATTTTTTCCATGAAATCCGTAATAGTCTTCGGTAGCATTAAATTTCGAAGGCAGATATTTTTTTTCACACTCCGCACTCATAGTCCACGTTTCGTTGGAATATTTCAGGACGAACCACACGTAGCACCGCATTATCCTTTTTCGTAGGTTCAGGTTCATCATTCGATTTCCAAGCACCTTACTTAGGTTATTGAAAATATTCCTGGTAGCAAATATTAAAAATACCGTTACAGGATTTTTTATTTCTCTGTAAAAAATAATAGAAAATACTATTTTTTTTTTTTTTTAACTCTCCGTAATGAGGTACAGCAACTAGGCTAGGAACGCGACTTGTATGTTTAGATTATGTCATAGAGGTTTGATGATTTCAGTAACGCAAAATGTGAAGTAACAGAACGCGGTGTATTTACTTACGCCAGATATTAATAAAACATTATCTAGAGTTTATTATTTACCATAGGCAGTAATTATTTTACCGATACAGGAAAACTTTTCCATCTGGCATGAGACCGGAAAGCATGGATTAAAATGGTGAAATATGTGGACGCCAACCTTTGATAGCGAAGACGGCTCAAGAAGGAGAATTATTTTATTAAAATTTTTACGTTTAATTTATATTTACCATGGTAATCATTTTATTTAAAATTTCATATAAATTATTATTTTTTGTATTCAAAACCTTATATTTCGTGAAAGGGAGGAAATAGAAAACTCAGCCATACCTTAAAACCTTCGTTCGGACAACACGAATACACCCTAAAAATTTTACCATGATCCGTCCAGCGGTACAGAAACAACATACAAACATACATACAAGCATATAAACAAACAAACATTCACTTATATATATATATATATATATATACAGATATATCCAAAATTAGAGTGGAAAGAAAAGAGAAAAAGGTAAAACAAATAATAATAATAATAGTAACGAAATAAAACCTTTTGAGAATTTAAAATCTTTTTATTAATTTCCAAGTAAAAATTTAAACGGGTATTAATACACGAGCGAAGCAGTGAGTAACAACCAGTACATTTATATTTTCTGATTCAATTTAATTGTAAGTATACATGAAAGATGTTTGAATGTGCGGTCTTCTCTGCTGAACAATCGTCCTTCTACTCTCTTCTACTAAAACTAGGCATTCCTATTCCTTACAATTTTTTATTTCCTTCTACTTTTGTTACTCCTGCCTTTGAATTATTTTTATCCTTTATCCTCAAACATTTAAGAATATAACGTTATTTTCTCCTTCTTCCCATTTCTTGGGTCAATATCCTCGTTGCCAAATTTCCAGCTCTTTATCTCAAACGACCTTCGAGTTTTTCGAAAAAACGAGTTTTTTCGATTTTATTTATTTTTTCATAGTAAAATTCGAAATTAATGAATGGTGATTTTTTTCCTTATTCTTAGGAATAAAATACATGAAAAAATATTATGGTCATAATTTTAAACGAAAAGCCGATTTTTGGCGACGGAAATAAAATTTAAATCTTTTTTTTCAATGCTTTTCTGGGAAGTGTCACTCACCAAATTTTGTCAGAAAATATCTTTTATACCCCTCTACACTCAGGAATTTTTTCAAAATTTTTAAAGTGGTGGAACAATACGAAAAAAATTAAAAAGTAATTTTTTTCATAATTTTGCGTTTAAACAAATTTAAATATTTTTTATTGCTAAAAAATTCATAAAAAATAATTTTTTTTTACGAAAATACGATCTTACCCGAGAAAAAACAAAGAAAACCACAAGAAACTAAGACATATCCTGCATAAAGTTATTAGGTGTGTAAAAAAAGATTAAAGAGTTTTTAAATAAATATTATTCCATGCTAAATTGTACATAAAGACGATTACATAATATTTCCATGGTATTGGGAATAATTTTTTAGTTTCGATCCAATAAAGACAAAAATTTCGATTATTAAAGTAACTTTATTATAATTTAGACACCGTTTAACATAATTATTTTAAATAACTGACATTAGGTATAATAATTTTCAACAATTTATGATGATGCTTTAAGAAAGGTTAGTCTTCGTCACTGTCTTCATTCACAACGACATTGACCTTTTCATCAATAAACAGACGACTCAAGGAGTTACTTCGACAACGAGCGGACAACAAGAACATAGGCGAAAAGACTCGATCGCAAACGGTTGACGAGTGGCCATCTTTCCTTTTTTGTTACGCGGCGGTAAATAAAAATTACTGGCCATAGCCGAAAATAACTAAAAATTGTGCCTTTATAAGAAATAACACTAAAAGCGGAATTGATAGGCGAACACGGGATTTAAACAGATATTAAAAATAAACAAAAACAACATTTTTTTTCGTGTGTGTAAATCTACTATATTAACAAGGAAAAAATCTCCGTAGATGGTAATGTAGTGCGCTAACCTATACTTTATATAATTTCTAAAGATCTTCATGCAATCACTTTGCAGTAAAATGTTGAAAATATTTTTTTAGCAATGTAATTCTTAATTTTCGTTAAAAAAAATTATTTTTTATTGAATTTCTTAACAATAAGAAATATTTAAATTTGTTTAAACGCAAAATTATGAAAAAAATTACTTTTTAATTTTTTTCGTATTGTTCCACCACTTCAAAAATTTCGAAAAAATTCCTGAGTATAGAGAAGTATGAAAAATATTTTCTGACAAAATTTGGTGAGTGACACTCTTCAGAAAAGCATTGAAAAAAAAGATTTAAATTTTATTTCCGTCGCCAAAAATCGGCTTTTCGTTTGAAAATTATGACCATAATATTTTTTCATGTATTTTATTCCTAAGAATAAGGAAAAAAATCACCGTTCATTAATTTCGAATTTTACTATGAAAAAATAAATAAAATCGAAAAAACAGGTTTTTTCGAAAAACTCGTAGGTCGTTTGAGATAAAGAGCTGAAAATTTGGCTAAATTTTTTTTATTCGACACCAAAATGATCCCCCAAGTACGAGTCGAAAAAGCCACAAGGGCAGATTTCCCATATAAACCCGGCTATACCCTTTGCGATGACTACTTCTGAATGAAAAGGTTATAAAATTACGCGCAAAACGAATAACAAACGACTAGAAACGATAATAAATATTATGCGGCGTTAAACGTGTACGAACCGATTCTCAAAGCTGTGGAAAAAAAAGTAATTTCCATTATCATGAGATCAAACGGATTCAGGCCTATCCACCGGTCTCTTATCACATTGCCCAGTTATCGTTTTGTTTACGTAATCGAAAATCCCCTTTAGATTCTAAAGAAACCGCCAGATGATCGGCTATGTGCTTTTAAATTAATGGCGTCAATGGAATTTCTTAATTTTAGTGTTTTCAATAAAGCTCATTAGAATTTATTTTGCACTGTTCTGTCGTTTTCCCGGCCACAATAATTTTATTTTCTCTTCTGCTACCTTCGAATAGCATTCCGATAAGTACATTATAGGGAATTTTATATTACTTTGATATAAGAAAGCAAGGATTCTCGATAATGAATCATTTGGGAAACACAAAGGAGTAGGATGGTTGAGATAGGAGTGTGATTGATTGCATATATGGTAAGTGAAGGTATTTAGATATGAATAGTAATTCCTGTAAAAGGAAAAAGGTGGAACAGCAGACAAGACACATAGGCTAAGGGAAGGGGAAGTTCTGTGAATGCCAAAAATTGTTCTGAAAGCAGTATGATGAATGGGATCTAGAAAATTTGACAGCTTTTTTGGTAGACGAGTACAATTGGCATCCATAGTTGATCCGGGATAGAGTTAAGGTTTTATATATATACTAAGGAGTAATTTAGGACGGATATTGTATTTTTTATTGGATAGGTGTTTTAAGATACCATCGGCTTTAAACATCTTGTTCTTAAGTTAGCTCCGTGGGAATGCTAGGATAATTTTAAGTTAAATAGGACACCAAGGAATTTGACATTTGGTTTAATAGGAATTAAAACTTCTCAATTGCTTTTAATTGTTTTCGCTTGGATTCTTTCGATGATTTTATTTGAATTTTTACTCATATGTGTCCTCTTTTAACAATGATCATAAACCCTTTAGGTTACTTTAAAACAATATTTGTGAAATATTGTTTCGGCTCTGTATAACCTGATATTAAAAAGAAAATATATCGTTCTTCGCCAATTAACTCTGATGGCACCCCTATAGGACACGTTTGCTATATTTTATGTTTGCTAGTGGGAGCGAATAAAAATCTACAATACAAAGTATTTTAATAGCATCCGTAACTCTAGTTCCAAGTGTATTCGGATACAAAAGACTATTATAACGATGCATTTTCACGTTGCTGCATTAAAAACTTAACAATATTTTAATGCAATAACAATTTGAAAGCTAAAACAGCGCGAATAAATTTAAATTATGAATATTATTGCTGAATAATATCGCTGCTCATCTAACATAATTTGTATCTAGTTTATAGTTTCAGGTTTTCGCCTGCTTTCGATCCAAAATAAGTTTTAGTTCAGCTTAGGTCCAAAATATGAATTTCGGTTCAAGTTTCAATTTCAGTCAAGTGTTAGCTGAATTTTAATCAGAACTCTGATTATGATGTTTTATTTTGCTTCACCGTGTACTTTTTATCGCTAAAGTCGAAAATATATTTTTTTTTGAGTTCATCCGACATTGCTACTAATAGAATAAATCTACTTAAACTGGTTTCTCTGAAATATAAATGAACAATGTAACAACCAGTTGAGTCTTAGCAGGTCTTTTAAAAACGTTTATTAATCATTTTGCCGATTTTGGGAAGTTAAGTTATTCACTGTGAACTGTTGTCGTCGCGTTCATTTGTCTCTCACTGATTTATTTGATAACAATTTCGCACCGACTGAACAATTTTGCGCATTTTATTGTCTCTCTTTCTATCGCTTTCATCTTCGGCAGTGCAAACCTTTTCATAAACACATTTACACACATTTTCGGTAAGTGGTATAAGCCGTTTATATTATTTATTATTAGTTCAACAGAATGTTTAACTTCGATACGGAGGATCCCCCTCCCGGTCGACAATAGGTTTTTTACGGTGACCGGACAAAAGCGCACATGATAAAAACGCATCGGACAAAAGCGCACAGGACAAAAGCGCACACGGATAAAAGCGCACACGGACAAAAACGCACATGGACAAAAGCGCACACGGACAAAAGCGCACACGGACAAAAGCGCACACGGATAAAAGCGCACACTGATAAAAGCGCACATGGATAAAAGCGCACATGGATAAAAGCGCACACGGACAAAAGCGCACACGGATAAAAGCGCACACGGATAAAAACGCACACGGACAAAAGCGCACATCGATTTGCAGAACAGAAGCTAATTTATTAATTTTTCCGTTCTCGGCAATTGCATCATTTGTAAAAAGGCAAAACTGGACAGTTGCCCTGCAAAGAATTTAAAATTCAAAAAAATTATTGGTAATCAGCGAAAACAAAGTAAAAATAATACAATTTTTTGTATGATTCACTAGTCATTTTTCTGTTTTTTTTTGTTCTTATATGTGTATTTGTTTGTTAATAATCATAGTGTCTATTGACTATGACCGCTAGGAAGTTACCGTATATAAAAAATAAAATTTGTATCAATAATGTATTCAGGGGCGTCTCAAGCATCCCAAGTTGTGGGAGTGGTGCATTACCCAAAATACCGATTCATGAATTCATATAATTTAAAAATATATTTTTTTTATACTGTATAGCTTATATAACAAAATGTTATATGGTGTTTTTTAATGATTTTCTTTAAACTTTTACAATGCGGGTCTTTTATTTTTTACCTCTGCAGTCAAAACTGATTTAGATCGAACTGTGAGGACTAAAAATATTTTAAAAAAAAAATTTTATTAAAAGACATCTCACCTTTTAATGCTAAGCCTATAAGACTTTGTAATAATGCTTTACTTTTTCAAACAGTGAGGGTAACTTTTATTTTACACTGTTGTATACTAACCGTTTCTTTATAAATTGTTTCATATGGTCTGAATTTTCTTAATAATTTTTGCTTTTAAATTAGTATCGAAAAATCCGCAACTCTTTGTTAACTTGGTAAAAGTTTTCATTATATTTGACACTTCTATATCGTCAACCGTTTGTTTGCTTATTTCTTCTTCATCATTTTCATTATTGTTGTTTATTTGACTCTTTGATCGCGGTTTCATTGCTGATTAAAACAACTGTTGCAATATTTTTGTCAACGTTTAATTATTCCTTTGATAATAAATTTCCCGATGATCATTCTAATATTGTGAAAAACTTGAACTCTGTTTTTATTCCGCAATACTTCAAACTTTTGTATTAAGGGAATTTTACTTACTTTCATTTTAATATGATCAGAATAAAATATATAAATATAATGATTGAATGATTTAAAACTGAACAGAATTCGCTGTTAATTAAGCGGCTTCTATTGTATAATTCTTTAAATTTCTACAAGTCTGTTTTAGTGACCTAAATTGTACGATTCTTGGCCGTTGTTAAGAACTTCGCAATTCGACCATAGTTGCAGGCAAATACATAAATTAAATATATTTGCACTTCCTTGTTACTAGGTTAATATGTTGATGCAGAGGGACTAAAAACGTACACAAAAAAAATCTAAAATTTATTTCAATGAAATAGTTCGGAAATTTAAATTATGGTGAAGTTGTGAAAGAGTTTCATGTAGAGTTGAGAAAAAAGACGTCAAGAACATTATGTTTGGTTTACTTGTTACTTAAAATAATCAAATTTCGTACTTTCAGCTAAAATTCATCTGCTTTTAAAATTCATTATTTTTAATTTTGCGTAACAAGGTCCGATTGTATTTAATTATTATTTCTATTATTTTCGCCGCAATATTTATATTTTTGTTTTATTTGATAATTGTATGCCAGCGCCTAAATTTAAAAGGTTGCCATATTGTCAGGATAGCGTTGGTATGTATTTTTTTAAGGACAGTATGGCTGTCGCGGTCGGCATCAAATAGTTTTTAGTTTTAGAGACGCGTATGTAGCGAATTGGTGTGGGTCATTGTGTGTTTTGTTTGCGGGAGAAAACGTGTCTCCTTTAGGTGTTCGAATATATACAGCGTTGTTGTCAATTTATATATGCATATATTTGTTGTTTGTAAAAGTTATTTTCTGTTAATTTGCGTGAAAAATTAATAAAGAGTAGAATTTCGTAGATTTGTTTGTTTTTTTTTTAATTTTCGTCGATCATCTGTTGTGTTTTTTTTTGTGTAAACAATAAATTCGTTAGTTTAAAATTTCGGCTGACAACAGTGACTTTAATTCAAATTCTTTCCAATGCTAGAAAACGTTATTTTCAAATGATAAAGTTCTTTATAATACAATGTTAAGGTTGAGAATTGTTTTAAAAAATTGAATTCGTATTTTAAAACAAATAAAGATTTTGACAGTAAAACACATGTTTATACCTTTAGTTCGCTTAAAAAAAGTTAATCTTTGATTTTATTTGTTCATTGTTTTTTGCTAAAATTATCATGCTTAAAATCAAAAATTTAATGGAATCATTGAACAGAGAACTCAGTAATAAGTTTGATGTTACACAACTAATTCGAAGTACGGTAAAAATATTTCAAAAAATGAAAAATGATAAACAAATTTCTGCATTGATCAACTCTCTGGTTCTTTTTGTAAAAAATATTCATAATCCCGAACCTAATTTTTCAAATACAAAGTGCGTTGTGCGCTAAAAAGTTGTGATGAAGCCTTCGGGAGACTACATGTGATGTAGATTTTATAACATTCGATTTAAAAAAAACAGAGCTGTTTTTGAAGTCTTTACTTCTTGTATTCATGACGACTTATTTAAAATTCTTTCAATTTTTTAACCTTTTCGAAAAATATTTACAATTCCAGTAAAAAAAATAATTCTTGAATCAAATTAATAATAGATATAATAGATGTAACTTTAAATTTTTGAAGGAACATATAGAACGTTTACATATTGACGTGCAAATGCTTCTCAATTCTTGCGAAGATTTTACAAGTTTTTTAAGTATTTCAAAAATTGCATTTAAATCATAAAATGTACTGCCTTTTGCATTCAAATCTGGTCATTTTATTTTATCATTTTTTTTATTGTTACCGTCTTGTGAGCATTTGAGCGCTGAAATTAATTTCCGATCATTCACATACAACGATAAGCGGAAACCGTTTGTTTTCATTAATGTTACTTTTTTCTTGATAAAATGTAGTAAATAAAATAAATACTCATAAAACAGTCAAACTGTAATCAAAGTTAAACTTTAAAAAATAAAATCGAAAATCGAAATTTACTTCGCAATTAATTTCTATTATAAAATATAACATTTGCTTCATTTAATTCAATGCATATTGTCCTTTTCAGGGTCGATCAAAAGTAGAAAGAGTTTTTCAAGTTTAAATAAAATACATACTTTTAAAGTCGGACTCATTAAATTCGGAGATTTTATATTTTAATTAAAGATTTTATAATATGCTTATTGCTGTTTTCAAATTCGGCCCATTTTAAAAATTATTTATTAATTTCAATAAAATATATATATTTTTTTTTTTTTTTTTTTTTTTAAATAATTTGCGGGTCCCACAAGGAAATTGCCCGTCTGTGGGTTCCCAACATAATTATATCGTTTATTCATTATATACATCTTAAGTCTAATACATCATATTCGTCTTATATATAATTACTTAATTCAACTTAACTTCTATTTTTATTACTCTACGTGCATTTTTTTTTTTTTTTTTTTTTTCATTAAATCATTTATAATTCTTTACTCTTTCAATCAATTACCCGTCTTATCGCTGTTCCTTTCCTATGACTATCCATTTCTCATTCTTTGCACCACGCAATCAACCATATTTTTATTTTGTCTTTCCATATATTCAAATTACATTCGTCTCTTAATTCCGTTGGTAAGTTACCCAGTAAATGACTCATAACTTCCTCTTCAACATTATCAATTTTATTATTAATTCAAAATTAAGTACATTAAATCTCATATTTGAATTAAGAGTTTTATAACGAAAACATCATGATTTTGCCAAATGATTAATGTTTTTTTTATCCACCTTAAAGTATTTTGCCCACAAAATTGTATTTCTGCTACAATACTTTTAATTTCTTTTCTTCTATACATCTTTTTCCTACGTTTATGGGCCACTTATTGACTCCCCGTCAACCACATTCACCACAAAACATAATAATACATTTCTCCAACAACGAATGGCATTTCCAGATAATAATAAAGCAAATAACCGTTTCGTTTAGAATTCTTAGTAAAAATAATATTAAATTATTAAAATCACAGAAGGTATCGGCCCCTGCTCATTTTATTTAAAAAAATTAAATTCTCCCATATTAGAAATTAAAAATAATGAATTTTAAAAGCAGATGAATTTTAGCTGAAAGTACGAAATTTGATTATTTTAAGTAACAAGTAAACCAAACATAATGTTCTTGACGTCTTTTTTCTCAACTCTACATGAAACTCTTTCACAACTTCACCATAATTTAAATTTCCGAACTATTTCATTGAAATAAATTTTAGATTTTTTTTGTGTACGTTTTTAGTCCCTCTGCATCAACATATTAACCTAGTAACAAGGAAGTGCAAATATATTTAATTTATGTATTTGCCTGCAACTATGGTCGAATTGCGAAGTTCTTAACAACGGCCAAGAATCGTACAATTTAGGTCACTAAAACAGACTTGTAGAAATTTAAAGAATTATACAATAGAAGCCGCTTAATTAACAGCGAATTCTGTTCAGTTTTAAATCATTCAATCATTATATTTATATATTTTATTCTGATCATATTAAAATGAAAGTAAGTAAAATTCCCTTAATACAAAAGTTTGAAGTATTGCGGAATAAAAACAGAGTTCAAGTTTTTCACAATATTAGAATGATCATCGGGAAATTTATTATCAAAGGAATAATTAAACGTTGACAAAAATATTGCAACAGTTGTTTTAATCAGCAATGAAACCGCGATCAAAGAGTCAAATAAACAACAATAATGAAAATGATGAAGAAGAAATAAGCAAACAAACGGTTGACGATATAGAAGTGTCAAATATAATGAAAACTTTTACCAAGTTAACAAAGAGTTGCGGATTTTTCGATACTAATTTAAAAGCAAAAATTATTAAGAAAATTCAGACCATATGAAACAATTTATAAAGAAACGGTTAGTATACAACAGTGTAAAATAAAAGTTACCCTCACTGTTTGAAAAAGTAAAGCATTATTACAAAGTCTTATAGGCTTAGCATTAAAAGGTGAGATGTCTTTTAATAAAATTTTTTTTTTAAAATATTTTTAGTCCTCACAGTTCGATCTAAATCAGTTTTGACTGCAGAGGTAAAAAATAAAAGACCCGCATTGTAAAAGTTTAAAGAAAATCATTAAAAAACACCATATAACATTTTGTTATATAAGCTATACAGTATAAAAAAAATATATTTTTAAATTATATGAATTCATGAATCGGTATTTTGGGTAATGCACCACTCCCACAACTTGGGATGCTTGAGACGCCCCTGAATACATTATTGATACAAATTTTATTTTTTATATACGGTAACTTCCTAGCGGTCATAGTCAATAGACACTATGATTATTAACAAACAAATACACATATAAGAACAAAAAAAAACAGAAAAATGACTAGTGAATCATACAAAAAATTGTATTATTTTTACTTTGTTTTCGCTGATTACCAATAATTTTTTTGAATTTTAAATTCTTTGCAGGGCAACTGTCCAGTTTTGCCTTTTTACAAATGATGCAATTGCCGAGAACGGAAAAATTAATAAATTAGCTTCTGTTCTGCAAATCGATGTGCGCTTTTGTCCGTGTGCGTTTTTATCCGTGTGCGCTTTTATCCGTGTGCGTTTTTGTCCGTGTGCGCTTTTGTCCGATGCGTTTTTATCATGTGCGCTTTTGTCCGCGAACCGTTTTTTACATATGAGAATAGTATGGGGGTAGCTGATAATTACGGCATAGATACGGATAACTCTACAGTTAATATACCAGTCAACAATAATAATAATAATAATAATTGATAGTAATGTTAGAAATAAAAACAGCCCTGATTATACTTATACGATTAACATGAACAATAATAATAATGAAGGGGTAATGAAGTTAACATGTACGGATGTTTTTGAAAGTAAAGGATCCGAATTATTGCCTTCTAAATCGTCTACCGCTGTTTTTACTTTAAGACTAGTTAAAAAGCAAGACGTCCAAATTAAAATCTAAAATCAGCCGATTGAGTTTACTAAATATGTGAAGTTTTAGGTTAACAGGTATCTTCAGTATTAATACATTAGTTGAGCGAATCACTAAAACACATTCTTCATTGAAGACAATTAGTAATTCATTGTGGAGAGAAGTTTCACTTACGCTAGGTTTAGTAATTATTAGATTTAGGTTGGATTATGGTTCGATTTTCTATGCAGCTGCCTCCAAGACACCACTGAAGAAGCCGTATTCCTTATAGAATATAGGTTTGGGACTTATCACCGGTAATGTTAGGTTGTGTCCCACTGTAGATCTTTAAAAAGAATGTAAAATTCCACCACTTTACATCCGAAGAATAGCTTTAATAGATAAATTTCTAATTAAATACTGTAATTGTATTAACGACCCCCTTGTTTTTAAATGAATGCATTTACACAACAGCTGAAAGTTTTCTAATGATAAAGAGCCCCCTTTTATCAGAATTAACAAATACTCCAAGTTCATCCCGACACTAATTTTTGTGTTTCCTTCCAGAAACTTTAATATAACTTATGATATTCAATTGGGTAAATTAGATATTAGCATATCCTCCCTAAGAGATCTACATAAACAGTTACCTTATAATGGAATTAATTCGTGGTTCTCAGTTGTAATGAAATCTCTTTATCCTAACCATCTGCAAGTTTTCACTGATGGAGACAAATTTTATGATTCCAAGAGAGTAGAGGCAGTGTTTATTGTGCGTGACATCGCAGTAGAAAAATTTAGGTTTCCACCTGAGCCGTCTATATTAGCTATTGATAAGGCTTGTGAATATATTTTTAACGTTCTAAATTGCAGAAGGAGCTTTGTTACATGTTCTGGTCATCCTTTTATTTACGATGTTAAGATTAAATGTGTTCAGATAATGCAACGTAAAGGCGTAATTAAGTTTTGTTGGGTGCCAGGGTAGCATAGGACTTAAAGATCAGGCCGATATTGCTGCGAAACAGGCTAGCCAATTGAGTTATCATTTCCATTTATACCATTAACTGATCTTGTCAATATGGTTAGGAGGAACAATAAGTTTGACTGGATACAGGCTATACAAAATTTTCCAATGGTAGGTAAAGTATATAGTATAGTTCAGACTTCAATTCTGAAATTTCCTTGGTTTACCAGAATTTTTCATCGATACCGGTTGGTATATTTCGTAAGTTTATCACAATTATTTTTCGGTTACGCATGGGACACCCTAGGATGTCTCTAAATTTTCAAAGCGCAGACTGATCCAACCAACACTGTATTAATCATGTGTCTGTCAGTTTTAGAGAGGACATTAGCCATTTATTATTTAATTGTGAATTATTTGAAGTCAGAAGATTAGTTCTTGTTAATGATTTAATGTTAGCACAGATCTACCCACCTTATTGTATACATCATATACTTTGTTGTGATACGGGACCTCCTGCATTGTTAAATTTATTCGTAAAAATCAAATTTTAGTTTAAGTTGAAGTAATTCCTTCTCTACGTTAACTAATGTTAATCGTACGCTTATAAAATAGTTATATATACATAAGAGGGAAAAAATACATAAAAGAAATAATGTTTTACTCTGGATACAAGTCAGTTAGGGTATGCGATCGATTCCGGCTACAAATACAAGGATATGTAACGAGTATTAATATTTCAAAGTATTGAAAATTATCATTTATAATATTAATTTGTATTCTATATTTTTGCTGCTCAATCGAGTTCGAGAATATAATCCGCCTCGAGGTCGGTTTGATCAGTTTACTCCTAATTATTCCGTACGAGCATTCATGGGTTATATCAAGACATTTACAGCCATGCTTGGATGATATTTTTATATTTTGTAAGGACATTAATATTATTTGAATAGCTTGGATAGATGGTGTAGCGGATGGATCCTACTCATGCGTGTTCATTAATCGTTACTATCCCAATAATAATAGGTGAAATCAACATATAATAAGTAAAACAACGAGCAACAGAAACATATATAACAAAGAGAAATCAATCTTGGTTAGTTTTGTGTTTATATTAACTTAATAATGGCCAAATGGTCTGTTGCCAGTCAAAAAAAAAAAAAAAATCTGCTAAGAAAATACCAGTAATTTAAACAATTTAACATCAAGCCATATATAATGATGCAATATTATTTAATAGTTTATCTCATGACTTAAAAGTAAATTTAATAAATTATAAAAAAAGACACGAATGCCTCATCAAATATGTTAAAAACAATATATCATAAATACTTAACTGCTACCTAATAATAAGATACTGTATGACTCATTATTACCATTATTAATTTGTTTAATAACATTCCCTTTGATATGTAAATTATTATTATGTAATTAGCAATATTGTTTTCGTCTCATTTATAAAATTATATAATTTGATTATTATTATTATAACTAGGTTGTTACATCTGGCGAACGCGGGAAAATTTCCATTTAAGTACAATAATTATATATTTTTTCATGACTGTAATTTATATGTTAATGTATGAGTGTAAGAATTGTAAACATGAACTAACTGAAAGAAATAAAATAATTTTTGGTTGAAAAAAAGGTATATAATATATATACTCATTAGATCGACACGTGCGGGGAACTTTTTGTAAAATGCTATTAAAGTAATTTATCTCTAAATGGAATTACAGATATAAATGAGTTTAGTTTGCGTTATATTTATAGATGATATTGCTTTTCTTTTTATCTTGTTCCGCTTTGTTTTAGTTATACTTCATAAAGTTCCAATTTTTATATTGTAGTTTTGTTCATTTTAAATATAGTTCAGATTTAATTTTTAAAATTTAATTTACTTTAAAATTTCCCCACCAATAGCGCTAGATAAGCTAGAAATCTGGAATCAATATGTCGAGAATTTTTTTGATGACAACAGAAACAGTCTACCTCCGGAAGAACACCACGATTTCTGTGATGAAGGACCACCTATTACTAAAGAGGAGGTACTGTATGCCATTAAAAGACAGAAAAACGGAAAAGCAGTAGGACCCGACGATATACATGCAGAAATGGTGAAAGTAATCGCTGATTATAGTGAAAATGGTATACAGAGGATTACGAAAGCTTTCAACAACATCTACAGTACAGGATGTATACCAGCAGAATGGATAAAATCAACTTTTGTAACCATTCCAAAAAAGTGTAACGCGAGCCGATGTGATGATTACCGTTTAATTAGTTTGATGTGACACGCCCTGAAAAATTTTCTCCGGATAATTCACATACGAATATATAAGCGTTGCGAAGACCAAATAAGTAATACCCAGTTTGGTTTTAGAAATGGAATGGGCATTCGGGAAGCATTATTTGCAATACGTACAATAACACAACGCTGTCGAGATGTCAACGTTGATGTCTATGCATATGTTATTAACTACCAG
The DNA here is from genome assembly GCA_039619475.1 of Icerya purchasi. Classification (NCBI taxonomy): domain Eukaryota; kingdom Metazoa; phylum Arthropoda; class Insecta; order Hemiptera; family Monophlebidae; genus Icerya; species Icerya purchasi. The sequence continues at coordinate 148,222,440 of CM077115.1, forward strand.
AAAGCGTTCGATTGTGTGAACCATGATAAACTGATGAAGATTTTGAAGAACATACCTATAGACAAGAATGATCTCAGCATAATTAGTAATCTGTACTGGAATCAAACAGTCGAAATTTGTGTAGAAAACGCATTATCAGCAGAAGCAGCCATTAAGAAAGGAGTACGTCAAGGCTGTGTCATGTCTCCCCTTCTTTTTAATATTTATGCGGAGGCTATATTCCATGAGGCGCTTGAAGAAAATGATGGGGGACTGAAAATTGACGGTGTTATTTTGAACAACCTTCGATATGCTGATGACAGCTTAATATTGGCAGACAGTAATAAGGAACTCCAACGCATTTTAGATAAGATCGTGGAAAAAAGTGCTGCATACGGTTTAAAAATTAACACATCTAAGACAAAAGTAATAGTATTCTCGAAGAAGCCAATTAAATGCTCAATCAAAATAAACGGTGAAAAAATTGAACAAGTCCCACGCGTCAAATATCTGGGAAGTATACTCGAAGAAAATTGCATTTCCAAACCTGAGATACGTAGCAGGATTGAGCAGGCGAGAGGAGCGCTAATAAGAATGAAGAACCTATTCACGCGTCAAGAACTGCAACTGGAACTCAGAATCAGACTCCTGAGATGCTACGTATTCTCCATCCTACTGTATAGTTGTGAGTGCTGGACACCAGACTCAACATTAGAAAAAAAAATCAGCGCTTTTGAGATGTACTGCTACCGACGTGTCTTGAAAGTACCATGGACGCAAAAAGTAAAGAATATTGAAATACTCAATAGACTGGGAAAGAACCTTGAACTACTACGAACCATCAAAAAACGGAAACTACAATATTTGGGACATATCTTAAGAGGATCTAGGCATACCATTCTAAAAATATTACTTGAGGATAAAATTGCCGGGAAGAGATCGAGAGGTAGACGTCAAATTTCATGGATGTATAATCTTAACAACTGGTTCAACTGTTCCTCATTAGAACTTTTCCGAACAGCTGTTGATAGAAATGAATTCCAATTGTGGATCGCCAACCTTCGAGACGGAGACGGCGCATAAAGAAGAAGAATAGCGCTATGTAGCGTATCAGTGGATTTTGTAACAATATTAATAATAATAAAAATTATTCGATTTGATTTTACGCTAAATAACAAAGACTAAATTACTTTTTTTGCTTCTATTTTTTATAAATGTTTTTGAATGATGAGTGTTTAGCCAATAAAGAGAGCTATAAAACTTTATAATCGGTATATATTACAAAACTTACAATTTAAATTAAATTATTTAATAAAAAAAATAACTACAATGTTATCAATTAATTATTTTTTTTTTTATATAACGGTATAAAATATTAAAAATTAATTTAAGAATACATTTAGCGAAGTGGAAAAAAATTATGTATTTATAATACAGCCGTAAGGAGTTTCGTAATAATCTGAAAAATTTTCTTTACTAGATAACGTTAACTTGCAAAACGGTAATTCTAATTCGTGATTTTTGGTTAACGTTGCACACCCACTCATATTAACCGCTCTCAAAGATTTAATTTGCGAAATGTGTTTATGAGAATTAACAGTTATATATGGATTGCATGATAAATTTAATTCACTAATCTGATCTACTGTACACAATACTCTGAAACAGAAACAAAAGAAAAAATGTAAAGACAACAATAACGTCTGAATTCATATAATTCTAAAATATCATTCTATAAAAATATTAACTATAACTCCGCTTTTTCTTCTTGAATGTAAAAATTTAAAATAAATTCTTTCAGAAATTATTTTAACAGAGTATATTTACATTGATGGTATGAAAAAATTGGCGTACTTGATTTTCAAATTTTTCTTATTTACATTTTTATTTTATTGTTTCTCAGTAGAGTTATTGGTGCCTGTCATTAAAAAGAATTATTATTTTTTTTTTTTTTTAAACAGAGGAAAAGAAGCTCCTCTAACGCTTTTAAGTTTTGTTACGATAAGTTACATCGCGTTATAAGTTAACTAAAAATATGTGAAAAGACATTTCGTATTAATTTATTATTCATTAATATTACAGTTAAATTAAATGGAACATTTAGCTTCGATCATTTCTGTTATGTAAAAATTTTGAGGGCGTACTTATTATTACCATTTGCATACAAATACAAAAACAGATAGGTTACTTCAAAAAGCGGGCTTTTAGTTATCAGTACATTTTTAACATTAAAAATTATATAATTCTACTACAGTAGTAGTTATTCAGTTTTTGTTTTTTTTTAAGTATCAGAGAATATAAATCTTTTAGCGTTAAAAAACGTTCAGACTGTACTTCTAATTGCAAGATTCTTATTTTGTCTTATCGCAAAAGTCAACAATTAATTAAACACTTTAATGCGACTAAATTCCTTTGTAATATTACAGTTTAAGCTTAGTATCACTGTAATATTAGAATTGAACAATAATAAGCTTTTTTCACTTACTTTTCTTATAAAATTAATACATTTTATAGGGATAAAATTGTTAATTCTTAACGTTTGTAAAACCACATTATTTTTTTTTTCTTTTTTAATATTTTCCAGACAATAATCGTATTTTTTTAAAAAAGATAATTTCTGATCTTATTCTACAGTATAGAAAGATTTATTGTAAATATTAATAGAAATTTCCCACTTTTTTCTTTTTCTTTTTGTATATTTTGGGTGCACTTTAAAAACGCAAATTGATTTTTAACTCGTAATTCTATTGTTCCAAACTGAATTTTCGATTACACATTGCTTAAGAAAAATATTTAAAAACTTTAATGTAAAAGATGATATTTACTCTGTTAAGCGACAAACATCGTCATCGTTAAGATTAAGACAGGACAGGTTAAGGGATGTCAAGTTTTCCGGTTGTCTACTTTCGAAAAACAGAATGCATTCAGTTAATATCTCCGGCCCACCAGTATAACCAACGTTTAAATGTTTAATTTTACTCGCATCCAAGCTTGATAGTAACTTTACGATACCTTCGCGTTCTAGATGATTATGACTAATATCCAAAAATTCGATACAATCTACAAAAGAAAAAATAAATAAATATACAAAAATTCATAATTTCATTTTACCATTACTTCGGTAGTCACAATAAAATAGTTTAAAGGAAATAAGTGTCAAAATATCATTCATTTTAAATTTAATAAATGGGATAAAAACGCAGTAGATAAAAGCATCAAAATGTAAAAAAGATGAAAATGATTCATTATTTGAGTAGATAAACGCAGCGTAATCATTTAATTACTGATACGTAAAAAGAAAACCCAGTTGTATTTCCGTATGCCCATATCGGAATCATAGTGTGACGGTATAGAATAGGCATGGGTAATTTCGGACACAGTTATATCCTCGAAAATATATCCGCATTCGTACACAGCCGGATATATCTCCGACAATGCGATTTAATATATATCTCAACTCCAGAAGATGTCACACAACGAACAAATGCCATTCCGAACACAGTCGGACCTATCTCTGTCGGGGTGATCTAATATATCTCAACTCTGAAAGGTGATAGCTGTGCGCACAACTGTCAAAATTTTCTTTGTCATTACTGTTTCACGGGATGATGTCGTGTTCATAGATTGCAGTATAGCAGGTAATAGTGATGGTGAGATTTAACGTTTTCATAATGTGATCCACAAATTTAATGCTAGGTGTTATTTAACGCGGTGCGAATTAGTTATTTTATCAAAAAAAGTGTTGGTAAATCGAAATTGCGCGAAGAAAATGCGCATTGTGATCAAGGACGTTCTGTTGCTTTGTGCGCTCCGAGAACTACATGAAGTTGGAGTTAAATACGCAGCCGAAGATTGCAATTGTACACCGCTCCGGTGGAGTTGGAATTGTGAAGCGGATATATATCCACAGTCGAAAATGACACACACATATATGTATCCGACTCCTCCAGCGGAGTTGATTTACGCATCTCTAGTACAGAATGCATTTATGTCGAACATCCCGTAGCGATTTCCGACCTATTAACCACTATAATTATTTCGCTGTGTGCCTAATTTGCTGGCACTTCATCTTAACATGCACATTCCACGTAAGACGGGATATTAAGGATTAAATGGATGGAAAAGAACTATCAATGAACAAATGTCGTGAAAAATAAATAAGGAATGAATATTGATAAAGCGAAAAAAAAATCATTAATTCATTCTAGCTCTCTTTTGGGTTAATTGTTGTATCCAGCTATATTTTTGATTTATTTTTTTAATAATCTGATTTAAATCTAGGAATATGTGTGTTGTCCTAATAGGGAAGGCGAAAGAAGAAAAAAGAAAAACTGCATGGTCATGAACTGTTGAAAAGAAGGAAAAGAGTTGGATGGTTTCAAAAAGAAAAGATGTTGCAGAGCACTGGAATTTATTAATCAGGAAACAGAAGAATAGAGAATAGATTAAAAAATAAAATTCATTCGCGGCGTTATGTTGATATAATATAAATGAAGGGAAATTAAGAGAAGCGGATTTCACAGATTTACATTTGGGTCTTGTTAAAATTTTCTCACGTAAATTTATCACAAAATATCTACATTTTTCATTTCCCCCCACGAGTGTTTATGAGCCATTTAATGGTTTTTAATCGTTACGATGAAGCGGAAAAAATTAGTTTTTGGAATAAATCCATCTTTCAAATACTATTACAAGGTATTTTAACTAGCTGTAGCAGTAAGTCATAATACAAAAATAGATCAGCGACGAAGTACTAAGCAGTTATCACATGAATCGCAAATACTATAAAGAATTTAAATGCGCCGAATAAGTAGAATAATGGTAAATTTTTATTTACTTTTACCGCTGATTATTTGATTATTTTAAAAGAGAGAGAAAAAAAAGTAATAATAAAAAACACCTAAAAAAATTATACGCTAAAAACTGTACAAAAAATGGGTGTATGAAAAATAAAAACAAAACACTGGGGGGTTCTTATTCGAGATGCAGCAAAGTGAAAAAAGTTGTTAATTTACTCGATGTTTCTATGCGTTAGGTAAACAGTAATACGTGTTCATAGTATTATTCGTATTTGTTTTACTTTACCTTTACCTACCGATGATAATTTAAAAACCATCTTTTCTTTTTTTTTCTTTTTCTAATTTTATTATCTAATCGCAAAACGCCTAGTTAAGATGCATTATATTGATAAAATAATAACTGAATTAATAAATAATTATAATAAAGCTAATCTTGTACAGTACATAATGGTAAGTATGGTAAAAAATATTCTTATTGAAATACAAAAATGAATTCGGTTTTTTTTGTCAAGGATGGGGTAACCGAGAGTTCCGGTAAGACATTAGCAATTATACCCACATTTAATAAGTACTGTTCCAGGATGCAAGCATTATATATGGCCCTGTCACTTTACAACTTATTACCAGAATGTGTGTTGGATAATCTTAAAAACCTCAAAAATAACAAAAAGAGGCGTCAATTTTTATTATATTACTTTTGAAGTCGCATCTGACCAAATGTATGGCGTATGGCGGATCCATTTTTCTTCCTTCAATCAATTTTAATTTGTTCCTCAGATATTAAAGTATAGATGCGTGTAACCTTATAATAAATAATTATATATTAATTATAGATCATTATAAAGCCGGATTCATTATCTTTATTACTTTTCTAATCGAACTTAAAAATTGTTTGGATTACTGTATTTACTTTTATATTTTTATTTTTATTTGTTCATTTATTTTTTTAAGGGTTTTCATTGTAAAGAAAGTTTTTATTGCTTTTCTTTTTCCTTTTAAAGACCCATCGCTCGCGAAAATATGCGCATAATAATAAAAAACTTTAAAACAATATAAAATTAAGAATAACGATTAACGGTTTAACTAATCGGGAGATGGGTTGTTTATGGCATGGTTTAAATGGTAAGAGAGAAGTAATAAAATAGGTTTTCATTTTTAACAGCGTTTAATAGAATCCGTTTGCTATTATTAAAGAAAAAAGAATAAAATAAATAACTGCTATATTGTATAATAGAGGAATAAATTTGGCGGAATTTTGGATAAATATTGATTACCAACTTAATTAATATTTTTACTTTTTAAAGTTCTATCACTGTTTAAGTTTGCCACGATGGGAAAAAATTTACTAATAAAATTTGGGATAGGATATTACAATGCATTCTTAAAACAAAATTGATAACAATTGGTCGGAAGATCTAGAGTCGGATTTATCCTTAAAACTTTACATGTACGCAGGGTTGAATAAAAAAAAAAAAAACAAATTTGACTTGTATAAAATACTACGTACAGTAATTTGGGAACTTCGTATTATTTCGCAAAGGAACAGGGCTTCATTCGAATTTTTTATAAAATTTACAAATTGTTTAAAAAATAAATAATTATTTTTGAATTTTTTTTTCAAAATAAATGCGCGCTGTTCACTATTCCAAGATTCTATGAAAATTGTTAATTCGAATAGTATATAGTAACGTATTCTAGACGTTAGCGCAATCTTTCTAAAAAAAAAGGGAAAAAAAGTCAGGTGTCTCTGACGGACTCTGTCTCTCTGTCTTTCTCTCTCTCTCTCTATATATATATATATATGCATAAATTCGATTTTTGGGATGCTTACATAGTTACGTTAACGTAAGGTATATAAAATAATTATCTATAAAATAAACGTTGTAATTAAAAATATAATTATATTACCAAAGTGAAAATTAGATGCGGCGTACAAAGAGCTAGCCGTAAGTCCGATATGCTTTAGCGATAAACTCATTAAGTGTGGAAGGTAACTACTTAATTTCACTAGAGATGAAACGCTTTCACCGGATAAGGGATTAAAACTGAAATCCAAAGTTTCGAGAGTCTGGAAATTAAAAAAACAAGAAAAAAAGAAAAGGAACATTTATAAATAACAATAAATCACTTTAAGCTAATTAAATTTTATAAATTCTGTAGAAAACGTTGGAAAGATTAAAAAGTTTTCACATTTTAAACATGAATTCGAAGAGCATTGACTTTATTCGATAAGGTATTATTTATTAAAACGTCTCTTAATATCGAGAAAATTCCAGTTGATGTTTACCCTGTTTGTGAAAATTAATTTCGAAAATTTTGCAAGTATTTTGATTTGATTTTTAGAATTAATCAGAAAATATGTTTCAAAAGGATAACATCGAACTTTTTTTGGTAAGTCGAGACGACTTACTCTCCAATCACAAAATTGATAAATACTATGAAGTTCAAAGTTCGTTTTATATGTGGACAAAATTGATATTGGTAAAAAAAAAAAAAATCAGTAATAATTTAAACTTTCCCCTACGCTTAACTTCACAATCATAGGACTTGCTTTGCTTTACTTTTACTACGCTACTTGGTCGATAATTAGCGCTCTCATCAAATGTTTCCACACATTAAAAAAATTTTTAATAAAGAAAACAAAAACAAAGTCTGGTTAGTACAACTTAACTGAAAAGAAGAATATATAAAGCCTATACCTTTCAAAAATTATACATAAATTTATGCGGGCTGCAATTTATCAAATTATTTTCGAAAAAATAAAACTAGCTGTTATATTACCTGAAGAGTCGAATGTTGAGAAACCGTACGAGCAAAATGAGTTACACTTTCGAAAGTGATGTTATTCACACTTACATCTAACAGATGCAATTGCGGCAGCTTGATTATCGAATCTATTACAAACTATTAATAAAAGCATTTTTAAAATCTAACAGTGTTTTTGGTTAATCGAAATTCGATTTCACCAAAAGAACTAATTATATCATTCGATTTTTTTAATAATAATGATAAATGTTTTCACGAAACACTTTTGTCGGTTCTTTTATAGAGTGCAACCCCAACTTACAATTAATTCCTTCAAATAACTAATTAAATTTATTTATGCAAATACGATGATGGATGAATAAAATAAAACGAAAAAGTTCGAAACATTGGACGATCATAGAAAATAGGCAAATGAAAAAGAAGGTGGTCAGGGAGCGCACTGCTCATCATTATTTTCTTTCTATCCCGTAACACGCTAATTTGTTTTATAAATTTTTAGTTTAAGGACACCACCACAGCCTTTAATTTCCGGCGCGAAAATCATTACGGATTACTGTATTTAGTCTTTATTACTTTTATTATTATTATTATTATTATTATTACTCAATATCTTGATTTTATTTAGAATTTGTATTTGATTTCGGGTCATTTCGATTATATCATTTGTCGCGGTAGCCTAGTGGTTAAGAAGTGTGTCATAGGTTCGGGACTTGTCTCGTTTCGAACTTAAGACGCTCCTAGGTTTATCCACCGCCTCAAATAACTGGGCACCAAAAAAATCTAAGGAAACAAAAGTGACCAAGAAGAAATTACTGGCCTTTCCTTCTACTCGCATCAGTGTCATTGGGCTCAATATGTTATGAATCTTAATTTAACTATTCCAGACGTCCTGCCAAAGGTGGAGAACTGTACTTTTTATTTACAATAGCAAATTTATACACTAAATATTTAAAACCTGCGCAATGATCACTCACTCGTCTTAAATAATTTTCTGAATAAAATATATATTTCGATGTTTCGAAAGGATTATACCGACACCATCATCAAAAGTAACTGAACTAACAAAATGATAGTTGTTATAGCCTCATACAGTAAACAGAGAAAAATAGTAAACAACAGATCGACAAACGAAAGAAATAACTAGAAAGGCGAAAATATAAATGAAAGAAGTTAACAAAAAGCTGAAAATGTACAATCGAAAGTAAACAAAATACCGAACAACATTGTAAAGGGCGTAACAAAAAGAAAAAATATTTTTTAACAGAAACTATCTAGGCTAGATAAATTACATTACTTCTATAATTTTGACAAACCAATTATTGATTTCTCAGCTGCAAGAATACCGTATTTTTTTTTATTAAAATTCGGTCCCTTTTCAGTTTTAATGGTTTAATAGTTTCTCTGATTAGCCTTTTACATTCATGTCAGTTTTCTTAACCCGGGTAGCATTGTTTTCAAACTTAATCGCGTAATTAATTTTGGCTTCCGTTTTTAAGTATACCGATTAACTTTCTCTCACAAACTGGTGATTAATGAATAATTACCAAAAGTGGAAAATTAACACTTAACGACGAAGAATTACATTGCCATTTTTTAAATCGCGTTACTTTCTCCTCGGGGGAAGTAGAGTTGCGACACTTTTGTTGGCCCGTTTCCTTTAAGTAATCTTAAGGAATTCCTCTATCGGGCAACAGGTTCTTCATTCGCCCTCATATTTACACTCGTATTATCATCTTAATGCTAACGTTTTATTATTATATTTACGTTTACTTTTATTGTTAATTAACAGCGGTACAATCCGGATACTAATGTATTACAACTGACAGCAAATCTAGTACACGCAAGTCAGTTTTAAAGAGAATGGTAAAAAATAAAAGTAAGAAAAGCAGAAAGTGAATAAAGATATTAGATGACATATAAGAGATAATTATTACAGCGTGAACGATGTCAAAGAGTATCATTACAATCTTTCAAATGGTAGAAAATCAAATGGTGATAGTGTAGTTTTGTTTTCAAATTTTTTCCAAAAAAAAAGATAAAAAATTCCGCCTACTATTTACAAATAACTTCTGCAGTTGCATTAGAATTACCGCATTAAGTTAATGTATCGTAAACGTTTATACAGTAGCAAACAAGTGTTTCTCTTTTTACTTGAAAGCTATCTTTAGATAGATCAGATAACACACATCTTATAATGTAATCAGAGACTGATCGTACGAACGTAATAATCATAACTTATATAATGTTAAGATAAGCTCAATATATATATTAATATGAAGGCACTCGTAGTGATTGCATTAGCTTCGGAGTAACGAATAAAGTTGTTTAACGAAGTAAAAGAGGAATTAAATAGGACAGTTCGACAATTATTAACAGTAGATAATTTAGGTATACCCCTACAAATCTGGGAACAACAAAATTGTTTCAAAAAACAGCATTTTATAAAGAATAAAAATGTAATTTTTAACGTACTTATTTTACAATTAAAAGATTGGTGACAGCATTTAGATGCAAATTATCTAAGGAACCGTCAAAAATATTAGTTTTTCCAAAATTAACGGTGGTCAACGAAAATTCATAGACACATTTTTTGAAAATTTAGTATTTACAGAAATCGAAAACCTTACATTATCCGTAAAAAACGATAATTATTTTTATAATACGTGACGTCTCGTTTTATTATCCATCACTAATCAATTAAAATCATCGTAGAAAAGGTAAATATTAGGTGTTAAATTTGTTCACTAAAAATTACGCATCATTACCAAAACGTACAAAAAAAAACTTCCTGAATTCTACTTTTCAAGCGTTTAAAATTAAACTGATAATATTATTAATATGTTTTTAACGCTGCATATGCTAAATTTTAATTTATCCTTACCTTAAAAGTTTCATCTTGTAAATTTATTCCGGTAAGGATTAATTTCGTTAAATTATGATGATGAGATATTGCTTTCAAAGCTGGTAATAAGGTTTTTGTAGGCAGTCGGCAATCTTTAATAGAAAAACAACATGTCGCCTGACATATATCTAACTGAATTTCAATATACTTATCTGGAACTATACATAAAAGAAAAAAAGTTTTATTTTATGCAAATTTTTGTCATGTAGGTAGTTTAACATTTAACAAAGGCTTAATTTAGGGCTAATTTAACCTAATATGTTTTCGATTTTAAGATAGTAACGAATTTAGTTTTAGTTACGATAGTTTTTCTGCCTTAAGATTATATATAATTAATAAGACAAAAAGTAAGGTTTTAAAAGAAATTAAAAAAATTAAAATGTTCCAATGAAAAATTGCGCCAGAAGGTTTTAGCTTTATGAGATATTAAAAAAAAAAAAAAAAGCTTATAAACGTTCAAATATTTGGAAAAACTTTTTTGTTACATAAATACAGTACATCGTTTGTAACGCAACTACTTTTTATTAGTAATAAATTAAGTGATTACTGCTGTTCATCATCTAGGAGGGCGTTTGCATATTTCAGTGACTGGTACTTCTCAGTTCTAGTGTGTTTACAAGCATATATGGCTCATTAGTATGAAATTCTTCATGTTTTAGTGATACAGAAAACTTAAACTCGCTGCTTACACGGCTACACTTACGAATACCAAATATGTTGATGTAGTTTACGAATAGAGAAGTAAACGAAAACGATGGCCGAGAGCTATCGAGTAATATAATACTTATCGTACAAAACCCAGTGTACACTTCAATGTTAAGAAATTCTAGACGATTGATCGCAACATGATAAAGTTTTTTTTTTTTTTTTTAACGCTTTACTTTTATTTTAATTACATAATCGATCTTACTTTGTGGTATATAACCAACTGGAGCATGTATGCCACACATTATTATCATTATATAAATTATCTCCTTTTCAAATAATTCTTGAAATTACAAAACCTTAATAAATAAATATAAAAAAAAAATACGATTACAAAGTGTAAATTCTTATAGATGGAGACCGTTTGACCAATGGTTTATCCGTATCTCCTCTACATTACAAGATATCTAAAGAGAAAAAGCTATTGACTTAGATTATAACATCATATTCTTTTTTTTTTCTTTAATATAGCGGTTATATATTTTAAGGTCTTCATGGTATTATTTTTATTCTTGAACCAGTTGTGGTTTTCTCCGATGTTGTATTCAGCTCTTATGTGCTCGAATTTGGAACAATATAAAAAAGTATGATCCGGTGAATCTGTTTCGATATTGCATTCTCTGCATTTATCATCATTTGTTATGCCCATTTTCTTTAGATACTCAGCGAAATTACCATGTCCCGACAAAAATTGGGTTAGAAAGAAATCTGGATTGAGTAATTTGTTCTTCAATCTATCCTCGATTCTGGTTAATAATCCATACGTTCGTCTCCCTGTTAATTCTTGCTCATAAGTGTTTTGCCATTCCTCCAGGTATTTCGACTTTACTTCTTTTACTTTCTGTATTACCCTTGTCCTATCACTATGGTTGTTTTTGGTTATCTTTATCTCGTTAATCATTTCCAACTGTAAATCCACCGGCATAATTCCTGATATGACATACGAAGATGTATAGGAAACCGTTCTATATGCAGATGTTATATTTAAGATGATTTTCCTTTGTTCCATTTTAATTTTCTTGTTTTTTACCGAAATGTTAGGAAAATAAATCAAGGAACCATATTCCGTTATAGATCTGAACAGCGCTGAGTAAAGAATTTTTCTATCCACAAATTTTAAACCAAAGCTTCTGTTATATATACCTACTAGTTTTGTGTAATATTTTTTAATTTTATCCATGATGTAGCCAACATGTTTGCTGAAATTGAGATTTTCATCTATGTATATACCCAAATATTTCATTTCCTTGCTAAATTTAAGAGGCTTATTATTCAATTTTAATTCTTTTTCTGTTTTACTTTTAATTTCGTGTTTTTTATGTTTTCTTGTTATTAATATCGAGTTAGTTTTTTCCGGATTTAAATGTAGCCCAAGATTAATGAGTTCGTTGTTAATATTGTTGAACATGATAAAGTTAGGAAAATTTCAATAATTTGTCTAAATAAAAACTTTGATCGGTAATAAATGTCGATAAAAACACATCGTACTTGTTCAAAGGATCGAACAAAATGATTCGGCACGATGAATGATATTTTGCCAAATTTAAATTACACGAAAATATTATAAAATTAATTTTTCTTTAAAAAGATTATGTATGAACTGATGAAACGTGGTTTTTAACGTGTTAATAATTAACAAATTTTATCTAATTGGACTAAAATGAAGACCATTTGTGAGAAAAAAAAAAAGAAACATCATTCAAGGGCAACTGTAATAGGTAAAAATTTCCTGATAAACAATTTAAGTGAAGCAAATGATTTGCCATTTTTTTAAAAATGGGTTAACAGTATTTTATTAGAAGACGTGAACCGCGTTAAACTTTACAAAAAGATATGATTTTTCAAATGATGTATATCCTGTTTATTATCGCATAGATATTAAACAATTTCGAAGCATAACCGATGGATAGGTTGAAACGATTACTATAGGATAGGAAGTTCTCAGAATTGATGCTCTTTAATTTTTTCATAAGAGGGCGGGCAAAATAACTTACTTAAGAGTTATAAGAAATAAACGTGATAACTTAATTACGACAGCTTTAAAATAATTAAAGAAATGGAATTAAGAATTGAAATGAGCCAAAACACACAAGAATATATACGACATAGAATTGTTTACACTTGGAAATAGAGAAAAAAATAAACTTAACAATAAGCGTTAATTATTGTTTTATTGTTTTCAACAAGTTCACTTTGTTTAAATTTATCCCTTATTAATTTCGGTTAACATTTTAATGGTCATCCTTTTTAATAATGTGAAATATTTAAATTTATTGTATTTCAGAGTACTTCTTTTACAACTAAGGACGCAGATGTATTTTGTTACATACCGATAAGATCACGAAACAGTAAGTTTTTTCAAGTATTTGAATGTTTGTAGAAATAACTATTATAAATTTCTTTATAAATGTCTTGCAAATTTATAACTTTCTAGTGTAACATCATTTGTAAAATTAAAATGTTTCGGTCTCCTTTTATATATATAAAATAGGAAAAAAAAGTGCATAAAAACTCAGACATTGTCGTACGTTACAGTCCCTTAACGGTTATGACCTAAAAATATCAAAAATGACCGATATTTTAAAATCAAAGATATACTTGTATTACGATATATATATTAAATTAAATTAATTCTAAAATTCAGTTCTCGCTAAAATACTTTAACCGATGCATTGAACACTCTATATATATGCATAAAAAAAAATAATCTGTTACAGAAAACACACCTTTTTTCAATAAGTTCGCCAACGGGGAAAGCAGAAGGAAACGTGTGAGAATATAAGAAGCATTGCAAGGAGGACGGATACCAAGTTTTAGCAGAGAAGAGCGGAAGGATGATTGCTCAACAGAAAAGATCGAACATTCAAACAGAATATGATCAGCATCGCAAGGAACACGTATTTGGACGAAGGATGAAAAGGACACAATTGAGTAGACTCAGATGAAAATCGAAAAAATGATGCAGAATGGAGCCTATGATTAAAACAAAGATGACGAATGTGGAGCGTTTAAGACCTAGGAATCATGAATGAGGAGGAACAGATGGTTGAATAGAGAGGTAAAAGAAGGTAGAATTAGAAACTGAAGTAGGAGTTGAGTCACAGTCTGCAATGTGTCATGTAAGGAGAAAAGAGCAATATTTTGAGCTGAAAATGTGCCCAAAAATGTGCTACTGGAAACGGAAGAACGGTCTAAAGAATACACTATTTCATTGCCGAAAATACTTATTGATCTTGATCGAGTGAACAGGGAAAAGATCATAGATGAGAGAGCGCATGATAACATAATCGGAAGAGGAGATGTAAGCACTTGCAGAACACTTTTAGAATCCGAGATTACAAGCATTTTATGGAAAGCTAATGATGAGCAAATATAAAAAAGATAGCGCGTCGAAAGCGGTAGATTCTGCATAAAAAATGAGCAAAAGGAAGGAACTTTACTTTTATTTTTTCTTATTTTTTATCGTAAATTCTGTAACGTAAAAATCGTATTTTTACATTATCACTTAAAGTTTTTAACGGCAATCCGTAGAACAGAACATTTTTAATCAACGGGTAACACAATTAAAATTACTGGGTTAAAGTAGTTTGCAAGTATTATATAAATAATTTATCAACGTTAGCGAAATTACGCAATATGCACAAAAAATATGAGAATTTATTCTAAAGAATATTAATAATATCCGCGCCGTAGTCGAGACAGTTATATTTGCAGTACCTGTATGAGATGCAATACAAGCTTCTTTATATCTATCCGTTAACGGGGCTAGATTCCACGATGCAATGGTTGCGTGAATTTCTTTATTGTTTATTATAATAGATAATGGATCATTTTCATCTAATAAAGCGCCATCCTCAGTCGTTAAAGTTATAACCGGTGTTACACCTTCCACGCTAAAATTCAAAAATATTCAATCACATTTTTGATTGCTGATATATAGGAATAAACAACGCTTGGAATACACAGTGCGTCTGCGAAGTTCTCAAACTAGGTTTCTACACTTGATACAAGTATCAACCAAGGAAGTATGTAGTGCGAAGCCTAAAGAATGTGTATACAAAATTTCAGCGCAAACCAGTCTCTTACAACTCCACTCTAGGGTTACGTATTGTGTGCTTATAATCCCGTGCGTAAGCTCGCGATATGGAATAACGAAGTGCGATTAAGTTCTGTGTTAAGCTTGATAAATCTTTCGTAGAAACTTTTTTTTCGATAGTTCAAAAAGCGTTCGGTAATGAAGCTCTATCATGTACAACAACATACACGTGACGAAAACGTTTCAAAACCAATAGAGAGTCGTTGGAAGACGACAAACGAAATGGGCGCCGTCAACAGCTGTTCTCGACGAAAACGTGGCGAAGGTGCGCACGCTGCTGCTCGAACAACTTCATCTTCCTCTTCGGGCCATCGCAGAAGAGTTACATATCGGCAAAGATTCGGTACGAACTATAATAAACGAAAAAAATGAACCGGTGGAAGGTGTGTTTTTGTTTTGTTCCACACTTCTTGACTGACGAACAAAAAGGATTTTGTTCAAACTGACGCTAGCATACCCGAATTTTTAAAAAACAATTGTGAAGAAAGTTGGTGCTTCCTGTACGACCCTCATACCGAGCGAAAATCTTCGGCGTGGTTAAGCCTGAAAGCTCAAAGAACCGCGAATGTTCGACAACAAAAATTCGAAGTGAAGACAATGCTCATCGCATTTTTCGACTCGAAGGGCCCCTCATTCATCATGAATTCATTCCACCTGGGCAAACTGTGAATGCGAAATTCTATCTGCAGGTAATGAAGCGTTTGGTATGTCGAATCTGTCAAGTCCAGTCCCAGTATTACGATGCAGGCAGTTGGACCCTGTTACGGCCATAGTTTGGCGCGATACTATGTCGAAAATCAGATCACTGTCTTGATTCACTCGATTTGGCCTCGGCAGACTATTTTCTGTTCCCAAAAATCAAAATGAAGATGAAAGACAACTTTCACGAATTCCGGCGATTCAACAAGCTCGCACTGAGCAGCTTAAGATGATTCCACATAATGATGTTCCTAGAGCCTTTGAGCAAGTGTTGTATACGTAGAGAAAGACTGTATGTGGAGGACTGAGGTAAATAAATTCATGTATCTTTTATAATGTGTTCTTATTTTATCTAGTTCGGGAACTTTTCAGCCGCACTGCGTACTTTTATTTATTTTTTTTTTTAAATTTCAGATAACCATAAACCTATAAACAATATTGACAGATTTACTTATGATATCTGCGAACAGTTTCCGAAGTGAGCCATCCGATATTTAAATTATGAATGCTATCCGGTATTGGAACAAGAAATAGCTTGTTTTCTACTCGTACTTTCACCGTACAATTGATACCAGTGGTATACGGAGTTTTCTGATTTACTAAATTATTTAGCGGCTGCGTCTGTTCTTTCAACTGTTCATTTCGCGATCGCTGATTGAACTCAGTCGTTGATTGACCGATAGCTTCGTTTTGCGTACTTGTCGAAGAAGGCGTAAATTTTTTAAACCCGGTAGAAAATAAAGACTTCTGGTACTTCATACGATTTCGAGCAACTCTGAAATAAGTTCAATTTAATTAATAAAAAAGGCCAATAAATTAAGTTGCAAACTCCAGTAGATTAAAATTAAAAACAAACTATAAAAGAATGAATACAGATTTACTAAACTGTACAAAACGGACTAGATCTGATAGCATCTGTAATATGTGCAAATGAATAAAGGTAATTCTTTAAAGTGAAAAGTAAAAATTTCTGTAATTCAATAAAATAGGTTTCAGTTTAATCATTAAGTAATGTGTTTTTTAACATTTAAACGGGTTTTAAAAATTCCCGCGAATAAAAAGAGTCAAATAATCTGCATTAAAATAGAATTGAATTATTAACCCATAAATATTAATTAATTTTTAAGCTAGCAGAAAATCATAAAAATTGTAGAATTAACTTTAGGAAAACTACAAACAAAATATTACATGAAAAGTTTTACATTTAATCGAAAAAAGTGATTAGTCTAAATTCCGTTCTTTCGTTGACTCCTTATTCTCTTCATTCCCAACAGACTTAAATTTCTTTTCTCAATATGATTTCTTCGTAGATTCTAATTCTTTTACCGTAATTTGCTCTTTTTCCTCTGTTCGTCCTCCAACTCCTAAAAAAGTTAAATCGTCTTCTTCTTTGTGGTGGAATCAACGTTGTAAGGCTGTTTTTGACTTTTAGTTTTTAATACTTTCAGATATTCTTTCACTTTTGTTTAGATCTCAGCAGTTTCCTTTTTCACAAAAGGGAAAATGCTAGAACCAGATTTATTATTAAAACGGCGAAAAAAAGCGCGAAGTGGAAAAGCTTCAGTTCCTCTTTTTCAAACTTTACTCCTATTTCTCAAATTTGGAGAATGGTCAAGGCTTTTAAATCCCTTCCATATTAGCATCCTTATAGTTCCCTTCCTGATAAATTAATTTTTTCTATTAGTTCCATGCCTGTTTGATACATTCCTAGCATTAATGAATAAAGTCGCATTCCGTCTTCTTCAACCTTCTCACACTTTTTGGTTACTATTTTTACTTTTACGGAACTGGAAATATCCTTACGCAATTCTCCTAATTTCATTCCTGGAAGAGATAGGGTTTCCTTTCCCATTCACAAAAATCTGTCTGGCTTTTCTTTTCGGTTTCCCTTAAACTTGTTTAAATTTTTTCTTCGCACTGGTTCTGTTCTTTTGTCTTGGAAAATATCTTCATCGTTATCCCGATGACTAAATCTAATTCTTTCACACTTTGTCCTATTTCACTTGCTTCTTGCGTTAGGAAGCTTTTCGAAAGTTTAATCAACAGGCGCTTTATTTGGCGGCTCGAACATAATAATCTGTTACCTAATATGTTTGATTTTCGCTTAGGCGCAGCTTTCCCGACTATATAAGTACATTTTTTATCGACAAAACGTTTCTTTATTACTTCTTTCCTTGACATCTCTGCAGACTTTGATATAATGCCCACTCCCCTCTTTCTTTAATATAATGTTTTGTTTTAACATCCCGGTTTTCGTTTCTTCTCTCGTTAATAATCTTTTCTAGTGCAAAATAATCATTCTTTCCTCTCCCCTTCACACTAACACTAGACTAATCTTTCGTGGATTATCGAAGAGTTCTTGTTTTAGCCTAATTTTGTTCAATATCTACTTTATCAAAATTGCTTTTTTGCTTCTAAATTCCTTTTACGTGGGTCTACTAGACCGCTTTCAACCACTTTTTTTCTCTGCCCTCTAAGAAGTTAAGAATAGCTCCAAGTCACCCCTCGAAGGCTGACGTTAACACTTCCGGTTATAATAATAGTACTAATCAAGGCAGTCATAACGTTAATGCTAGTAAGGTTAGTAACAGAAACAGTGGTAGCAGTAGTGGTGATATTAATATAACAATAATAACAAGAATAACAATAGTAATAATAATAACAGGGACAGTGACAGAAATAATAATAATAACCATTCCAATAACAATAATGTTCATAGGTAAATTCTCTTTCCCCCTGATTTCAGCGTTTCGGCTCATGTTCTTTTAGAATCTTCGTTTGTTCGTAACATTGGCATTCTGCATCCATTTACTATCTCTAAACTTATCTTTTTGAAGTCGCTTCAGGTGAAAAAAATTATACGCGCCAAGAAAGATAAACTTCGACTTTTATTTTTCGATATCACGACTGCCAGCGAGGTTTCTATCAAATACTGAGTTTTTAATCAAGTACAACCTTAAGGCATACATACTGAATAATGTTATTTTCTTTTAGAATTGTCAGGGATAGTAGACCTACTTGCGAATATTTTAGCGGAGGTTCCGGTAGAAACTATTCGAAGATTGAAAGGACAACAAAACGAAGAGACACGTCCCCTTCCATTGATTGAAATCAAATTCAAAGCATAAAAAATTCCTTTCTCCTTTCATTATCCGCTGCCCCGTTGAAATCAGCAGTCGTCTTCCTATCCACTGTCGTTTCTGTTTTCGGTTTGAACAAGTTGATCAAATATGTCTCAGTAAACCTCGCTGCGCTAAATGTAGTGATTCCCATACCTCTACTAATTGCACAACTCCCTCTTCCGAACCTTAAAAGTGTTTAACTACAGAGGCAACCACGGCGCCACAGACTGTCAATGTCCCGTCTTCTAAGAACAATTATGGCTACGGAAGATGTCTCCCATAGCGAAATTTGCGCAATCGAAAGAAAAAAAAAATCAAATTATAGTAGGCCTTCTAAACGATATTCAAATCCTAACAGATACCCTTCCACGCCAAACATAATTTTCCACTATTCTGTTCTAAGAATAGAAACTATACCAATGGTCTTTTTTTTTTCTTTTTTTTTTTTCAGTACTATTCCTTCCAAGCTAGGCTATCGAGATACTTTTAAATATTTCCTAATTCCGTCTTACTTCGATTCGGTTAATTCCAGAAAATTTGTTTCCTCCGCGAAAGATTGGATTTTACTTTAAACTTATAAGATATTCTTTCACAGATTCGACAATTTTGTTTTTTCATTTTTCTATGTTGGTAAGAACCCGTTTTTAGAAAGATCAGAGTTATATGCATTCTTGAAGTCAATATGAAATATTCCGTAAAATATATTTTTTCGCTTACATTTTACTGCACACACAACTCAATTTCATCGAATATACTCGTAGTTTAAGGTTGAATAAAATTATTTACTATATTAAAATGTAGTCGTCGCGATGGCCTAGTTGCTAGAGCGCCTGGCTTCAGTTACGGAGGTCACGGGTTCGATCTCGGGCGACGACAGAACTTATTACAAAGAATTAAATTAAATAAAATATTCGCTAATAATCACGTCACGTATAACATCATATGCGCGTTAGGTCAGTACACAGGAGACCCACATGGGACTGCATTCGTATATCGATAAATCAAACGATTACTATCAGTTCCGAATGAAGTCTTGCGTGTGTACACCTGCGTTGCATATAATAATTACCTAGTGTACATTATGCCTGTGTCTGTACAGCTGAGATGTATGAATAGGTAGTCGCCGACGCTCAGAAGCTGAGTATGGCACTATAAGAAGAGAATTAAAAAGTAGTTCAACGAATCGAAAAATTTTATACGTTGTATTCATCAGTTTTTTAAAACAACTTTAGTATTTTTAAGTTGTAAAATACCTACTCGCGACTAGGTTCTTTGACCGATGGAGGCTGCATTTCATTTTCCAATGGAACATCTTCATCGATACCGAAACAACTTCTCGCATTTCTTCCATAATCTGTACTATCGCTTAAATTTTCATTATTTTCAATTTCACAAAGAATATCATTCAGCTTACTAGAATTAGATTCTTCGCTGTACAACAGAAATTTAAAACAATAAAACGGTCATCATTTAATACGTCTTTTTATGTTTTAAAATATTGATCATATCCTGTAATAAATTTCTGAATTGTTTTTACGTGTTCACTGTTGGTATTCTAAATTAATTTAGGCATCGTGTTTAATACTTGTACTTATGATTAAATTTTATTTAACAGAAAATTATTTAATAATTGCGGCGTAATGGACACGTTATAGAATTTAATAAATTGACAATGTTTTCAGTACTTTAGTGAACAAAATTTTTATTTGGATAAATTATTCGAGAAAATACTGAACGCCTGATGCGACTACGTATAATAGCATATATGCGAACATATTAGCAGTAACAACTTTTAAAAATAAGTGCACAAAATAATCTGTTTTAATACAATGATAAATAGTTTCGAGATACAGATCACAAACCTTAAGTAGTATATCTTAGATTAATCACTCTAGAAGCTGTAAAGGAATATTTAAATTAAATTAACAAATAAAAATAAACATTTGAAATAAATAGCATCTGAATAATAAATTGATCAATTTAAAGCAGTTTATTTTAACCTGCTATTAACCTCCTTCCGTAGGTCACGCATGGTCTTTAATTCCAGAAGAAAGGATTTTTATTTACTATAAGCGGCGAGTAGTTCATGAACAAATTGCTTCAACTAAAATGAGACGAATTAAATGATTTCTTTAATTCAATTATAAGAACTATTGTCCGAACCCTCTAAATATCGTTTAAGTACTTTAGTCAGAACCATCCGCTCCCAAAACTCCTAACGAAAGGACAGTAAATCCGTTATCATGCTTCTTAGGAGAGCGAGTTGAAGGAGACGAGCCAGAATACGAAGAAAGCCCAATAGCAAAATCGAGTGTACATGGCAGGGCGCAATTGTAAGACATAAACCACCACGAACTGAAGTTAAAAAATAAGAAGTGCCAACAGATCTCCTAAAACCGACGGAAAATAATATCACTGGTAAATAATAACCTTTTCCTATTTCGTAACCTCAAAATGTTCTAACGTCACCACGATCCAGGTAGTAAATGTCTTCACCAAAGACTTCAGCAGTCATACACATGCTTTCAGATAATTATTCATTGCCGCAATATCGGTAAATAGAGGCATGGTTCACGCATTATTTTCTTCCATCGTGTTGTTTCACACTTTTCGTGATAAAGGCACCCTTCTTAAACACCCAAACTTGACGAAATAATTAAATGAAAATAATCATGATAGTAAAAGATATCCGACAAGCCGAATAACTAACATGCAGCTCTTATGCGGTGAACCGCCTTTAAACACTCGGAGGAAATTAACTGCTATCCGATATAGCCTCAAAGTCGAAGCAAATCCCGATCATCCAAATTACATTGTACTCACAAACAATGAAACCTTCCTCTCCACCTACATACGCGAAATTAAAAGTTCTGCACGTATTACAGAAGATGACACACTAGCCGACAGAAAAAACAAAATTCTCGACCAGTGGTTGGAAAACTTACGCGTCACAGCACCAAGCACCCTGACCACGATAAAACTGAACAATAGCGACTGGACGGACAAAATATTCAAGGCAACAAAAAAGAATAAATCGCTTACATCAGCTATTATTAGGCTATACCTGGGTCATACACAGCTGACGCATAAGTTCATTCTCGAGAGGAAAGAGCCACCGATTTGTGAAACATGCCCTGGTGAAAGAATTACCATACAACATCTGGTACTATGCTGCTCCAAGTTCACCGCCAACCAACCAACTGCCACGGACCTCGACGCTTTTTTGGACATCAAGAACCTCAACAACATTATTAAATTTGTTAAACGTACAATGCTACACTTAATTTTATAAAACTATGTACCGTACTACAAACTAGACTAAGTAGATTATAGCCTATGTAGGCAGTAAAAATCTAAATAAATAAATAAAAAATAAAAAAGATATCCCGCAGTGGAATTGCTACAGGTTTTACTCACAACTAGCCGAAATCATGGCACGGATATTAAAGTATTTCGAACGTATTATGCAAAGAGAAAGTACCATGGAACGTGAATGTGCAGGGGAAAAATTGCGAGAAGACGACCTCATGGAAGATTGCCAGTTAAATCGACAGTTCAGTAAACGAAACTTTTTCGTCATGTGTTCGCAGAACTGAGTACTGCGGTTGGCAGGGAGAAGAGCTGAGGGAGCATCAACATATTAAGCGATGTGCAATAAGAACGCTCCTTCAGAAGTAAACAACTGTAATGTACATATACGTGTTAATCGGAATTACTTTTAAATTTAATAATCAATTTTATCTAAGTTATTTAGGGATGTCGGTAATTAAATTATTTCAAATTTTATATTTTAGTGTTTACGACTTTTATTCAGGATAATAAAATTTCGAAGTCGACAAAATTTAAAACGTACATCCAAAATTTTTAATTTTGTTTCGCTTCCAATATTAAAAGATGAATCCAAATTATAATAAAGTAATATCTTTTCAAAATTATGCAGTAAAATAATCAAGTATGACTGTAATGGAGTATATAATCCGTTCGTTAAACATTTGAGCCGCATTGCTCAGAGTAGATAAGTTGCACTTAGTGCCCATATTTACACCAGAAATTCTTTTAACGTAAAAATCACTTTCACTTTTAACAATTCCGTGCCCTTTTTGAATATACATGTATCATCATTTACATTATATATATATTAAAGTTTTTAACTAGAAAAATATATAGATAAAATGTAAAATTTATGAAAATTTTAAATTTTTAAATAAAATACCAGTAATAACGACATTTTTTAATCGCATGATGCAACTACGTTGAAAAATAAAAAAAAACACCTGCAAAAGTATCATTATCTTTTTAATGCAATGAATAAACTAAATTGGATGTAAAAAAATTTGAAATACTTGCTTGGATGAATTAACGGATTTATGAAAGTTTTCATTCGTTTTATCCGTTTTTGCTTTTGTCGTTCGAAGGGGCATTCCGACAAAATTTTCGCATACTTTTTTGCACGGTCTTTTATCGTAGTCGCCAATATCGTCCTCTAGCCAATCATCACCTATTTCTGAAGAATTCATTAAGGCCGGAAAATTCGGTTTCTTCGGAACAGCCTTTTGAAAAATTAACAATGAATGAAGATTTATGGATATTTCATCAAAAAAATTTCAAAGTGCTCTGTTAACAATTTATGTTCTTGACTATTTTTATTTACAATAAAACCATACATTATTAAAATGAATGTTTGGTCAAAATTCATTGATTCTCTATTAGCTAGAAACGGTAAAAATATCCTATTTCTTTTCCACCTTTTTTATTATGAGATTAATTCACGATGAAAATTTTTGAAGTTATATAATGATTGCTTTACAGACATTATAGTTGGAAACTCTGTTAAGTTTAAATCAAAACGTTTATTAAATGGGTGCAAGGATAATGACATCGGTCCTGTAAGAAATGTTATCATAAATTACCTAAAAGAGCAAGTTGTTTATGCATGTGATAATTCTAAATTTAACAATAATGTATCGAAAAAAAGAAATTATTTATTATACAAATTTACACACATTCAAGCCAATGCTTTACCTCTGGAATCGTTTGTTTACGTTTATTTTTCCTGCGTAATGCTTCCATGGTTTCTTTATAATCTTCAGCAGCATTAGTATTTAATGAACTGGACGACAGTTTAGTTTCCATGGGAAAATTCTTGTTTTTATTTTTAACTATACGTTCGTTATCCAAATTTGGTGTATTTGCTGAGTTATTTTTCGGCTGTTTTTTCTGCAAATTGATTTGCTTAAACTGACTGCTGCTGTATCCAACTAAGAATATAAATGAAATATGGAGAAATAAATTTATCCTCTTGTTTGCATTTCTGTCTCTTTCTCTTCTATACTTTGTATAAAATGATCAAAATTTACAACGTAATTCTTACTGGCATCAACACAAAAAAAAAAAAAAAAAACATAATCACAAAAATCCTATTCTAACATTTAACTTTCATTACATAAAATTAAGACATTTCTTTGTTACATTTTTCGTTACATAAAATTGTGACATTCTTTAAATAACAATCACAAAAATCCTATAAAATATAACAAACGTTACATAAAATTAAAACATTTTTCGTTATATAAAATTAAGACATTTTTCGTTACATAAAATTGGAACATTTTTTCTAATGGAAGGTAGCCTAAGAATTACGTCGTAATTAATATATATATATATACACAGTCGACTCGTGATTATCAGAACTCCGTATTATCCGGATCGATTTTTCAAAAAAAAAAAAAAAAAATAAAAGAAGAAGAAAAAGCCAAAGCGCTTTTATAAAATCCACAGCTATATGCAGTACGTATCTGAATATTTGTTTCCATTCGCTGCAAATGAAGGCGCTGCCAAATTTTAAAAACTCGATTTCACGAAAAGAGTTTGTGCCCGCAGTTGCGAAATATTTGTCCGACAAACAGTTACCGAGAAAAGCAATCCTTATTCTCGACAATTTATCCTCCCATCCGGCAACTGAAGAGTTACAAGATGGTGTGATATAAAGGCGCAATGTTTCTATCAGCGCAAACGTTACATCGGTTTTTCAACCTATGGATCAAGGGATCCTAGAGACCTTAAAAAATATATCGACGCCGCCTTCTCACCAGACTAATATCAAGCATTGAAAATGATGAGGACTGTCAGGTTGCATTGAAATCAGTTGATATGCTTGTTGTTATCATCACTTGGGGTTATCTGAGGGATGGGAAGAGATTAGCTCTATAGCATTAGTGGTGCGGTGGTGGAAAATATTATTAGATCATAAAGTCAGTGATAAATGGGATGAAATTGACAAACAATGTGATTATTTGGACAGTTCAAAAGACAACGAGGAGTTTGTTTCTCTAATAAAAAATATTACAGGAGGTGAAACGGGTTAAACGGATGACATTACAGAATGGATGGGCAGCGACGAGATCGAAGAAACGGCAGATGAGGACATCATGCTACTCAACGAGAATCCAGTTGAAGAAAATATGGATAACGAGCCTGTTCAAAGTGTTATACCACACGATGAAAGACTGAAGGCGATTGAAGTGGCACTGGAGTAACTCAATAGGAAGAAGCGTCACCGGCTGATATCATTTGTTTACGTAAGTGGCGAGATATATCGATCGGCAAGGAAGAGAATGCTGCGAAAAACACACAGACCTTAATCACAGACTTCTTTAAAAACTAGTTAATGTACTGTGTAAGTTAATTTTCATGTTTACTTTTTTTTAGAGGATAAGTTAATTGTCATTTTTTCATTTAATTTGCGGTATTTAACATTGAACTCCGTCGTATCTGGATCTTTTGCTATCCGGACCGGATGGCCGCCCAATTAATCCGGATAATCGCGAGTCGACTGTATATTTATGTGTATACTCGCGTCGTATATAAAATCTCCAAAAACACTATACGTGTATTTATACAACTAGAATATAATCGCAATGCTTGGAGTCAAGTGTTGTACACATTTATTTTAACAAAACATTAACGGAACAAAAGTAGCTGTCGTTCACAATTTGCAAACGTACGATCTACAGTTTCTAATATGAGATCTCGCTGACGTTCATTAGTGCAACGCGTACTTATGTTATATTATAATATTGGGAACTCGTCACATTTTCGAATTTTCGTACAATACTAGACATTTTATAGAGAACATATAGTGTGTAATATTGTAAGTATAAAAAATTATAATTCTCAAAAAACATATTCATAATCCAATGTTTCTGCGAATAAGAAAAGGCATTATTTTAGAAATACATATAACATACCGAAGTTCTGAACTGTGATTATCAGCAGCAAGTTAAATTTTAGTATATAAATATAAATATATATGTATATATAAAAATAAACAATTTTAATTTCATAATAATGCACCAATTTGTATCGTATAAAAATTATTGTTATTTATATGAAAACATAAGATCAAACAATTCATTTTAATTTGTCACATTTCTCAATAAACCTCACATGGTACTTCTTTACATTAATACATTACAAGATGGAATTGTAAAAAAAAATTAAAAAAAGCTTTTATACAATAAAAACTTAAAAACGATAAAAAAAAAAAAATGTTGCGTAAATCACAATGATGGGTAGAATATTCATACACTCACTATGTTCTCTTTTAGACTGCAATAAAGGGGAAAATCTAGAATAATTAATGAAGAGATTTTAATGGAAAATATGAAAAATCAAGCCTCATACTGAACAGAAAAATTTAAGCAAAAAGGCTCAGAGGTAAAAAATATAATATTAAACAAAGTCACGACAATTGCAATGTAAAAGCTGAAGGGGAAAAATGGAAACAAACTGAGCTGTTCAGAATATGTAAGAATACGCGCAGAATAGAATAAGTCGATAGTCAGATTCAGGAAACTGATGTCCATTGGCTTTAGAAATTTGTGATGTTTTTAAGTGATAACACGCATATAGTAACACTCATTGATGAGTCCGAGTTAATGGTAATTTGGTGGGATAAAACTTCTCGACGTGCATTTTGCGGGTAGGTAGATTACAACAGCCGTCGAAGATTGAATGTAGAAATTTTAAAATTTTTAAATAAGAGTGCGTAAAGGAACAGCAAACATTATCAAACGTCGGTTAGTTACAGAGGAGAATAAAAAATGAATTATATTAAAAACCGCCGTTATTTATATTCTTTTTTTTTTATTTTATATATGTTATTGTATTTCGTTTTTATCCTTATGCAGTCCTACTATTTTGACTTTCAGTACTACAATAAAATGCGAATTACGGATAAACACACAGACGCTTGTTTCAGGATTTGACTATTAACCTGCGAGTGTTTGTATTTTTCTTATTTAAACTCTATACTAGTGATGAATAAGTTTGTAATTTTTTCTAATACAGATCCGATTCCGAATCACAGGTTCCGAATCTAAATCCGAAATGTGTACCACTGGGGACCTAATGGGTTCGGTGTGTACATAATACATTGGCTTTGTTGATACAGAATACAGGTAGTGTGACAACTGCATAAACAGATCTGAAGCTAGATAGATGGTTCATATAGAAGTACATCAAACATGTGCGTGGTGTTGTAATAAGAATAAAACAAAATAAAATGATAAATAAATAGAAAAAGAAAATAAAACTATAAAATAGTTAACACATGCGCGATATATCGAAATATTAAAATTTTTAGACGAAATTAAATAAAGGAAAAAATAAGTAAAAAACTATTAATATCTGTTATAATAATTAGGTTGTCGGAAAAATTATAAAACGGAAAGACAGCGACATGAGGTTAGACTGTAGAACTATTTGACACACTCTTTTTTCATATCTCAACATCACTCAGTATTAAACAAATAAAAAGCACAAATTGGTGAATGCAAATTTTATCAGCTACCACTAAATTTCACTTTAATATTCAATAAAATTCTATTTTTTGAGTGAGAATTATAGAAATATTAAATATTAGTTTAGCAACTGAAAAAATTTTCTAAGCGCCGGGGCAGTTTGGACCACCTTTTACTGCAGCACTGACAATAGTTACAGAAAAAAATACCTTTTTTTGCACATCAGCAGAAAATTAAATCACAAGTGGTATCACCTATTTAATATAACTACATTGAATAATTTCTTTTATACTACGACTACTGGGTGTTAGGTAAATTAGGTAAATCATGTTACTAAGTTATCGGTTTAAATTTCGGTTGTTACAGCTAATTCTATGAATTTAAATCAAAATATAATTTTAGTTGTTCTACTTCTAAATTCCTAGTAAAATTACCTTCTTTCTCTTTTCTCTTTTTATCTTTATCGTTTTCTCGTTGTTATAAGAAGCTGAATTTAAAAGGGTATACGCTGTAATATAATTAATAAGATATTAATTCAGAGATATTTTTTGTTGAGTAATTTTTTACAGAATATCAACGTGTTTTTCTTTGTGGTTAACTTCGCAGAACTAAATATTCGCTTTATGGTATATCACTGATAATGCATTAAATTTTATCGTTTAACTCAAATTTCCAGCGCCTTAATAATGCGGAGTAACTTTATTGTCGAAAAAATGTTATTTATGCAAAACAGAAGCCTTTTTTTTATTTACCTTTTTTCAGCGCTAATTCGAGGCGACAAACAATGTTATTGTAATGTGCTAGTGTTACCGGATCGAGTTCTTTACCGGATTCAGAAACTACCCTTTCTCGGCAACTTTTTAAGCAATCTAACACGGTTTCACCCTACAAAAATTTAATTAATCATATTTAATAAACAAAATTTAACTTTAAAAAAAAATTTGTCAAATTAAATGGGTAATACCCGTTATTTAGTATAAAAAATAACGTGAACACTGTATTAAAAAGGAGATTACAAGTAAAAAAATTAAGAAGTGCACTTCTAACAAATTAAATAAAAAGTGCAATACTAAAGATATTTCACAAATAAAACGAAATCAATCAAAACAGGCAATATTTTGTAATCCTTCATCCTCAATGATTGCACGTTCATAACTAGTTAATCAAATCTTATATATATATATATATATATATATATACCTTTACCCTAAAAAGAGAAATTATTGAATCGTGCATTAAGACTTGTACAAATGCTACTTCATTTAAAACATAAAAATTTAAGATTAGATACCTTGTCAGTCCGGCATAAAGGTGATGCTCCGCGATCTAATAATAGATCTATTACGTCGAGATGCCCGGAAGACGCCGCGTCATGTAACGGAGTTATTCCTTCGCATCCAGGTCCACCTCGATCATTACAATCAGCGCCGGCATTTAATAATGCTTCTACGACAGCTGTATTACCATAGTTACAAGCTTCATGTAACGGTAACCAACCAACAGCATCTTGCACATTAATAGGATGACCCTGTGTGTACATGTGAAAAAAAAGGAAGTAAAGTGAGCTTCGTATTCTTAATGGAATGTCAAAGATTTTCAAGTTGAAACTCAAAGCAGGATAATGTACGTAATCAAATTATATATATATATATATATATATAAATAAATAAAATATCCAGACTGTGAAAAAACCTCTGTTGGTAATACCTTTTTAAATTCTTCCAGGGAAATAATAATAAAATAACTGCATTTTGAATCAAGTTAAGTATAATAGAAACTACTCCTATATAACTGTTAATTATAGCAGCAGCACGGAATATTATTAACCAATTACCCACTTACATTAATTCTAAAATTTAGAATAAATACGGTTGCAACGAGATAAATATAAACACGTGATAATTTTAAATATACATTTAACGTTTAACGATGTAACTGCACTTTAAATGTAGATAAATTCACAACCTGTTTATTAATATTTATAAATATAAAATAGATTCCTTAAGAACAAACAAAAATAAAAAATAATTTACTTTAATAAATTAAAATAAGGTATTTATTTATACCTGCGTATTTAGTATCATAGTTGTGTTAATGTAATATTTACTTATTTATTAGTTTTAATTCGTCTGCAACAACGCATTAAAGTTTAACTTCAGCAAAGCATAATTAAATAAAAAATATGACAACGAATCAGCTGCATAACTTAAATAATAAAATTAATTGGTATATATGAAAAAATTAATTGAATCGATCGATACAACAGTTTAAATAATAAATTAGTTTGGCGCATTCTTCAGAGCTGAATGTATCATGTTTCTAAGTTTACCATGAGGCGAATTAAACATTTCTTTCAGGAGCAGTTAATGACTGTTTATTATAGTGTAGATTTCAAAGCGGAATATTGCATTACTTTCTCATAGTGGTCCTCGCATGACGTATGTAAAATTATCTTTTATTTTTACGGTTTATACGTGGAACGAGGTAAATTATTTCACTTAATAACTCCAATGTCTTCTAGAATAATTACATAAGTCATACAAAAATATTAATTTACCTCGTTTCTTTCTTAATTCCAAGGTTCATATCTGGAATATAAAAACTAACAACTTTACGCATTAAATGTCTTAAAATGGACTGTTTAAGTAAATTGAATTGAATTTTTTATAATATATCGAATGTTTGTATGAAATTTATCTAATAAACATATATGTAGGTAAAAATTATTATAATTAAATTGAGCTCATCTGATTGTACATGGTTTCCAAATAAAAGGGAGTATTTTAAATATAATCTTATCGACATGTATCGTACAATGTCTTAAATGTTCTTATACTATGAAAATATTTGATGTTTTTAATAATTAAGCTCGATGGTTGTTAAATAACTTATATTGCACGATAATGTAACCAATAAATATTAAATATAGATGTATGCGACCGTTAGTATTCGGTAAGTTAAAGTTAATTTATTTAATAATTTCTTAATATGCATTTAGAAATTACACTATGATTTTAAATCTAATAAAATTCGTATTTTTTTATAATGCTGTAATATGTTTTTGGGGCAAAAATCTCCGCATATGATGAAGCGGATGATCGAAAAAATTTAGTCGCTTTGGAGTAATCAAAGGTATTTTATTTGTAGGAAAACTTTTTATTTATTTTTTATTTTTTCTTTTGAAAAAATAAGTAAAGTAGTTTTCATTCGAAAATTTGTTTAATTTGTTTATATAAACCGTAATCTTGTTGGAAAGTGGTAAACGACGAACAATTATTAATCGGTTAGTATTCTTAAAATTTCACATGTACAGGTACGTAATGTATCCAAATTCTTATAAAACGGATCTGAACACCTTACAGCGAAAAATCATTTTAAATTCACCAATTTTTGATTATTTTATCTTGAAAGTTTCGTATTTATATAAAAAATAAGCCACATTTTTAAATTAAATTATAATAATGTTCTTGGGATGACAAAAACAAATAGCTTATAGTGGAAATGAGTAAAAATAAACAAAATAATCGTAGACAAATCTTCAACACTTGAAATCTGATCGGGTGTTTGTATTGCATATGCCGATTAGGTAATTTAAATACAGTCAATCTGTATATACATATATAGGATGTGTCTTACGCCGAAAGTCATTTCGCAAACGGTGTGATTACCAATTTAGTATTCATTATTTACAAACCTCCGCACGTAACACGTGGAATTGTTTATATTCACATTCTTTCCTTTTTTAATTTTAGTTATTTGAATATTTGGCCCATTACTGCGTCGCGTAGCATATAAAATGCTGCATATGTAACGGTTTATTATTACGAATGAAACGAAACGTCTCTTTTTTTTAAAAGTACAATATGTAGCTAATGCACACGCAATAAAATTATAGATGGATCAACAATGTGATTTAAACACGGCAAAAAACTATCTTTAACTATGATATTTTTCAATTCTCCTCGCCTAAGGATTCCGTACTAGCGTTCAGTTGTTTTATTACGTATTTGTCTGTTGATCGAATGATAGTACATACTACATAATTTATGATTATAGAACCCATCTAGCGATTTCGCAGGTATGGTGCGTTTGTACCATCTCACGTTCTTATTCGGGTTCTATTTTCATTTATGATCGCTGTCTTTAAATATGCAGAAAACCTTTAGATATATTGATTTTTTTTGGAAAACTATCTCAGTCATTTTTGCTTATGTAATAAAAAGTTCGAAATCTTACGAGGGTATTCTTTACACTATATATCATAACTGACGAGTAGTATATTTATAATAATAATAAAAAAAAACAAAACATTTAAATCATTATTTTCAGAAAAATAAGAAATATATTGACTATGTACAACTCAGTAATTTATTGTTCTACAAACGATGCTAATTAATGATATCATTTCATATACCTGCTTCAGTAGTTTGATTACGAGATTATAATTTCCTTTAGCAGCCGCTACATGAAGCGGGGTTTCACCTTTTTCGTTTCTCTTTAAGGCAAAATTCGATTTAACTCGTTTGCGAACTGGCCTTTCTCGAGTTTCACCATCTTCCTTATCTGAGTCGAAATCTATCAGGTAAATTTCATTCCAACGTTATAATAATAAATCGTAATATACAAAAATTATTCTAAGCCTCTAAAATGATCATTGGAATAAAATCAATTTAAAAATGATAACATTGAGAAAATATTAAAATGAAAAACGTCTTAACCGGATAATTTTACACATATGGTTATTAATTTGTTCTATATAAAATATACGCTATTCTACCGAGCTGTCGCACTGTTCATTAAATAAAATTTGACGTTTTCAATATCCAAAACTTTACTGCGCAAATTACTTCATGTTTTTTTGTTTTTTTTTTTTTCTGCTCCGTAATTATAAATTGAGTTAATCAAATTAACTAAATTTATAATACTGCGATTATGGAATAAAGAATCTTCGATAGATGCCGAAAATTTATTAAGTTTTTTAAATGTTTAAATTTCATAATTTAAATTTAATATGTATTTTTATTAACTATAAAAGTGCTTTTTAGTAATTTAAAAAAAAAAAAAATTATCTTATTTTGACTCTTACAAGCTACTACTTGCAAATATCACTTTCTCAGTATTTCTAAATACTTTTTATACATCACAATAGTTCCTGAATTCTTCATTTAAAAAATTTTAGTTTTTTACATACCTCTTGCAAAAATTTCATTCACTTATGCTAAATAACGATTTTATTGAATTTTTTTAACTTTATTAGTATTGGAAAGAGAGAGGAATATATCCCTTCTTTCGTGCTTCGCAAAATTTATATTTATCGAAATCCATACTATTCCTTTCTGACAACATGACAGAGACGATCTTCAAGCCCTGCTGTTAACAAAACTGAATACAAGGATATAGCCTTGTTAAATAAAGTTGTTTATTTAATGAAACGAACAAATGAGAGCAAAAGGTCTGCGATTACGTGAAAAATAGCTCTGCTGCTTTGACGAGTCAAGTATAACGACAAAAATACAGCTAGCTAAATTTAGCGATCCCCAAAAAGCGTTATTTTGGTAATTCGGCACGCGAGTGCGCAATAAAATCGAAAGTGAGCCCTGACGAGGTATATTTCAAGGGAGAAAAGGGAGTAAGGTGGAACAAGTAAGAAACGAATTAATTACACACAATAACGAAAATAAGAACTGGATGAATTTGAACAGAAGAAAATTATAAAAAAAAATTAATAGAAGCGAAGTAAATGATAATGAGCAAAATTCAAAAAATCAACAAAGCGAATAACACAACACAGCGAAAAATGAATGGACGTATTTAATTTTGACTCTGCTACAATTAAAACCGCTATCGCCACAGATAATCGATATTGATAACGAATCGAAATTATCCACCAAATATTATCGCATTTATGTTCCACTTTCATTTAATTTTTTTATTGGTTTTGTCAACCAGGGACTTTCACCCAGAAACAATTAGAAAGGAAAATAATCAGTTATATTTTGATGGGGTTAGATATTGCTAGTAGGAAGAAACAAACAATAGAAACGATATGTGGAGAAGGAAAAGAAGGATATAGGAGCAGGAATACTAATTCGCAGCAAATTGGAATAGAAAGCAGCACGCTAAATTGAAAGAGATGAACATTCAAAGAACATATGATCAGCATCGCAAACCTTTTCGTTTGGGTAGAGAGGACAATATGGAGAAGAAACCAGCGAAAAACGAAAACGAGAGGAAGACAACAGAGAGTAGCCAAAGCGCAAACGAATAATGGAGACAACAACAGAACGACGAAGTAAAGAAAACAAAGAGAACCACGGATCCCCAGAAGACTAGGTTGAACAGACAGATAGAAAGAACAATTGTTAGAAAAAGGGTAATAGATGGAAGTCAACTATAGGCGTTTAAATTATTGTTCTATTTCAGATGTTAATAAATATATAGCGTTGAAGTTGTTGGGGTACACAGTCTGATAGAAAAAAAAAGAAGAAAAATTAAAATAACTTATTAAAGATACGTCAGCTATTTATCCCGGCATCATAGTTCTAATTTTTTATCGAGTGTTTTTTAAATATGTTTTTACACTGATTAACATATGGGTGCTTCGCACGTAGACTTTAATGACGAAATTTAAAATACGAACGTTAACAATGAATGTAACAATTAAAAACATATTTCGTATTGTCAAATATAAACTGACCGATCTATTAGTAATAACATTTTTTATAACAATTTTCCTTTCAATATTTCTAAATAAATAAATTAACAATAATTATCTTTATAATAAAATTTAGAATTTATATTAATATGTGATCCCCTCCCAAAAGGTGTAAATAATATAATAGCTTACCACTAAGATCGCTGAGATCAATATGAGCACCTATAGTATCACAAGGATCATCACCTTCATCAGAAGAAACATCTTCAGATAATGCGTCATCATCAGTATTTTCAATTTTTTGTAAATTGTCTAATTCACTCTGAAATTTATCTAAAAGTTTAATTTTATTTTGTTATTAAACATTCGTAGGTGATTAAATGAAAATTAATATAATTATGTTTTTAATAATTATAATTAAGCAGTAGAAAATTAGACATATGGCGATTTTATTTGCTTTAAATGTTGAACTTTCTTAAATATATTAATAAACTAGCAGATGCTGGTTTTCTTAAATGTACTGTTGTAAAAAATAATTGTATTTAACGAATTTTTCTAAATTTGCATTTTTTTTGGTCTAGTAATTAATATTACGTAAAAACTAAACTTTTACATTAATTATATTTTGTAAATTAATATATTTTTGTTTCTTTATGCTTATTTTATATACATTTTTTGTTAATACAGAAATGGACAATGCTTTTTTAAATATAAACTTATATTTTTTATTTTTCAGAACAACCATCGTAAAGTTAATTACATAAAATAGCATTACAGGCGGGATTTGTATATACAGTTTAGTAATAATGTCAACACCGAAGTTTGCAAAGTGTTGGTTTAATACTGATCTCTATTTTAATCGGACAAGAAATAAATTCAAAAAAAAGTTTAGGTTTAATCGTACGTTCGTCCACTTTTCATGGGAGTACTTGAAAAAAAAATTGAAAGGATTTAATTGGAACTTTCTCAATTCACTTTTTTTTGCTTTTGAATACAAATTTAGTTCGATCGAAATCCTTAACGGCATATTTCTGTATTTTTTTTGATGGATTAGATACTGTATACATTTTGGCGATTTATGAGTACTCGAATTGTTTTCAAATAATATCAGCGAATGGAGAATACCCTGTATCGTGTTAATGACAACCACAATTTTTCATCAACCTTATTACTGCGGAAAATGGATAAAGTCTACGAAACGAGACCGACACGACGAATACTTATTTTCATTTGTTACTTTGTGACCAAACAGCGCTTTAGGATTCTTCATTATATTTTAGTTGGTGTGTATACACAGAGAACTGTTATTAGATTATTATTATTTAAAAGATAGGCATATTTTATTATTTAGGTCTTATTTATTTGATCGCAGGATATGTTTCTTACAATGGTTATAATTCGTATCAGTCATTTCATATTCTGGTGTTCTATAAGGCTCTAACTTAAGCTACTACTGTTTTTAATTTTTATGAATGGTATATTACTTTAAACAACTGGTAAAGGATTATTATTTGCAGCTGATGTTAAATTTTATCATGTAATCTACAGTACTGACGACTGTAAATTGTTGCAGAATAATGTGAACATATCAATAACAGAGCCTGTGGGAAATAACTTACTTTTTAATTCAGATAAATGCACAGTTATAACGTTTATGAAAAAAAAAAAAAGTATCTTATTTAGGGCTAGTATTAACAGTCATATAATACAACGAGAATACAAGATCTGAAATATACATTACGATACATGGATGCCATTCAATCGCCATATTAATTATGAATGTAATACTTTTCGATCATTGGACTTCATAGTTAGAAATAATAACAATTTTAAAAATTCTCAAACATTAAAAATTTTATTTTGCGCATGCGTCTTTACGTAGAAAATGGATTAATTATTTGAGATCCATATACGTCACAATCAGTTCAATTACTCAAGAAGGTTCAATATAGGATCCAGGGGCGACTCCCTCCCTTTTCGTAGGGGGCTCAAGGGAGCGAGTCTCCCTGTGTGAGTTTTCAAAAAATGCATATTACTTAATGACTTCAAAAAAAAAAAAATCATTTTCGTGCTTACTGTGCTAGAACTGCACAATCTACTCGTAATGTAGTATACCGTCAAGGTCGTCGATAATTAATTTTTTGGTCACATGATAATTACAACCAGTAATATAGTACGTGGGCTCTTCATATCGGAGCCTCCAAATCGCATACAGAATATACGTGAAAAATGAATAAAACCGAAGACATTTTC
The DNA here is from genome assembly GCA_039619475.1 of Icerya purchasi. Lineage (NCBI taxonomy): Eukaryota > Metazoa > Arthropoda > Insecta > Hemiptera > Monophlebidae > Icerya > Icerya purchasi. The sequence continues at coordinate 148,259,217 of CM077115.1, forward strand.
CAAAAGAAATTTATAACAAATTCAAATGGATATGTGGATGTGATGTAATTAATCGATCGTTCTCTGTTTTCCTTGTGTACTTTTCTCGGAAGATGGAACCGACATGACATGGGCACGATTAGGATTTAATAATCTAAAACATTTAGATCAAAGAATAAAAAAGCACGAGCTATCAGCTCGTCACATAAATTGTACGGAACTAGCTTTAATGGGTTCTGTAAATATTGCTCTTACGTTAGATTCTACATACTTATAGGTTAAACGTTATGAAACATAATAAAGAAGTCTCTAAAAATAGGTACATACTAAAAGGAATAATTAACTGCATAGAGATTTATGGTAGGCTAGAACCGGCTCTAACAGGATATGATGAATCAGAAGATTCCCAAAATTGTGGAGTTTTCAGGGAATTAATTGACTTTTCGTCAGAACTAGATATCATTTTAAAAGAACACTTAAATACTGCCACCATTTTCAAAGATACGTCTAAGATAATACAAAAAGACATCTAGAAAATATGCTAGAAGTAAGTCAAGAAGAAATTAAAAAAGAGATTAAGGAAAATGAAACAATGAAACCACCGATATATCAAATCAGTGTCAAATGGTAATAATACTAAGATATTTACATAATGAAAATATACATGAAAGGTTTTTGAGTTTTTTAAGAATAACTTATAGGTCGGTTGATGGTTTAATGCAATGCATAGATACTGAATTAGATAAATTAATTGGAGACTCACGTTTTAAGCTAATAGCTCAAACTTACGACGGAACAAATGTAATGAGTGATTCTACAAATAGTGTACAGGTAAAGATTAAACAAAAATATATAAATAAGCTCATTTTATTCATTGTTATGTGCACCAGTTGAATTTAATTATGCAAAAAGCAACAAGCCAGGATTCCAAAATTAGAATTTTTTTTTTTCAAATTTGCCCGCTATACCAACCTTTTTTTCAAATTCTACTCATAGATGTGATTCACTGCAAGAAATTGTAAATCGGAAATTACCTAAAACTGTCACTACACGTTAGAACTATAATATGCGTACAATGAATATTGTTTTCGAAAATCAAGAAAAATTAATAGAATATTTCGAAGAACTGGAAGAAAAATCTAATAATAAAAATATTGCATGCAAGGAAGCGTATAGTTTACGAAGAACCTTAGAAGACCCAGATTTTATATTTTGGCTTACTTTATTCCGTAAAATTATGTCACACGTAGAGATATTATTTAATAAATTTCAATTTAAAAGTAAGCCAGCTTTTCAGAGATAAAGCCTTTGAAAAAAAATGTATCCACTATTTAACATACAAATGTAACGGAGTTCAAAATAACCAATAATGAAAATAAACGACGAAAAGTGCACCAAGAAAATAAAAATTCGGCTATTGCTAAAGAAGTGTGTGACACCATAGTTTTTCAAGTAAAAGATAGATTGTCTTATAGGGGTCACTAAGAAGCTGCATTATTAATATCCACTGATAATTTTACAAATTATTCCAAATAGTTTCTCATATAAATTTTTGAATCCGTTATTCAATTCTATCTCATGTTGGAAAAAAAATAAGTTAAAGACTGAACTCGAAATCATTTATTTAAGATCAGTTGTTTAAATATGATGTCCTGGATATTTCAAAATGAATTAGGTGAAAAATTCAGTGAAACAGTAAAACTGATTAAAATTATTCTAATTACTCCAATGTCAACTGCTGAGGCAAAACGATGTTTTTCCACTTTTAAAAGAATAAAAACGTTTTTGAGGAATTCAATGAGTGAAGATCGCCTTAATGGCTTAGCAATTATATCTATAAATAAAAGCTTGATACACAATATACCAGAATTTGATGAAAGTCATTGAAAATTTCGTTTTAAAAAAAAAGATATAAGATTAAACTTTTTATATAAAAATTAATTTTTTTAAAAATTGACTTTAGTTGTCATATTTTTTATTTGTTTTTTTATTTTTAAGGTTTTGTTATTTATTGAATTCGTGTATATTTTCTCAGATCAAACATTCGTTATCGTCGTTAGTGCCGTTTCTCCTCAACGGGAGATTTTGCGTAATATACATTTCGTATCTTGGACTATTATTTAAAAAAGTCTTTACGAGAATTCGTAATTTTTAACTTTCTTCTTTTCCAAAATGATTTTCTATTATCGTCCTTATACATCATCATAATCAATTCTTCTTTAATTTTACGCTATAAATATTATTCCTTCCTTGACACCATGATAATCCGTTGTTTTTTTCAACATTTTGTAGAACTTAATTAGTTACGAAGTACACTTAACAGATTATCATCTTTTTTTTAATTAAATCAAAACTTGAACGCGTTAAACCAGTTTTATTTAGTTTAAAACATGGACAAAAAACCGAGGTAAGTTTATGTCATTACATTTTATAAATTATTATAATTTTATATTAGAGCCTCCCCCAGTTTTACTTGTCACGAGCCGCCATTGATAGGATCATCATCACATAGTGCCATACTTAGCTTTTGAGCTTCGGCGACTACCTCTTCGTATATTTCAGCTGTATAGATAAAAGTAGTGGACTAGGCAATTATTAGATGCAACGCAAGTGTACACACACAAAACCACACTCAGAAATGATTGTAGTCGTTTTTTTTTTTTTTTTTTTTGCCCGGACCAAATTACAACGTCCTTCTGGGCAATAATTCTCCACAATAAGCCGCTTTCTATCGCGTTACAAGTGCAGTCCCATGTGTGTCTGCTGCCGTGTACTACCTAGCGCGCAAATGATGGTATACGTGGTGGTTTGCCATTACCTTCCACGTGAAATAGCGAATATTTAATTTCATTTTTCATAATAATTTCTGTCGTCGCCCGGGATCGAACTCGAGACATCCGTAACGGAAGCCAAGTGCTCTAGCAAGTAGGCTATTGCGAAGAATGGTCAAAGCACATCCGAAATTTTGATTGTTACGGGACGTTATTAACTATATGGAATTTTTCATAATGTTTTCCGTAGCGAAATAGATTAAACTGATATGGCATTACTGGTTTTAATATAATATATATTTACCGGCAGCATCGCAGAGCCCTCGGTCGCGATGAATACCGATTATCGTTTTAAGAAACGTGCATTTCATTTGAACATCTCTAATACTTTCTGCTAAATTAATCCCCCTATTGTACTGTTCCATAATTTTACTTAAAATTTCTTGTTTCAGCTCCATCGTGTCAATGATACCGAGCAATGTTTTACAAGCCTGTATAACAACATTATATAAAAATATATTTTTCGAACAGTAATGTACTAAAAGTACTCTAATTGTAATAACAGGTTCCAAGCAGTTTTATTTTTCAACTATATAGGTACTGTCTTTTATATCTATTTTAACTATTACGACCATAGGCAGTTAGTGTTATTCTGCCTGCATTTTTTTCATCTGTTTATAATTTCCCCTTAAGGTAGAGTAATATTTACCTTGAAAAGTTTTTTACGTTCCGTAATCTGCGTATACAATATAAAATATAGTAATTAAATAAATACTATTTTTTGTAGTTACTCAATGTCATAATTTGTTACTCCAACTTTTTATATTCATAATTTACAGATAAATAACATTTCAAAATATGTATACGCTAATATAATAATCTGATTACATTAAAAATTTAAAAATGAAATTGAACTTGTTATTCATTATTTATAAAATATTTATATAATCGAACACGAATATGTCTTAAAACGGAGAAATTGGCTGGACAGTTAAATATTTTTGAATACGATTTTATATATATTTCGTGAATAATAAATAACAAATTTAATTTAATTTTTAAATTTTTAATGTAGTCAAATTATTATATGAAATGTTATTTATTTGTGAATTATGAATGTAAAAAGTTTGGGTAATAAATTATAACATTAAGCAACTGCAAAAGATAGTTTTTATTTATTTATTATAGTTTATGTTATAATAATACTTGTTCTGTCTTATTTAGTATTGCAGAATTTACAATTTTTTTGTCTTTTTGATATTTTTTTAGTTGTGAATGAGTTTTTTCATCTGTTACGGAAACAGAACTACAAAAATACTTTACATCGTCTATTGGAGTAAGAACGTCATTTCCAAATAAAAGATAAAAACAAACTAATATTGATAAACATTAGAAAATCGAAAGATATCGAAGTTAATATTCATTTATATAAACAAAAAATTGAACAAGTCTGGAATACAAATTTTGTGGTATTGTTACATCCGACAAAAGTTTAAAACGGAAGATTTTTAATTATACAATTACTGAAGCATTCAGAACGATTAAAACCGGTAATAGGAAGAATTATGAAGATAGAAAAAACAAGAGGAAAATTAAAAATAGAATGCATGGATGCCATTAAAGAGGCGGAATACATGCTGAATATAAATCAAGGGTCCTCAAAAAGGAAATATAAAATATTATAACCGCTTATTTAAAGGACAAAAGAAATCATTACAATCACAATATTGTAATTACATCGGTATTTTTACCATTTTACTTTAAGATCTTAATAATTCAAGAAAAAAAAAAAAATGGTTTCTATGACGTTTTAAACAATTTTTCGAGATTAATAAATGTTTACTACACATTTAGTTTTTATTTATTTCGTTACTTTGATTTTAGTTAATATATTTTTTCAATATATTACCTTTTACTGATACACTTCAGAATGAAAATTTAACCTACTTTTAATATAATGTTTTAAAAACTGTCAACTGAGGTTGTTTTTATATGTATCTCCCGTTATCACTCAGTACATTTTAAAAATTCATATAGCACCTATAGGAATATAACTTATTTCACCTTTGATGTCGGCTTTTCCAACATTCAAATAATACACGCGTAAATCATTATTTTTATTAATTGAAAAGATAATAACTATATTTCATTAGACAAATACACCCGTTAGTACCGAAACGAAAATTCTTACTTCTACAGGATCATTTTCATACAGTGCAAGTTCTTTAAAAGAATATTCCAAAGAACGATTATAATCTTTATCGTCTTTATACGTCTGCGATAGGGAAACATAGGCAGCAGTAAGATTTTTTCCAGTTTCACCCAAGGCTATGGAAAACTAAAACAACATTACTTTTATTAATACATTATTATAAAACACTTCATACGGAAATATGACTAATTTAAATTTTTATATTTTTACTTGTTTATACTGCAGGGTGCATACAGAATTAAATTTATTTTAAATAAAACTGACGACTTTCCACGGTACGCATATCAATAGCATAACTTCGCTAAAGAAAAGAGTAGAATCAACTCAAGAAATGAAAAAAAACCTAGTAATTAAATAATTCCAGAGAATAAATTTAAGGTTCACAAAGTCATATTAACAAAAAGGAAATTTACTTTTATTTTTCTTCTTTGTTGATTACAATTAATGCTCGTACGAAGTGTAAAATGTTCTTTTATACACATTCACATACCCGCGCACAGTATATGATGTATATTTTAATCTATTTAAATAATTTATTGAAACAAATTAGAAATTTTTGTTATTTCATTTACTTTATATACCAATCACAAATTGCAAACAGTTATGATTCTTACTTTTTTTTTATTGTACCGAAGCTATTTAATTTAGCAGCCGCGAAATATATTTATGACAACAATTATTAAAAACATTTATTATATATATATATATATATATATATATATATATATATATATATATATATATATATATATATAACTCGGCCATTTTGGCCTCGCAAGGGGCTGTACCCCTTGACCCCTCCTGATTTCATTCCTGTCTCTTTCTCTCCTATACTTTGTATAAAATGATCAAAATTTACAACGTAATTCTTACTGGCATCAACACACACAAAAAATAACATAACCACAAAAATCTTATTCTAACATTTAACTTCCGTTATATAAAATAAAACATTTTTTCGTTACATATTTCATTACATAAAATTGTGACATTTTTTAAATAACAATAACAAAAATCCTATAAGATATAACAAACGTTACATAAAATTGGGACATTTTTTTGGGACATTTTTCTGGGACATTTAGCGTTACATAAAATTGGAACATTTTTTCGAATGGGGGGTAGCCTAAGAATTACGTTGTAATTAATATATATATATATATATATATATATATATATATAAAACAAGATATAAATTAGTTAATTAAGGCTGTTAGTGAGCTGAAAGAAAATATGGTATGTGTATTAAATATAATTTTTTGAAATTTAGTTCATTTAAAAAATATATATACGAGTATATTTTTATTGCATTTAGAAAGAAAAATAATACATATAAGCACAATTCTGAACCCTTTTTATAATATTGAAATTTTCTGTTATAGAAAGATCCTGGGACTGAAACTTTCAGATCCAAAATGGATGTGCTGAATGGTCCAGCGAAAGTTACTAAAATGTAAAAAGTGCGGAAAAACGTAAAACTACATTGCTTGAAGAACACGTGAAAAATTTTGTAGCTAAATATTTAATACTTATTATTTACTCATTTCATTTTTTTCTTCCCTTTTTTCTCTTATTTCTAGATTACTGAATTTAAAATTTTAGTAATAATGTCCTTAAAAATTATTATACAGTTACCTCCTTTGAGCATATTTTATTACAAAAAATAAATCGTAACTTTAGTTAAATATGTATACTAAGTTTTCAACAAAGCATGTATTTTCTAAAAAAAATTTGTTATTGATTTTTAACCTCTTAAATTCTATGTCCTAGCTTTTAAAGGTATTTAAACGCTCAAAATTATTTTTATGAAAAAATTGTAATGTAAAAAGAAAGTCGATGTAGACAAAAAGTTTGTTTTCTAAATGGATTTGTTTTAATAGAAAGTTGATTAAGAAAGTTGAATACGTTTACAAATGAAACTTCAATTTTATGGAATTTTAAATTTTAGCTCCAAATTAAACTCAAGTATGAAAAGCTCTTCGGGTTCAAATAGCAAATGCTAAATGGTTTTAAAATAGTTTAACTATATATTTCATATCATTAAGATTATTATTCCAACGAACAAAAGGAAATAATCTTAATGTTCTCTAAATTAATGTTAAGATTAAAATGGTTCATTAAATATACGTCATAAAATTACTAAATTTACGAAAACCAACATGTTTTGGGGTCACTTAGAAACACAATAATAGAGTAAGTAAAGTAAGTCCCATACCCTTGATAGGGCCTCAGGATTGTGAAGTTAAGGTTCACAATGTACTAAGCCCAACAGCACTAATGAGAGTAAGAGGGCCAGTTCTTTTTTCTCAGTCGCCTTTATTTTCCTAGATTTCTCTGTACCCAATCATTTCAGGCTGGTTAAACTTGGGAGCGACTTGCATCCGGAACGAGACAAGTCTCGAACCCGTAACCTCTGATTTGGTAGTCAAGCACCTTAACCACTAAGTTACCACGCTGCCTGTAAGAATGGAGTAAGTGACTCTGAAACGTGTCAGTTTTTGTAAATTTAGCAATTTTATAACGTATATTTTTGAATTAACATATATTTTTTGTTTTATGTTTTTATACTGATTTGTATTAGTGGTTTCTATTAAATTTAGGTTTTATTTATATTCTATGAATGATACACTTGAAAAATTATTGTTTTTTAGTATTTCATTTTTAATTTTAAATTACGATTTATGTTCTTGGCTATGTGTTTTTCAAATTCTAATAACTCCTCTATGCAACTTCTACATATATTTTTTTTATATTTAAAACCACCCGGAATTGCCAGTAAACGTAACAAAAAGGTCGAGTTTACCAAATTTCCATACCCAAGCCATATTATCTTGGGGTAATTTTGCATCATATTTCTTGGACTCCCAGTGAAAAACGACAGCAAAATCACAATTCTACCTACTTTTACTTTCCCATTTTCAGCTGTAACTTGAAGAGCAGCCGCCAAGTGCTACATATGTTTCGTTTCTGAACCTGCTCTGCTGTCTTCTAATATACTTTAACCGATCTCCCTCAACTCGACAATAATATGCAACAGAAATTTGCTCGATTAGTTTTCTTGCATTAATAATCGGATTGAAATCATCGTCCGGATCTTGTTCTTTAACCGAAATCCGGTGCAATATAAATTCACGCATTGTAACAGTATTAGGGATTTTTATTACACGCGACACTTGAATTATGCTAGCTTGGCTCACTAAAAGGCCAAGTTAAAGTCGAGGACATCGGATCGCAACGCACAACACTACCAAAATCGATATTACATCGACTGTCATCTCTTTGAAAAACTATTATACACCAATGAGAAGAAGGTGCTCCACCTGTGGTTTCAAATATTGCAACAATTTCCGAAGTTTTAGGATTATTATAACGTCAAGAGTCCGACGATAATTCGTCATAAAATCTCATCTCTAAAGTCGCTTGTGGACAATTTCTTTTTAATGCAAGCGCTGTTTCTTCTTTGATTTTTTGATGCATATTTTTATAAGAACGCGCGTATCGGTTATATTATCGAGCAAAAGGGTCAAAGTATCAGGTATATCAAGTACATCATTTAAAATTTTATTTTTCGCAGAATGTAACATCTTAATTTCGTTTGCCTTTTGAAAATCCAAAATGTATAATGGCTATAGTTGCTATTGGATTCGTCATTAGGATATAAGGTGAAATTTAAAGATGAATGATGCCATTAATTTCAAAACAATGAGAGCCACAGTTCCACAAGGGAACCAAAGGCATCTCATTATTTATTAACGAATATATTCTTTAAACTTTTCAGATTTCTCGTCTTTGCCTGTAAATAATTTTTTAATTTCCTTTAGAATGATAAATTTTAAAAGTTTTATTTTTACCGACCGATAGTATTTTTTCGTCGCCTTCTAAAGAACAGAGCAGAACAATATGGATACACTTTAGTAAAATCACATACAGAGTATGAAATTACTGAGGTAATATTTGAAGAACTTTCTCGTTTATGGTTTATCTTTAGCGCAAACGATAGATTTATGCTTTTGAATTTCGCAACCGTTATCCTTTGAAATGGCCTTTTTATGAGTAGGTGCAGTATTTCTTTTTTAGTAAATGATTTCGATTCACTTTCAATGTACGCTTTTAAATTGCACTCTTTTAGATTATATATGACAATATCCTTTTTTTCAGCTTGGATTTATTTTCAAAATTTTTACCTTTAGGTTTTGACTGACTTTTAGTACACATAACTGAATCATTATTTAAAAAAAAATTTAAAATTTAAGGTCCAAAAAATCAAAATTTCGCCGTTGCTTCACACTTTTGAAAATAATTTAAAAACAAAAAAAATGGCGGACATGAGTGTGATCTCATTTTGAAGAACATCAAATTTAGAAAATGTATGCTGTTTACACTCACCCTCTAGCGCTACTAAGAAACTATAGAGAGTTACGTGAAATAATTAAAAATGAAATCGATCGAATAATGCATAATGAGTCAAAATTTGTTAAATGTTGAAGTGTTCCGCGCGGCAGCAACTAATGTTAGCTTATGCGTTATTGCGTCGGTTTGTGAAACTGCATACGGTTCAGTATGCTATTCGAGGTTTACAAATAAAAATCGGCGATCTATTGGTTAACTAAAAATTAAATAATTCACATTTCTGAACATTTATTTTTTCACGTTTGTCATGCATTTCGTTATGTCTTAATGAGTGATCATGACAATTAAAAGTTTTAATATCATTCCCATTAATGGGGATGGTAATTGTTTTTTTCGGCTGGAGTGTTATTAATAAAAACGATTCTAACCACGGTAGCAACCATATATATACATTAAAAAAAATATTACGAATAAAGAATCATCAAAATCGGTCCATTGGAAGAGGCTGGCGGATTGTCGAAGGTTTCTTTTAAGATTCTCTCCGGATTCTTATCAATATATATGCAGATTATTTTTTTATTCATTCTCAATTCTCTTTGCTATCATTATCAGCTTTATATAAAACTAGTATTCCAGTGTTAACGACTTTTCCTTACTAATATTTAAATAATTTTTTTTTCATCTTTTATTGTTTTTCCGAAGCACAGGTACAGGTAATTTCGGTATTTTTTATATTTTATAATTAAATTCACATTCTTTCTACATATTCAGTTGCTTTAAACTCTGTACGAATACGCGTTTATGATCGCGTTTTTGTTTTCATCTAATATAACTCTCGGTCGAAGAGTTTATAATTTGTGCGAATGCGTAGTTTGAAAACGTTGTGCACACGATAAGTATATTATTATTTTATCATTATTTGCTAATATATGTAATATAATTTATTTACAGTTCACTTACTTCCAACATCTTATGATAATAATCAATCGCTTTTTTAAATCGTTTTAGTGCTACGCAACAATCTCCAAGAGTTTCATTAAGTTTTTTCAATAAATTCATGTCAGATTCAGCTGTTTCCAGTAATCTAGTCTCCGTTTGGCACATAACAATAACTGTAAATCATTTAGACAGACATAAAAATTATACTTGAACAAACACACACACATACACCTAAAAACAGTGGCGAATTCCTTGGTACTTCTAATCATACGGCGAAGTACCAAAGTATACTGAAAAAGAAAGAAATGTGCCATTACTTGTCTAATAGCAGAGATTAACTTGACTAAAGATAATTTTTAACTTGCCAGTAAAATCTTAGATGGCCGATGCGAAGAAAAATGCTTAATATATAAGACGCCAGTCGTCCCTCAGAGTTGAATAGTTAATTTCCGATTTGATGATCTGCTTGTTGTATTTGCCAGGCGTTACGGGTACTTTTCCGATATTAGAGAGTTACTAAGAACGCATTAAGATGCATATGCACACATATAACAACAGTGTACACAAGCAAACATATCGAAGCGTTTAACAAACCAGATACTTCGACACTTTCTCAGAGCTACATACGTATTGTTTACTGTACATTTTTCGCTGTGAAACTATGACTATGCTACCGCTATTTTATCACATGAAATGGCGTTCACACGCCTAATTTGTAAATACGCTTGACGAACATCTGTCGGCTGTGACAAACAAAAAGCAGTAGTGCAGCGAAATTAGATTGGCAGTTTAGAAAGGTTTGTTGATGTGTTCAGACATTTTGATTTTACTTTTAAACAGATTTCTTAATGTGGTCGTAATCTTTTTTTTTTGAATAATATATTTAAACTTTTCTTTATTATAAAACCAAATATTTCATTTTATAGTTTTAAAATTATATTACTTAATAATCTTTTCAATTAATTAATTTATTTTGAATTATTCTTTTTTATTGTTCACATAAATTCTTTTATCGAAATTTGAATATTAATTTTCTTTTACATAAATTTAATGTATTATTATTTAAAATAAAAAAAAGTGGCTTCTTAATTTGTTTTCTTTGTGCAGTAGTGCGTGCGACTGCATGTCGAATTAATTCCATTTTAACATATTTTTGTCTGCGAGAAGTACCGGAGGAAAAAATCAGGATTCGCTATTGATATACATACAGTCAAAGCCGCTTATAAGATATGCCGGATAAAAGAGATAGCCGTTTAATAGAGAGAAATAGGATAATACAGAAACAAACCTATGAAATAAAAGTTGTTTTAGTTCGCTTCAGTGATACAACACATCGGTTATAGGAGCCAACGAAAGGTTAACAGACTTTTAGATCAGATATAATAGTGAGGCGGATTAGCACGCGCCGATTTATTTATTTTTTTTTTTACCCCGTCAACTAAGAACATTAACCCAGCGTAAGTGAATTTTTTTCTATATTTGTCAATGTATAGCAGCGGGATTCGAACCCGGTCTTCCCGGACAAAACCGGACTGCCTAACCAACTATACTACGGTAACTGGCTCACGGGCCGAGTTATAAATTTCTTAATTAAACATCTTAGACTTTCATGGTGGATATGATTAAAAAAATGATTTACAATAGACACCATGTTTTACGAAAATTCGTTTATTTATAACGTTCAACGTTTCGGCCAGCTTGCACTGGCCATCAGCAGTTCTTATTTCGCTCGATCGGGCAGCGAGAAATTATTTTTTTTGTTTAGCGGAGCTGTTTTTAGACTGTGGTGCAAGCGACGACGATCTGTTTCGAACCGAGGACCTAGGCAGATTTCGGTTTCGTCGCAACATCTTGGTGTCTTAATGAGAGTGCGCGACAGCTCTAACTCCGCTAGCTTGCACAAAATCTCAGGTTAGATATTTTCACCTTACGCGTGCCTACTGTACTTTTCTCTTAATTTCCATATAAGTCAATATTAAACAATAATAATAACGTTATAGTTTAACCAGTTGTTAAATTTTACACATTCTAGCACCCATTCACTTGAATAAGATATTTAAAAAAATTCGCTTTAGTGAGACAGCCGGTTGTAAGAGACAAATTACTTCTGTCCGATGCGTCTCTTATGAGCGGCTTCCACTGTATATCGTAAAAATAACTATAACAATTTTAGTACTTCACGTGTATATTTTATTCTTAAATCATTTTATTTGAAATTTTTCGCATTTTGTACCTTTTCAATTCTGAATTTCAAAAAATTTACTTTTAAAAGTATAAACAACTAATTTTTATAACTTATACTTTAATACTTAATGATATGTATTGTTTAAATCAAAATATATTATGCATGAAAATTACTGAAATATATATATGTTTGCGCCAATTTAAAAAAAAAAAAAAAAAAAAAGTTATAATTTTTTGAAGCGGATTTTATTATAAAAGTTCGATATTTTTCATAATTTCACTTAATATTCCATTTCTTTTTAAAATATGATCGGAAATAATCTTAAAACTTTGCGAAAACCTCAATTGAAGCCTTTTTTAAAATAAAATTTGTAAATTTATACTGAAATGCTTTACATAAGTCGACATAGACAGTTACGACACACTCATTTGAATACTTTGTGTAATGTGTGAAACATGTTGGGGGAAAACAACACTGCTGAAACAATAGTTTACACGTAAGTTACTATTCTTTTTTTTTTTTTTTTAAATTCATTGGCTACTTTTCACTACGATTAGCATTGTACCGCGTAAATTTAAAGAATTACCTTATTATTGGTAGCTTATAATTTCATTTGAATTGTCTTTAGTTATGTATTCACAATATTAACCGATAAATTTTCATTCTGCATAGGTACAAATCTATAAAATTCAAGTTTTTCTTTCTCTTATATATATAGTTCCAAATCAATAATTCTATTCTGCAAATTATAAAATGTTTCATCCTTTTATTTACTGCTTACCAGTAGTAATTTTAGTCTTTGCACAACAATTTGGAATTGCTTTTCTAAATGGCCTAATTGTAGATCAGTTTATATAAAGACATTTAAATTCGTTTTTGGAGAAGCAACAAATTTTTACTAAATAGTTTTACAATGAATGCACTTTCAAACACTGCTGGTATTTTTATTGTTTATTGAGATTTTTAAAGCAGATGTTGCACAAATAAAACTAAATTGTTTCGTATAAATATACCCATTAAATTGCGTTAAAATGTCTCGAAACCAGCATAGCTTAATTTCGGTTTGATAAATAATGAATTTGTATTAAAATAATACAACTTCATCTCACCATAACTTTTTTTTCCCCCTTAGGCTTGACAGCCAGGAACCTTTTCCGAGAAACAAACAGAAAAGAAAAGAATGGATTATATCTTAATACGATCAGATATTGTTAATAGGAAGAAACAAATAACGGAAATAACGTGTAGAGAAGGAAAAGACAAAATATAAGAGGCGCATGTGGAGTAAGAAAATCAAGTCTCGGCAAACTGGAATCTCATCATAATTACTGATGATCACCAGTAATAATAAGTATTTAGAAATCATTGAGACAGTTATAACGTATTACCTTTTTCTACTTGCAGCTTTTAATCAAGTATGTAATAAAAAAACTTTAAAAATAAATATATTAATAAGATGTTTAGTCACTAAAACCTGCTGGTTACAGTTCAAGAATTTGCCTTGTTCCGGACTCAAACTACTTTCAAGTTTACCTAGACGAAAATAAGAAGGTACTAGAGAAATTTGAAAAAAAAGAACTGGACCTCCCATTTCTCATCAGATTCATTAGGCTTATTATATTGTGAATTTTAATTTTGGAATCTCCAACACCTTGCCAAGAGTATGAGATTTATTTTACTTATTATTAAATAGTCATTGTGTGTTTCGAAAAACATATGTCCACTTATGATCATAGAATGTCACGTTGTCTTACGTTACACCCTACAAAAATTTGATGTCATTTACATAGCGAAACGAACAATCAAAGTGAATGACGAGGGAAAAAAAAAGAGAGCAAAAAGAAGTGTTTTTTATTTAAAATTATCAAACTCGAAGTAAATTATCATTTAAAACATAATAACCTAACTTAAATTTTAATAATGATTTAAAAATTGCAGAATTTGCAAGGTTTATTCAGTACATATATATATAGAGCAACTCGTAATTTAAGCTTAAAATTGGAAACCGACTAATCATTAGAATTCGAATTTTCCAAAGAAGTAATAGATTTAAAATCAATAATCAACTTAGTCAACTAAACTGCTTGACTAAGCAAAAAAACCTACGCAGTTATAAAAGTGGAAATATTAAAAATTTCACAAAATAAAATTTGGAAAAGGAATATACGTATTTTTTTAGTAAACGTAAAAAGTGATGTGGATAATTACGATTAAAAACAAAATTTTTAATTTTATACTTTCTTTAGATTATGAAATGTTAAATTTAAAATTAGATAATCATGCGACATCTAGTTTTCAAAATTCCGGAATATAATTTGGAAAAGCTTGATATATGAGTAATTTTAAACAAAAATATTAAATTAGTTTAATTATTAATCCACCCACATACAATTTATTAATAAACATTAAAATACTTGTATGTATATTAATTAGTAAGTTTTTAAAAGTATACCAATTCGTAATTTCCGCTCGATGTCAGCTCGATCTTTTAAATCTGGAGTTTTCATTTTAAATGCACGTATTAAACAATGTTTAGCACTTTGATAATCTGCTAAATCGATTAGTGCCTAGATCACAATTTAACGTACATCTTAAATAATTTACAATGTAAGTAATGTTCAATTTTTTTTTTTTTTATTCTTTAAATTATAATTAATATAGTTTCCTTTAAAATTCTTAATAACGTAGTCACAACAAAATAATGCACTATATAATTAGAATAAAATATACGTACTTCAGCTTTCAAAGAAAGTAATTCGCAAGTTACTGATACTTTGGAATCTAATCGTTCGGAAATTTTTAGCGCTTCACCAATTGCTGTTAAAGCAGCGGATGTATTTCGTTGTCTGATATATAATGATCCTTGAATCATGTAGGAACGGCATAAATTTTCCCAAAGCTCTAATCGTTTACAAGTGTTTATAGCCTTAAAGTATTATATCACGCTTAATACACTTATTAGATTTAAAAAAAACAATATATATATGTATATGCATATATTAATATAATGTTGAACTATGGATAAGTTTGCATTTACATTTGTTCATTTAAATAAATAATTGTACACTAATTAATTTGAAAACTGTTTTTAAAATTAAATGAATATAAATTTTTCTTTTTCATTTTATATTTTATAGTCAAAGTTAAAGTTTTCCTATTACATAACAAAGTTTAAGTGTAATTATAACAATTTCACATTTTGCTATTTATATTTATGATTAACAGTTATTATTTCAATTGCAAATTCCTCATTTACGATGTATTTACGATTTTTTCCAAATTACTAATCAATTTATTTAACGTTAAAAAATAATTGATTCAAAAAAAAAAAACAAGCCGATTATTTCAATGCATGAAGTAAAATTGAAACTGAACTGCAAAATTAGCGAGGAAGTGAACGTTTAAGAAATCTTTTGGAACAATTTTTTTTTAATCGATATGAAAATTCGCATTTTTTTATGATATCTACCGTAAAACCTTAATAACGAATACTCTTAAACGCTACCTTAATTTGATGTTTCAAAATACAAAATCACAAGATAAAAAATAATGACTTTCTCCCTTCCTCTATTTTCATTTAAATAAAATTAAGAACCAGGGAAATCCTTTTTTTCCCCCGTCGCAATAGCCTAGTTGCTAGAGCAATTGACTTCTGTCACGAATGGCTGAGTTAGATCTCAAGTAATGACAGAAATTATTACAAATAATCGCTAATGATCACGTAGAAAGTAATGGTAATACCACCGTATGCCTGCTAGTTGGTGTATAGTAGACAGACACACTTAGGATTACATTTGTATCGCGATACGATTACAATCAGTCCTAAGTGCAGTCTTGCGTGTGCACACTATCGTAGCATATAACAATTACCATGAACACTACCTGTACAACTAGAACGTACAAATAGGGGATCGTCTACACTTAGAAATTGAGCATGGCATTTCAGAGAAGAGAAGATTTCGTCTAACAGTAAAAGTCTCTTTAATACAAAAAATCAAAGTTAAAGTAAATTAATTTATAAAGACAAAAGTTACGAAGATAGTCCTTTTTTGGAAATTACTTATAAAAAAAAATGATTTTTTATATTACCAATTTTTATGATTTCCTTTTATTTTTTCAAATATGTACACGCCCATTTCTTCGTACAAATATCGGAATAAATTGGCTAATACACTTTTTTTAAAATTTGAACTTTATAGTCGCTCAAAATTTATACGATATTTGTATTAAGTTGAATAAAATAATATAGGAGGGTTGTTCAATAAAGATTGACACTTAAGCTATAAATCGTTTATTATATAAAAATTATTGATCTTCAGACCGATCACATTCAATATACTCACCCCCAACGTGATGCACCGTTTCACTCGCCGTTGCCACTGGATAAAAACGTCCTCAAAACCCTCTGCCGAAGGTCTCTTCAAAATCGCCTCCAAAACCTCTACGGCATCAAAAGCAATAGGAAAACGTCTGTCGTTTACACTTTTTTTCACTATAGGATAATGATAAAAATCATTTGGAGCTAAATTCGGGCTATAGGGGAGGTTTTTTGAGCTTCGAATTTGAGTCCTGCGTACACAACGTGCAATCTCACGTTATCCTGATACAGCTTCCAACGTCCAACGAGATCTGAACGCATCTTAGGAATGTGGTCCTTTATCAGTTGCTTTAAAACTGAGATGTAATAAACTGCAGTAACCATCTTGTACTTATTCCGATACTCGAAAAAAGTAATCACCAACGCTTTAGCTGCAGATTTTTATACTCGCGTTTTTTTCAGTGGAGGACCAACTTTTTCCAGCCATTCTGAGCTTTGCTACTTTGTTTCAGGATCGTAGCAGTAAATCCAACTTTCGTCTACCATGATTATGTTTTTCCACCATGAATTATCTTATTTTGCGATATAATCGAGCCAATATTCGCAAACGGAAACGCAGTTGTGTTTTTAATACTGTAGTGCGCGAACACGAGACATGTGCGGGTGTTCCTTTAATAAAGTGTATGTGCTTCCGATTGATATATGGAGTTACAAAGAGTTCCCTGATTCTCTGGCAACGGTCGGTGGGGATTATCATTGCTCCAGTGTTAATGTTCTCTTCAGTGAGCGCGGTGACGGGAGCGCCACTCTGCCTTGCAGTTCACAGTTGTTGGCGCCTTATCGATGAGAGTAATGCCACCGCGAATACGTTTTTTGAGCCATAGTTTCATCACCGAATGTCTTTTTAAACATTTTATAGGTTTCTACCGGTGTTTTTCTCAAGCGAACACAGAATTTTATAGCGTAACGTAGCTCGCGAAAATCACTCCTGTCTTACTTCAGAGGCGAAATTTAATTACACTTCACTCAATTGAACATAAAAACTGACCAAATCAACGCAGAGACTCTGTCTTTGTACTAAATAACTCAGAAAAGAAATGGGATTCGATTATTCGTTTGCATAACATACTTTCTTGACCAATAGAGGCATTAGTGTTAGTCTTTATTGAATAGTCATCGTATAATTCAGATTAGTCTATATGTATTTTATACGCTATACAGTTATCTGATGAATATCTAAAATGTCATATCAAGGTTTTGTGTTGTTGTATCAAATTAAATGTTGACGTTGAATTATGTAAAATCATCGGTTAAAGAATTTGAATTTTATAAAAATCAGAATCTTATTTCAATTATGGCTCAATAAAGTTGTGACGAAATTCAACAGTTTTGAATAAGCCAAAATAGATAAAGCTTACGCCTAAACAAAGGCCTCAGAACAGAAACTGAAAACTAAAAATGAAATTGGTAAACCGTAAAAGAGGTCAAAATACTTTTTGAAATTAAAAATATTGCAGATCATTAAAAAAAATACATGGAAAGATTATATAGTGGCGAGGAGATAAAAAATATGGAAGAATATATTGAAAACGAGGGAATAGTAAATCAAAATATGAAGGGCTCAAAATTTATAGATAAGAAATGAATTAGTTTTGAAGTCGTTAAAAGAAAATAAAGCAACTGGTATAGATGGAATACCAGCAAACGTCCTGAAACTAGCAAAGTCAAGAACTAAAAAATTATTATTTTAAATGATATATGATTGCTATGAAAAAGTACATAGCCGGGAGACTGTAAAAAACAAAACAATTACTTTACCGAAAGAAAAAAAAAAGCAATGCAAATGATTACACAAATTATAGAACAAATGCATTATTACCACATGTTTTGAAAGTTCTATTAAATATTATAAATAACTAAATGAAAGGTAAAATTGAAGAAAGAGAAAAAAAATTAAAGAATTTATATTAAAACTTATACTGGAAGGAAGATTGGGTTAAAATAAAGAGACGTAGGTCATACTTATAGATCTGGAAAAAATCCTTTGATAATATCGACTGGAAACTACAGTTTAGAACGTTAAAAAAAAAAAAAAAGAATATATACCAAAAAGATAGAACGCTAAAAACCTATATAAGTTACAAACAATGATAACATATAAATGGATACAAAGTACAAGTTAAAATACGGAAAAGAATCAGACGGGGCTATCTTCTTTCACTGTGTTCATTCAATTTAAACATAGAAGAACCAATACAAATGAAAAGAGAAAAAATCGAAAGGAGTAAAAATAAACAGGAAACAAATCTACTGTATCCATTGCACTGCTCTACTAGCAGAATAAAAAAAAAGATATAAATAAAATGTTAGAAGTTCTATAAAAATAATTAAATAAATGGAAAATAAATATTAATGAAAAGGAAAAACAAAGGCAATAAAAATTATTAAATGCAAAACAAATAAAAAGAGAAATATAAAAATTGAAAAAATAAGAACCTACTATAGAAATCGGAAAAAAAAAAGTCGTTAAAACACACGTTTGTATATCCTTAATTATGGTTGTGAAAATTGCATTTTAACAGTATCAAAGATAAATAAAATAAAGATAATGGAAATGTGGATCCGGTGCAGAATGACAAGAACATTTTGGAAATAAGGAATAAATAAAATTATAGAAAAATGAAAGGCAAATACTAATAAATAGTATTAAAAAGCGTTAATACCAGGAAATTTAATGAACGATAACTTCAGAAAAATAATAAAGAGGGTAACATTGTAAGCAAAAGGTCGAAAAAAAAAACGGTTAAGATGATTGTAAATATTAAAAACGCCATCAACAGGAAACAATGATAGCAAAGGCAATGCTTTTAGTGATGAATGAATGAATATTTCAATTAAAATATACTAAAGTTTAAATATACTTAATAAAATTTATTATCGTTCATCAATTCGTTAAATAACAACTTAATATAACTTATCTTTAGCTTTATACCTGTGTTATATAATCGACTGCTAAAATTACAGCTCCCTGTGACTCCATCGTTAGTCCCAAATTAAGATACAAACGCGACTTCATTTCCGATAATTGTATTTGACTCACTTCATTGGTAAAACTAATAAACACAATCGTTAACAATAAGATTTTAAATTATCTTAATTTCACTCTATTTTTTTTTACTTCTTTATACGTAGTAAAAGAAGTATTGTAATCGTGACAAATGTTTAATGCCATATTTCTATGAATATTTCGGCCATCCCTGATTACTTCCCCCTACATGGATGATAAAAGAAAGTACTGTATTCGCAGAGTATTTTGAATTTCACCCATTTTGACCACTCCCGGATCCATTTTTAAGTAATTTTTCGTGATGTGTATATGTAGGTGTAATGGTATTACGCTTAACTCAAAAACGGCTAGTTGCAGAAAGTTGAAATTTTGAATTTACGACTCTTTTAACATCTAGTTGTGCAGCTCCCTTTTTTTGGTTGCAATCAGTTGGGCTAAAGAGGAGGCGCTTCTCTCGAAAGATTTTGTGGATTTTTTGGGATTGTTATAACATTTATTTATTACTCACTCGTTTTAATGTTTAATAGTTTTACAATGAAGTCACGTGTTACCACATCAGGTTTTTTTCTTTTTTAGGTTCATTAATAGACTCATATATTCAACAGAAGTTATAATTGGTTATTTAAATTTTAATATGATCACAAATACAAATAATGAAAGAATTACGAATGAAATAACAGAAAGTGATGGAAATGAAGAAACGATAGCAGCACCATAAAGAGTGGCAATATTAAGTTTAAGCAGCTGGGTAAAGAGCGAAACTCTCAAAGAAGATATTTGTAGGAGTACATTCTTAATTATTATTAGAAAGATACAGAGAACAATACGGGGAGTTTGTAAATGAAAAACGACCATGCGGCGAAAGAAGTAAACTGTGTTCAAAGAGTAGTTCATACAAGAAAGGCTATATAGCGCTGTAAAGAAGAAATGTCGTGAAAGCAAAAATGATCAGCAGAATGATAAAAGGAACGTTGATTAATAATGAACAGGGGATACAACTCTAACTAAAATTTTAAATTAATTTTTTTTGACAAAATGGTATTTTATTGGCAATATATTTTTCAATGGGGAATTATCAGTTAACTCTTTCATTTCTTTAATACCAAAGGATCTAAAGGAAATCAATCTGAATGCAATAAGTCGGAAAAAGGTTATAGAAAACAGAAAAACAGTTATAGAAGTAGAAAATAAAGTGTATAGCGCGATGAACTAAAACAAATGAAACGGAAGGGGATTTACGAAAAATAAATTTTGTTAAAAGAGAAAGTAAACATCATCAAAAACATTGGAAAAGTCAACAAACATTGCCAAAGTAAAATTTTTATTTAGGAAAGATTTGTTGCCTTAATTCATAGACAAAACAAAGTATAAAAAGTAGGAATTATTTAGATTTTTTTTCTACTTCTAAATGAGTAAAAATAATTGAAAATTATTTAAGTCGACTTCATACTTATTAAAAGGCTCTTTATCTTTGCAACGTTCACTGAAAATTGTCACTACCGTTTCTCCTTCAGAATTTCGGAAAACGTATTTAATTACTTTTAAAGAAGATTTTAAATACCATCTATTTATGTTTTTGTAACCGTAGTTATTAAAATATAGAATTTAGTGTAACAAAGTCACAGATAGAAATAAAGATATAAAATTTGGCTTAAATTACTAAGCAAATAATTATAATTAACCACGTATAAAGGCTAGAATACTATTTAAAATCGTTGATTTCAAATTCTATGTAATAGTAGTTTAAAGTTCAACATCGTACTTTATACTTTCTATTAGTTTATTGAAATAGTGTGTTAATCATTCAGTAGATATTAAATAAAAACAAAAAAAAAAAAAGATTTTGTACTCTATATTTTACGACTTTAGAATTTACGGGTTAATTTTCAATTCTATATCATATATCAGAAAAATAGAAACAACAGTTTAGGTAACTTTTTAATTTTAATTTTTGACTTTGCTAGGCGTTACAAAATAACAAATAGATAATAAAAATGAACAAATCACTATTAACTATAGATAAGTAACAGTCATATAAAAATGCATATATTTAAAATTCAATTAACTATATTTTAAATCACCGTTCACAAAGAGCTAAACTTTTCTGATAATAATTACGAGACAATTCTAGACACATTGATCTTTCCGGATGTTGCGGATTTGTAAAACTTTCAGCTTTCACAAAATACGTACGCCCTAAAGTTGCAAGTGCACGCTGTTCTTCAATCGAATTCTTTTCGTCTTGCGACAATTCTACAAAAAAATTGTAATTAATTACATTCTAAAATCGACCATTTTATTTTCTGAATATTTAAGGAATTGAAAAATACGTACGTAGGTGCAATTTTTGATGAGCTATTGCTTTTTCAAATTCTCCTAAACAACATAATGTTTCGCCGATCATTCGATTGGAAATAGCAATGTAAATTTTGTTCCTTAATGCTTTAGCAGCTTTTTCCGATTCCTTAGAAAAATTAAAAATTGTATTGTTAAAATATCATTTCTAAGGAAACATTAAAAGATTTTATTGGATAATACATACTTTATATTCTTGTAACGCTTCTTCATAATTTTCCGACTCCAGATATAAATCCCCTAATTCTTTTGATGAAAAATATAAATTTTCTTGATTACTTTCTTCTAAAGCCTTTAATTTTCTCTTTTTCAATTCTGTAAAGATTATTTTAAAATAAATTTATAAAAATTATTTCGTATCCGTAAAATAATTTATTAAATCAACAAAATTAAATTTAAAAATATAAAACCTACTTCTCTCTTCCATTATTTACGCTTATCACATGCAACCTAAAATTAAAAAAGAAACTAAGGTACTAGATAATAATATAATTTGCGGTTTTGTTTATTGTAGTAAAAACACCGCTGGTGGTCAGGCGACTGCAACGATCGATGGAGTATATCGAACTATAGTAATTTTCTGATTAAAAGTTATAAATTTATTTTTATTTTAAAATAATAAAATTATATTATTATTACATTTAAAATGCATGTAGTTTCTATGATACTTTTTTTTTTTTTTTTTTTAATAATAATAAATACTATTTAATGCTTAAACTGTCACTTTTTACTTTATGTATTATTTTATATTTAATTGTTAAATGTATTTTATTGTGGTTTAAAATATACCGAGATATTTGGAAATAATTAATATTGTATTTCATTTAATGTTGTTCTTTTTGTTATGCGTATTAACTATGTATTTGAATAAATACTTATGTAATATTAAAAATTATTTGAAGTGTACACATTTTATTAATATAAAATATTAAAAACTTATCCAATGTTAAAAATAATTTAATACAATATATTAATATAATTACAAATACGATACATAATATATTTTAAATATTACTCAAAATTTATTAATTAGTTTAAGTTATAATTATTTAATTTGATATTGTTGATATTTCAATTGAAATATTAATAAGTTTAGTTAAAAGACAAACATAAAAAAAGCTCATTTAAGTTATTTAGCACATATTTACTAACTATCAAATTCATTTTAATTGTATAATAATCGATTTAAATAATTTCTTAATTAATACATATGAAGTCAAAGAATTGAAGACTTGGTGAGTAGGTTTGTAAAAGCAACTAAAACACTTAAAGTGAGGTACTAAAATGAAGAAAAACGATTAGATTTAAAACACAATTTTAAAAGGCCGGATTTGTGATATAATAGGACGTGCTTTATAATAGTGAAAAGAGCTTCTGTAAACCATGTCACTGCAACAGTTTATAGAGTGTTACAGAAAAAATTATTCACTTTGAGGTATTAAACAAAAACTAAATGAAATTAGAAAAAGCAAAACCAAATTAATTTTACTTTTAAATAGTGTTTAGTGTATTGTTTTTCTAGTTTTGTTAAAAAATTGTATCAATAATAACCCAAGGTATACAGTCAACTTTTATTCCTATCTATAATTATTATTATTCCACTAGGAAGTAGTCGCTTGGATATTTTACTTAATATTTATGTAGGGTTTTTTTTCGTTCATCTTCTGGGCACATTAACAAGGAACCTTCACCCAGAGAACTGTAGAAGGAATAACCTCAATCAAATAGCAATATGATCAGATCTTGGAGAAATGAAACAACTAAGAGAAGGGATAATAGACAAAAATGGAAATGGCAGGATGTAAGAAGCACAATAAGGAGCAGGCAGAACAAGAGCTAATATTCGAACATAGAAAACTGACCGTTCCATAGTGAGTGATGGACATTCAAACAGGATGTAGTTAAAATCACAGAGAGCTTTGTTGTTCAGATGAAGAAGACAACACAAAGAAGATGTAAGGGTGAAATAAAAGCGAGATGAAGACAGCGGAGTGTGATTGAAATGCAAATGAATAATCAAAATGATAATAGAACAAATAACCAAAGGATTATCATCAGGTAGGAAGGAAGACTGGGTTGTATAGAGAGATAGAAGGATCATGCATTTGAAAAGAATGAAACATAGAAGTCAAACTAGACTCTAAAATGGTATTTATACAAAGAGGAAGGAGATTAGACGTTGGAATTTTTGAAAAGTAAATGAGCGAGGACGCAGCTACTCAGGCTAGAGGATCCACCATTTCACTGCTCACTATCCCTACATGACTAGGAACCCATAATAAAACAATTAAATTGAATACAGAGAAGAAAGAATGTGGATGAGAGGACGCATGTGTAGAATAATAAAATCACAAGAGTGAATAGGAAGAGGAGAGATGGTCTGAACGGAGTCCTGGAGTCAGACATAATTAAATAATTGAAGGAAGATGATGGAATAAAATGTAAATAATAGTATGCAGGATAGCCATGAGCTCGACTGTATAAATGGAGCAAAAGGAAGAAAAACGGAAAGATTCAGAAAAATTAACGTTCATATTAATGAAAGAGGTTCAAACTTCACCGGGCCGCCTTGAGTCATCAGTGAAAGTACACACATTTGAAAAAGAGAACTGCAAGTATTATAGAATTCCTGTCTAGCCCCGATCTCCAAAGGAAATTTGGAGGATAAAGGCAAAAAAACACCTTGGGAGGGTGTAAAAAGTTATCAAAGTTAAAAGAGAGCTGAGGTACAAAGAGATATGTGCGGGGATAGAAATTTTCTTTGGCATAAAACGCCAGTTCCTCTTAATAGACAGATAAGCAGGAAAAAGTTTCGATGACGTCAGTGATAAGCGCTTTAAAAGAAAATGATAACCCAAATAGGATTTACAGATAAACAAAGGAGGCGTATTGTATTCAGTTAGTAATTTTGGAATTGAAGCAGATTTCAATGCACCAAGACAAAGACAGAGACACAAAATTTTGGACAGTATCTAATTTGGAAAGAACGGACTTAGAGCCATTATTATAAATAAAGAAGCAGTAATTAAACTTGGATCGAATGATAGATTTTTACAAAGAGACAAGTAAATAGGAATCGTCTCTCCATTTTGTAGGGGATAAGTCTTACAATAAGTTTAGTTTTTTAAGTGCAGAGGAGGAAAGGAAACTGATACGTTCAAAAAAGGGAAGTCCACTGTTAAGGAATACACCAAGATAGCAGAAGTGATTGATATAAGGAATAGAGAAACCATTTAAATCTACCCTAACTCATGTGGAGTTATAAGGACGAAGAGAGAACACAACGCAGGAAGACTTTAATGGTAAGATGGAAAGGTGTAAAGAGAAAAGGACATCTTCTAGCATAGCAAGAGGTCAGTTGATCACATCGTTCACGATATCAGTATTATGGAAGAAAGTGAAGAGTACAATGTCTCATCAGCAAAATATAGGAAAGAACCGCCAATAGCAGGGGACGTGACAGACAGGGTATCGATATTGAATAGTGTAGTCTTCAGACAAGAGTTCTGCAAGAGGCCATGAAATGCACTTCACGTGATTTGGAACAAAGGAGAATAAAAAATTTCCTGAGATAAGATGCTAGGGACATAGAACGTAAGGAAAAGTTGTTATTTTTAGGAATGGGCACAATCATGAAAGAATTTCAAGAGGAAGAAGTGACTGCTCTATGGAGAAAGGAGTTGAAAATAGAAAGTAGGTTTGTAAGAGCACAATCGGATAAATTCTTAAGGGCGAGATAGAGTATGTCATCAAGACCCGAAAAGGGGCTGTAGAATTTATACAACAGAATAATGTTTTAATTCATTTATATTGAAACGATAAGTTAGAATATGTAGAGGGGGATCGAAGAGGAAGGGAGCATAATTTATTGGCATTAGGAAACGTATGGGGGCGCAACAGAATCGATAAACGGTAAAAAGATCAGACTGGAATGTAGAGCTACGATAAGTATAGTCTACTACAGAACGGAATGAAGACCAATTGGTCCTAGAAAGCATCCGCGGAGGAGAATTAGGAGATCTGAGGTAAGTAGAAGAAGGAAGATTATGTGAAGTAATTAGGATAGGAATTTGATCACTCAAGTAGGCATCCATACGGACGTACCAATTCCAATTAAAACTGATATTAGAAGACGAAAATGTAAGATCCAAGGAGCTAGAGATGGATGAATCTTGAAGGGAAAATGAAGGGAATCGGTGAGGAAAAAAACATTGCTTGAAAAAATGAGGTTTTCGAGAGCAGAACCGTTGCTGTTGAAATTGGAACACTCCTATGATGGAAAAAGCGCATTCCAGTCCCAACCGATGATGAATGGTTGAAAGATAGATTTACAAAAGGAGGAGAGTGAGAATAAATGAAGATCACAATTAGGAGAAACATAAATAGAGGTAATGCTTAGAGGACAAATAGAATATGAAGAAATTGAAATGTGAACAATGTTGGTCTAATTAGGAGTAGAAGAATTAACAAAAGGACAATCGTGAGTCTGAAAGTGAATGTCCTGCTTAATAAAGATGTTCTACATGGTTGTTAGAAATAATGGACAGTACCGGTTTATGATAACTAAAATAACTTATATAATTTTTCGAATCGATCCTTTCAATGTGGAGAGCGAAGATTGTATCAATACACGATCCACCACGAGTAATCGATAGAGCGAGATTTTTTTGAGCTGTAATCCGAACGTTTCTACCATAAACTGAACCAATCGACGATTTTCAGGTTTCTTCAGCTTCAGGTTTATATCGCCAGGCAAAATGATAGATATAGTATTGTATTGTCTTTTCTCAATAAATTTGAAAATCTCTGCTTCCTTAGGTGTGTAAGCCATCAAATTCAATTCAAAAAAAAATTTCAATATCGTCAATGCTAGTGCCAGGTGAAATGTAAACTGTTACAATCAATGTTCGCTGGCCATTGATAGTGCTTTCGATAGCGCAGATATCACTCGCTTACTGCCACGCTCCTGTTGAGTTCTAACGAATTTTTGTAAAATTTCATCAGGATGTGCGGAATCGAAAATAACATGCAGTTTTCTTTTTCGTACATGACGACTCTCCTAGCTCGTACTTTTTCGCGTTTGAACTGAGTAACGCATCGGTAGTCCCTCAGCGCAACCTCGTCGTCGTTGTTCAGCCAAGTTTCGGTTAACGCCATGATCTTGGTTTCCGGTAGGTGAAAGTCGGTGACTGAATCCTCCTTGTGCGCCCTCAAGCTCTGGACGTTGAATGTGAGTAGCGACAGATCTTCGGTGCCGATGCGGCTTAGAAATTCTCTGCACTCGTCGCTTATCGTTCGGAGTCAATGATTTTTCAATCTGTTAAACTCGGTTCTCAGTTCGATATTCGCTTTACCGCTAGCGTAATAAAACGTGTCGTCTTTATCCTTATTGGTGAGAAAAAAAAACAGTCAAGAATCGTAGCTCGCGACAATGCTACGAAGCGCGCTACTTTCGTCTCCCTTTCAGGTGGTTAGGTTACGGCTAAAGCATGTTCCATGCTAATACAATGAGGAACCACAGAGGGGATGCGGAAGGGGACAAAAGATAAGCCTGAACTCAACAAATAGCGCAGAATAATTGCCGTATGAAAGGCGTGGCAAGACTGAACACATTGGAAAGAAAGTATACGAAAATGTGACAAAAAAAATAAAAAATAAGGCCCGCAAAATGAGCACGAGACCTATGAGCGGTATAGGAGAATAGGAAAGAGCTGAGGCCAGACCGATAAATCTGCTGCTAATGACAAGCTATCCACTTGATCCAGTCCGTCTTCGGCTCCAAACTGAAAAAAACAAAAAAAATAAACATCAACAAAAAAGAAGAATTCCAGAGACCGCAGAAATACTATTTCTCTGCTCTTTGTGATTTGAATATGCGCGTCTAAAGATTTATATGGTAGCTACCTCACAGATGAGAGGGTAGAACAGAATTCAATGTAACTCAGTCTACATATTGGCGTGAGCATATACTTGCATAAAAGAACTAAAATACATAATACTGAGTCTGAAAGTGGTTTATCCCACCTCAAATGCATTATATTGGATCTTAGGAAGACACAGAAGGAATCATCCTTAGTGGTGATCATGTCCATAGTAAAATTATCTGTTTGACCTATCATATAAGAGAAAAAAAAATATTTTTACTGGGAGAAAAACGAATAAAACAGAAAGAAAGAGGAGGAAGCAAGCCTCTACTCTATACTCTCCTATTGTTTTGCAATACAGAATAGAAAAAGTGGAATTCGTTGGAATGAATATTATTAGAAAGAAAATAGGACAAGGAATCGGCAAAGGAAGAAAAAACACCAGGATTATTAGAAGCCAGAAGCTTTACAACGGATTGAGCAATAAAATTCGCTGCCGGAACGGTAGGGGAATTAGATTTTAGTACCCCACTTCATGTGTTTTAGTTGCTTTTAAAAACCTACTCAACCAAGTCTTCAATTCTTTGACTTTATATGTATTAATTAAGGAATTATTTAAATCGATTATAATAAAATTAAAATGAATTTGATAGTGAGAAAAAACAGATTTATTAAGCGCCCAACTACTGTAGGGGGAAGGAACATGATTTGATGGGAGGAATGTGAACTAAAGCGAAGGTTTATAATGAGGTATGAGGTTAGAAAATTTATGGAAGGTGGGGGATTTAGGACGAATCGTGGGTTTAGAAACCAGTGGAAACGACGGAGGAGAAACTTTGGCGCCGTTCGAGAGAGGAGAGGGCAAGGAAGAATAATCGGCATATGAAAATGCATCTGTAACAATTTAAATTTCAAAACCTCGCGATTGGAGCATTCTCATAAGCGACGTTTAAATTATTTTTCTTCTTTTTTTTCTTTTCTTTTGGGCGCGATAACAAAGATACCATGCTCAAAAGCAATATAGAGGGGAAAGAGAGATAGATAATAAAAAAGAACTAAGTACAGGAGTGGCGAACAGAGAAAGGAATAACAAGATATACGAAGCACAGTAAGGAACAGGGACGTCAAATGCAAGGAGTTGAGTATAAAGAATAGATCGTTCATTTGAGAAGAACGGACACTCAAAAAGAATATGATTGAAATCACAAAAAGTCTCGTCGTTCGAGTGGAGAGGAAAAACGAAAACAAGAAGAAGGTAACAGTGAATGGTCAAAACGTAAGCGAATAGTGGAAACGATGACAGAACGCCGAAGTAAGGGGAAATCAAGGAACCATGGGTCGGACGGAATTGTAGGTTGAACATTTAGGTAGTGAGATGGATTATTATAAAAGGACGGGACATAAATTTCAGACCAGTATTTGGAATGAAGTTTTTTGAAAAAAGGTAGTAGATTCGAACCGGGAATTTTGAAGAAGAAGGTGGACGAGGAAGCAATAATTCAAGCCAGAGAATCTGCCAAATCATTGTCTTCTATGCCTGACCAGAAACTCATAACAAATCAACATGAATTGATGAAGAGGAGAAAAATCGTGAATGAGAGAGCGTGTTCGAAGAATGATAAAAGAGTAAAAGGAAGGGAGTCTAAAAGATTTAGAGTGATTCATTTAAAAGAGGCTCCAACTCCACCAGGACCCTTCGAGCCATTAGTAAAGTGTAATGGTGTTATGGAATTCCTGTATAGCGACAGTTCGAGACAAAGATTCGGACAGTAAAAACAGGTAGAGAACCCTAAGAGAACGCATAAGATTAGCGAAGTCGAATTTTGTTTGGCCTATTCGGGTGGCGCAATGAGAACCTTTACAGCTATGGCAAAAAGAAGGCTCGTCGGGATTGATATAATCTGCAACAGCATGTCTTTAAGCATAATGCGCACATATACGGGAGGAACTGCAGCAATGCCTCGCGATTTGACCAAAAAGGAAACATTTGGCGTATTGAGTAGGTAACCGAACACTGGGTACGACAGGAAAATGGAGTTTGAAAATTGAGACACAATCAGGGAGAACGGATTTCGAAAACTTCAACTCCATGAAACGAGTAGGAATTTTACTGCTCTCCGTAGAACGGTGGATACGACGGATGAAAACGATGGGAATAAAGGACTCAATTCCGTCCAAAATATCGTCTTCCGAGAAGGCGGGTTGCACGTCCATATGAAATAATGCCCTGTTAGGAATATAGGGTTTAAGGTTTTTTTTTGCAAAAAAACTTGGATTGTGAAAGGAAGAGATTTACAGAAGAAGCTGAAAGAAAAGAAGTGGAATATGCATTAATCTTGCCAGACAACATTTAAGAAAGAGAGAGACACCGAATAAATTAGCCTTACAAGGGCTAGTGGACGATTACAACCTATATTCCGATTCGATAAACAATATTCTACATAAACCCTAAAGGACGCATGATGCTCCGTAGAGAACAGAATAATGTTATTTTTAACGTTATAATTACTATTACTATTATTATTCCCAACGCAGATATTTGGGGTGCCTCAGCAGGCCCGTGTCCAGAATTTTGAAGGGGGGGGGGGGGGTTGAAAATTTTCTTCGCATATTTGTTTTATAAATAACAATACATTTTTCACTAATACTCATGCTATTAATAATTTCCATAATTTTGATTTATATATTAATAATTTAAATAAACGAATTACTGTATAAACACATTAATAAAAATGACATATGTTATTGATTATACTCGTAACTAAAAATTTTGCATGAAATATTAATGAAGTACTTAGACTATTTCAATTCTCATGGGGGGGGGTTAACCCCTAAAACCCACCCCGTGGACATGGCATTGTGCCCCAGGGTAACATTTTAGGTCCCATTCTGTTTCTTATTTATATAAATGAATTGTGCAATTTAAGTATATCGGGAAAAATGTTCACATACGCAGATGATACGGCAATTGCTATGAGTTCTCGTTATAGTCATATGGTAAGGGGTTATATCTGTTTGAATTTTTTTTTTACATTTTTTTTTTATTGGCTTAAATTACGCTAAAACATCCCTAAATTTATAATCAATAACGTCCAAGCATGAAAAAAGATTGTGTGGTCAGGGGACCCCCGTCAGGAACGGAGTTCCTTACGTTATTTTTTCAACTCTAAATGTGATTTAATGTGCACATTTCTATTGATTCTATTAGTGTATTTTCGTCACGGCAAAAAACGCTATCCTTTTTCATTCAACTCTCTCTCTCTCTCCCTCTTTCTCTCTCTAGTTTGTATATTTTATTTTTTATCATTTTTTTCAGTGTAAAAATGTAAAGTAAGAATTTAAACCAAAAAATTTCATTTAATAAACTAAATATAAAATAGTGAATTATAAATTATATAAAATAATGACACAATATAAATCTCGTATGAATTAAAACAAAAACAAAAAATAAGTTTAAATTAAATTTACGTGTTTAGAATTGAGGCTATACAGCTGGCCGCGCACAATGCTTGCTGCTCAGATCTCGATACTCGCACGCACACACATACATCCGTGTATAATAGAAAGAGACAGAGAGAAAGAAAAAGAGAGCCAAGGTCGCCTGGAAGACATTTAACGCTTTTTCGTTATGAAAAAAGCAAATTTCGACCAATTTTTTTTCGGGTTCGTTACGCTAATTGGTTGGTATACTGGGGTGAAGTGTTGGATGTTTGTGCCAAATCAAAGTATTGTAAAGTATGTGAATATTGGAAGAAAAAAGAAGGAACTGCAGAATATGAAGTAGGTTTTGCTGACTGTGAATTTCATTGCCAAGCAAATCGTGAGGGTTCAGCGGACAAGATGGAGGTCGACGCCGTTATTGACATGTTCCAGCGCTTTGAATCACTTCATAATGTGAAACACGTCAATTACGTTGGCAATGGGGACTCGAAAACCTATAAAGGAATTATGGACGCCAATCCGTATGGAAATATGTCTGTTGCTAAAAAAGAGTGTATTGGCCATGTTCAAAAGAGAATAGGAATTCGTCTTCGTAACATGAAAAAAAATACCAAAGGCCTCGGGGGCCGAGGTAAATTGACGGGTAAGCTCATTATGAACTCACTACTTTTTACGAATTCTGTGCTTGATATAACGACTGATATCGCTGCCATCACTTTCAACGAGGGGTTATCAGGCTTATGTTCTATCTACGATGCACTAGGAATAACGGTTGGGCCTACATTATTCGACTATAGAACCGGACGCCAATCACATCAAGACCGTTGAGCGCTCCATTTCCGAGATTGAGAAAATGGCTAGACGCAACCTTACATCGGCGAGAAAAGAGCTAAAGGACCAGAATATGACTTTGGACGGGCCATTATACGGTCCTGGAATAGTAGAGTGAAGGTAAAAAATTATTATGAACCATATTATTATGATTTCGAAAAGTTATAGCGTTTTTCAACTTTAAATGTGTTTTCCTCGAAACGATGTTTTTGAAATCGGCACGCAGCAGAACATTGACTTGAAATATTAATTGTAGCTTCTTCATTCGATTATCTCTAGTGAAGTACACACGATTTTAACGACCGGCGAATAAGAAAAAAAAAAAAATATAAACAATTTAAGTCGATTTTTTTCGTCGAAAACGCAATTTTTTGTTCAAACAATCGCCATTTTGCGAAAAAAAAGTCCTAAAATTATAATCGTGTGTACTTCACTAGCAAAACTCATGTAGTTTATGAAAAAAATTTTTATGCTTCCAGATGGTGATCCAAGGGACTTCTGCTGCGTGCCGCGGAGATACTTTTTTAAATGTTGTTTTTAGTTTATTGACCAACAGTCGCCATTTTGTAAATTTATGCCAATAAAAACATGTCTTCATATTCCTGAAGAGTTTCTTAATCGATTCATATATCATCTGTTTATGATTATTTAAAATCGAGCTTATAAAAAAAAAAAAATGAAAAAAGGCCTTTTTTGGAGATCTCCAAACAGATATAACCCCTTAATGCAACTAGAAAATAGGAATGTTGATACTTTGGTAAATTGGTTTAAGGCAAATAGGCTTATAGTAAATTTAAAGAAAACTAAATTCATATCATATAGTTATAAACCTCAATACACGTGAGATTGCTAAAAAATTTGTTTAAATGAAAATCCAGAAATAGAAAGAATGTTTGGAATTAAATATCTAGGTTTAAATTTAGATTGTAGATTAATGTAGAATGAACATACTGATTATTTAGCTTCTGAACTCAGAAAGTTAAACTATATATTTTACTACCTGAATGAATTTTTTAATAAATATCACCCGTATCAGCTATATCAATCATTATACAAACCTGTCTCTTGACTTAATGGTTTGATACAATGGGGTAATACTGCTAAATACAACTTTTCACCGATTAATTATTTAAATAATAGAATAGTTAAGTTAATCACTAGAAACAAGATAACTACAGTTGATTATAAATTATTTAATGTAAGTACATTATATAAAATTGAATTGATGTTATTTATGCTAAATAGAAAGAAAGAATTTAATTTTCAAAGTAAGGATGGTATTACTAGAAGTTGTGGAAATGAATTAGCTGCTGTACCTAAACTGATGAAATTTCACTCAAGAATGCCCTCTTATGACGCCTCTCATATACAACCATTTACCACAATTTTTTAAAGACGATTTAAAGAATTTCAAAAACAGACGTAAATGTTTATCGAATTATTTCCACTCCAATAATCATTTTGAGGAACGTTATAAATAACTGATTCAGGATTATGGATGGGGATGTGATATATATATATACAGATGGAGTATTACAGCCGTAAGCAAATATATACTTTTTTCTTTTATTCTATTCGTAAGTTTAGGCATTAAATAAGTTAATACTACACATTCGGCACAAGTTTATATTAACTTATATAAACTCTGTACGGATTACTTTTATTGTTTTATTTCCATGTTTTATTTATAATTTTAAGGGTTTTTGTATTTTTGAAGAAATTTTCGTTTTTTAATACCCTTCGCTCACGCAGATATGCGCATAGATGGATTATGTTTGTAATAATAATAATAATAATAATAAACGTTTATTTGATTTGATTTATTACTTTTTCCATTACCAGTATTATTATCATCACCATTATTATTAATACTATCGGTAGCGTGCCAAACGGGGGGAGGAGCAACAGGGACAGCCCCCCCCCCCGAAAAAAACTACGGGAGCGACGCTCCCTCAGAAAAATATATATTATATCAGTGCAATATAACAGTTATTTAATAAAAATCCAAGAAAATTAAATGAAAAGCAGGTAAATAAAATTTATGTTAATTTCAAATACGTTAACCACATTTTCTTTCATTTTTTATTATTTATATATGAGTTTTCATTGTACATAATTTCTTACAATATAAAGTTTGTACACAAAATATTTATTGTAACAAATATCGTTAATTATGTAGACTAGGATGACGTATTACTAGTAACTATCGCTTTCCAAATACGTAGATGCATGTGTGAACGCATATAGGCTTCTCTATGTGTAGGGGTGATTTATGTTTTTACCCTCGCTAGTTGTGAAAAGATTGGCACGCCATTGATATCAGATAAGGTTTACTTCGCAAGTAATGAAAATTTCTTACTATTATAATCTTTCCAAATAGATTACGGTCTGAAGAGTAATTCGAATTTACGATCAGAGGTATTCTGATTATGCCAAAGTTGGGCGAAATAGTATTTAACTGATTGAATATACAAAACAAATTTTAGATCACAGTTCATTTATAAAAATGTACTTCGGGAAGTGTTGTTATCGACTGAAAAATATTTTTTAGGCGGTATAAAAAAAAGTTTTCTCATTCAGGAAAAGATTCTTCGCTTCTTTTATGATTCTTTGAATATTAAATACGAGTAATTCACAAATTACAAATTCCTTATTTGTTATATCTAAGTCGTTTGTCATAGTTGGCTTGAATTTAAAGCTGTGTTGTTATATACTTAATTTTAAAATTATTTTTGTAATACTTAATTATTAACAGTAAATCTGTATTTACGATGTACTATATTATTTGATTAGCCTTTCTAATTTCAATGTTTTCTAAATAGTTTTAATTTTTCAATTTTTTACGTAATGATGCAAACTAGTTTCATTAGTGGTTTTATTAATTTTGAAATCAGCATAATCATGTATATAAATAATCTATATTAAAAATGACAACTATTTTTTATTTTTTAACATATTTTCAGCAGAGTTTTCATCGTTGTCCATTTCCAGATTTTTTTGTTTATTTCGTCCAACTGGCATTTTCATATACCATTGTAGAAAAATATCTTCTTCCTCTTTATAAATAGGTTCGAATAAAGAAATGGCATTTATGATTTCGTCCATTGTCAGTGGCTGTATCTTCAATCGTATAATTCGTTTGCACGTCATCATCTGAACATAAAATAAAATACGGTTTAAAACTAAATTTAATTCGATATAATTTAACTATTACTATTAAAATATTACACAATGCGCAATCATTATGCTAGTCGAGTGTAAGATTATGTCAGAATCAGAAATCGAAAATGATCGGTAGTGTACAGTAAACGGGTTTCTTGTATCCAGCGGATTTCCTCTAAGTGCCGACGGTACAGGAATTTTCACAAAAAAAAAAGAATGTTCCTGGTTACTACAATCTACCGAGAATAAGATTTGAAATTTGATAAGTCCAAAATGAAAATTAAGCGTATCGGTACCGCACATGATCCAATAGGTGACATTTGAATGATCCAGGCTATAATTGATGATAAACGCGTGCTGGTTAAATCTGTTTATATTACACTCCGTACTCCGATCTGTAAAATTTTATAGTTCTATTAAATTCACTCGCTGACAGTCTGAACTA
Source organism: Icerya purchasi (assembly GCA_039619475.1). Lineage (NCBI taxonomy): Eukaryota > Metazoa > Arthropoda > Insecta > Hemiptera > Monophlebidae > Icerya > Icerya purchasi. The sequence goes on from CM077115.1 coordinate 148,295,136, forward strand.
AAAGAATTATTCCAGTATTTGGCTGATTTTCGTTCTACATGATATGGTAATAATTCTCGGAGGAAATATGAATTTTGATATACATAAATAATAATCAAATTCATCAATTCTATGAAGAAGTTCGATTTATAAATTAATAACAATCCAGTCGTTTCTACTACAACAAATTTATACGGGTATAGATGCAGCATTCATTCGTCACGTCGGCAACGTATAAAAAACTATGAATATATATGTCGCATTTTAGTCATTGCTGTCCATAACTGTTTCTATAAATTTAACTAGTTAATCGGTATGTGCGAAATGAAATGTACAAGTTTAAAGCAAAAAAAAACAAAAAAAAACAAAAAAAAAACATAGTTATAGCAGTAATTTGCTGGTAGTTTCTCCGATTACAAAAAGAAAATTTCGATCATAACCATGTTCACAGATATTCCCAAAAACGAATTGAAACGATTAAATGTGAAACTATCAACCACGTATTGCTATTACTACGTTTTTGATTCTTTTATTTTCAATCTATTGTTCAGATTAACAAGTATCGGGGTAAAATTTTTATTTTATCTTTTCAGCTCCATAAATTCATGAAGTATCGTATAGTGGTAGATATCCATAGAGACATCTTTCAAGCATATGTAATTGGCCCCTATGAGACATATCATTTAAATTACGTTAAGACTAAATGGCTTACAGTGGGCTACTAAGCAAAATGGAATTTAATATATTAAAAATCATTTGAGATAACTAGAAGTCGTAAACAAAAAAGTTAAAAAAAGGTTATTTTTAGATGAAAATACGCGAAAGAAAATCGAATAACGGAAACAACCTTACAACATTTTTTTTTGTTTTTAATGTTACCTTACTTATGTACTCTAAATACGTTTTACACCGTATCTGAATTAAAATAACCGAAATATTCAAGAAATTTTTCCCTCCTTGTAGTAGCCTTACTCCCCCCAAAAATTTTATAGCGAAACATGAATAAAATTCTATCAAATGTACATGGAAAATATTGAAGAAATACCAAAATTATGTATTTAAATTAATGTAAAATTCTGTTGGATTTTCCTGTAATATTATAAGTATTTATAGCATTAGCATTGTAAAAAAAATAAAACAAAACATTATTTATATTACATATTATAGGTTATGTCTTAATAAATTTGGTAGCGCGTAAAGTTGGACCTTTGAATTCATTTTTAAACACACGATGGAAATTGTATTGTTTTCAAAAATGAATACAGTTTAACCTGTTGTACGGCTTTTATTAACGTTCCGATAGTATAGCCGTCGCAGAGTTTACACAAAACGGATAAGTTGATATCTTCGTTCATTGCTTTGTACTGTTCTAATAAATTGAACCATATCGATCTTAAGGTGTTGTAATCGGGTTTCGATATCATTATAACTTTTCCATACGTTTGTAACAGAGCTTTTTGATCGCACTCCCAAGGGCAATGAGTTACGCCGATCAACATAACCTAAATTTTAGGATTAATAAATCAGTTTTTCAATGAATAGTAATTATTTATCGCACACAGAAATAGTTACTCGATAGAAATATTACAAAAAAAATAAATAAATAAACTGAAAGTACAACTTACTAAATTGAAAAAGATATTTACGAAAAATCTATTTACTAGTCTAAAATTAATCACGTACGACAGAGTAGACAGTAATTTTACGCAATTAACTGAATTGATTAGAACTAACTCAGGCCCGTGCCCAGAATTTTGAAAGGGGGGTTTTGAACATTTTCTTCACATATTTATTTTATAAATAACAATACATTTTTCGCTAATATCCGCATACTATTAATAATTTCCATCATTTTGATTTATATTTATTAATAATTTACATAAATGAATTACCCCCCGTATATGAACATTAATCAAAATTACATTATTGATTATACTCGTAATAAAAAGTTTTTCCTTAAGATATTAATGAAATACCTTAAAATATGGAGCATATTTTTTCTTCTTTTTTTTTTAAAGGTAAGAACATCCTAAAAAATCATCAATATTTATTTTAAATTTTAAATTTTTTTCACCTTTTTATGTATTTATAATAACTATTTCAGTTCTCATGGGGGGGGGGACCCCCAAAACCCAACCTGTGGGCACGGCCTTCAACTAACTAACAAAGGAAAACAAATTAGTTTAGTTAGTAAAATTGGTTAGTTTTCTTAAATTGCATAACTTTTTCATACTCTAAAATAAGCTCCAGTTACATTTTTATATTTGCAACTGCATCGTACGCTAATGCCTGATTACGTGTTTTAATTCAAATATTGCGAATTATAGTTTAATAATAAATTATTATGAAATAAACGTGTTTTTTTTTTTGTCCAACCTTCCTCGTCCTTTGACCAGTATACTCAGTTCCAGAGAGTTAATTTTCCACTATTATAATTTATGACTAGCGAATTTTAGAAACAAATTTATGCTGAATAATTGTATTATGTAAAAGCAATATGATTCTTTGTAATAATATTTATTAATTTTTTTAAAGCATTTAGCTATGCAATTTAGTAATTACGCCATGTACATTTCATTAGAACATTTAAAAAATTTAAATTACAGGGAAATTATTTAAATTATTAAAGTTTTGCAACAGGAATTTCAATACTTACAAATCTTAAATCCTCGCCAATTATTACGGTTTGTGTCGTGGATTGCACTTAAAGTAGTTTTTAATATTATATTAATAATTTAGCTAAAAGAAAGGAAAACTGAATAGGGAAAGTGTACTTTTGGTGGTAGAAGAAAAGGGATTTTTTAGTAAAAACGTGAAGTTGATTACAGAAATGAAGGAAAGATTAAAGATTTTAATAGGTTTAATATATATTTACGACAAACTAAGAAAGATATTGCCAAACAATCTTGGTCTAAAATACAAGGAGAGGTTAATTCTATACAAAGGGCTCATTCAGTCCATCTATGGATATGGTGCATCTATATAAACAAAAAAATATTAAAGCTAGTTAACAAACAGCAAAGAAAATATATTCTCAACATTTCCTCACTATACAGAACCACACCCTCCTCAGCTGCCTGTATTATCTTTAATGTGCTCCCATTGGACTTATTCCTCATTGGCAAAGCTATCATCTCAGAGTACAGAGTAGTACAAAATCTGGCTAATGTAAAATCCCGTGATCTCCTAGAACATCCAAATAACCTAACAGAATTAGGGAATACACCACCCGTTAAGATGTTAAAAAAATATGTCTTTAACCAACTCGTAAATGCTTGGCAACTAAGATGGGAGAATGAAGTCACAGGTCGTAAGACCTTTGCATTCTTCCCAAACATAAACGATAGGCTAAAAATGAAAAATCTAGACATTACATTCTTTAACGCCCAAGTATTGTCAGGCCATGGCAACTTGGGAGAATACCTATATCGATTTAGACTCGCAGACACACCCAACTGCCAGCATTGCAATATAAATACCCTAGATGACATTAACCACCTTATATTCCAATGTGAAGCTATGAAAGACCTCAGACAAAAATATAAAATAACCGCAAACACCCCCCTATGCACTGATGAAAACAATATGAAAACCCTCCTTCAATTCTTTCATGATGCAATGAATAAAAAAAAAAAAAAAAATTCATCACTAACTCATATGTCATATGATCAAACCTATTACATGTAAAATATACATTAATAAATAAGGAATACAAATGTTATACCAGAATACTTTCATTGCAATAATTATAATATTTCACTCAATATATTACTTAACTTAATATAATATATATAACTAAATATAAAAAATTTTTGTATTTAATTCCCAAAAGCAATGTTATAATCAAGTATGTATATATCAATAAATATAACTATAATATTAAAGCAAATATTATACTAACTATAAGCAACTTAATATCTCAAACATAGTGGCAAGTCGTGACTAAGTATACACATCATCCTTGCAAACATGAATTAACACCTACATTATATTTCCTCATAACCTATATGTTATATGAAAGAGAATCTGTGTTTATTACTAAGTACACACTACACTTACACACAAAGACTTTGTAACTATAACTTATGCTCATAAGTACACTATAATAGATTGTACACAGATTACAAAAATAAACTGGCCCCACTGGTTATATCCGGAATGGGGAATAATAAAAAAAAAAAATATGCGGGCCATATCGTAGGCAATATCTAGTGTATTTATACATGTATGAACGTACAAATGAAATTGGTTCTTCAGAAATGACACTGATAATTTTGATGAAATTCACCGATTAGGAGTTTTTGAAGTATAGAAATAGATTAATTAAGGTCTTATTTTCTAGAAAATTCCATTTAAAAACCAAATATGAAAAAGTAGGCGAACAGTATTTGCTTTAGTGATTACTCGAATTTAGGGTTTATTAAAAGATAAGTAAAAGCAATACGTTTTTTTTATCACATTAAACAGCAAATTGAAAAAGGCAGCTATATCCTTAAAATTGTTTGGCGAATAATTTTTTAATTATATACTCATAGTTATGAAAGACTGCTATTGAAGCAAAAATATAAATTATATCGAATAAATTAAATGGTTCTAATCTCAAACTTAGTCACAATTAGTGATGACGCAAAAATCTCAGAGTTATTTTTTTGTTATTGCTCTGACAAATAAGCAGTGTTGCGATTTAGAGTAGTGATCGGAAAAACTGTTTACTGCTCTGACAATTGCTTCGATCACTGTACCGATGGCAACTGTACCAGCTGATTTTGCTATGGATCCCTGAAATTTTGTTAAAAATTAGTAGCTCATGAAAACCAACCAAGTGATCATCCATACTAAATTGAATTTGTTTCTTGTCCTTGGAATTAAACTCTAAACACCTTCCAAAGAAAAGAAAATTGTTTTTTATTATACTTGTACGATAATCGTATTAAAATCTGGATTCGTTTTATAAAATTTCTATTAAATTTATTTGCAAATGTCGAATTTCGATAGGAAAACGGGATCAATACTCAAATTTGGACTAGAGCAGAGGCCTTCATCAACTTAAAATAATTTTAATTTACATCGCTAAGGACTACACTTTCGACTCTCGTTGAAATAAAATATGTCCTGCAACGATAATGTTTGGGTTTTCACTGATTTAGTTTATTTTCCCCACTGGGAATGCCAAATGTAACGCTCACATATTTCCGATTAAGCCCTTGTAGTACCATGATAATTCTGTTTATTTATAAAATTATTATTTAGTTATTTACATTATTATTATTATTATTATTATTATTATTATTATTATTCTGTTAATTAAATGGGATTAAAAATCTTACAATTTTTATTAATTTAAATGTAATATAGGTTGACCTAAAAAAAAAAAAGGCAATTTCCATAAACATGCTTATATGTAAAAACAAACGAATTAAAAATTTATATAAATATATTTAACACATATATCACTCTGCAGCAGCTTGCTTGATTCGAATTTCTCGTAAGCAGACAGGTGTACGATGATATTCCAGACAGAGTTCCCGATAAAAGTGGAGAGAAGACACGGTAATCGTATTTATTTACTTTAATTTACGTGGAATTTGACTTTCTCTCATCTAACAGCTATTCGAGTTTAAGAAAAAATTATATGCCTGCAATTGCATAGTTTTAGAAAATTATTTCTTTGCTCGTGTAAATCTTTTTTCACTACGTGCTTCTTCTTTCCTAACGATTTCCCGGTGCGGGGTCCGCTTGATGGCATTTTCTTCTCCATTTTCTACGGTCCTCGGCGTCCTCTATCCCAACACCGACTTCCATCATGTCGTTGTTGATGGAGTCTATCCACCGTTTTCTCGGTTTTCCTCGTGGTCTCTTTCCTCCAGGGTTATAATCCATTAACATTCCCTCACAGGGCTATTGTCTGTTTTCCTCATGATGTGACCGTACCATCGGAGTCTCGCTTCCCGTAATTTCAAATGTACAGGTGCAACTCCTATACGCTCCCTTATATCCTCGTTTTTAATATGGTCGAGGAGTGTGTGCCCGAGAGACCAGCATAACATTTTCATTTCATTTCCATTTCAGCCACATGAAGTTTTTGTTCCATCATTTTCACTACGTACATTTGAGTTTATTTAGTGGTTGTAAGACGGTTTCGGCCTTGTAGACCTCATGGATACTTGACGTCAAGTGTACAACTTTAACTCTTTGAGAAATTCTGCGTGTTTCATTAAGGCTGGTAATTCTTTATCAAAATTACATACTGTAACGGTTTATTAGTGCCCACGTCTGTTCACAGGGATGCCACCGCGGTTTTTTCCGCGGAATTTTAATCTATATTATTATTATTATTATAATTATTATTGAGCCAAGAAATAGATTGAGATTTATAAGTTTTATTCTAAAATTACTTACACCGGGTTTTCTTGGACGGTCGACCGCTGAAAAGACAAAATTATAACGACAAATATTGCGAAATTATATACATATATGACAAATTAAATTTAGATAAATTTGTACGTATCACTGCTGCCGGTGGTTTCCCAGGATCTGTAAGTTGACGATATGTTGACTATTGATGATGCGGAGAAATCGACGTTGCCTTATTGTAGATTTAATTAACGATGACCTGAATTACTGCGAACTTATATTCGAGCTATCGCGTACAATTCCGTTTTTTAACACTTTTACAAATTTTCTTAGTTCGTTACCGAAAACCGGGTACACTTCTTCGACGAACGGTTTTTACTAGCCACTGTACTGACCGCTTGTCTCCAAACTCAGGTATTCACTGAAGTCTTAACTCAACTCCAGAGTTAACTCAAGTGACCTTTTCTCCCGCCTTTCCGCTCGTAACCGTTGGAGCTGACCCTATCACGTAGATCCTTTCTTTATCGCTGGATGATGATTGGCCACCCCACCGACAACAGGATGTCATTTGTTCACACATTCACACTCTCACCAATTATTCTGTTTTCCATGTAATGGACACATTACAATACATAGGGAATTACGAGGACTTGTTATGACAAACGTGTACTACTGTGAAATCCACTTCTAAACTAAAGATCAATTAAAATAGTAGTACATTTCAGGTAAATTTGCAAAACGCAAAAGTAAAAAAAAAAAAAAAAAAAAGAAAACAGCTGATAGCATAGAAAAAACTGTTTGATATTATAACAATTATTTCGGTGAAAATGAAAGTAATTATCGCAGATTTTTAACATGTATATGAAAATTAAAATAGACTTTTTAAATGACGAAAAACTCGTAGATTATACCAGATCATTCGGTCCGATAGCTTTAATGATTTTTGAGATGTCCTTTTTCAGGCGTTTTGGATCCGTTTTATCGGTTTTCGGAACTTTACGCATGAAAGTCTTTTCGGCATCGTCGATATAAATAATCGAAGGTTGCAGCAGTCTAATAAGTAAATTAATGTAAAATTAGTAATACAAGAAAATATATTCCTGCCCATTAATTTTTATACGTAATATTTTACTGCTATTTTATGTCATTTTTAAATCTTAAATTTGCCTTTTTGTCGCCGTATAAATGCAGAGTTCAAAGTATTTTATTGCAGTAAAATTAGATGCCATTTTAAGAAGTACTAGTGTCCCATATAGGAATCAACGAATCGACTGGATTAGGACATGGCAGTAATTGAATAGAAAATTTTCATATTATACATATATATATATATATCTTTATATATATATTAAAGTGTTTGCCAGCATTTTGTGTAAATTGGTTTCAAGACAAATTCTATGGGACTAACAGTAATTTCAGGGGCTATCGGTAAATTTGAGTTTTTGAGAAATAGTAGTATGAAAGAATAAAGAACGATAAAAAGGTACATTAAAAAGGAAGTCTCTGACATTGAAAGTGCTGAAAAAATGTTACAAGAAGATCTCAATAATGTATGCAAATGGGCGCATGACAAAAAACTATTAATTAATGCTAAAAAAACAAAAGTGATGCATATAAGAACGCCAAGCCGGTTTAGAACGTTCGTCCCCAAATTAATTTTACACGATACAAAGTGTGTACATAGAAAGGAAATATGTGGTTGTGAAAAGTTAAAAAATGTGAATGAATTTAAATATCTTGGGATAACATTAGATGAAGGTTTAACATGGAGAAACCATATTGACAATATCACAGGGAAAGTTAGACAAACTATATTCTTGTACTATATAAACTAAAACAAGGTATGACATACAAAAGCTTAATATTTCGAAGCTGTAATAATGCCTCGAAATTAAATACGGAATCGGAATTTGGGGTGAGGCGAAAATTACAGAAATGAGGAAAATCAACAAATTGCAAAAAAAATGTTTAAAACTGGTCTTACATAACGAGAGAAAAACGCATTCGCTAAGATCACTTGGTGGAACAAAAATAACGAAATATCACCAAAAATGCTTTATATTATTACAGCAAATTACTCAGTGCTAAACTAGAAGATAGGCAGTTACCAACTAGAACAAGAACGTACAAGACTAGAAATTGCGATTAATTCCTGCTATGTACGATCTAGGGGGATTAACAGTAAAATAGACACAATTTAGAGGAAGAGGTGTTAATAAAATTAATGGGGAAAATACCAAAGGAAATTCGAAATGAAAAAAATCTGGAGAGATGGAAAAACAAGGTTAAAATTTGGTTGATAGTATGGTGTAAAGAGCAATAGAAATAGTAACAAAAAAAAAAAAAAAAAAAAAAAAGGTATCGTAATACTAGTAATAACCACTTATAACATTGACTACGTTGACATAAGACTCGTTACTATCTTCAGTTTGAGCTGCTAATGAGAGAGTGGTAGTTGTATAAAAATTATATTGTATTATTGTAATATATAAGTTATCATATTAAGGTATTGTAATAGGAAATATTATTTTAGATGATGGTATAATTGTAATATAAATGATAAATAATGAGAGTGTGGATTTTATAGTATAGTAATATATAAGTTAATACTTTTTATGCTGTAACAGAAAGTAGTACTTAAGTTAAGTTGATGTTATATTGTACAAATAAATGATATAGTTATGTTGGGAACCCACAGACGGGCTAGTGCCTTGTGGGGCCCGCAAATTATTTTAAAAAAAAGGAAGTTATGAAGCACAAAAAGTGTCGATGATTAATTGAGACTTCATCAGACGTGTTTCAAATACTGTAAATCTAGGATGCGTGACATTCAGAAATGTCGACCAATACATGCTCGCCGACTCATTAAAATTATCTTTTTATTAACTGAAATATACGAGAAAAGATTTTACAATTTTACAATAACATTAAATATAGCGTAAAATTTTAATAAAAATGTCAGTTGTAAAGGCTGGAGAAAGATACGGTAGATACTATTTCCTGGTAAGCCGTAGGATTTTATAATCTCTCCAATCAATTGTTACGGCGGTATTAGATACAATTTCATTATAAATATAATTAACGATAAATAGTTAATTCACAAACGTACTTTGAAACTTTATTAACCAAGTGTATCAGCATTACTAATCCGGTCTTTCCTGGATACTTTCCAACTATATTAGCCGGACTGAGATCAAAAAACACCGCTCCAATTTCCGTACATATCGCATTGACCAACATGTTCTTGCCACATAAACTTGGTCCGGCGATTAGTAAAGACCTAACGAGCGGAGCGGACTGGTGTACCGTTAGTGATGACATCGGTAGTACGCAATAATCGCGTATAACCTGTCAGGCAGTAGATTGAATTGTGAGTATTATACACTCAAGATGATATATAAAAATCCTCACGCGATCACTTGAAACATGAGTGCGGTTTACGTATGTCTAATAACGTTTGTTTTTTTTTTATTTCTTTTTTTAAATACATTTATTATTCAAATCCATTTAACGTTAAAATGGAAAGTTATTGAGACAGAAATGTCAATTTTTTTTTCTCAGGATCGACTGTAGAGCTTCTAGCAAAAAATCGAAAATTACCCGTAATATACTTTCGAAATAAGATCAAAAAAATTTTGCCACGAATCGTGAGAAAATGAAACGATCGCAGAATATATAACACATACAAGCAAAGAGGAACAGAAACGAAAAAACTATTCGAGAAAAATGCTTCTTCGTCTAGGGTAAAAGAAAAAATAAATTTCCGATAATTACAGAGTCAAAAGTGTCGGAAAAACAGGCTAACAAAGACCATTACGGGAGAAGGAAGAAAATGAAATAAAATTAATAACTAGGCAACCGTAAAACTACGGAGATGTAATGTATTTCGTTAAATTAGCCCGGTATAATTAGGTAGTCGCTATTTGCGTTTAACGAGGGTAGGAGTGAACTGTTTTTGGCAATAGTAAAATTTGTGCGCGATAGGAATGGCTAACGAAATGGAACTGGTTAAATAATAATGCATTTCTATATAATTTCGTCCGGAATTGGTATGAATGGAATAAAAAACCACCGGCGGAGGAATAACGCGAATAAAAACTTTCTGCTTCTGCTATTAAAAGGTTAAATTTGCTGATGGCTCTGTCGCCAAGTAAATGGGGTGGTGACAGGGCCGTATCTGAGGGGGGTTTTCAGGGTTTAACTCTCCCTGAAATGTCTGCGAAATAATAACTGCTCCAATTAAATGGACCGAAATTCAGAATAAATTTATTTCTTTTCAATTTTTGACAAAAGAAAAGAAAATTAAAATTTCTATGAATTCTATGGAAACGACTATATTTTATTTGTTTTTATTGTAGTGTTCAAATATTGTATATACAATAATTGACTACAAGGCTTTAGTGTACTATTTATAAATAAATTCATGATAATACACACACACACACACACACACATACATATATATATATATATATATATATATATATATATATATATATATATATATATATATATAAATAAAAATATTTCCGTAACCTCTTCCGAAATTTTGGTCTAGATACGGCCCTGAGTGGCGATCATCCCTATATTCTTATTTCTCTTTACAAATCTATTATCCGTTCCGAATTTGATTATTGTTTTTTTATTTTTGGTTGTGTGTCCAAGACCCGTCTCTCTGAACTAGATGTAATTCAAAACTCTTGTCTTCGTCTTCGTCTTGGCGCGCATCCTCTTCAATTCTTGCTATTATTGCTGAATACGTCACCCGTAAACATTCGTAGATCCTATTTAGACTATCGTTTCCTTGTTAAACGTCTTTCACTCGCGTCTTCTACTCTTGTTCAGTGCTTTCGTTCGATTTATAATAGCTGGCGCTTTACCCCATAGCAAAGCCCCTATTCTAGCATTTATTTCACATCGTCTTAGTTTATTTTGGCCTTACGCCATCTCCTTCAATAACCTCCCTATTTTTCCTTTAACTACATTAATGTCATCCTCCTAAGGTATTTATTCTTCTCTCATTTTCTAAAAACCTCCCCCGAGCCGTAATTAAACACAGGTATTCTACAGCACTATTAATTCCTTATTTTCTTCTCATATTACCATTTACAAGGAGGGGACCTGGTAGTGTTGGTGCTTCCTTCATCCTTCCTGATGTTAAACCGACAGAATTTTTTGGTCTTTCTTATTTCTGTTCCATATTAATGAACGAATTATTGACTATCCCTACGTTCTGTTATTTTCATTTCCTCGAATCACCTTTCCTCCAATTTTTTAATTATCTCTGCATCCTTGAGCGTCCTTCAGGTCATATCTTCTCTCCTTCCTGATCGTACATGTGACACTTTGTTGTTCTCCGTATACGTTCACTCATTCATATTCTTTCCTCTCTGCATTCCATTAACATTGATTTACTGTGGGTACCTAGCCACTCGGGCATATTTCGTAAAGAAGCGGCTGATTCCTTGGCTCGGCCTGCTGTTTCTTCTCACCTTTTTTTTTTTTTTTTTTAAATTCCATCCGCTTATCTCCTATTAATATGTAAAAGCTTCCATATCAGATCATGGTATCGGATATTTACGCTTCCTACTTTTCTAATAATTATTCATTTCATCTATCTGTTCAGCCTACTCTTCTATTTGTAACTTTTTAGCAAAGATTTCTGATCGGATTAAAATATAACCGACTTCTTTCCTTACTGTTTGTTTCTGGGTGAAGGTCCTTGGTTGACGAGCCCAAGATAAAAAAAAAAAAAAGTAATAATAATTCAACATCGCGAAGTTACATGAGTTAAAATTAAGTGTGATAAATATATGTAATAAATGACTGCGTGCGCGTAGTGCCTTTTAAATTGTGAGTGAGATTCCTTCGGGCAATATACAAAATTAGCCGCTATTAGAGATTTTTGATATTCAGCAGAATCATTGCTGTACGATTAAAAAGAACGAACATTGTCATCAACTCGTTCTGCCCTGTTAGTTTTCTTCTCTGGTTACTGTTCATGCAACAGATTTATGTCAGAGGCATATACACCGTAGTGTTCTTTAAAGAATTTAAGTTTTTAAAATTTGTACGTTAAATATTTTTACGAAAATGATGTCAATTAACTGAATTTTTATGTTTATCTGTTTGGTTTTTGTTTTATCCTCTGTTACACATCGATGTCACGGAAGAATTTTATTTATATTAAAGTTGAAATTGTTTTAAATTTTCAAAACTGTTCGGATCTATTTAATTTGTCAACTTATTTAATCTTCAAAATACATAGTTTGCTTCCTGCGAAAATGTCGTTGTACATTATTTGTGTAGTGAAATTAAATTTTACTTAGGGTATGTCGAAGCACTTTGTTATAGATTATCCGATAGTTAGCGCGGCACTATATATTAATGACTGACCATATCATTTTTATATTAGGGCTGATATGAAAAATCATGTGACATTTTTGTGTAACGTTTTTGTATCAAATATTTTGTAACTAAAATCTGATGTTTAATTTGAAATTCTTTTTATCATGCTTATAAGACATTGTTTTATATTGTGAAAAACTGCACAATCAATTAAAAACGACTTTTCTATAGGAATTATAGTAGACTACCATCTGACGGCTCAATGTGTATCCTCATGATGAGACCCGAAGGATGATCGAGTTTTAATGTATATTAATGACTACATCATTCTTGGCTCAGTATATACTACATTGTTTGTCACATGATTATGTCTCGTTACTTTATATATAAGATAATAAAGGTTGAGTGCTATGTTATACAATTGCTAAGTTTTTAAAAAAAATAAAAGGCAGGAGAGAATGACGTAGTCAATTGAAAATGATTTTTTTAAAAGAATTTTAGAAGAAAAGAGATTGATGGTTAAGGGCATATGATCCTTTGCGAGTCCAAAGGGCTAAATTTACACACACACATCTATATATATATATGTATATATATGCATGTATGTATGTATATATACATATATGCATGTATGTATATATATATATATATGCATGTATGTATGTATATAGGTAGCGCGGTAGCCTAGTGGTTAAGGCGCTTGGCTACTAAACCAGAGGATACGGGTTCGAGACCTGTCTCGTTCCAGATCCGAATCGTTCCCAGGTTTACCCAGCCTGAAATTATTGGGTACCAGAGAAATCTGGGGAAGTAAAGGTGGCCGAGAGAAAGAAAGGAACTAGTCCTCCTATTCGCATTAGTGTCGTTGGGCCTAGTTCATTGTGAACCTTAACTTCACGATCCCCGATGCCCTATTAAGGGTGTGGGACTTACTTTACTTTACTATGTATGTATATAAATATGTACGTATATGTGTGTTTGAATACATTTTTAGTGAATAGCGTCTTCGGTTTTTAAGAATGTTTACTGTAAATTAACAAGTAAGGAAACATCAGAAGTGTGGGTCACCGATTTGGTCCAATTTTTTCCAGGTAGTAGTATTCGGTAAAAAAACGAAAACGAGTTTCAGCCTTTTTTTGCATTAGTCCGTGAAGCTCGAGAAAATCGTATCTAAAATTAACGAACTCTAGCGTATGGAAGGTGTGATCAAAAACTAATGAAAATTTTTAATATTTTTTTTAGTCAACATTTATTCCATTCCCTTCAAAGTAGTCACCCTTTGATATTATGCACTATGCTATATCGTAATTTCTAGTTTGAGAAACGTTGTCGAAACGTCTTTTTAGGTATGGTCTTGAGTTCGCTCTGTGATTTCGTCTTAATCTCATCTATTGTTGAAAAATGTTGCTCTCTGAGTGTCTTCTTGAGTTTGAGAAGGAGGAAAAAGTTGTACGGTGCCATGCCCGGAGAATAGGGTGATTGCGGCATTAAAGCAATGTTATCCACCAGCTGCTGGATAAGCAAATATGTGCCTGTGTGTTGTCATGGTGCAAAATCCCCACGAGAGTTGATTCTTCAAAGTTCGGGTCGTTGATAGCCTAACACAAATTTCGCGAAACTTGTAACTAAGTACTCTTCACTTGACAGCGTACTACCAGTCGGTAAAAATTTGTAATGAACTATTCCATTCCAGTAAAAGAAAACGGTTAGAAGGAATTCTCGTTTCCTTTTTGATCATATCTCGTATTAGCTCTCGCTAACTTTAGACACAATTTTCTCGAGTTTCACGGATTAATGCAAAAAACGGTGTGAAATTCGTTTTCATTTTTTACCGAATACCATGTCATCTGGTCAAAGTTGGATCAAATCGGTGACCTACAACTTCTGATGTTCTCCCCCCTATTGGGATTAAAAACGCACAACTCGCTTAAGAACTAAAAAACTTTTGTATACTATATCGTGTTCGTTCAAGCTTATGTTTTATCGTTAACCATCATTAAAGAATAATATTTTCGTGGAACATTTATGATAAAAGATTATCTCACCAAATTACAGTTACGATAGTGATTATGTGGCGCGAATTTGAAATTTAATTATTTTTCTAATATTACGGCGTGTTTTTTTATTTGTACAATTATTATCGGATCTAAACTTGACAAAATCGAATTTTTTAAAATTTGCACGTAAATTAGTGGACTCCAATTTACCTGTCTAATATCACCGGTCGAAGGAGCAGTATATATTTTCTGATTCTGATAAATTGAACTATAATAAGAAATGTGACCGGTGAAAGTAGATAATGGAGTCGGCGGGTACTTCCTGATTATACCATTCAGTACCAGTTCTTCAAATAACGATGCCGTCGAACGATCTGGCGTCAAATCTTTATCTTTCTTTTTTTTACTCTTCTTACCGGCGCGTCTGCTTTTTTTTTTTTTATTCGGTTTCTTGCCCTTTTTACATTTATCCCGACTCAGGGCCAGTTGCAGTTCTTCCAGTTCAACTCTTAATTGAGCATCGATTGTCTGAAAACAATTAAAATCAAATAATCATCTTCATACGAAAGAGAGACTCTGTCTCTGACTATGAAAGAAAATTTATTAGACGTATTTCGTATTCTCAACCGTTTAGGAAAGAGTGTAATAGCGAAGGCAAGCCCCGCTCCGCCGACGACCTACTTGAAATGTGTAATTGGATGGGTAGGAAATTAAACTTTTCATATGTACTAAAATCCGAGATGCGTTCAAAGAGAACATTAGTAGTCCAACACAGTTGCTTTCTTTTTCACAAAATCGCGATAACAGCTACAGGAATATTTTTATTTGCATATTTCGATTTCGACATATACGGTCACTGTTAAAAATTTACGCGACGATTTTTTTTTTTATATAAAAATATGAAACGATGTATTTGGTGATAAAATAAAAGATTAAATTGGCTTAAATGATTAAAATAAGACGATACAGCAAATAAAATTATGCCATAAATTTTTAAAGTGTTTTTAGCAATCAATTACATAATTTGATGCAGTACACAGTATATTAATGTTACGTACCACAAACAAGTATGCAGTGAACACGTTTATTAAAACGTTTGCATCGGTCCAAATGGAAACGGATGCTACTTGAAGAATTTAGCGAATTTTTGATGAATACTCCTCTCTCGTCGATTATAACCGGTGATTAAAAAATTTCAAAAGAAGATGGAATGCCAAAAGACGCAAGCTGTGTTATATGAATAACGAGAAATTAAAAACTGTCACTGAAGAAGCAAGTGCTATTTTATAAATATTTCGCACTGCAAACTGCATACTGAGCATTATCGATTACGTAAATCTATTTTGACATCTGAAGATGGATTATCGATGTTATCTTAATTATAGGGTAAAAATATAAATAAGCACTATTAATAGTTATACTATTACGAATAATTATTATAAACAAAAATTTTCTTCGGCTATATGTTTTGTTACATCACGTACAAAGTGCATCATTAATTAAAACGATTAATCTCCATATAGTTTGATACATCAACCATAAATACATGAAAATCTTCATTATAGGAATGCTTCGGGATATTACCACTAAAAGTCTAAAGGGGTATTTAAAACGGGTCCAATAAGTTCTTCACTATTCCGGTGTGAAGGGGGAATTTGTACTATACTTGTGAATATGCACAATATGCATAATCCAATTTTTTCCCCTATCAAGGGAGAAATTAAACCTTTGTTTTGACTAAATTCCGATAGCATTAAAAAATATTCGATCAACATACTTTCCTTAGATCACTTTCCACTTCCGCGTATTTCTGAGCTTTTACAATGTCAGTAACAAAAGTTTGCTGAACATTATCAGATTCGTCTGCACTTTTCCACACGTCTTCGTATTCCGCGCTAACGTTTATTAAATCGGATAATATAGTCGAAGTGTTCAATTTATATCCGCTGGAATCGTCGGCGCTTGAGGCTTTCCGTTTTTCTTCCGGTAAAGAATCTGATTTTTTACTCTTAGACTTCTTCGATATTCCGCCTGTAAGAAGTGTTTTAATGCACGCGTGAATTGTGTTTTTTCTACACACAAATGTGCACTTTTTGCAAAAAATATTCAATGAGACTGAATAGGTTTTAATTCTATATAAATATTTAATATAGGAGTCCATACTGTTTGTAAAATAAAATAAAATAATAATATCACAACAATTACGACAACAAACTAAAGATTGCTCAAAATAGAAACGTATGCAGGCAAATTCTCCACCTCCGGCTTCATATAAAGCAACAGAACACATTAAGGCTTAGAAAATATAAACGAGATTTAAAACGTTAAATTTGGGCGTTTATGAATTTACATCCCCGCCTGGGATGCCAATTGTAATGTTATATGCTTGATTTAAAAGCCCTCAGGGATACCAACTATGAGATCTTTTGGAACTCGTGGATTTCAAATTTATTTTAATTTAAATTTATTATTATTAAATTAAAATTTATGTTTATTTTTACACAATTTATTTTGATTAAGTGTTTACACCCATGTTTCGTAAACGGCCGATCGCTGAAAATACAATTATTAAAATATATACTCGTATATATATATATATATACGAAAATAGCGACAATGATTAACGAAATAGATAAAAATTGTACGAAATACTCTACTGCGGTTGCTGGATGGTCGTTGATCCTTGCTTGGCAGACGGGCGTACGTTGGTGGTTCAGTCTGGATTCCTGTTAAATGCGGAAAGGGGACGCGACAATCGACAGTGAAATCCTTTACGGTTAATTAAAACGTTATTAATTACAAAGAAAAAACAATTTTCGGAGCGATCAGGGATTATTGGGACCTTCTTGGATCGAACTTATTTCGGTTACCGAACGAACTGATATTTTAATAAAAAGGTTGGCCTGTTTCGCGACTAGACGAATAGTTGATGAATGACGACTTGATCAACACTTGATAAAGATTGACTGAAGCCTTAATGAATACTGACTACCTTACTTTCCGATTTTTCTGTCTTTCCCGTTTTTCCTTAGAATAATCCCCCTCTCACCGCTAAAGACAATCCATTCCTTTACCGATCGATCACCGCGCGCATCCGTCAAAGGCGGAATCAATTTTAATGCCACCCAACTCACGCATTCACTCTCTCAACACGTTATTATTAATTTTTTACTTCTTTAATTTATTTTATATTTTCTGATTGTTTCGTTATAACTATGTAATCTACATATTACAGATTATACATACATACATATACAATACGTGTTCCACGAGAACTGAGACAAAGCGCCGTACGCGGCAAAAATGAAATAAGAAATTAAGGTTGGTTCTTTTTCGAACCGAAAGACAGCTCGCCGAAGGCTTTGCTGCAAAACACTCGTTGGAAGACATTGTGTTTGGATACATTAGCGTATTCTTTCAGGTCACTTCTCGTGGACCTTTTCTGAAATTCTTTCTTCGGGATCGCTTTAAAAACTCCTTGCACAGCTGCTTCAATTGCTTTCCGGGTGTCGAATTTTCGTCTTCGCAGCTGACATTTAAGTAGAGGAAACAGCCAGAAGTCGCACGAAGTCAAATTTGAACTGTACATATGTAATGGCTTGCAACAAATTCGTCCTCCAAAATACTTCTCGTTTCCGCGGATAGGTGCGGCTTCGCGCTATCGTGGTGGAGCAACCACTCATCCGGAAGTTCTAGCTGTTTCCTGCCGATGTAGTACCGCAGCGTTCGGAGTACACTTGTGTAGTTGGTTTGTTAGGCTGACAGGAAGTTCGAGTATAGTACTACCCTATGATCGAAGAATACTGTAAACATAACTTCGAAGACCGAACGCTGTTGGCGCTCTTTCTTCTTCTTCGGCGAGACAAATTACTTCCACGGTAAACTCTCTCTCGTTTGAGGAGCGGATCAAAGTGACTCACCGAGGTTTCGTCACCGGTGATAATTTTCGAAACGAAATCAGGGTCACTTTCCATTTGCCGCAACCATTCGTGACAAGCCTCAACGCATCAATCCATCTGCTCGCGAGTGAGCAGGTGCAGCACCCACATGGAGTTCACGCGACGCATACTCAACCTCTCCCTGAGGATTCGATGCAGGTTGCTTCGCGATATGTTAACCTCCTGCTGCAGACTTCGCAGCGATAAACCTCTATCCGCACGAATAATGGCGGTTATCGTGTTGACGTTCGTTTCAGAGTTCGAAGTTCGTGCTGGCCCCACATGCGGAAGAAGTGTGGCTGATTCATGACCTTCGCGAAAGGTTTTATGTGACTGCAATATTGTTTTCAGCAAAAAAACTTTCCGTTAAATACGCATCTTAGATTTCGAGCACTGCAGCCGCTAGCGACAATCCGCACTATACACAATAGCCTATCGCAACCGTTGTTCGACCTGAACATTAACACAATGACGCAGGTAGTCTATAGTCGATTTCTGAACACACTACCTTCCAACGAGTGTTACACAGCGGCAATTTCACGTGGAGCCTTCGACGAGTGCACTTTCGATTCGAAAAAGAATCAATTTTAATTTCATATTAAATTTTTGCTGCTAAATAGCGCTAGTTGTCTATATCGCGCTTTGTCTTGGTTCCCGTAGGACGCCCATTGTACATATACATATATACACACCCTGCCAAGGGTATGGAACTTACTTTATATATATATATATATATATATATATATATATATATAGATATGATAGAATTTTGTAATACTTTTCTTTTTTAATTTATAAATGTTTTTTGGCAGCTAAAATTAAAAGATATATTATAAAACGAGGCGTACTTCCGTTCGAATATTGCATTGTAGATTTACTGGTTTCACTGCCAATGGTTAACGGTGAATATCGTCCGATAATAGCGGCTGATCCTCCAGATTCGTCGGATAGTATTTCGGGGAATTTACCGGTGCGTTGTTTATACGATAAATACCATTTACGTATTTGATCTTTTATTCCTTGCGTAATTTCGCTTGCACTGTACTTCTGGATCTGTGTGCGTACAGATATCACAGTGAGTAACTCGGATATTACTTTTTACTATTACATTTAATAATATCAATTTTGAATAATATTAAATTCATAATTATAAAACCTTTGTACAATAAGAAATTACATTCATTTAAAATTAAAAATAACGAATAAATCATCATCCATTAATATTCTGCCCTAAGACAGGTCCACCGAAATAATTCCTCGCTATCAATAGTAATGTTTCTTTCATTCTTTTCTTCCTGAGCCACGACGTTCAATTTTTTATACGGTCTTCCTCTCTTTAAGTTGTCCAACATCTTTAACCATTTTTTTTCATATTTTTCGGAACCCTTCTACTTTTTTTCCAAAACGATTTTCAGTAAACTATTATCCCTTAAAATATATTCCTTTTCAGTTTTCTATTCCCTTTATTCGTAGAAAATTGTAGACGGGTGCGACGGAAAAGGTTAAAAGTAAAATAGACAAAGTTCAAAACAGGGAAATTATGAGAATAGTAGGTGAGATGAGGACTTTAATGAAGGAGATGTTAAAGAACGAATGTATCATTAATGATCATTAAAATTTAAACTTTTTTTGTACTATGCAAACGTGTATTAAATCAGTTCAGTTGCTAAAAAATATGATCCCATTCGGATGCGTTCAATTCTACGATAGGTACAAAATGTTAACAGCATGGGATTTTCAGGCGAGATGATTTGGTTCCTTTTTTAAATTAAGAAAATATTTGACGCATCAATCAAAATGGTAAAATAAAATAGAGCAGTTTTAGCTGCGTCGTATTTTTTTCGTTTTCTCTTTTCCAAATAGTACGCTGTATGTTATGTACGTAATTATAATGATAATAATAATAATAATAATAATAATAATAAAACGTAATAAATGAGAAAAGTAAATATTAATGTATATATATACGAATTAAATGGAAGTAAACTGTCTGCGTGTTAAAATACAATTTATAATCGGAATATCTTTCGAGTTTCGATGAAATTTCTGATCATTATATCATCATACGAGTTATTATTCAATAACCCGGTATAATATTACGGTGTGGCAGCTACGAATGGAAAACTATAAGCAAGGCTGCAGAGAAAAATAGGTAGAACGACAGATAAAACGAAAACACACAGCATGAAGGAATAGATCAAAGAAAGAAAGTAAGAAATCTTACTAAAACCATACTAGACTAACATTTAAACGGAAGAGAACAATCAATTCTTGCGCTTCTTTTAGTATATACATCCATAAAATTTTCACAAACCATTCAATGATATTTCCAAACCAGGGAAACGGAAAATAATTTTTAGTTATTTTTTAAAGTAAATTTCTTCGTAATACTCCTTCTCTTTTGGAAAAAGGTATCAATTATACGAGTGTATAATTTAAAGGAAAAAACACTTCTCACCATAAAATATTCGCTTTTTATTTTTATTTCCAGTTTCGAATTTTTTATATGTGCGGCAATAATTTTCTCGGCGAAAAAAAAAATAAATTTCTTTCGTTATAAGAAAAATCAAAAATTTAGTTTGGCTAACATTTAGTTCTCCATGAAGTAAAAGAAATTTCTACATTAAAAAAAAACAAAAAAAAAAACATGTTGTTTTAAAAATTTACTTTTGATTACATCCGTTTAATTGTTTCATAGTCCGCTTACAAAGTCGTTACAAATTGTTACCAAGTTCTTAATAATGTATCGTTAGAGTTTTTATTAATGAAGAAACTACGAACAGGGAAACCGATACATATTTTGTATCAACTGCTAGGTAACAAATTGACACGGTTATGTGCATCAAGAGCTTGGAGTTGTAGAAGTAGTGAATTTTAGTAGCCTATACCACTTCCTGACAAGAATTGAAGAGGAAAATAACGTCCAAGTATATGGGTAACGTGTTGTAGATTAAATCGAATCGTTCTACCTAAGTCTTGTGTGCGCTAAATTTTTGAAGATTGCGATTAAACTCATTCTGGATGTTAACTTGACAACAACGTGAAGAATGTCATTGACAAAAAGAGCGGTATACGAAAGAACGTGTTAAAAACACCGAACGGAACACACGGAAGTGACCGACGTACCCAATCGAAGAAGAAGTCTATTCAGACTGGTAGTGCTTTAGATCGATTGGCATATAAAGCGAGAATACCATTAATCGTTACTATAAATTTTGCAGAACGATTTTTAGACACAGATTTAGGATGGCTCGGAAGAGATAAATATAACAAAAATATTGGTGGTGGTCACGTCAGGAATTTAATTTCGCGCTTATTTAATTACGGGTACTGTGCAGAACTAAAATTTAAAATTATACTTACAACTGTCCTTATGAAATAAAATAACTTTAGTCAAAACTTGAAAGCATTACATATTCTTTTTCCAGAAGCAACGCTTTTTCATAATCCCGCTGATATCCTTGTTGTAATTCGTATCGAATTTCTTTTATTTTTTCCGCTTGTATTCGTTCTTCTTCGGCGTACTTCTCAGGAGAAAGCATCCCTACGCAGACACGGTAGTAAATTACTTGCCAATATAAAATTAATTTTTAAAAAATCGGTTTTCTATTAACGCCGTATTTAAATTGTTTTTAACTTCTTGATTTTCCACAGTGCGCGCGGTATTTAGAAGTCGAATTAATACCAAACGAGAATATACGGAAATTTTTACTTTTTACTTATATTGCCTGATTTTTAATCGTTAAATCTGTTTTCTGTTTGACGGTGATGCTACGCAATGAATTTTAATTTGTAAGAAAAATACATCTATCCGGCAATTGTTTGATATAAAATACATTTTTTTTTTTTTTTTTTTTTTTGAACCGCATTATGATTTCTAAACGATGACATTTTGAATAATAACCCCCGTCAGGTATAGTATATATTAAAATGCTGAAATAGGTCAACTTTATTTTTTTGTTTTATGTTTTGGAACAAGTTTTCGAAATTTTCGAAGTTGTTTTATCAATTTTATTCCCCCAAAATTAAGCTGAAAAATACGTAGGATGCAACCCTTGCTGCTGAAATCATTATGGATCACTAACCTCTTTTATAGGAAATCATCTCCATTTTGTTTTATGGAAAAATATGAAGTTGGAGCCGAGCTATGCGGGAAAAACTGTTTTTGGGGGTAAAGTTTAGAGTTTTACCCCTTTAAACTGCATATGGGCTAATGAAAAAAAATAGGTGTCTAATATTTTTAAATTATTTACAACGTATCAAAATTTCGTCAAAATCTGCGATTGACAACTCGCGTACTTTCCTTGTTAGATAAATATCGAGAAATTGGTAAACAGTTAGAGATAAAAGTAAATGAAATGATAAGACATTTTAATATCGATGACGCGATTATTTTGACATTTTCAGCGACATATCAGGATGTACTTTAGAATTTGATGTTATAGAATAATTCTAATTAAGTGGAACATAATCTTGAACATTAAATTATAAATTGCAAATTTTCATGCATTATAATTTCAGATTTTTACGTATAATTTTTCATCATTTCATTTAGAATACTGGCATAATTATCTACTACCCTGTATAGCGTATCAATTATCATTAATATAGCGTAATGCGAGGACACCTGATTTCGTGACGTCAGTGAGTTTCGGTTGTTTTACTAACTCTGACTTTTCTTTGTTGAACAAACTATATACAATACTGGCGTCGTTACGTAACCGTATATTTATGTTACTATCATTTCGTGCCGAAATCCCCCCACGACATCACGGCGAAGACGAAAATGCATCTCCTGTTTCATAGTGGGCAGCTTTAAATCAGTCGGTGTACACATCCGATCATTTCCCGATTAGTGAATTAAATTTCGAAGTAGGAATCGAATTATTTTTCACGCGTTTCTATTTTCATGCTGCATCTTAATAGCGACTGCAAAGTACGATACATTGTCTACGGATTTTTATCATGCGCTGTCTTCTTGTAAGGACCTTTTCTTACCTCAGTTACGTTAGCACACCTTTAAAAGAAAAAAATCGGATATGCGCACATCTCAATCGTGTTTGCATGTTATATTGGCTGAGTACACACCACGTACATTCATACAGTGAGGATTATTCAACATCGAGCGGGTGCTCACTTGGGTACGGCAGTACCGGTATACGGAATATAGATTAAGATTGATAACGCTGTCCCTAATGAGACATACGAAGCAAACCAAATAAGTCCTATTAACCGATTGAGTAATCAATAACGCATCTAAAAGTAATGAATTACAACGAATTATCATTTCGGATAAGATCCGGCAATGAGATGTATTTAGTCTGAAACACTACTAGTTCTAGTACGATAACGATTAAATAGGGTACAGTTGAACAAATAAACATGCGCCGGTGCCGAAATTTCATCGTCGTTTGCAATTAAATACAAGTGTGTTAGAATATTGTTATATTTTGATTGCTTGAAACAAAAAGTATACAAAAAAAAAAAAAAAATAAATAAATAATTTCACCGGTATTCGTTGATTATTAATAAAAAGAAGGAAAAAAAAAACGTAAATTAAATTGTTTTACAGAAATTCTGCATTTCTTCACCTTTTTATATAAATGGTAATTTTTCTGAATCTTAATAGTACATATGTAAATCGTGTAAAACTTCCTCCTTAGCTGCGCCACCGTATACGGACGAGCGCGCGCACACACACATACATAGAATTTTTCATTTTGTTTCTTGCAATTGAAACTTAAAAAAAATGAATAATAAACAATAAGAATAGTTCATTATCATTCACTTTACCGCGATAAAAATAACTCTTTTTATACCGTTTCTGCGCACGGAAAAACATAAAATTATTTAAAATACGATTTGAATTCATATAATTAATAATGTACCGGTTTTGGAATGAAGTTCTTTTACGCGGCTTGGCGATAGGAGTAAACTGGCAGAAACCGTCAAGGAACGAAAAAGCGTTATGCGTCCTCCAGGTGACCTTCACTCTGTCTCTTTCTACTATATACGGGTGTGTGCGTGCGTGCGAGTATCGAGATTCGAGCAGCAAGCATTGTGCGTGGTCAGCTGTATAAGCTCAATTCTAAACACGTGTAAATTTTATTGAATTTGAAAATTGCCGCGGTTTTTTCTTTTTCTTTTTGTTTTTAATTCATACGGGATTTATGTATTGTGTGTCATTTTTTATCGCATGTATACTTTATGAATAACTTTATACTTGTATATCTACCAAAAAGTGAAAAGAACTTCGTTCCTCCCGGGTGTCCCCCTCTAGACACCAGTTTTTTTTTTCGCCCCTCCCTTACTATTTGTGATTAGTTTATTTTTGCAGTTTACGTATAATTTATCGGATTTATTTAATTACTTTTCTGACCTAAGGGAAAAAGTCAGTTACATTTTAATCCAGTCGAATATTGTTAATAAGAAACAGATTATGTAGATATTAATCACCGTGATTTTTATTTTAGGCAGTTTACAATATATTTGAAAAGTTTATTAAATTTTTAACTCTTTTAATATGTAAAAATAAAGTCTGTAACGGTACCGAATTTGAGTCGAATCCGAAATGCAGCACTGAAGAATAAAATTTTTCTTTTTTAACATCTGCTATACTGTACGCTACAGTGCTCATGCTGGTTAATGCCGGCACCTTCACCTGAGCATTAGACGAAGAAAACGAAAAAAACCTCAACAATCGCATTTATTCCGTAACATTATCATTCCAGTGCTCTCTTTCTCTCTTCGTAGTAAAATAAATCTAAATTTTTTCTAATTGCGACCCAGATCTTGTCACATAATCAATTCTGAGCATAGTAACGTTTTTTGTTTATCAATTGATTGCTAATATTTGCCAACCTGCCAATTTGTCAATCGATTCATCGTGTCTCAGAATCCATTTAAGCATCAATAACTTTCAGTTTACGTATTTTAGTCGTTTTAAACTTACAGCCCCTCTCTGTAATTGTGATGTGAATATCACTTGAAATTTTAATGCTTAAGGCACCTAATTATGTTCCTTACAAATAAGCGTAACTACGAAAAATTAAACTGCGTAATTGCGAAGGGGATGAATATCGTACATTAATTTAAGTGTTAATAAACCACGAAAAAGATATTAAATAGCAGAAAAAATAAACAAAAAAACAACGTAAGATGTCGATTTTTTGAAATTTTTCTATACTCGCGTTGTACCTTTAAAATAATAATTTGCGTTTACGATCACTCCCCGTCAAAAAAAAAAAAAACAACAACAAAAAACGTGATTTACCAATTAAAATCATTTCTTTTCTTATCTGGTATCTAATTTTTCTTCTAGTTATATATCCTCTCCAAAGTCGCTGTATTTTCACAGCAGCTTCTGAGCCCTTCTCTTCTATAAGTTTTTCCGACAATTCTTTACTTTTCTCTTTTCGACTACGGGCACTCTTCATCGCCTGAGCTCGAAGTCGTCCTTGTCTAGCTCGCTCGTGCATTTGAATCAATCGAATGGCTTCGTCCTCGGTCATCTCGGATTTACTTGTCGCACGCTGTTCCATCGGTTCGTTCCGTTTACGTACGTCATCGATGAATTCATTCTTAACAGTCATTCGTTGTAAACTTTCGCGTCTGTAACATTCCGGCAACTGGATTTCCAAATCGGGCGGAAGAACGAGCCGGCCGCCACATTCTTCGTCTGTAACAATGCCGGCGGTAAATAATTCGCCACAGTACAAAAATTCGTCCGAATCCAGATCGACTATTTCGTGTTTAATTTCCAAATATCTAATCGTAATCAATTCTAAGGTTTTTTTAATTAGCGATCGTTTCTGCGGATGCGTCATCTGATCGTAGCATTCGGTCAGTTTTATTAGGACAACGACGTAGCTGACGTACAACTTACACAGATGTCTTCGAATCAATTTTCTGTCTTTACAAGGTTTCCCAGATACGAGAGAATTATCGGTATACACTGTTTGCTCCAAAATATGTTGTGCTTCCCGCCACAACTCGTTATATGTACGATGCGCCATGCGGCGTCACATATATTCGAAATTTATAAATCGTTTTAGGTATATTTTTTTAGAACATACAAAAAGAAATTATCAAAAAAAAAAAAAAAAAAAAATCGCATAACTCATTACCGTTATATAAACGAAATAATATTCAGTTACCATGGTTACAAGGAAATTAGTTGATAACTCCGTACATAATGTCAGCGTAGTTTTGGAAAATTACCACAACGACGAGTTGCAAATTATTACATACATCTTCGTAACTCTGCCTCGCAATTTGAGATAATTGAGCTTGTTTTTAAATTATCATCTTAAGGCTCTAGAGACACTGGTTTCTATTATGAAAAATGGGGTTGAGATTTACTGGAATTTTTGGAAAAAAAACCTGCACGGCTTAATATCATAAGATTTTGGGACTGCATTCAGCATCATCTAATATAGTTGAATAAATTTTTTCACGTTAAAATACAAAGTCATAGCCGAGATATAATAAACCATTTATTTGAAGTCCTTAAAAAATTGTATCAAAACAGCAGGCAGTTTTAGGCGACGCCAGAGTACCTGGAATAAAAAAAAAAAAAAAGACACTAAACTAGATAACATTCTACATACTATGGATAAATATTGAAAAAATATAAAATGACGGTGTTCCAAAAAAAAGTTCCAAATTTTTCAAAAAAAAAAAAAAAAAAACAAAAAACGTATCTTTTTTTTTTTTTAAAAATAGATAAAAACATTCCGGTTTATGAGGTGTAAGAACATATGCTGAGTATACTCTTAAAAATTTCAAATCGATTCATTGATTTGTTTGCGAGTTAGAGCTGCAGTAATTTTGAAAATTGCTGTTTCGAGAAAAAATACGTTTCCAGTTATAACTATTGAGTTTTAAGTTATAAAATTAAATCTATTATACTTATAATCAATATGCTATTCCAGGTCCATATAATTCGCCTTCCTTCTGCTCAAAAAACTGTTGCTGAGCTGCTGCGATTTTCATACGAGCTGCCTGAGCCCTTTTTTTGAGACGTTTTGGTGTCTTTTCGTCGCTAGCTGGATGTCACGCATGTCAACGTAATCTTCGGCACAAGATCCAATAAACTACAACGTACTTCCAAATATCTTATCAAATACTATATGACCGCTCTCTTCGACATGCCGGCTGCACCATACATCGTAATGATGTTATAGCGATGCTAGGCCGATAAATATACCAAAACTGGAATCGCGCTAAGATGACTGTTGAGAATTGAGGGGCAGGATAAAAATACTAGCGCGCTAGAGCTGTATGCAAAAGTATTGAGTAGTACTCAGTTAAAGTGCGCCTCTTCTGAAGACAAAAAAATGCAAATAAGGGAGAGCGAGAGAAGAAGAACCCAGATTGCGATTTAAAAATATTTTAAACAAAATATTAAAGACCAACTTGTCAGCGTTCCGACTCGGAATCTTAAACAAACTGAGTGAATTCCTGATAATATAAGAGAATCTGCATAATTCTATTAGCATACTGCACTGAACCATAGAACTTGGTATCGGATTTAATTTTTAACATGCTCGACAACCAATTAAGCATAATACGAATATATTAAATAGAAAAGAAAATAGCATAATTATTCAGGTGTTACGAAATTAGTGAACAAATGACATTGTAGCGAATACTAACGTTCACATACAAAAACAAAAACAAAAAAAAAAACACGTTAATATTCTTTCCTTTTGCTAGCAGTTTTATTTCCTTTGACGTGAAACGTCCTTAAAATTGCTCGTGAAAGGAAATTTCAGTTTTATGTTTATTTTTGTAAATATAAATTAAACGTAAAGTTTTATTGCGAGCGCGCGAAAATTAATTAAAAAATTTGTCGATCATCAATCGCGTAGTACAAAAACGTTAATAACACGGCAAAGTCTCGAATTTACAGAATGTTAACAAAATACTACTCATTTTGTATAAGCGAGCTTAAGCATTTTATGTTTATTTTTGTAAATATAAATTAAACGTAAAAACATTTTTGTAAATATAAATTAAACGTCTTATAGTGTAAATAATAAACTCTAGATGGCATTTTATTAATTTCTGGCGTAAGTAAATACACCGCGTTCGGCTACTTTTTTATTTGTTAGTAAGCTTCGCTGGGGTAACTTTGTAAGTTTGTAATGGAATTGCAAATTTATTTGATTCCGGTTCCGCAAGTACCTCTGCCGCAGCTGTAGTTACTCCAATGTCCAGCGCCGAACGATCGAGACTGTTTCGGGAAGCGTCGTAGAGCTGCCGATTCCGTGACAAGCCTTGCCTTCGCACTATTAGACGAAACGAGTGAAGAGGCCATCCATACATCTGCTGAGAACGTCTCCCAACTGAGGGGCGGGAATATCTGTCGAAGGAATGCAATGCAAGAGTATTGGCGTGCAGCAGATGAGCGCTTTAAAATGATATTCGAAGTAAATTTAGGTTTGGTTTTTGGTTTGTTTTCTTTTTTTCTTTTTATTTAAAATTACACTATTATTTAAAGTGGACATCCGTATAAATATTTTGATTTACGAGTAGATTTTACTGGTTGTCACTTGAATTTAAAAAAATAATTACTGCCCATCATTTGCTACTGTCGTCCGTTCGACCGTTATATTCTCTCATTTGCATTCTGTAGATCCAGCTGTATCCACCACATTAAGGTATGTACGGTTTTTCATGTTTAAATAATTTTTAAATTTATAATGTATTTCTTTAATAAGTCTTAATTTTAAAATTCAATCTTTTATTTTATGCAGTTTTTTTTTTGAAGTTTTGTAATAATTACATTATGTGATACGCCTTGCGAAAGTTATCGATATACGGAAGAAGAAATTGTTGAGTTTTACATAAAGCTCTGCATCCTTCCTTACTTCAGGTTAGTAACTTTTATGTATTTTTTTAAAATTCCTGTTAAGCCGCTCTTTTTTGATAAAAATGCGTTTTTATTATTTCCAAAATGAGGTCCCTTTATTTATTTATGTTATGTTGCCGTTAATTTTAAAATAGAGTCTTCTTCGTTTGTAAATTTTGCTGTTATTTAGATTTTAGTTCGTTCATTTATTGTTTTTTTTTTTTTTTCACGTTTTGAATTGGTTCGAATTTAGAGTGAAAAATAGCGGTAAATGAACAGCACTAAAATCGTAGCAAAAACGAATAGACGGCATCAATGTAAACCCTTACCCCATTAAGAGGATGTTTTAAAATAACGAAAATAAATATTCCGATACCCGCTTTAAAAACATTTCAGTATCATCTATTCCGAAACCGCTTTCCTTTCTGATACAAAAACATACAATTTTACCAATTTCTATATTAAAATATATACTGATATTAAAATTACAATTAAAACAGCTAATAAGATAGACAATCATTATGTAAAATAAATTTAGTTTCTCTAAGATTTGCCGAATTAAAATTTTAAGTTTAATTTATGCCTAATCAATTCATTTTAATCGAAGAACGCAGATTTAGATAAACAATAAATTAAAATATAGAAATAAAAAAAAATGCATATCTTGTTCTGAACTTACCTGCTCATTATCACAGTGTATCGCACTGTGACAATGAGCCGGTAATTTCAAAACTAGTCTTATGTTTATTTATTTTGATATTTAAATCTATTTTTCGTTTATATCTTGCGTTGTTTGATTATATATATATTTTGCAATATTCACCTTCTGAGTGTTGACGACTACCTATTTGTACGTACAGATATAGGTAGTGTACTGAGTAATTGTTGGGCTGTATTCACACTGCACGCGATGCGATGCGATGCGGTGTTTATATTGCTAGCGATTACAGGCGAACGAGTAAGCAGTTGAGTTTTTGGTGTCGCAGCAGTTATGTCGTTCCACTTAAACCCCGTTAATACATTTTTATTAGAGAATAGTGCTTTAAAAATTAGAAGAAAACGTAAGTGGGTGCATGAAGTCAATTTCTTTGATCCCACAGTGCCGGACGTCGGCGCACGTCATTAATCAACTTTTCAATGTCTACAGTGAATATAGGTATTCAATAGAATCAAAATAATAGAATACAAACAACAGAACATAGAATCAAAACAATAGAACAGACGCATGGAACTCGCGAGAACTCGCTTCAAATCGCAACGTGGCTTGCGATTGCATCAGGCGACTCGCGCGGAACTTCTTTCAATCGTTCGCAGTGTAAACATCCGACGCTCCCTCCCATTCAACATGAATACTCTGCCGGACTTTTGTGTTTTTCGCGCGTCATCGCTTCGCTTTGCGTGCAGTGGGAATACAGCCTTATACCGCTCTAGCAACTAGGCTATCGCGACGACATATTATATTAAATGAATTCTAATTTGTTTTCAATTAATTCGTTTAATTAGTGAAGCCATTGAGATTTTTTAACAGCCAGCAACTGGAATTATATTATTTTCTAATTTAAAATGATATTTTTTTAAATTAAACAATTTATTTCAAATGATAACTTTACATATCACAAAACTAATTATAAAGACATTGTATACATATATATATATATATATATATATATATATATATATATATATACACACCTTGATCAAATGGTACACAACGAGAAGAGTGTAATTTTCTAAATCATCTTAATATATAAATAAATAAAATATAACAGTGCACGGTAAATAGTTTTATGAACATCGCATTTAATATTTATACTGACGCAAAAAAAAACAAACCAAAAAAAAAAAAAACAAAAAACAAACAAACTAGAATGATATTATCTAAATTAAGAAAAATAGATAAATACCAAACGAAATTTTAGGTAATAACGTACGACTCTTTTATCAATAATATTAAAACTATTACTTCATTTATAATAAAACAATAGCTATCATCTAAATAGATACATCAGGGTAGGAAAATTCATTAGAAGAATACACACAATTATTTTAATTTCACTTATTATGACTTTTCTTAAACTAGTTCGATTATAAATGAAATTAATAATTACACGGCTACATTCAACTTTGTGTCCTCAACTGCTGTAGTATCTGACGGTAGATTTTTTGAATCATATAGACCGAGATTTTTTAAATAGGCTTCTGGACAAGGATCGCGACCTCGAAACCTTCGGAATACTTCTTGGGCACTGCAACTTGCGCCAAATGTTAAGTATGTATCTTTAAACCTGAAATAAAACAGCAAGTAATTTTAGCACAATAAATCAGAAAATAATAGAGAAATTGGATAGATTATGTATAAAGAGTTAATAGTTTACTAAAAATATATATCTTTGATTGGGGGAAGAAAGAGAGAAAAAGGAGATTGAAAACGTTGGATGATGAGAAAGGAGGAAAAAGTTACAAAGAATTAAAAGTTGCTGCTTAGAAACGAGCTTAGTTATAAAAAATAGAAATAAAAGAAGGGGTTACTCTGTTGACCTGTCATGGAACAGATACTAAACAAAATGAAGTTCAATAATTACTCCTGATAGTAAATCTATTATTACACGATATCCTAAATTTTAATTGTTATGTCACGGCTAATTTTTCAGCATATCGTGTAACTTTCTTAAATTTTATGATTTAGTTCGCTTATCACGCTCGCTTATGTTCGTGGTGAAAATAAAGAGAATTTTCGATGGCTGCCAGTGAGATTGACGATATGTCAGGAGTGGATCCAGAAGGTCATGGGGGGAGGGGGTATATATAATTACGTAAAATCTTCTACGGTAGGCAGTAGACTTGAGAAGTACCTTGTTTCATAAAGAAAATCAAATAGCGACCTCTTTAGAAGTTAAAACATGTTTTAAAAATACATAATTATTACAATTTGATTTAATTTTTTTTTTATTTGTAGGTGAAAAATAAAGCGAAATTATAAAATTCTAGCTAAAATGGTAGTTTAGAAATAGTAAGAAAGATAGTATTTTTATTAGACTTTACTTCTTTTTTATTTTTGTTAGTAATCCGATCCGAATTCTTTGTTCGTGAGCAAGTAAAAAAAATATATATACTTTTCTTTGAACTATTTTCATTTACATTACAAAATAAAAATTGAGAATAAATTAAAAAAAGCAAAAGATCGATGACAGTTGGGTTTAAAATAAAATAAAAACGTAACATTAACAGTTTTACTAGAAAACAGCATTAGATATTAGTTATAACTAAATCCATAAGTAAAATTTGTACAAATCTTTTATACCATAAATTAAGTTTCTCTGTTATAATCAATTTTTTCACAGAGGCGTTGGTTCTTTGGTGGGTGCTCTCTCTCCGTGGATCCGCCACTGCGATATGTCGATTTCAGTACGGCAAGAACATCCTTGCGTTGTCCACTTTAAGTTCCCACGAAAGAAGAGCGCGCCATATTAAAAGGAATGGATGACAAAGAAGCAATCGGGAGACAGACGGTATACGATTAGAATGCGCGGGTCAACAACCGTCCAGCGGTAAATCGGCGACCGCATTTACCCTCGTATTGCTGAACACGCTCGCAGTGTTCCCCAAGCCACCCCGAAGACCACGGTCAACGTCGAGTACTACACTAGCGTCCTGAACACTTTGGAGAAACATGTCCAGCGAAAACGGCCAGAAATCATCAGAAATTTCATCCTTCACCAAGATGACACCAGTCCTGATACCGCTCAACTCACGTAGGAGTTCCTTAAGCAACACGATACTGAAGTCCTGTCCCACTCTCCCTACTCCCTGGACTTGGCCCCCTGCGATTTCTAACTGTTTTCTTCCCTTAGATGTAGGTTGTACGGCCGGGGATTTAAAATGGACGAGGAATCGGTTCAGGCGTGCTCCACCTCTTCTGGCGGTGGCCCGCAACGGAATGCGAAAAAACCATGACGCGGAAATGGGTCCAACGGTGGGATGAATATATCCGATATGGAGGGCAGTACTTTGAGGACAGAAACGTCGAGCAAGGAGTGAACAATGCTCGCAACTGTTAAACGTCAAAAATTGGTAGGGCATCATCGATATAACTTTACGCGATCGGTTCGTACAGCCGTGCCGTTTGCGCCATCGCGCTGAAATTTTCACCATTTGCACAGAAAACTTTAAGCTTTACGATGACGCGCTTAAATATTTTTTTCAATTTTTTTTTTCGGGCGGTGCGGGGTTTGGTGCGAATCATTTTGGACCAACGTATACATTTAGACAGAATATTAAAAAAAAAATTGCTGCGGCTCTAACAGCACAACTTGGAATTTAAATATTTTTAAGAGTTATTCGGCTTATTGAATTTTTTTTTTTTTTTTTTGAAATATCATATGTGTAACATAAGAGAAATCATAAAATTAATAAAATTTATCTCAAAAAGTTTATCTTACCTTTTACCAACGACCGCGCAATCAACATCCGGTTCGAAAAAGGCATTAAAAACATCTGCAGCAAGCATTTCGGACCATATTACCGAATAATATGAACCGCCTAAACTATTTCCAAATAAATCTATATATCGACAAGGATCGCTGTGATAAAGGCTTAATGGAAAAATGAAATAATCATCCCAAGTTTCGGTCGTCATATCCAACCAGAATTTCATCCTGTTAATTATATTTTTATTTCATAAATATCCATATAGGTATATATATATATATATATTTATATATACACATTGTTGGACAAAAGTCTTTGTCCACCTTCCATTTCATACCTTTCTTTGTTGTAACTACTGAACAATAGGTTAGATTGTTTTGAAATTTTAACCAGACGTTATTTCATCATTCTTTTATATAGTATAATATAAAAAAATCGATACTGAATATTAAGATATTTGTTTTTGATAATCCAAAGAAAAAAAGGAAGAAAGGGGAAAAAAGAAAAAACAATTCGAATTTGGTTACTTTTTTTAAGGATAAGTAAAGTAAGTAAAGTGAGTTCCAGACCCTTAATAGGGCGTTGGGATTACAAATTAAATTAAAATAAAGAAAAATAAGTTTAAAAATTTTAAATAAACTTACATTATTACTTAGTGTTACCACCACGAGCTTTTATAACTGCATTGCAGCGTCTGGGCATACCCCCTATAAGGGTTTGGATATCTGCCCGTGAGATTCTCTCCCATTCTTCTGTAAGAGCATTCCAGAGTTCTGATAATGATGCAGGTGATGGTCTCCGATCTCAAACCCGTCTTCCCAGCATGTCCTACACATGTTCAATTGGATTGAGATCTGGGCTGCACGCTGGCTACTCCAAGTTGTTTATACCAACCGACTCTAGAAATTCCAATGTTGTACGAGCTACATGCGGTCGCGCATTGTCTTGAACAAAAACGAAATTATCTTCTGTAAATGGTGCAAATGGCACAACATAGTCCACTAGTATGCCCTTTATATACAATTCAGCAGATACCGTTGAGTTATTAACAATATGGAGTTCTGTTCTTGTTTCCGATGATATACCGCCCCACACCATTATAGACCCACCATGAAAATTTGATCTAGTGCTAAACATACCCGGATTAAAACACTCGCCTTGTCTTCTCCACAATCTCTGACGCCCATCTGGACCGTGTAGAATGAATCTTGATTCATCAGTGAAGAGCACCTCGCTCCATTTTTCTACTGTCCAGTTAGCATGGGTGCGTGCAAAGATCAGTCTCGCTTTACGATGGCGTTTGGCCAACGACGGGCCTGTAACGGATCTCCTTGCTTTAAAACCTTGCTCATTTAGTCTTTGACGAATAGTGCGCGTGCAAATAGGAGTTGCTCGAGTAGAATTGAAGTGCTCAGTAAGTATTGTTGATGTGGAAGATCGATTATTGAGAACTGATCTTACTATTCTACGATCTTCTCTGACATCTGTTGCTCGTGGACGTTCACATCGTGGGCGATGGGTGAAGACCTCAATCTAACTGAACATGTGTGGGACATGCTTGGAAGGCGGGTTCGAGATTGGAGACCATCACCTGAATCATTATCAGAACTCCGGAGTGATCTTACAGAAGAATGGGAAAGAATCTCACAGGCAGATATCCATACCCTTATAGAGGGTATGCCCAGACGCTGCAATACAGTAATAAAAGCTCGTGGTGGTAACACTAAGTAATAATGTAAGTTTATTTTAAATTTTTAAATTTATTTTTCTTTATTTTAATTTCATTTGTATCCTTAAAAAAAGTAATCAAATTTGAATTGTTTTTCCTTTTTCCCCCCTAATATTCAGAATCGATTTTTTTTATATTGTACTATATAAAAGAATGATGAAATAACGTCTGGTTAAAATTTGAAAACAATCTAACTTATTGTTCAGTAGTTACAACAAAGAAAGTTATGAAATGGAAGGTGGACAAAGACTTTTGCCCAGCAGTTTATATTTGTATTGTATATACTTTATTCGAACGCTAAAAGTAATACAACGTAATTCTTAATTAATCAAACTGCATATACTTTTTTAAAAAAAAAAAATATTTACACTCATTATACATACTTAACATTACATAATAACACCTACATTTAGTGCGAGTGTGATTATAATCACTACATATACACATTTATCCGTTATAAATTAATTTTATTATACCTGAATATTATATCACTTATAATTAATGAAATAAAAATATATAAGCAAAAATACGTTGTTCATGAACAATTAATAAATACCGACTAATTTCGGATGTTAAATATTTATATGTGACCGGCTCCGAAGAAACTCGGTTTATGCCTAAAAAATCAATTTTCGGATTTCGACGGTTTCCATGTCTTCAAACCCTCCTTTATGACGTGCCGTTGGTAGAAATTGAAAATAATAATTATAAGCGACCATATAGCTATTTTTCTTCACCCCTGTCGTATGCAAAATAGTTGAAAATTCACTCTTTTTTAATAATTAACAGATTACACATTCAAGAGTTTTTTGAACCACCCTTTTACGCGTAATTAATGGTTTTTTATGACATGGTGCTGCTGGAACGAAAAATATTTCATGTTTTACAAGAATAATACATACTACTACCAATATTTATTACAAAAAATACATGAATTATAAAATGTGTGAAGAATACATGAAAAAATTGACAAAAGTTATATGAAAAATTATTTGATTCTTATTTACAATTTTAAGCTTTAATAAAATAAGACGTACTGCCAATAACTTGTACAAAAATGAGGACACAATTGATAAAAAATAGATCGAATAATTAATAGGAGAGATTACGTGAAAACATACTTAAAATACATCAAAAAATGAATGGGAAATCGAAAAATTGCCTTCGACATACACCCCCTCTACTGTCACTTTGACGTGTTCCTCCGTGACTACATCCTGTCTCTCTATTTTCACATGATTCCTCGCACTCTCAATTCCCCGAAAACTCCTATGCTAGCGGTAACATTTTACATAAGCAAAAAATAACGCAACAGCTGCTGGAAATGATGAAACAATGTTCCCAAACTTCAAATGCGTTTTTCTCGCATATTGCGTTTTGGGCATAAGCCAGGTTTCTTCGGAGCCGGTCACATATTCAGAGGTAAAAATATAATAATATAAAATTAAAATGATGGATGTTTAACATTTCAAAATAGGCAACACTTGATTGTTTATGTTAATGATATGTGTTTTTATGTATCTCTATTTTATTTTTACAAAATTAACACAAAATGTTTGGTATACACGGTTGACACAAAAAGGTCCCGGACTACCGCTAAAAAAAAAAAGAAAATGAAGAGAGAGGAGACTGAAACGTATTTACTTTTCAATGTACAACACATTACGATCTATACACCGCTTCGCACGTTCGTACAAGTTGTCAAACGCGCTATTGAGGTCTTCCGCCGGTATCGCCTTCAAACGCTCGGTCACTGCACGTTAGATGTCCTCAATGCTGTCAAATCGAGTCCCTTTCATAGCAGTTTTCAATTCGGAGAACTAGTCAGCCGAAGCGAGATCAGGTGAGTAAGGGGGTTGAAGAAGTTCAGTGACCTGATGTTTTGCCAAAAATTGCTTCACAATGATCGATCGGTACGATGGCGCATTGTCATGAAGCAATGTGCACTGTTTCGATGCGTACAGCTCGGGCCTAACTCGTCGAATGCGTTTCAAAAGTCGATGGTATTTACGTTTACTTCATTTGTCGTTCGCTGATTTTCAGCAAGTATAGCTTGCACATGAGCCACATCTTCGTCGGTAAATAGCGCAAAGTAACATAAGATAATTGTGAGTTTTCTATATTGAATGATTAATTTCAGATTGAACAAGGGGTACGTTACAAATGTAAAATCTGATTTTCTTTTTGTAGATTACTATACACTGCAACTGAATTTGCTTAATGTCAGACAAGTTTTTCCACTTAATAAAGTTTCTTCTTTTACAATTTACGTACATTTCAGGAGCTTAGTGAAAAGAAATAATGTTTAAAAATAATCGACAAATACGCAAGATTTTCTACTAATTTTTCAAGTATGACGAATTCTTTTTGAAACGTTTTAATAAAATCGTATAGTAAAAACAGCGAATTGTATTGGTTCGTTTATACGACCAGACTGTAATTTAAATTTTATAATTTGGCTTCAACTTATACTTTATGTTACCATTTTTTTGATTTATTGATTTTACAAAAATACTATAGCCCACATTGAAAACTAATAATTATACAGGAATTAATTTCGCTTACCTGAGGAATTTATAATTTTTTAAAACAATCTCGTAGACTTCTAGTTATTTGCGAACGCCGCACTTTAAGAAATATTAGTTCGTATGATACTATGTTGTATATATACGTATATATATATATAATAAACAAACTGATTTTTATTTCATTCCCGCAAATGAACGTCAGTGAAACAATTTGAGTTACTTCCTTAGTTCGGATGCACCAAAATTGACTATAACAATGTCAAACAACTAAGATGTTTTGAATTGACTCTAAAAATTATAACTATTTGATGGTTTGACGAGATGAATGAGTGGATGATCCTTCTTTTACTCGACGAGCACTAGGCTTTTATTATTTAAAAAAATTTTTGCACGAGGAGAAACGAAAAGCTTCAAAACCCAACCACTGCTGTGTGGTATACACGCCTTTCGTGAAAGTTGCTCACCATGTGGTGAGTGTTCATTACAAATCGCGTACAGGCGGAAAACGGACCATCATACCAAGAAAATAAATTGAATTTTAAAATAAAACTGCGTATTTTAATTAGAAAATATAACATAATTTATGTAGCGGCAACTAGGTTTACTTTTAAATTCCTTAAATGAGATGTGGCGACTCAGGCGTTCTATGCGGCAAAATGCATTAACAATTGACGCAAAAAAGTACAAGGTGCAAAATTAACGGCGATGAAAACGACTGACTTAAAATCGACATTGAAGATGAACGAATTACTATAGTGCGACGAAAGCCATGCCGAAGATGCGATGCTCTACTACTGCACACAAGCATGGGCAAGCACGGCTGTGTGAAAATCAGTTCATTGTATGAGCACTTGCCGTTACAATCTTGTAAGAGGCAACGAAGTTAGAGCTGCTACAACACACTCTAACTAAGCCGCAGAAAAGATCTAACGTCGTCAACACTGCCGAAACAGCAAAAATCCTCAGCTCCAAGGCAAATTGTAGTCGGTCATCGTTAAAAAATAGCTTCACCGAACGAAAGAAAATATTTCTCGTTGCACGATTGAGCGAAATTAAACCAAAACTGTCAGTTTATAATTGAGCTCGTTGTAATCCGTCTTAATATATATATATATATATATATAAACTCGGCCTTTCGTGCCTCGCAAGGGGCTGCGTCCCTTAGCCCCTATTTCTGCACTACGCTTTTAAAGATATAACGCGAAACATTGAAAGCCTGCCATTCCAAACACAATGAACATTATATCTAGTTTTCAAGGATACAGGCTACATCTCGTATTACCGAATTTCGATTTAAAAAACAAAAAGTCCTGTATTTTACTGCTAATTACAAAGTACTAAACAAAGAGAACTGTGCTTTGCAATAATAATTTATTTAATTTTTAATATTATAATTAATAATTCTAAATGTTAAAATGTGATCGTCAAAACTTTTAAATGTTTCATTAAAATTATAATTGAAATTAGGAATTTTTCGATATTTTAAGTATATTTCATACTTTTCAACATTTATACTTTATAATCATGAAAAAGTTGGACTACAAATTCCTAAACAATATCGTCGAGATTTCTACACAAATAAATGATAAAAATTAAAAAAAAAAAAAATAAAACTGAAATAAATCATTAAGTATGATAAGAAGTGAAAAGAAAAAACATATTTCACTTTATGATGTAATGAGAAAGAAAACGATATCTTGCGATTTTTACTTACGGTTCTGAGTGCATTCGAATATCCATTTTACTTTTGTATAGTTCTTTACATAGATTAAATCCAGCCATGTAATTTTTTATACCGACTAGATCCACATTCTTTAAATGCTCTCCAGTCTCATAGTGACAGTGAATACTATCGAACGTTTTCTTATCATATAACCTATATTGTATAAAACATATGTACACTCATTCGTATTAAGCGTTAAATGTTATTCTATTTACTTATAATTAGACTGAGTATACAACCATAATACGAATTACCAAAGAAGGAAAATATTCAAAAATTCACTTAAATTAATTTACGTATTTGTTTTAATTAAGCAGTTGTTTTTTTTTTGTTTTTATTTTATTTTTCCTTTTCTTTTTCTTTTTACCATAGGGTGTTCATATAATTGAGGTACTCATGGTGATACATCGCAATTAGTTATGTATTTATTTTATTACCTAATAAATTTTCCCTATCGGTTATATCCGGAGTAGGGAACCAAAAAAAAACAAAAAAAAAACAAAAAAAAACCACAAAACAAACAACATTAATAAACCAAAATTTATAATAGTGAATAAAGGAACGACTTGATAACATACAATGGTTTTAAATGAAGGGAAATACAGAAAGAATATTACATTTCAACACAGTAAAGGAGCGTGAACTACTGAATGCAATTAAAAGAAGAAAAATGGAATATTTAAGTCATATATTGTGGGGACCTAATTACGTACTTTTACAAATAATTACATATGGTCGAATGGGAGAAAAAGGTGAATTAAAAGAAAGGATTTGTTGTGGTTTTATAAAATAAAAAAATGGAGTAATATGAAACCCGAGGAGCTTTTTCATACAACAAGAGATCGAGAGAAATGGAGACGAGTTATCGAAATGATAATCGCCTGAGGTCCCTAGAATATGGCACTCGAAGAAGATAGGTAAGGTATAATATGTATTTCTCACAACTATAATTATTTTTTTAAGCTATCGATATTATATATATATATATATATATATAAAAATCCCGTGTCTTTATGTTTGTGCAGGATAAACTCGGAATTTACTTAACCGATGTTTATAAAATTTTAAAAGTACACGCAATTTGGTCCAACTTAACAGATAGGATACTTTTTGTTTTAATTATTTACATAAATATTTGTTATATTAAATAATTTAATCAATCAATTAAAAAAAAACAAATTTAATTGTTGGCTATTACTTTTTGCTTTAATTATTTACATAAATATTTGTTGTGTTAAATAAAACAAATTTTGACAATTTTATTATGTGCGGCATTTAATTTACTTATATTTCAGTGTATTTAATAAACGTCCTGCTTTGATAAAAAAAAAAAAAAAAAAAATTATTTTAATATTCCCGCAACAATAGTGTGGCAGTGATACAACTTTCTGACATTGTTGGGCATCTAAGTTGCTTTATATTTCAGTATAAAATAATGCCGCGGAGACAATCGAACCTCAACAATGCGCGTAGCAGAAATGCACGGCGTATGCGTGTTATGAGAACTACTGAATCGGAAGAAGAAATTGCAAGAATAAACGCATGTTGCCTGCTGCTCACGTGTGGGACACCATCAAGTCTATTCGTGTTAGCAAAAGACAGGTTGACCAAGAACATTGTGCACAAATTAGTGCTTAAATAATTTTCAGTTTAGTTCGAAACCAATGTTATCTGCCTCATTTATAACATTTAATTTTTATGTAAATAATTTATTTAGTATATTGTGTAAATAAGTCATTGATTACAGATTAAAGTTAAAGATTAGATAAATAAAATGTAAATTCAATGTGTGTATATTAGTTGGATAATTTCATTCTCTACATATGTATCAAAATCGGCTAAATAATTTCAGGTTTATTGGTAAAAATTAATTTGGTTGCATCAAAATAATAAGTAAAAAATTAATTTAATCTATTATAACTACTAAGCCACAGCAACGTGTGGCTGGGTCAGCTAGTATATATATATATATATATATATATATATATATATATATATATATATATTACACACACACACACACACACACACACACGCATATATATATATATATATATATATATATATATATATATATATATATATATATATATATATATATATATATATGTATACAAATACATGTATATTTACATTTTTTTTAAATTCTCAAACTTCAAGTTTTGCTACGTACACAAAGGTAAAACATTTAAGAGATGACCTTTAAGGAAAGCATTAACTAAAACTTACTTCCTAGATGACACAGGGAGGTAAGAATAATCATAAGCTAAAAATATATATAATTTACTTACCAGTTTATCATAAATCTGCTGCAAACCGCACGAGCATCAAGTTCTATATTAGAAGGACCACTTAAGAGTGAATAGGTTGTTTTGGATAACAAATACTGGAGATTATAACCGAACTGCGCAATAAAATAAAAATAATATAATATCAACAAAATAAATGAATTTAATTGTATTAATTTTGCAGCAGTATAAATAAAATACTTAATACTTCGGTGATCTTTAGAGTATATACAAATCAATTTCTTGGTAATATACATAATCATCATAAAATTTAGCGCATATAAACAATTTTAAAAAAATTAAAAACTATCGATCTCTCTATTTTTTTTTTATAATTGAACTATGTTATGTATACTTTGTGCCAACAGACACGTCGACTGATGTCCTCAACTTCATATTTTTTTACATCTTAAATTATTCAAATCTCCTGAACTAAATTTTTTTGAAACCTAACGGTTTCGATTCCACAACAATATGTATCGAATAATAAAAATTGGACATAAATACCACAAGCGTAAAACGTTTCGAATTTCGTTTCCTACAGACACATACAACATACATGCAAGAACATATGCACTTAATAGCTATTTAGAATGTAGAAATTATTGTAATCACTTCGAAAATTGAAAATTTTACATATTTCTATTTTCGAGTGTGGAAAAAAAAAGTATTTTTCACGCACACACATGTATATACATACATATATATGTATGTATGTATGAATGGAGTTGGTAAGCAAAAGTTTGTTACATGATTACACTTGAATAAATGGTACTATTTACTTCTGACTTATATCATTTGATTCGTTTTGATGTAAAATCGAGGCTGTTACATTTTGGAAAAATTCAATCTAGCTTTTGAATACTTTAATAAAATTTAAAAAGAAGTTATTCATTTTTTTGCAAAAAACCAATTATAACATGAAGTTCCATATAGCGATAATTAACACGTCTTATCGTAGAGTATACATAGTTCAATTATAGAATAATAGGATCAAAAATTTAAAAAAAAAATTAAAAGTTTATACTTTATGTAAAGGTTTTATTTCAAATATATGTATATTACTGGAAAGTTATCAATGAAACCCATACTAATAATCATAGCACATTACCAGCTCCATTTTTTTTTTTTTTTTGATTCTTCAAGATTAAAAGCACAAATGTATCAAAAAAGTTATAGTTTTGATTTTTGGAGTGTACAAAATTTCTCCACTAATTAATAAAACAATTATTAGTTAAGCAGTTTAGTTTTATTATCTGCCAGATAAAAATTTGTTACAAATCACTATACCAATAGCACATTATTTTTGTATATTAATAACGGTTTCTTTCTAGATGCTTGCTGTTAAGATTAATAAAATTTCTATACATCCAAAAAACCTGAAATGTTTTGTTACATTTGAAAAAGAAATCAAATGACCTTCAAGTTTTTATTTTAAGATAATTGTTTTATACTTTTCAGAAAAAAAAAAGAAAAAAAAGGTCAATAAATAAATCAAACTTACTAGGTGTATAAGTATGAAATGTGGATTTGAGATACAGATGGCGTATCAATGCAGTGTGTAGTACAATGATTTGACATGTATGACATTTTATTGTGCCATCAATACGTGTCAAAGACGCATCAGTAATAAATTGAAAAAGTGTTTGCATAATATGTTTTTCTGTGTTCAATACGTTGAAATTTGAGCCAAATAAAGAGTATTTGCGGAAAGCATTAATTTTTCAGTTTTATTTGAAAAAAACTGCCACGGA
Source organism: Icerya purchasi (assembly GCA_039619475.1). Taxonomy (NCBI): domain Eukaryota; kingdom Metazoa; phylum Arthropoda; class Insecta; order Hemiptera; family Monophlebidae; genus Icerya; species Icerya purchasi. The sequence goes on from CM077115.1 coordinate 148,339,057, forward strand.
ATTACCTTCAAAAAACTTATGATGAACATGATTCATTGCAAAACACATGTGAACGACAGTTTTGGCGTTTTAAAAGTGGTAATTTCGATGTTGCAGGCAAAGAACATGGAAAACCGCCGAAAAGGTATGAAGATGCAGAATTGCAAGCATCGTCGGACAAAGGCAATGCACAAATATAAAACAACTCACAGAGCAATTAAGCGTCAGTAGTAAGCTGTTTCTAGTCGCTTACAAGAGATAGAAAAAATTCACAAGGTAGACAAATGGATATCACATGAGTTGACTGGTGGTAGATAGAAAAGTACAAAAACACGTGTGAACTTTTACTCTAACGAAACAAAAAAAAAGTCGTTTTTGCATCGTATCATTACTAGGGATGAAAAGTGGATTTATTTTGAAAAGCCTGAGCCTAAAAGATCATGGGTAGACCCAGACACATCATTCACACCGACCACAAAATCGAATCGCTTTGTTTGGTAGAACCAGAAAGATATGGCGTGAGCCGTTTGTTAATCAAAAAACGATGAGAATATCAAAAAAGGTAACTCAAGGTAACTTGTATCCGTGATAATGCTCCATCACATACAGCAAAATCGGTTCGTGGCACGTTGGAAGCACTCGATGGGGAAGTTGCGGGTTATTCATAAAACTTAGTTCCTTACGATTTCACTTGTTTGCATTGATGGGTCAACACTGGCTGAGCAACGCTTTGGTTCGTATGAAAATGCGAAAAAATTGGCTCGACGAATGGTTCGCGGTAAAAGAGGAAGATTTTTCCTGGTATGGTATCCACAAATTGCTTGAAAGGTGGGCAAAACGTGTAGCCAGCGATGGAATGTACTTCGAGTAAATCGCATTTTATTATTCTTCCGAATTTAAAGGGGGTTCAAGAAGAAAAATCCGCATTTCATACTTGTACACCTGGTAGGCACAACTAAGTGGTATAGAAACTATCTTCCAGCTGTAAAGGTTTTATAAATCTATTCAGCCGATATTAACAAGAAAAATATTTCAATTTTTGAAAAAAAAATGAAAAAAACCACCTAAGGTATAGAAGAAATTGGATAAAAGAGAAGAAAAATTATGATGAAAATACTTGGACTAATTAGAACACAGAATTTTGGAATATAAGCAATGAAAATCTTTTTATAAAGACAAAAAAAGTGAAATGCTATTGAATTCATTAAGAAAGAGACAAATTCGATTTCTTGGACATCTAATAAAAATGAGATAGCTTTTGACTTACGAAGGAAATATTTGAACATATATGCAAAAAATAACCCGTACAACAATGGTTCAAAGAAGTAAGAGAAGAAGCAGAAAGTATAATTTACAATAGGCGAAAACTTTGTCGGTTTCAGAAATAAAAGAAAAACTAAGAATATTCAGGCAAATAAAAAATAAAGTGCAAGGATAAAAGTGGACTAGAAAATATTAAAAAAGGGAATGATAATCAACATCGACTGTAAATGAAGTTATCTTTGAAAGAAGAAAATAAATTATACAAGTTATGCAAAAGTTATTTACCAGTGAAAACAAATTTCTAACATCCTTAAATGATAGAAGAGATGGAACGCCTTCCGCCGGTTGTGGAAAATTCATAATAATGGCAGTTAACGGTTTTACATGACGATCCAGTCTGCATGGAGATCTGAGCGTTATGATATCAAAATTGTTATCTTCTAATATTAATTTATTTTTTCTGCAATTTGAATAATACGCAAATACATAACGATAAGATTAAATTTGCACTGTTACATTTTTTGTTAAAATATTAACGTAAAATTTAAAATGAATGAAAATTGTTCAATTTTTTAAACAAAAAGAAGATACAATTTTATCATATCATCGGAAGCCGTAAGAGAAAAAGTAGGGCGTAGAAAACATTTTTGGTAAAAATGGAATTAAAAATTCAGTTCCATCATTTACACCATTGTTTGAAAGAAATACATTAATTAAAATATTAGTAGACACTTTTAATGTAAATAATTGAAGCTTATAGGCTAGTGGCAGATAACCTAGAAGCGGAGGAATTTTGCGATCGACTAAAAACATTACTAAAAATATGTAGAAACCAGGAAATAATATTTATATCAGGAAATAAGAATGTAAAAGTGGAAGTCAGCTAAAATATGTGATAGATGAAATAAATTATCTAATTCTGCACTGTAGGAATCAAATAACAAGACAAGCTAGTGACAAAGAATAATATCTAATCGAGAAATAAAGAACACGAAGTAGATTTTCCGACACAAACAAGTGGAAAAATATTCTGGTAGCTGAACATATATAACGAAGACAACACGAAATGAGGTTAATTAGAGAAGCTATTGAAATCGAAGGAAATGATAATTTTAACAGAGATGGCGATTTAAAAATCGATTCAAATTGAAAGACGGTGATTGGTCAACTTAAAAAACCAATAACTAATCAATCGGATGCATATCTGCGAATGTCGAATATTTATTTATGGAGCGGGGTTGTCGCAGTTCAGCTCAGTGTCTTTTCTTTTAATGATGATTAAAGTAATATTATTGCAAACGTCAATGGAAAAAAAAAAAATGCGACGTAGTTTTTACTGAAAATAATAGGTGAGTGAATATTTTTTTTGTTTTTATCATTAATATTTGCATTTAATTTTAGTATCACCAGAATAAAATAGGATAAATACGTTTAATGTCAACATTTAAAACAAACATTATTTCTATTGGTTAAAGCATAAAATTCACACAAGATGTACTTTTTATAAAATAATATTTAGTTGCTGCATATTCCGATGCGTTTCGAAGCCAATTGCTTTATGATCACGGAATGTTTTAAGCTATTAGCTTTAAAACGCGTTAGAATATGTAATAATCAAACAATTTTTTTATAAAAAGTGTATTTTGTGTAAATTTTATTTGTTAATAAATCCATATGTTTAATTTTGGATCAAATTTGCATTTCTATTAATCGTTGTTTGGTTTTCATTTCATACATACATATATATGTATATATATATATATATGTATGTGTGTGTGTGTGTGTGTGTGTGTATGTACGCGGGGGCGTTCAATAAGTAACATGATACGGCTTATTTCACGCCCGCTGTTTGTTGAAACTGTGTGAAATTTATGTGGGACGCAGAGGAGGTTTCGGCGTTCTGATCTGATCAGTAGAACTTCTGTACGCACGTGTGAAACATGTCGGTGAACATTCCCAAGCCGGTGAGTTAGGAGACACACGCGGTCACAAAATTTCCGACAGCTGAAGAAGTTGTAGGTGCAAAAGTTGATCGCAGACTGTACACAATATACTCGTACGTGCAAACAACGTTGCGACGCATAAGTGTGTCTCAGAGTCAAACGAAGCGAGTAAGGGTGAATAATGAAAGGTCAATCAGGTCCGCCAAAAGCCAGAACTGAATGTTCTGCCGAAAGGTTCTCGCAACCATCTTCTAGAACCAGCACGGACTCCTACAGTTGCAAGGATGTGATAACAGAGTACACTTACCGTGACAGTCATGTGGTACTTCATCGAACGATTAATCGGAAGAGACATGGATGCAGTCTGGAGAGCAATGATTTTATACGTTAATGCGCGATCGCACACGTTTGTTCTCGTTCGCATGTGAATTAAAAATCAAAATTGTGACAAATTTTCACATCCACCCTACTCGCCTGATATAGCACCTTTGGATTTTCACGTTTTCCGAATTTTAAATGCGTAGGAAACGTTGCGTAACAGACGACGAAGTCATGGGAGCAGTAACGAAATTTTTCGTTAAATACACCGCTCAGTTTTACCATAACGGTATCGATAAACTTGTGACCCGGTACGATAAATGCCTTAATATTTTCGAAAATAATGTCAAAAAATAAAGTATTTCTTCTGGTTTCTTTGGTATTTTTTTCATAATTTTTAGATGCCGAGAAGGTTATTTTCGAAGCCACGTCACGTTATTTATCGACCGCCCAACGTATTTTATCTACAATTCAACATAAGATTTTTCTTGATTTACACATGTCCACAACCTTACATAAAGTAGTCTGAAAGTTTCACAAAATCCTTCTCTAAGAACGTCAATTACATTTCGCTGAATATCTCTTCAAGTCATAGAATCTTTTTCCTTTTAGGACACTTTGAATTTAAGGAAGAGAGAAAAGTCTATCGATGCTGGACTCAGGTAGATACGAATGATTAATGATAGAGAATATTGAAAAAAAAAGAAAGGAAAATTGGAGATAAAAGGGAGGGTGTTTTATCATTTTACAAAAATCATTCTTAATCCATTCAACTTTAAAAGTCGATCCAGTACTTCGTTGACAAATACTCTAGTTACTTTTTTTCTAAAAAAAAGAAATTCATAATAGACTGTGCCGAAGAAATAGATAAACATAATAAACATTATTTTCACTTAAAAATTTGACCTCTTTTACTGACTTCCTTTCTGAAGTCATATCATTCAGTTTGCTCTTAGCAGATGAGTCATACTGAAAATAGCATGTCTTATCACTAGTTACAATTTTTTTTTTTTTTACTTATTTATTTAAGTGTAGCACAAGCTTAATTAAATAGTTAAATGATTGCTAAATATAAAATGTATAGTAAAGGCTAAAAAGAAAAACCAAAGTCTCTATAAATAAACAATAATAGTTACAATGCAAGGTCTTACGGCTTAAAAGGCTTTAAACGACGATTATCCAATTGTGGATAAAAAATCGGCACTTGCATCAACCAATTTCACAAAATTTTATTATTTGTTAATCGTTTTATTTATACACTGTTTTTGTTTTTCCAATATATTGCATACCACAGTGTGATTAACTATCGATACTAATATTGACTTCTTCAGACAATATTTTAATGGTTAACTGGTGAAATCGTTATCGAGTGATTGCTGCTTTTTTGAAAATGAGTGTCGAGGACCATTCAGAAACTACTATCAGTAATTTTTTTTCTGGAACGGTAAATTACGTACTAGGTAAACGCCAGGTGAAATGATAACACTGGAATTTTGTGCATCCACAGCGACTATCAGCATGAAAATAGCTGTGTTAACCAGTTTTCGTGAAACGAATTTGTTTTCGTCTATGAGTGGCACGACGATTAAGAGAGAATAACGGTGTGGGATAAAGTTTCGCTTTCTTTTGGGCAAGATCGTTTGGGAAATAATCGAAATATTAAAACAAGCCTACGACAATAAGTGTATGATCAAAATAATTATTTTTCGTCGTTTCTATTCAAATTTTAAAAGTGACCGAGATTCAGTCAAATTGATTCCACACGGAGGAAAGCCATTGCCAATGCACTCGTCAACGTAAACACTGTATGGGCTATTGTGCAAGAAATAGATTCATTACAGTAGATAAAATATGCGAATTTCTGCGGAAAGCGTCAATAAGATTTTATCCGATGAACCAAAAGTTAACAGAATGTTTCAAAACAAGCACTCTATTTCCTCACTACAGAGCTAATGCAAACAGTGTCGCACGGTGTCTTGAGAGGAAAGAAATATTACAAACTGACCTAGACTTCTCGAATCGAATAATTACTAGTGACGAAACACGGAGTTCCTATTATTGGGATCCGAAATCAAAAATTTAATCGTCCATCCAGAAGCACACTGATTCTCCATGCGTGCCAAAAGTATTAAATTTGACGGAAAAATGATGATAATTACATTTTTCGATGTACAAGGTTTCATAAGACAATACTAGGTACCTCTGAAAACAACTGTCAAAGTTTCTACCACGTCAATGTGTCGAAAACCTTGTGTCAGCATATCCAAACGAAGTGTCCAGATATCGCGCATAGCTGGATCCTGCTCCGTGATAATGCGACGCTCCATACCGCGCGCACTGTGCTCGACTTCGTAAAGAAATTTAACATTACTGTTATATATTACTCTCCTTATTCGTAGGACCTTGCTCCACGTTCAAAGTCTTTTTATCCGAGATATAGCGGTTGTAAAAGCAGCGGAAGGGATCTTCAAAATGCTTGGGGAATACTTCCTTCAAATGACGTTTCAAAAATGGAAGATACAGTGGGAATCGTGTATTGGAGCGAAAATGCGTTATTTTGAAAGAATGTAAGCTTATTTTTCAAATAAATTTAGTTTTCGATTATTTGCACCACAGGAAATATTTGCGTCGGTATTTTGTCAATAAAAAACAAAATTTGAACTGTTTCATTTACAAGTTGAAAAAAAAAAATATATATATATTTGTTAATAAAACGCAGAATAATAGACGTACTTCCGTGATCCAAAATACTACAGTAGTTTCAGAATTCAGAAAAGATAAAACTATCCAGTCCTATTAATTCCAATAGACAAGTTGTTCACGTTATATAAAGTAATAGTTTCCAAGCTATTTGAACGCACCGTATGTTTATATATCATACATTTAAACAATTACATTTGTGATATTCTAAGATTTAACGTTCTTATTTAATTTTAATATGTGATGACATCTCACCTGGCAAAAGGATCCAAATAAAATGCACCAATAGGTTTACTACTATTCGGTTCATATACGTTGAAAAATTTAACATCCGGATGCCATACTTCCGCATCTCTGGATTCTTGAATTTTAATACCAAACAAGCGATTGCACAACGAAAATAACCCATTTAATACACGGTATAGTGGAAAGTAATCTTTCCATTTTTCATTGTCAAAACTAAAACAAATTAACATATTGAAATTTTTAGTATATTTAAATATACCTCTACTGATGGTCGATAAAGTAAAAATAAAGATGAAACTACACGTTCTGTGTTAAATTCCGTAAAAATTAATGTTATTTAAATTTCATTCTTGTTTTTTACAATTTGTATTTATGTATGAAAAAATATAAATTATATCTTTATGGTTAACCAAATAATAAATTAAGTAGACGGCAAATTAATTTAATTTTGTTTGATATATTAAATATATGTCGTTTTTTACCATCGTTATCGTATCATCTTGCATTATTTGTATAGTTAAACGACGTGTCGACGGTAATTTTACGTTTAGGTTAAAGAAAAACTTACTTAAAAAGTTCAGTTTTATGTTTACGAGCCCAAAATGGAAGGTCCCACAGCTGAATTGGGTGTTGAAAGCCATTTTGATTTGCATATTCTTGTAATGTTAACACTTCTTGTAATTGCGATGGTTTCGCTATAAAAATAAGAAAATCGAAAAACAACTCTTATATACGTTAATAATTACAATTTATTCGATTAACAGATTTATATAAAACAAGTACTTAATAAATTTAATTAAAGAAAAAAATATTACTTTATAACTTAACAGTCAACTGTTGTAACAAAAAATTAATTAAAAATAACTGATTACTTTTTAAATTAATAAGCTTACAGAATACACGCATACGCCATATGTCACGGTGGAAAGTATGCAAATATATAATAATTTATGAAATAGGTGGAGTATAAGCAATTTGAATTTCACGAAATAATAAGCAAATAAATGTGTTCAGTTATCAGACGTTATTAACCAATGCTAAATATTCAATTTAAGTTTACAATCGGTGGAAATAAACGATTAACTGATCAATTGGTTAAAAAAAAAACGGCATCTGTTTGAAAGTAAAAATTAAACGACAGATCAAATTTTATTATTATTTATTAAATATAGAAAATTACTAATAAAGTTGTAAGATAACAGCTTAAAAAACAGTTGTACTCCGTACTTTTTTTTATAAACCGATTTGGAATATTACGTGTAAACATTTTTTTTTTTTAAATTGATCCTTCAAATTTTTATTTTAATTTATGCTTAATGGAATTAGGGATCTTGTTTGGCATATATAAACTAATTTATCCTTCGTCTTAACAAAAAATAAAATTTAATACTTAAGTAAAACAAAAATACTTCTATTTTTTATAAATAAATATATATTTTTTAAAATTTCTATTAATTAAAACAACCGTTTATAAAATTAACTGTTCAACTAGTCAATAGCTCAAAAATAACAATCAAATTTTATTAAAAGAAAAAATTTCAATGAACTATCGTTATTTAGTATATAATTGTGTTACGCATCTATAAGAATTTAATAAAAAAGAAAGCAATGAATATACAAACCTACAGTCGGGGACGCAAAAAAAGGCTTTCTAATATATGGATACAGAACTGAATTACCGTATAATAAAAATGAAATATTTAAATAGGAATTAAAATGCGGACAATGCTGTGAACCAAAGCTAATATTATAAAATGAAATAATTTTCCGCGTCTTGCTGTCTGTGCGCGCTAGTGTCAAGAACTACCAAACCGATTTTGTTCCGGTTTTGATCAGAAGACAGACTAATTCACAAGGAAGATTTTGGTGCATCATTTATAAGTTTTTGGTGTCAAAAAATTCATTCGATGAAATAAAAAAATAAAATAGTATTTTTTCTAAAAATACTAGCTTCAAGATTTACTCTAAAAATTTAATAAAAATACACCAAAAAGTAAAAAATAATTATTTGATAACAAATAATATACTTTAGGGTAACATATACTTGATGATATTATTATTCTTAAGCAAACAATATTTATTACAGTCGACACAAAATTGAAACGGTAAAAAACCACATTAAATATTTTTGATGTTTTAAATACTTGGCTTACAGGAAATTAGTGACTGCGTCGTTATAACCATTAAATTGCTTTTAATTACCGTTATAATTTGAATTTGGTGTCTATTCCATAAAGGTAATGCTGTTTAAGAATAATTGTAATATCTTCAAGTATATATTAATCTGAAATATATTACTTTTTTATTAAATAACTGTTTTTTAATTTTTAGTACATTTTTATTAAAAATTTAGAGTAAATTTTGTAGTCGGGATTTTTTAAAAAAAATATCGTCTTTTGGTTGAAGGTAGTTTTACAAAATTTTTACGTAACGCAAAAATGTGTACGTAAGTGAAACGTGTTAAGAGGTCTGTTTATATCTTCAGACATCGAGCGTGTCAAACACCGTCAGACACAATTTATTTACATCTAACGTGTTAGAAGCGTGCCGTGTCGGACGCGGCTGCTCTCACCGGCAGTTACTGAATAACTTTAGTGGGAAAAGCAGGTCGATTTATGTTGAAAATGATCCCGGCACTTCTCTGTGGAAGATTTATCCATAATTGCATCGTTACTAGAAGAAGAAGACCGGGATAAAACTAAAAAAAGAGCAAAACGCATGGCCGTACATCCGATGCTCAAGAAAAGAAAATTAGAAGGAGAATATTGGACGCTGTTTAAAGAACTTATTGTTCGTTCCACGCCTGATCCTTTTTCTGATTGTCACTGTATTTTTTGTCCGTTAAATCATAACGGTATTTATATTCTGCTACAATTTCTATCAGCTTTTCGTTATCCATGGCAAAAAAAAAAAAACAAAAAAAGTCTGCACGGTCCCGATACTCTATTCACATTGCCCGGAAAGTAGCCACAGATACGTACAGACACGGAACCGTTCAGACAAAATATTCTTTCCGAAATTACGGGCCGGACACGATACGTGTCTGACCGTGTCTGAGCGGTCGCGTTACGATAGATGTAAATACGTTAATACACACTGCATAGAAATATATTATTAAACGGACCTTTATTCTGATGACGTCATTAAGTTCTTGCTTTTACCAAGAAATATTAAAATTTTTAAATTCGTATTTATATTTACTATAATAATTGCGGTCACTAATTTTAGTTTATGTTTTTACCAAAATGAAATAGTCTTATCACACTTTACGTACCTGTCAAAATGTAATTCTGTACAGAAAATACGAAAGTATTCTTTTATAATTTTTTTTGAACAATTCTTAGCTAATCTTTGTTTGGTTATAATAATAATTCGTTTTCTTTTTAATATGAATTTCAAATTTGATAATATTTTAAGTCAATTGGGTTTATTATATTGAAAACTGCTCTAAAGAGGCTACTTTATATCATGTTACTTGATGATTGCTTAGGCTGTGCTCACCAATATTTCCGATACTTGTACGGGACCATGACTAGCAGATGCATTTTCGAATAAACAAAGAATTATTTAAATACGAGATGAGCATATAAACTCCTTTTTTTGAGGCTGATAAAAATAATGTAATTCAAGTCAGTATTGTTTATTAAACGAAGGTGTAACCTGATATTTTCATTGTTGTTTCCCTAACAAAACGAAATAATGAAAATTTAATAGTTCTTATAGTTATCTAATCGTATCCGCGTAACAATTTAAATCAGATAAAAATCACAGTACATCATAAAAAGAAGAAGAAAAAAAATCATCAGCTACTTTTTTTTTTTTGTGTTTCATTTTTAACTTCAACAACCTATATATATATATATATATATATATATATATATATATATATATATAAAATATTATGAATAAACACAAAAACAATATATTGCGCACAAATCCGTTTAATAAAAGTGAATTAAAATAAAAGGAGAAATAGCAAAATTATAAAATTCGGAGTCAAAATTTTTTCCACAAACATTATTGTACTACTCGAGCCATATATGTTGTAGAAATCAAGAAAATATAGTGCGCATGCGCACGTCTTCCCTACCTTCCTTGACTTTCTTTTTTTAGACCCTCAAATCTAGTAACGTTAAATATTTTACGCCCAAGTTAAACGCGCGAATTCGCATAAGACAAAAGAGTAAAGCTCTTTATTTTAATTAATTATGTATAGAGAAACATTATATCAACATATTTTTTTGACGTTGGAAACTTTAACCGCAAACGTGGTGTTGTATTTTTACCAGGAGTGAATACAGAAAGGGAAGGAAAAGAAACATTCTTCCCCTCAAAATAACCAACAGGATTAAGTAAAAATAATTCAACAATTTTGCAGCTCTCTTTTTTTTCTTTCTTCTTTTTTTTTTTTTTTTAAATAAGTTTTTCGATAGTATGTACATTTATTAAAAGAACTTAAAAACATTTAATTAAAAAAAAATTGGTACGTATTTGGAACGTATGCATTCAGATATTGGTTTTAATTGCATATTAAGTGTTTACTTTTTTGTTCTTAATATTCCATTAATTTTATATATATATATAATTCGTCCATTTTGACTTCGCAAGAGGCTGTTCCCCTTACTCCTCTTCAAGGCGGTGTCCCGGGGGGTAACCCCCCATGAGAACTGAAATAGTTATCATAAATACACAAAAATCTGAAAAAAATCAAAAATTTAAAATAAATATTGATTTTTAGGGTGTTCTTACCTACCTCTAAAAGAAAAAAGAAAAAAATATGCTCCATATTTTTAGCTACTTCATTAATATTTTATTCCAAATTTTTTATTACGAGTATAATTAATAACATATGTAATTTTTATTAATGTTTATACGCTAATTTATTTATGTAAATTATTAATATATAAACCAAAATGATGGAAATTATTAATAGTACGAATATTAGTGAAAAATGTAGTGTTATTTATAAAATGAATATGCGAAGAAAATTTTCAAAATCTTCCCTTTCCAAAATTCTGGGCACGGGCCTGCCCCTTTTGCTTACATTTCTGTCACTTTTTCTTCTATATTTTATATAAAATGATCAAAATTTACAACGTAATTCTAAATCGGTCCATACGAATATAATAATATAATCACAAAAATTCTACCTTAACATTCGTTGGAATTAATATATATATATATAATACAGGGCCGTATCTAGACCAAAATTTCGGGAGAGGTTACGAAAATATTTTTATAAATACATATATATATATATATATATATATATGTGTGTGTGTGTGTGTATTACCACGAAATATATTTATTTATAAATAGTACACTAAAGCCTTGTAGTAAATTATTGTATATGCAATATTTGAACACTACAATAAAAACAAATAAAAAATAGTCGTTTGTATAGGATGCATAAAAATTTAAACTTTCATTTCTTTTGTCAAAAATTGAAAAGAAATAAATTTATGCCGAATTTCGGTCCATTTAATTCAAGCAGTTATTATTTCGCAGATCTTTCGGGGGAGGTGGGTTAAACCCTGAAAACCACCCTCGAATACGGCTCTGTATATATTATATATATTGAATATGTTCATGCATTAGAAGCCGCTTTATTATCTTGTAGATGTAGGAAGACGGAGAACAGACTGGAATGCAAAACATTCAAAACTGGATTGGCATCAGCTCAATCCATGATCTCATCCAAGGAGCAAGAGAGCGAAAGTTTCAGCTGCCATTTGATCGCCAACACTCTGGGAAGAGTACGGCACATCAAGAAGAAGAAGATGTTCTGTTAATAATTTTTTTATTTCCACATCTTAGAAAATATTCTTATTTTGGAAGATGAGAACAGTTTTTGTAATAAACGCAGTGTAACTCTGTTTTAACAACAGTTTACAAAAAATGTATCAGTATACAAATGAATGTTTCCTGCATGGTTTACGAAAAACATAAATGTAAGTGCATTACCCAACGAAAATGTCGCTAGAGATGCAAGAAGCAGTCGAACTTATTTAGGCACAAGTCGACATCAAATATATACTACACGCCGCTCGAAAATATTCTTTGATAAATGCGCTGGAAAACCGAATATTTTTTACTATTTAAAAATGGAATTAGTTTTAGTAAAACAGGTTTCTTTCGTATATGTACATCAGCACAGAGCGAAAAGTTTAAGAAAAAATTAATGAAAGCCAATTTAAAGATTAAATAAAAGAGGAAAGCAATATTAATTCGGAAAAAAAAAAATATTATGAAGTGCAACAAATTTTGTAAACGAATACGCAAATAATTTATCGTCAATTGCCAATTACAGTCCATTAGAAATGTTTTCCTTTTTTTCTGTTGTTATTTTAAAATTGGTTTAGGCTCATCTATTGTGAATATTAACCTGACGCGAGTAATGATCATTTTCGATATTTTCAGCGTATAACAACGGATATGAACCGACTTCCACCGTAACAAAACACCACCTCCTAATCGATTATTTATTTTTGTCATTGTTTATTACCCCAAAGATTTTTCGACGATAAGATTTTTTTTAAATTGAAACAAATCAAAAACTCGTTTAAAAGCAGCGAATAGTTTTGAAGTGTTCGGATTGATGATTTACAGTGAATTTTGAGCTACGGTGTTACGAAGAATAAAAGGAAATATTAATAACCGCAGACTAAACTGTTAAAAACTTTTTCAATATAAATAAATAAAAGCAATTAAAAGATATTTCTTCGATTTCACGGTAGCGCTACTATATTAAAGAGTCTAAAATAATCAAACTACAGTTTTATTTTTAAATAAGCCACTTTTTACATCTACACAGTATATATTTTTAATTAAAAATAATGATATCACGCACCTGCTTTTAAGTACATGGACATAACGGAATCGATTTCCTCCATACTCTGAGCCATTTTTGTCATTAGCGATATTTCCATGTAATTTTGTAAACCCATGTAAGTAGCTTTTTCGTACCTTATAAACGAAACGGGTTAAAATTAATATTTTTAAATAGTCGCATCTTAAAGAGAGCGAGAGAGAAAAAAAAACATCCAGCATCTTTCGTAATACTTTCAAGAAAATAGATAAAGCACTGTAAAAATTTACACTTTTCAGAATAATCAGCACAAGAGAATAAAACTATTGTCATAACGAAGCTGATTACTTATTTTCAGCGTTAAAATAAATTTAGTTTTTAATCAACAAAAAATCCGTCTATTTTGGACTGTACATATTTAACGCGTAATATATGTATAATAACTTTTTCAAAAAAAAAAAAAAATGAAAAATAGAACAAATTAACCCATATCATCACTATTTTTGAAGATAGCAAACTAAAACATTTCTTTCTGTGAATCGCATTAATTCTCGTACTATGTTTATAATTACTACTTTACAGTTCATTCTTACAGTTCGTTCTGCTCTGTTTTAATTTAGCAGCGATGGAAAACCAAGCATTACGCATTTTAATCTCTGCCTTTTACTCTCTTCAATGAGTTGCAACAAACTGCATTACTGTCTTCATTTAGCGCACTAAGTATTACCACAACAGTATAGATAGTAGTCTAACGTGTGTGTGTGTATTTATTTGTCGACACGAATGGGATTTCATTTTTCACCAGTGGGACCTTCCGCGACTATCATAAACGAGCAACGCCGAGAATTCAAATTATTAATCTCGCTTTCATTCCCTTCCGTTTCTTCGCTATATACCGTAATTAGACTGTCAATTGTAGTATACTATGCCGACGCGCATTCACCTTCCCCTGGATATTCGATAAATAACTCTGCATACTCATGGAAGAAAAAAATGTTTACCATAATTTTTATTCGACAATTATTTATGGCACTTAGGAACGGCATAACTTATGAACTTCAAACTATGTATATAAATCATATTTCAAAAATGTACAATTTTAGGACAACTGACCCACACTGGGGTCAAAAAATCGTAAAAAACGTCAAAAATCACGTAAAAATTCATAATTCGTCGTGCATAACCCACTAAAAGTAAAATTCAAAATGAAAAACAAAAATCTAAACTTCGTTCACAAAGAAAAAAATTTAACTTTCACTTTGGAGTAATAAGTAAATAAAACGACTTCATTGCTGAAATTAATTTTAGTTTATGAAATGAAAATCCGTTATTTTACAAGGTTGGCATTATTCACATTAATAAAATAGACCTAGAAGTATAGGAAAATGATAGTCCATCGTATTAGAAATATTGCCATCACCAGGTCCGGGCTTAAAAATCCAAAAGGCCCGTAGGTAATTAATCACCTTAGGACCCGCTTTTTAGTAATTTAGCAGAAAGTAAACTTTTCTTTTATATTTTTTATTTATTGAACATAGTTTGAATTTAAGAAATAAACGAATAGATTTAGAAGTAATAAAATGGGCAAGATAGCGCTTCTATTTTTTTCACATTATAATTTTGAAATTTTTAATTAAAAAATTTTAACGACACCGAAGATCTTTCATGTTAATAGTTTACTTCGGTCTCTTGCCTTTTCATTGTGTACCATTTCGTCTGCTAGTTAGGGCTCCCTTCATAGGCCCCAAAGCAGTTGCTTAGTATGATCCGGCAGAAGTTTATTTTTGGTCATTACAAGCTTAAACCCATATGCAATATTGAAAAAACAAAATTATTTCACTTATTCGCACAAAACTGAAAAATTTTAATAATACATCCCAAAAATATATACGTAGTCCTCCAAATAAATTATAATTTTATGATTAAACATTCATAAAAAAAAATTTAAAAAGGCGATTTAAAATATTTTCCCACTGAAAGTTTCATTATTTCGTTGATTTATATTTGCATATTTCGTGAAATAATGTTTCTTTCATACAATGATAGTCACAGTGCGAAATCCCAAAAAATTACATTCAAATTAGAAAATTTACTCATAACTTTATCGCAACATTTATGTGTACAAAACAAATTCGTGCTTTCTATACATTTTCTTAGTGCTCAAATAAATAAGAAAATTTAAATTATAGAAACACAGTTATTTTTAGGAGACTCAAAAACGAATGGATATTTAGTAGACGTTTTTTTTTTTTTTTTTTATACTATTATATCCAATACGGAGAAGAAAAAAAATTTAGCCTTGGGAAAATAAGCCAAACTACTCTCTTTTTTTCTCATATTTTTTGTATGGATGGTAAAGTTTTAAGAGCAAGTTTCTGACGTGATAGATTTTTATTTTTCTGTACTTTCACCGGATTTTGTGAAATTATTGAAAAAATTTTATTATTATATTCTATTTTTATACGTAGCAGAAATTTTTATTTCCCCTGAAGTTTAAAAGTTAAAAATTTTTACAATACCATTTTAAAATTTGAGAAAACATTGAATTGAATACCTTTTTCTGTTTCTTCATTATTCTTTGTTTCACTTTTTTTTAAATTTTTGTTCTTCCCAAAAAAGTTTAAACACTATTATATTTTTCTTCTTTCTGTTGTTGACTACCAGGAAACGCGGAACTACTGGGTTTGTTATCCGTGTGTGAAGATATATATATATGCTTCTTTGTATAAAGATAGTATATGTTTTTTGCCCCCTCCCACCACCAAATACACGCTCAAGGTTAATAAAAAGTTGACGCGCCACTTAAATTTTTTTTTACATTGGACACACCAATTACAAATATTAACTCAGCGCAATGGCAATTTTGTGAAATTTTCAATTTACGCAACCAAACTAAAAGACGAAGTTCCGTGAACGTAATGGTAATTGGTTCACTGAAAATGATCCACTGCGAATACTTTTGTAAAGCTGCGCAAGCGTTGTCTGTTTCCGATCAGTTTCTGACTGTTCCGCGAACAAAACTATAAACGCTCTCTATAGACTAAAAATGAACTAAGAATCATGTCTACAAATTTGTCCGTTACGGTTAGACTATTATAATATATCTTTACTGCGGTATTACTAAGATTTCAAATCTAGTTTCTTTTATATTAACGGTTGTTTCATCTTCCAGATTTGCGCATAACTTTATAGAGTCCCAAAGTACATTGCGAGTATACATTTCATAAAATTGAATAGTACCGTATTATTTAAATATTTTCTTTTATATGCTAATCAAGTTGTGTTTATTTAGTAGATTCAAATGTATTATGCTCATTATTTCATTTGATTAAATACTCAGTTCAGCATCTCTTCGAGCATTTATAACCCGTATAATATATTTAACGACTGTAACGATAAGAGTACAAATCATATTTATTCCCGTTACACCGCTGATAAGTAATGACGTTTTTTTTCTTTTTCTTTTTTAAATATCGATATTTTGTGGAGCAGTAATTAACGTTATCGAAATAATTTATGTTTTTTTCTTATTATTTATCTTTAAGCCAGTCCCAAAATATTTTTAAGAATAAATATGATCTCAATCTCAATCTCAATCTCAGGTGCCGTACGCTACATAGCGCGTTGGCGCAACCTATTCGTACATTTAGCTGTACAGATATAGGTTGTGTACCAGGCAATTGTAATATGCAACGCAGGTGTACACACGCAAGACTACATTCGGAACTGATTGTAGCCGCTTGTTATCGCGCTACAAGTGCAGTCCGGTGTGGGTCTGCTGTGTACTGACCTAGCGCGCATATGATGTTGTACGTGGTGGTTTGCCATTGCCTTCCACGTGACTATTAGCGATTATTTATTTATTTAATTCTTGTAATAAGTTCGTCGTCGCTCGGGATCGAACCCGTGACCGCCATATCGGAAGTCAAGCGCTCTAACAACTAGGCTATCGCGACATTTTTTAAATTATAATACCCATTAAAAGAGTAAATTTATGAAACTAAAAAGGTGATAAGTTACAAAAAAATAAGGTGATCGAGTTCATCATTATTTATCACAGTTAATAATTTAACTTTTCAAATAACTGACATTAATTGAACACATACCTGTAGAAACGAATTTTTTCCAAGGTTACACTGTTACTTAGTTCTCTTTCTTCTTCAGCATTGGAGGCTACTTTATCCTCAGCATGCCACACAGTCCATCTTAAATCACGATTCGAACAATATTCTAGAAATTCAGATGCAATATCATCCTTTAGTTTAACAATCCACGGTCCTTTCGTATAATCTTTTCTGCGAATTATGAAAAAAATAATAAAAAACATGTATATATTTCATTAATTTTATGTTTTATATTTCCAAATATTAATCATAAAATTAGAATTCTTCGATTCTGAAACCATGTCAGTCTACAAATTTTTGTAGAAAAAAGTAAAAATGGATAATTTTCTTGATCTTAAAAATAACATTGCTTAAATGGCGACCTTCATTTTCGATACAATTGTGAAGTTGTAAAATAAAATTGTCATAAACTTTATTTAGCATAGCATTTGGAATAGCCTCGGAATAACGTCGAATTTCCATTTTCAATTCTGGTTTATTTTCATACACTTTTGACTTTAAATATTCGTATAAAAAGAAGTCGCAGGCGAATGCGACGGGCACGGGATTTCCGCGCCACGCGAAATTATTTAGTTATCAAACATTCGTCTTAAATAAATCGTTTCATTTGCCACCGTGTTACGCCATACTATGTACATGATAGCTCCCTTCATCTTACCAGTTCAAGTGATACAAACTCATTTAACAGCTGTTTATATGTTCGCCGTTAATGGTGCCTTCAAAAAAATATGAGCCAGGAAACCCCATGCCGCTAATTGCTTAGGAAGACCTGGCGTTTTTTTTTTTTTTTATACAGTCAGATTCTCTAACATTTTTGACCCATAAACGCAAAGATTTCTCGTTGAATACAGGTTTTTTAGGCGTAAACGCCAAACGTTTTCGAAATTCACGAACCATAACCATTTATGATTCGTTATTAGGTGTCCAACCGTGCATATGTGCGGTGCTCGACCAGCCAGCCATCTATATTGGTTCGTTACTAAATGAAAAAGAAAAACCTTCTTCCTCCCTTTTTTTAACACAACCAAGATCATTTCTCTATGTTCAACAGAGAAGGCACTATAACTTTTTTGAAATACGGCACTTGCCTTTGCTGCACCCTGTATATATGGTATTACGAAGTTTCAGATATGAATGCTTTTATTTTAAATAAGATAATTTGGTAAATAATTTATCGGGTAGTAAAAGCAAGTTAAAATTCTTTCGTTATTACTAAAATGTAAAAAAAAACTTCCGTGTTGAAGCAAAAAAACGAACAAATATAACATGTATATTTTTAACTTGCACCTAAAAACTATTCCGTTATTTAGGCTTTCAATCTAAACAAAACACACGCGCACACACAAAGCAGAAAGAAATGGTAGATTAAATTATTTATTTAGGATGATAATTTAATCAAAAACTAAGTTACCGAATATATTAGCTGATTTCCTAATTACAATTATAGCGTATTCAATCATTTTAAAATCCATGTATTTTTTGAACATCGGTTTTGGTTTTTATTAATTTTTGATTTTTATTAATTTTTGGTTAGTTTGTTCAGAATTTTTATTTTAATATAATTTTAAAAGATTTAATTAATAAAGAAAGCCCGACATAGAAATAAGTGTAATAACGTGTACATAAAAATAAATAAAAAAATAACATTATTAAAGAAAGAAAATTCGAATTTAATAAAGTTTATTCAAATAAAGTCACACCAGAGTAACCTTAGCATAGTTGGTTAGGCAGCAGATTTTCGCTCAAGTAAAGCTAAAATCCCACTGCCACACATTGAGGGTATTCAAAAATAACAGCACTGGATTAATGTCTATGTTCACACATTGCTAGCGTAAGGGGGAAGGAAAAAGACACCGTAATAATAAAATATGTAATATGTATCGCAATATAACATTTAAAAACGAAAAACAAAAGTGAACAGAAGATTAAAAACGGTTTACAATTCTATTTTGGGCGATTCTTGTCTTCGTCGGCATGTTTGCCTGACTTACTAGATTTTTTCATGGTCAAGGGACTAGCTTCAAACTAAATACTAACAGAATCAGAGTTTGATCTTTCATCTGATCATTCCCCAGTGGTTCTTATAATAAGTAATACTGTTATAACTAAAAAAAAAAAACAAACCAAAACTTGATAATAAACACACTAATTGGGAAATGTTCAGAAAGAAAGTCGAAGAAAATATCACACTAGGCATATCAATCCGGAATAAACTTGACACAGAAAACGTATTGCAGCATTTTATCAAAACCATTCAAGACGCGGCCTGGAACAACACACCGCAAATTAGGACAACTTCCCCAGCTAAATCCCGAATGAAGTAAAATATAAGCATAAGTTAAGAATAAGGTGACAAACAAGCAGATACCCAGCAAGAGATAAGAAAAAATTGAATAGACAAATGAAAAAAGTAAAACAGTTACTTTAAAAACTGAAAAATGATACTTTCAATCAATATGTATCTTCCTTAACATCTCGTGTTGATAATGAGTACTCACTATGGAAAGCAACGAGAAGTTTAAAGAGACCAAAAAATCCAGTCTACCCTATTAGGAAATTTAATGGCAGCTGGGCTCACAATAAAAAAGAAAAAAACGGAAGAATTCGCTAAAGACCTTGCTAACGTCTTTACTCCAAATCCCGGAGACGATACATTACCTACAAATGAAAACAACTTTAATGTCTACTCTTCTAGCAAGCCAGCATCACCAGGTTAAGGCTGAATTAAAACTATGAACACCAAAAAGGTGCTTGGTTACGATCTAATAACCGCTAAAGTCCTAAAGGAATTACCGCACACAGGGTTACTACTACTAACATGTATATTTAACGCTATGCTGCGATTAACCTACTGTCCTGCACAGTTAAAATTTTCACAAATAGCAGTAATACTGAAACATAATAAACCGTCTAAAGATGTTGCCTTATACAGGCTTATTTCAATAATACCAATGATATCGAAATTATATGAAATTTTGTTATTAAAAAGAGTGCTTCTTTTAGTTAATGATTACCAACAGTATCGATTTAAAGCTAAACACTCTACAGTGCAACAGGTACATAGGGTGGTACAAAAAATTGAATCTGACATAGAGGAGAAAAGGATTTGCGATGCCGTATTTCTGGATGTAAGCCAGGCTTTCGACAAAGTATGGCATGACGACTTATTGTATAAAATACAAAAAAAAAATTCAAATCACTATTACGAGTTATTTTTATCGTATCTGGAGAAAAGGAACCACCAAATCAAGTATGGAAACGAAGTATCTAACATATATCCAATTAAGTCAGGACTTCCACAGGGAAGTGTTTTGGGGTCGTTATTGTATCTTATTTTCACAGCAGATATACCAGTTGAAGACAATTTCTTAATGGAAACTTTTGCAGACGACACCGCACTATCGTGCTCTGATTTAAGTGAAACAAAAGCAAACAGTAAATTGCAAAAAGCAGTGAATAAAATTATGTCACGGTGCAAGAAATGGCGAATTAAAATAAATGAAAATAAATCAGCGCGTATAGTATTTACAAATATCGTTATATAGAGCTTAAAAATATAAAAATCGATAATAAGATAGTGCCAATCGTTAAATACCTAGGCTTATAGACCAGAAGCTAACGTGGTGCAAGTACATTGATACAAAAAAGGCTGAACTCAGAATCAAAACCAACAAACTACACTGGCTAACAGCCAAAACAGTTCAATTATTCTTGAAACATAAACTGCTATTATACACCCAACTACTTGCTCCGATATGGAAGTATGAATGCGAATTGTGGGGCTGCAGTGCAAAGAGCAATATTATGAAAATTCAAAGATACCAAAATATTACTCTAAGGTCAATCGTTGGCGCACCATGGTACGTAAGAAACAAAACAATACATGATAACCTTTGCATAGAGTATGTAGCTGATGTTATCAAAAAGATCGCAATGCCCGCAAAAAAAAAAAATGAAAACTACAACATCTGAAGATGATATTGAAATCGCTGCTACATTAGGCTACCGAATCGTGAATTTTATTTCTGTTTTTACCATGAGGGCGTAAATTCTAGTGTGTAAAGAATGCGCAGGTAGTGTTACTTTTTCGAAGTCATACAAACACGGCCTTGAATTTAAGCTCATTGTAACGCGTGAAAGTGCGAAAGTACTTCTATTGACAGCAGCCCTCTCATTAATGGTCATGCTTACGATATAAATAGACTCTTAACTTTTGCTATGAGATTAACTGGTATTGAGAATAATGGAGTAAATAAATTCTGTGCATTCGTGTGTCCCCAACAACCAGTGTTTCAAAATGTCCCGTAGGAGCAGATTCTCGGTGCACTTGGCAAAAAGCGAAAGCCTCGCACATTCTAGAAATAAACCAGCTACGCCAACGACATGTTTGACGCTGTTCGAGAAATTTATAAAGATCTAACAAGAGAAGATCTTCTCTCCAGTTGCTTTGGAGGATTCACGCAAAATTCGAATGAAAGTTTGAACGCTGTTGTTTGGATGATAACGCCGAAAGCGATATCCAGCGACAAAAGCGTGGTTGATATAATAAATTAAGGTCACTGTAATTACGTATAAAGATGGTTTTCAAAGACTGTCAAATGTTATGAGTACGCTTCAACTGAAAATGAATACAGAATTGTACTATTTCAGCATGGAAGTTGATCAGCATCGAAACATCAACAAAACGCTTGGGAAGACCTTACGTCGGCCGGAAAGTAGGCTGAAAGCAAAATGGACGCTTGAAAGGACAGTCATACGGTGCTGGTATAGCAGAGTAAAAGTAAAAAAAAAAAAAAATGGCAAGCCTACATTTTGGATATTTCATATAGTAAATACGTTTTAATAATTTAAACCCGTTTTTCTCAAAACCATATTTTCCAAAATGGCGTGCAACATAACTCGGTCAATTTCTATTCAATTGACTTGAAATTGTTACTGTAGATTTTTAGATAAGTTATCTATCAAAATATACGTGAAAGCAATTTAAAGTCGGTTTTTTACCAAAAAAATTAATAAAAAAAAAAAAAATTAAAACAGAAGCCAATTTGTGAATTTCCAAAAAAATATTAAAATCTCGTGCACTTCCAAAGAAAAACTAATGCACATTAAGAAAAAAAAAATTCCTCTAGGTTGTGTATGGAGCCTGCTACCTTGCACACTGTTTTCCTCGTCGGAAAAAACATTCGTTCCAATTACCTGGTGCCACAACGTCATTTTGTATCTTAAATGTAAGTAAAAAATATTTTTATACATCTTAATACATATACAATATAAAGTCCCAAAACCACCTTATTTTGATTCATTGTTTAGTAGTCGAGAAAAAAATTCTCAAAAATTGCATCGTTTTTCAGGATGCTCGGGTAGTATAACCCCTTAAACAAAGCATTTAGAAGACCTACAAGAGCAAGATGTTTAACAAACCCTACTATAAATATCAAAAAAATGAATTAACAAAAATCTTGTTAACAATATACTATATATATATATTAATACGAACATCGTTGATGTGCAATTTCTTAATTGTTAAATATTATTTAGAAATGGTGATGATGATTGCCGAAATTAGGAGATCTACAAACTGCCGTTTAGTTATTTTTTCGAGAATTTTGTACAGCGGGCTTATCGCGGGTAATATCACGATATGTAACAAGGATGCAGTAGTTGAGGCAGCTTTCGGCGGCTGTGTATATGTGTGTTTTGTGTGTGGTTGCTCTGGTCTGCACAATCCAGTGTCTAATGATCAGATAGGCTATTCGTGAGTGTGTGGACGGTGCTACAAAATGCCGGATAATTGGTCGAATATAAACTAGTTGATATAAACTGTCGCTGTGTGTTTCTTTTTTAAATTTTTTTTACTCTAGTCATGATGAATGTCCTAAATGCACACATGTGAATTTAAAAAATATTATTATCAGGAATAGTTTAAAAATATACTTGGTGTTTATTGTATGTTGCCGTAAATCTTTTAACTGAACATCCAGCACAGCGAAAAATTCCAATAAAAACAATATGAAAAATTGTTTTTAACAATAACTTTTTTGTCTAACTTCTTTTTAATTTCTCAGCTGACGCACTAGTAAAATAAGTATCTTCTTAAAAATTTTCTTTTTTTTTGTTGATTACAAAACATCGTATTTCCTTTTCCATTTTTCCTATCCATTTTATCTCACAAATTAATTGAAACGCAAAATCATTGACTTTTCAGCAGAGAACAGTGAATGCACGTCCTTTTTGCTTAAAAGTCGAAGACGATTTTCAAATAGTATACGTTAATATGGCCTTTGGTTCTCTATTATGAAATACTTTGGGTTCAATAGATATTTTTTACAGTAATTATCGATTGAATTGATCAAACGAGCAATAACAGAGTAAATTTCTTATTAATCCCGCGGTAATATAGTGCGCTTATTCGTTCTTTAATTTTTCCCGTGGTATTCTACTGTTACATTTTTGTTTTTCTCATCCTCTTTGCAGTATCATTTTAATTCCGTTTTTAATTTTCTACCTCTATTTAGCTTGAATCTGATCGACTACTCAAACCAGTTTTAATTTCAGTTTTCTTGTTGTTTCGGCATGCACTTCTAATTGATTAGTACTGTTTTCTGCTCTTTTTATGTTTCGTCCAAAGTTCAATGTTTTTTTGGTTTTTTTTTGGTGTCAATTTCTGTAGAAGGAGCCATTTCCGGGGCTATCGACTGTTAATCGCTTTCATCCATTATCCGATTCGCGTTGGTGAAGTCTTCCAATCTGGCCATATTTAAATTGCCATAAATTTATGAATATTGGGAACATTGGAAATCTGTTTCAAGAACATATTCTTAGAAGTATATACTTCAATGAAATGCAAAAATTTGTTTTTTTTTAAATTTCTAAACTAGGATACTCCTTTAAATCATACGCTTTTTAATTAATTACACAAAAGCTCTTCTGCTGGAGAAAAACAAAGGAAATAACATAATTAACATATTTTAACACATTTCAAATAACTGGAAGGATTATAAGAACAAACTCCGACTTCTAGTGATTCTAATAAATTCCGAATTGTTTAAAAATGCATTTAAAATTAAAATTACTAATTTTTAAATTACATTTTTAAACTTATGCAATAATCAGCCGAAATAAACGTGTATATATGATGTATTTGGGGTTACGTAAATAAATTATAAAAAAATAAATAAAACTTAGTCTGCTTCGGATGCAAATTAAATTGATCGCAACATGACTGGTTTAAATAGGTTCTAGGTAAAACAACAATTCCGGACTAATGCAGATAAAAAATTATAAACCATTAAGGGCAACATTATTTATTTTGAAATAACTTTGAACCTAGCATCTTATTGCGAAAAAAAAACTCCATTCTACATTAAACATTTCTAAGTGTTTATATATTTTTTTTTTTGTAAAATTTCATATACCCCAGAGAATGTAAAATATTTTAGATTACATTAAAGTATATTTCATAATGTTTTTTTTTTTGCAATATCAATAATAAATGTAAGTTAATAATTACTTGTTTTGTGAAATTTGTTTTAAAAGATCATCTGGAAGTTCTTCTGCTAAAACTCTATCTTCAAACCTTAAATAAAATTGATCTCTAGCTGTCTGAAAATTAATCATTTGAACATCTTTAATTTAACTAAATTTAAAATCTGTATTAAGTTATACAAATTAACTTAATTAAAATAACAATAATTTAAATTCTTACATACAAGAATCTGTACATAAATTTTGTTAATATCAAATTAAACAAAAAAAAAAAAAAGAAATAGGTATCAATCCGAACATATAATAACTTGCTGAAAAAAGCCTAGACCCAAAGAGCGGGCTAAATAAAAAAATTCCTAGGTGATGCAGTTACAATATAAAAATAAAAAATATCGAAATAAGCTATTTTTCTTACAAAAAGAAGAAAAGAATAAAAACATATTTTAGAAATCTGGCATAAAGTTATTTACAAAGTCGAATTAAAAAAAATTGTAAATGAGATGTTACTGAGAAAATTTATTCTAGATGTCTGAATGTAAAAGAATTTCACCACTTAAATTTTTAGGATTTCTCAGTATAATTAGAATGGAACTTCTAGTAATTCGATGATTAAATATTTGTTTCACTTGAATGTGTTAAGAAAAATTTTAAACATAATGTAAGTGTTAAATGAACGAAAAATAAAGGATAAGATTGATAAGAAAAGAAAATTTAAAAATTCGCTTCAAAGCCCCAAAAGTATCAACGACTAAATATAAAACATAAAAATGTTATCAACATGCAAATATAGGCAAAACACTTTTCCTAGCGAAGACCGTAGGGTCTTCTTAACAAAGCGTGTTTGTTCTTAACAGTTTAAAATGAGAACTGGGAAATGTTCGGATTAATCACTGTACTTAATTTTGTTTTTTTTTTTTTTGTTCATTTCATTTTGCTGTTTTCATTGACACTGATATGCTCTTTTCTAATTCAATCGTATACTAATAAAACAAGTTAATTTGAAATTATTTATTTGCAATTTAAAATTATTTATGTTAAAACGGATTTGAGCTGTAAACGTCATTAAATTAAACGAACTAAAATTATTCCAAAAATGAACTGCTTGATTAATAAGATCGTTTATTCGAGAACTATATACAGATTATTTAGCTGGTCGTTGATTTTATTATCAGTTTCCCTCCGCTTTAGAATATCTAAATCTCACATTCCATATGATTCGTTAACTACGACAAAAAATTCGTAACAATTTACAACAGAACGACTACAAATTTATTACCGCATCATCGTTGCAAGTATTGGTGCGATTAATATCGTGGTAAAATAATTAACTTTCCCAACCAAAATTGAGGTGGCGCAATAAAACTGGGTAACACTTCGTTGCAATATAACCTGCGGGTATTTACCCATACGTTAAAGTTGTAAGTTCCGAAGTCTTTCACACTGTAATATGAACCGGTAATGTCAATCAACATTTATCGCAATTTTCCGATATATTTTGTCAGTTGAAAAAGCCACAGGATGCTGACGAAATCGTATTAAAATTTTAAACAGTACTAGATCTATTCGTTAACGCTTGATTTAAATATATTCCGATTTTATTTTTAGCGGAAATAAAAATTAAATGTATTTCGGTGAGCTCCCATACTTTACTAAAGTCGACTTTAAAAGGATCAACTTCCCCGTTTTCTCGAATTTTATCAGGAGTTAAATAACTCTTTAGTATTCAAGTAACAGCAACGACTATCCCAAACAGTAATAATCTGAACAGTCCTCTTCAACCTAATCAAAACTGTGAACGAATTTATGATTGCTATCTAAAATACATGATTTACAAATTGGCCTTCGACAAAAATATCTACGAAAAATGATTGCAAATTACTATCAATTAATTCGAAATTCAAGTTCATAACTTTAAACATACTTAGACATTCGGCTGAGAACAGTTTGAAAATCAAATCGATAAAAACAACGTACGGGTGCCGAGATCAGAAAAAAAAAAATCAAATTTGTTAAACGATGTATGGGCACGTTATTTTATACCACTGATTTTTTTAAACCGATTTGGCCTAAAAAGTATTCGGGAAGAAAAATTTTAATGTAATAATTTTTATATTTGCGTTACCTAAACGAGATAAAAAAAAAAAGAAAAAAGAAATAAACATAAGAAACATATTCTAAAACTAGAGAAAAAAATGATTACGAGTAAGAAATAAAATAAAATTGTACTGGCATACAAAGTCTACAGCATTTATTTAACGATAATCAAAAATACGCTGAACAGTATCTGCTTTTAAACCATTCATTATGTAATTTTGTACTTTAAAAGTGGGTTCAAGACAAAATTAAGTTTAATTGTATCTTTAGTATTTAAAACGGTTATATTTAATTTCGCTAAATGTTTTTTCGGTTTTTCGTTTTTTCTATTTTGGATTGTAATATCTTTTTTGGATTCCATTAGCTCGAATATATTTTTGTTTTCTAATATGAAAAGCTAGGATCGACGATACAAGCGAAGATATGTTATTTACAACATAATGCTATAAAGAAACATTACTCACACATAATCAGCATAATTACTAAAAACTATAGCAAATTCTTTTTAAAAAATTCTAACAGATGAATATTATTTATTTAAGTACACCTTAGATACAATGAATGTCGAATGTAATCCAAATGGGACATTGGAACTAACGAGATACTTGTTTAAACGTAAAGCGTACTTATGATCGATCAATGGGAGGTAGTTGTAATAAATATGAAGATCCTTATCTGGCATATTCATATAATGTGTCCAGGGAATTGTAACAAGAGACTGGTATACAAATTATTCAATGTCAAAAATTATATTTTATAACGGAATTTTATTTTAAAAACATTAAAAAATAATACTGTTATTTTTTTAAATATTACATTTTTCAAGAATTGTAATAGAAAGGATTCTCCTTCAGGTCATTAGAACGGCACTGCCATTCCATATAGAAACATTTGTTATATTTCGAGATCTACTAAAAATTAAAAGTTCCATATTTTTATATCAAATTATATTGCATTTAAATTTTCGTTTTTTCTTCTTCTGCTCTTTTGTAAAAGATAAGTAAAATTTAAAGCTTTTAATTGTAATTTACGAGCTTGTTAATATTTAAGAAAAAATAAGTTCCGAAAATTATGAAAGTAGTTTTTAATATTTTTCAAATGAAATACTTTGTATTACAAAAATTTCAATACAGTTTTATCTTATTACTAAAGTGGAAATTATGATTTGACAAACAAGTATTTCCAGAAATATACTTATATAAGCATTTTATCTTATTCTTATTTTAAAACTAATTCTAAAAACATGACGACCTTTTTTTCTTCTAGTCGTCCTGTATATTGCAAAAAATTATTATGTAGGTTTCCAAATATGAATACAAATATTTACCTGTAATCTTAGTTTAAAATGATTTTGCTCTTGCAATAACAACCAATTTTTATGTTCAATTAAATTTCGTTCTCTTTCTTTACATTCATATCCATTTTGAAAACCTTCGCTAATGTATAGTTCTAATAACCTTAATTGTTCTTCCGTTAAATTAGACCGATCACATTCCTAAACTTACAAAAGAATCATAATAAAAGTTAATTATAGCGTATTGTTATTATTAACGATAATGTAGGCAACGTATGTATGCTTAAAATTTTCTCTTTACATAGTGCGTGTTAACAATTTCGTTATTAATTTTTAATAAAAATGAAAGACAATATTAGTTATTAAGTGAACTATGCTTATTAGAAAATAGAAAAATAAATTAGCAAAAAAACATGATCTATTGAAATAATAAAACTTAATTTGAATAGGTACGTGGAAAAAAAAGAACACCTAAGAAACCAACCGAAATAAATTTAGACATAATAGTTAAATAAAAAGATGACATAAATAAATACAAGATATACAGGTATAATTGTAATTAAAATGAATGAAAAAAGCAAAAATTACCCTGCAAGCATTGTATATGTTCAATGAATTAAATCTAACATTGAATGCAACTTGCGTTCTGTGACTTATTGCTAAATAGTGATCATAAGGCATCTTCTGACTATCAGTGAGGAACAGCGTCTTAACAACGCCGAACAAATTGCTCAGTGCATCAGCAGTTCTTTCAATTGGATGTATTATATCCTCAAAGAGATCGGTTGATAACTTTCCAGATTCTATAATAAATACATCATAATATAAAGACATCATCAGTGTACATATAGTAAATAAAGGTTACATTAAATATTTGCATTCAAAAATTTACCTTCTAAATCTCTGTCTATATTTCTTGTCATACATTCCAGGTCTAAAAGCTTTTTACCAATCGCTGCGTTTAATTTATCTGCATTTAAATCCGAAAATGAAATTAAATCATTTTGTACGGTTGATACTTTTTCAGCTGCTTCAGAATCAATTTCGGGCAATCTAATAAACAATTTTTAGTTTTTTTGTTTAAAAAAAAATATAAAGAATTAGTAAAACTGACATTTTCCCACGAAGCATTCCGATAAATATATGTTTTTGTTTTATCACATAACTATTGTTCTTAAAATAAATATAACTTACAAAATATAATATCCAGTTCGAACTTGTAGTCGGGAAATATTGATTTTTCTTTTCAGAAGAGAACAAAATTTTCTTGTATACACCGATGCTGACATATTATTTTTTAATTAAATTATTCAGTTTTATTTACTAAACTAGACTTTTTGAAAACCATTTACCGCACGAACTCACACCTATCATTCTAAAGTTTTTTAATACTGCACGGATTCTGTGCAGCTATTTTATTTTAGTTGCGGTATTGCCAGATTGCCTACAAATTATCGGGAATTTATAAATTCTGACCAAAGTAAAAATTTTAAGGTTAGGCACATATTTATGGTTTTTATCTGATATGTAAAAACTGAAATTAAAATTAGGGCTTAAAAGTTAACCGAAAGCCAATTGTTTTTGGGAAATCATAAATTTAATCAGAAAGCAGTATTTAAATTGGCTTAGTCGAACGTTGAGAGCTAGGCTGTAATCTGTAAAAAATCAAATTAAGTTTCAATGAAGAGGTAAACAAAAATCACAACCGCATGAAAACATTTACAAAATATTGAGGTCACATGATGTCGTTTAAAACTCTACAACAAATAAGTAAAGCAGGAATAACTTGTTTCATATATTTTGTTTTCAATTTAGAGTAATACTTGTTGTTGTTCATATAATTCACGTACTTTATAATTATGGTCTATAGATTTTTTAAAAATATGTCTTAAAACAAAAAAAATAAATATAATGTTATAGTTCAATTTTATAAATGTTTTACTATCATTCCTCAAAATCTGTTTCTTTTGTATTCAGAATGAGGGCTTGAGAACTAAATAATAATACGACTTACGTCCTTAAAAAATATAATTTAAGCTTTCGGCTTTCGGCTTACAAAATCAATTTTAATAGAAGCTAATCGAAATCATTACGTTCTGTTTATTATACATCAGACTATTAAGCATTACATTTAAAATCATAGTTTTTTAAACATGTATATGTTTTATGACTAGGGGTCAATCTAAAAATTTGTCCAGCAAAATCATATTACACAAAATGTTACTATGATGTATCATACACACCCACACACACATATATATATATATATATATATATATATATATATATATATATATATATACATATATATAATATATATACAAGTGTATTATATGTATATATTACGGCGTGGACATAAACTAATAATTTTAAAAAAAATAATTGGAATATTAGGTGACATATTGTGTATGGACAAGATTTAAGAAAAATAATTAATTTCGTCCAAATATAAAATCCTGCTCTCCAGTGGTAATGAAGGTTGTAAATTAGGTGAACTTATAATTCATTTGAAAATTTAATATTTTTGGATAATACATAGACGATCATTTCTGATATTTATTCAGGGATTTTTTTTTTATAGTTACTTGCCTGTTAACACTTAATTTGTGGTTTTCCAAATTGATTCTTTGGTAAGCACTTGTTATTACAAGCGTCTATCGACAGCGACGGGGCACCTTTTCCGGATCTACTCGGCTGTGATCGGAATGAAACGAACTTATATAGCCCGCAATGTTTACATTTGCATTAGTTTGTTTCTTTGTTGCTTATACTTCATTTGTTTAGATGTTTTAGCATTAACGGAGTTTTAAAGAGTTTTTTCATTTAAAAAATTGTTTTTATTTAATAACCTTAAAATGTCTAACGATTTATTTAATAAGTAATTGAAATAATGTGTTCATAAAATTTTAATGTCTTGTAAATGTTGTATACCTGGATGTGATAGCAATTATAAGAGTAGCAATAAGAAAGTCACTGTCTTTTCTTTTTCTGAAGATGAAAAATTAGCCAAAATAAAGGTTATGATAGACTAATTAAACTCAAAGAAGGTCATGTTAACCACCATATTAATAATGTTAAAAAAAGGAATCGTTTAAGCAAAGATGTGAGTGAAATCTTACAAATTTCAGATAATGAGTGGCATGTCATAGCAGCTAGTACAAAAAATACATTTTACTCCATACTCAAAGAAGTCGAGTCCTGCGATTGCAAGAGAAAATGCGTAGCATGCCAAGTGTGTGTTCACATTTTTTCTTGCACATGCCCAGATTATCTGATAAAAAATAATTTATGTAAGCACATTTATGCTGTAGTTGGAGTAGAAAGGACTATGGAGATTAAAACAAAAAAATCTATGGAGATTGAAACAGAAAAGCCCATGGAGACTGAAGCCGAAAAACTTATAGAAGGTGGACAAGCTAAAGCACAAGTGGTATCAGATGAAATTTTATGTCACATTTTCAATGATGAAGATGGAAAACAATTGCCTATTCAGAGAACAACAAGAAATCAAATTTTCGTAGAAAAATTAAAAATATTTACAAATATGGTAGAAAATGCTGATAGCAAATTTGTCGAAGAATTTTTGAAAGGAGGGGAACATGAGAACACGCTGGACAAGTGGACATCTACTTTTTTTTCAAGTACCAACAAAACAGCAGTAAAAACTAATGAACCTGCGAATAAAAAAGTAGAAAAACAGTTTTGTTTCCATGCGACTACAATGAAACCAGGCAAGAAAAAAGCATCTTCTGAAATTTTTTCTCTGCCAACTGCGGCTCAAAAATTAAGTCATAAAGAAATTCTTATGAACTGTACCGACATTTTAAATATACATACCACAACAGATCATCAATATTAATTTTGTTGTTTTTTTTTTTTTGTGATTTTTAAAGTAAAATTGTTAATTAAATAATAAAGTAATTTTAGTGTTTTGACTGATTTTTTTAAACATTTGTTTCGTAAATTGTTAATTTTCTAATAACATCTGAATGACGGTTCATTCTGGCAATATCTGAATAACGATTCGTTCTGGCAACATACAAAAGTGCCCTTTCGCTGTCGATAGACGCTTGTCTTGTTATTCTGAGAGATGTTTGAGAACAAGTTAATGTATTAATAAAGGTAGTATAATGAAAATTTAGATTTGTGTGGCAGATGTATCTGTTCTTGTTGTGTATGCAGTAGGACATATGTGGTAGTAAAATAGACGGAAGTTTATCAGTTCTTTTGCAAGAATACCAGGTAATTTTGTTGTATCAATGTAACGTGATAAGAAGCTAATAGATAGGCCAGATTTTGTTCGAACTCGCAAGTTAATCTAGTTTTACATCTTTCGTGGTACAATATAGTCGGAACTAGTCATTTAAAAGAATCTCGGTAAAAGTAACTGTTCTAATCTGCAAATCATTACATTTTGTCAAGATATTTGATATAGGGTGCGGCGCAGGAACCGAACGTATTTCAAATCGCTATAACTCGGGAACAAATAATTGTAGAGAATTTTTTTTTTTACCCAATGACGCAAAATTTTATCAATTTTTATTCGTAATTAATCATTATTACAAAAAAAATTTGTCTTAAAAATAACATCCCATAAATGATCACTCTTATTTTTGACTGCATTCTCATTTCATTTCATGAAATTTTCGGTCACCTTTTTGAGCATAATGGCGGAAATTTGGGCTACTTCGCATTCTATGTTGGTCCTGAATTGAGCTAGGTCGCGTGGTTTATGAATGTATACCTTGGATTTGAAATATCCCCATAAGAAAAAATCGCAACACAATAAATTGGAAGAGTGCGATGGCCAGACGAGATCAGCTGCAAGTAAGATTAGACGGCGATCAAAATGTTTTCGAAGCAATTCGATCGTTTTGGCTCTGGTATGATATATGGCATTATCTTGCTAAAACTAATTAGACGACAGTTTCCTTTTTCTCTGCAGCTCCGGCACGAAAAACTAGACCAACATCTTTCGGTAGCGGTCGCCGTTAACTGTTTCTTCAAAAAAGTAAGCACCGATCACACCGAATGACGCCACATCCATCCAGGTGGTTAACTTTGCAGAATGAAGCGAATTTTATTAACACTACCGTTTTTGAGAAATGTTTTAATCCAAAGGCGGACAATTTTTTCAGAAGGAACGCGGGTTTACGAGGTTGAATAGAGAAACGTTTTCGAAAAGCGTGAATAGCACACGTGTATAATTCTTCACTCTTGAAAAAGGACTCTACGGCAAACGTGCGCTGTTGCGTGTTCCACTCAGCCATGGTGACTGAAACTACTAACAACTAAAACTTGATCGACTGGACTATCACCAGCTGAAATCTCGATCTCTCCACTCCATTCGTTTAGCTACAATAGCAATTTGAAATATGTTCGGTTCCCACGGCGCACTCTATACATTTATAAATATATTCTACCTAGTCATTAGCATACCATCTTGGCACAAGAAAGCAAGTTTATTTGATCTAATTATTTATGTACCATCTTGCCACAAGATAGTGCATAGAACAAAATTTAGCAGTAAATCAGAATCATAGTCCTTATCGCTGTGAAAAAAGAGGCACCCGACAGGCATGGCAGAACACAGAAAGCTAGTTTCAATCAAGGGTCCTCTACGAGTCAGAGACCATACATAATAGCAATTGTACAAGAGGAACACACAAGGTAAAACTAATTTGTTTTATTCATCTTACAAATTATTTTGTTGAATACTACGATTTGTCGATTAATTTGTTTTTGTATAACCATGTCTGGATGACAATGAGTGTGAGTGTGAGTTAAATCTGCTTTAATTTTATGTGACAACAACCATAAATTGTACAAATGTAGGGTGTTACATTTTTGTGCAGCTGCATCTTCCGGAACAAGTTTTGTAATGTTACAGTATTAAAATAAAGGTTTCGCGCATAAAGATTTACAGTTTGTGTATATATGTAGTGAAAATTGGCTGTTGACAGCTCTGTCACGTGTGGGTGTAATGAATTAAATAAAATGAAACGATCATGTACTTGTAAAGGGGGGAAAAAGAAAAAAAAAAGAATAAAAGAAAAAATAATAAAGTAATTTTTCTTAAAAATCAAAGATAATTGGTCAAAATACTAAGTAAAATTGTATAGCAACCACTTACCATATCGTGCCTGGTATGCATTAATATATATTATATATATTGCATATATTTATATATATACTAGCTGTATCTATCCGGTCACACATTTCCATGGCTCAATCTTATTAAGTTGAAAAAAAAAAGAAAAGGAAAAGCTCACATTTTTATGTTTAATTTCACAATGCTTGCGGGTATAAAATATTTTTTATTGTTCCATTGTCTATGAAGATATAGAGATTGTCTGGTTTTCCAGTAATTGTTCAGGTGAGAAGCAAATTGTGTCTAGATCTAAACTGCACAATTCTAAAGATTGGTCTTGAGCTTTGTTGATGGTAATTGCAAATGCAAGTCGAATTGGGAAATGCAATCTCTTAAATTAAAATGGCCATTGGAATCATAGGTATACATGGAATGAGTGTATCTTCGCTTTTGCATTGTCCTGTCAAGATTGTTGCTTCTGCTGATTGATTTTTTTACTGCAAGTTGTGTACTGTTCAAAACTTTGGCTGGTTGATATTTTATAACATAATAATAGGTACACCGATTTTCAATTTCAGTATGTGCAATGGAATCCCTAGTAGATTGAGTGAATTAAAAAATTCTTTTGGATAATTAACCGCTTCACCTGCTTCCACAACAGTGTTGACAGACATGTATATCATGGCCTCACTTTGATTATCAGACTGAATTATATTATTAAATTCATAGACATGTTTGTTCTGGGTGACGAGAACAGCTTATTTACTCAATCAATTGTGATTCCTATAATAGGTTTAAATATTGGGAAATATTTTTTCAACCGATTCTTCCTTTGATGTCACTAAATTGTAGAAGTTATGAGGTAATGAAATTTGATCCATTTCCAGCAATTGATACAAGAATATCTTAGCTGATCAATCATACACACACATTTGTAGTTAATTTCAAAGTCTTTACATGTTACCATAAAGTGGAGTATTTCAAGTAAACATTTATTTCGTCTACTGTTATCAATTGAGGAATTACAAGTAACATTTGCCTGTAATATATTGTATTCCCAAATGGCCTGATGTTTCTATGCACATCTTGCAATGATTGATTCAGAGCCTGAAGCAGTTTGTTGTGTGCAGTTGTGCATTCATTCAGAACAATAAATTTGCATTTCTACAATACTTTTCCCATACCAGATGCTTTGGAAACATTGCATGTGGACGTTTCAATGGATTGTATCTTCAATGGCAGCTTCAAAGTGGAATGAGCAGTTCTTTCACCTAGTAGCAATGTTGCAGCTATTCTAGGTAATTCAAGAGCTACGGCTATATCATTCTAGAATTGAATTTCTACCATAATCAAACTAATTAAAAACGTTTTACTAGTTCCTACTGGTGCATCTAAGGAGAAAATTTCTCCAACTTTGTTATTGACAGTTTGCATTATTTGATCATAAATGCCCTTTTGTTCAAACATTAGCTTAGGAATATTTGATTGCACATACAATAAAAGATTACCTGTGTTACAAATTTTGTTCTTAACACAATTCTATATCAAACAGCAGCATAAAATCAATTTAGTGATGGTATTCTCAATTAATTGAGAACTTCATTTGCAATAAAATCTTTAATCGTTATCAACATTTCATTATATATTTCTTTTATGAAATCCATGGTCCTGTTTGTATTTTCTTCTTGTATTCAAGAGCAATACCTGTAGTCACATGCAATTTATATTTCTCCAACAACTCTATTGGAGACGAAGGAGAGTAAGCGGCCATTATGATTATAAGCAGTGCACAAATTTGATTCAGATGTGACATGTTGTTCCTGTTATCAATGCATACATCCCAGTATTGATCATTCTCCAATAAGTTCAGAGCCCGACATGAACTGCAGAAAGTGGTATGTGCAATGCCACTGACAGACAATAGCTGTTGAAAAGCACACTGTTTGGCATGAATAATATTTATAGTGCTCCAAAAACTAAAGCTAACATGTTAGCTATTCCAGTGTCAATTATTTTGTAATGAATTGAGAGCTTGACATGCACTGTGAAAAGTGGCATGTGTAAAACGCCCTTGACAGTCAGTAATGGTTGAAAAGCATGCTGTTTGGCATGAGCAATGTTTAGAGTGCTTCCACATGTAAAGTTAACATGTTCCAGAAACACTTTTGTACACAAGGAGGATGAAATACCTAGCAAAATTGCACAAAGTTGTGTGAGAACTAATATGTTAGCTCTAGGTGTGAAAACAACATTAATATAGTGTGTGTTACTTTTACATGCAACAGATGACCAAACAGAATATTAACTGAAAATAATTCCATTCTAATTATTTTAAAGTGTATTACCAGCAGGCAAAACCGATATAAAAACACACATGTATTCAAATGCAATGTTGTGTCAAAATTTCAAAATAATTGATGAAGAACTTTCAGAGATTTAAGATTTTGAACAAATTTACATTTACATTTTTATGCATGAAAATAAAAGTTTTTAAAAATTTTCTTATGCAAAATCTATAAATTGTAAATTTATAAAGCTCTGATATCAAAAATATTTTAATCATTTAATAAATTTTAGATATAGAAATATTATGCCATTAAACTTTCCTAAAAACTAATTTAATTAAATTAGATTTATTGTGCCCATTAGTAGCATTACATAAATTTTATTTCGAATTAAGGTATATTAATGTGTTCAACTCATAAGAACTATTTCCATCATATTTGTATATTTAAGTAATAAGGATTAAGTTGACACATGATTTAAAACATGTTAAATGCTTTCTATTTTTTTAAATAAATATTTCTAAAAGTAAATTTATAATATTTTATATTTTAAAATTTATTACATTACACATTCACCTTCTGGATTGTCAATCATTAATAGTTGCAAGGGACTTCAAAGGGTCTGGACCCCCTTCTAAGTAGAAAATTAATTTTTAATGTAGTTTCAGGGACCGAAGACAATTATACATTAAAAAGAAAAATGAAACAAACTTTACTTTTTCTTGATGAATTTATTTTATTTACATTTTCTAAATAGGCTTTACTGACTTTGAATTTTAAGGGTGCTAGATTATTGTTACTAATATTATAAGCAAAAATGACTCATATTTTTTAATATTTTTTATCGTGATATACATGTATTATTCTATTTTTCTTTGTTGTTTCTTTTTTTTTTACTTTATCATGACACAACAAAACAGTTTTCAAACTAACTACTTATTTTTCCCATTAATTTAGAGTATACTATGTATGTACACAAGTACATACAAATAAAGTAACAATTGCACAAAAATCATTGTCTTTTTTCCAAAATAATTTTTTCTAGATACTGCCTGTTGTCGGCCGAAATTTTAAACTAACCAGTTTATTATTTACACAAAAAAAAAAACGCAACAGATAGTCGAAGAAAATAAAAAGAACAAACAAATCTACTAAATTCTACTCTTTATTGATTCTGCACAAACACGGGCTTTACGAACGACGAAAATATATAAAAACGATACACACGCTTTTCGGTTTCGTACACTTAAAAAAAGACACGTTTTCCCGCGAAACTAAACACACACTGGCCCACGCCACTTCGCTACACACGCGTTTCTAACACTAGAGACACTGCCTGAGGCCGACCGCGACAGCCATGCGGTCCTTACAAAAAATACCGACGCTATCCTTAAATATGGCGACCTTTTAACTCTAGGCGCTAGCATGCAATTAACAAAGAAAAAAAGATAAAATATAAACATTGCGGCAAAATAAAATAGAAATACTTGTTAAATATAGACGGACCTCGTTACGTAAAATTAAAAATAAAATACGGGGGAAAAATAAAAAAGAAGAAAAGGTATTAAAAAAATAAAATAACAGCTACAAGGAAGTGAAAGCGAAAAGCGGAAAGATAGCTAAGTCGGAACAAGATGGGAATAAAAAAAAATGACGACAACACTGCCTATGTTTAAAGTAATATTGTATGCTTAATTTATTCTTCAAACAATGATTTTAAAAAAAGAAAAGAGGTTTACAATCACAGCCATTGTAAGGGGTTTATTTTTAGAGTGTGTTAAGTTTGCTCATTTCACTTATTAATTTTTTTTTAATTTACTGATTCAGTTTTATAACTTGAATTACTTAATATTTTTTATACTTCAGCTGAAACTGTAACTGAAGTTCTTTTTTAAGGTTGTTTTTAATTCCATATTACATATTCTTGAAGGATTTTTGTATAATTTTTGGCGTTTATGATAATTAGCCATCCTCAAGTTAGAGAATTTTAATTATAATTTATGTGAATAATTTTGCAATTATTAATTAACTCTTTTAAACACATGGGTATTAAATTTGTACTACATTTTTAACCATAGTTAAACTAAAATAACAATTCCTTCTTAAGTAATTTTGACTAATTTGCTACTAGGCCGATTACTTCACTGAAGTCAACATTCAGTAAAACGTATTTTTCGATGCTCATCAACATAAAACTAGATAGTAAGTTTTGCTTTAAACTTGTCCGTAAACGATTTATTATGTACCTTAATTTTGAGAAACTGCGCTCGCATTAGACTTGAGTCACTGATTGTGTCATCAAATATTTATAGACCAAGCCTATATTTGAATAAGCTGTATTTTTACAATGTAAAAAAACAACATACAACGCAATTTCTATATGCTGTTTTTGAGTCACATTTTTTTAAATCAATCTCGGTTTCGTCTTCCAATTCTGAATCTATTGGATCTATTTCTTTATCGCTGAAATTGTCGTCTAAATCTACTGTTGGAACATTTTTTATGGACTCTGGTAAATTTTTCTTTAAAGTGGACCAATTTTCGGCGAGATGTAGTAGCTCACTTTTTAAATTTTCTGCTGTGGCCTCCTCATCAAACTTCTTCAGAACATCGCTGAGGGGCTGAAGCATCTCTGCTGACAAAAATTTGTTATTTATATCAACGAAATTTCTGGGATCCAAGAAGGCAAATGTAGGGCACATATTTTCATCGAAATGTTCATTGATACTGGTTACAGCAGTATCCAATATCACATTATAGGTATCAATTTTATACATTTCATAATCGTCTTTTGTTACATCACAGGTTTTCGGGTGCAATTCATCGTCGTTTGTTTTTTTTTGTTTTTTAATTCATTTCATCGGCAGTTCGCTCTCAATAGAAGCATTAACGTTTTTCCCTTCAAAAATAGAATTCATATTTTAAACAAAAATATCGGCAGAATCCTTAACTTTTTTGAAGTCCTTTGAAAACGAAGTTACTTTCTCTTTGAAATATTTTACCAGTTCATTACACTTCATAAAATCTACTCCGGAATTTTGCAAATATTTTGATAAAAGAGTTGATATTTTAACAATTCTCAAATATATTTGACTTATTAAAATTGTTTCAAATTTTAATAAATTTTCTTTCAAATTACTAGCCTTAAAACGTGCATCGGCTGTAAAATGGAAATCATTTTCCATTTCTAAAAATATTGTAATTAAAATTGAGTTATGAAGTATAAACACTAAAGGCTAAAATGATAAAGACTAGAAGCGTTTGAGATTGTTTGTCAAGATTTTTTCAGTAACATGGTCTTTTCATTTCATTCTTATTGTAAGAATGACACAATCATCAATTTGTTATAACAAATTTCTCAAGTTTTCGATTTCATAAATAAAACAAATTTTACCAATTTTTTGATTTAGATAGCACTTGCATCTATTTTCTAAAATACACAAGGCATAATAAATTACATTTATTTACCGTTAAAACAAAGCATTTATATTCAATGTATTTTGGCGAATTGTTTGGTAGTGAGGTATGATTGAAATGAATAGAGCGGGTGATACATAAAACTATATTATAATCATTTACACAACAGTTTATGCAAATAGTATGCGAATGTGAATATAATCATGTTAACCGGTTGTTTCTCTCATCTGTGTATGTATAAGTCACATAAATGAATGTCCATATAAAACAAGAAAAATAATTGGTTGGAAAAGCACTAAAAAATCATAATAGTAAAAAAATCATGTCTGACAAAAATTGCATTCCTGCCCCTGGAGAAACTGCAGAAGTATTTTTACTCTACTATTGATAAGAATGTTTTAAGTGAAAAGCTATTTGAAATACACATAAAATATTACGGCTATTCTTAGACTAAAATTAATTAAGTGAAAAGCTGTGCTCCCCCTCAAATGTACAGAGTACACCCAAAAAAACTAATGATAATAAAAAAATAATAAAACAATAAAAACATTCCCTATTCATTTTAAAATTATATATAATATGACTAAAAATAACTATGTACAAAGCGGACATTCAAATAAATCAGATTATGTGTAAAATTGTTCATATTTTTTTGGGAAAT
The DNA here is from genome assembly GCA_039619475.1 of Icerya purchasi. Classification (NCBI taxonomy): domain Eukaryota; kingdom Metazoa; phylum Arthropoda; class Insecta; order Hemiptera; family Monophlebidae; genus Icerya; species Icerya purchasi. The sequence continues at coordinate 148,379,765 of CM077115.1, forward strand.
GTACTTGTCGTCCATTGTTAGTTGTAGTTGATTTTGTAGAATCCATTTCCATTTTATTATTTCTGTTTTTTTGGGTCCTATATCCACTTGTACTTCTGGTAACTCCAGGAACGTCTGTATCTCATGGTCTGTCAAACATGTACTTCCAGATTTTCGATTCTTGTATGTGTTTATCTTTGTCTGCAAATTTCAATCTACATTCCAAGAATGGTTATGCACATTTCTGTTGCATAGTCATTTGTAGATTCTGAACCTTGATCATGTAGGAATTCACCAGGTAGTTTTAATTCTTGGCCGAACATTAATTCATCCAAAGATAGTGAATCATCTTCACTTAAGGCAAATCAGATGCCTAGTAGCATCATTGGTAATGCTGTTGGTCGATCCAAATTATGGCATTTTGGAGCCACTTTTAATGTTCTGTGACGTCACCAAAAGATTCCATTTGCCTGTGGATGGTATGCGTTTGTCATAATGTGCTCTGCTCACAACAACTGACATAATTGTTCCTCTAGTTCAGAATTGAATTGCCTCCCTCAATCTGTAGTTATTTCTTTTGGTATCCTATAACAGCTAATCCATTCAGTCAGGAAGGTACATGCAATGGTTTCAACTGTATTGTCCTCAATTGGGATTGCTTTGAGCCATCGACTATATCTATCACACATTGTTATAAGATAATGGAAATTATGTACTTGTGGTAAAGGACCAACAATATCAATGTATACCTTGTTGAATTTATCACTGTACTCAAACTGTTTTAATGGGGAGAATGTATGCCAAGTTACCTTGTTTCTTTGACATTGATTATAGGTTTTTGTCCACTGTATTGTGCCCTTGGTCATGCTTGGCCAGATGAACCTGAATTTAATCAATCTAATGGTTTCACATAGTTTTGGATGTGATAATGTTGTCTATTTGCTGAAAAATGTTTTTCCTTAGTAATTTTGAAATTATAGGCAAGGGTTTCCTGCGGAAATGTACACAAACTATTTTTGTACTGAAACTCAGGAATGGTAATTTTGCGACATCCCAATTTTTGCGCCCTCCTTCCTGAATCTTAATGATTTTCTTATCAGTGATTTGTGCTCTTGCAATTGTTTCAGGTAACATTTCTGCATTGATCTGTTCAATTCTGCCGAGGGCGTTAGCAATAATGTTTGCTTCTCCAGCAGTATATTGGATGCCTGTTGTAAATTCAGAAATAAAAGCTATTTGCCGTTTTCTTCTGGAACTTGAGTGTTTGGTGCTTTTCTTAAACATGAAGAGTAGAGGTTTGTGATCTGTAATTATAGCAAAACTTCGACCTTCCAATAGGTATTGAAAAAATCCAATGCTTTCATTTATCACAAGCAGTTCTCTATTGAATGTAGATCCAAAAGTGTGGTGGAACCAACAAATCCCATCAAACAGTTGTGGGTGATGAACAGGAGAACCATTTTGACTCAGACTATGAGAACGGGGACGCTCTGATTAGTTTATATGGCGGCCACTTTCAGGGTGAGTTTATTTATGGTAGAAAGCAGGAGATTAAATTCGTTGTGTGTTACCTGTGATTCTGTTGTTTTCCCACCTCTTGTGCATTTAGGATTAATTCAGTCTGTGCAACAGTAGAAATTTCTGTAGTTGGCAAAGTACCTTTATAAAGCAGATCGGTTTTTTCAGTTAGGAATCTGAGATCTTTGTTCTTTGACGTTGAGGAGTAAGTTGGGTCTTTTCGGGTAACCGCTTCCACCATAACGCTTTAATTACGCCATCTGTGCCAGAACTGCCCTTTCAACGGCAAATTTCATACAGTAAACTGGACGGTTTTAAATGAGAACACATTGGTAAACCAGCTAACAATTTTTTTAGCCTTTTTTCATCACTGACTCCAAGGTCAGAAATAGTATGGAGTTTGATTTTCGAATTATATTTGATCAGGTACAGGATCGCTTTGAATAATGTCGCTAATTAAAGTTAAAATATTTTGCAGGAAGTATGATAGGATGTGTGTGTACTTTACATATTCGTGATCTATGTGATATGCAGAAAACATATGATCACGAATCGAGAACTATAATTGTGGTTCGTTATTTATATATTCGGGTAATTTAATTTTAGTTAGACAAAATTCATTATTGTCAAGTCGAATAGACTCGTTTGTGCTAGTAGCTGCACCTTCATAGGGTCGAGAGTTCATTTTAATTTTTATTGAAATGTTAAATTTATGAATTTACTGAATAAAATGGGAAAAAATTAGTTTCTTTCCTCTTAAAAAAATTATAAATATTTAAATTGACGGTTTAACATATGTAAAACTAAATGGAAGATTAATTGTTTGAATAATGTAGAAAATAATAAAACTTATATAAGCTAAATTTCAAATAATGGTTTATATTAATGAAAAACACACGGTTATTCATAATTATTTATAACCGAAAACGTGAAAATAAGTGCACTGCAAGGCCGTGCCCACGGGGTGGGTTTTGGGGGTTAAACCCCCCCCATGAGAATTGAAATAGCTTAGGTACTTCATTAATATTTTATGCAAAATTTTTTGTTACGAGTATAATCAATAACATATGTAATTTTTATTGTTTATACAGTAATTCGTTTATTTAAATTATTAATATATAAATCAAGATGATGGAAATTATTAATAGCATGAATATTAGCGAAAAATGTATTTTTATTTATAAAATAAATATGCGAAGAAAATTTTCACCCCCCCCCCCCTCCAAAATTCTAGGCACGGGCCTGGTGCACTGTATACAATCGCCGCGAGTTTGTTTCAGATATTTGCCAAACCAAAAATATGCAAAATCGAATGACGAAACTTGAGAAATCTCGAAAAGGATAAATTTCAGATCCTGGTCATGACACCACTTTGGCGAATTGTCTAGTAGCGAGGTATGGTCGAAATGAACAGAGCAGGTGATACATAAAACCATATATTATAATCATTTACATAACAGGTTGTGCGAATGTGTATACAATCATGTTAACCGGTTGGTTCTTTCATCTGTGTACATGTAAGTATATATAAACGAATGTCCACATAAAATAAGACAAATAATCGGTTGGAAAAATACTAAAAAATCAAGCATAATAAAAAAACCATATGTCTGCCAAAAATTGTATTGCTGCCCTTAGAGAAATTCCAGCAATATTTTTGCTTTACTATCAATAAGAACGTCTTAAGGAAAAAGCTATTTCAAATACGCATAAAATATTACAGCTGTTCTTAGATTAAAAAACAGCCACAATGCAAGAAACAAGGAGGAGTTAATTTATAACACCACAATTTTTGCTCCTCAAAGTTTATCCCAAAGGTTCCCTGGTAATCCGTCCTGTTACAAATAGAACTATTCAAAATCCTACATTATTAATACTCTACTGCATGCATAAATGATCATCTTATTTACTAAATTACCAGTTTATTTCTGACTGTTACATTTCTTTTTGTTATGTTGTTATATTTTAAAATCTTTGTGGGTGAGTTTTATTTTAAGCAATATCCTAACAAAAGGAATTTAAGACGATCTTGTCATAACCGTTATACTGAATTATTGATTTACACAAAATATAAATATTGTGTTAAAATAAAATAAAATTTGCAAGAAAAGTTTAATTATATTATTTAAAAATTAAATTTGTAGTTTTATTGATAATAATGATAACACTAATAAAATATTTTGAGTTTTAACAATAATGAAGTCAGTAGTGACATAGGACTTTTAGTGGTTCTATTTGTAACAGGAAGGATACATACTTATCCCCATGACTGATTAAATAGTAAAATTGCAATGGTGTCATTTGTCAATTTGATGAAAAGTTATGAAACTGTTATTAACAATTATGTCATTATAATGCTATGCAAAATTTCCTATAGCAGGATGATAATTATTACAGACACAGTACACAGAAATTTATGATTACATATATTACTGAGAAGATACTAATTATAATAAATGTATAACTTTACTTCACAATAGGATTAGTTTCTGAGTAATATAATAGTTTTCAATAAACATATTTTCATGTAATTTATATTATTTAAATTATAACTGACAAGACAGCTCCATGTAATATATCAGAATAAAATATTGTGGACAAAATGATAAATTGTTTATAAAACTATAATCTTAATACAGTATACATTTTTATATCTTTATATAAACTTTTTAAATTCTATTTATTCTTTATAGTCACAAAAAAAAAAATTTAATTATTTTGTGCAGTTTGCAAAATAAATTGTAAAAATTACAATGGAATGAATAATCATCTAATAATAGTACGCAACATTACTATGAAATGTTTTATTTTACTAATGAAAATGGTAAATAATGGAAAAAACTTTTCAAGCACTTATAAATGTACTTAGTTTTTGATTAGAATTGTTATAAACAATAATACCAAAATTCAGATAAATTATAATAAGTGATTGAAATAATGAAATAAATTAAAACATGAAAAATGAAAACCACGGCCGTGCCGAGAATTTCGAGGGGGGGGGGTGAAATTTATCTTTGCATATTTATTTTATAAATAAGAATACGTTTTTCACTAATATTCATACTATTAATAATTTCCATCATTTTAATTTATATATTAATAATTTACATAAATGAATTACCGTATAAACATTAATAAAAATTACATATTATAATGTGTACATTACATACTGTATATATATATATATATATATATATTTAAAGAAATAAATGAATAGTATAAAAATTAAATATAATAAGATATCAAATAAGAAGTGCGAGTATAAATGAGTATATGTGCGTGTGTGATTCAGTAGTTGTCGAAGGCATGATACGTCACGGGATGACGTAACGAAAACCGTAGGTAGCGCTCGAGGAACCGCCGCTGGACAGAAGATTTAGTCTGAATTTCAGTCTGATTTTGGAGCTCGGTCGAGCAGTAAATGAATTCTGATTGGTCAGTTGACGCCTGTGTCCCGTGACATGGAGCTAAACCAATTCGGTATATCCCAGTGAACATCGTTACAATGATTTTGAGATCTCCTTTTATTAACAATTGACAAAGTACGATTTATCTATTACGAAACGAGAGAAAAGCTGCAATGAATCGAGATCCCACCGCAGAGCAACGGATCGCCGTTATTGTGGAGACTACATCGCCGATCTGAGATATGTACCAATTTTATACATATATATTTTTTAATTTGTTATGTACCGATTTTTATGCATATCTGTTAAAGTTATTCGATTACAGATGGGTTATTTTAATTACTTTTGTGCTTTTTCTACGGTCGACCGCCCAAATAAGATTTCTGTAAGGACTTCAAATAAAAACTTTAAATCATAATTTCTGCTTTTGAACATCGGTAATAATTATAATAATAACACTCATTAAATTTAACATTTTACTTCGCAGAACTAAATCTGCTGTGGCATACCTGGATAAAATTAACATCAATAAAAGAATAACACTTCAATATGTTATTGATTATACTTGTAATAAAAAATTTTGCATAAAATATTAACGGAATACCTAAAAATATAGAGCATGTTTTTTTTTTGTTTTTTTTTAAATGTAAGAACACCCTAAAAAATCAATATTTATTTTAAATTTTTGATTTTTTTTAGATTTTTGTGTATTTACAATAACTATTTTAATTCTAATAGGAGGGGGGTACCCTACCGTGGGCGTGACCTTGATGGAAATCATTATATATTTATAAATTTTCATAAAATTGATATATTATTAAGTTCATTTTTTAAAAATATATTACAGTAGAACCTCGATTATCCGAGTTAATTGGGGCGAACGAAGATCAAATGTCATAAAAAGTCGGATAATCGATTTTTTGTTGTTTTTTCTTTTTTTAAAAAAAACGCAATAAATAAACTTTGTGTTACAAAAATTTTATAGAAATGACTGAACAAACAGAAAACAATGAAAAAAGTACGCAGAAAAGGTGCAATTCAAAATAAAAAAATTATAGCACTTCGAATTAAAAATGAAAAAATATATATTGCATAATAATTCTCCTTCGAAACAAAACTAACAGCGTAAATACATTACATGTACTTAACATCCTGTAATAACTAAGATTTAAAAATTAAAATTAAAAAAATAAAAAACCGGTAAAACTTGAAACTAAAAAAAAAGACAACTTCGAAAAAGAAAGATCACTTCTTTGGTACATACTTATTATCGTTAAATCATTTGTTTGAAAAAAAATCTGTAATAGATTTTTGCTGGGGCATGTTGACTCTTTTTCTAGCGGCGAAGTCTCGCCACTTGCGGAATACTATTAGTCCTCGAGATGTAACGTCGTCTTGTTTTTCTAAAAAATTTAGACTCATTTGTAAAGCGGAATAAGCGGCTTTATACGAAATTTTCTCTTCCGGTTTCTTTTCTATTTCCTCTGAAGATGGTTTATTGATATCACGTAGCACAGATTCGACAATTTCTTCATCATTCATATTGAATTCAGAGTCGTCTGCGACTATCCACTCTTCAACATCATTCGCATTTACGTCACCACATCCGGGTATTTTTTTCAAAATTTTTTCCAACGTTGGAGCACAGTCATCGTTCTTTTGATCACTTTTTTGAGTAGGATCATCATAGGTTATATCTAAGAGTGGACACCATGCTTTTCTAAGACATGCTATTTTTATAGAATTCCAAGCATCTGCAGCCCAAAATAATATCTTTCATTGTAATGTTCTTCAAACAATTCGTTAAATCGACGTCTTGTTCGTCGCAATTCAGCAAAATTTCTTGTAGAAGAAACTTTCGATAACTGGTAATGTTCGAAAATCGTAATTTTTCAAGGCACGAGGTTTCGCTGATTTTCCCACAACTAATAAGGGTAATTTGAGAATTCCCGAAGGATTTGCGCAAGTTAGAATTGTAACACGTTTCTTAGACTTCTTCGCTCCAGGTGCCTCACGATCAGCTTTTTCCGCCAAAGTTTTGGTTGGCAACATTTTAAAGTTTAAACCGGTCTCATCCGCATTGAAGATTTGGTCCATGCAATAACCCTTTTTGTAAATTAAGTCACGCAATTCTTCGGAGTATAACGTAGCTTCTACTTCGTCGGCCGACATTTTTTCACTATTTATGTTGAGTTGGCGGATACCATAAAATACCTTCCATCTATGCAGCCAACCTTCACTAGCCTTGAAACTTTTACTCTCATCGAGAAATTTTTGAGCCAAAATTTCGGCTGTTTCTTTAATGATCGAACCTGATATGGATAGTCCTCGGCTTCTCACCGAATAGAACCAAACGAACAAAGCTTCATTAATTTTCGGTGTGTAAGTTAACTTCATAGATTTCCTATCGGCTGCATTTGATGCACTTTCGGTGTAAAACTTTTGAATTTTGGTTCTGTTTCTCGTTCAATCGTCCCAGGGTACCAAGGTCGTATGATACACGTTATTTAGTTTTACTAAGTCATCATATGTATGTTACATTGGTATACAAGATCTATATTCTTTTATTTATTTCGTGCAAAAATAAGCAAAAATCGGATAATAAAAAATTAACCGACTTCTGGACATCGGATACCCGACAGAAATCGATTGCAATTTTTGCTCGGATAATCAAGGTTCTACTGTATTTATAACCAAATTAAGTTAAAGTTATTTTTCAAGCTTTCAAAGATTTTATTTAATTTTCAACTTTTTAGTATTATTACTAAAAATGTTAATCTTTTTCGTTCATATTTCTTTTTTTTTTTAGGTATGATACCATCGGTGAATGGATAACGCCTATCGAGCGCTATCTATCGGTGGAAACTGTGACAGTGACACACAGAATCGATATCGTAAAAGATAATGAAAAAACGGTCCTTGTTTATTGAAAATTGAGAAAAACTAATTTCGTACTCTTGCATTGTCACAGTAGACGAATTGATTAAAAAAAAAATTAGCCTTTTATTTCATTGGGTAAGTGTCCTAAATTTTACCTGCAGGACCAGGTATGTAAAACCTGCGTCCGGCAGTTATATTATTAATGTTCTTTTTTACCATATAAAAGCTATGACGCCTCAGATAGTTTATACCTCATTTCCTCTTGAAAAATCTGCTAGTGCTACTTACATATACGCAACTAGTATTGACTTTTCTCTTTTTTAAGTGCGTCAGCTGTAGACATTAACTCAGCGTAAGTTAATTTTTTTGTTAATCGAGCGTGCAGTAGCAGGATTCGAACTAACAAGGAAGGTACCCCAACCCGACGGCGTCGATTTCTATTAAATTGATATATGTTTTAGAGCATCCGAAAATAAAGGGACACGTATTTTTTTATCGGCTCATAAACACATTTATGGGGTGAAAGTCACCCCTAAAGTTCAACCCAAAAACAGTTTTTTCTAAATATCTCTGTTTCAAATCAATATTTTTTAATGAAACAAAATGGAAATTATTTCCTATAGAAAAACCAAACAATCTATAATGTTTTGAACCATAAGGGTTGCATCCCCTATTTTTAGGGATTGAAAATGTATTCTTTTGTAATTATTTTGTAATATAAAATAATAAAATGGCTACAAAAAATATTAAAACAAAATTCCGTGTATTTTAAAAATGAGGTTAACATGTTTTGGGATTTTTATTAGCTTCGCCTCTAAAGGGGGTAGTTTACCCCTCACACAAAAAAACAATAAGCATGTATTTCAAGTAATCAAATTTCAAACAGAATCTGTGTATTGGGGTTTTTGAGGCCGCTGATTACAAAGCTGCTATCGGACGTTAAAAATGCCAAATCATGGATCCGATATGACAGACAAAAATATCAAAATTTTTTAAATTTGTATGAAAACTTGCATGCAGGGAGTTTTTATGTTGCTGATTACAAATCAAATATCAAAATTAGTAAATTCCAAATGGTTGATGATATATGTCAGAAAATAATGGTTTAAAAATGCTTAAACAATGCTATCATAAAAGTCTTATGCGCCAGACAGACTGGGTGCCTGTACTTTAAAACCCCAAAGTCTTAAACCTCTGATAGATGGAAGGCCTATGCTTCAAAACTGCAAGCCCCTAAACCCTAGACAGGTCAAAGGTCTATGCTTTAAAACCATTTATTTCCCACTGTCTCAACTGCATAAAAGTTTTTATTAAAATTAATATTATTGCAAATTACAATACTGAAAATTTCCTTTTTAATTATACATAAATCATTATATATAGCATTATATTTCTTCATCAATTACAATTAAGGTTACCACTTAAAATATTTATGTTTTTATAATAATGCAATATTTGTTTTTCTGTAATAGTAATATGTAATTTTTTATTGTACGAAATTTTTACAATAATGATAATCCTCATAAAAGTTTTTAAAACACAATGATTTTTTGTACCAACCACTACATGCAGTAACGATGTTAGTGCATCCTTCTATTTCACAATGTATGTTACAAGAATCTCCAAAACTGAAATCTATTGGATTATCAGAATTGTTTAGTCTTTCATTAATGTGACCATTTTTATACCAGGAATAGAACTACAGGAAAAATTCAACCACTTGGGATGTTTATGGATTCCATATTTGGGGAAAAAATGTGCAAAAACTTTCTGATAATGTGATTTTAATGGATTATGATTTAAATTTATATATCAGAAATAGTATCATTAAATTTCAATCTTCAGTCCATAATCAACTTTCTTCAATAAGGTATTAAGATCTTTTTAAATGTTTGTGGTATAAGAACGATTACATTAGTGAAAAACGGGACAATTTAGATAATCCAGTAGATTTCAGTCTTGGAGATTCTTGTAGCACACATTCCGAAATAGAAGGATGCACTAACATTGCTAATGCATCAAGTGGTTGGTGCAAAAAATCATTGTGTTTTAAAAACTTTTATGAGGATTATCATCATTGTAAAAATTTCATACAATAAAAAATTACATATTACTATTACAGAAAAACAAATATTGCGTTATTATAAAAACATAAATATTTTAAGTGGTAACCTTAATTGTAATTGATGAAGAAATATAATGCTATATATAATGATTTATGTATAATTAAAAAGAAAATTTTCAATAGTGTAATTTACAATAATATTAATTTTAATAAAAATTTTTATGCAGTTGAGACAATGGGAAATAAATGGTTTTAAAGCATAAGCCTTTGGCCTGTCTAGGGTTTAGGGGCTTGCAGTTTTGAAGCATATCCGTCATTTTGAATTTTTAATGTCTGATAGCAGCTTTGTAATCAGCGGCCTCAAAAACCCCAATACACAGATTCTGTTTGAAATTTGATTACTTGAAATACATGCTTATTGTTTTTTTGTGTGAGGGGTAAACTGCCCCCTTTAGAGGCGAAGCTAATAAAAATCCCAAAACATGTTAACCTCATTTTTAAAATACACGGAATTTTGTTTTAATATTTTTTGTAGCCATTTTATTATTTTATATTACAAAATAATTACAAAAGAATACATTTTCAATCCCTAAAAATAGGGGATGCAACCCTTATGGTTCAAAACATTATAGATTGTTTGGTTTTTCTGTAGGAAATAATTTCCATTTTGTTTCACTAAAAAATATTGATTTGAAACAGAGATATTTAGAAAAAACTGTTTTTGGGTTGAACTTTAGGGGTGACTTTCACCCCATAAATGTGTTTATGAGCCGATAAAAAAATACGTGTCCCTTTATTTTCGGATGCTCTACAACATATATCAATTTCATAGAAAGCAATGCTGTCGGGTTGGCGCACTTTCCTTGTAAGTCATATCTGAACTAAACACCACTACCTAAACCAACTATGCCACGATAGGTTGCTCAAACAGCATGAAATATTAATAATACGCAAATGTAATTAGCTAGAGACGGGAAATTGAAAAATAAAAAATGTAGAAATATCGGTTTAGTGTTAAAAGGGAATTTTTTTTGTTTTTATTTGATTAGTTTTCATTAAAATATTTTTCATAGGTGGGTGAGTATAAAGCACTTGTTTCGAATTCATCGTTGATGTGGTCCAGCAAAATTTAAAGATTTTTGAAAATGGCTCATTACCTGAAACGTTGCACGGACATTTGATTTAGATAAATATACATCCGAAGTTAAATAAGGCATTTAAAAAAGAAAAAAACAAGTAACATAAACGGGTATTTAGTATTCGGCTCAATCTATGGTCGCTAACTACGTTTGTTAAATGTGTAGTGCTTTTTTTGATGATATCATGATTATTTGGTTTTTTCAGTCCATGTCATTTACTTTTTTTTATAAAATCATTGTTTTTACAAAATCGCTAATAATGATATTTTCTTCCAGTACATTCTTAAGATAAATGAAAATTTATATTAAAAAAAAATAAATAAGAGCAATTTTTATTTAAAACTTTTAATGTTTGTTTAAACATTTTTTGGAAGTTATTCCGTGTTAGTATGTATTTCATAATTATTCTCGACTGCTTACGGTAAGAATTGTTTTTGTTCTTTATCAATGGCATCTGACTAAACAACAGTATCGAAGTAACAAAATAGTTTTTAAAGATTTTATCTCAATGTGCGCAGAACTTGGAAGAAAAGTTAGGCACTTTTAGTTTACAAAAAAAAAAAAAAAGGTACTGTAATATCTGATTCGTTAACAGATACCATTTATCATTTCACAACTTGTATTTATTAAAGTAGATATTATTTATATTTTTGTTTCGGTGGAAATCTTTTATCACTTAATGATATTAACGAAAAAAATCTCGGTGATTAATTTATATAATTATTATAACATTTCTGTGATTGGTGAATTTATTTCTCATCTATAATAAATCTAGTAGCGCGGTAAAAAATGATAATAATCCTCATATCATCTAAATTTTTATATATTAATTCTTACTTTTTGTTTTCTTTATGGTAATTGGTGTCCGAAAACATTAGAAAAATGAAAATGTTTGAAAATAATTATTAAATATAGTGCATGTTTACAATATGAATGGGTAATCGTGAAATTGTCGATGGCATTATTTAGTGTTTAAACTTATTATTTTATAGATAAGTGATACAATAATTTCAAACTATTACCATTTTTTTTTTTATTTAAAATATTTATCGAATGAAATATGGTGATAATGTAAAAGCAACATTTTTATATCGTTCTTTATTTCTGTTTCTTAAAAATTCCGATTTTTTCATTGCACCTTTTAGGAGATTATTTTGATACAGATATATGACTGCGGCTTATTTCACAAAATGCGTTCTTCACTTAAAAGTGTTACAGCGACGAGTCGCCTCCGCGACTTGTGATCAACCAGTTTGAGTTTATGTTTCTTTAATTCAATTTTTATATTTACAATAGTAAACATTTCATTCATTTTGCGATCAAAAGTTTGAGTTTATGTTTTTAAATAAAACGAAATATAATGGTCGTTTATGTCAAAAAACGTAATTCTTATAGAAAGTACGGAGGATATCGTTTAAATTTCTTCCAGTGTATGAAAGAAAACGCAAAATTTATCTTTTTCAATTTTTCAAGCTTTTAGAATTTTTGACGAACCTTGAAAAAAGTTTTAATCAAGTTAAAATTTTAGAAAGGATTCTTAAAAAACCAACAATAAGTACATAGGGCCACGCTAATATGCCAAACTATAGTCATTAATGTTAACTCCTTATTCTTAACTATTATAATGTTAAAAATTTCTTTAAATAATTAAATTTTCGAATAATTTACATATACATTTTGAAATGTATAATACTTGCTATTAATATTATGTTTTCAAATTTTACTGAACAAAAGTTACAATCAATATTTAAATTTACAAAAATTCTATTATTTTTCATAAATGACACATAATATACACTAAAATGCTATATATAAGTGAAATTTGTCTATCGGCTACTATTTACTCAATAGAGTTAATGGACAAGAGTAAATCTATTGGCCAAGTAGTGTTTAATACTGTGCCGTAAAAAAATAATCGATGAGGATTGGTCTATTAATACTTTTTACGCAACATTTCATTATTCTTTAACCAATATATGGCGAATAATAGAAACGAATAATAACCGTTAAGTAATATTATTTTAATTTATAGTTGAGGTTTAAAAATGAAAGAAAATTTATGTCGCGGTGCCACCGGAAAATTTATTAATTTTTTAAAACTTCTAGTTGCTTTTTAAATTTTGTTCACCATTGACCTAGGCTGCGTGAGCATGAATTTCAATAAAAAGTATTATCTATAAAAAAGTAAAGTGTGATTTCCTGGGTGAAACATAATGGATTGTGAAATTAAGCTCTTCATTATGCACTTAAAAGGCTAATAGATCTTAAGAAAATACTGGGGCCAGTTTCTTTCTCATTAACGCCTTTATTTTCTCAGATTTCTGTGGTACTGAATTATTACGATGCTACATTAATAAAATAGATGCAGCGAATGATCAGTTATTATTAAATAATCAAAGTTAAGTATAACATTGGATGACTTAATTATTGTCACTGTTTGGAACCGTTTAAAATATCTCTTTTTGTATGTGTTTAGGTTAACATATTGCGTGTTGGATTGTTAATTATATATATTCGTTTTCTCAATGATCAGTTACTTTAAAGTTGGCCGTATCATTTACCGATTTATATTTTTTATAGAACTTTTTTTCTACAATTCGCCATTTTTCAACCGTGTATTACACTTTGTTTCCGCCTTAAATATTTACACTCTCCCATTCTGAACGTTGAACATTCTTGCATATAACTCCCTTTTCTTTATTTCCACCCTATTAAGTTAATCGAAAGTTCTTATATTTTTGTATAGAGTTTAATAAATACATGTAAGAACTGAAATTTATAATAGACAAAAGAGAAGAAAAAGTGTATTTTAATGTTAAGATTTTTACGAAAAGTACGGTTATTCAAATTACTGCATTTAATGAACTAATCTGGACTGGTTTTAATGCAGCGGTAAGAATTTAGTAAATCATAAAAGTCTCTATGTTATTAGTCAGGAAAAATGAGGTTAAAGTAATTCCATACTACCCCGAAAAGTACAAAATACGTTGTTTTATTTATATGATTTTATATTTCCTTTTTGATATATTTATAGTACCTAAAATAATTGTATTCAAAAGTTATTTTAGTTGTTTATGCCATTTTTGTATTGCTAATTTAATACATATAGTTATTTAACAATCTGATATGCAATATTTTTATTTTGTATACGATTGAAAATGCGTACATTGAAAGAAAAATATAATTTGTGGTTTTGTACAGAAACCTCTTTGATCTTCACATGTGCGCGGCCACCTTTTTCCTCTGTTAGGAGTGTATTCTGTTTTTGCTGCGTTTGTTTTACTTAATTTGTATATTTATACATTTCTTTTTTAAAATTAAGCTTTCTTTTTTTGAAATAAATATTTCAAATTTTCTTTATCTTGTTGGCTGATAATGGAATAATAAAATGTTTTATGTTTTTCACACACGCACACATACACACATACACACACTTGAAATTAGTTTATTTTAAAGTTATACTAGTAATATGTTAATTTTACGAAATAAATTTATCTTGAATGAAGAAAAAGTACACCCGTACATTTCTGAATATAAACACCTTTGTATAATATAAGAATAATTTATTACTGTAAAAACTAATTTCTATCGGTTCGCTGACTGACTAAAATTCCCCGTCATATGAACATTTTTATCATTTGAAAGAAGCTATTCTAATTATACATCACATTTTGAAATATTTTTTATTGCTTAATTTTCTCACTACTAATAAACGATCCCTTAATATTGTAAACAGTCTAAAAGAAGACAAATAAAATCACCTTATTACATGGAGTGACTATGTTTTTATCGGTAAAAGAAATAAATAGTGTAATATCTGGGTAAACATGTATGGTTAAGAAACTGGTGCTATTATTTGATGCGCTCTTAGAATTATAACCTCCCTCGACTCCAAAAAAAAAAAAAAAATGTATTTAAAGTTCAAATTATTTTTAATGGAATCACTCAAATGTACTTTGTCGGTAATATTACCGTAAGAACTTTTTGATTACTACGGAACATTCCAAATGTGCATAATTTATTTATGAGTTAATATACTATAATAGCGTATCAAGTTTCAATAAAATAAACATATTATTCGATATATTTATTATATAAGTAAATATTACACATCGTATATATATATATATATATATATATATATATATATATATATATATACATATACATATATATATATATATATACATATATATATATATACATATATATATATATTTAATTCCTATGACTAGTTAATTGGACACCACACCCATAAATAGACGTGTTAATGACGTGTACATGTAAAAGTTATTACTAGGCTTGAAGATAAATACATTTGTATGGGACATGTGGGTGCATATAAAATAGTACGTATTTATAAATAATATAATACACACGCGCGCGCACACATACACATACACACATTTATACTATATATAATCATAATACGTAATAAGAAGCTTCTAAGTAATACTGGTAATAAATTTGTGTATGTGTGATAATTAAGAGGATTCAACAAATTAACTGTGCAAATTTAACTAAGAAACGCAAGTAAAAACGAACGTGTTATCATTTGCTAAAAAAGAGAGAGAAAGAAAATGAAAAGGACAATCAATTCCGTTTTATGATACAATCAATGTACTATGTATAGTTTTCGTATTATTTAGCTTTCAATATATCAATTATTAAATAACGTCTATAGCCGTACGTGAAATTGATAAATAAATTTTAATAAATTAGATATTTCAGTAATTTTGAAATATTTATTTAATATTGAACAGGACAGTAAAAGAAGAAGGAACATTGAATATATCTTTCATGCTTTTTTACGATAAATGACTAGTTGCTATTGTTAAGTACTGTACAATCCTTTTTTTCCCTTAATATATACATATGTGTATATATAGTTGTAAAGGTAAATTTATATGCATGTATGTATATTATATACAATATTTCCAAATTAGCATATCTCTGTAAAATTTAAAAAGAGGGGGGGGGGGTAAAAGTATGATTTTATACGAAATAAGCATAAATAATGAATGTATTATATATGAAAAAAAAGTAAATATATGTAACTATATATATATATATATATATATATATATGTGTGTGTGTATATATATGTATAAATTTTTCTATTTCTACGTACTATGTACATAACAATATATGGGAATAACAAATGATAACAATGCATATGAAAAAATAAATATTTGTTATCTTAGTCTCAAACGCGCTATTATCATTTAATGCGCCAAGTAGTACCTACCTATGTATATATACATGTGTAAATTATATATCCGATAAGGAATATATGTACACAGATATATTATTTATGTATGTATAATGTATAGTATATACAAAAGAAAAAAAAAAAAAAAAAAAAAACCGAAAAAAACGAAAAAAACGAAACGGATCAAAACGAGTAATACAAAATAATGAAACAAATGATAATTGCGCGAACCTTAAATATTCGGAAGTAACTGAAAGGGAAATTTAGAACAGTGTTTGACGGCTATTCTAGTTGTTCTAAAAAATTAGGAGATTTAAAGTATTCCGGGACCGGATCATCTAATCTAGATATCACTTTGTATATTGCTTTTTTCCAGGATTGTTCGGCATCCTTTTTAGTTAAAATTGCCTTGTAAAATTCCTTTAATGTCTGCTCTATCACGTATCGAAAATTTGGCGGCACCTGAAATAACGAAAAAAGATTTATAAAGTTGCGGTAATATAATGTTGTGTCATGTAAAACTCTTTTCATCTTTGTCGTAATTCTTTTAGAAGGGAGGACAACGAAGCTTCTCCGAAAGTCCAAAGTTTTCCTTTTAGACGATACGAAATTTAGGCGCGGTTAGATCTCGCACAGACGTAAAACTTTAAAACAAAATGTATTGATGTTAATATTTTTTTTTGCTACAATAACGAAGTTTAATTTGTGCTATTAAGAGAGCGGGATATTTAGGGTTGTAATTCTAAATGTTTCTTAAATTACTCGAACAACAGATTATTTTAAACTAATTCGGTGGCGCATCCATTATCGTGTCGATTCTTTTTTTTTCGATCAATGACCAGTTTTACAAAGTTTACCTTTAAAACAGTTCTTAACTATTAAAATATAAATTCTGAAAATATTAAAATAGTATGCAGGCTGCGTTTAATAGAAAAGTAAAAAAATTGAGCTGAAACTGTCTGGAAAATTTTTACAACGTCTCGCATTACATGTAAATGCGTGGTCTCGGCTACGTAACGAGAGATCGTATCGTATTTTAAACATGGTTAGTAGTCAGTGGACGAGACGATTTGCCATGCACGTAAAAAAGGTTTACGCGAGTGTAGATTAAATTTTGGCGGATAACTTGATTATATGAAAAAAAAAAAATTCTTAAAAGATGTACTCAAGTGATGAATTTTCAACTGGATAACATTTATTTTGGGTTTCTTCAACCAGGGAAAATGTATAAGACGTTCAGTTAAAAATGGGATAGAATTAAAAATTTTACGATGTGACATTTGAACTGATACTCTACCTAAGCAGGCAGTAATACCTACATATGAATATGCTAAAATTATAACCAGTCTATTACGGGAAGGCACATTTATTTGCTAGTGTTTATCTTCTTTAAGTGTTTATGGTATTATAGAGAAGAAGGACAAGATTGTGTATCCTTTTGTAGATTCATCGTCTGAATACGTCGTTTAGAAGCTTACTTACGTTTTAAGGATCAGAAAACGGCTTGAATAGCGATTACAAAATACGAAATGATCGTAAAATAGTTTGTTAATAGCCCCCCCCCCCCAAAAAAAAAAAAAAAAAAAATTACGGTTTTTCATTTGAATTTAATTCAGCGCTTAGAAAACTTATTCCGAATTCGGATATTTTCTTTCCTTTAGAAACTTACTTCGATGTGATTATTGCGGTTGTAGTGTAGGTTTAGAACGCGATATATTTCGTCATCTCTGCTTACTACTAAATCTTCTATAGACTTCTCTTCGGCCACCGCTTGCCTTGCGTATTTTTCCATTTGAATGTAATAAAATTCCCTGAAATGGAGAGAAAAAAAACGTTGTATAATTATTTTCGACATTTCGTTGTTTTTCACTGTTATTATTATGATTTCAATATTTCGTCGTTAAAAAAGACACGGTGTATATGTGTGTTTTATTTACTTTTTTGTTGTTTTTTGCGAAATAGAATAACGACATGTGAATGCGGTTATCGAAATATCCAAATTTCGTTTATTGAACTTGAACAATGAGCGCGTTTAATATTTCAGAAAGGTTTATTCCTCCCCCCTACGTGCAATACAATGAATTTTGCAGAAAACTAACAAAAAGGTAAGTTGAATTATGACGTTATTTATTATTATTATTTTTTAAATTAATTAAATCCATTAATGTTTTGTTTTTTAATTCAAATTCTGATACTAGACTTTTTTTCCCCTTGCTCTTTTTGATAATTGCATTCGCAAATAAACAAGAGATTAAAGCTGTTTGTTTTATTTTTTTTTGAAATTTGAGTTCGTGGACAAACATTAACCCTCAACGCAAGTGATGATAATTCCCCCGATATTTTCAATTGCCGTTTCAATATCGAACGAAATACAGATTTCTCTAACCCAACTAATCACAATCTACGGTATACTTGGTTTTCTGTATCACAGAATTGTTGCGAATAACAATGCTATAGATGAAATACTGATAGAGATTCAGGTGATGATGTGATACGTAAAAATGAAGAGTGTTACCACGTAACTTTTTAAACAGTAAAGTCGAAATTTCATTTTGAAAATTGTTGCTCAGTGTATTTCTGAGATTGTATGAAAAAAAAAGCTTAAGTACCGCCGAGAAAAAAAAAAATCTAAGAATGGCTTACGAAAATTTTTTTTTTAGTAAGATGCATGATATATATTTCAAGAGTGGAAAATTATATATATATACATACATATATATATATATATATATACATACACATATATATATATATATACATATACATATATATATATATATATATATACATACATATATAAATTGGCTGTATCCTTTAAGGTGTAAATTTTTTGTAAAATACACCCCGATAATTATTGACTTTCTTACGAGGGATATTATAATTCTAATTTGTCGATGTACAAGGTTTCCATACAATAACTCTTATGTTCTCTCTTTTCCTTCTTTGTCAGTTGTTCCTATTCTAGTTTCTTTCATTCATTCTATCTTGCACCAGATTAAAATCGAATACGTTATGTTCTATTTAAGCTATTACTTAGATTTCTTGGTTGATTGGACTGTTGCTTTTAGCGCACTCAAAAAAAAAAAAAAAAAAAGTTACAAGGTTTGTTCAAAAAAAGGTTAAATTTTTGAAATTTCGTTCGAACTGTGTAAGATTTGAATTCGTGCGTCATGCTACACCTAGAGCGGTATTTTTGCGAAACAAAACGAGGCGCTTACCGCATTACGATAGTTTGAAGAGCGATTGAGTGAACACGCGCAGTCAACACTCTGCGAAGTAGTGTGAAAGTAGAAATGAAGGAGTTTGTGGAGCAACGTTGTGTAACATTAAATTTTGCTTTAACGTCGGCAAATCTTTTTCTGAAACGTGGGCATTGCTTCAGTAAATCCATAAGGGGAGGACTGTATGAGCCGTACACAATGTTACGAGAGGTTTGCGAGTTTCAAATCGGGCAGATCATCGACACCAAGGAAAATGCAACGTCAGGACGACCCTCGATGTCAACAAATGATGAAAACACTGATCCTGTGGAAATCGTCGTTTAATCGTGCGGGAGGTTACAGAAGAAGCCGGGATCAGCATTGGGTCGTGTCACGCGAAATTTTGACAGAAAAAATTGGCATGCACCGTGTCTCAGCAAAAATAGTGCCAGCCTCCTCACAAAAAGAAAACCGTGTCAACATCAGCCAACAATTACATCATCGTGCTAACATTATCATCACAGGTGACGAAACTTGGATTTACGGATATAACATTGAAATGAAGGGACAATCGTCACAATGGGTTGGCCAGCATTCGCCACGTCTCCAAAGAAAGCACGCATTGATCGTTCAAACATGAAGTCCATGTTGATTGTTTTCTTTGACTACCGTGGAGTTGTTCATCGAGAATTCGTATCACAAGGTCGGACAGTTAACAAGGAGTTCTACGTGGAAGTTTTAAGGCGTTTGCGGGAAGTTGCGTGACGGAAGAGGCCCGAACTGTGGGAAAACAAAAATTGTATCCTGTACCATGACAACGCGCCAAGTCACTCGTCTTTGCCTGTTGGCCAATTTTTGGCCAATATTCTTCCCTATCCTTCCTTCTCTATATATATGGCTCCGGCAGACTTTTTCCTATTTCCGAAACTAAAATCCACCTTGAAAGAATGTCGTTTTCAAAGTATAGAAGAAAATCGGAGAGAAATCACAGGCACAGCTACGAGCATCATAGCAAACGAGTTCCAGGGAGCAAACGATCAGTGGAAAAAACGATGGAACCACTGGCGCATAGCAAGCAAGAGGGAGTACTTTGAAAGAGACAAACGTGTGTAAAATTGTAAGTATTACAATAAAAAGATTTTGTGATGAAAGTTCGGTCTTTTTTTGAACAGATTTCGTATATTCATTATTCTTTTTTTCAATGATGTAACATGACACCAAATTCGTTTTTTTTTTTTTCTTTTCTATTTTTCGAACATAGCTAATAAGATGTCAAATTGTAAAACGAAAATTAAAATTTCAAAAATTTGATTTCAAAATAGACCCGATTAGTTTACATATTAGCATTAAAAGAATATACCTTAAACATGCGTGCAGAGAGAACTCAAAAACAAATGTTAGAAGCTATTAAAGTACTTTTTATTGTCGAAGATTACGCATGTGTTTTTTGTTGTTTTTTTTTAGAAGACACTAAATTTCCCTTTCCGTATAAATCTTTTCCGGGGGAGCAAATTGAAATTTCCCCTCCCTTAAATTCCCGCAGCTGCGGTTATAATTTTTTTTTTTTTTTTTTTTGAAAAAATGATTGAGCGTGCATAAAAATATTGCATATTTATTTTTTTATAAATATTATCGAGGTAATTTATTTTTATTCTGCTGCGGTAGAATGGGCACTGAAATCTTTTTGGAGGTATTATTGAAAATTGATTTATGTGCAAATTTTTGTATAGAACAATTTTATTAATCTTGCTTGCAAATAGAGATGTAAAAAATCATCGGACGGTTAAATCGGAAATGGAGCATAATTTATGGGTAATCTTCTTTTTCTTCGCTGTTTATATTACCGGGTTTTCGTCATTACGACGGGAGAGCGGGGTGTTCTCATTCTGAAAAATACCTGGCTATTATGCGGGTAAGGACACCTACTTTGACCAGTTGTGAAAGTAAGAAGGTATATATAGAGTACAAGGATGTCGTCGTGTGTAGACACACGCGCGACGACTATGAGGTAAAAGGGATATACTACTAAGTGGTTTTCAGCAGCACGCCGATGACTGAGTTAGCATGCTGCTCTCTCTGTATGTCTTTTAAGTAGCTGGCTGATGATGTGTGTATTATTATCGCGTCTCGTCGTTTAATGATAAATACCCTCATTTTTATGCTGCAGAAGTTGCCCGCACTTATTACCGACCACTTGATGATAGATACATACGCACACATATGCACATACATACCGGTAGTACACCTTGGTGGGAAACGGTAGGAGAAAATTAAAAAATACGCGAACGAGTAGGATGCATCGAGTGTATGAAAAATGCCGCTTTGCCGAAGAAAGAATTTGTAACTAGAGATACCAAGTGTTTTTTTTGTGCGTTTTTTTTTTTTAAATTGGTTTGTTGACGTGAACATCAGTGCAAGGAAGCGAAAACAGGAGGAGGAAAAAGTTTTCTATTCTTGAACGTTGTTACAGATATTAAGGATAATAGAGAGTAAAAGCAGTTTGAGGGTAGGAACAACGGAAGTAGAGGTGAAAAAGAATATAAGTTGCATCGATAAAAGATTCAATAGAATGAAATAAAAGGACGACAACTATTATTCATGATCGACGTCACAAAGAAAGTGAGTGAAAGGGCACAACGAAGAGGTTATAATAAAGTAGATATGTAGAGGTGAGAAATGAGAAAGTGTGCCGTTGGAAGGAGACTCTATGATGAAGTCGAAGGCGGCAAATAACTGAGATTGTGCGGAGTGTTTTAAGGAAGGAAAGTCTAGGAACTGCGAACGAGGAGGAAGAGATGGTTGAATCAAGGGGTAAAAGGAGCCGGAGAATTGAAAAACAAATGGAATAGAAGTCGAATCATAGTCTAGTATGGGTCATTTAAGGAAAGAAAAGTAATATTGCAAAACGTGCTCGTGTTTTCTTGATAGATAATAATTGTCAAAGATGAGCGTTCTCTAACTGCGATAACGTTCTCATATCGGCGGAACCGTCTTTGGCAGTAACAGTGGATTCGTGAGATTCGTTTCTGTTCTTATTGTACATACCTTTCGTTTTCAGAAAAAATTTTAAACTTTATTATTTTCTGTTTCAGATTTTGATAATTCGCAATTTTTGTTTTCAGGTATGCTGAAGGGGGCTTCTTTTATTCTACTACAAGTACATACAGAGGGTATGTTTGAGCAGAAACTTGATCACAATATCGGTGTTTACTCGTACTACGCCATTACGTTAACTTGTGTAAAAGTTGCCGTTGAAAAAGGAAAGCATCGCATTCCTGTGTTTGCAAAGTAACCGCAAAAATGCCGACGATTTCAATGTTTTTTTTTTTTTTTTTTTTTTTTTTTATGGCCTGGCGGCTAAACCGGTTCTTATACATATACATATATATATATATATATATATATATATATATATGTATATATATTTTTATGCAGTTGGTTTCTTCTAACAATTTTGATGAAATTCATCGATTAGGGGGTTTTCAAAGTCTTATCACCGGGGAAATTGGATTAAACAAGCAATTTAAAAGGGTAGCGAATTGTGTTCGTTTTAATGATCATTGTATTTTTTATTAAAAGTAGTACGCTTAATTTAATGGGGTTCCAGTGTTCATCCCTCTCGGTGGAGCGTTCTGCCTTATATTCTTATTTGCTTAAGCTTGGACTTCCTACCCCTTATTGTGCATCCTATATCCTGTCCTTTCCTTCCCCACTAATTATTCCTGCTATTTGTTCCTTTTTAGTTAAAATTTCTGATCGAATCAAAATATAACCGACTTCTTTCCTTACCTTTTGTTTCTGGGTAAAGGTCCTTGGTTGACGAGCCCAAAAAAAAAAAAAAAAAAAATTTAATGGGGTTTACTTAATACACTTATTTATTTCAGTAAACAGAAAGGCTAAAAGCAGTTAACTCTTTTTTTTCTTTTTCTTTCTTTTTCTTTTTTTTTTTTTTTTTTTCTGGGCGTGTCACTAATTATTAGAAGTTTTAATGTGCGACAGCGGGATTCTAACCTGGAGGTTCTAGCCGAACGAAACACCACTGCCTAACGATTTTTTGTGAAACATTATTGATTGATTCAAAAATTATATAGATATATATATATAACTCGATTGTTTAGACCTCGCTATGGAACGCACCGTCTGCATATCCGGAGGTTAGTCTTTTGTAAGAATTAGAGAACTACTGCTAATTTCAATTGACTCATTCTCCACAAAATAATAACCTTTTTTTTTTTTTTTTTTTCATGGTGATCAGAATAACTCTCAGAAATTTGTGTACCAATTTTTATTATAATATCTATGTTATACACTTCCGTAACGTTAAAACATTACAGAATATTACCGGCAGCGTAATAATGATACATAGTCATTAATTATAGGAATATCGTAATGTTGTCCGTTTACAGTTAAGCTTATTTAACGTTTATCGCGTCTAGAGTAAATAAGCAAGATTATCTCTGCAGCACATGCGACATTAGGAACATATGCGAGACTATACGTTTGGTTTTTCTTAACTTTTTCCTACGTACAATATTAAAATATCAGATTTGCTCAGCCTCTGTTGTGACGAGGGAAACTGTACCAATTAGCTCATCTGCGAAATATGTCCAAAATCGAACACACTTTTAATTATAAAATATTTTAATTTAAACTGTTGAGTAAACAAAAAAAAAAACAAAAAAACAAAAAAAAACGAAGAAAAATGTGAAAGTAAAAACGGTATTTACCTGAAATTGGAGAACCATTTTACCAGCTGAGCTGTATTTCCTTTGTTGAATCTGATGTCCGGGAAGTACGTCTTTAGGACGGCGGAACTTGGATATCGCACCCAGAAGAACATCAGTTTCGCTTTCCGCAGGTGCATCGGAGTAAGAGTTGCTAAGTGTTTCTATGTTAAGGAGTGTTCTCTTTATGTTTTTTTAAATCTTAAATAATTATATTTATATACACGCGTACATATTTAATAGGTTAAAATTGTGAAAAAACAAAAAGATAAATAAAACATGGCGCTGTTTAAATATTTCCCTTTGTACCGATGTCGGTGTATAATATTTTTCGGAATGAAAAAGAAGAGCAAGTTATTATTTTATCGGCGCAGAGGGGAAAAATAAAAACAAAAAAGCAAAAAAATCCACCCGCAACAAATTTCTCTGTTTATTTCTGCGTGAGTACTAAGCGGACAGTTTTTTTTTCGATGTGCGCTCACCAATGTTAAGTAGTGTTCAGAGAGATATGATAGAATGATAAAATTATACGGAGGACACGTGCCAAAAGACACAAATCTCAGTACCGTGTCAAATCAATCGAAGTTAATAATGCACATGTATGCGATTTATTAATAATATGTACTTATTCGAATTATTACGTTTATAAGGAAAAGAATCGTTAATTATTAATTACTGGAAAATTGTTAATAAATTATTTATATCAGCGAGAACGTTGTTATTTCACAGTATTCTCGTTCATTTTAACATATAAATAATGCGATAAAATGTCCACAAACACATTACATAAATATACATATAGCTTATGAGGAACAACGTCAAAAAGAAGATTTAATGTGGTTTCTTTGACTACAGAAAACCGCATAACGGATTATTCGTAAACGGATTTAGGTTTTGTTGTGGGGTTTCGCTCTGTGGATCAAATTTATTAATAACGCACTGCTCAATTCTGACACGGGTTTAATATGCTTTTCGTCGATATTCTAATGTTATTAAATATGTAGCCGCGTCGTTACTCAATTTCTTTTCCCGACTTTGTTCCTTTCATATTTTCCCCCCCTTCATTTCCATTAGTAGTATTCGACGAAAATGAAAACTGTTAAATAAAATTTTAACAATTTCCTTTTTTTTTTTTCTGATCATTTTAATATGGCTTAATCGTTCATTTTGGCTTTTGCAGAAGATTGTTCAAAAACACATATCTTTTCGAATTAACCCCATTTCTCGCTAAGGAGATAATTTTACCTTAAATAAATATTCAGATTTTTAGAACAATTTAAATTTCTATCTTCCTTAAAATATAAAAACTAAACTTTATCTTCTCTGCCTTACGCTTTATAGTTTGCACGTGTGCGAATAGTATTTGTACGAACGTATTAATTTGTTTCCCCCTCTTTATGACAGCTATCCTTTTCAAGAGCTACCAGATTGACTTTCTTTGAGTTGCCGGGCATTCAGACTTCGTCGGGATGGAATCTGCAGCTTCTAATGCTTCTAATGCTTCTAATGGGCGTTTTATTAGCAATATACCGTACCACAATATTTTCTGATCCCGATATCTTTCACTTAACCCTATTCCCCTTTCTCGTCTCTGTATAGTCCTATTACTTCCCTCGTCTGCGTCGATCTATAATTACTAAACTATCTAACCTCTTCATTTCTCGCACACACTCTTTTCCTTCTTTTCTAAACCGCTTTCCCTTGGCAAAAACACATCTTCTAATTATCCATTGCATCCCGGAAGTTCCTATTACTGACGCTTTCGAGTGTTTACGTCTACTATCCGGCGAGCATGAGTTACTCCATTCTCAACGCTTAAAAAACCCGCGATCTTCCTGCTCCTCCCTATAATATGCCATCTATGTGTTTTGTCTCTAGCTATCCTCTCCATTATTCCTGTTCTAGAAAAGTGTTCCACATTTAATCAAATAAAAATATAGAGCTCTTATCCTGCTTCATCTACTCTTCTATTTCGGCTAATATTCTTTCTCTCTCTCTCTGTTAACCAATTTAACACTGAAAAAAAAAAAAAAAAATTTTTGGAAAATTTTTGGTACCGTATAGAGACACACACTGATGTTCATGAATAATGTTTACGGTTGTTTCAACTGGCGACTCTGTGTCTACAACCCCTAGTATTGCGGAAATTTTTTTGCAGTCATAATTAAACAGTTGTCACTCGGAAAATCAACGTTTGCAAAAGTTCGAATGATATAGGACGCAAAAGGTGGGGTTCATTGCACCGTTGGAAATTAAGTTCGCTCCTGCAAACGACGATGATACCACGAGGAGGATGGAAAATAAAAAGTAATAACAAAAAACAGGAACTGATTATGTTTGTTAATAGTAGTAGATTGGAAAAAATTTGCGAAATCAGGAAGTGTTTCGATAGGAAGTCAGCGTTTTCATTTAAAACGGTTGTCTTTTTTCAGCGCCTAATGACGCGTTCGTATGGCATATTCATTTCCCCCGAAAAGGAGCCATTCTTCCGTAATGAGGGTTTAACGTGCGCCACCGTTCTATTATAAAGAAACCAGATAACAACATTTCGAATTAAATGCAGGACACAACACGGCAACGATAGTGAACAGGTGAATATGTCGCCGCAGATATGTCTCGAAGATGAGTGTTGACAGTTATCAAAAATACGCTGCTGTCTCGTTGTGCGAAGCTCCTATATATATATATATATATATATATATATATATATATACATATATATATATATGTATATATAGACACACATATAATTATATATATATATATATATATTCATTCCTTCTGTCACTTAATAAGTTAAAAAAAGACATATAAAAAAATAACTATTTCGCTATTGAAGATGGTACGCAAGTAATGTTCTCAACACTAGGCTCGCTCCCGCCCTAAATATATGTGTGCGTGTGAAAGCGCGTTCGTTCTCATTCACGATACATGTGAAATGCAGGAAAATGTGTGTGTGTGCGTGTATTGTGCACTTCTACTACTGTAAGTAGATAAATGTGTACACACATGAATAATATGCATATTGCTACCTTCGCCGCTTGCCTTATAGTGAAGCCGCATAATCGTATTTATAAGAACAATTGGTAATCAGTTTGTTGTTTGTTCAGCTTTGACAAACATTGCCAAACATCGGTTGCTTTTTCTTTTTTTAATATTATTATTATTACTCTTATTATTATTATTATTATTATTATCAATTTTTACTTCTTCTCTGACAATGTACGATGTACCGTAGCAGTGACGTACTGCCTACTTCTGCGCAGCATTCTTTAAACGGTGTAGACTCCTCCTTCCAATGCACATTACGCGCCGCCGGTTTCCCACCTTCCGCGCTATATTGGAAGAATTTTCCGTTTATTTCTATCGTCAGCACTTCGAACGAAAGGCAGCCGTCTTAGAACAATACGCGTCTGGTTTTGGAATTTCTTAATCGCGAAGACTGGCGGGGAAGAGGCCTTAGCAACGTATGCGCCACTTTGGTTCCACCGGCGTGGGAGGAGGCTTTGTTCAAAACGTTTGTCTGCGGTTTTCGTCGATTTCGGTTTCGTTTTTCATAAATGGGAGAGAAAATTTAAGCGTTTCTTAAATACCGTGTAATGTGAAAAAGGAAAATCGTCTCCCCGATAGATATTTTGCGTCGTAGGTCGTGGAGACAGGAAGAAACAATATCTTTCGAGAAGAATTGCGCTTCAATTAGCCGGACTACCGTTAAAAAAACAGTTAAAAAACAGTACGCCGTCGCCTTCTTTATTCTTTATGAGGGATAAAATTTGTCGATGATCTGTTTAGCTCTTTAACTGATGCAAAAAAAAAAAACCGGAAAAAAAATTTTAAAAGATTTTGTTATTTGTATTTAATCATGGTTTTCGCCGGAAGGAAAATTATAGATTTAAATTCTAGATGATTTATTAAGCTATACGGTCGGAGAGGAAAAATGAAAATTTTTTTTTCAGTTGGGATTCATTTGTAATTGTATATGTTTAAAGTCACTTACGATTTGACGAAACAAATTTACAATTCAGATTTGTTTTTAGTGTCGTATTTACAGTAGTATAATTGATTTATTTAGAGCTTCGGCAGTACGATTAAATTACAAATTTACGGTTGGAATTGGTTTATAAATTTCATTTCGATAATGGTTCCTCACTTTACGTGAATAAATATGGATATTAAAAACGTGAAAAAAAAAGCAAAAAGCCAAACTGAACTATTTTAGATTTTTTTCCTTTTTTTCTTTGAGCTGCATTTCTTTCCTTTTTAACCTTAGCTGGCGAATTTGTGTACCGTATTACTTGTTTGTTAGCCTTCTATTTTTACAACCGACTGGTCTCTTTGGATGACGGGGAGGGCATGCTAAATCGTTCATTTCACTTTTGGTTTTTATTTCCTCCTCCTATGTTTACCAAATAAAGCTATTCTCGTTATTGATTGGGGGGGGGGGGGTTATGATAGAAAACATTCCGAAAAAGAAGAAAAAAAAAAAACAATCGAAAAATTATAATTCGAAATTCTCCCC
Source organism: Icerya purchasi (assembly GCA_039619475.1). Taxonomy (NCBI): domain Eukaryota; kingdom Metazoa; phylum Arthropoda; class Insecta; order Hemiptera; family Monophlebidae; genus Icerya; species Icerya purchasi. The sequence continues at coordinate 148,408,408 of CM077115.1, forward strand.
GTTCGTGTTTCCGATGATATCGATGAATTTTGCGGGGAAAAACCCTCAAAATACATTACCCGGGAATGATGAAGCTCCCGTGTGGTGCAACGGTGATATATTGTGTAATCGAAAAAATTTGATCAGCGGAAAATTCACTTTTCAATGCTTTTTTCTTAAACGGTGTCGGATTTATCTCTTGAATTATTTTCCACGACAGCCAGCGTCAAAATAATAGGGGGGGGGGGAATCGTTGAATCGTCAGCAAGTTTCCGTTCTGCGTTACCTGGTTTTTCTGTGCGGATACTAGTAGCGCGCGCCTACCGCGTACAGTGGTGTATGTAATTAATTTTAGAAATCTCTTGTTGTTTAGTTAGTTTTGTAAACATCTAATCGCTTTTGCGTTATTCAATTTTAATATCTGTTATCTGTTTGCATAACGAAAGAAACATGTTAAATGTAAAAATCATATTTATTTATTTTAAAAGGCGCTGTAGGCGACTGTTAAAACGGTGTACCTGTCGTCGTGTGCCGTTCCACCGAAACGCAGCTAGTGTGTGCGAGCTCAAAAATAGTACACTCGAACAAGCAAAGTTTCATTTCGATCATATTTAATTATATTGCGTTCTAAAAGTGCCATCATTAAGCGTAAATTGAAATCGGTTGCTTTATCGATTTCTCTCTCATTTTCGATTATCGATTTCTCTCTCATTTTCGATTATCGATTATTAATTAAAAAAAAACACCGAAAAAAAAATAACGCTTCTACTTCAGTCTCTTTGCCGGCTAACGTTTTACATTTACAGGACGATTAGCAGTTATAGTGTCAGCGCACCGAACTGCATTTAGAGATACGGCAAAAAATGTTTACGATATGGAAGATACAAACACGTATACATATCGGGTATTATGTATGTGTGTGTAAATAAATTTTTTTCAAATAAAAATTTTTCCTCTTTCACCAGAATTAAAGCGCGCATATATAAATATGATAGGGAGAGTTTTAAATCGACGTAGTAATAGGGCAAAGTTACTTCTCTTGCCTGAGACAAGCTCGAAGCTGCGCTGTAGATGAGCTCGATGAAATATGAAATAGTACTTGTTTTTTTTTTTTTTTTCTTTGAAGATTCACTAGGGTTGTGTAATTGCTGAAATTTATTCTAATTTATCAGCGGCGCCGGTTTAACACTCCTCACGATTAGAAAAGAGTTTGTCGTAATGATAAAATACCAAGATACACACTTATCCGGCGTGTAATAGTACAAAAAGAAAAAAACAGTGCTATACAAATTGTATTAATTATATAAATTAAGTACTGACGATTTTTTTAAAAGAAATATTAAAAATCTTCTCCCCTCTTCTTCTCGTTTTCGTTTTTCCCTGTCCCATCCGGATTGCCTTCTTCATAGTATCTACTCCCCTATGTGATGCAAACCACATCTTCTTTGAATTATGAACGCTCTCTGGTACTCCAAAATCTTAGAGTATCCTGCTAATTCTTCCTTTATCCTTTCCTTCCCAACTTCAGCTATAATCCCTGAACTTTAATCTTTCCTATTCTCTATAATCGTCTCTCGATTTAAAACCCTTTATTTTAACACTTTCCTAGCTGGGTGGGGTCAAAGCAGCGTTTTTTTTTTTTTTTTTTTTTATTATTTTAGGGGTAAGTCTGGTTTAATTCTTTAAAAAACTATTCTTTACCAGACAGCTCGTTGTGCGGCAAATGAAGCGCTGCAAGAAAAGTTTTACAGTGAATAAAATGTACATGGTTGTCGGTGGAAATTTTAAATTCTCACACAATGCAGACTATCTTGTCCCTTGGAAAAGAGCATATTTCTTTTTTTGTTTTTTCCATTTCAACATTTACTAAACCGTTTTTTTTAAAAATATAGTTAGTTTTTAGGTATTAATTTTTACGGGATTTGGCTTGCACCACAGTGTGTGAACTACATATCTCTACCACAAAGAAGAGACACAGAGAGAGATTATATGTGTCCGCGAGTCGCGTTTTTATCAGAGCTGCTGAGTTTTTTCATTGCGAATATTCAACTCTCATCGGGAAATAGAAAAAAAATCGGTATGCGAACACGAATAAGAGACATTTAATTATGCGAAACTAGGAAAGAAACGACCTGCGAAGCAATAAAATCATCGAAAATTCGACTATTTGAACGATAAAATAACTTGAAAACCGTAAAAATATATTTTTTTCTCCAAAATACGCAACTTTTTTCGTGCCATTTGAATGTTATTTTCTTTCGCCGGAAAAAAAAAAAAAAGTAAAAAAAAACGAAAGTTACGTAAAGTTTACCTCACAACTTTGCTGCAAAATTGACGAGGTCGTAAAATCGCATCATTCTTCTCCCGATATTATCAACGAAATTTCAGTGTACATTGGAGTATGCTGCATTATGCGGAGGCAAACTCTGTTTAGAAAGGAGTTTGTACCGAAATGAATAACGAACTTAACCAATACCAGAAAAAGAGCTCTTCATAAAGAAAAGCTGTTTTGAGTTTTTATACCTTATGATGATCTTCTTTTTCGATTGATTTTCGGGTACTACGTGAAAATATTCGGAAATGATAATCTACTGCGATTTCCCTAATAGTTCCTTTACAAGGTTCTCCCGGTAAAGAAATTCGACGGTAAAAAATATAGGGCATTTGAGTCAAAGGTAAACTACGGAATACACATGTCTTTTGGGCATCGCTGCGATTATAGAACGCAACTAATTAATAATACCTTCACGCATAATCGTCGACGTCTTCTACATGTTTTTCCTGCTGATTGTACATGTCGTCGCCGTTCGAAGTTAAAAAATATGTTCACTGTCTAATAAATAATAACAGAATTTTAGACACACTCACGCACGCACACACACACACACACACACACACACACACACACACAGCGGCGAATAGGGTGCTAAGATTTGTTCGAGGATTAATTGAATTATCAGAACCGTAATTATAATATAGAGGGATCTGTGCAACAGATGTAGAAAGCTAATAAAAAAGAAAAGACTGAAAAAAAAACAACGAAATAATGATTAAGATATGTACGGCCCAGTAGTGTGACTATGATTTGTCGTCCGCCGTTCCGGTGCTTGTTTTTCTTCGTGCACACTCCGATCAAATTGTTCGCCTCGCACGCGCGTTTTTCCACGCCTTGATTTAAAACTGTTTCCTTCTTTTTTTCTATTCTCTTCCACCCGCTCTTTATCATCTAATTCTCTTCTGTTTTATCGGTTTTAACCAGTTGTCACTGCGTATAAAATTACCAACAAGTCTCGATAATAAATTTTCCTTTTTTACCGGTTTTTTTATTTTTTTTTCTTTTCCGTGTGTTTTTTCCACACAAAATGTTGCTTATATGGAAGACGACGGTTTTACAGCAGGCAAATAATGAAATGAGAACACATCATCCTTGTGTTGTAGAACAGAAGGAATTTTTTTAATTTTTCTTTTTTTATTTATTTATTTTTTTTCTAATAGTAAAAATGATTCCTAGTTAGTGCGAAGATGGACAATTTTTCATTCATCTCCAGGAGAAAATTAATAATTTTTTTTTTTTTTTTTTTTTTTTTGATTCGTCATTAAAAAAACCCTATCTATATATTTGCTGGCGCTTTGCCGACACTGACCATTAAAAATTCTTCTTTGCTATTATCATATTATTAAGTACTATTATTTCTCCTTTTTTTAAATTACCTTTACTTTAGAAATCGAACCCGGGGAAGAGAGTAGTAATTGGCCGTCCAACGCCCAAGTCACTATTGAGGCGGCTCGTAATCGTCTTAATTAAACGAAGCGCGATTGGAAATGTAAGTCCTACGTTCAACGTAACTTTTGAGAACTTAACTTCCTCCCGCTACACTGCCCCAGCTGTATCGTTGATGCATTTCCTCCTTATATATATTTTTTTGTTCATAATACCTTTGGTTTCTTTTTTTCCCGTTTTTTTTTTGTTTTTTCTTCTTTTTTTACTTTTGATTTTGTTTCATTCGTTTAATTTCCGTTCTTTTTGTTGCGCTTTTATTTTTATTTTATTTTACTTCGGTCCGACAGAATTCTCGGACACAGAACGATAATAATAGGGGAAAAAGTTGCTCGAGAATCATCGATTATAACTGTCGTGAAAAGTTTTAATTATTCTCTACATCGAAATTAGAGTTCCGGTAAAAGGGGACTTAATAAAAAATTAACCGTTGCACAGTTTGTTTTCTTTTTTTTCCAAATATTTAATTATAGTTTATTTTTTAAAGGAATTTTTTTCATTGTCAAAACGTAGTTGAAATATTAAACGCGTAGACTATATCTTTGACGATTAGTCGCCGAAAATTCTTTACGTCCCCCCCACCTTTTTTATCTTTCTTTACTACACCTTCCATTTAGGTACAGAGAGCTTTTATCTCTATACGGTCGAGAATATATTAAAAGTCATTTTATCGCTTGAAATACGCTCCCCCCTCTCTCGTTAAACTGAAGTTTCACCCGCAATAATCAAAGCGTTATTGAGAAGGACACACATTCTCGCAACACTAATCCGACTTTTGTTATTAAGTATTATTATTATTATTATTATTATTATTATTATTATTATTACGTTTATAAAAGTTACCTATTAGATCAAAAATTGAGACGAGCTGTAATCTACTATTCCGTTTTAATTCTGCCTCTGAAAAAATTGGTTTTATAAAAGCACCAAAAAAAAAAAAACAATGTGCAAGTAGATTTAAAATGTTTTTTTTCCCGATTGATGTCGAACGTACAATTCGGGACAGTGATTTAATAATAGGCCAATTAGTAAGAAATGTTACAGAACGTGAAAAAAAAAAGGGCGCAAATATTAAATACCGACAAACGTAATAATATGTGTACTAACAACAACAAAAAAAAAAAAATAAAAATTACACATATTCGAGAAGTAAATTTTGGACAAACCGGAAAATACTATTATAGAATTCAAAAAAACATTCGAGCTAAAAAAAAAATCGGAACTTATCTAAAAATTCGATTAAGAATGGGACGTATAAAAATGTCGACGGAATGGCTCTTCAAAATGTGTACAGTACAAAATGACTCAAATCTAGTTCTCTGCGATGGTCGTTTTATACAGAAACGATTAACTCCATCACTTTTTTATGGCGGAGTCAACGTAATTTAACCAAGAACGAAAATGGTTTATGAAAAACGCGATTAAACATTTTCACAGAGTAAATCACAAGTTCTGTTGCTCGCGCGTATAACAACAAATTAAAAATCTCAGATTGATTTGAAATATAAAAAGAAAGAAAAACCCCAACACAAAATCTGTAAAAATACACGACTTTTTTCTTTTTTTATTAAAAGATCTTTCGTCTCTCTTTAAATCGGGGCGAATGTAGTTCCGGGCACTGTTCATAGAGTTCGCTAGCATGTATCCCACTTGCAGTCTTGAACGTTTTTGTTCTTCCCGGTAAAAGGCCCTTTTCATTGCAACGGTTCCCATTAAATCTCCATATCCCTCGAAATAATGAATAACACCCGCAACTCTTCCGCCAAGTGACCTCATAATAAAACCGATTTGTAAACTAACTTTTAATTAATCAACTTTAGTTATGTATATATAATTGGATTATTACGTATTAAAGAATACTTTCTAAAACAAACAAAAAAATTAAAAAAAAAATCAAAAAAAAAAAATTGGTTTATTTGTCTAAAACTGCGTATAATTATTGTTTCGTGATCTTGATTAAATAATTGAGAAATTGAAAATACTATAGACATTCGGTTAATCCTGAATTTACATATTTCCAATTACAGAAAATCGCCCCCCCCCCTCCACACGTTGAACTGCGAGAATATATGTTTTTTAACGCCAGACCAAGGTCAAAAATGTGATATAGATATACCTTTTTTTTTTTTTTTTTTTGAATTTCATTTTAGATACTTTACTTTTTTACGTCTTTTTTACGATGCGTGCAAATAAAATAAATTTGCTAACAGCTTTTCGGCATGTTTGGTAAAGAGAACGCAGTAACATCGAAACCGGATGAGATGCTGTTAAAAATTCGAAGCAGCCTAACTCCACGAATCTCTCGATAGAAATAAGATGCCCACTACATATCGCGTTACTAGGTGATCACAAACTTACGGAAACCGTTTTTTTCAAGAATTTCAAAAAAAGTTTAAACATTTCATTCTCAGTCGGTTTGATTTTTGATTACAGTTTGCAAAAACAAAAGGTAAGAAATATTAGAAGCCAAAATTCTTTGCCGATGCTTAAACGATGGAGAATGCTTTTTCTGTTATACTTGATTGTTTTATGGTTTTCGATGATGTGCGCGCATCATTTTTACTAACTTTTTTTGCGAACGAAAAAATTTGTCCGAAAAGACGATTTCCAAAAATACGGAGAACATTTTGAGAATACCCGAAATCGACTAATTAATTAAGCAGGGAGAATTAAAATTACGAAACCAACGATTGCGACGAGAAAAGCGACGTACGCTTGGAGGGATAAGAATAGGAACGACGTTTTTTGTCTTTGACCCGGCATTTAACATCTATGTGGGGTTGATCACGCAATGAATAGGAAATTAAATTTTGGTCAAGAGAAGATGGACATGAGCGCGAGAAATTTCGTGAGAATTTACCTCGTCCATGGTTACAGTAAGTTAACCCCGAGTTGTCGGGAAGGAGAATCTGACAATAAAATTAAATATAGTTATTGTTTTTAGAGGTATCGACTTTGATATTCCTGTTACTTATAGACGTATCGCTTGAAAAATGTTAAGACTCGCTAGAGTCGAGAATACGCGTTCCTCGGATGATAGCTAAGGGTTTGACGGAATCACTTTAGAATATCACAAGGTTTTTATTTTCCTTTTTTTTTTCGTCTACTGTCGAACTTGAGAAACCGTTAAAATTGTTATTATGAATTTTCAAATATGAAATTTTTAAAATACATTAAATTCTCTCTGCCTCTGTGGAAGACCGGTTGCGTGCTTAATTGCCCGCCATATCTATTCTCGACAATCTTTCTCCATCCGCCAGCATTATTCATTGGGAAATTCATAATCTATTTACATACGCTATATCATTTCGCTTTCGTTCGTTCTCAGATTTTACGCGAGATACAATAATACCTCATTAATATCGAAAAATCGGTAACTTTGAAAATTCGTAAAGGTTTCAGAGAAAACTTGCAAACATTATGTCACCGATTATAAAGCTTTGCTCGTTACGTAGAGTCAATTGTTATTATTACTTTTTGTTTTAAAATGATGACACGCTAATAACGGTAACATAATCATCACATTCGGAGTTATAATTCAGAGCATTAAGCATGAAAATTTATAAGCCGCTTTGGTTAGTGAACGTAAAATTTAACAATTTACATTAAACCGTTTATACCGTACTTTTGATGTCTTTTGTAATAGGAATAAAACTGCACTGTGTTCAAACAGAATTTTTTCGTTACTATTTAGACCATTACATTATTATTATTATTATTATTATTATTATTGTTGTTATTATTATTATTAATAATAATAATAAAAAAAAAAAAATTGATTATTAACGTTAAGTAATACAAAAATTTAACCGTAAAATGAAAGCTTTTTCTCCCCCACCCTACAGAGACTGGGAAACGATAATGACGAAAAAAATAGATAAATAATTTACGAAAACTTCCCCGCTTATTAGTAAAAAATCAAAAAATACTATTAAAAAAATCAAACTAACAATAATCGGCGTATTTTTTTACAGAAAAATTAACGTATAATTTTTGAAAACTTTTTAATAATAAAATTGTTTGATCTAAGAAATTTTTATCAACTGCCCCCTCTGTCAGGAACAAACTAGACGCTCTATTCTTAACACACCAACATCGCATAAATTTTAATCCTTTCTACCAAATACTACATAGAATTCGCATAACTGAAATGATTTGCAAGTCATATTTTGTTTTATTCTTTAAAAAGTAAATACTATGGTTTTCATGTTATTTAAATTTTTTTTTCCATTTTCGAAATAGAACAACTGCTGCGCGTCAGTTAGTCGGAGTGGAAAACAAAAAAAAAAAAAAAAAATTACTACCATTATATACGATTATATGAGAGTAGTTAGATGAGACCAGTTGGGATTATAATTTTACATAAACTTACGCACATTTACACCAAAAAACTCATTTCTGCCGCTGAGCGTAAGCAATTTTATTTTTTTTATTCGAATTTGGATTAAATTTATTATTTATTTCATTAAATATGTCTGATACGTTTTTTTTTTTTTTAATTTGCGTATTTAAATGATTTTTAAATATGTGTCTCTAATATCCTTAATAAATTTAATTAATCGGGTTGCAAAATGTTAATTCCTTAACGCGTAATTCTGAGGACGCTTTTTTATATATTACAGACATTTTTTAATACTAAAAATTCGCATTTTATGTAATAGGAAGCGATTCTTTGTCAAATATAGAAGAAATGAATATCAGGATTAGACAGTGTTACGTTAGTTGCGTATTTTTTTCACTCCGATTTAAAACTCCGTTAAAAAATTAATAAATATTCCTTTTAAAATTTAGAAGGAACGGAATTCGTTCGTAACGAAAATTGTGTGTAATCCGAGAGATTTAAAAGAACAATTTTTATCGATTGTTATCATCTGCGCTGTATATATGTACGGATAAACGCGCATAGATATTTACATTTCTTAACAGGAATTCTGGTGCATTCTTTTTTATATGGCTTACCACGTAAGAAACCCCGACGGATCGATTTCTTGTCTATATCTGCTATATATATATATATATATATATATAAACATTATATATAAAACACCCATACTCTAAATGACATTAGATTTCTTTTAAATCGCAAAACTATTATCTTGGCTTAACTATTAACGATTTTGGACTCTTAGTGAAAAGGAGGATACTTTTTTCCCATGGAGACTCGTGTATTTTACGGAGAAGATTTTAAATATATATATATATAAATATATGAAATGATTATTAAATGTTACCGAATTAGTATATGAAAAGGATATAATTGGCGTCATTGCATCGTAAGGTCCTCCGTCGACGGAATTGCAATCGGACGTTCGATCAATACTATCTGTACCGCAACCTAAACCGCCGCCGGAATTTGATCTCATGTTCAAGTAGTCCGGAGAGCTGCTGTGCGGCTGTTGTTGCTGCTGCTGCTGGTGGTGGTGCTGTTGCTGAGCAGCCGCGGCGGCTAACAGAGCTGGATGAAAGAGAGCGGCAGAATGATGAGGTAACGAGGGTGGCGGTGGCGGAGAATCCGCCGCTGGCCGAAGATGGTCGTTTATCGAAGCGATCGCATTGGTAGGAGATGTGGTCCTCGAGGAGCCGGACAAATGGTGAGAGGAAGTCGGTAGATGTTGACCGGGCGCGTAGAAGGAACCGTAAGGTGAGAATACTTGAGATTCGTGTAATCCCGGATTCGGGATGGCTACGGAGGTCGGTAACGAGACCGGCAGTACCGGAGCCGAAACCGGAGGAACGACCGGTAGGTGATACGACCTGGGAATCGGCGGTGGTGGCGGCGGAGGCGAATCCGACGAACCGTTGTTTAGGTTCATGCTGGCCATCAGGTTGCCGTACTTGCTGGGCGATTCTAGTAGCGAAGCGGACGACGACGACGACGGCGCCGGACAATTATTATCTTGAGACAGAATGCGGTTCACGGTACGCGGAGTAATCCGGGTATCGGTGACTTTATGACGTTTCTTCTTCGGCATCACGACCAAGCTTAGTGCTTCGTTTTGTTCCGGTACGTTCGCGCCGTCCCGCATCTCGGTCAGACAGAACGGATTTAAATGAGAGGCGGCTGCGGTCAGATTATTCATCGACGGATACAGCCCAATTCCGTTAGACATCATCTTCGACGGCATTACCGGTAGCGGCTGATGATAGGAATTTGCCGCCGGTGGCGATGGTCGTAGCAGAACGTTGTTATTGTTTTCGGACGAACAATGGTGGTGCTTTGACGTTGACGACGTTTTGTCCGTCGTCGAATTCGCGCCGTTCACGTTACTTCCGCGGTCGATCACTTTAGTCCGAGGCGATTTCCGATCCAAGATAGTAGCGGCGGTGGCGCAGCTGCCGCTGTCTTTGGTTTCGTTCTCGCTCTTGCCGACGGACGAGGTGGGACGAAGTTGCTGCTGCTCTTCCAGATATTGCGCCAGGATTTCCTCGATTAAATTCGGAACGATCAACGGTATTCTCGACTTCAGCGTGTCGACAAATCCCAGTAGCAGGTCGGTGGTGTTGCTGTTGACGGCGGTTTTCAGTTTTTCCTCCGAACTGAACAGCGCCGGTGAACTGCTTTGCCGGTGGCGGCCTTTACAGTTGGGCGACTGTTCCCGTTGCGGTTGCTGTTGCGGTTGCGCAGGAGGTGCCACGTCCGAATTATGCTGACTGTCGTGGTGCTGTTGCTGTTGTTGTTGCTGTTGGCGCGACTGACGGTGATGGTGACCGTTCGGATGGTGAATGTTTTGATGGTGGTAGTTGCGATGGTGGTGAGTCTGAGCGAACTGATGTTCGGCCGCCATCAGAGCCGCTTCCTTGGCCAGGCGAGCTTCCTGCTCTAGTAGTAACTTTTGACTGACGCCCAAGTACATGGCGGCCGCCGCATTGCCGAGCGTCGCCGGATTGTGACGAGCGGCGTTGAAGTGATTATGGTCCAGACTGGCGGCGGACGGATGATGATGAACCGCTTGCTGTTCCTGAAACATTTGATGTCGCAAAAACGAAAGCGCGGCAGTGCCGTTAAACGTGCCCGGATGCAAGTTCATCTGATGAGCGATATTGGCGACGGCGGTCTGCGGCGGCGGCGGTTGCTGCTGCGCGGCCGGCGATTGCTGTTGCGGCAGCAATTTCGACGAGGAGAGCATTTTCCCGATACCGATCGGGTTTAGGTTCGCGGTTGTCGGCGTTGTCGTCACGGAAGCGCACTGCGGTTCTTTGCCGGGCGGCGACTGACGATCCGAGCGGTCTTCTAAGTCTTCTTCGTCTTCGTCAGCGGCGATCGTCATATCGTTGCCGTCGTCGACAGCGGCACAATCTTCGTGCGACTTCTGCAACCGGTTGTAGCGGTCTTGCATCTGTTTCAATTTCTCCTGCATCGTTCGCAGTTGGTGTTTCAGAGCATTTTTCTCGGCGACCTTTTCGCGAATTTCTTCGATGTTCGGACTCAAGTTGGCTTCCTCTTCGTCCACGTCCTCTTCCTCTTCCTCCTCTTCCTCCTCGTCCTCCTCTTCGGACAATAACAGATTGTCCTCTATCGTTTTATCGCGACCGCTGTCTTTGTTGTCGTGCTGTTGCGGGTGGTAGAGCTTACGTTTTTTGCAACCGTTTACCTGTACCACATGCGAAGGACTGCTGCGCATACCGGAAACGATATTTTCCACTCTGGCCTTTTTCAGTTCAGTCGAGTCGGCCACTTGCTGCTGCTGCTTTTCGCCGGCGACCGCTGCTACAGCGATGCCACTGATACCGTCCTCCTTACAATTATTGCCGTTGGCGATATTATTATTACCGTCGTCCTTAGACCGCGGCGACGGAATTTCCGAGTCGGATTCTAGTTCGTCGCTCGATTTATTGCAGTTCGATTCTTCTTGCAGCATCGGCGCTGTCGGCGACGGTGCCACTTTCGCCGACGCTTGACAGTCTTCTTCGTTCCCTACGTCCATTTCTTCGTCTTCCTCGTTCTCCTCCGAAGGTTCGTCGTCTAGTTCGCCGTTTACGAGAGATCGACGTTCGTCCGCGGCGCCTCCGTCCAGAACAACGCTACTAGCCTCACTCACTCCGTTTTCGGCGAAATTCGCACTTTTTAGTCTTTCGTCATTATTATTACTACCGATTTTGTTTAGATTATTATTCGTATTATTATTATTATTATTATTATTATTACGATAATAATTATTATTGTTATTGTTGTAGTTACCGGTCACCGCTAAATTGCTAGCTTCATTTCCGTCATTAGCTGTCGGATTGGCAGCCGCTGCCGCGGCGCTGACCGCTCGCAATTCCTGCTCCAAAGCGAATAATTCCTTCTTATTGCGACTCTGCAGTATATTGCGTAACATATGATGCGTTGCCATGTCTGCCAGCGAAGTCGTCGTCGACGACGAAGTCTGTTGCTGTTGCTGCTCGTAGCTCATAATCGAAATATCGGCTGCGGCTGGACCTACCGGCTCAACGGTCATCATGCGATGCTGCGGGTGATGATTGAGAGGATGGTGACTGTGTAGCTGGTGGCGATCCAAACTCGGATTGATCGTCTTTATGCTGCGGGCTATCAGGTCATTGAGCATCTTCGACGGGCCAAAGCCCGACTGTTGTTGATTCTGATTTTGCTGCTGGTGAGCGCTGAAGAATTGTTGTTGCTGATGATTTTGTTGAATTGCAGCCGCGGCCGCACCGAAAAACGTACCGTAAATTCCGGCGTTCAACAAATTCGGTCGCGAACTGAAATTCGGAATCGACGAGTAACTGTTCCGAGGTTCACCGGCGTCTACGCGTTGTCTGGATCGCTTGGTTTTCTTCGGCAGCCCGAACGAGTCCACCGTTACGTCCTCCTCCGATGACATCATAGGTAGCGCGGCATCTGATTGGTTAATCCGGAGCGACGACGATGATGACGAGAACGACGACGACTACTACAACGGTGATGAGGAGAATCGATTCTCGCTCTCTCCTTGTTCACTTCGTTTCGCTTTTCTCGAGCGCGCGCGATGTAGCAGCGAAATCGTCTGTCTTTTTCCGAGGAATATTAATCGATGCGAGAAGTACCCGGCTCCGAAAAGAAGATCGAACGAGCAACAGACAAGGATCGATGTTCGACTGCCCCTTCGCGCCGGTAATCCGGTTGCTCGACCCGCGCTGCGCACCCGCCGCTCCTCCTTTTCTGTGTCTGTTCTAACGGCTCTCTCGAATCGAACTCGGCTGAATACAGAGAAATTCGCGTGCCCGTATCTCACCTATCTTAATTTCCTGCAAGGTGAAAAATGTCGATCGATTAATTTTGCATTATCGCACATCGAAATATATATATATTATATATATGATGCCGCAATTTTATTAGTATGCCGCGATAATATTATTACTTTTAAATAAAGCGCTATTTCGTTAGAATTCTGCTTCGCAGTATCGCGATTTCGAATGGATTCCGAATTTGTAGAGTTATACGAACGCGCTGCTACTGACTGTCCTAAATTAATTTTCCCTATGCCGATAATATATTATTTTTCTTGCGCAAAAACTCACAGACATGTTTATATCGATTAAGAGAACGATATAAATCGTTCGTACATTTCAATTTCTTAATAGTAGTATCGAGCGATTACCGCTCTGTTTAAATCTTAAACAAGCATCTGGCTATAATATTCTACATTCATCAGAACCGATCTATAGCGTTAATTATTACACAAAGAATAAATCAATATTTTTCTTTAAACGGTGTAAGCTTAACACAATCCCATGTTATCAATTCTTTTACTAGTCCAACACGCGAATTGTAGACTTTTTTTTTTCGATTTGATGATTGGTTAGGTTGATTGATTAGGCATTGATTGCAATCTAGAAGCGTTATTAGATATAACCTATGTGTTTCTTTGCAATTTATTAATTGGAAGCTGCGAACGGATAAAGCGAGTGAGAGGATTCATTTTTATTATAAAATATTTTTTCAAATCATGAGCTACCAAGGTAGCGAATATTTTACGGATTAATCGCAATAAGCAGTAATTTAAAATACTGCCAGCAATAAATAAAGCCGAATAATAATAATAAAAACAATAATTAATAATAATAATCAAATCAATTCATTATTATTGTTATTGTAAAGATTACACAAATACGCTACACGAAATGTAAAATAAACATAAAATCTACAAATTAAGTAATAATAATAATAGCAATAATAATAAATATAAAATTAAAAATTTACGATACATAGGGCTGTTGAATAGGATGTAAAAATCAAATTTAGACGGCGCCGCATAATGATGAAACTACTGTTTTTTAAAGTTTAAGCAATAACTGTAATAGTTCAAATTTACGATATACATATTTCAGTAAAGAAATTTAATTTGTCGGGTGCTGACGTGTGAGTTCGTTTAGTTTTTAAACTGCTTGTGTCGGAGAAGTGTGTTGTACGTCCAGTTTTTGAAGTCAACAAACTCATCGGTACCTGTAAAATAGTGGAGAATAAATAAAACTTATTAATAAAGATAAGGCGCCGGTTTTTTTCCTTAATTTTTTCTGATACTTCGCTTCTAATTATAATTCTGTGTGTATTTAAATATAGTATTATTGTATTGTGGTGGGGCTATTGGCCAATACGCAACGTCTAAATCGTAAGTAACTGGCAATTGTAATGAATTTAGTTAAGAAATAAAATAATAAAATTTATTAATAAAGAAGAGGAAAAAGGCATAAATTAAAATTTTTCAAAATATTTTCACGAATTAACAATAATTTGAAATTAGTAGAGTTATATTTTAAAATAAAAACAGAAATAGAGTAACGATTGTGTAAAGTCTAAAAAAAGATTTAAAAATTATAAAAATTAATACTTATTTTTCAAGGAACGCGTTTCTTTTTTTTTGTTTTTTTTTTGCCATTTCAACCAAGATTTTCGTAATAACTTCAAAGTAGTTCGTGTTGCAAATAAGATAATAAATTAAGAGGCACTGAAAGATCCCTTATTTTATAGTTAAACATGTATTTTTTAATATGTTTGACTCGATGCTAAATTAATTCTTATTACATATATACATATAACTCGAGCCTTTTCGTCAACGAGAAACCTTCTGGACCTTCAGATGTCAGTTCTTTTATAATAACATTAAACGTAACCCACAGATTTCGTTAATAGGATTTTTAACTTCAGCGTAAGCTGACATAGTTTTTAATACATATATATATATATATATATATATACGTGTGTGTCAGCCTTGTTCTGAAGCTCTTTATTGCTTTCTTAGCCACTTTTGGTCATATTGCAGCTTTTCCCGGAATAGCAGCTTTTAGCTCATCTAGCGCCCTTCATTTATATTTATAAACTTCAGATGAATCAAGTTTATCTTTTATTTGCGATCTTTCAATATTTCGGTCTTATTGAACTGGAAAATTGACCAACGAAGTTTTCTTCTAAATCTGATGAATATATATTTTAATCAGGTGGTTTTCAATTTCATTTTATTTCAGATTGCGATTTCCACATGCGCTATATAGGATTTTTGGTTGTGTTTGGTTTTAGGCCTCTGTTTATCGTCCGGTAATATTTCCTGTGTTTAATAGCGCTGCCTTTGAAAGGGGTGGTGCGCATATAACATCGTAAAATTGCCTTATTGATGTATTTGTGAACACTTTCTTCGAATTAATTTAATAAATCGCGCTACTGTAATATCTAAAAAAGTTATAGAATTTTTAAACCACGGCTTAATTAAAGAAATTTTTTTCAGTAGTTCATATTTAAGGTTGTAGAGTGACGATATCTAAATGAAAAATTATTTACAATAGTAACGTGTATTAACTAATATGTTAACAAAAAATTATTACAAATTTTTAAACGAAAAAAATGCCGTTAAATAATTGTAAATCAAATTTTATCTTTGGCAAGAATAAAAGAAATTAAGGAAAAATGAATAAATTAAACGGAGTAGTATTAAAATGATCGATGGCTATTAATATATTTTACAATGATATTAAAATTACCGGTGGCTAAATTGTTTTAATTTCAATTGTTATCATTATTATTCGGTTATTCCTTATTTTGACTTTATTGATGATGTTTTTAATAATAGTTTACTTGTTGATGTAGACCTTTTTAAGGTTTTTATTTGTGTTTCGGAAAGTTAAGTGCATTAGAAATAACATCTTTGTTCATCTAACATTTTTTTTCTACAGAAGAAATTTAACCAACAGGTTAGAGATTATACATTACACCTAAAGTATTTTTATTTCTTGTTTGAGTTTTTCCCTGGGCTTGTCAGCAACGGACGATTACCCATCAACACGTGTATTCTTTATAAACATTAATATGCCGAACAATTTGAAAATTACTAATTACTGTATTATTATAATATTTCGTATTATTCTATGTGCTATTACATAAATAAATACAACGGAAATAAAATTCAACTGCAGTAAACTTTAATGAACTTAAAAAATTTAAAAACAATCGCCTAATCTGAAACTAGTCGGTGTTTTCGAAATTTTAACGTTTATTAACGTTTCCAGTGGTTAAGGTTTATTTCCATTATTTTTATTTAAATATAACATAAATAAATTACATAAGTTAGGAACCATCTAGAAGTGTGAAAAAGCGGCCCAATTTATTTCTAATGTACATATATATATATATATAGCATATCATAGTGACTGCGGGATGTTAAATATGTTCTTTCATTCGTAAATCTGTGATCCTGACCACTGCTGTTTAAATGTTTCAATCTTTCCTCCGAACGTAATATCCTGTACATTCAGCTATTAAAGCTGAATTTTCCTGCTCCATATAATGCTTCCTATATTTTAGCTGTGCTGTCTTTAGAGGTGGTTCCTATTCTTGCTTCTCTTTTTTCATTGATCTCTGACCGGATTAAAATTTAATCTGTAATATAGTCTGATTGTCTTGGGTAGCTGCCCTTGGTTGCCCCCCCCCCCCCTCCAAAAAAAACAAAACATGTTTGGTTTAGAGTATTTTTTAAATGTTACTTATTATTTTGTAACGTCGGAATAAAATTAATGAAAGCGAAATATTCTAACTAAATTCATTTACCAATTTTGCGATTTAAGTATTATTTAGTAATCATTTTCCTTTCAATTTTCACTAATGCGCCTATCTTTTTTCTTCATTGTTCCAACTATTGACTACCATAACACTTACGCGCTATATAATTCTTGCGTAAAACTAGGGGCAGCTTCCTAATTGGACCCGCTAAGTAATATACCCATATAACATATATATGCTCCGTGTTGTGGGCTATGAGTAAACTAATTATTAGTTTTTATTTTTCAGGATGAAAGCTGCTGATTGACTCGTTAGAACTTCATTGCAAACGCGGTTGAAACGAAAGAGTGGAAAGGCTACTGATACATTGTTCGTTATGTCGAACCGGAGCGGACAAAGATTATTATGAGAAGTCCAGATGTATAGTGCCCTACATGCAGTCAATCGAGTTGCGGAAATTCACTTGGATAGGCAACTTAATCAGAGTTTATGGAGTACTTTAATTTTAGCTGCAATAAAAGATGAATATTAGTGCTAATGTCTGCTAACGATTTTGTGCGACCTAGTCTTTGAAAACAGAGATAAGCTCGAACATGGACAGAATCGACCGGTTTATTTTTGTTATATTGTTCTCCTCAGTGCTGCAATATTATCAGATCAGAGACCACCTAAATTTAATACTTATTTTGTCAGCCGATATCACTGGATGGACATTTTAGGATTAGTTAAAAATTCAATGATAGGTTGGATACATTATTGGATTAAAATGGCTTAGAACAAAATGTTGCGCTTTGATTTTTTTTTGTTAAAAGAAACGGAAAAAGGATAGTACTAGTTAATACGTGTTGTCAGTGTTACTGTTAAAGGAAAATATGAGGAAGCGTATATATCATCATTCGAGATTTGGTGTGCTATAGAAGAATGTGGAAAATACCGTGGACGAAAAAGTTGAAAAATGAGAAAGTATTGGAACTAATGGGAACTGACCGAATATTAATGACAATAGTAAGAAGAAGGAAGATAAAATTTTTCGGACACTTCATGAGAGGTAAAAAATACAAGTTACTGCAGACAATAATAACGGGCATGATAGAAGGAAGAAGAAAGACCGATTGGATAGATAATATAAAAAAATGGACCGAAATTAAGAGAACAGAAGATCTAGTCAGAATAGCAAAAGATCGTAATCAATTTCAGCAGATAATCCAATCCATACATGATGATTAAGCAATACCCGAATCGGGTGGCATGAGAAGAAGAAGACACCTTGTTTAGGATTCTAATTTTATATTAGAATCTTTTTACATCAGATGAGCGTTATTTCTAATTAAAAATTTATATATTTGAAACAGAGCACTCTTTCTTTCGAGAACTTATGGGGCAGTCCCTTTATTTGATCGACTTGGGTGTTTTTTTAATACGAAAATCCGTAAAACACAGATGCGTCATTAGTATTTTAAAAATTAAAAAGAAAAACAAAAATAAAAAAAGTAAAACCAAAAAATACGATGTTTTCAAATTGTTCATAAAGAGTACTGCCGTGCAGTATGAAACATGACTTCAGTGTCCCACTCAGCCCCTCAGTGCTAATATTTTCTCTCCTGTACGTGGCGACCCCTGCATACTTTCATCTAAAAGGACACACTAATAACCCTAATTTCATCTAGGAAAGTCGCAATTCCCCGTAAGGCAATATCTGATTATATAAATAATTTATGAGCCTGGAAAGGTGGGAATATTATGGAATTTTAGGCGAAGACTAAATCACCCGAAGGCGAAAACAGTAAGAACTGTTGGGTCACCCGACAGACAAATATCTTTCAGCGGTCAGAAAATGATCGTGAAAAATTATAGAATTAATGAAACTATGTAATTTCTACGTCAGCGAATTATAATATATGAAAAAACATGTACAATTTTTGTGTAATCTTTTTGCATCGATTATCTCCTGCGACATTTTGACTTAGTTAATTAAAACCGACTCGTCGTCCGTAAGTATTTTAAAAAAGACTGTCATCCAGAAGTTCAGATGGGTTGAGAGAATCTATACAGATACGTGCATATAATATAGGTACCAAAAAAAAACAATAAAAAATAAATTTAGATCGACTAAAAAGCATATCGTAGTTTGAACAAAAGCGGTAACACTTTATTGTCATAGAAAACTCATTTTAAAATGCAATTAGAAGGTGTTTTTAATTATAAAACGGTGTGTATGAAACTATAAGAATTTTTATTTTGAAAGCTGTTACAGCTTAGCAAGGTGCCGAAACGTTCGGTTATCATAACTGCGGTACGAAATTATAAAATGATTTTTTTTTTTTTTTTCAATTATAGAAGAAAGTCATAGATACAATGGAGAAAATTTAGTTAAGTAAGATGTATCGTTGAGATTTTAGAGAAATATTCGTCTTGAAAATAGTTTTGTAAATTTTAAAGCACACGGGGAATAGGAAGCTCGATTCAGCAGGAGGATATTGTTAAAGCTCACACAACAGGTGTGATTTTCATAGCGAAATGAATATCGTGCAAAAGCGATATGTGTTAGCTATTTTTCATTGATGTTAACGATAAAACATCGTATGTACTGTTTATTTAGTTCGCGCACTTAATGACGGTGGGGGTGAAAATTTGTCATCGATGACGTTGATAAATTTCAAATTGTAATTGCCGTGTGGTAAAATTTGTGTCGTGGTTCAGTGAGATGTTAACGTTATGGAGTAAAGGTTACCAGAAAAATACGGTTTTCACTTGTATACTGAATTATTTCACGGAATTACCCATTTACGGTGACATAAGTATCTTACAGAGGTGCTGCTTGGAGAATTATATTTTTACAAATGATATCAGATTTAGAATAGTATAAACTATTGTTATAAGCGGTAGAATTTTCATTCGCACGTAGGCGCATGCATATATAAATATTACGTTTTTTAGTGGCTTAATTTAATTTATCATATTATAAATTTCAGTTTTCATAATCTTTTTCTTGTAATCCGGAGACAATTTTAGGCAGTGGCGTTTCGCTCGAGTGAAACCGGTTTTCGCCTGTCAAGGTATTAAAAATGTCGAAAACTGTTAATATCTATAGTAGACGAGCTCCCTACAAAAAAAAAAAAAACAAGTAAACTATTGGGGCTAATTTCGCAAATGCCTAACGCTTTATGTAGTGATTCGTTTTATGTTACGTTTTGATATTATAATATGATACAATTAATTAAAATAAAGTAGCAATTTAAATTTATATCCGTTAGCTTGTGTGCTAAATTAGTAACACTTGTTGGGACACTCCGGTAGACGGAGAGGGAAAAAAAGGGTAGTGACATAAAAACCCGCATTATTAAACATTTTTTATTAATATGTGTTTTAATCGGAATTTTTCCAGCAATTTAGTAATACGGATAGAGCATATAATTCAGTATCGTTAGAGACTTCCATATTTATCCGATTCTTTCGGATTAACACCGCATCACGCGCGGTCACATACTCGTACGGTTGGTTTTTTGAAAAATTTACATTTCGGATCGAGAAATTTTTTAAAAATACAACGACCTTTCTTAACGAGAAGTTATTTATTCGATAATGCACCGTCACATCGTTCAGTTCAATCGTTAGAAATGTGAAAGTATAATTGTCGGATTTTTACCATTAAACATAATTCAGTCCACGAACTAAGGAATAATCGTATTACTAGAAAAAAACATTCTCTTTTAGTAATTTTGTTGAACTTTAAGGAAAACGATATTCAACGAACCCCGTATGGAGATAATCGCGATGAAGAATGTCTTGGGCAAATCGTTGCGAAAAATACTTTTTGTAAAACTCGGTCTTTGTTTCTGGAAACTGACCAATAGAGAGAGAGACAGAGAGAGAAATGATGTGAAGCTGGAAAAAATTCCGAAGAAAATGCTCGGATGTAATAAAAAGGCGATGCCTTGACGGTGTTGAAAAATGGGTTTGAACTAATGATGAACGATAACGAGATAGTGGAAGCTGTTTTGTCTCCAGATAAAAGGAAAGAAAAATGTTTTCTGGTGAAGTTTATTCGACATTACGAACTTCGCCGGAACTTACCGGCAGGCAGTCAAATGATAAAGTTCAGCATATTTTGCATAAATGAGGAATTTGGCTGCTCGTCAGCGAATTACGGGAGAAAAAGAAAAGAAGTTTGTTAAGCAATTAGTTAAAAAAAAAAATTCGTTATTTTTGTTTTTAGAAAAATTAATATTTTGTACGTCATAGGAAAATTTTAAGACATTTTTTGAGTTTTTCTTTTTATGGAAAATAAACATTTTACATACGATAAGAGTTATTTTTCTCCCAATAAGGGGATTCTCCCTATTAAATGGACACTTTCTTTAGTTTTTTCTCTGTAAACGCATAAATTTGGATTAACCACTTTTCCGTTATCCGAGCTTCTCCCGCCACAATTAACTCGGTTAATCGGGAGTTTCTTTTGTGTTTAATTTTTTTATGTCCCAACACGAAATAAATAAAATTTTACGAAAAAAAATAAATTATTAACGTTCGCTTAAGATATATATGGTAACTGCGCAATACTGAAAGTTTTCAAAGAGGATTGTTATTGATTTGTTGTTATTTAATTTATTTAGTGTCGGGGAGGGGGATTTTCTTAATTTCGCGGTTAAAGCAAAAGGTTCGCGTAATGATCTCGACATTTATTTCATTACGTGTTGTTGTACATTAGTGGATAGAAATAAAATGCCGGTGTGAGTTTTTTTTTTGCATTTAAATAATTTTCCTAAACCGAGAAAAAGTTATAATTATGAATTTTTACTTTATGTTTATTTTTTCGCAAGTTTAAAAATAAAAGGAACCTCTTTTTACTTTTTTTATTTTTTTAAACGAACGATTTTAGCACAGTTGCTCGGGAATAGCCAATTAGTATAAAAAAGTTGAATAGGAAGACGTGTTTTTTAAAAAAAAAAGGGGGAAGTGGGTGATGGAAGAAGAATCAAGCGAAAGTGATGAGTGACGAGAGATAAAATCGGGATATAATGGGCGCTGGAGCAGTTATCAGTGAAGAAGTTACAGAAGGTCCGTGATTTTAATGTCTTCCCGGTTTTGGAGAAGTATTTCATCAAGTTACAATTACGGCTGAAGAGAGATGATGGGGAAAGTAATGCAACAAATAGTAGCTCAGCCAAATATAGTCGCGTGTAGGCAATTATATGAACTTTTAAAAAGGGACATAAGTTATGCCAAAAGGTGAAAAACTAGGCTAAAAAAACAAAAAAAAAAAAATGATGGGGAAAGCCGTCTCTAGCAGCGTGGCTCAGTATCTCGTTTGAATCAAATTAAAATGGATAAACATTATGGAACAAAAAAAACGAAGCAAAAAAAAAAAATATATAGAGGAAATTTAAGAAAATTAAAATAAAAATGTTGCAGGTGTTTTACAGTAGTGGCTGCAGAAACTGGTTGCGTGTCTCCTTCCTCGCTTTCAATTTATTTCGTGTATTCAAAAAAAAAAAAAAAAAAAAAAAAAAAGGTTTACAAAATTTCGATCAGGATCACTCTTCTGAACATTGGCGTTCAAATTAATTCCCATAAACTGCCGCAGTTTTTTTACTTTCTTTTTCTGGAATTATTTTAAAAATCCCTCCTTTTTTGTATGCGATCTAATTTCTTTGAATAGTATATGAAATATCGTCTCACAAGGAACTATTGCTTTTCTTGCCTTTTTTTCTTCACGTTTGATATTGTCGATATCTTCGAGTCGAATTAAAATTTTCAAAAAAAAAAAAAAAAAAAAAAGGTAAGAAATCGACTTCGAGGTAGTTCTTTGGCTAATTATAGAACGTGTTTCCTTCGGAATTTTCGTCATGTCTTCTGAAACGTGTTTACTGGGCTAATAATAATCGGCTGCATGCAAATTAGTCGAATCGGAAAAATTATTAATTCGAAAAGGGCCGGAATATATCGGCGGTTAATTATCGGTCGGTATATGTCAGCGGCGTCGAAAACAAGTAGCGCGAGTCGGCTGGTACAGTACCGGCTTCTGGAGAATGACGGTGTTTCGGTCCAGTGTGCTCTCTTTCGAAAACTTCCGGGCGAGTATTCGCATCCGGGATGTGGACGAATTTACGCTAGGGTGACTTGCACCCTTTCTCTCTTATTGTTTTAGTTCGTTTCCGCGCCTAGTGGACGCGAGCGAACTACTGGCCCGGTCTGTGTCCGTGTTATATGGAAAAAAGAAATTATCCTCATTATCGTCGAGGCGGAAGCGCGTCGGAACCGAGGGAAAATTATTGTTGCCGCGACCGCTGTACGAATGCGTACACGGATTCGACGCGGAAATATCCGATGGTTTTTAACGCGGTACCAGCCGATGATAACAAGACGGTATCGTGGCTAAGGTACTTGGAGTTCAGGATAATTTTACCGAGGCGACGATCTTTTTATTTTTTCAAAATTCTTTGGGCAGCGGAAAAATCTAGTCCCTCCGCGCTAGGCTACCGTCAACATTGCGCGCTGCGAGATGAACGGACAAAAATGATACGAAGCGTCGGCACCCTCGACACTATTTCGGTAAACACTCCGTCTTGACCTTACCCACGATAAAATTGTTGGGCG
The DNA here is from genome assembly GCA_039619475.1 of Icerya purchasi. Lineage (NCBI taxonomy): Eukaryota > Metazoa > Arthropoda > Insecta > Hemiptera > Monophlebidae > Icerya > Icerya purchasi. The sequence continues at coordinate 148,431,732 of CM077115.1, forward strand.
CGCTGAGCGTCTCGTAACCTACGCAACAAGTTCCCTCGACCGCGCTATCGGCCGTCGGTCGACAATTTAATAAATACCCCCTCTCTCGGTCCCAGAAGAAGATTTTATTCGGGTTCTCCTTTTTTTACCGTTTTATAATATTTTCTTCAATTGAAAAAAGAGAAAATTGAAAAAATTTACAAAAAGCCGTTTTGAATTATTTTCCGGGTCGCGCGCGAAAAACTCACGATTTTTCTTGTAACCGCTAGCCGCTGTCGACCGCTTCTTCCTCTACCCGTTTAAATGTTTACCTACTATTTCTTTTTAACTCTTTTTTTTCCTTTTTTTTTTTTTTTTTTTTAACTTACAGTGGGATTGTTACTTGGATATTTTTAGAATCGGAATCTGTTAAATATGAATAGTGTAGATGTCGGTGGTATCGGCACGATTTATTAAAAATTAAGAAACGCGTGTAGTATTTCCGAAAGTAGTGAAATAAAAAAAGGTAACAAACATCACTGAATAACTGCGAAACATGACGATCGAACCTGCAGCTGCTTTTGTATATTCGCGAAAATTCGTCATTTTTACGATTGAAATTTTTAAGTACCTGCAAAGAGATTTCCACGCCCATTCATAATCGCTTTCAATGATTTGCCACTAGAATTCATTTTTATTTTATCTAGAAATTATATCTACTCTCGTAAACGTTTGATTCAGAATTTTCCTTTATTATACCGAGTTTATTTTATTCCTCTTTTCTTCGTACTTTACTGATAACAGTGCTCATAGTTTCATCCGCAACATTATCACCTTTTAAATTTTGCACTAAAGCCTTCCTTAAGAATTACTACGAGAAACAGAACAAGATGATTGGCTTGATACTTCTCTTTAGATTACCGCGTAAAGACGTTTAAGGCGAAAAACAACTTAATTATTTTATTAAAAATTTAAAAAAACACGTATTACAGAAAAATTACAATTTAAACATATATATAGAATAAAGCCGACATGTTTCGGAACTTTATTATATATATATATATATATATATATATATATATATATATATATTAAGATATATGCGTGTGTGTGTGTGTGTGTATGTCCAGGGTGCGGCAGCATAACTTTCTTTTCTGAAATGCGTCACTTTTTTTCTACTAAATTTTTTTAAAGAGAAATAATAACAGAAAATCGAAATAAAACTGCGAGAAGGGAAGAAGCATACATATTTGTTCCAATGGGGGGGATCTAGAGTATGCATTTCGATTTTCTGTTATTATTTCTCTTTAACAAAATTTAGTAGAAAAAAAGTGGCGCATTTTAAAAAAGGAAGAGTTTACCGCATTCTGTTTATATGAAATACTTTTTATTTCCACTTTGTGGAATTTAGCGACAACGGAATTATTTGAATTTGAGTTTAATAATGACGATGTCGGGAAAAGAACAAATCCCTATCAATTAAATACAGTCGTTTCTTTTACACTTACTCGAAGATTGCCAGCCCAGGGTCAGTCACTTAGATGAATTATATATGTATAACACGTATTGTTATCTAAAGATCTTATAGACTCGTTTAACAAACGGTCTAGAATAAGGTGGTAAGTACGAATGAAAGAAAGAAAGAATACATATAATATACGGGTATATTTTAATGACCACGCTTATGCAGCTTGAGGGTAATAAGAGAATCCTGTAACAAAATATGTAGTAACATGTGTTTGCGTCACGCTTATAAAATTCCATTTTGCGAAAAATGGTATAATCAATTGAAACCGATTCTTCTGTAAGAATTATAGGAAAATATCACACCTGGAGGAGGTCCAAATTAGGTCCAATTGGGGACTAGTAATAGCGGCCAAGTATAGAGAGAGAGAGAGACCTTTGCTTCGATTAATTCGTGTGCGCTGACATGATAACGTGTGATTTAGTTACTTTATTCTGTGCAACCTAAACAGTGAAGTATTTAGACGCGAGTACCTAAACGAAAAAAAAAGATATCACTGACGCCAGAGCACTTCGAGTGATATACATAAAACCGCTCCTCGTAGAAAACGCACACCATCGATTTTATCATTTTTGTAAAAACGACTGTTAATATAATCTCTTTGATTTACTTCGTGTTATTTTTTGCGCGGATTCGTACTAAATTAAGGAGCATATTATGCTTCTAGAGAATTTTAGCTGTATTTATTTGAAATTTTCGTAAAATTCTTGGTTTTTTCAAAAAAAAAAAAAAAAGCTTTTACGTCATTCGGTTAATAAAAAAAATCGTCCTCGATACTTTAATCAGCAAAATTCGTAACAAAATAGCGTCCAGAAAGAAGGACTTGACGTAAAGAGTATCTCACTCGTACGAATAATATCAACACCAGCTTTTCAGCCATAACGTCTATTTTGTGTCGAATATTTGCGCCCCTATTCCAAAATTATATAATCTCTTATAATTCAATTCTTTTTCAGCGTTCTTACCGGCTGTTTATTATTCAGTAAACTCCGTCTATACCGATCCATTTCTCCGAACTTAAAATTTAAATAAACCTATTTTCCTTTTTTAAATTAATTATTTGTACGTAAACAAAATTCCCGATAACATGTGAACGTTTCAACTCCCTTTTTTTGTTTGTTTGTTTTCTACGAAAATATTTCGATTTACAAGTTAATAATTTTATTGTACTGTCCCATTCAAAAGGGACGTTGATTTTTAAAAAATTCGCACTCGCTATGTAAATAAAACACCGTAATTGCTTTTAAAGCCGAGAGAAACGTATTTTGTAAAACAAAAATATTTTCTTGGTTTTTGTTCACTTCTTGTTCTCTTGCTTTATTAATTCTAATTTTTATTAGTCATACGCCACTAACACCGCTTAGCGTTATAAAAAATTAATAAATTCGATTCCTTTAGAGTTACAGTACATGAAATGTGAGAAATCTTTTGTAAAGTTTGAAAATAAAAAACTCGGATACATTAACGTTAAACTTTTTTTTTTTCATTTTTATAAATGATGATTAGAAATGTCGTTTTTTTTCCTTAAACATCTTCCGACTATTCAGCGCTCGTATAACTTCTTTTAAATACCCCGTTTTATTACGTTTCAGTCGATGTTACAATCGAAATTTTATATTTTTTTATAAATTTTTTGGCCGGCAATAAAACGCAATCTTTGAACCTGTATTTCGAAATTTTCTAAAAATGCGAATTGAGAAAATCGTTTTGGGCGGATGAAGCACCAATCTAAACAACTACCGCCACACGTCCCCCCTTCTTAGGATATTTCTCACCGCTGCGCATACTCGTACGTTTGAACTTTTCGCTTTTCCACCGGCGGCCCTTTCGATTATCACCGTGCAAGTGTGCTTTACCGAACACATTATAAATACCCTATTTTTCGATTAATAACCATTCCCAAAAGCGAGATATCTTTGAAACTTTCAAAAACATAAGTATCCAAATAAAACACGCTCATTTTTTATTACTATTTTAACATTAGGATATTATTATAGGAGTCTTTTTTTTTTTTTTTTTTTTTTGCGATTTTTCATTTTCAGTCACGGTGCTATTTATCGCCGTACAATTAAGACTCAATTGTAAAAAAGAATTAAAAAATAAAACGTGCACGCAGAGGATATTTTACCGTTCTGCATTTTTAATTACATTAGCGCATTGCAATTTTTTCCTCTGTCACCAAAGTGAAAACTCTGAGAACACACTTAGCTTATATTAAAAAATTTAACAAAAATTCACAAAAAAAAAAAAAAAAAAAAAAAAAACGAAAACGAAAACGAAAACGAAAAAAAAAGTGCAAACATCTTTAAGTAATTGTCAGGTTTCGAAAGAATTCTACACTTCTGTTTCCATGCGAACAAAACTGATTACACACATTAGTGTACGAGACAGCATGCAGCGTGCACCGTAAAAAAATCGTTCAAGTACGCGAGATTAAAAACGGAGTCGTTGGCAAAAGTCAAAGTCAACTAACTCTGTTTAATTAATTATCGCCTACTCTTTATCGGAATAGGGTGCTAGAAGCAGTTGTTGCTCGATGAAAAGCGTGTATTTGTAATTTTTGAGAGCAGGAATACTGAGAGAGTGCATCAGACAAGGACGATGGTAAGATAGAAATACGTAAACGACACATGGAACTCTATGTGCGAATTCGCATCATGTAAACAAGACGTTTCGTGAGAACCTGCACATTGTGACCTAAATCATTAGTACTACCGCAATAGCAACGCTCTGCTTATATGTATACTTACATATTTACCGTTCTCATTGCTATATCTGTGGCGTACGATAATTGATATCATCATTCGTAGTAGTGTACTGCTAATCTAAACATTCATATTATATGAAATTTTTTCGTTTTTTCTTTTCGATATCTTACCATGCTTCAGTGTGTGCGATATTCTACAAAAAACAACTTGTAACTATTTCACTTATTCGCAACCAAGTGTATATGTATATCTCTGTCTATGTATGCAGTGTGTAAAAAATAATTTGCCCATTTCAATTCACCGAAATTATATTTCACGATTGGTAAAATATTGCAATATTAAAACGCCAACGTAATTAACGAAAATCACGGCCTATCAATATTACGAAACATGACCGTGTTATTTAATATTTCAATATTTCAACGTTGATAAAGCGTAATTTCAGTGAACAGCTGACGTGTTTAATAATGAATACGGAAAGGGACGTTGTAATTAATAATCTTAATATTCCTGAAGATGGCCATATATGTATTTGCTGACGCGGAAATGTTTCCGGAATATTTTTAATATTCAGCTTTAACGTGTTTTTATTTATAATTTTTATTAACTAATTAACGGGCGGGTGGGGGACTATGGGGGATGTATGCGTTAGAAGATTTAAAATTAAAAATTCACTCCAACATATCTTCGGCAGTCTTCGCTCTCCCAGGGAGAAAGTGTGAGGAAAGCTTTGAAACAGTTAAAACAAAAACAACAGACAAAATTAAAAATTCGTTTTATATATATATATATATATAAAAATATATATTGGTTTGGATCGCACTACTGGCGCATTGTAGGTTGGCAGATGGCACGTGATCATGTTAAATCCGAAATTTTTTCTGGAGAAAAAAGAGACAAAAAGGGAAATCTTTTTATATCTAAAATTTAATTTAAAATAATTATCGTAACATCGATCACCTTATTTATTGTCCCTCCCGTCCCGTGTGTGTGGAGATATAACTTATCTTTCGATGATGATATTGCGATTTTTTAAATTTAATTCATTTTTTTTTTTTTTTTTTTTTTTTTCGGTGTAATTAAGAAAAATGCAGTTTGTGTTCTTTTTCTATTTTAAGAAGATCATAAAAAAAAAGAGTCAGTCCAGTCTATCTTCTTGGGGAGTGCTACTGAGTTTGGACAAAAAAATATTTTGAAATTTTTTCCGACAGACAAAATAGAATAAAAAAAATATTGAAATTTCACAAAATTTAAACGAATAATAAAAAAGAAAAAAAAAAAAATCGAATTGGATAGGATTTGTATCTGGACCTTTAAAAAGGGGAACACTTTCCTGCTGGGCGTAGTAAAATTACTCTTCATATCGTCCTCTACAAATCCAGTATCTAAGTTGCGTCATTAAGTATAGGTTTCAGGCAAAAGCCGAGTCTTCTGCAATCTTCTAAATAATCTCGTCTTACCATCTCTCTAGCTTTGTCGTCTAATAACGCCGTCGTGTATAACACGGGGCACTGCCAGAGTTCACACATGACAGTCTTCGGGTGAGGTTTTTGACATTTTTAAGAAACCAGTTCAATCCGAATGGAAAAAATTACGAAAATTCTGTCGTTAGCGGAACGGAATGGAGAAGTCGCGAAGAGGACGGAAAATGAATTAGCGGAAATGTCGAAGCATGTACAAATACCGCATTAAAACACGACGTGTGTCGTGTTCTATCGATGTTAATGGTTTACACATACAAAACCGTCAACGAACCGCGTTCACTGCGCATCAAACGGCGCCGCCAAAAAAAAGATGCTCATTTGAGTTTAGTAAAGCCTTTGATTGAAGGCTTTTTAAACGCGAAACTCTCTTGTCGAAAAGGTGTTTTTTGCGGAAGAACTTAGGGATCGGTGTGTAGGCGTAGGTCAAAGTCAAATTTTACATTTGAAAGCAGTGTGACACGCAGTACGCGCTATCGGTTCTATTAGCATATATGACGTGTAATGGGGAAATCGTTAAGGCCGGAGAAGACGATGAAGATGCGTTACTTACGTGTATAAGTGTAACGTGGGGAAGATGGAAAAATTACCGGATATGTCGAGACGAAGGCCTAATGTAAAGGATGTTTTGTTTATTGTCTCTCTATTGACCGGCAGCAACGGCGTACCGCTCACAACATTAGTAGTACACACTGTGTTTAGCGCGCAATTGTAACAAAAAACCGGAAAATGTCCGCTTTCTTTTTTTTAATTTCGGTATATTATTTAAATTTAAATGCGTGGAAAACAAAAAAAAAAAAAAAACAGTCGGACAGCGACGAACAAAACGCCCGAATTCGAAAACCGATCCAAAGAAGTTCTGGAGTAGTAGTACTCTACGCTTTGAAGACTGTGTGTCGCTCGCTCTACCTGTTCGGCTAGCAGACGCTGAAGATGGATATAGTTCTTCCGTTATTAGCTTTTTCCTATTTCAAAGAAAGCGTGTGTACGGTCCGCGATGTTGCTGTATGCCCGCACCGACGGAACATCTCTTCGCTCAGAGCTAATTGAGACACGAACAACGGACGGCGACGTTCGGCGAGAATATAATAAAAATTGTCGGGGTACGGTCGCGGGGGCTGCGGAGTGGGGTGTGCAAAAATTCTGTGAGAAAATATCGTACTTGGCATCTTGTAAGGACACGACTTTCGGCGTCCTCACTTTCCCAAGCCGCTGTGCAACGCGCGCGATCAGCGATCACGAACGCGCAGGCGACCGACCATCAACACGGGGGTGTGTTTATCTGTTGACTTTTTTTCCTCCATATCTCTGCTTTCACCGCTATTCGCCTTAAAATTCCGATTGCCGACAATTATACACATCGCGTATTTCTTCACATGACAATAATAATGATAATAATAATAATGTTAATAATGATAATAATGATAATAATGATAATAATCGTCATCGTCATCATTGTGATAATAGTCGCTATTATTATAGACTATTTCCTTATTACGTCGAGGAGCCAATCCGTGGCGGGCCTATTAAGAAATATTCGCTAAATTATCTCTATTATCTTTCTTTCTAGACACACACCGGCTTCTCCTCATCCTCGTTCTTCTCTAATTGCCGCTCTATATCTTGTGCAGGGTTCGGCCGTCTGACTGCATGTATACATATATATCTGACGGCGGAAGAACACGTACGGAGTCTCTGTTTTTAAATTTAACGCGATGAACGGGGCAAACGCAGCGAAGAAGATGTAGTAACCGTGAAACGCGTACCGATTTGATGTAGTAATGCGCGAATGTATTTACTCTGTAGCAGGAAGAAATATTACAACAAATTTTACATTACCCCGCGGTCATAGTATGCGGGGGGCATCATTGATTATGTAATGAAAAATTTTTTAAACCGATCCGAGCCGAACACAAAAACGATGATCGTAAAGAGAGTTAGTTAAATTCCGATACGAAACAGCAAGAAGGTGTCACGCGGTAAGGAGCAAAAAATGATACCGTAGTTCTGAATGGGAAAACGTAAAAGAGAAATAACGACTGGAAAACCGAATAAATGTTGGGTCTAGAAATGGCACTAGAAAAATGAGAGCGGACAATTGGTTTGTAAAGAACGAAGTGTTTCTTTCGACAAAAAAAAGGTAGTGTCTTCGATGTTAGGTTTAAATCATCCGGTTAAGCTCTTTTCATAATGCTCGCTCGTGTAAGATGAGGTCAATGCCAGTTCCTTTCTTCGATGATGATCTCCACCTTTACTTTCACTGAGGTGACTTTTTTTTTTTTTTTTTTTTCAGATACTATCCTTAGCGTATACACACGCTAATGATAACACACAACACAGGTTATTGGGAACGCCCGATAATGAATTAGCTGAGTACACGCTTAAAAAGGAAGAAACGGTGAAATACTTCCGATTCCTTCAAATGAACCTGATCCTCAGCAATCCGTACGAATCGGATGAGAATGAGCGCGTGTCCATTAATGAAGCTAATTCGTACACGCTGGGCCGTAATATGGAAATTTTGCATCGAATTCAGATGTATCGAAAGTGAAATGACGACAATTAGTCAATCCGGAAATAAAAACGAACTAAATCTATCAGAATTAAATAGATTTCCTCCGGATGAGCAAGTTGTTGTAGAAATGATGGAAGAGAATTTTGGTTTTTGTATAATATTTCGTTAACATTATTGTTATCGCTTCACGGGATTACTAGCTGAGAATTTGAAAGAGAAGAAAAATCATAGCGGAAAACTGGTGAAAAATAAGATATCGACTTAGCGATGAAATTTAGAGAAAATTAAGGTTTTTCATTTAAAATTTCTTTATAAATTTCTTTAAAAAAAAGAACACGAGTGTTGATTTTCAACTGAAACAATATTCTTAACTAATTTTTCGCGTGAAAAAAAAAAAAAAAAAGTGTAACTTATTGGCTCTTTTATTGGGCAATTTTTGCGCTAAAAATTCTTTATTAATAATAAATAATTTTCTGTGTTTTAAAAGATATTTATTATGAGCAATCACTGTGGTGAAAGCTTTAAATATTTAATTCTTTATTAATTTTAAACCAATTGAAACATTTAAAATAACATTTTTTAATTTCGTATGTTTAAGTTTTTGAAAATATGACTCGGCAAAATAGTAGAAGGAGATTCTAGGTAACGTATCATTTCCGATGTGTAATAGTTCTCTACAATGGCATTTTCCTGTGTCTTAATATTTGTTTTTGTTTACGCCCGATTATATAGACAAAATGAGGCGTTCTTCTCATATTTAATTATCAACCTCGAAGACCCGTTCAGACTGCTTTGGCAGTTTTTAGGCTGTAGGTGTGTGCTCATTCGAACAAACATATACAATCGCAAATTCGTATTACTCAGCCGATCAGCGAACTGTAACGGTACTTATGGGGAGTGCTGTATCGATATGTAAAGGTTAATAATGATTAATAAATTTAATGTTTTGGAAATAAGAATTGTTCAGTTGGTTAAATGGGTTTAAAAAAAAAAAAAAAACGAATTAAATTTAAAAAAGCAATAATATAACCTTTCTCACGTTTTAAGAAGAAATTTACCGATATGTGAAATAAATGCTAGATGAGGAAAGGAAACTCAACGGTAAATGTAGAATAAAAGGACTTCTTTTTTTTGAACTCAAGCTGTTTAATAAAATCTCGCGGTCACTTGAGTGTGTACATTCTAACGTGCAACAACGGCATCGTACGTAAATTTAGATGCGAAATTTTAAACCAACTTATACACAATAGCGTAGCTCGCCACCTCTTAATGTAAAATATTCGTTCGAGTTTGATAGCCGGGGCTTCCTACCGTAAGATCTAAAGGATTTCCTCGGTAACGGTAAGAATTAATTATTCGAAAAAAAAAAAAAAAAAAAAAAAAAAAAAAAGAAAACATTCGTATCTTGTTAAAACAAAGTTGATACGGTACGAGTAATTTAAAGCTTTAACTGAGCAGTCATCGCTGAAAGGCAATTGCTGTTAAAAATACATTCGAAATTTTCAGCTGAACCTCGTGAAAGTCTTGCAGAAATTCGGAACGTTAGGCTCCTTCTTTTTATTTTCTTTAGATTTCCATCGAAACGGCCCTGTCCATAAATTGAAGTGGAGCTGCATTGATGCTGTATGTAAACATTTTCTGAGATATGCTCTGTTAAACTATATTTTTTATTGAATATGCCATAGCTACACGTATTACACTAACATAGGCAGTTAAGAAAAACACTTGATAGTGTCAATTAGTCGAAATAAAATAATATTCAAAAAAAGTATTCGGCAACTTGAATTCTTTCGACGGCACTGAATATATCATATGGAGATTTCAACGCAGTCTTCGTCTAATCTAATTGGTACTCAAAGCTAGATATGTTAGTAAAAAACTACTGAGCGCCAGTCAAAAGCTAACGACGTTAGAAGTGAAATTTTTTATCGAATGCAATGAATTTTAAACGAGGAAACAAAAAAAGTACATTGAAGTAACGAAAAATGTACTTAAAACTATAACAGAAAAGATTGGTGCAATTATTAATTATAATACAATAACGATGACAATCTCGAATTAACACTACACAAGTTTCACTTGCATGTACTAATTATACAGGTATATGTAACAATAATATATAGTATGTAACAATATACATGTAAAAATATATATATATATATATATATATATATATATAACAATAAATATGTAACAATAAATATGCACATGAAATTTAAATTGAAAAGAAAGAAAGAAGGATAATAAAAAGAATCGTTGGACCAAAATATGAAAATGATATATGGAAACTAAGAACTAATAAAGAAGTATGTGAAGTAGTTGTAAAAATAATAGATATCATACGTAAAAGAATAGTCTCGTTTTATGGATATCCTAAACCGGTGGAGCCGGAAAGACTAACCAAAAAGATAAGGTTGGTTTGTGGTAGTTAAAAAAAGGACACTAAAACGAAATGAAGATAAAGATATAAGAAGAAGAAATTCAAGATAGACAAATATTTAGAAAAACAAAAAAAAATAGCAATGTTCAAAAGTTTCAAAGAAAAAGCAGATGAAGAAAATTGGCAAAATATGGATGGAGGAAAGAGAAAAAAAACACCGGCAGAGGATGAAAAAATATTGGCCGTAGAGGAAGGCGTTGAATCGTGTTTAATTTTTTTTTTTTTGGACGTCAAAAATGTTAATCTATTTTACGTAGTCCTTAGACGGCCAAACTTGAAACTAAAAAAAAAAAAAAAATGCACATACAAGACTTCTGCGCAGTGTTTAATTTGAGATTATCTGCGCATTGTTTTTGATTTATATTACACAAATTATTTCGGTTTTAGTTTTAATTTCTTCACTTCATAAAATCAACCGGTGATAAATCCAATAAAAAGAAGTTAGTATATGAACAAAAATTGATTAATAAATGTGTTGACACAATGTTCTATATTTTTCAAATTACAGGTATGTTTACTTTTACCAAATCTGCAGCTCCGCTGTTCTGTTTTACAGACTTTTTAGAAACAGTCATTTCATATTTAAGCGAAATCAAAATGTGTCTAAATCATAAATCAACGGAGTACTAGAAAGTACGGAATCTGAACATAGAACGACGATTCAGTTTCTAAGCTGCAGATTTGGAAAAAGTATAACTGATTACGCAGTGGAAAAAGATGTATCTTTTAAAATTTATTGCACATACCGTACCACTTTTAATACTATTAGTTTTCGACTGATACACATTTTTTTTTTTTTTTTTGCTGCCTTATTGTGACAATAACCAAAAAATAAATTCCACAAATTTCATCATCGTTATCATTACCGTAATTTTTATTTAAAAATAGAAATAATCGGCTTAAGATGACTATAATACGATATAAATAAATGCGAATTTAAGTACTTTGAAAAAATACAGCCCTTATCGTGTTGTTTTTTTGTCTAGAATTTACATTTACCTATGGTAAACGTTTTATTGAAATTTTCTTTATTATGAAATTATAATTTTTTTTTTTTTAGCTCTTGCTCTACGTTTGAACGGGCATTAAAAAAGCACGAGTACTTTAACAAGTAGTTTAACCGTTTTGTTTATAGCTCGACTAGTTTTTTACCCTCTTTCTCAAAATTCGTATTGTTGCATGAAAAGTTTCACTTCAAAAAGAAAATTTTTTATAAACTTAAATAACATGCAACAATTTCCGAAATACAATAAACACCCGCACTATGGTTCCGATTTTCTGAAGCAAAAATTCTAAAATTCTCTTCACTACACATATCGCGAAGTATCTTAATTGATAAAGTTGGTTCCCGTTCGTTTGAAAAATGTAAATTTTCAATTTAACAAAGTAGATTGCTTTAAAACAGTGCATAAACATCTGATTACGCTTCTCATGCTTTCCCCTCTTCTTGGCCCATTGTGTTTTTTGATAAACCCAACTTTCTTTTTTTCTTTCTTTCTTCTTTTTTTTTTTTTAATGTTAAAAAACAAAAAAAAAAAAAAAAACAGAATTTAATCGAAAAGCAGGAGAAAAGCCCCAGTTTTATATGCACTTGCGTCTGATGACAGAATTTTGGTTTTCACACAGTGTGTGTGTGTGTGTGTGTGTGTGTGTTTGTGGGTATTACGAAGAAAAACATGTCGAAAGTAGTATGAGGCTTTTCGTTGTTTTTGTACTTCATTCGTAATTTGACTTAGAAAGCAACAGAAACTGGCTAATCGAAAATTTCAGTTTTACGAAAAAGTTCCCAAGCACGTGACGTAATTCGGTGTGCATTACGTCGCCGACGAAGCCCAACAGCAGTTAAATTAAGGCAACCGAGCGCGGTACACTTTGTATTTCATTTCCAGAATGGAAGAAAAATGGAATGCGAACTTTCGCGCCAAGAGGAGAACAGAATGGTTTTTAAAAATGTGACTCCCCCACCCCCCTTACAACCCTATTGGTTCAGATGGCTTTTCGCGGCTCTTTTTTCTTCTTCTTGCCTTTTTAACTGGTTTTTTTCGTGTTTTTTTTTTCGCGCTTTTTTTTTTTTTCACATCGATTTTAGAAAAAGAGGGGAAAAAAAGAGAAAAACAAGAAAAGAACTTCTTGCTGCGACGGCGATAATTTAAAGGAAAAGAGGATCCGCGAGTGACGGCGATGGAAGACACGGCCACGGAACGGACAAGCTCGATGGAAGTTCGTTCTGGATGCGTTTTTCGTCTCGTTGCCGCGCGCTAACGGGGCTACCACAACGTTTTCAGCCGACGATGCACAACCAGAGCCGATATTGGATCGGACTGTGGTGCAGAAAGTAAGACTCGAAGGAGGACACGCCGACGCACAAAGGACGCAGCGATGTTCGCGATAAAAGATGATAAAGGAAATTCCCGCAGAAGGGTTAAAACAAAGGAAGACGTGGTTTATCTCGCTAATGATCCGGAAATTAAGAAAATGCACACAGTGCACTAGATGCTCTTCCTTCCTGCGAAACGACAAGCCCGCTTCCCGCTTCGCCCCTGCCGCGAACAAAGAAACCGACTGGAAGCCCGAAAAAGAAAAACGAGCTGAAAAGTAGGCAAAAAGCGCAAAAAAATCTTTTCTGAAGTAACGGCCAAAGACGTAGCGGCAGTGGTGGCAGTAGTAGCAGCAGCAGCAGTAGCCTGGTCGATCGGAGCCGAAATGCTGCGGGTGCAGCGACGTTGGCAGACTTGGACACAAAGAACGACCAGGAACAGTTTCAAGTACATCCAGTAGCAGCTTTGTCTTCCATCTTCTTTAAAGCCCGCATCGAACTTGGCTGACATTGGTCGTCGCCGTCGGCTGCACCAGAACAAGACGCCACATTGCTCTCTACATCTCTCGCATACAACAGCGCACACATCTTCTTCGCG